>JAGSMT010000017.1:2993008-4489512 GCA_029286875.1 Lamproptera curius
GTATATTTCATTGAAAACTTTTTCATAACTATGATATCCTATTTGAAGCATCGATTATCTAATATTTCGAGCTATGTTATACAAGTAACAACGGAAACTATTCTACTGCAACTTTCAATCTTCTAAATATTGTTACACATAATCTACAAATAGTATATTGTATTCATCATCATCATCATCATCAGCCTGTGTCAGTCAGCTTCCGATCTTCGGCTATCATTCAGCCCACACCGGCCACTATATTATGTTATTATTACTTAATTTAATTTATGTATATATATTGTACATCTGATATATAACGTGATAAATTAAACTATAAACTCCGATGTACAAAATTAAAAACGTACGTTATGAAGCACTCATAATAACGACGAGTGTAATTGCAATGCAAGATTAATTTGACACAATTGCCATATGTACCAATCTATTCGGAACAATTTATTTGTTTATTACGTCACGCGAAAATAAAAAAATTACGTTCGTAAGTGCTTCGTAGAGACCAAACGTAATAAATATGCTTTTAGAACAACAAAAAAGTTTAAAAGAAAATTAGTACGACTAATGTTTTGTAAACAGTGTTAAAACAACCTTAAAAGTAAAGCGTTATTATTCGAAAGAAAAATAAAACCATAACGTATGTATATATAATCCAAAAAGACATGTAATAACTCTTGTTATTACATCGTAATAACTTATTAGTTAAATTTCTGCCAAGAAAGTGATTAAATGATTAACAAACCTGTCTCATGAACTATAAAATAGTTCTGTTTTAAAAAATCTTTTGCCGCCATTGATGAAGGACGAAAACACAATTGATGAAAGTCTGGCGCCGCGTTTATTTCTATTTAAGTATTCCTACTGAAGGTTGCTTCGTTCAGGGTTCCCTAGAATTATTCGATGGAAAAACATTCGAAGGCGAAAGGGAAAAAATATATTTTTTATTCAATCAATCGTGCGTTATCCTACTTCATATAGATATAGTGAGAATATATTTTCTTTCTAATATATTAACCTTTTAATTTAGAATTAATATTATTCATATTTATATTTATTTTTATTTTGAATTGCCTTTATCGTGTTCTTCCGATAGCTTAATTTGACATTGTCCAAAACAATAAGCCCACATTAATGGATATGAAAATGTCGTCGATTAATACGATCGTTAATTGACAGTTCGTGTGTGATCGTATTCCGATAAAGATCCGAGTTTTACCGAAGGAAAATAATTTCTCACTACATCTATACTATGCTATCTTTCTAGTGTTATAAATGCAATGAATGTGTGTGATAAAAGGTGGAAGTGTCTCTTTGAAAAAGTCGGTTGCCTGTAAAATGGGTATACGAACGAAAGTTATAAGTGACAACGTCTTTTAGTGGTATAATGATGAATATTCATTCGTGTAGTAGAGAGAAGGATCAAATAATAGTAGTGATTCAAAATATTCAAATAACAAATTCGACATTCAAATGTAAGAGTAACGCATGAACCAGTTAGGATGCCCCTCTTTCTGTTTCTCTCTGTCTCTCTTTCATTTAAGTAGGCTAACTGCGCACGAGTAAGAGAGTCCCATGCCTCTCATTTTCTCTTTTGGTTTGCTAAAGGGGAAGCGTTGCATTTTTAGAGTGCCTCTCTATCTTGAACCAATTTATAAGACGTTGTCACGTCAAAAACTTCTTAATTGTTTTATTAAATCTTGCAATAATACTTTAATTTTTTATGGTAAGGTTACTATCTGGTATTATATATTTTTATAGGCCTGCTTATAATAATAGCAGTGTGAGGGACCACTAATTGCCACTGCCCCGGACATGGGATATTACGTCTCGTCTACCCATTAATTACGCTGTCTACGGTGCCTTCAAACCGAAACACAGTGCGTTCACACCACTGATTTGCTGCAGAAATAGGCGCCATGATTTACACTCAGACGGTCCCTTTTAAAAGGAGACCTACTTTTCAAAATCCAGTCATAGAACATCAATTAACTAATAGGCTATACCAGCTATACTAGATATAGATATAGTGTAATTATTTAAATAAACAAAAATGTCATGTATATAGAAATATCTGTCTTGCCATGTGTGAACAACTCCGGTAACCACAGAAACTTTACGACTTTCAAGTATATTATGTTCATCAACACCATCATAACGAAGGTGAAACCGTGGGTCAAGGCAGTGATAAATAACATATGAACACAATATATGACTCGTAAAACATAGTTCAAACGAATCTTTGAAAAGTGAATTTATCAGTAAAACGTGGTTAATTTGTAAATAAATAAATAGTAACAATACAATATGTATATAGTAATAAATATTTTTGAACAACTAATATTGGACACATTATTCAAAGCGAAAATAAGGTTTTCTCGCGTTTTAAATATAGTCATATTTTGAAATACTATGTTACGGTTTCCTTTAAAATACCTTACTTTGAAAAAATATATGTTATTTTTCAATGACTACAAAATCTCTTTAATTTCTCAGAAAGAACCTTATTAACCAGATGTCTGTTCGAAGGCACAGATAAGCTGCTCAAGCTTTAAAACCTGCGGCAGATTCTGATTTGGAGCGATGCAACAATTTAGTCTTGCTATTTTGGGCCAATAATAGTTATTAAAGCTTAATTGGCTATAATGAAATTAAATGTTATTTAGGGCAATAATAGTTTTAACCCTGTAGCCTGACTATAATCTAGGATGAATTTGTAAAGACGTAAGATGGACAAATAAACAGACGGTTCTCCTCTCTCTTTATCGAATCTCGTTGGGAAATTGTAACCGGACTAGTAAAACAAGAAAGGGTTTATAGTAAGGCAGATGTCTTCTAGTTTAGATCGGACGCCGGTAAGAATCATTAAGGTTAAAGCTTATTTTTGAAGGAAATTTTGAATTTAACTTTACTATTGGGTTTTAATATTTTTATGTGGAATTCATGGGGTAATAAATTTTAACGTATAAAACATGGTAGTTCTAATCCGCGTTGATTAATAACAATCTTCTATTTCACTTTATCTCGTTTAAGTCGTTTGTTTTCTGAAAGGATAAACATGCATCGTACCCCACACCACCGAGTAGGGATAGACAACCACCTGTAGTTCGCCCGCAGAGCACAGGCACACAACACCGGATACAGATACACCAGGTTCCGGGCGGTTCTCACCGCCCCTAGCAATCGATTAAGTCGCCAGACCGTCGGCGTCCCGGTCCGTAAACCGACGTCGACGATCCTTAGAGACATAAACAATACCAACTGACGTACTCTTTGTGTTCCTTTTAGCAAAAAAACCCCATTGTGGGGACGGAGCCCGAACTCTGTTAGATGAAGCTTACAAAGACATGATTGAAGAAACTTCAAAAAAAAAAAAAAAAAAGCTTATATTTCAAATGACGAATTTTTTTTGCATATTATGAAATGATGAATTTGCGTTTCATCGAAATCGTTAGGTAAGCGAAAGACAGCTTTTTGTGCACTTAACACCTTTTAGAAAATCTGACGCGCTCGATATATTTTTTTATTTTAACCCTTACCTACAACATCCGTCATCATGAAACGATCAGATTGACATACGTACATTATTAAAAAATACGTAGGGCTATCATCTGACGCGCTCGAGGATGTCCATGCAACAGTTTTTTAAATATTTAAAAATCCATAGCCTGCTTCCCATCGATGTAAGGTATATAACATATAAATTATATTCATATTATATCATATAACATATATCATATAACATTTTTTTTTCTTATCATCTGAGCTTTGCAAACCAATAAGACTCCATGACGTTTCAGTAAAACCCATTTAACATCGTGACTCACCATTATCTCTTTTATTGTTTCTCGGTTCAATATGTTCATGACTCTCGGTTCAATTTTTTCGATTTCAAAAGCAAAAATTCATGCCACTAGGCTAAAGGGCAGTTGGACAAATTATTTATACATTTAATGCAATCTTTTATTGACACTTTTTTATAAATCTCTCAACAATGGCTCGTCTATTATACCAATTACAACGCTAAAACGACCTTACTACAAGTTGATGTAGTTACTGTACTGCTCTGTCTTTATCTTTTTATTTATTCTATAGGAGGCAACGAGCCGTTGGCCACCAGATGGAAAGTGGTCATGACGCGGACATCGGAACACCAGGTATACCAACGCGCTGCCTACTAAAACCTTATAAGATGTTACGTCTCGTTTTGCAAAAACTGGCTATGGTGCCTTATTCAACTACCACACACTGCTTTTGCGGCAGTGTGTGTAGGTTTGGATACTAATAGGCACTGAGGTGATACTGCCCCAGACATCCCCCTAAAAAGTGGACCATCCGAAAGCTTAGGACATAAATAATAGTTGTATTTGTTTACAGAAAAGTCGTCTATTCCTTAACGTATATCTAAGGTTCGCAAAGTACTTTACTCTCGCTTTCACCGGAGCGTCCATTGGTTCGCACGTTTACTACTTCATGGACGGAAGAACGCAGCTGTCCTCAGTATTCGTGAGTGGTTTTTATTAATTTTATTTGTTATAATTAATTTGGGAACAACAGCGATTATCAATATAATCGGATGTAGATTCTATTTTTGAAACTAATTTCACCAATCCACCAGTTTCTGTAATACTTACCGGTCAATTCGCATGTTTCGATAAGAAGAACGTTATTAAAATTAATGATTTTATTTGGTTTAGTCAATTATAGCTATGTTAAGGCTAGATCTTTAAGGGCTTGAAATAAAGATGTTAAATCTATCCAGAGAGAAAAGATAAACGAAAACTGTAACACGTGCGATTTAAGAATAGAATAATTTTTATAAAAACCTTTGGCTAAAGGTTAGCAGTGAAATTTTGATCCGGTCTCTTCCCTAAAACTAAATGTACAAGTGTACTTAAAATCATTTTTAGAAGTAGGTACTAAGTTTGTTGTAAAAATATGGCAAAGATATGCCCTTCTGGTTTGCTTTTCGCACCTGTTAGCAGTTTTACAATCAAAAAAGCAAGGAAATTTTGATGAATTAAAATATTTTTATTTGTTGCAGCCATCCAAGCAGTTTTCCATTATACTATACGGAGTTATTACAACACATTGCAACCAACACCAGCAAAACTTCAGCATAACGTTTGAGACAAAGATCATCATTATCATCAGCCTGTGTCAGTCCACTGCTGGACGTAGGCCTCCTTTAATGCACGCCACCGCTTCCGATCCTCGGCTATTCTCATCCAGCCCACACCGGTGAATTTGCGATTGTCGTCACTCCATCTTGCCGCAGGGCGTCCTACACTACGTTTGCCGAGCCTCGGTCTCCATCCAGAACTTTCCGATTCGAGCGGTTGTCAGTTCCACAAAGATCAAGTTAAGGAAAATAAACGATTTTTTGAAGCGCCATAGAAAAAATATTACAAAGGTCCACACTGCCCTTAATGATTATCTTGTTTTGATTAACTTTATTTATTATAATCATCGTTATAATTTATTTTTATTAAAAATATCGCACATTAAAAATTTAGTTTCATTTGTATAATTTATTAATTTCATCTAACTTGATCTAGCTAATGTTGTTAAAACGCTTTAGGAAAATAAATAGGCCGACTATATTCTTGGAACGGACTTTGATTAAATCAACTTGTTGAGTTACTTTTAGTCTTACTTTCATACTGCCTTAATCAACTATGAAACAACATGGGAATTTGTTGAGTCCCCAGATCTGAACTGTGGTGGGTTTTTGCCGTGTGCTTACCACTAGGCTAGGAGGCAGTTCTGTATATATTTGTAATTTGTTCTCGAAAATATTGTACCGATATCTGATAGATAGAAATTTGAAAATTATCGTTTTCAATCTCGTTATTTCTTTAGTCCAACTGGTGAGTGACAAATGCAGATGTTTATCAAACTCCAAGCTCAATACGCAGTCAAACCAAAGAAACTAAAGAAAGGTAGAAACAAACGCGTTTCTATTGGTAGATAGCCGCCATCTTTAATTTCCACACGAAGTTGAACCAATAAGAGGGCCCGAAGTTTTGGCGCCAAATTTTGGGGTGACATAAGATTTGTTAACGTAAATTACATTTCCTATTTCGCCCAGCGCCATAATGACTTCTCGATCGATTAAATTGATTTAAGTCCAGACCTGATTACTATTAAGCAATTTTGTTGCGAAACTTTAGCTGGGAACACACTTCAGTCTCTTCCTTGTAGGTAATACATAATGCAGATTGAATGCCATGCGCAGACCAGAATGATGTGTTTAACAACTTGTGTATAAGTAATACGACTTAATAGTAGGAGATTTTGGGGTTTTCGTATTATATTAAATTCACTATTTTCGTATTTTTTGGCGTTTGTGATATATACTTATTCCCGGCAGACTATGATGGTATACATATACCATCTTAGTCTGCCCGTGATCATGGATGCTGGAAAGATTCCGAAATTATATAACTAACACTAATAATTCAAGATTAAACAATGATTTTTTGGATATCGTTATTTTACGTTTTTAAACCCGACGTTCGAACACTTCCAGCGGCCGGGCCACGGGGGACTGAGTCATGCGTCTTGTTGCCAGTGCTAAAGTTTCCAGATTCAATTGTAATTAATTTTTAGTCTGGTATTGACCAATGATAATGAACTGGTTTTAATAAAGCCAGCTGTATTATGTTTTATGCTTGGCTGGAAAGTGTTGAAACGTCGGGAATTTAAAATGTAAAATAAACGCGATAAAACCTTAAGTCATTTTATTTAATTATGTATAATTATTCGGAAACAATAGAAATAATAATCTGTAAAATGGTGATATAAAATTATTTTGTATCACCTTGATTTCCTGCATTGATACGTAGTATCAAGGTAGCAAAATTTAAATTCAATACCATTTGGAAATTACAACCAATATGTTTTCAAAACCATGGACATTTATAATTTATAATCCATACCGATGGTTTAATTAAAAAAACCACAAATAGTGATACAGAAATTTTTAATCCAGCAATTGCTAGAAGGTTCGTGGACGAGTTATAAGTCACTTTCCGGAGAGAATGGGATTGTTCTACCAGATGTATCGTTTATCATTCGCATTACGATAATGTTTACAGATTAAGTACTTAGGATCGAAGAGCAAAAACAAATTATGAGTAAATAAACGCTCAAGCCGCAATGGCCGCACCAAGGTCGTGATCGTGCGGATGTAGGAAGCGCGATGGGCGCCAAATCGTCACACGCTACGAATGTTCAGTAGTCTAGTGAGTAGTGACTGGCCAGTTGTTTATAAACCGGCGTCGGGTTTGCGTGTTCCGCGTGTTCTATTTTTAAATCCCTGGAACTGATTCGACGCTCGGTACACTTTTTAATTCTCGAGAGATGGCCAGTGTTATTCCTTCTTATTTGTAAACTTTTAAACGGTTGTAGTAATTGAAAATAAGTGTAAAAAAAAGAAAATAGTGTCTTTCGATGAATAATTATTTTTGGAATGCAGCAAGAGAATTTAAAATAAAATTTAAACGTAAGTGTTTATATTACTATTATTCTTTGTTGGTATATGAAAATTGCTGATGTTTTTTTAAATGTTATATTATCTACGTGAAATATTACTTAGTCTGTGCAAGTTTATGTGGTCAACGATGCATGAAAAGTTGCATTAGTCGGTTTAAAGTCAGGCGTCATATCGTTCATTGTCAAGTCAGACGCTTAATCCAAAAATTTAGTTTTATAAATGCCGTAATTACGCAACGGGGCCTCATTTATATTTTATACTTTAATTATATATCGAGGAAAAAACGTCGTAACTGACAAAAATTAAATGTGCATTAGGCCGAAAGACAACTGAAAAGTAAATTTCGATTATATTTTTATTAAAATTTTTTTCTTCATTGTATTCTTTTTTTATTATAATAAATAAATATAATAAGGCAGGTAAAAATATTTTTAAATTGTTTTTGGCCTTAAACTATTTGATTATTTCAGTTACATGACGTTCCTGTTCTCCGTTGATATGATGTCATGGGCACAAAATGCAAAACCGGACACGCATAGTGAATAATAAAATACAGTTTTTATAACCTGATTTTGTGTCAAGGGCGGAATGTTTGTATTTATTGCTGAGAATTTGAAAACGCCTTTTGTCCCGGGTTTGAAGGAGCCAACATAATATTAACGCTATGGATTTGGTGCTTTTACACTCCGTTTAATCCATAAAATATCAGATGTCGTTCCAGGTCGTTCCTCATTTAATAATATAAGAAAGTATCGATATATTTATAGATAAATTAAGTTAATCAGAGAGTAAAATGGTGTAAGAATTTGTTCTAATTAATATACGCCAATATTTACTTGAATACCGAAGTTGTACAATAACGTGAAACGTCCGAATACTGGAATTTATATCTTGTTAATATGCACAATTTAAAAACAAAATAAAGAACTATGGTTATTTTATTGAAAACTTTTTCAAACTATGATATCCTATTTGAAGCATCGATTATCTATATTTTCGGCTATGTTATCAGTAACAACGGAACTATTCTACTGCAACTTCAATTTTCTAAATATTTTACACATAATTCTAAAAAGTATATTGTATTCATCATCATCATCATCAGCCTGTGTCAGTCAGCTCCGATCTTTGGCCTATCATTCAGCCTCACACCGGCCACAAATTATGTTATTATTATAATTTAATTTATGTCTATATATTGTACATCTGATATATAACGTGATAAATTAAACTATAAACCCGATGACAAAATTAAAAACTGTTATGAAGCACTCAATAACGACGAGTGTAATTGAATGCAAGATTAATTTGACACAAGCATATGTACCAACCTATTCGAACAATTTATTTGTTTATTACGTCACGCGAAAATAAAAATGACGTTCGCAAGTGTCTGTAGAGACTAAACGTAATAAATATGTTTTTAGAACAACAAAAGTTTAAAAGAATATTAGAGACTAATATTTTGTAAAAGAATGTAAAACAACTTAAAAGTAAAGCGTTATTATTTTAAAGAAAATAAAACCATAACGTATGTATATAATCCAAAAAGAATGTAATAACTTCTTGTTATAATATCAATAACTTATTAGTTAGATTGCCAAGAAAGTGATTAAATGATTAATAAATCCTGTCTCTATGAACTATAAATATAGTTCTGTTTTAAAAATCTTTTGCCGCCATTGATGAAGGAGAAACACAATTGATGAAAGTCTGGCGCGTTTATTTCTATTTGTATTCCGACGAAGGTTGCTTCGTTAGGGTTCCTAGCGAATTATTCGATGGAAAACATTGAAGGCGAAAGGGAAAAAATGTATTTTTTATTCAATCAATCGTGCGTTTTCCTACTTCATATAGATATAGTGAGAATATATTTTCCTTCGTAATATATTAACCTTTTAATTTAGAATTAGCATATTATTCATATTATTATTTTTTTATTTTGAATTAGCCTTTATCGTGTTCTCTACGATAGCTTCAATTTTGACATTGGACACTAAACAATAAAGCTCCACATTAATGGATATGAAAATGTCGTCGATTAATAGATGTTTATTGACAGCTGTGTGATCGTATTCCGATAAAGATCCGAGTTTCCTGAAGGAAAATAATTTCCACTACTCTATACTATGCTATCTTTTCCAGTGTTATAAATGCAATGGAATGTGTAGGTGGAAGTGTCTCTTGAAAAGTCGGTTGCTGTAAATCGGTATAGAGCGAAATTATACGTACAACGTCTTTTAGTGGTATAAGATTGAAATGTGAATATTCATTCGTGTAGTAGAGAGAAGGATCAATAATAATAGTGATTCAAATATTCAAATAAAAATTGACATTCAAGGTAAGAGTAACGATGAACCAGTTAGGATGCCCTCTTCGTTTTCTCTGTCTCTTTCATTTAAGTAGGCTAACTGGCACGAGTAAGAAAGTCGCATGCCTCGTTTTCTTATATATTTATAAGAGGTTGTCAGTCAAAACTTCTAATTGTTTTATTGAAATTTGCAATATACTTTATTTTTTTTTGATAGTAAGATACTATCTAAGTATTATATATAGGGCTTATAATAATTGGTGTGAGGGACCACCTAATTCACCACTGCCCCGAGACATGGATATTGTCCGTCTACCCATTAATTACGCTGTACAGCCCGCTGTTAACTGAAAACACAGTAGCGTTCTACACATACTGATTTGTGCAGAAATAGGGCATTGGTAATGCAGACGGTCCCTTTAAAAGGAGACCCACTTTTCAAACTCAAGAACATCAATTAACTAATAGGCTATACCACTATACAAGATAAAGATATAGTGTAATTATTTAAAACAAAAATGCTGTAAGAAATATCTGTCATGCCATTGTGAACAACCTGAGGTCAACCTACAAAACTTTAGATTTTCAGATATTATGTTCAATCTTACCATCATAACGCGAGTAAACTGGTCAATAAGGAGTGATAAATAAATATAAACAATATATGACTCGAAAACATAGTTCAAACGAATCTTGAAAAGTGAATTTATCAGTAAAACTGGTTAATTTGTAAATAAATAAATAGAAAAACAATATGTATAAGTAATAAATATTTTTGAACAACTATATTGGACACATTATTCAAAGGAAAATAAGGTTTTCTTATGTTTTAAATATATTATATTTTGAAATACTATGTTACGGTTTCTTAAAAGTAGCTATTTTAAGAAATTAATGTTATTTTCAATGACTAGCCAAAATCTTTAATTTCAGAAGAACTTTATTATACTAGATGTCTGTTCGAGGCACAGATATAGGTGCTCAAGCTTAAACCTGCGATTTAGATTCCTGATTTGGCAGCGATGCAACAATTTAGTCTGTTATTTGAAAAAGTTGTTAAGCTAATTGGCTATAAGAAAGATGAAATGTTATTTAGGCAAATAGTTAACCCTGTAGCCTGGCTATAATCAGGATGAATTTTAAAGACGTAAATGGATAAATAAACAGACGGTTTTACGCCTTCTCTTTATCCGAATCTCGTTAGAAATTGAACCGGACTAGTAAAACAAAAAGGGTTTACTGGTAAGGTGATCTGTACTAGTATAGACGGACGCTGGTAAGAATCATCGTTGAAAGCATTATTTTTTAAGAAATTTGAAGTTTAATTTACGTATGTAAGTATTTTATGTGGAATTACATGGGTAACAAATTTAAGTATAAAAACAGGTCAAGTTCTAAAGGCGCTGCGTTGATTAGTAACAATCTTCATTTGTACTTTTATCATCTGTTTAGAATCGATTTGTTTCTTGAAAGGTTATGAATAAGTATCGTACCCGAGCGACTGCCTCCGTAGCCTAAGCGGTAAGGCGTGCCAGAAACCGGAGGTCATAGGTTGAACTTGGGGACCAACAGATTTCATTGTTGTTTCCTAGTTGTTAGGCAATTTGGGGCCGATCGCCCAATTGTTTGATCCATGCTCGGACGGCATGTAAAAGTTCGGTTCACCAACCAACCGCATTGGACTAGCAAGGATACGGTCCAGAACCATCAATGGAGAAGCGTCATTAGGGGAGGATGTCCAGAGTGGATTAACAAAGACTGATGAGATGAATGAAAAACAAACACTATGAAATAATTTCGTGCCAGTAATAAAATACACTTATATAATACTAGTAACCCCAACCCCTTGCAGGAATTTCAAACCGTTCTTAGCTGACCTCTACTGGGAAAGGAATGTTCCTACCAAATTTCTATAATATATAGGTGGGAATTCTTTATATACATAATTGCAAAAAAAAAAAAGCAAATATTATAAAATTTCAATAGTTTTCGCATACAACATGAAAAAATACCAAGCCAAGTTACATATTGTTATAAAAAATTTCAAACCCAAATAATAACTTTAACCTGTACATATACAAAAACACAATCCCCGAGAAAACGCAAGCTGAAATATATAAATGAATATTTAAGTCGACGCGACGTGCTATTTCAGTCGATGGGACGACTTCTTTGCTGTTAACGGACAGACAGAAATTCATATAAAACTTGGTGACGTCATTTTGTACGTTATTCAACCAAAGTGAACTTTGATGCACTGTAGTAGGGTTGATATATGCTTATTCGGTTTAAAATTGATATGGTACGGTTAATAACTATGAAAAGTGATTTATAGACTGTGCAATGAGTTGTGTTGTGATTTATTTGATACTACCACGATTCTATGATTAGACTGAAAGAGCTTAAATTTAAAGTTAACATATGATTTTGGTAATAAAACTGTAATCAAGCATCATTACTAAAGTTGATGTTTCGTACTACTTAGTTTTCTATTCAATAAATTTTGAGTAAAAAAAGTGAAGGAAACCAACATCAATTATAATCTATAATACTAGAACATTATTTTACCAGTCTTTTTAATAACTGCGCTTTTATAATCATGAAATGTTTATTGTATCTGTACTCGCTGTGATGTGTCACACACTTTAATACTTTGGTTTTTATTAACTTACCCCTTTAGCAATTATAATACAAGAAAAATAAAAAACTACGTCAATCATGCTTTCGGAGTTATACTATTCCTGAATCAAATACAATAATAAGGAACCTTATGTCATCATGACATTATATTGACATTTAGGTTTTTTTTTTCAAAAGATATTATTAAAATACATACGTTATTCTATCAAATTATTGTAAAATTATTACACTTTTTAGCTAATAAACGAAAAATTAAAACAACAAACACACGTAAAATTAAAAAAAATATTTTTACATTCAATTGCTTTAAATTTTCCTCAGTTTCAGAGATAAATAGATGTATTTAGTTATTAATAAAGTAAGTATTGTTAAATATGAGTTTAATCTTTATTAAAAGGTATTTTATAAAACTTTCATCGCAGAATTGTAGCTTAGTTGCAGGTTTATAGCAATAAAGCTAAGGTTTATTATAAAGCAAACCTTTGATTCCTAGATGGCGCTTCCTTTGCTTCGTAGATGCTGCGGCTGCCTTCCCTTGGAGACTGGTTGTCTTATCCTATCCATTATATCGACTGTAAGTACTTTTTATGTTCTTCCTAGTCATTTGTACATATCCGATACTCTCCTTCTACTCTAAAAGGTAAATTAATTACTGGTTTGCAATTTATAATTTAAAAAACTGAACTCAATAAAGAATAGCAAAGATAATCTTGACCACTAGAACTAATTTTTGCATGACCATCTTACCTTAAAAGACGAAACACAATTATACCAAATAAACAAAAACAACCGCATGATATAATTTTTGTTAAGAAAAAATATAACGTGTTCTTAGAACTAACGTTAAATATTTATCTCCCGATAGTGACTTAATCGTCACAATATAAATAAAATCCATTATCCAATAGACGGTAACGCCCACAAATCACTAAAACCCTAAAATTAGAAAAGTAACTTCAATCTTCGATCGAATTACAGTTCTTTCTTATTTTGATCAGGTTAAATTCTACAACATTGATATATGTCTGTTATTTAATTATTTTTATAATTATATTTATTGCACCATCATATATAATTGTATGTATATTTATAAATAAATATAAAAGAGGAGTTTCATGAAAATGACAGTAACAAAATTCAATTTCGGAAACATTAGAGTCTTTATAACTAAATCGGTGTATCTTTCTTAATATTTTCTCTTTATGCAAAAGACCTTTATAGATTTTAATTAAAATATATATACAATAACATAGCTTATACATAGACAATCTTTATTACGACATTATTACACAGTAAATTATTCAAAATATTATAAAAATTGTCATGTAACAAAACAGCTAGCATCTGCGAGCTATGGCGACGTAAGCGAGAGATTGCCATCATCCACCTCTAGAAAAATTAAAACTCATAATAATAGCATTAATTTATTATTCCAGGCCGGATGCATAGCTTACATCGTGGCGGGAGTCTGGAACCTTCCACGGCATCGGGAGAGGGAGCAGGAAGACAATCTGATCTCCATGACGATGGTCATGTTCTCAACTCTGTCAGTCATAAGCAACTTTGTAGTACTTGGCGGCATTATTTTGGTAAGTTTTATTAATATCATTTGTTTCAAATAATAAAAAAGTTACTGGATAAAGTTCAAAGGTCATTAGAGCTACCTAGGCACCGCCTCAACGCGGCGTCAACTCGTTGTCAACGGCTAGTCCACGAGTGGACACCGCTATGACGTGGCTTTCTTCACGTTTTTAAATAGCTTGTTAACAATAACGGCTTACGTAATATCAAATTTTAGAAACCGAAAATTTGCTGAATTTATATTTTCACCATGATTCAAGCTATTTATAAGGTAAATCTTATAACGGTAAAATTTCATGCCGGAACGATACGAGTTCGTCAACAAATGCCGGATAACGTTACGAGTTCAAAAATAATGTATCACTGTATAATCTCACAATACACATCTTTGCGACTAATTAGACTTGAATTGTCGCACAAAAGTTTTAACAAAAAGACAATTTGCGCCCACAGAAGACCAATAAAGCGTAATTACAGAACAATAAACCATTGTTCTTGTGCACAGATAACAAAAGATGGCGTCAATTGTCAAAAAAACTACAAAACGGCAAACGGTAACGCGTGCAAAAGAAATATAGCTTTTCTGATTTCTCGCTAAATATTTTTTAGAAAGCGCTTGAAGTTGTTTTCTATTATTGCCAACTTTAAAAAAATATTTTGCTTGTGTTTGCTGCGACAGCTTTACGTTATCAGAGAAAACTTCACGCTAACGATTCCAATCAGCCTTAATTCAAAGGTTCATCATAAGGCATGAAAGTGTAAATCGATAAATAAGTATTTTAGTTGAAGTTATTGAAGTAAAAATCTCAAATATTTATATTAAGGATAGTAAATAACACATATTGCTAGTTATATTAAAAAAATAGTGCATATTTTAATCGGATTTGGTAGGGATTGAATTAAGCTGAATAAAACTATGTTGATCTGAATATAACAATTTTTAAAAATAAATGAGCGCAGTTTTATTAAAAAAAATACAAACAAGTGCAATTCAAAATTTACGTTTTATAAGAGAAACGTTTTATGAACAAACAGATAGCACTATAGAACATCATAATTATCAAGCCCAACTACCCTTATGACTAGGCAATTAAGGCTCAATTATTGAAAACTATTGATTGACAGTAAAGTCTACGCTGCATCAGGCCATACAATGTTCTCAATCCAGTCCAGAAAACTCGAAACTCGAGTGTACACCCCTGGCCTATTCTCTTTACCGCAACCAAAACCGAATGAAGTAATGCCCACCAAGTAGTGCACGGTTTCACCCCTGTTGATTGGTAAACTTAACTTCGCTTCTAATGGCCCTCCGGAGTCACCCTTAAAGTAAAATTGATCTATTAACATATTCCGTTGAAAAGAAAAAATTCTCTATTAATGATAATGTTACAAAATATATCAAATTCATTACAGAAAAAATAAACTTTAAACATAGCTAACATAACATTCGCAAAGTGGTCGGAATGGGCTGGATGAATTGTCATCCAGCCGAAGTACGGAAGCGGTGGCGTGCATTAGGGGAGGCCTATGTCCAGCAGTGGACTGACACAGGCTGATGATGGTGATGATGATGATGATAAAACATAGCTTACACATCAGAATGACTTATAAGATATAATTTGATATGTGATTGATCTATAATAATAATGAGTATCAAGTGACTCCAGCTTATGCTGCATAGACCGTTGGTTGTGTCACCGTTGTCTATGATATACGCATCACAATGTCTTTGAAAATCATCTCTGTTTTTAACGGTCAAAATTTTTATTTCTGTCAACAACTTTCTTAGCAATCCTTGGGGCCCAGGTTACAGACTGCATGAATTGCACGTTTTTGGAGAAGGTCATATTAGTATCAGCCGTAGAATTTGAAGCTCTGCAGTAGAATTCCATAACACATACAATAAAAATAGTTGAAATATGCTAAACAAGCTGCCTCCACATCAATCTAATTTTCTTCACTGCGTAAGCTGCAAAGCTTATGTGGGCCCCATTGCAATTTTGCATCTGTAGTTATTCCTAGAAATATAATTAATTCAACTACAACTAACGCCCATTTATAGCCATTTTAAATTTAGCATGATTTACGTTTGGAGTCATGAATCTGATATATTTTGTTTTACTTTAGTTCAATAGCAGTTATTAAAACCGAACCAATTCGCTACTTTAGGGAGAGTATTATTTACATTGTAACTTATTGGCTTATGTCGCTTAATTTTAAAAATCAAGGAGGTATCATCTGCAAATAATATTATCTCTTCGTTATTATTTATTACACATGGTAAGTCGTTTGTTAAGATGAGGAACAGAAAAGGTCCAAGAATTGATCCTTGTGGGACATCCATATTTACCGGGCCCCTGGGAGAGCTTTGACCATTCACGTCAACGCTTTGAATTCGATGGCTCAAGTAGAAAGACAGAACGTTGAGTGCGGTATTTCTTATACCATAGTGACGTTAGTTCCTCACCCGAGTCTCATGGTGTTTACAATGAAAAGCCTTTTTGAGATCACAGAAAATGCCTTAAGCATCCTGCGATGCTTCCCAAACCTTGAAAATGCCTTTAACTACCCCGATGCCTGCATCAGTCGTTAAGCAACCGTAGTGAATCCATACTGCTTGTTATTTATAAGACAATTACCATATAAATGTTGAAGCAGTTTTTTTAATAAGAGTTTTTCAAATAATTTACTAAGTAAGAGTAGTCAGTATAGAAATTGGTTTCAAATCATTGGGGTAAATCATTAAATCGTTGGGTTAATAATTTTTGTTTGTCACCACTTGGGAGGAACTGCGCGGTGATGTAAAGATTGCTTAGTTCATTTATGTGATATGAGGCTTGAGTCTAACCTGACATGTGTCTACGCCACCAGCTAATTTTCCAGCACATAGTTGACTATCTGACAAACCGGACCAAAGACGATTGCAAAACGGCCTTAATAATTCATCGCAGACCTCTGAAGTAATTATGTCCACATTAGCAGCTAGGAGCTCAGGTGAAGGTTTGCGACTGATGGTACCCTCTAAAAACATGTAGTTATCATCATTGAAATAACGATATGAGAATCATTACTAAATAATAAATTAATGGATTATTCGATATTAAATACTACTTTCCTTGGTCTAGCGGTATTGGCCCTTGCTTTATAAACCAATGGTCGTGGGTTTGAATACTGCGGGGAAAACAACTTTCTATTATCGTTGTTTTCTGGTTGGTTAGGGCACTTCAGGCCGATCACGCAATTGTCTGAAAAGTAAAATGATCCATGCGTCGGGTGGGCATGTAAAAAGTCGGTCCACCCGCTAACTCGCATTGGACCAGCGTGGTGGGATACGGTCCAAAAAAAACCCCTAATGGAAAAGGCGTGCATTGGGGTAGGCCTAGCAGTGAACTAACACCGCCTGATGATGATGATTAAGTAAGTAATAAAAGAACACTTCTTTACTTAACTCTCGACACGCATTCTCTACTTGCTAACGAACGTTTCGAAAATTGTGATCGGATGAAGTGAACGGATGTTTAGATGACGATATAGTTTCGTGAAGATAGAAAGACTGGCAGTCACGCATATCACTGTACGAGTACATATAAATTATGCTAAATAAGTTTTACTTCAGTCGTATATGCTACAGCGTACTCGAATGTTTTTCTATTTTTTTAATTCAAATCCTTATTAGCTTACCCATTTCTGTAGCACCCCATCCAGTAACCGTGGCACTGCTTCTTAAGAGGCTAGTATCTGATTGAGTCCATAAACAAGCTGGTTTAATAAAAGCATGAAATGACTCGGGCTCCTGAAGTTCTATTATTGCTATATCAAAGTACCTCTTGGGAGGCACATATTGTGGGTGGATAATTATTCTTAATATATGAGCGTCCGACATAGATGACCGGACAGGAATCTGTAAATAGATATAGTTGTTAATAATTTAAGTTGGCAATTCACTTGTATCATCTTGGTTATAGTGTATAAACGCAAATTCCAGTTTGAAGGGCACCGTAGCCATCATAATTTCTGAGTAAAAGAGACGTACCAATATACAATCCAAAGGGTTAATTGTAAGGGTTAATTGTGTTAAAGGGTTAATGAATTAGTTGTCAGTAAATTTCAAATCACTGACATGTATTACAATTGCCAAAGATGGTGTTAGAACGATGAGCAACATTTAACATGCGTCGAATGGATAATCTTACATTTCAATGTAATTTGGCAATTGGGCGATCGGTCCATATTGCCCTAACCAACCAAAAAACGAAGTTCTTTCGCCATCGGATTTGACCCCACAAACTCTGCCTTGTAAAGCAACGACAAATACCACTGGGCCGCGAAAACAGTGGATAACAACAATTGCAATTAAGGGTTGTATATGTTAAAAAAGAAACTGCCTCCGTAGCCTAGTAAAATGGGTTTGAGCTGAAGCTAGAAATCGAAGCGGTTCGGTTCGAATCCTGCGATAACTCAACGACTTTTCATAGTTGTTTCCTATTTAGGGTAATCCGTTCCATGGGACTACGAGAGTGATGGAATTAGGGGTGCACATGCGCTTGCGTGTACACTTGTGCACTATAATTTCTCTTGCGCAATTTGCAGATCTCTTACATATATCGGCCGCCGTTATTATGTTATAAGTCGAAGATTACAAATTTTCCGCATGCGATATTACGAGATAATAAGTGTAAATTCCTTTATCCTTCAACCTTTTGTGGTAGTATATAAGACCCCAGTCGGACAATCTCAGGTGTAATATTAGCAATTTCTGTGTCTCTCGGCGATGCTTTCGAGCAATGTGCCGCAGTGAGCAAGAACTTCGGGCTTATTAAGGCACTCCCACATTTGAATATCCAAGTCCCATTAGTCGACTTCCAGCCCACAGCTCCCTGCAAAAGACGAAGTAAACATAATAAGAATTTTAACAAAATGTAATGAAATGCGTTACTAAAATATTTATTTTTGTTTAACTTTTAAAGGATTTTATCGTGCAGCATATATTTAATCACACGAATTTTTCCAGCATGACCACGGCCTCTACAATGTGTTAGAAACGTCGGGTATTCAAAATGTAAAAATATACGCAATAAAATCCGTAAAAAGTCCTTTTATTCAATAATCTGTAGTGTTCGCGTAAACAAAAGATTGAATTATGTTTATTTTTGATTTCATTTGCGCCTTGGCATTTTAATTGTTATGTTAAACGCGGACGCCGTCATCATCTACTTTTAACTTATTGTAACTTTAATGGCATTCATTACAACTTCTGCTTCATGATTTAAATTGCAGTTTTTATTTTTAGAAAATTATCGACCGAAATTTTAAAACTTCAATCAACCATTTTTTTTTATTTTTCATCCTTGAAGTTATGCTTCCAGACTCATGTCTTTAGTAAGTTTCATCTAACACAGAGTTCGCGAGAAGCTCCTGTCCCCACGAACTAAGTCGCCCACGATTTTTGCTAAAAATGAAGGCCACACGTACATAAGGTACGTGAGTTAGGCATTAGTTTATGTCTCCTAAGGATCGTTGACGATCAGTTTACGGACCAGGACGCCAACGGTCTGGCGATTGTATTAATAGATTGCTGGGGGCGGTGAGAACCGCCCTGGAACGCGGGTGTATCTAGTATACGCGGAGTGTGTGTGTCGTGTGCTCGTAAGCGAGGGCGAACTACAGGTGAGTGTGTGCTATCCCTACTCGTGTGGTATGTAGGGTCTGATGTCGGGACCCCCGTTGGGTCCGGAGTCTCAGCGACCCCTTCCTCGTCCGGGTCGAGGAGAACGTTTCGCGGTCTACGCTTTTGACTAGACGCGTTTGGATCGACCGTATACGTTGCTGCTTTTACCAGCAGAGGGTTGACTACTTTATCTATGTGTTTGCGAGTTAACTTTTTAAAGTGCTCGCGGAGTGTCGGCAATTTGCAGCCGCTGTGTAAATCTACGTTTCGTTGGTACCACTGCGCCCCGGTGGCGCGGCGGATGAATTTTGTTTTGAACTACTTGTAGTTCTTTTAGGAGTGTGGAGGAAGCGTGAGCGAAAGTTTGGCATACATAAGCCATGATTGGTCGTATGCATACCTTGTACAATAGAAGTTTATGTTTGAGTGACATTTTACTGTGAGAATTCGTTAGGTGATAGAGTCTGGTTGAAACGAACAAAGCCTTTCACCTAACGTCCTAAATATGACTTTTGAACGACATGTTGCAGTCGATGGTCAAGCCTAGGTATTTGGCCTTCCGTTCCCATGGGATCGGTTGGCCGTAAAGTTTTAGTTGCCCTAGTGTCTAGTGTCGGCCAGCGCGTGGCCTTAACGCCTGGGTTGAGGACCGGGGGTATCGTGTAATCACGACGTAATCTAGACCGATGAAAGTGTATTGCTACAATTTTATCGGGATTGACGTCGATTCTCCATTTACGAAACCATTCCCCTAAACGATTGATCGCGTTCTGGAGCTTTTTAAAGATATAGTTCGGTCTAAGCGACCAACAATAGAGGGCGGTGTCATCGGCTAAAAGTGCCAGTTGACATCCTCGGGCTTTGGAATGACGCTCGTGTAGAGCGTAAATAATAGAGGTGATAGGACCGATCCTTGAGGGACGCCCGCTTGGTGCGGTCGGCTCGTGAACAGGGTGCCCTCGACTCGATATCGAAAAGAGCGATTTGACAAGTAGACTTGGATGATGTGAACCAGCCTGTCCGGCACTTTGAGAATATACAGCTTGTAAATCAAGCCGTTGTGCCAGACTTTGTCAAATGCCTTTGTGACATCGAAGAAGACGGCCCCTGTGATACGAGGGTTTGGATTGATGAAGGCCATTCAGAATGAATTCCGTCAGGCGATAAATTTGGTCGGATACGAGTGCTTCGGACGAAAACCGAATTGCTCGTCTGGGATGAGGTTATTGAGAAGGCGTGGTCTTTCGACCGGAAGAGAATTATGCGTTCATATAGCTTGCTCAAGCAATTGAGCAAGCTAATTGGACGATACCTCATGGGTAGGTTAGAGGGTTTATTCGGCTTGGGAATACTGATGACGATGGCTTCTTTTCAAGCATCAGGAAAAGTACCAGTTGATAGTAAAATATTGAAAATGTTCACCAATACACAGACAATAGGGCCTGGCAAGTATTTTAGAGTTCTATTTGAGATACGGTCTGGGCCAGGTGCCGACTGGGGTTTAATACCTTTAATAATATCGCGAATCTCCTCCGGGGTCACTGGCTTTAAATTATCGCCCTCTGGTGATAAGGCAGCCCTAAGCTCGACTAGACGGTCTACCTCCGATAGGTGGGCTGCGTCTCAAACCTTAATACCACAGAGGTGGAAGACAGGCAGACACGTCATCATCCAAAAGGAGGAGCGTCCTGCGGACTCGCCCTCTGCCTACAGGCCGATCGTGCTGTTGGACGATGTGGGAAAACTCTTTGAGAGAATCGTGGCGGCCCGCATCGTCCAGCACCTGGAGCACGTCAATCCAAATCTGGCGGAGTGGCAGTATGGCTGCCGCAAGGGCCGGTCGACCATTTACGCGATGCTACGGGTCAGGTGCCTGACGCAGAATGCGATGTCCCGGGGGGAGGGTGTTTTGGCGGTGTCACTCGACATCGCCAACGCATTCAACACCCTGCCCTGGGCCTACATAAAGGAGGCGCTCCGATACCACGGGGTGCCTCCATACTTGCAAAGGGTGATCGGGGCCTACCCGCCGCATCGACGTGACCTCTTATAGTATATCAGTGTACCACCCAGACAACATATCGTTTCTAAATATGTTATAGCCACTGATTCTAGGATTGGCTATTGACAGTTTTAAAAAGGTCTCTTGCACTAGAAATATGTCTATACTATGATCCTGAAAGTATTTAGCGATTTCGGATCGCTGCTTCTTAAGGCCGTTTGCGTTAAAGTACGATACGACTAGAGAGCGCGGTGTTACCCTGTTCAATCAAACATACTGCTTGTTAAATACCTCTTTCATTTAAAAACAAGGCTAAAATATAAACCCTGAAAAAATGCATCCAACGTCGTAACGTAGGCGACATATTGTTTTTGTTTATAACTCTTATTGGAAAAGTAATACCAATAATATAATAAATAAATAGTCTATATTGTAATAATACATGCATAATGTTGTTGTTAAATACTACACTACTGTATTCCTTTTTTAAGAGCACCGTAGCCAGCGTATTTACTGGGTAAATGAGAAGTAACATCTTAAGACTCATGGTAGGCAGCGCGTTGGCGATACCCTTAGTATTGCCTATGTCCATAGGCGTCGGTGACGATTTTTCATCAGGTGGCCCGACTGCTCGTCTGCCTTCGCATGCTTTAAAACAATAATCGTTGTCATCAGCCTGTGTAAGTCTACTGCTGGACATAGGCCTACCTTTCTCTATTAGGGGGTTTGTATCGTATCCCAAAAACAATACCAACTATAATTGATGATGTTATTACCATATGAGGAAATTCACCCAAAATTGTTTTCATGCCGCCCAGCACTACCGGTGTTATTCCAAGTAGTTCGTGGTAGTATTCTTCGCCTATAAGAAGTTAAATCTCAAAAAATAGTATAACCGATTTGAAATGCTATGTGTGTATATTAGAACTGTTATCACGCCATTGGTGGTAACGTCTAACCTTATAACTTATCTGTCACCAGAACGAAAATTAATTATATATAACTCGAAGGAAATTACTACAAGATTTTAATTATATTTTATGATATGCTGTGTGCTAGTTTTTATATTAAATAAAATGTACAATGTGACAATGGTATTTAATTTTTCAAAGATCTATACTAATTTATTAGCTTCGTAAGAGGCTTAATTTTTTGCTTTATCCGAATTTAAAATGGTGTCTGTAGGTATTCTTAACATATAGATATTTGCGACCCTTTATTATTTATGACTTTGTTGTGAGTTATTCAAAAGTATTAAATCACAAAACACATTGTGTCTCTTTGTACTTTTCTATTACAAGACAACATAAAGTTTAAATAAATAAAATAAGTTTAAAAAAAGGGACCCATAAAGCATTAAAAAATTCAAGAATTACCTATTCAATAAAAAAAATTGTAGAAGCGAAGTAACAAGGTAACCTAGATGTAAATTTATGCGAAAAGAATCATACACCCAGAATACCTCTATTCTCATCTTTTTACTAGTGGTAGATCCCCTTATTACAGGTGACCGCCTGGGTCACTTGGACCCACCACCGCGGTGCTTATTTCTGCCGCAAATCAGTACTCTGAAAACACTTCTGTGTTCCGGTTTAAAGGCACCGTGGTTAGCGTATTTATCGGGTAAACGAAACTTAACACCCTATGTCTCACGGTAGGCAGCGCGTTGGTGATACCACTAATATTGCCGATGTCTTTGGGCGTCGTTGACCACTTACCATCAGGTGGCCCGACTGCTCGCCAGCATGCCTAGGCAATTACAAAAAAAAGATCTCATTCATATGGAAAAGATAAAAACATTAAAGTATACACAAGTAAACACAAGAAAAGTATTATACTGGATTTCCTTACAATTCTCTTTTATCCAACAATCTTACATTCTTCTTTCATCTTAAAGTCGTGTAGGTCCTTCTTTATTCCCCAGATATACTCGTAGCATTCTGAAAGAAACGAAATCATTTATCGTCTGAAGATATTTTTGTCGACATATCGAACCCTACCGCAAAGTTTATTACTCCCTTTACGATGTAATTATTGTTACCTGACAGTAACACAAATAGAAGTGGTAAGGGTTAAGTATAAATAAATAAAAATTGTTAAATGACTCATTAATTAATTTTCCTTTCTTAAAGCTTGTCATTATCTAATTCAAATATGTTACTGGAGATAATTGAGATAAATGTAAATTCAACTTACTACATCAAAACTTACTTGATTCACTTTTCCTTCTACCAGTTGCATTAAACGCAGGAATTTCCAATCCTTTGATATCGCAGGGATTGGATTCTGTGTCAATTATATCTTCTCGTGACAGCTGTTTAAAATAAAAGAGCTCTCACATTCAAAATAGTGATGAAATATGTTAACTAAGAATAACTTATCATTATAATTGAAACAATTACAATTAAAATGGTAAATAGCTCCACAGGGTCTTATTATAGCTTTAAATATATTTTAAACTCATTTAATAAGATCTGTTTTAAAAAGTAAGAATAAAAGATTGCAAACCTTCTTTCCTGCTAATTTATTACTATTTTCTTTAGAGTGAAAATTCTTTCCGAGAATACAATGTGAAGCCGAAACTGAAATGAATGCAACAATTTTAATTAAAACTTGTAATTAGTTACAAAGAATAATATAAAAGGACAATTCGATTAAACAAGTTGAAAAGTTATGGGACCAAAATATAACTTTAAACTGTACTAAAACACAAAATAAAAATAACAAGGTATTGTTGGAAATTAAAAACACTGAGAATTTTAAGTTAATTAAAATTTAATTAACTATTCGTAAATAGTTATTTAAATTTTACGTTCGTTTCTAAATCGTAGTTATAATTTAATTAATTAATTTTGATACTTTTTATTAAATTAATAGCTCAATGTAAAATCCCTATTTGGATGTCAATATTACTTCAAGTTATGATTTGTGGTTTGTATTTGTTTTAATTTCTTACTTGTTAAAAATGCTATCTTTCTATTGATGAACTTTTGATCTCGCCATCTTTTTGATAAGCATACAGATGCCGTAAAATTAACAATATATATTTATAATTTTAACAAATAATTGGCTGTTAATAACTGTATTATTATAGCAGTGAAATAAGGCGAATTACGTCAATAAAAAATATTTTAATAGACATTTCGCGTTCATTTACATTTACATTTGTTAAAATAATTTCATTCAATAAACAAACAATATAATTAATAACGAATCTTACCGGTTAAGATGATTAGTAATAACTTCCCGTCAAGGCAAATCATATTTGGTCACTGTTTTGTACAATGTATATATTTTAGTTTATTTAAGCAATGAGTTGTATTAGGCTGTGCTTCGAATTCCTGACTAACGATATCGCCGTGTTTTTTTTATAATTATATTATAGTTCTGTTATTATTATAATTAACTGCGCTTGACCTATCCGTCTTCGCAAATGCGCAGGTTATCGATTCGATGCGTTTGTTCGTTTTAAATGTGGTGTATTCTATTTTGCGTAGTCCTTTAAAAAAAATTGCCGGGCAATTTGATAGCAAAGTATTTTGAAAGGAACCTTAAAAGTTTTATTTAGCGTGTTAAATGAGTAAAGGTAATTTTACTGTAAATGTCTATCTGATTAGAATAATTTATAATAAAGTTTTAATAATGAATATTATTTGTATGAAAGAGAGAGAATGTTACTCTTCTCACTATCAGTGACAATTGAATCACCTTTCTGACCGACTACCCAAAAGAATGAGGTTTTCAATTCGGAGCGTATGCTCTTTATATATATGTTACCTCGTTGTTCTGCTCCTAGCACTCCGATTTCAATCGTTCTTTTTTTTTAAATGACAGATATTAACTTTCCATTGGTCCCGTTTTAAAATAATTTTCTAACGAGTAGTTCATTAAATATTAAAAAAAAAAAAACGGAAAAAAATCACAACTTCGTAAATAGCAAACGCTGCCAGAATCGTAAAAGATAGACATAAAGTATGTTCTACGTAGTTGTACTTCTTAAACTGGTCTATAATAAAATCTTCGAGTGCATATATCTGTTTTAAGAATAACGCAAAATAGCGATTTTGATATGTTTCAAAAAATCTTCACTCTATTAGCATAAAATATGTAGTGCACAACATATTAATTAACTGAATATCTAAAAAGATATCAGCAATTTATAATGTGGAGGCATAAATCACGGGGCCTTTTATTTGTTACCCGCTTATATTGCGTAAAATGGTTCTGTACTGTTTAAAGTCGGTCATATTGTCTATGTTAAAATTTCACTTGCATTTACACTGCTCATATATATACCTAGTGCCCTCCAAGCCGATTCGACTACGGCTGCCGATCTATATTAGAGATAAGCCAACTGCGCATTGGATATGGAGATGACAGACTTTTCCGTCTTACTGCACAGTACCTGAAGCATGGATCATCTTACTTCTCAGCAATAGGGTAATCAACCATTGCCCTAACTAACTAAAAAATTACTATGAAACATGTTTTCCCCGCAGGAGTCGAGTTTTTACATGCCTATCTGACGCATGGATCATTTTACTTTTCAGGCAACTGGGTGATCGGTCCTTATTGCCCTAACCAACCAGATAACAACGATAACACAAAGTTGTTTCCACGCGGGATTCAAACCCGATTTGGTTTTTCCGTCAGAGGCTACTCCACTTCCGGCAGACGTTTATTGTTCTTTATAATTGTTTTAGCTTATTTCACATTTATTTTTTTACACAATAAAAATATATTAGTTGGAATTTGCAATTTGATACAGTGTCCACAACTAACATCCTTTAACTACTTAGAACTAACAACAAAAATATTTTTTTTATTTATACATATAGTAAAGGGAAGAATCCAATAAAACAATGAGGAAATAGAAAAAATTAAGAAAAATAACAATAACATAGCAATATAAAATAAACAAAGAAAAAGAAGAAAAAAAATCGATAAAAATGTTTCTTTTCACAACACAGTAATTAATAAACTGCTATAAAAGTAGTGACTAGTAAAAAAAAACAAAGTACAAAGAACGCTGTAGTAACAGTTTTTTCCCCAGCGCATCCTATGGACTATTGTTAAACAATTTAAGGTTATTTATTATAGATACCTAACTATAACCCTCGGGGTAAAAAAAGAGAATCCGCATCTAGCAGTAAAAGAATATTTCAAATCGGTTCAGTAGATTCGTTGTTAATTTAAAACAAATAACCAAATCTTTCCTCTTTATACAAATAGTATAGATTTATTATTAAATAATTCGTTCTTTGTCTAATGTAGTAAAACTTCATTTGTCTCTATAGAGGAGGTCAGGATGCCTTCAACTCTCGTTGCTGTTCAACTCAGTGTTCATCCTCTGCATATTCCTGGTGGCGGTGGTCACTTGCCTCTTCAGTACGGAGCTGAAACCATTCCTCGACAATCCTGGGAATATCGCCCTCATTGTCGTCATGTTTATAGCGGGAGCTGGTAAGTTGAGTCAAGACTTAAAGTTATGTTATCATACGTTCAACGAAAGAAGAAAAAATTAAAAGTGGGTTCCTACTGAGCAATCTAATAACAATGTAATAATATCTTATGTGTCTGCTTGAATTACCATTTTGCTTAAAAATGCACCATAAAACAATTATTGCTACAATAAGATACTTTTTACAGAAAGCATATTTTTTTTTCATCGCAGAATTTTTTACGAGTCTATTTTACGTGATAGCAATGCATTGTATGTATATAAAAACTATTTTTATTTCTGTAAACCTTAGGTGCAATGTATAGACACTTTAAATGTATATCATTTATATATGAAGCATATTTATTTTTCAGCCTACTCTCTCTACTACCTGACCGTCGTGAACAGTTTGTACAGAAAAATGAAAATGTCCTATAGTGAAACTGCGCTTCCTATGTGAAATGAAATAAAAGAAAAAACACATCTATTTATTAAGTTTAATAAAAATTGACGCTTTAAATTATATACGCTTAAAATAATTATGTTAACTTATAAAATAATATAATCGGAATTTCAGTATGTACAAATTAAATAAACTTTTCTAAAAGAAAGAAAAAAATAATATCATTTTTCTTTCTTTTCACTTTCAGGTTGTGTAAAGAAATGTAACCATAAATAGTTGTTGAATCGTATTATCAACAACGATATATAGTGTTTCAATAAAATAAAGTAAGATCCCTAAAATTAAAGAAAAAAATCAATTGAATTGATCATAAATATACGAAAATTTAATTGTTTGTTCTTTAAAAAGTTCAATTAAAGACTGAAACGTATGTACATTATTTAAACCGGGATTTTTTAATTTATAACATTTCATCGTAAGTGTTTATTTTGCGCGATAAGTATAATTAACAAATTAAGCAGCCTTGCTTCGAAATTACTTGGACTGAAGAAAAAGAGGAAATAAACAAACCATCGAGAATATTATATCTTTATACAGTTAAATTCTTTGATATTCTTTCATTCACAAAATGTAAATCTAAATATTCACTGTACATGTAAATCTAAGTACACACAAATATATAAAAAGTAAAAATAAACAAACCAAAAGTGAACTTAAAACACGGCACTGAGGTTATTATATGCTTATTCGATTTTAAATCGATATAGTAGGTTAACAACTGTGAACTCATTGCGCAGTCTGTAAATCACTCACAGACTGCGCAATGAGTTCTGATGCAATTTATTTAATGTTACAACAAAAAAGTAATCCTGGGTTATTTCTCCAGTTCATGTTTAATACTAAACGAAATATTACTATTGTGTAACGAAAAGTACGAGAGTGCGACATTTTTTTATCTGTAATAGGAGAACGCAACAACTTTACCCAGTCATTTTAATAACTGTGCTTTTAAGCACCATATATATTTTGTATCTGTGCTCCCTGTTTCATTAACTGGACAATGCTTTGATGTTTTCGCTTTTTTCTGGCTACATTACGTACAAGAAATAGAACTATAAAAGAAAAATTTATAATTCATTTGCCTATGCTTCAAAGATGCTGTGGCTGCCTACCCCTGGAGTATTGTTGTCTTATCCTATCTATAATTTCGACTGTAAGTACTTTTAATGTTATTCCTAGTCATACTTTCTGAAATTACTTGCCTTAATTAGGGAACATAGTCCAAGTTTTTTTTGTTTGGTTGTTGATTTATCGTTTTTCACTAATTTGACGTTGCTGACCTCAACTCTGGTTTTGAAAATACAGGATATCGTCAAATTTTACCACTTGATAGGTTGTACATTATTTGCGCCGAAAAGATAAGTGATTTGCGAAATTTCGATACTTGTGATTTTGATCCAAATAACTCTTTAAACGTATGGTTTCCTCTATGTATTAAAAGTGTCCGTCGGTTTCAAAATCAGGTATAAAATTTCATGAAATAAAACCATTGTTCCCCAGTGTTATCTAGGCATATGTATATGTACTTTATAACCTGAATAACAATTTTATGCAGTACGACCGTTATCTAACTAAACTGCACTCTATGCACGTTACATGTTAGAAAATTTTAAAACACTGAACTCCTGAAACGATTGAAAAAGATCTGAAAAGTACTGATCACTAGAATGGACTTTTGCATGACTATCTTACTCTAAAGTCCACTGCTGACCTATGCCTTTTTCAAAGAACGCCAAGACGTCCAATCGCTTGCTACTCGGCGTCAACTTGAACCGGCTACTGTACGGAGATCGGCATCCCGCCTGGTCGGGGGAAGACCAACGATCGGTCTTTCTGAACGCGGCTTCCTCTCCGGAATCTTATTGGAACATCACCATCGGACCATCGACCATCGGTTCACTTCACTGAGCTAATCTTTTGCACTATGTCGGTGACGTGTGTTCTTTGCCGGAATAATTTATTAAGAATTTTGTCTGACGAAGAAACTCCCAGCATAGCGCGTCAATAGCGCTTTGGGCAACGGCAAATTTGTGGACCAGCCCTACAGTGAAAAGTCACGTTTCAGCCCCATAGGTCATCACAGGGAGACCGCATTGATTGAAGACTTTCGTCTTCAAACACTGCAGTATCGACGGTGACGTGAGAACGTGGCTTATCTTTCTAAAGCATTAGGTGGATATAAATATAATTTCCCCGAAAAATCAAAACAACAGTAGCGTGAAATTATTTGCGTTAAGGAAAAAGAACTTTTTTTTGTTAGAACTAATCAGTCCGATAGAGACTTCATCATCATCAGCCTTTGGTGTTGTTGTTGTGACACAGAGCTCCCCTAATGCACGCCTTCGCTAATAGGGGGTTATGTACCGTATTACACCATGCTGGTCCAATGCGAGTTGGTAGGTGGACCCACTTTTTATATGCCCATTAGACGCATGAATCATCTTGCTTTTCAGACAATTGGGTGATCGGCCCGAATTGCCCTAACCAGCTAGAAAACAACAATAAAAACTTGTTGAGTCCTCGTAGCATTGGAACTCACAAGCTCCGGTTGGTAAAGCACACACCCTTACCATTAGGCTGCGGAGCAGTTATATACGCTACAAAACTTTATATTCAAATTCAAATATCTTTATTCAATATAGAAGTTTACCTGCTTTTGATTGTCAAACCATACTACCACCGGTTTGGAAAGGACACCTCAGACCTAGGAAGAACCGCGCGAAAGAAACTCAGCGTGCTATTTTTATGTCATCTTTTAAAAATAACAAACAATTTGATAATTCGAGCGCAACATATTATGCAGATTTTGAAACAAGACCTGGAGCAGAGCATTCCATTGACCAGGCTGTGTTATCATTTAAAAATTCATTAATATCGTAATAACCTTTAACTGTGTTAAAGGTTGTACGATATTAATGAATAAAGTCATTAATGTCGTAATAACCTTTAACTGTGTTAAAGGTTGTTACGATATATTCCAATACGTTCCTTGACTCAGCTTTTAAATTTATTAATAGTTAAATTCTGAACGTTTACTCCGGGTTTGTTGTAAAAACGTATACATTGTCCCATAAAGACTTACTTATTCTTGCATGATCTAGTTGCTGGAAGAATTAAATTATGATTTGTTCCTTGTATTTATGTCATGTGCATCACAATGTCTTAGGAAATCATCTCTATTTTTTGCACATACATTATAATTTCAAATATGTATTGAGAACTAACGGTCAATATTTTTATGACAGTGAACAACTTTCTTAATGATTCTTTGGGGCCCAGGTTATAGACTGCACGAATTGCACGTTTTTGAAGGACAAAGATCGTATTAGTATCTAGTATATATATAATGCCATAAGACATAATACTACGAAAATAGCTGAAATATACTAAACGAGCTGTCTCGACATCAGTTAATAATCTAATTCTTTTCACTGCGTAAGCTGCAGAGCTAAGTTTCCCCCCATTGTAGTTTTGTATTTACAGTTATTCCTAGAATACCAGTTGATTCAACTACGTCTAGCCTCCCCATTCACAACCACTTCAAATTTACCATGCTTCACATTAGAGTCATATATTTAATACATTTTGTTTTCCTTTGGTTTAATAGCAAGTTATTAACACTAAACCAATTCGCTTACTCTAGAAGAGTATTGTTTACATCAGCATTTATTGACGTATGTCGTTTAATTTAAAATCAATGAGAGAATTATCATCTGCAAATAATACTATCTCATCGCTATTATTTATCACCATGATAAGTCGTTTATATAAATGAGGAAGAGATCCATTCTTGGGCCTTTCCCAAGAATGGATCATATAGAATCCCCAATATTTACAGGGGCCCCAGGAGATCTTTTACCATTCACGTCAACCCTCTGAATTCGATGGCTCATGTACGAAGACAGATGGTTGAGTGCTGTATTTCTTATACCATAGTGACGTAATTTCCTGACCAGAGTCACAGTCTCATGGTGTACACAATCCTTTTTGAGATCACAGAAAATGCCTTAAGCATCCTGTGATGCTTCCCAAGTATCAAAAATGCTTTTGACTGACCTGGTGCCTGCGTCGATTGTTGAGTGTCCCCTAGTGAATCCATACTGCTTGCTATTTAAAAGGCAATTACGATTGTAATGTTTAACCAATTGATTTAGCAAGAGTTTTTCAAATAAAAGAAATAAGAGTAGGCAGTATAGATATTAGTCTGAAGTTATTAGGGTCCGTATTACATCCTAATTTAAATGTCGGAATAATTTTGCTATGCTTCATTAGGTCAGGAAATTCGCCCCTTCTGATATTTACATTGAACATTGCTGCTAGGTGAGGTGATATTACATCAATAATAGAACTTATCACCTTAACAGAGATCCCCCATAGGTCTGTAGTTTTTTTTATATCTAAAGTTTTAAATGTACTTACAATATCTCCAGTATTTACGTCCGTGTTGACGTATAAGAATGGATGTACGTTTGTTATTTTTTGTCTTTAAGCAAAAGCTCCTTTATAGATTCTAATTATAATCTACAATACCATAGGTAACGCATCAGACAATGTATAATAATATTATAATTTTCAATCATTTTGTATTTTATTTCTATGGATGTGTGCCTGCAATAAATCATATATTATATTCAAAATATCATAAATATTGTCAGGTATGTTACAAAACATCCGCTATCTGCGAACTATACTGGCGTTAACGATAGACATACAAACAACCTATTCTAAAAACATTAAAAGTTTATTGTTTGTAAAGGCAGGATTCTGGAACCTTCCACGGCATCGGGAGGAAGAGCAGGAAGACAATCTGATCTCCATGACGATGGTCATGTTCTCAAAGCTGTCAGTCATAAGCAACGCTGTAGCACTTAGCCGCATTATTTTGGTGAGTTTTATTAATATTATATGTTTCAAATAGTATAAAAGTTACTGGCTCAAGGTCAAAGCTCTTTAGAGCCACCCGGTCTCAACGCGTCGTCTACAATTGGCCCATGGGTGGACACCACGTCGCCAACTAGTGGACCGCACGTGGTTTTCGAATTAAGTCGCTTTCTCTACGCATTTTCAAAAGTTTGTTAACAATAACGAGTAAATTAATTTAATAAATTTTGTGAATTGGCTAAATTTATATTTTCATAATGTTTCAATATACATATTTATAAGGTAAACCTTACAACGGTAAAATTATTTATGCCGGACAACGATACGAATTCAGAAATAATGTGTCACTGTATAATTACACAAAACACATCTTTGCGACTAATTAGACTTCAATTGTCGTACAAAAGTTTTAACAAAAAGGCAATTTGCGCACGCAATAAACCATCGTTCTTGTGCACAGATAACAAAAGATGGCGTCAATTGTCAAAAATAACTACAAAACGGCAAACCGATACCGTTTACCGTGCAAAAAAAATATTTCTAGCTAAATATTTTTTAAAAAACGCTTGAAGTTGTTTTTTATTATTACCAACTTTCAAAAAAATAATTTGATTGTGTTTGCTGCAACAAATCTACATTATTTGATAAGACTTCACGCTAACGATGCCAACCAGCCCTGATTCAAACATGATTTCAAACATAAGGCATGAAAGTCTATATATATAAAATAATAAAGTGCTCCGCCGTTGCAAATACTTAAATGAAGTAAAAAACTCAAAAAGTTATGTTAAGGATGGTAAATAACACAATATTGATAATTTTCTTAAAAAATATATTTTTAATCGGATTTGGTTGGGACATGTAATGAGTCGGTCCATCAATACCCGCATTGGACCAGCGTGGTGGGATACGGTCCAAAACCGTCTAATGGATAGGAGTTTATTAGGGGAGGCCTATGTACAGCAGTGGGCTATCACATGCTGATGATGATGATGATGATTGGTTGGGGTTAGGATTAGGCCGAATAAAACGATTTTGATCTGAATAGCGCTATTTTATTAAAAAAAATACAAATAAGTGCAATTAAAAATTTACATTTTATAAGTGAAACGTGAACAAACATAAAGACCAATAAAACATCATAATTATCAAGCCTAACTAACCTTATGACTAGGCTAGTAAGGCTCAATTAAAAGTATTGATTGATAGTAAAGTCTACTCTGTATCAGGCCATACAATGTTCTCAATCCAGTCCAGAAAACTCGAAACTCGAGTGTACACCCCTGGCCTATTCTCTTTACCGCAACCAAAACCGAATGAAGTAATGCCCACCAAGTAGTGGACGGTTTCATCCCTGTTGATTGGTAAACTTAAGTTCACTTCTAACGGCCCTCCGGAATCACCCTTAAAGTAAAATTGATCTATTAACATATTCCGTTGCAAAGATAAATGTTACAAAATACATTAAATTTATATCATAAAAGAATGCAATAATGCATGTTACTCTATGACACGAAACTACTAAATGGAATTAAATTACTGAAAAAAGAAACTTTACAAAAACATGTGTAAGCATACAAATGAGTAGAACTTATAAGCTATAATTTGATATGTAATTAATCTATAATAATAATGAGCGTCAAGTTACTCCAGCTTATGCTGCATAGACCGTTGGCTGTGTGACCATTGTCTGTGACATGCGCATCACAATGTCTTACAAAATCATGTCTATTTGTTGACGGACAAAATTTTCATTTCTGTTTCAAACAACTTACTTAGCGATTCTTTGGGGCCCTGGCTATAATGGCAGGTTTTTGGAGAAGGTCGTATACATATGACATAATACTATGGAAATAGCTGAAATATATTTGAGCTACCTCCACATTAGTTAATAATCTAATTTTCTTCAAAGTGTAAGCTGCAGAGCTTGCTTGGAGGGGCCCCAATGCTATTTTGCATCTATAGTTTTTCCTAGAAATATAGTTAATTTAACTACATCTAACGCCCATTCAAAGCCACTACAAATTTACCATGATTTACGTTTGGATTCATGAATCTGATATATTTTGTTTTTCTTTGATTTAATAGCAAGTAATTAACACTAAACTAATTCGTTCTGCGATGCTTTCCAAGCCTCAAAATGCTTTTAACTAACCTGCTGCCTAAGTCAGTTGTTGAGCGACCCCTAAAGAATCCATATTGCTTCTAATTTATAAGATTATTAGCATATAAATGTTCAAGCAATTTGTATAATAGGAGTTTTCTAAGTAAGAAGGGTAAATCATGAAATCGTTGTGATTTGTATTTTTGTTTTCCACCACTTGGAAGAAACTGCGCGGTGATGTAAAGACTGCTTAATTCATTTAAGTGATAAAAGCCTTGAGTCTAACCTGACATGTGTCGACGCCACCAGTTAATTTTCCAGCACATACTTGACTATCTGACAAACCGGACCACAGACGATTGCAAAACGGCCTTAATAATTCATCGCAGATCTCTGAATTAATTATATCTACATTAGCAGCTAGGAGTTCAGGTGATGGTTTACGACTGATGGTACCCTCTAAAAACATTTAGTTATCAACATTCTAATAACGATAGAGAATTATTACAAAATAATAAAATAAAGATTTATTTTGCTTTTTAATTTTGATGATACAGAAAAAGTATAATGAGATATTAAATACTAATTCTATTTATTTACTCCCCGTGGTCTAACGGTATTTAACTTTATCAACCGGAGGTCGTGGTTTTGAGTCCTGCGGGGAAAACAAGTGTGAATTATCGATGTTTTCTAGTTGGTCAGGACAATTTGGGCTGATTACCCAATTATCTAAAAAGGAGGATGATCCATGCGTCGGTTGGGCATATAAAAGTCGGTACACCCTCAAACAGTGGTGGGATACGGTCCAAAAATCCACTAACGGAGAAGGCGTGCATTGGGGGAGGCCTAGCAGTGGACTAGTTCTGAAAGAACACTTAGGACGATATAGTTTTGTGAAGATAGAAACACAGCCAGTAATGCATATCACGGTAGGAGTACACATATATTAGGCTAAGTAAATTTTACTTCAGTTGTATATTCTACGGCACATATTAGCTTACCCATTTCTGTAGCACCCCATCCAGTAACCGTGGCACCGCTTCCAAATAGGCTAGTATCTGATTGAGTCCATAAACAAGCTGGTTTAATAAAAATATGAAATTTCTCGGGCTCCTTAAGTTCTATTATCGCTATATCAAAGTACCTTTTGGGAGCGACATATCGTGGGTGAACAATTATTCTTAATATGTGAGCGTCTGATCTAGATGTCCGGACAGGAATCTATAAATTGATATAATTGTCAATAATTTAAGTTGGCAGATCACTTGTATCATCTTGGTTATGGTAATAAAACGCTATTATTCTCTGGGTTGAAGGGCCCCGTAGCCATCGTAATTTTTGCGTAGAAGAGTCGTTACAAAATACAATCTAAAGGGTTAATTGTAGGGTGTGTTAAAGGGTTAATGAATTAGTTGTCAGTAAATTGGAAATCACTGACATGTATTGCAACTGCCAAAGAGGAGCAAAATTTTACATGGGCATGCGTCGTATGGATAATCTTAAATTTCAGGCAATTGCCGCCGTTGTCAGAATTGTACAGGAGAACATTATTTTTATTATATTATTAGCCGAAGATTACAAATTTTCGGATCGTGCGATATTATGAGATAATACAAGTAAATGCCTTTATTCTTCAACCTTGTTTAGTATTGTAAAAGAACCCAGTCGGACAATCTCTGGTGTAAGATTAGCAATTTCTGGGTCTCTCGGCGATGCTTTCGAGCAATGTGCCGCAGTGAGCATGAACTTCGGACTTATTAAGGCACTCCCACATTTGAATATCCAAGTCCCATTAGTAGACTTCCAGCCCACAGCTCCCTGGAAAAGGAAAAGTAAATACAAGAAGAATAAGAATAAAATGTGATGTATTTAGTAACTAAACTGTTTTTTTTAACACAGTTCTACTACTATTGAATTATGTTAATAATATTTTCATTGTGTTTTTTTTTTCTTGTTAATGTTTTTACTGTAGGAGTGTTTAAAAATAAATACGTAGATAAAGAAATGTTATGCATCAAAATGTTTTTTGACTTGTAATTTTACATATAATCAAACCACGCTCCTTATTTTAAAATTTTTAAAAAGAAAGCAGATATTATTATTTGCGAAATTGTTTTAAAAGCGTGATTTTATTATCATGATTTATGCACCGGAAAGTCGTAGTTGGTTGTAGATATAAAATAATACGACAATATATAATTGCTGGATAAACGAGACGTAACTTTTTATGTCTCACGGTAGGCAGTTGGTCACACCCTTGGTATGTCTATGGGCGTCGGTGACGACTTTGCATCAGGTGGCGCGACTGCTCGTCTGCCTTCGTATGCGATAAGAAAAAATATCAACTATAATTGATAGTGTTATTTACCATATGAGGAAATTCACCCAATTTTGTTTTTACGCCGCCCAGAACTACCGGTATTATTCCATGTAGTTTGTCGAGGTATTCATCGCCTATAACAAGTAAAATGTCATAAAATTATTGAACCGATTTTATTTCCTGACTGACTGTCTTGACGCCCTTGTCTTAAAAACTCCTAATGGCTTTTCCATTAGGAGTTTTTACGACAAGGGCATGCATTAGAGGAGGCCTATGTCCAGCAGTGGACTAACACAGGCTGATGACGATAATGATGATGATGATAGTAAGTCTAATATTATCTGTCGCCATAACGTATATTAATTATATAGATATACAATATGATTCTAAATATATTGTATCTAAATGCAATGTGGTAGTATTTTTAATAAAATAAATTATTCCCTATTAAAAATGTAAAATAAACGCGATAAAATCCGTAAAGTAATTTTATTTAATAATGTACTATCTGTACTTATTTATTACCTTCGTAAATATTTTTTTCTATACTCGTAGTAATATGGTGACTAGTCATTCTTTACATATATTATTATTGTAAGTTATTTCAAAACTTTAAATTAAGACAGTACCGAACTACGTATAAAGAGTAATTCGAAATTTCGGGCGTGATTTAGAAACCGGAGATTGTGGGTTCGAATCCTGCCGGTTACCAAATTTTCATTGTTGTTTCCTAGTTTGTTGGGGCAATTATATTTTTTGGAAAAAAAAATAGAACCATAAAGCATTAAAAATCAAGAACACTCAATCACTATTGAACAAAAAAATTGTACGAAGTAACCTAGATATTTATTTATATTAACATATAAATAAAAAACAACAAACACCCAGAATTGAGCATCTCATTCTCTTGGAAAAGATGATTATATTAATATATAATAACGTTAAAGTTAAGTATTAAGCAAAGTATAATACAGGATTTTCTTAGAATTCTCTTTTATCCAATAATCTTACATTCTTTTTTCATCTTATAGTCGTGCAGTTCCTTTTTTATGCTCCAGACATACTCGTAGCATTCTGCAAAAAACAAAAGAAATTATCGTCAAAAGATATATTTTTCTCGGCATATCGAACCCTACCGCAAAAGTTTATTAGGTACTTCTTCAACGATGTAATTATTGTTGCCCTGATAGTAACACAAGTAGAAGTGGTAAGGGTCAGTAAAAATACATTAAAATTGTTAAATGACTAATTTTTAATTAGCCTTGCTTGAAGATTGTCTTTTTCTAATTCAAATATAATTACTTCTTTTATTTACGTCATTATTATGTATATTCAGCCAGATTTTACCAATTTACTATTTAAACAGTTAGCTAGTGTTGGTAAATGTTTGCTTCAGAGAGCACAGCGGATTTGCGATAAGGATCATTTGACGGCTGAACTGGAGAATGTCAAGCAGATGCTGCATGACAACAAACTCCAAGTTCCACGTCTAAGTTGTAGTCAGTGGGAAGACGGCAGGCACTCTTTCGACTGTGGCTGGTACATCAGAGGAGTCTCTGACAAAATTGGTTATATTTGAAAGCGAGCTTTAATTAAAACAAATTATAAGCCGAAGAAGATTGCCCTATTATGTGACTGGGTGTGTCCAAGCTAGACAGTGATTGTGTTCTCTTACATTCGACAAACAAAAAGACCAGTAAGAACCAGAGTCAAAGAACATATAGCCGATGTAACCGACGCCTTAAGAAATCTACAATTTTCGACCAAATTCTTGACAGACTCAATCATTTTATTAGATTTGATAAACCAAAAATACTTGCAAAAGAACATAGGGTTTGTACCAAGGATGATTCGGGAAGCTATAGAAACAAAAAAATAACCCAAATTTAATAGAGAGGATGGTTGGTCCTTACCACCTGCGTGGTATCCAATAACTTAAAATTAATCCCAGAGATATATACTACAAAACCACAGGATACATAAGTACTTTTTGTCAAACCTATGTTCAAAATTAAGAAAATGGAATGATATGTCAATTTTAAATAAAAACTCTGACGAGTTATTCCAAAAAGCTTACTAAAGTTGAGATACAGACATATGCCAACTTAGTCTGCCCGTGACCATGGATGCCGAAATGAGTCTGAAACGTTGGGAATAAATATAAACAACTAAAGCGAAATATCCGTAAATTTGTGGAGTTAATATGATAATTGAAATATGTTTTGGAGTATGTATTTGTTTTTACATACTCCAAAAAATATTTCACCATTTAGTCCAACGCCTTAATCTGTTGAAAATGTTGCAATATTTCCTGAAATTTATTAATAGTTGTTGTAAATTCAATTTGCTACATCAATACTTACTTGATTCACTTTTCCTTCTTCCAGTTGCATTAAACGCTGGAATTTCCAATCCTTTGATATCACAAGGATTGGATTCTTGCCACCTGCATCTTCTAGTGATAGCTGTTTAATATATACTAGTTATTACTATCAAATTGGTGATAAAAGATTTTAACTTAGTATAGCTTATCATAATAATTAAAATAATCACTATTGAAAGTTCTGATATGTCAGTTAAGAAAGCTCCACGGAGTCTTGATGAGGCTTAAATATGTTTAAAACTTCTTTTAAAAAAATTAAGAATAAATGAGAGGCTAACCTTTTTTCCTGTTAATTTTCTAGTATTTTCTTTTGTGCGAAAATTCTTTCCGAATATACAATGTGAAGCCGAAACTAAAATGAATGCAACTGCAAATAAAAAAACTATAAATAATTTTAATTCAATCTTGTAATTAGTTACAAAGAATAATATTAAAGGACAGTTCGATTTACCAAGTTGAGAAGTTATGTAAACAATATATAACTTTAAGGTGTGCTAAAACTCTAAAAAAAATTAACAAGAATTTTTTTGCCAAGAAAAAAAGAACACTTCATATAAACCATAAAACCGAGTTGGAATTTTTGTATCAAAATTAATTACTTAAATCTAAATTAAAATTTAATTAACTAAGTCGAACTTATAATTTAATTAATTAAATCATTCTTTTATTTTAATTACTTAATTTGAATACCATTAATTGAATTAATAGCTTAATATAAATTCCCTATCAGTATATCAAAATGACTTAAAGTTCTGATGTATGGTTAATATCTTACACGTTAAAAATACTATCATACTTTTGATGAACTTTTGATCTCACCATCTTTCTTGATAAGCATACAGATGCCGTAAGATTAAAAATTATGATTTAAACGATTAATTGATAATCACAGTAATATTAAAGCAGTGAAAAAATATTTTAGTGGGTATTTCGCAATCAAATAAACATCAGATTATAATACACGCTATAATATGAGTTAAACTAATTTCATTCAATAATTTGAAGTTAAACAAATGAAATAATTAATGATGAATCTTACCAGTTAAGATGATTGGTAATAACTTCCCGTCAAGGCAAACCATATTTGGTAACTGTTTTGTACAATGTATCTATTAATTCATAGTTTATTTTGGCAACGAGTTGTGTTAAGCTATGCTCCGAATTCCTGACTAACGACATCGCCGTGATTTTAACTATATTATAGCTTTGTATTATTATAATTAACTGCGCTTGACCCATCCGTCATCGCAAAACGCAGGTTATCGATTCGTTGCGTTGGTTCGTTTAAAATATGGCCTATTTTATTTTGCGCGAAGTTGTTAAGCAAATTTTATAAAAAATTTTGATATGATCGCAAAGTATTTTTAAAGGAACCTTATATATAAATATTGATTTCGCGTATAAGGTAGACCAATTAAGGTAACTTCATTACAAATGTCTATTTAATAAAAATAATTTTTATTTAAGTTTAAATAATGACTATTATTTGTAAGAAAGAGAGAGAATGTTCTCTTCTCACTATCATGGACTATGAAATTACCTTTTTGGCCGAATACCCAAAAGAATGAGGTGCCCAATACAGAGCGTATGCGGGGAAAAACCGCATCTAGCAGTAAAATAAGATTTAAAATCGGTTTAGTAGATTCGCAGTAAATTTAAAACAAGCAAACAAATCTTTGCTTTTTATATAAATAGTATAGATTTATTATTAAATAATTCGTTCATTGTGTAATGAAGTGAAACTTCTTTTGTCTCTATAGAGGAGGTCAGGATGCCTTCAATTCTCGTTGCTGTTCAACTCAGTGTTCATCCTCTGCTAATTCCTGGTGGCGGTGGTCAGCCTCTTCAGTACAGAGCTGAAGCCACTCCTCGACAACCCTGGCAATATTGCCCTTATTGTCGTCCTGTTTATAACAGGAGCTGGTAAGTTTAATCAAGAATCAAAGTAATGTTACCATATATTCATTGAAAGAAGAAAAAATTAAAAGTCCTTCTGAACAAATCTAATAACAGTATTATAATTATTTAAGTCATTATACTTGAATTACTATTTTGCTTAAAAAATACACTGAGAAGGCCATAAAAAATAATTTCTACAAATAAATATTTTCTCTAGAGAGCATATTTATTTTTGAAATAGAATTATTTATGATTTCATTCAACGTGACAGCAATGCATTGTATGTATATAAAAAGTATTAATTCATTACAGTAAAGCCTTAAGTGCATCAGGATAATATTGATTTTTATACAAAGGCATACTCGTATAAATATAATATATATTTGTATATATGATATGTTATCGTATTATATAGTTTGTCATATATTATGTTTATTATATAGGTGATAATATAAATTTATTATATTTTATTAGGTATTTTACGTGAAAACCCGTAGGTCATTCCATGTCAAATCGAAAATTTTTTTACCTGACCCCCTTTGATTTTGCTGAAAATGTTCTTTTTCTACCCCCCGAAAGTTATTGTTCAGAATTTTTTCAATTTTTTTAACCCGTCTCAAAAAAGTTATTAATTTTTGAAAAAAAGAACCGCTCTTTCATTTTTAAATTCTCAGAACTTTTAAAAAATTTACCGTTTGGGAACTTTTTTTTCATTTTTTTTAAATGAAGCTTTCGAAAAAAAGTTTAAAAAAAATTTTTCAGAATCCCAGAAATATGAAATATTTTAGTTTTTTTGAAAGAATCATAATTTTCTCAGAGTCCGAACGTGTTTTTTTTTGCTCTAAAAATACTTAAACTAATTCTGCAATGATCCACGTTAATCAAAAGATGTGACGACAATCGTTTCTAATTATTTTCTTGATTATAAAAAAAGAGTTTAATTTTTGCCGATTTTATATAACTTTGTTATGAATTTTTTTTATTTCTTTGTGAAACCTCAAAACTTGAGAAATAAAATGTTATTGGAGAATTTCAAGTAATTAACGTCCAAGAAATTATTTTTCTCTCTCATTGACGTTGTTTTTTTTACTCTTATGGACGTTTTTTTTAGTACTGAATATGACAACTTCAAAAATACAATGGGATTAAAAGTTATCTCCAGTTGATACAATGTGATAATTTAAGAGCTATCGATTATCGGTAAAAAAGATATCAACTACATTTCATTTTAATAATATGGAGGTTATGTTTTCGGAATAATTACATTGTCGTTGTGTTCATCGAGTCACGTAGACTTACTATTGCTAAATAAAGTTGCGAAAATACCTGGTTGCGCGGGCGCGTGGTCACTCAAGTTTCGTCAGCCAATTTGATTGAACAAACTAACTCGAGTGACGGCGATATGGTAGATCCTATTTAAGGACCAGAAGCGAGGATGCAGTTCGAAGGACCATGCACGTAATCCGGCTCGGACAACGTGGTTCTGAAGCCGGATTGGAAATGCGATAAAATAAGGATAAGTACCTCGTCCGATGGCGGCACAGCTGCAGACGTCTTCGTTGATGCGGTTGGAGTTCGCGGTAAACTTAAAACTATTAGAACGGAGCGTTGGCCACTCGCGTGACTTTACTATATGATGTGTTGCGTAGGAACTCCCGAAAGCAATTGTCCGACAGCGGCGGCGCTGACCGCCGACCGCGTCACGAAATATTCTCCTTTTACCCTCCTTTCTTCGCGAGATGAGGTAAAATTAAAGGAAAAAGGAGGGCAGGCGAAAGGAACGGTATAGTAAGAAAGGGAAGGAAAATTATTGCGTAACCAATTTGCGGCTGTGTTAGGTGACATAGAAATGCGCGCGAACAGTACCTATTATTTATCATAAAGTACTGTTAATTTATAATTTGTTAACGAGTGATTGCAATGCCGAAGTTTTTTAATCGATATTGCAATCCGTTTAATTGGAGAAGCATAGAAAAAATATCCCTGCGAAATTTACCGGAGCATTTAGCAATTTCCATATTTTGCGCGTAAGAGTATCAAACATTTATTTCCAGGATCATTTGAATCTTACTTATATACGATACGAAACTTTATATGCATGGATGGATACGTTTGTTAGTTTTTTGAGCAAAAGCTCCTCTATTGTTTCTAATTAAAATCTACAATACCATAGGTTATACATTCGACAAGTTTTATTATTATATATTGCAGTGTAAATTATTCTTGAGAAGTTGTCTTTTATTTTATTTTGTATAATATTCAATCATTTTGTATTTTATTTCTATAGGTCTGTGCCCGCAGTAAGCCATATATTATATTCAAAATATGATAAATATGTAACGTTACAAAACAACTGCCATTTGCGAACTATACTGGGGTTAACGATAGACAGACAAACAACCTTTCCTAGAAATATTCAATTTATAATAATAGTAGTAATTTCTAATTCCTGATCGGATGCATAATAATAATATAATAATAAAAAGGCAATTTGCGCCCACAGAAGACCAATAAAACGTAATTACAGAACAATAAACCATTGTTCTTGCGCACAGATAAGAAATGGTGGCGTCAATTGTCAAACTGTTACAGTTTGCAAAGCCAAAAAAAAAAATATTTTGATTTCTTACTAAATATTTTTTAAAAAGCGCTTGAAGTTGTTTTTTAATATGACCAACTTTCAAAAAGCGATTTTGCTGCAACAACTTTACATTATTAGATAAAACTTCACGCTAACGATGCCATCCAGCCCTCATTGATACGTTCATCAAAGGCGTGAAAGTCTATATCGATTGATAAAGTCCCCCACCCTCGCAAATACTTAAATGAAGTATATAACTCAATTATTTATATTAAGAATGGTAAATAACACAATATTGTTAGTTTTATTAAAAAATAGTGCATATATTTAATCGGATTCGGTTAGGATTAAGATTGAGCCAAATAAAACAATTTTTATCTGATTTAAAATACGAATAAGTGCAACAAAAATTTAACATTTTACAAGAGAAACGTTTTATGAACAAACAGATAGAACAATAAAATATCATAATTATCAAACCTAACTACCCTTACGACTAGGCTAGTCAGGCTCAATTATTGAAAACTAGAGTCCGACTCGGAACTGTTTTCCGCCGAAACCGAAGACCGAAACCGAAAGTTCGGCCGTGGCTTAGTTTCGTGAAACGAAACCAGAAACCGAAACTCACGTGATCAGTATAAAAAATCTTAAAATATAGGGGCTTTTTGCCTATTATTTTGTTTCTATTTTAGTCATGGTATGGAGACAGTATATTAAACGTGTGTAATCGTTTATTTCAGTTAGCTAATAATATTTTATGTAACACTTAATAATGTTTTTCAAATAAATTTCTTATAGCAATATGAGTTACTAATAATTAAATTAATAATTGTGACTGTTGCATTAAAGACTAAGTATTGGTATTTTGAAATCTTACTAATTAAAACTTTGGTTTGTGTTTGTAGTTCCGAGGGGATCAAAAGTAAAATGAGATAGAATATAATGAATATGATAGCTTAATTATTTATTTTTCTACATAATCTCCGTGTACAGCTACACACCGAGTCCAGCGTTCCAAGTTTCCAATGCTTCATTTCCTTTAAAAAGGATTGTCTTGGTACTGCAAAAGGTCACCACGGCATCGTTTACTCTTTATATATAGTTTTAACACTGTTTCCTCTTAAGCATTGTATCAATTTGGAGAGAGAATGAAAAATAGCTAGGCACCAGATCTGGTGAATAGGGGATGCTCAACCAATTGTACGCTAGCATGCTGAACAGGTGGCCATCGCTAATGCCAACCTATGCGCCGGTACGTTGTCAAGATGAAACAGCTGGCCCGTTCAAAGTTTGCCTCTTTTTTATCATTGACGGCATTTCTCAACCTCGGTATTAAAGCTGCATAATCTGTAATGATGGTTCCATGCTCAAGGTAATCAAACATCAATAGCACTTATGAGTCCCAAAATATTGAGGCCTTACCCCGGCCAGGCCATATACTACAGCCACAGCATGAAGATCCTTCGGATAAACCCGTGTTTCATCCACTGCTACAAAACTAGATTTAAAGTTTTAGAATCTTCTTAAAACTTGTCGATCGAAGCTCGAAGTCGATTTTGTTTCTGATTCTCCGCACCCATCATGTGGAGACTTTTCTCATATTCAAAATTTGTGTCATTATGCGTTGAGTTCCTTTATATGAATTGCTCGTTTCTTGGATTAGGTATCAGATGGTAATTCTTTAATCGCTAAAAAGTTTTTTCAAATATGGCAGCATATTCTTATTGTTTCTTGTTGATTACTGGCTTCGATGGACGTCTGCAACCATGTTCGTCTTCCGTGTACGTTCTCCCTACTCGAAATTAAAAAGCCCACTTTGCGACAATTGATTATGACAGAGCAGTCTCTTCTCATGTTGCCTTTTTTTTTAATGAAAAGGTCGCACTTGGATTTTTCTTTTTCCAGAACATTTCGCCTCACATAGGAAACAAATGACTACTTCAGAAAAAGTAAAGAGACCGGAAAATGAACACAACAGTAGTATTTGTATTTATTTTTGGTTAGCAAGGTATATATTTTGTTCTCACTACTATTTGTTCCCTCCTCGTCTTTTAGAAGAATCATCTATTTCTTTTGTCAAACTTGGAATGTTTGTCTGCACTAAAATCGACTGATCTGAGCTCGATTGTAGCAATGATACATTTAACTTTCGCTACTATTTTGAAATTGAAAACACTCTTAAACCAGTTTCGGTTTCGCAAAAGTTTCGGCCAAATCTGGCCGAAACCGAAACTCGGCTGAAACTTGATTTTGGCCGAAACTCGGCCGAAACCGAAACCGAAACCGAAAGTTCGGTCGGACACTATTGAAAACTATTGATTGACAGTAAAGTCTACGCTGCATCAGTTCATACAATGTTCTCAATCCAGTCCAGAAAACTCGAAACTCGAGTGTACACCCCTGGCCTATTCTCCTTACCGCAACCAAAACCGAATGAAGTAATGCCCACCAAGTAGTGGACGGTTTCATCCCTGTTGATTGGTAAACTCAACTTCGCTTCTAATGGCCCTCCGGAGTCACCCTTTAAGTAAAATTGATCTATTAACATATTCCGTTGAAAAGAAATATTTCTCTATTAATGATAATGTTACAAAATATATCAAATTGATATAAGAAAATAATACTAGAATATCTGTATGCATCTTTTTAATCTTTTACATAAAACTACTAAATGGAAAATTACTGAATACAAATCAGAATGACTATAATTATATGCTATAATTTGATATGTGATTGAGCTATAATAATAAAGAGTGTCAAGGTACTTCAGCTTATGCCGCATAGACCGTTGGCCGTGTGACCGTTGTCTATGACATGTGCATCAGAATGTCTTACAAAAACATGTCTATTTTTTGACACTCAAAATTTTCGATTCTGTAAACAACTTTATTAGCGATTCTTTGGGGCCCTGGTTATAGACTGCACGATTTGCACGTATTAGTATCAGCCGCATTTCCCTACAGTTCAATGCTATATGACATAATACAATGGAAAATCTTTATTCTATCTGTATTATTTTACCTTCTAAATATTTTTTTTCTATTTCGGGAAAATATTTGACTAGTTATTCTTAATATTATTTTGGTTATTTTCAAAACTTTTAAATTAAGAAAATCACGGAAAATTTTGATTTTCGTCAAATATTTACCGAACTACGTATAAAGAGTAATTTGAAAAAACTCCCCCAAACCTAATTTAGGGTATTTGAAACCGGAACGTGGGCTCCAATCGCCCGGGCTTAAATTTTCATTGTTGTTTTCTAGTTGGTTAAATTTTTTTGGAAAAATGGACCAAAAAACTTAAAAATCAAGAACACTCAATCACTATTGAACAAAAAAAATTGTACGAACAAAGTAACCTAGATATTTATTTATATTTACATATAAATAAAAAACAACAAACAGCCAAGATTGGACCATCTCATTCTCTTGGAAAAGATGATAATATTAATATATAATAACGTAAAAGTTAAGTATTAACAAAAGTATTATACAGGATTTTCTTAGAATTCTCTTTTATCAATTCTTACATTCTTTTTCATCTTATGTCGTGCAGTTCCTTTTTTATGCTCCAGACATACTCGTAGCATTCTGCAAAAAACAAAAGAAATTATCGTCAAAAGATATATTTTTCTCGGCATATCGAACCCTACCGCAAAAGTTTATTAGGTACTTCTTCAACGATGTAATTATTGTTGCCCTGATAGTAACACAAGTAGAAGTGGTAAGGGTCAGTAAAAATACATTAAAATTGTTAAATGACTAATTTTTAATTAGCCTTGCTTGAAGATTGTCTTTTTCTAATTCAAATATAATTACTTCTTTTATTTACGTCATTATTATGTATATTCATCCAGATTTTACCTATTTACTATTTAAACAGTTAGCTAGTGTTGGTAAATGTTTGCTTCAGAGAGCACAGCGGATTTGCGATAAGGATCATTTGACTACGAACTGGAGAATGTCACAGATGCTGAAACAAACTCCAAGTTCCACGTCTAGATTGTAGTCAGTGTGGGAAGACGGCGGCATCTTTCGACTGTGGCTGGTACATCCAGAGGTCTCTGACAAAATTGGTTATATTTGAAACGAGCTTTAATTGATTGAAGATTGCCCAATTATGTGACTGGGTGTGTCCAAGCTAGACAGTGATTGTTTCTTACATTGACAAACAAAAAGACCAAAGAACCAAGTCAAAGAACTTATAGCCGATGTAACGACGCTTAAGAATCTATTTCGACTAAATTCTTGAAAACCCAATTATTTTATTAGATTTGATAAACCAAAAATACTTCAAAAGAACATAGGGTTTGTACCAGGATGATTCAGGAACTATAGAAACAAAAATACCCAAATTTGGTAGGATGGTTGGTCCTTACCCCTGCGTGTATCCAATAACAAAATTAATCCCAGAGATATATACTAAAAACCACAGGATACATAAGTACTTTTGCAAACCTATTTTCCAAATAAGAAAATGGAATGATATGTCATTTTAAATAAAAGCTCTGACAGTTATTCAAAAGCTTACTAAAGTTGAGATACGATATATGCCAACAGTCTGCCCGAACATGGTCGAAATGAGTCCAAACGTCGGAATAAATATAATAACTAAAGCAAATATCCGTAAATTTGTGGAGTTAATGATAATTGAAATATGTTTTGGTATGTATTTGCATTTCATACTCCAAAAATTTTTACCATAAGTCAACAGCCAATCTGTTGAAAATGTTTGCAATATTTCCCTGAAATTCATTAATAGTTGTTGTAAATTCAATTTGCACATCAATACTACTTGATTCACTTTTCCTTCTTCCAGTTGCATTAAACGCTGGAATTTCCAATCCTTTGATATCACAAGGATTGGATTCTATGCCACCTGCATCTTCTAGTGATAGCTGTTTAATATATACTAGTTATTACTATCAAATTGGTGATAAAAGATTTTAACTTAGTATAGCTTATCATAAGAATTAAAATAATCACTATTAAAAGTTCTGATATGTCAGTTAAGAAAGCTCCACGGAGTCTTGATGAGGCTTAAATATGTTTAAAACTTCTTTAAAAAAATTAAGAATAAATAAGGCTAACCTTTTTTCCTGTTAATTTTCTAGTATTTTCTTTTGTGCGAAAATTCTTTCCGAATATACAATGTGAAGCCGAAACTAAAATGAATGCAACTGCAAATAAAAAAACTATAAATAATTTTAATTCAATCTTGTAATTAGTTACAAAGAATAATATTAAAGGACAGTTCGATTTACCAAGTTGAGAAGTTATGTAAACAATATATAACTTTAAGGTGTGCTAAAACTCTAAAAAAAATTAACAAGAATTTTTTTGCCAAGAAAAAAGAACACTTCATATAAACCATAAAACCGAGTTGGAATTTTTGTATCAAAATTAATTACTTAAATCTAAATTAAAATTTAATTAACTAAGTCGAACTTATAATTTAATTAATTAAATCATTCTTTTATTTTAATTACTTAATTTGAATACCATTAATTGAATTAATAGCTTTATATAAATTCCCTATCAGTATATGAAAATGACTTAAAGTTCTGATGTATGGTTTATATTTGTTTAAATATCTTACACGTTAAAAATACTATCATACTGTTGATGAACTTTTGATCCCACCATCTTTCTTGATAAGCATACAGATGCCGTAAGATTACCAATTATGATTTAAACGATTAATTGATAATCACAGTAATATTAAAGCAGTGAAAAAATATTTTAGTGGATATTTCGCGTTCAAATAAATATCAAATTATAACACACGAGTTCAAATAAATAACAATAATATGAGTTAAATTAATTTCATTAAATAATTTGAAAATAAACAAATAAAATAATTAATGATGAATCTTACCAGTTAAGATGATTAGGGATAACTTCCCGTCAAGGCAAACCATATTTGGTAACTGTTTTGTACAATGTATCTATTAGTTCTTAGATTATTTAGGCAACGAGTTGTGTTAAGCTATGGTCCGAATTCCTGACTAACGACATAGCCGTGTTTTTTAACTATATTATAGCTTTGTGTTATTATAATTAACTGCGCTTGACCTATCCGTCATCGCAAAACGCAGGTTATCGATTTGTTGCGTTGGTTCGTTTAAAATATGGCCTATTTTATTTTGCGCGAAGTTGCTAAGCAAATTTTATAAAAAATTTTATTTGATCTGAAGTATTTTTAAGAAACCTAAAATATTGATTTCGCGTATAAGGTAGACCAATTAAGGTAACTTCATTACAAATGTCTATTTAATAAAAATAATTTTTATTTAAGTTTAAATAATGACTATTATTTGTAAGAAAGAGAGAGAATGTTCTCTTCTCACTATCATGGACTATGAAATTACCTTTTTGGCCGAATACCCAAAAGAATGAGGTGCCCAATACAGGCATGCCGGGAAAACCGCATCTAACGGTAAAATTATATTTAAAATCGGTTTAGTAGAATTCGTAAATTCAACAAGCAAACAAATCTTTGCTTTTTATATAAATAGTATGATTTTATTAAATAATTCGTTCATTGTGTAATGAGTAAAACTCTTTGTCCTATAGAGGAGGTTCAGGATGCTTCAATTCTTGTTGCTGTTTCAACTCAGTGTTCATCCATCCTCTCTAATTCCTGGTGGCAGTGGTCACTTGCCTCTTCAGTACGGACTGACCTCCTCGACAACCCTGTGTGCCCTTATTGTCGTCCTGTTTATAACAGGAGCTGGTAAGTTTAATCAAGAATCAAAAGTAATGTTACCATATATTCATTGAAAGAAGAAAAAAAATTAAAAGTCCTTCTGAAATTCAATAGTATTATAATGACTTGTCATATACTGAATACTATTTGCTTAAAAATACACTGAAAGAAGCAAAAATAATTTTCACAACTAAATATTTTCTCTAGAGGCATATTTATTTTGAAATAGAATTATTTATGATTTCATTCAACGTGACAGCAATGCATTGTATGTATATAAAAAGGATTAATTCATTACAGTAAAGCCTTAAGTGCATCAGGATAATATTGATTTTTATACAAAGGCATACTCGTATAAATATAATATATATTTGTATATATGATATGTTATCGTATTATATAGTTTGTCATATATTATGTTTATTACATAGGTGATAATATAAATTTATTATATTTTATTAGTATTTTACGTGAAACCTGGTTATTCCATGTCAAATCGAAATTTTTTCCTGACCCTTGATTTTGAAAATGTTCTTTTCTACCCGAAAGTTATTTTCAGAATTTTTCAATTTTTATCGTCTCAAAAAGTTATTAATTTTGAAAAAACCGCTCTTTCATTTTAAATTTCAGAACTTTTAAATTTACCGTTTGGAACTTTTTTCATTTATTTTAAATAGCTTTGAAAAAGTTTAAAAAATTTCGAATCCAAATATGAAATATTTTAGTTTTTTAAAAATTATTTTCTCAGAGTCCGAACGTTTTTTTTTTAAAAATACTTCAACTAATTCAAATGATCCCAATTAATCAAAAGATGTGACGACAATCGTTTCTAATTTTTTCTTGATTATAAAAAAGTTTAATTTTGCTGATTTTATATAACTTTGTTATGAATTTTTTTATTTTTGTGAAACCTCAAAAGTTGAGAAATAAAATTTTTTGGAGAAATTTCAAGTGTCCAAGAAATTATTTCTCTCTCATTGACGTTGTTTTTTACTCTTATGGACGTTTTTAGTACTGAAATATGACACTTCAAAAATACAATGGGTTTAAAATTTACCTCCAGTTGATACAATGTGAAATTTAAGAGCTATCGATTATCGGTAAAAAGATATCAGCTACATTTCATTTTAATAATATGGAGGTTATGTTTTCGGAATAATTACTTGTCGTTGTGTTCATCGGTCACGGAGACTTACTATTGCTAAATAAAGTTGCAAAATCAAGTTGCGGGGCCGTGGTCACTCAAGTTTCGTCAGCCAATTTGATTGGACAACAGCTCAGTGACGCGATATGGTAGTTGGGACCAGAAGCGAGGATGCAGTTCGAGGACCATGCGTAATCCGGCTCGACAACGTGGTTACGAAACCGGATTGGAAATGCGATAAATAAGGATAAGTACCTCGTCCGATGGCGGCCAGCTGCAGGCGTCTTCGTTGATGCGGTTGGAGTTCGCGGTAAACTTAAAACTATTAGAACGGGCGGCGGCGTGACCGCCGACCGCGTCACGAAATATTCTCCTTTTACCTCCTTTCTTCGCGGATGAGGAAAAATTAAAGGAAAAAGGAGGGCAGGCGAAACGGTATAAGAAAGGGAAAAATTATTGCGTAACCAATTTTGCGGCTGTGTTGGTGACATAGAAATGCGCGCGAACATCTATTTATCATAAAGTACTGTTAATTTATAATTTTATACAGTGATTCAATGTGAAGTTTTTAATCATATCCATCCTTTAATTTAAAGCATAAAAAATATCCTCGTTTGGCTTGCATTCATTTAGAAAGTATCAACATTTATTTCAGGATCATTTGAATACACTTATATACGTAAAATTTGCATGGATGGATACGTTTGTTGTTTTCTGAGCAAAAAGCTCCTCTATTGTTTCTAATTAAAATCTACAATACCATAGGTTATACATCCGACAAGTTTTATTATTATATATTGCAGTGTAAATTATTCTTGAGAAGTTGTCTTTCATTTTATTTTATGTAATATTCAATCATTTTGTATTTTATTTCTATAGGTCTGTGCCCGCAGTAAGCCATATATTATATTCAAAATATTAGAAATATGTAACGTTACAAAACATCTGCCATTTGCGAACTATACTGGGGTTAACGATAGACAGACAATTCCTAGAAACATTCAAGTTTATAATAACAGTAGTAATTTCTAATTCCCGATCGGATGCATAATAATGATATAATAATAAAAAGGCTATTTGCCCAAAAGACCAATAAAAGAATTACAAGAACAATAAACCATTGTTCTTGTTGTGAAATAAGAAAAAGGTGGCGTCAATTGTCAAACTGTTACAGTTTGCCAAGTCAAAAAAAAAAATATTTTGATTTCTTACTAAATATTTTTTAAAAGGCAATTGTTTTTAATATGGAACTTTCAAAAGGATTTGCGCAACATTTACCTTATTACAAAAACAAACGATTGATCCAGCCCTCATTGAAACGTTCATCAAAGGCGTAAAAGTCTATATCGATTGATAAAGTCCCCCACCCTCGCAAATACTTATATGAAGTAAATAACTCAATTATTTATATTAAGAATGGTAAATAACACAATATTGTTAGTTTTATTAAAAAATAGTGCTTATATTTAATCGGATTCGGTTAGGATTTAGGTTTAGCCAAATAAAATAATTTTTATCTGATTTAAAAAAAAAAAGAAACGTTTTAAAAACAGATAGAACAATAAAATATCATAATTATCAAACCTAACTACCCTTACGGCCAGGTAGGGCTCAATTATTGAAAACTATTGATTGACAGTAAAGTCACGCTGCATCAGGCCATACAATGTTCTCAATCCGTCCAGAAAACTCGAAACTCGTGTGTACACCCTGGCCTATTCTCCTTACAACCAAAACCGAATGAAGTAATGCCACCAAGTAGTGAACGGTTTCATCCCGTTGATTGGTAAACTCATCTTCGCTTCTAATGGCCCTCCGGAGTCACCTCTAAAATTGATCTATTAACATATTCCGTCAAAAGAAATATTTTCTATTATTGATAATTTCAAAATGTATCAAATTGATATAAGAAAATAATACTAGAATATCTGTATGCATCTTTTACTTTTTAAAACTACTAAATGAAAATTACTGAATAAAAATCAGAGACTATAATTATATCATAATTTGATATGTATTGATCTATAATAAAAGAGTGTCAGTTACTTCGCTTTATGCCGCATAGACTGTTGGCATGACCGTTGTCTATGACATGTGGCATCAAAATATCTTTTCAAAACATGTCTGCTGGACGGTCAAAATGTTCATTTCTAAAACAACTTTCTTGCGATTCTTGGGCCTGGTTATAGGTCGACTTGCACGTTTTGGAAAAGGTCGTACTAGTATTCACCCATTTCCACAGTTGAATGCTAATGATGTAATACAATGAAATGTTGAAATATATTTGAGCTACCTCCACATTAGTTAATAACTAATTTTCTTCAAAGTGAAGCTGCAGAGCTGGTTGAACTTATAAGGTCCCAATGCCTTTGCATCTATAGTTATTCCTAAATATAGTTAATTTAACTTTATCTAACCCTTAAAGCCATTTCAAATTTACCATAATTTACGTTTGGAGTCTTGAATCTGATATTTTGTTTTCTTTGATCTTAAAAGTTATATAAACCATAAACCAATTCTTACTCGCGAGGTATTATTTACATCGTCATAATTGACTTCTTGTCGTTTAACTAAAATCAGAAGTATCATTATATACCTTCTTTTTTTTAATAGTAGCAAAATTAAATTAAAATTCACCGGCAGAAGACGCATGACATCTCAGTCACCCCTGACCCAACCGCTGGAAAGTGTTCGAAAGTCGGGAATTTAAAATTAAAGTAAACGCGATAAAATCCGTAAAGTAATTTTATTTTAATTATAATATTCCCAAGCAACAGAAATAATTATTAAATTAAGAATATTATTATCATTAATCTAACATGACCACTATAAACTGATTAATACAAGAATAGCTTTTTGACTCTGTAGAAACCTGGACTGTTCTGGAAGCCCTGAAGAAACCAATGGTGTCCAGGTCGATTATCGTACGTCGAGTCGTCTTTATGGTGGCGCGTTTTGTCTGTCAGATTCCGGGGTCGAACAAGACCAATCCAAATCATCGGGAGGTGCGAAGAGGGATGTTCTTTCCCGAAACTGTTCACTAATGCTTTGGAGGATGTCTTTAAGACCCTAGACTGGACGGATGTGGCAAAGCATAACGGCAGTACTTTCACAACCTTCGTTTCGCAGACGTTATCGTTATATTGGCCGAGGACCTTGGAGGACTGCAGGAGATGTTACGGTTTGAATGAATCCCCGACGCGTTGGCCTCCGGATAAACTTGGACAAGGCGAATGTCATGTTCAACGAACACGTCTCCGAGGCCATCAATGTTGATGGTGTTACCTCGAAGTTGTCCAATGAATATGTCTACGGCACATATTGCGGCTGGGAAGACCAACTTTGAAAGGGAAGCCGATAGAAGGATTCAGTTGGGCTGGGCAGCATTCAGGAAGCTGAACCACATTCTTACGTCGCTGATACCGCAGAATTTAAAGACGTCTTTGACCAATGCGTACTCCCGTGATGACCTACGGGGCCGAAACGTGGCCTCTGACTGTAGACTTGTCCACAAATTTGCCTTAGCACAACGGGCTAAGGAGCGCATCATGCTTGGAGTTTCTTTGTCGGATAAAATTCGAACGAATTTATCTACTAACTAACACAGGCTGATGGTGACAATGATTATGATGATGATAATGGTAACGTCTAAGCTTATTTGTCGCCATATCGTATATTTTATACATAAAACTCGTACGATATCGCTATAAGATTTTAATTACATTATATTTTTTTATGTTGTGTGTTTATGAAATAAATTGTACAATGTGACAATCTTATTTCATTTCGTAAAGATCTATACTGTAATCTCTGTACTTATTTATTAGCTTCGTAAAACGCATTTTTTTTCCTATATTCGTTTTAATATGGTAACGCAATATATGCATATATGTGACCGTTATTTTAAAACGTTAATTTTTAAAGAACATTTTTCTCTCATCTCTAAAAGTTTAGTCAGAGTTTCAAATAATTCAGGATTTTTTTGATTTTTGTCAAATATTTACAAAACTATATATAAAGTAATTTGAAAAAAAATTTAATTCAACCAAAAAGCATTATAAAATAATATAAAATAACGTTAAGTATTATACTGCACTTCCTTAGAATTCTATTTTATCCAACAATCTTACGTTCTTCTCTTATCTTAAGGGCCTTCTTTATTCCCCAGATAATCTCGTAGCATTCTGCAAAAGACGAAATTATTCATCGTCTGAGGATATCTTTTTATCGACATATCGAACTCTATCGCAAAGTTTGTTACTCCCTTTACGTTGTAATTTTTTGTTGACCTGACAGTAACGTAAATAGAAGTGGTAAGGGTTAAGTATAAATAAATAAAAATTGTTAAATGACTCATTTATTAATTTGTCATGTTTGAAGCTTGTCATTATCTAATTCAAATATGTTACTGGAGATAATTGAGATAGATGTAAATTTAACTTACTACATCAAAACTTACTTGATTCACTTTTCCTTCTACCAGTCGCATTAAACGCAGGAATTTCCAATCCATTGATATTGCAAGGATTGGATTCTGTGTCAAATAAATCTTCTCTTAACAGCTGTTTAATATATATGATTTATTAAGTTCAAATTAGTGACAAAAGATTTTAACTTGCAAAGCTTATCATTATAATTAAAACAATTACTATTAAAAGTTATGTTATGTCAGTTAACGATAGCTCCACAGAGTCTTACTGTAGCTTAAATTTATTTAAAACTTCTTAAAAAAAATTAAGAATAAACCTTTTTTCCTGTAAATTTTCTAATTTCTAGCGAAAATTATTTCCGAGAATACAATGTAAAGCCGAAACTGAAATTATTGCAACAATTTTAATTCAAACTTGTAATAAGTAATTAACAAAGAATTTAATTGAAGGACAGTTTGTTAATCCATGTTGAAAAGTTATGAAAATAATATTTAACTTTAAACTGTGCTAAAACACTAAATAAAAGTAACGAGAAATTTTTAGGCAATATAAAAAAAAACTTAAATTTTAAATTCATATAAACCATAAAACCGAGTTTGAAATTTTGTATCAAAAATAATTAATTAAATCTACATTATTATTTAGTTAACTAACTAAATGGTACTTATAATTTGATAATCGAAGTTCCATAGTTATAAAAACAATATATAACTTTAAATTATAAAATTTTTTCTAAAGTAAAAAGACAGGTATTTTAACTTCATATAAACCATAAAACCAAGTTGGAAATTGTATACCAAAATTAATTAATTGAATATAAATTATTATTTAATTAACTAACCAAATCGTTCTTATAATTTCACATATTAATTAAATACGATTTATAATTTAATTAAATACTTTCGATACTATTTATTGAATTAATAGCTTAATGTAAAATCCCATTTGTATATCAAAATGACTTCAAATTATGATGTGTGGTTTATATGGTTTTTAATTTCGTACTTTTTAAAAATGCAATCATTCTGTTGATAAACTTTTTATCTCACGATATTTCTTGATAGGCATACAGATACCGTAAGATTAACAATTACAATTAATAATATTAATATTATACGAGTAAAATTATAGCAGTGAAAGAAGCGATTTACATAAATGAAAAAAAATTATGGACATTTCGCGTTCATTTAAACAACAAATTATAATACACAATAGTATGTGTTAAAATAATACCATTATATAATGTGCAGTTAAACAAATAAAAGAATTATTGAAGACTGTTAAAGGTTAAGATGATTAGTAATAACTTCCCGACAACGCCACATTTGATATATTTTTTACTATGTATCTATTTATTCTAAGTTTATATAGGCAATGAGTTGTGTTAGACTTTGCTCCGCTGATTTAGCGCATTAAATAGATCAATAAGGACGTTAATTTACAGTAAAGTTTCTATATTAATATGTATTTGTTTTTGTATGAAAAAGTAACAAACAGAGATTAATTCATTCTTACAATCTGCGAAATTTATATTATAATTAGAATGTTATTCTACTCATTACATACTCATTGACTATTTAATTATCTTTTACCTACACAGCTCGTGCAAATATTAGTATTCTCCAAATCCATTTTGACTCCGTCTGCCAATCTCTATTAGAGATCAGCCCAGTACGCTGGAGATATTCTAGAAGAAAAGTGAAAACATTTTTCTTTTTACTCTCAAAGTCACATGAGACGTAAAAATGACACGACCGCGAAGAAATAAAGCGCATGACCGACTTTTTACATCCAATTTGAAGCATGAATCATCTTACTTCACGGCAAAAGGATAATCAACCTTTGCCCTTACCATCTAGGATCACTAAGCTACGGAGACAGTTAAGCGTGTTTATTTTATACTAGCAGTATGTCCGTGGCTCTACGCATTCCTCCTCATCAACCTGTGTTAGTCCACTGGTGGACATAGGCCTACCCTGATGCACGCTATCTCCATTAGGGGGTTTTTGGACCGTATCCCTCCGCGCTGGTCCGATGCGTGGATCACCTTATTTTTAAGGCAATTGTGTGATCGGCCCATATGGTCCTAATCAAACAAAAATAAAACCTAAAAAAAAATCTGAAAATCGAATGCTCGTTTTATCAAACAAACAAACAAATCTTTCTTTTTTATATAAATAGTATAGATTTATTATCAAATAATTCGTTCTTAGTCTAATGTAGTAACGCTTCTTTTGTTTCTATAGAGGAGGTCAGGATGCCTTCAACTCTTGTTGCTGTTCAACTCAGTGTTCATCCTCTGCATATTCCTGGTGGCGGTGGTCACTTGCCTCTTCAGTACGGAGCTGAAACCATTTGACAATCCTGGGAATATCGCCCTCATTGTCGTCATGTTTATAGCGGGAGCTGGTAAATTTAATCAACAATCAAAGTAATGTACTTTTATTTTTTTCTTCTATCATATATTCAATGAAATAAAAAAAAATTAAAAGTCTGTATTGTTCCTTCTGAGTAAATCTAATAACAATATTATAATAACTTATGTTTCTGCTTGAATTACCATTTTGCTTATAAAATACGCCATAAAACAATGATCGCCCCAAATAAAATGAGATACTTTTTCTAAAAGGCAAATATTTTTTATTTCAGAATTATTTACGATTTTATTAACACAAGATAGCAGTGCATTATATATATATATATATATAAAGTATTTTTATTTCTGTAAAACCTTAGTCACAATGTATAGATACTTTAAATGTACATAATTAATATATGAAGTATGTTTATTTTTCAGCCTACTCTCTCTACTATATGACCGTCGTGAACAGTTTGTACAGAAAAATGAAAATGTCCTACAGTGAAACTGCGCTTCCTATGTGAAATGAAATAAAAGAAAAAACACGTCTATTTATTAAGTTTAATACAATTTGACGCTTTAAATTATATACGCTTAAAATAATAATGTAAATTAATAAAAAAATATAATCTTTTAAAATTTCAGTGTGTACAAATTGATGAAACTCTTCAAAAAAGAAAGTAAAAAATAATATCGTGGAATGTTTTGCCTTCTTTTAACTTTTAAATTATTTAGGGAAGTGTGACCATAAATAGTTTTTAGATCATATTGCCAAAAACAATATGTTGTGTTGCATTAAAAATAAAGTAATATGCCTAAATTAGAAAAAAATAAAATTTTGTCGTAAATATACACAAAATTAAAATAAATGTTACTAAAAAAGTTAAATAAAAGACTGCAATGTCTTTTATTTAACTTTTTAGTTTATTTACTATTAACGGTGTTTTTTTATTTCTAACATAAGCTTGTATTGTAAGGCTCGATTTTGCGCGATAAGTACAATTAACAGTTTACTAAGCCCTGCTTTAGAATTACTTGGACTGAAGAAAAAGAGGAAAAAACGTTCGAGAATAATATACCTTTATGCAGTTAAAATCTTTAAGAATCAGTCAACAGAATATATCAAAATGTGAATCTAAATATTCACTTATTAAAAAGTAAAAAGTACGCGCAAACGATTGGTAAGCATATGCCATTTTTGGCCTCGTGCAAGCTTTTCATAATTATAGGATAAAATTAAGAGGCATAGATAGCTATTGGAATTGGTAAAATAGAACAGACGATTCGAGCCATAAGAGTAACATGAGTTTCAGAAGTCATATCAAAAGGCTAAAAGAAAACCCTCCTTTCTTCTAACCTTTTGATATGACTTTTGTAACTCATGTTACTGTCGAAAGTAACACTTAAATATTTAACTTTCTTCTCCCAAGGGAGAAGCCCTTACCGCAGAGGTTTAAAGCCCGACAGTTTGCCTACATCAAGCATTGTGTGCGGCTTTTTGGGAGGGACGTGTGGTAGGACGAGTGAGGTCAGCTCTGATAGAAGACCGATTAAAGTATTTTGCTATCCTATTTTCGGGATCTACATCAATCCTCCATTTGCGAAACTAATCACCTAGGCAATTAATTGCACATTGGGGTTTTCTAGTGTTAAGTGCGGTGTATTCTACGAAAAGCACAAGATTCCCCAATGGTAATCTTATATCACGATATATATAACAGAGGGGAAAGAACGGACCCTTGTGGCACGCTGGCTACCAGGGGATGTCTGGTTGAGAGTATGCCTTCTAATCGGAATTGAAAAGAGTGATTTAAAGGTTAAGCTTGCATGATATGCACAAGCCTATCAGGCACATTGAAAGAGTACAACTTGTAGAGTAAGCCGTTGTGCAAGACCTTATTCTTTACAATATTAAATAGAACAACCGCCGTGTAATGGGATCTAGGGCCTGATTTTGCGTTATTTAGGCCCGTCAGGATGTATTCTGTGAGGCGATAAACTTTATTGAGACAGTAGTGTTCAGGACGAAACTTTAATTGTTCGTCTGGGAGGAGATCATAGGAGAAAACGCAATTCTTTAACCTCGACAAGATTAAACGTTCATACAATTTCCCCAAACAGTTGAGGAGACTGGTAGGACGACAACTCGTCGGTTGGTTTACGCGGCTTTGGAATGCAATGGCCTCCTTCCATTTGTCTAGGGAGGAACAAATGGGTAGGAGTACATTAAAAATGCTCGTTAGTATACAACTGATCGGGCCAGGTAAAAGATTTAATGCCTTATTACCGTATTAGTAATAAAAACTTTTACCGAGCCGGTAATACGTTAATAATATCTTTGCCTCCTCCAGGGTCACTAATTATAAGGGTTCGCCCATTGGTTATAAGACTGCCCTAAGTCCGATTTCACGGTTCGGTGTGTACTTGAGATGGCGTGCATTGTATCTCTAGTTTGTCCGCTAATCATTCGGCTTTTTCTAATTAATCGAAGTTTCGGGCTAAATGCCATAAGGCAACATGCGAGGGCTCTAATTCTTCCGTAAAGTTTTGTCACGAAGTTTCGCGGTGAGTCTTTATGGAGTCTCGTTTAACTTGTAAAGGTGCTGGCTACGGTACACTTGAAACCGGAGCAGAGGAGCGTTTTCACAATACTACTAATTCAGAATGCGGCAATACTGCGGCAGAAATAGGCACCGCGGTGGTACAATCCCCGACGGTCCCCTGTAATAAGGGCATTTACCACCTACCACCTGCCACCTACTACTCTACTACTACGTAAGATATATCTGTACCAAAAAACAAAAACAATGACATTTAAAGATAATAAGAACATCAAAAGTAAAATACGATATTCGGTTGAACAATATATTAACTTAATTTAAATTAATTTAGTAACTCATTCAGTGTCATCTATTATTTATTCCGTAAAGAGCTTTTTTGATTAACTGGAAACGATTTCTGATAACAAAGCAAATTTTAATTAATACGTTTTTACGTAGATATTGCATGTTACATACCTATCCTAATGTTGTTACATATGAAGTATTGAATAAAGTGGTCACTAGGTCACGCACCTAGGTTCCTGCTGTCTGAATGTAGTCATCATTCAGGATGTTCAAGTCCCGAATATCGACCAGGGCGTACCGCCTTTCTGCGCAGGACAGATGCAGCCTCCGATATTAAGGGGAGGCTATATCCTTTTAACAGATAATAACGATTTTATTTGAAATAGCGTAAACATGTTATAATAATTCTAACATACTATTTTTTTAAACTATAGGTACTAAAATGCTTTACAATTACACAAAGCTTTTACGATTAGGTAAGGTATAAGTTGTTGTAGTTCACTGTCCAGCTTGTAAGACTTGATTGGAGCTATGTGTTGTTATTTTTACCATCTTAAACTAATTCATAAGTTACTTTAATAAATACTTTACATAAGTTACTTTTTTTTTTAACAAGAAAACAAGAAGAACTTTAGATAACAAACGCAGTTCCATTTTCCACAAGTGGCAAAAGAATACTAAAGCTTTATGTGTAATTTTTTTTTGGTATTGTAATAACATTACTTGAATCTAAAAAAGTATGCCTTTTTTTATATTGATTAGTCCTTGTTTTATCACGGGTACGTTCACTAAAAATAATATTTGTTTGACATATTTTTGTTTCCAAAAGTTTCGTGTCTAATACACAAATTGTTGCGTATTAATATTTCTCCTGTTTTTATTTATTAATATAAATAGGAACAAATCATCTAATTCTTAGATTATTTAGTGCCGTCGTAGGATTGCAGTGATCCCTCCCACTCTGAATGTCAAAGGAGGCGCTTTCCCTTAACCATCTCGCTAACTTCAATCAAACCAGCCCTTACAAAGTGGACTCCTCGTTACAATGGAGCTTAGGAACTATTAACATGCCCAGTGAAGGCCTACTGTGAATTTGCTGTCTCTATTCCGGTGCAGACCTACCAGGAGTTCATAAAATGGTAAGCGTTTACTTATCTCATTATTAACTTACAATCCCAGTACCCAGCTGCTATTTTATTGAAATGGTACATCATTTTAATTTTATTAACACACATTAAGTACAGCTTGTCGTATCGAAGATACTTGTTGATTTGACTTGGCGTTCTGCCAACTATCCACTTGTTGTTCAAGTGGCCGCTTTCGTTTCAGATTTATGTAAGCCATCCGCTCAAGTTGGGAGTGATAATCTTTTTAAGTGTCTCTCCAACTGGTAAAGGTTCACTAGCGATTGATATAATCTATTGAATTGATATATTGTTTAGATTTATTATTAAGCTCAAGTTGATGTAGCATTTATTTTAATATGACCAAAATGTTAAACCTTTGACAGGCTGTTCATTAATATACACTTTTAATGATTATATATATATATATATCGTATTTTAATTATAATGTTATAAAAAAATATATAATAATTAATTCAGTAACGATGTATTTATTTAAAAAATTGAAATACAGTGAATTTATTCTTATAAAAATTTATAAAATTCTATTGATATTTACAGGCAAGAATGGAACTCCCTGTTCTGGACAAGTTTTGCTTCATCTTCCATCTTAGGACGGGTGCAATCACTATGGGAATTCTAAACTCGGTGAGCTTAATTTTCATATATATTTTGTATATTAATAGGTGAAGATATATAACCTATTAAACAATGATAAGTCGGAGATGTCACATCCTCACATATCGACTTTAAAATAACGACTTATGAAATATCGGATTATGTAAATATGAACCCATTTTGTATTGGTTATTCATATTTAAAATCCTACAATGTTACCTAAAATTAGCAGACCTACTATCCACTTACATATTTTTGATCTTTTTCTTTTAATATTTTTTTCTACTTTATTGCAATTCGGAAATATGAAATAAATGGCTTTATTATTAGTATTTAAAAAAATAGCAACTTTTACTTAAATATCCAGGTAATGCAATCAACTCTAAGGATGAATAAATCAGTTTTTGCGTCATGGACACAATAAATTTAAGTAATAGCTCTTTCTAAAAACAATAATTACGCCGCAATATATATTAAACCCAAACTATTTATTTATTTATTCTAATATTGTATATTCTAATTCTATAACTATAATAACAAATGGCTAAAATAATTCCACGTCACCAAATATGGCTGGCAATAGATACCAAGTGTCATGTAAATATTGTCTCTTTTATAACTTAATATAGCAAAAAAAAACTTTGCTTACATTTTCAACACAAATATGCGACAGCGAAGCTTGCAACATCGTGAACATCACCATTACATAAGGTGAACTTTACGTGATAGTAATACGCGCTGCCCATAATATATGTCGCGACAAATGGACTCGCCGCCTTTAGACATGAGATGTTACGTCTCGTTTATCCAGTAATTACCCTGGCAACGGAACTCAAACCGGAAGACAGTACATAAGTGTATTTACACCGGTTTGTGGCAGAAATACGCACTGCGGTAGTAGTTTTCCGGACGGTCTCCTGTAGAATGGAGACTTCCTTCCTCATTCCCCATGACAATATTCCAGATCGTGACCTTCCTGCTTGCGGTACTCCTGATAACCTTCGCAGTGGACATTAAGGATGCGTCCGAGTCGCAGAGACGTGAGGACAGCGAAGCGGCAATGTCTTCAGTGGTGTACACCATCGTGGTATTGGTGGTGGTGCTGCTGTTTATCAAGTTCCTCTTCGATCTAGTCTTCGTTTACGCGGTTTATAGGGTGAGTGACTTTAATTCGCAAGGTCGAATCTCTTGTTTTGTTGATTATATGCGATGACGTCGTTATGCACTTAAGATCCAGTTCAGTTCTTAGTTTAGGCAAATTATTCTCGTAAAAGTTTGTAAAGTTTTCAATCACAAAAGGATTATTATCCCACATTCATCAAGTTTTATGAAATTCGTTAATTTTGACAAAACATGTGTTCTATGACTTAATTCAACTGCTACTCTGGTTTTATTAATAATATTAGGTGGTTTTAACTTCTCTAGACCTCATTCAGTCGCAATTTAGCATTGGCACGTTTACGTGCAACTTTTAACTTGTGATGTCATCATTATCTGTATTCTAAAGATATTGGCTAGAGCAGACTGTTTTTTTTTTAATGACAAAATGTAAGCAAATCAGGCTTGAACAGCGAAGCTCTATTTGCACTCTACGCGAGGAAGTTTACAGTGAACGTCAAATAACGTGGATTTCTTGTAAATATGTCCACTATACCCGTACTAGAAAAAAGAAACTGGTAATTAAGATAAAAAAGATCTGAAATGCTAACATCCACAACAAATGAAAGGGACAAATTTATTAAAGTTCTTTCTAAACAGAATCGACGATTACTGCACCACATGTATATGCTTATTCTATAAAAAAAAGATTGATGTCCAACATATAGTGAGATATATGCACAATTTTGCTCTCAGTTTTTACACGTGCTGTTAATCTCTATCGAGTTGCTTATTTTTTATATTCAATGCTAAAACTTTTCTAAGCTTTTATTACTTCAATAGCCAAACCGAATCCTGGCCACTTCAGATCGGGCTTAAAACATCCCATTATACAAATACAACATGCCACAAGAGTATACTACTATACATAATATGAAAGGTTCAAATACGTTCCGTTTTACTTGTTCTTCTTACAATTAAATAATCTCTACTACTACACTTACAAGGTGAATTATTCTTACGACAAACGAAAGGCAATTACGAAACGCCGTTTCATTTACTTTTAATAAGTAAACGAACCAACAAATTTGGTTTTGTTACATCAAGCGATCACTTAATCACATATTGTATTTTTCAGTATCTATTTATACACTAACTATATGTAACGATTCACACTTTACAGGAGAAATGCAGCATAATGAAGAAGTATTGTATCTTCTGGATTGTGTTCCTGATGCTCTACATCATTGGCTTCCTGAAGACACTGTTCCATATGACCGCTGGACACGTCATCGCCCAAATCCTGTTCCTGGGTAAGGAATTTTGAAATCGGATTTTATAAATCATTAGACAGTGTTTGAAGTTACACGAATTATAAAGGAGTTTTAACAATCTTTTTTAGGGCAAAAATCCTATGCCAAATCCGCAGGATTTATTTAGACTAGTCTAGTTTATTCAACAAAAAATTTAAGCAAGGCGTTTAATTAGCCAAGGACCACATGCTTCCTCAATTAATATGTTATTTTAATAAAATAATGAAATATACAACTCAGACTTTTATGATACGAGAAATCAAGTAAATTTATTCGCACCGATCTCATCTAATGAAAAAAATCATTATAAATAAATTTTAAATATATCAATTGTGATGATTTCAGCCGAGAACTTCTACTTCATCGTCGTCATCCGCAGCTATCTGATCTCCATCAATGAAGATGGAGTGCTATAAATCATCTTTGTCGATTAAATCTTAACCATCTAGGGCCCACATCACTCGACAATGTACCAATGTTATATGCATTATCAGTAGTTTTGTAGGTTGGTAAGAAGGTAGTTATTGCTGCAGTTTAATAAACGAAGAAACATCAATCTAATACATTAAAAACTAATACACATTATACTGTTGAGGTTCAATCTCCCTCAGAAATATTTGTATTTTTTTCTAACCTAATTGTGCTGTGTATTAGATATTAATAACATAATGTTTTAGACATGTTTAATCTGTGGAAATTATAAAACGTTAATCGTTTTACGCGCTTTTTACATATAAAATATAGGTTTACTCTGAAATAATTCCGTCGCTAATTATGCCATTTTAATAATAGTATGTCATGCTTTGATGATTGACTGTATGAATTTATAGATTATTGTTGTTAGTTTTATTATATTTTGCATTATCAATATTATTACCTAATTTTATTCTTTACAGCCTTAATTTTTTTTTATTTTTAATTTTTGCGTTTACATTTTAAACAAAACTATACTAACATATATATGTATAATAGTCACTCTCCCCTTATTCATGTTATTTATGGGTTTATTGCTTTATACATTTTTATAATTTCTTTTTTATTTTTAATCTGCCAATTTATTTCATGTTTAAAGTTAGTTGTTTGAAAATAGAACGTGGTTGTGAATATGATTTGCTTAACGCGTGCGCGCGTACGAGCAAAATGTGAAGAATCATATCAAAATGCAAATAAAATATTGGCACACTGGCTTCTGTGTTCGTGATAATATTAAAGTCATTTTAATGTTATATAGGCATTTGTCTTCCATTATTAGGATTAGGAGTCATGTTCATTTGATGATATTTCGTTGAAACTACTGCGACTTAACCGATTATGGTAATTTTATAATAAATTTGAAAGATTCTGAAGAGTCGATTGCTAGAATGTGTATACAACACACCAGAGGTAAAATAAAACGTGAACTCCTCACAAAAGCGTTCTGATTGGTGGTCCTTTAGAGTTAATTATAGTTCATCCAATTTAGAGAAATAATTCACATGAGAAATGTCATACTCAATTGGCGCCAAAAAAGTCTTATACCTTTATAGGTTATACATTTTCATTGTAGATTATTAATTTAATTCAGTTGTAGATTTAAAGTTAATTGTAAGTTTCGGGTTTTTACCAACGAAATTGTATGTTATAACCTAATATTTTTAGAATATTTAATGCTTATGTAAAGTAAAATCCTAGCGACAGAATAATTTTCGTGGATGAATACATTATAATTGTTGTAACGTTCAATTTATAATTTATTTCATGGAAAATAATCGTGTTTTTCTATTACCAAGAAAGTAAGCAAACAAAGAATACTCTTTGGTTATAATAACTAATTTTCTTGGTCCACGTCTGTGTTCTTTAATATTTGTTGTCTATATTTTTAAATTTTATTACAAATTCATCGTTAACATCTTACAAAATGCAATACCAGTTGAACATTAAACAATTTAGTGTTCCCTCCATTTTCATTATTATGTTTTAAAATATATCAAATCCACTTTATACTCTTCCCAGCATCCATTATCGCGGGCAGACATGATTACGGATGCTGGAAAGAGCAGAAAAGAGAAACGTCGATAATAAATATAAATAATTGATGCTAAAAATCCGTAAAAAATACATTTGATATGTATAATAATCGCGTATATATAAAAGGAATAGTTTTATAACTTTGACAATTAAAGAAATAAAAAGATAAGTAAAATTTTAACCGGATATCAGGAACATTTTGTAAAACTTTAGTGTTCTTAAAGAACAAAAATTTTCTGAGAGTATATTTGTTTTAAATATGACATTGTAATAATTTTACTATTTATCTAACATGTCTTAATAATATTAAACCGTATTTACTATTTTTTAGAAATTTATTGAAATGTAGTAAAATGTGTATTCCATGTATTTAACTAGTCGGAGTATTTATATTAGCTTAACTCATTATTCGTACATGGTAAGCAATTCTTAGGTGACAGATAAAAAAACGACAATAAGACGTCCTTTGCTTTAATTAGTTCATAGACCAGTTTTATGTAATCTGTTACTGAATATTTTAAAATAGGCGCGAACGTAAATTTCTTGTTTATCTTGTTTATCTGTGGTATAATTTTCACTGCAAATTGCAATAAAAGATTATTTATTTTATTACATTATATATCCAAATATTATAAATAAAACAGCTATTTCGGTAATGTTATTTTTATTAGAAAAATGTTATACATTTAGTATCGGCTTTGTTAATTAGAATCTTTATTAATTGTAATTAAGAAATTTTGTATTATTCGTCCTCCTTACTGATGATAATAACCAATCCCTTCTAAGCATGAGTGTAACAATACTTCAATCTATTTATCCTATATCGATGTTTGTAAGAATATATTTAACTATTTTAACGTGTACTCGTATAATATACGTATAGATATGTGTTAGACGTGTTTTATATAGATATATTAAGTAAGGGCCTATTCACTACTGTAAGTACGTTTCTGTACAAAAGTCAAAATAATTTATAACGAAAACAATTTAACGAGTATTTGTCAAGAAAATATTTACTAATAGATTAAGTCACATTCAAAAGTTTAATGAATCGTACTTTATTTGTAAATATATATTTCTACTGTCTCTATTGTGATGAAGTTCCTATATCAAATAACTGTATGAAGTTCTTATTATATATAAAAAGGTAAAGGTTTTTCGTTTACGAGTATCAGGGTGGTGTCTGTGAATAGGCCCTTACAGTAAATGTTTGCACAACTATTGATCAATTATAAATGCTTTAAATGTTGTAATAATTATTTATAATGTGAACTTATGATTAATTTTATAGAAGTTTTGACGTTTCAGATCGTTGTACAATGCTTTGTTAAACGCGTCGGACATGATAATAAATGGATGTAACTGATTTGGCTTATGATTATTTAAATTATGTTTTTTTTTATTTATTGCCAACAAAGGCAACGGCAACGAGAGCCGACGGGCCACCTGATGGACAATGTCGACACCGACGCCCAACGATAACGGCAACTCCTACAACTGCAACTCAATATCACTAATGCGCTGCCTACGTGAGACGTGAGGTTACGTCTCGTTTACCCGGTAAATACGCTGGCTACGGTGCCCTTCAAACCGGAACGCAGTGGTGTTTTACATCACATGACACCGCGGCGGCATTTCCATTTGCAAACTTTAATTTGTATCTGACAAGATGAAAATTGTTATATAATTTTAGAGGTGAATTACGAAGATCATTCTAGATAAAATTTAATAAATAACGCTTTCAAAATTAGATCTTAAAACATATCATTATTATTTTCTTCGATTGTTGTAGTTAACTAAAAGTTAATAAAATTGATGATCTTTTGTAAATATTTTCATTTTCAACAAACTTTGCTTAATAAATCGTATATTTATATGATACTTTTGTTGCTACTTCGTTGATACTATTATCTCAATTATGTCATTATCAAATAAACTTGAACTGTAATAATAAGTTTTAGATGCGTAAAATGTACTTTTTCTGCCAGCATTTTAAGTATGCATATTATATTTGTCATTACTTGTCTCGAAATATTTGCTATCGGCATGTTTGTTCTCATGTCTACATTAAACAGGGTCGATTTTACTTAGTGACTCAAATAGTAATTGTAACAAATACCGTGTTTTGCCATGATGATTAAATCATCTATTTCTCAAGAACAGCTTGGTTTGAATGCATCAAGGTAACAAACGTATTTGAATATTGTAAATAACAGTAGGTACTGCGTGCTTTTACCGACATTCACCCATGGTAATAATATATTGATAAAAGATAAAAGAATCTGAACGAATGAATTACCATACCGTATTCAGTTTCTGTATTCGCAGCATATTAACTGAACGTATCTCCCGCGAGCATTTACTGAATGATACTTCGTGATTGCTAGAAATGAGAGTTGCCGCGCATTGTAATTTTGCCGAACACCGAATTATAATAATATTCGGCAACGGTGTCGGCTGAAGTGCACCGAATTTTTTGGACGAATTTTCGAATTTTCGGCCACCGAACATTCGGCACAAATTAAATTATGGTAGAGAGCGTTAACAATTAATAAAATAAGTCGCAACCGATCTTTAACAACGTAAAGTTTTTCTTTCTTCATCAGAAGTAGCGTGTAGACGACTTAAAAGGTAATTGCTACCAACAAATGCTCAAAAGGTTAATTTGATCCATCACAACTTACCATTGATCTATTCTAATAATTAAAGTGCAGTAATTTGGTAATGAATACAAGTAACCTTTAGTTATATGATTAGTCTTTTCTCGTAATTATCAATTCGGTATTCGACAGAATAGTTCGTATAATTCGGCCGAATACCGAATACCAAAAAAAGGGGGCCGAGCAGGCCGAATACCGAATAGTAGCCCAATATCCGGCACCTTTAATACAAAAACACACTCCACGCATATTAAAAAAATGGTCATAATATTCAAACAATTATACGTCATTTACATTGATTTCATTGTACAAACAGAAACGGCCCATCGCATTTACAGGTCACATACGTATACAGCATGACTGTTTCATCCTTTTCTAACAAGTCCTCTATTGACTAGAAAATACATCAATGGTTTCGCATTATTTATGTATCACGATACAAAATAATACGAAAAATATAAAATGATTGTCACAAATGTAACGATTAAAAAATTTTCAGATCGACGGAACGATAATTCAATGGCTAAATATTGCCGATAAAATAAAATATTCATTTAATTTACAAAAAAATGGAAAATACGCGCTGCGTATCAAAGGTTATCATTAAATTACCCTATCGACATTTTTTTACAATTGACATAAGATAGTTGATTACGAAATAGCATTGCAAAAAAATTAAACTCCACGGCAGCGTACGGTCATTAATTAATTACGATAATAACTGAAACCGCTCATACGTATAGAATAAAAATGTCTCCTACGAATTTACAAAATCTGACTTAATGTATCATCATCATCATCAGCCTGTGTCAGTCCACAGCTGGACATAGGCCTCCCCTAATGCACGCCACCGTTTTCGATCTTCGGCTATTCTCATCCAGCCCACACCGGCCACTTTGCGAAATATATTGTTCAGATTAAATATAACACCACGACCGTGCAAATTATTCGAGTAAATCGAATTATAAATCAATTTACACTTCGCGATAGTTACGTCTGTCAGCGTTTAAAAAAGAAATCATCATTATTTTTTGTAATGCCGCAATAGTTCCATCGTTGTCTGTTCGTAATTTCACAATCAGTTGTAAATATGCGCGCGTGGATTGTGCTCGTGTTTGCCGCTCTGTCCCGTATTTCGACATGCTCGTTGCAAACAGGTAGGCAATACATACATCAGAGAATTAGCAAGTTCAGTGACCGAGTTCCCTATCTCATTCATAATCTTGACATTGAAACGCTTTCACAAACCGCTGAAAACAATGTGTACCTTAGAATTATTAATTCAATAGTTAAGGTCTCCAGTTAGGTTATGTTTAATTAACTTCTCCGAATTTCTATTGTTTGTTATTGGTCACCGTGCTTGCTTCAGACTTGACATTGACAGCTGTCGGGGTTGCCAGATGCAAGCTGACACAATTGCCCGAAGCGTTAAAATAATTATACGTTTTACGCGCGGCTCCATTTTTAGAAGATAGACAGAAAAATACAAATTGCCACTTAAGTCAGAACAGATATTTTCGTAGATTTGATTTTCATACTCTAATTTTTAAACACTTAAAATCATCCAGAATCTTCACATCATCTTAAAGGGACAGATCATTTAAAGAGACGAAAATGTATACTTCATAGTTTGCATAGCGGGGTTTCGTAATTAGTCATCTCGAGAGATTTTCAATAACAAGAAATATCCAATGTAGTAGCGTAGCATCGGTTTTACAGGTTTACTTTTATTAATGTATGTAACATTATTGAAAAAAAAAATAGTTTTGCGAAAATATAGATCTTCTTGATCTATAAAATAAATATATTTATGATAAATTTTTATGAATTAATTTATGCATTTATTTCATATTATTGTAAAAAGTCGTAAGGTAAGCGAAATAGCGGGAGTTGACCTAATTTGGCTACACCGACAGACTTGTCAACGCTTGACATTGTGAATGACGTCCTTTTTGTCGAAACTGATAACATATTATCTGTGATACGGAGTGAATAAGCAAATTTAAATACTATAATGAGATAATTCTTTTCTAACTAAAAAGGATTATATTGAAAATGTACATTAATATTTTAAGATATCCATACTTATTATATATGCACTGTAGAATACAGCCCAAGGTCTACGTGCATTATCCTGATAAGAAATATTCAAAGTAAAATAAGTCGAAAATATGAATAAATCACGGCCTTACGCTTAAAAAAAACTTTTACATGATTTAAAGTTAATGCTATGTTAATAAAAATGCAATTTTGAACTTTTCCTAGTTATAACTAGGGAAAGTACAACATATTTCTATTAACACCAATGATAAATAAATTAAATGTTTATGTATTTTTCTTTTACTGGCAATGAAGTCAGAAGAGCCATCGAGCCACCTAATGAAAAGTGGTCACCGACGCCTGTTGACACCGGCAATACCAGGGGTATTACCAATGCACTGCCTACATAAGACATCGGATGTAACGTCTCGTTTGCCCAGTAAATACGCTGGCTACGGCGCCCTTCAAACGGCAACACAGTAGTGTTTTACTGCTTTGCAGCAGAAATAGCACCATAGGTATAATATTCACATACCAATTTCAAAATAAAGTTCAACTTGACAACTTCGCGGGCCAACAGTTAATCGTACTAATATTATGCACGCGAAAGTTTGTTGATGTGAAAACTTATAATTTAATTAAACTAATTTGAATAAAATACCCACCAACCCACATTGGATCATTGTGGTCGGATACGGTCTATAAGCCCCCTGATGGGGAGGGCGTGCATTAGGGGAGGCCTATGACCAGCAGTGGACTAACAGACGCTGATGATGATGCATGAAACATTACAGTTAAATAGTTATATGTGGATAAGATTAAAAGCCAGTGGGTAGTAAAACTTATACAATATAATGAATTATCAACAGACCAGGCTTTCTGGGGAAAGTTAGCTAAGAATAGAGTTGCACGAGGCGTTGCAAGTAAAATTGAATCTCGGGACGGCTAAAAACGTCATTCTGTTTGTCGGCGATGGCATGGGACCAAACACCATCACGGCGGCAAGGATTCACCAGGGGGCGAGTCGCATCGCATGTCCTTCGAAAAGTTCCCGCATTTAGGCTTACTTAAGGTTAGTGATGGTATAACCAAGTCATTTATATTTACATTGCACCCGAAGGCAGATGGAAAGTGTTCACCGACGCTTGTGACTTCGGCAATAAAAATAATGTCCTCCTATTAAATAACGGTGGCCGATCTATATTAGAGATTAACCAACTGCCCGGGAGATATTATAACACAAATGTGTTTGCGCGTGAATTTGTGAACTATAACTCCACTCCCTCTTTACAGGCAATCGGATTTCTGATGTATCACATTTCGTAATGTTTTGTATTCCAAAGGACATTGTAGTTATAAACATGAACATACAAGTATGCACTGAAAATACATAACCCTTATCATTAATTATCGTTTCATACCTGAGTCATACAAGACATAGGAGCTTTTTATTAATAGAAGGCTCCAACCCTCCATCTTGATGCTCCACGAATAAGAGTACGCATACATTTGACGTTATTAGTTTTGCTTATTAACATATCAGATCTTACTTTTTTGGCTCTTTTTTGTGTGTTTGAATTTACGTTCCTGAGCGAATTAATGCACTAAATCCAAGCCCAAAGTTTCTTAAAATACACTTATAATGTGTTAAAAATTTATTGTTTACCAACAGACGTATTCCGCTGATAAAATGGTGCCGGATTCCGCGTGTTCCGCCACAGCGCTCTTCAACGGTGTGAAATCAAACTTGGGGACGTTGGGAGTGGATGCAACTGTCAAGATAAACGACTGTCAAGCTTCGTTGGGGAACAACGCCAGGCTGAAATCGTTAGCTGCCCTGGCTCTGGAAGCGGGGAAGAGCAGTGGTAAGTTATAATACAGTAAATCATGCAGTCCTTACAACTTATCTATTAGTGAATGCAATGTTTGGTAGTAAAGTAACCGTATCACCAAGTGCAGATAATGCTAGACCTTACGAGTCTATAATTGGGTTAACTGTGCAGGAACGATAGAAACATTAAAGTTTTATTTATCTGCCATTAAAGGGTAGTAAGGTCTATTTCGACACGGTAAGCGATAGGTAAAAGTTAAATAAATTTCGCTAACTTGTTCGGAGCTGCTGAGGCTATCATTTGTTTCTACTACGTATATAACGTGATTTTTCGTTTAGTACGAAGCTTATACACGCCAACTCGAGTTTCAGTTCAAAATATAGTATACGGAAAATGAAATAAAAATAATGATTACCGAAAAAATTAAAAGCGTTTGCAAACGTTATTTCTTGCACAATTGTCTCAGCGAAAATATGGATTTCCGTCGCACTTAGCAGGCAACGTACATATATCATGATTGTATTCAACGCATATAGTAATCTGTTCTTTTCGCATAATTATTAAATCACCAAACCATGTTTAAGGGATAAGTTGTGGTTATATTTTCCATCCACAGTTAACTGGCATGCATTTATTGTAATACATGTAATAATCGTATTGTTGCATTTATTTTCTAATAATTACGAATTCTGCATGTTAAAATAGAACATGTACCTACTACCAACTTTTGCTTACATCGTCCTCTCGATTTTTAATGGACATACCACATTGAAAATCACTTTCATCGCGTTAATTTACTTATAAACGTTACGAACTTATAAACACGTCATTGATTGTTTAAAATGATCACCTCTATGCCTGATGCACAAAACCGCACACACATATTTTATGTTTTAAACGTTCAAGGACGATTATTGGTATTGTTTTAACAGTTTGAACGCACTTACAATGTCTTTTAAATAATTTTGGTCTGCGCATGCGACACTTTGCTATTTTCGTCGGACACTGACCCGCTGGTCAGCTGTTCGGATTGCGTGAGGGTTGGGGAGGGGGTGGGTCAGCGGGGTTGAAAGGAGGAGTGCTAGCTCGGGCTTTTGTGCCTTTAACGGTGGTCACTTACTCGACGTGCTAATGATGCAATTGACTATTTGTAATAGAAGTGACCATTTCGTTAACGTTAACATTTCGTCAATTTTAGTACCAAGGTTAACCTGGTTTGAAAGTCAGTTTATTGGAATATGTTACTGACTATGATCAAACTACCTTTAGATTTGCACTATACGAAAAAAATTAGGTATACGGGGTAATTAAATTTTCCATCAGCGTCCTTTTAAAAAAAATATAATGTTCACAAGACATGTTTTGTGTTAAGATCTTTTCGTACACTTTTATACAGGACCTTAAGGCCTGGTGTCTAGATACAATTTAATAATAATAATTCGGAACAAAATGTTATTCTAATAGTCCCGTTGAACATCATCTAGCCCCAACTAAACACATAGACTTAAGGGGAACACTGTTCTTATCCCATAATATTTTCCTATAGTGGGATTACAATCCGTTGGAGTGAGGATCGCCTAACCACAACGCCAAAACTCGTAGATTTTATCATAGATTGTAATAAATATTAATGATAATGAATTTTGCGGTTTGATATTTTCCAGGGCTTGTAACGACTATGCGTGTAACTCATGCGACACCAGCGCCGCTTTACGCCCATAGTGCTTCCAGGAGTTGGGAGTGTGAGGCAAAATGCCGCCGGAGGCCGCTCAGTGCAAAGACATCGCTCGACAACTGGTAGAGGACTGGCCTGGAAGAGATCTGCATGTATGTGGTCAATTTTGTCTATGAGTAATGATTTAGAAATATGTTATAAAAAATGCATTTTATCGCGTGTAAAAGTTCGTAACGCAGCCATCCGCGGAAGAACCATAACCGACGTAGCTCGCTGAATTAGCATTATTCATACCATTTTTCGTATCCGTCGGAACAACAAAAAGTTAGATCGACTGTTCTGTTTAAAAATAGTTTAACTCGTGACCCATTATTCAGATGAAAGACAACGAATTTTTTAGTTCAAAATAAAACTTGACTTTTTGTGTCATAAAGCACACCGCGATTAAAATAGTTCAAATAAATTATATTTTCATTGCTTCACTTTCTATTAAAATGTTATAAACTTGTACCGATTTCTTTATAATATCTAATGTCACTAAACTTGGTTTTTCTAACCGACATCCTTAAGATGGAAGAGCTCAATTCGGAGCGAATGTTGTTTTTTTTATATATTTCGCCTAGTTGCTACGCTACTAACACAGCACATGACAGCTATTACTCGGTAGGTACCAGCTGTCATGTGCTCCCATTTTAATTTTTGTGATAAGTGCTTTAACAGATATTTTAGAAATAAAATAAAATATGGCGGCAAAAATCGAAAGCTTGTGCAAATAAATAAAGGCTGGCTAACGCTTGGATGATAGACTTAAAGTACGTTCTACGTAATTAAACTTAATGAATGGGCCTACAATAAAGTCCTAAAGAGAATATTTCTATATTTTAGGAATATACCGCAGTAACCACTTTAATATAAAAAATTGTTAAAAATGCAATGAGGAATATTTAAAGTTCGTTAAAGGCAATTTACGTCCCAGTAAAAGCAAAAACGTATATAAAAAATTATCATTCTATTTATATCATAGATGTGTAGAAGTATATCATACATTACATTTTGATATAATGAATACCTTAAATTATATCAGAGATTTAAAATGCGGTGACAGAAATCGCGGGACAGTTTTGTAAAAAGCTCTAAGTGTACATAGGCGGACCTAATGCCAAAGGCATTCTCTGCCAGTCAACCTTGGGGGGATGCAGAAATAAAAAAAATGGGGAGGTGAAATTTTTGTAAGTTAGAAATAGAGAAAGTAATTTAAATATTTACTTATACGTAAATATGTATGTATATGCACAAACATAAATAAATGGCTTTACACTGCGCAAAATATCAAGTTTATTAAATTTTCACTCGATGTTATTCACATAGTTACATAATTATAGGTCGTTCTAGGCGGAGGTAGACAGGTCCTGGTATCTAATTCTACTGGTTCTGCTGAAGATCCTGTCAGTGCCTGGTCCTGCTATCGACAAGATGGCAGAGATCTGATCGAAGAATACACAAAAGACAAAGGAAGTAGAGGCCTGAAGTACAAAGTAATTTCCAACACAAGGCAGCTGCAAAACGTCGAAGATGATGTGGATTATTTATTTGGTATACGCATATAAATAAATGTTTATAATATTTTCTTTTATGTAACAAAATAACATCATTTAAGTCTTCTTTCTCTGTGGTGGATTAACCTAACCTTTTTTTAAAGGTAATGTTGTATGAAAATGTTCCATTTATATGCTTTCTTTGAATTTTTAGGTATATTCGCAAATGAACACATGAAATACGAATTCGAGAGAAACAAAGGTCCCGAAGGACAACCGTCGATCTCGGACATGACGGAAGCTGCGATTAGGGTATTAAAAAAGAATACAAATGGATTCTTCCTTATGGTAATTGCGTTTTTTAAAAAGTTGCAAATTTGCAAATACTTACAACTAGTATAATTTTATACAGTTACCAAGAGTTGTATCATCTGTTTTTAATATTGTTGCTTAAATGTTTTTACTGACATTATATTCAATAATTCAATTTAATTGCAGGGTAAAGTCTTGAAAGAAAGAAAATATTTTTTCTAGAATTAACTATTTGGCACCTTTTTTCTTATTCTTCAACGCTTTTCTTTTACAAATTTAACCTTTACATGACAATGTCATCATCATCATCAGCCAGTGTTGGTCCCCTCCCCTAATTTTCCCCTTTTCTATTAGGGGGCTTTTGGACCATATCCCAGACAGAGTATTCGACCAATATTTGCTGACGTTTACAGGTAGAAGGTGGCAAGATAGACCTTGCACATCACCGCGGCAGAGCGAAGACAGCAATAGAAGAGGCCCTGGCGATGGAAAGGGCAATCCAGCTGGCGACAGAATTGACGGATGAGGAAACACTTATCATCGTCACTAGTGATCACACTCACACAATGACGATCAACGGTTACCCGGAGAGGGGTTCCAGCGTCTTTGGTAAATCTATATCCAATCAATCGAAGAAATTTCGTAATTATTTTTTTGTTGCTTAAAACAATGAGATGGGAAGTATTTTCTCCGGATGGTAAGTGTTAGGACCCTAAAAATCTGCGCTTTGAGACATGAGATCGTAAATCTCGGTAACAAAGTAATTACGCTGGCTACGATGCTCTTTAAACGAAGACGATATTGTGTATATATTGTGGATGGTACTTACCCCGAATATTAAAACCTGCTAAAACTACCTGTAAAAAGAAGATTTTGTAGCCTGAAAACCGAAACGAATACATGTTTGATCTTCAACTCTAGTCAAACTTTAAATAATTCTTCAGATTAAAAAGTTTAATCATAATTTAAGTTTAAAAATAATCTTTCCATAGCTTTTAACCTAAAATTGTAAGTTATAAAGTCGTACATCGATAAATACTACAAATATTGATCGCAGTACGACTTTACTTTTATGATTTAAGTACTTTATTGCCTATATTAATCATAACCAGCTTTACTCTTTAATCTTGAATCAATGACTTTTTAGGCATCGCAGGGCAGTCACCTTTCGACAACATTAACTACACCACATTAGCATACGGTACGGGAGGTCCGGGTTCATTCCAATATGCCATGAACGAAAACTACACCATAACGAGAAGGGATCCAAGCAAAGAAGACACTGAAAGCTATTCGTACGAACAGATCGCTGCAATACCTTTAGACGAAAACAGCCACGGGGGCGGTGATGTCGCTGTGTACGCGAGAGGTAAATTTAATAACTTAAACCTTAATTTATTATTTTCTTTAATTAGGTTAAGAATCTGAATTATTAATAAAATTTATTAATGAGATGCTGGTGCCCCAAGAAATACGATGCAAAGCAAACTTTCGTTTCTTGTAAAGAGTGGTCAAATTTCTGGGTAATATATAAAAATTCTATATGAAGTTTTAGGACTATTACTATTACCTTATGTGTCAACGTAAAACAAAAATCAAATAATTCAATACTGATACACTTAATGCGTTAAACTTTCCCAGACTTCATTTGTAAAAAAAAGCAGTAGCAAAAAATCGCCGTAACACTTTAACAGTATTATGCACTTTCTTTCATCGTCTCTTGTTGTAATCTAAAGATCTATTACTTTGCTCTTTATAACTTGTTTAAATGCTTACAGACAGATGTCTCTATGCACCCTTGACTTATATATATTTTTTTCTGTTGTTTAATCGAACTAACCTTATTTTCCCTTTCCAGGACCTCATGCCCATTTGTTCCATAACGTGCACGAGCAACACTACGTTTTTCACGCGGTGTCGTACGCTGCCAAATTGGGACCCTTCTCCGGTGCATCCCATCATCAAGTAAACTCAGTAGTGCTATTTTTTGGCCCCTGTTTCCACGTAAAACCGTTTAAATTAAACTGCAACCAGTTTATTGTTTTTATTTATCAACGTTAAGTTTATGCTTGAAAAAGGCGACAGACAACCCTTTTAATTGTTATCATGATTGAACTGACAAATGGATGAAGACGATAAAAAAGCAAATGCACTCCACGAGCTATGCGGAAAAAGGCAATTGTAGAAATTTACTCATGTGGTATTTTTCTCACACGTTTGGTGAATATATACTATATTCACCAAATAGGATCTGGAGTGGACGAGATTAATAATTCGCTTTATTTTAGCGAAATTAGATTTGAAAAAAATTAAAAATTAATCCCGGCAACGACGATGGTAGTGAGAATTTTTTCGGGGAAGACTTCCACCTTTATCGAAATGCGATGCCAGCCGAACCGTCAATGAATGATCGTATTAAATGATTGACATTTTCACGTCCATTAATATATAACTTTATTGTTTGGTCAAATGTCCAAAATGAATAATTCCATTGTTATAATATGGAAACATAACGTGTTTTTAATTTTCCTATTTAAGATAATACGATAATTGCCCTTATCTGAAAACTTATCAAGGAAATCTTTTCTCCTGGGATTTACCCATGATCTTGGTCGTCTGTCACTCAGTTATTGACATTTCGTTGACATTTCATCAATACTAACGTTAGGGTTAACTGATTGATGTCGCTTAGTCTAGGGACTATCAAGGCCTTTGTATACGATAAAGGTGACATCAATTCGTTAAGCACACGTGTTCCACCAGTGGTACATGCGTTGACAACGACTGGACGTAGCGCTGGAGTTGTGCGGACAAGGTGTCTAGTGGTTCTATTGAACGTTGACCTTAAAGCTTTACGTTCAATTGTATATCAACGATAAACCGCTGAAAAATATCATTAAATTCAGGATATTTTTTTAAAAAGGTTTGGTAAATTTGAAAGTTTAGTTAATAATGTCCTTGTTTTTCTTTGGTGTTCATAATATAGTGGCTACCCAAGGTGGTTTTTGGGGCCGGAACATAGTCCACAATTCCCCATAAAACCACGTTACACATTTTTTCCATATGATGTGTTATAAAATATATTCATCTTTTTAAATTTATTATTTTTTCGTGTAGTTTACAAAATATAAATAGGCCGATAAATTTAAAGATTTACTGACATCCAAGACTCCGCAAAAAAAAAAAACAAAAATTTTAAGTTTACTTTGGACAACAACTAGATCTGACAAAATATTACACAACCCCAATTGTAAAATAAAAATAAATAGTGTAAAATTCACAATTAAAAGATGTACGGTCGAAAAACCGGTTGAAACAATTAACACCTCACCAACGACTGTCAGATGTACAGTTGGAAAATAAGTTATGTTTGAGAACAGGTTACGCTTTATATATTATATATTTATACACAAATACTTGTCTTGGAACGCCTCGTTTGGACTGCTTTAAACCAGACATGACTGGTTGTAAACGGTATAATACAGATTGGGCCAATCAGGTGTGGTTGTTAGCGCATGTACTTTCGAATCGCGATGCCCACCAATATCGCCCCCGCCAAAGCTATGATCGCCCACTTCAAGTTGGTGCTGAAATAGAAAAATATTATAAACTAAACGCTAAGCGTCAGGTGTGTCAATTATAAAGTCATACGTTTCGACGTAATTCTAAATAGGATATGAAAAATAATAAAGTTAACCGCATATAAAACCATATAACCAAAGGGCAAAACAAAATATCTCAAAGTGACAAAATTTGGGAAGGCGTTTCTTTTGTTACCTCCTAAAATGACTATTTATATAAGTTGTTATACAGTATAATATTTCCAATTCAGAAGAAAATAGTAAAACACAACGATTCGAAATAAATAAATACAATTGACGTAAACAGAGCTGAACATCATTGGCACCAAAACGTCGGGCAATCCTATTGGTCAGACATCGCGTGGGCATCAAACATGGCCGCGGTTCACCAATAAGAACGCCTTTGCTTCTGGCGCCATTAAAGTTTGACAATAGACATTATTTTTGTCAAATCTTTCTCTAATTTGGCTAAAGTTTTCTAATTTGATATTATATATCTAAACATTAATAGGATCTTGTATATATTGTATATGTGTTGCATAGAATGGAGACCCGCCAGATCTCAATGAATATTTCCAATTACTTTTTGTAATCTGTGATTTTAAAAAATACTGTAAAATCAAGATTTTGGATCCTGGACTTTGATTTTAAGACATGAAATTAAATTCTTTTGGATAGAAACTATTTTTTAAAATCAACAATCAAAATTCGAAAGTATAGACGAGTAAAAATCAAATTACATTATAAAAAGAAGTAATTCTTTTAAGCAACGACTCAAATACAAACTAAACACATTTATAAATACACCAAAATAATGTAATTAATGTACTATATCAAATTTCGTTTCCCGCGAAAAACAGACAGCTTACGCAAGTGAAATCTGACTACGACTTTGGAGGTTTGACGTCCCTTTACCGTGACACGGTGATTTTTTGAAGCTCAAAAGGGCCTTGTTAAAGGTAATGTTGCCAAACCAACGAAAATAGATAATGAAAAAAAAATTGGAAAGAAAAACCTTCTCGGCGGCGGCAGTGGGCTTGAAAAAAAAAAAAAGTTAATTTCTTTGTATTAAAATATCAATTAAACTATTAAAAAAAAAAAACTATTCACCCATTTGTTTAGACTGTTTGCCTCTTTTCTAAAAAAAAGTTTTAATTTCTATTTGGATAACTACTAAAAACGAAAATAGAATATTGTTTCATATATCTTCCTTTAATACCTTAAATGTTGCCGTGTCTCGAAACATTGTAACAAAAGACATCAAAAAAAACAAATTAAGACAAGTTTCAAACCAAAAGACATCGACAAGATTCAAACCGGCCGTAAAAAATCCCATCCCGTAGCTAAATTAAATCTTGTATAAACCTTGCAAACACAAAAATACAAGGAAGGTTTTTAATTACTTTCCCAACCCTCTTTTGGTTTGGGAATAAATTGAAAAACAATACAGTTTTACTGATCGCGTTTAACTTCTATCCCGTGACCACGGTAATGGCCGTTGTGTAATAACATTACAGTAATTAAAATTGTAAAATCCGTAAAACTGTTTTATTTATATCTATTGTCCGTTGTAAGGATGATTTTATTAATTTTTTTATGTATTTACGCGAATACTACAAATGATTGAATTAAAACCTTCTAACGGATTTTATCGCGTTTATTAATACATTTATTTATATGGTAATTCCTTAAGAATCCTAATCACTTTCGAACACTTTACAGCAGCCAGACACAGGACAGACAGATGTTAAAATATGATAAAACATGTAAACAACCGGGATAAAATCCGCTGAGTCCTCTTATACCATAATTTCAATCAATTAAATGAATAAAACAATAACCTGGGCGTCTGTCAGGCTTTTTCACAAGATCCTTGTTTTTCTGCCTGTAATGGAACCTTACTTCAGTCATATTGTCCAAGTAAAGAGCCAAAAGGACACACAGAACTTGGGAAACTTCTTAGAAATATAAAGAATAATAACTCTGTATGCGTCAGGCATATTCATTGCAACGGGTTACATTATATATATCAATTTCATACATCATTTTCGACTAGCTCATAAGGATAAGACCGCGACCTTAAGATAAAAGCCGAACATAAAATCTCAATTTTCCTTGTTGCCACTGATTTATTGTGTTTTCTTTGAACTTTTATTTCCGACGTTTTAAAAACCTACTGTAACCGAAACCCCAAAAGATACTAAAAGTAGGGATGAATAGAATAGATGTTTAAAATGGAAGGGAAGGAATATCCGGTAATCAGCAATGAAATTAGTTCTTTTTATTTAACATGATGTGTATCTGCACATGATTTAATTTATAACTTATAATAATACTAACGTTAGCCAAAATATACTCAGAAACACGTGACCGACGTAATCCATAGGAACTAAGTGGCTTCATACGTATGTCGTTATTAGCCAACTGTCAACTAGTGATTGACATATGAATGACAATGACTAACCCCAGTCAGGGGTTATTTTACCTCTATTCAAGGTCTATTTTAGCTTTCTAAACTGCATCATATTCTTCACAACATAGCATAAAACTAAACCAAAACAGTAATGTTCACAATTTATAAATGTTTAATGATTACAATAATAAATTCGCAAGCGTCAACCTTTCGCGAGGAACGACTATTTTCTGGACCCGTCTCTCCGGTCTCGGAGAACATGGTAGTCCAGCTGGGGCCATCTGACCGTGGATTTCTTCGGAGATCGTAATCGACTATTAAACCGTTTAATTTATTTAAATATGGACGTTATGGATTGGCAATTAAATATATATTTATCTATCAACATCTATGACCCTCTAACTCAATTAACTGCATATTTACATAAAATCTAATTGTATACTGTGGAATGAATGTAACCAGTGCTAGATACAATATGGTGATCTCATGACGTCCTTCCTTTCGATGTCTTACATTAAAACCGTATATTCCAAGGCTCACTTTTCTATGGTATCGGTGACATTATGACAATCAGAAATACATAGGTATCACCATCATCATCATCAGCCTGTGTTTCCACTGTTGGACGGCCCCTAATGCCGCCCTTCCATTTTGGGGTTTTAATTGGTATATTGCCATGCATGACTTTACTAATACGTAAAAAATAAATATAATATGTTTCAACCTTATGTAGCTCGGATTTCGGGCGGTTACCCTTATCATTGAGGCTAAATTTTGATATTCATACTAAATAACTCAACTAAGAACAAACTTTTTTTGCCCATCTTTGTTTAACTATTACTATTAGTAATGGATACTTATGTAAAAATTATTTATCGAACGGTTTTAAAAATTAATATATAGGCATTTAACACTAGAGACAGGGGTATTCACAGATGGAATTTAGATATTAAAATATTTCACTAGACATTATTTCGAAATAAGACACAATTATAGCCTCCATTTGTCATCTAAAATGGCTACAACTGGACATTCATACACCTTTTACTAATAATTTATTAAAATGTAAAAATAATTAAACTTAAACCCCGTCGAACGTGCTAATTTTCCTTTTTTTAGGCCGGCTTGATTGGAGCAACTTAAGAAAAATAAAATGTATAACCATGAGTTCAGCAACATATTCACAAAAAAAAACAACATAATAACCTTGATTTGTAACAACTGCCACACATATGTAGTAACAGGACTGCTGTGTATAAGGAAAGGTGATTTGAAGCATTTAATCCCATCCAAGAATATTATTCCGTATTAAAAACTTAATTTCTGCATTATAAACAGTAGTTTGAAATTTAGATTAAGTTTAAATATAAAACTAATGTCAAACTCCATTAACTTAATTAACAGAAAATACAGGCATTCTCGTTAAAACCTTACATTGCATTTGTCAGGAAAACCAGGAGGTTGTGCAAGAAAGATTTATTAAACACAAAAGTTACAACTTATTTCAATAGAATACAAAGAAGAAGTGAATTTGAAAACAATACATTGTGTCTAATTTAAAATAAAAGATATAAATCATTAAAGGGTGGTTTGATTTGATTATGAACTGAAGATAAAAAACTACTTAACAGGATTTATCTTTGCCTCCATTAAATGATAAGAATGAATTTCTTCTGGAGCCATAAGCATTGACATTGTTTAAATTAAATCTTTCTTTCTCTAATATGGCTTAACTTTAAACTAAATCCTAATAAAACCATACATAATAACATGTTAAAGTTTCAAAAGAATAAGTATTATCAAAATCAAGTTTTAATTTTTTCAAAACCTATAATAATTTTATCTTAATCTGCTAGATGTTCAGTAAATCTGGGGTTTGTATGTTGGAGTACTATCTATCTAGTGTATACATTATAGGGCCAAAAAAATGTCATTTGCTTTTTGATACATTGTCACAAAACAAAAAACAAAAAGATGGACTTCATCAATTTAACAAAGCAATATGTTAAATTTAAAAAACCACCTTTTAATTAAAGGAAATGTTTAAAGAAAAACAAAGAAATAGGTCAGAAAACAGGGAGGCAAAGACCATAGACTTTTCTTTCCTGTTTTCTGACCCATAGGTTGTATTCATATATTATATATTTCATTATCATAAAAGCTAATTTCTTTTTACTAAAATTCAATAGGTTTCCTTGGGTTTTTCTTTTCTGTGCTGTATTACAAATATAATAATAATAGATGCTTGAATGTGGTTATCTACACTTATTATATATTATTTGACAAATTAGGAAAAAAGATAGAAGGGTTCTAAAAGATAAAACATTCCTTTTCACTCTAACATTTTCCCCTTTTCGGGGTTTTAATTTCACTAACAGGAATTTAATTTTGTATTTTTTTCATCAATTCCCTGTAAGATATAATTTTTGGTAAATACATTATGCCCATCTAATTGATACTCCAAGAAGCTTTAATATGGTATATAAACAATCTCAATATATTAATAAATAAAAAGTTATAAATGGAAAAACTATTAATGGCTTTTCCTGTAAAATTTGATTTTTCCTATTAAGGGATTATTCAATGGGGCACTAATATAATGAAGGTGACATGTAATTCAATTATTCAACTTAACATAAACTATTACATTGCTTTCATCATTGCTGTACTAATTGTTCTGCTCTAGTAAAAAGGGTTAATGCAATTAAGACCAGTCATTTTGTACTCCTACAGTCGTAGTTTTTTTGTAAAAAAATCTTTTCTAAAATAGCTAAAAATGTACAGAATAAAAATTATTTTCCAGGCATGTTAAGTTATTTATCATGAATAACTATGTTTATGAATACTTTTCCTTACAAAAATTAAAAGGGTTTTTTGTCCAAATTTCCCATTAATATATCCCACCTGGCATCTTCACGCCCCATTTGTCTAAAAATTTGTCCTCCTTTCCTTTAAAGATTCAGCTCCTCCAGGATGCTAAGGAAATTAAAATAGTTTATTTTCAAGAAATTAATAAAAAAATTTAAAAATTAAGATTTTTTTGCCTAAAAAAGAATGAAATAAATAATAAAAAAGAATTTGTTATAAAACGCAAAGAGTTATAATTATTGTTTGAATAAAATAGTCCAATTTCGAATAGAACTAACAACTAATAAAGAATCTAATTTGTAAATAACACATGTAAGATATTGATAATAAAACAAGGGTTTAATTTAAATATTTTAATTTTAATAAAAACAAAAAACTTCCTTCTTAAAGGAAACTTGTTACATCAAACATCCGGTTAACCATCCACACGCTTTTCTCATCACGATGTTTCTTAACTTCTTCTGACGAAATTTCTTTTACCATTTTAATATCAATGTGAAAACCTTATACACCTAAAAGGGAAACTAGATAAGTTTACACAAATGACATATATTTTACTCATGGGACGTCACTTATGACATGAATTTAATAACTCAAGATGACGAATACGTGATAGATGTTACCAACTATAAAATTGTACTAACCCTAAAAATTTAAATTAAATAGATCGAAGTACCCAACATGTTCGATTTACAACTGAGAATTTTCGTATGTATTTTAATATTTAATAATCCAACTTTGTACAAAACTTAAATTCAACTAAGATGATCCATGCCCAATGGGTTGTAAACCCGTCCTTCCATGTATGGAGGATCATATGGTTTATAAAAGCTGACCTGACAAAGTGTATATAGTTCAAGACGCTGTTTAAATTCCCATAAGGTTGGAAATATTTTATTCAAATAAACCATTATAAAAACTTATAAAACAAAATCTGGTGGATTCACGGCCGCAATGTAATTTATCTTGTGAACATTGGTCAAGCTTGTGTTATTTATTCACTAGTAAACTGATGTAATTTATTGTTTACAAAAACATTCCGTTTTTGTTACTACGTCCTAAATTTTGGGCAAAAGTCTTTAAGTTTGAGACACTAAATAATTGAATGTCATATCACGAGATTTTTTTATTCTGCTTCATTGGGTCATCTACACAATAATGAATAAGGATAAGCAAAATTAATATAATAAATTGATTAAAACATGTTGCTGCCCGTGTCCTTTAGAACCCATTCTTAATTTATAAAATCAACCGTGTATATTTTAAAAGATTGGTTTTATATCCAAGGTAAAAACCAATACGAGGCAAGTCATGTCAAATTTAAATAAAATAAAATTTTAACGGTAACAATAAATTTTTATTAAGGTTAAAAAAAAGGCCTTTTATTAACACCAATAATTAAACATGAGCTTTATTGTAATATTTTCTCTAATTAAATACCATTAAAATTAATTATAAAAGTCGGAAAAAACGGTATTATAAAATGGTTCTTTCAGGAATCCTTTAACTTTAACCTCCTGGGACGATGGGAATATGGGTTGTCATTTATTTTTTGGGAAATTATTTATCAAAGGACAATTTGTTTCTCATTTATCAATGAAAATATACCATTTTAGGTCCACTTTGAATACTAGTAGTTGAAAATTTATTTGCAACTTATCCGGGTAATTCCTTACCATCGCCAGGTTTAAATATAACTTAGAAGGAGATTGGTTGGAGGTTACGAAAGTGATTACAATTAAAGTTGTTAGTTATACAAAGGATTCAAAATGGGAAAAGATTTCAACGTCTCTTGAAGGAACATTTTTTTCAAGGGAAGTAAATAAGGAGATTTACAAAAGGGTTGGGGGTTTGTGCACCAGGAAACCCAGAATTTATCACTTAGGATTGGAGGGCTGAAATTAAAGGGAAGAAGGGTAGTTTAATTAAATTGGGAAACGGTTTTTAATAATGTCGACCAAAAACCACCGGGTAAAACAAAAAACATTTTGGATGATTGATGATGATGATTGGATCAACCAAGAATAATAAATTCCAATATTTTAATCAATTATTAAAATTATCCATTTTATTATTAATTAATAAAATTTAATTAATATAATATAAAAACCCAACTTAAGGACTAATTTTTAAATAAATTTGAATTAATTAAAATGGAAAATTAAAATTTATAATTTTCTTTTTAAATATTCTAATTATTTATTTTTCTTAAATTTATTTTATTTAATTTATTCCAAAACACCAAATAATTTACACAACCACCATTAAATTAAATTGATTAATTCCATTTAATTCTTATAATAATTTTTTAAATTTAATTAAAAAATGTTATTTAATATATAAATATATAAAATAAATTTAGTTTTTTTTTATGTCCATAATTTAAAAGAAATTAAAAATAATTTAACTTGTGTTAATTTTAATGGATCAAAATAAATTTATTATTAAAAAATTTTAAATAAAATAATTATTAAAAAATTAATTTTTTATTTTAGCAAGGGATCCTTAATAATTTAAATAATAAAATTTAAAAATAAAATTTTAATTAAATAATTTAATTTTTAATAAAAATTATTTAAATTAAATTTAAACAATGGGAATTTTTTTAAAATTTTAAAATAAGAAATAAAATTAAAATTTTTTTTAATAATCAATTATTTAATAATAATAAATTTAAAATTTAGGCCCATCTGTTTGGCAAACCTTTAAAAAATTTTTAACCCTGGCGATAATTTAATATTATAGATTTATTTTTTTTATTTTTAATTAAAACCATTTTGAAAATATTATTTTTAATATTAAATTGATTAATTTTATTAAAAATATTATTTAATTTTCTTTGATTTTAAATTAATTAATAAAATATTTTTAACAAGGGGACTAATTATTTAAAGAATATAAATATAAAACAAATTAAAATTTGCAATGGTTAACTTACCCCCAAACCGATAAAAAAAACTTGACCTCCAAATGTTTATTATTAAAAAAATAATTTAATATAATTATTTTAAATATAAAATATTATTTAAAATTTAAAATTTAAAATTGAACCAAAGGCAAATGGGTCAACCAAGCCCTTCCAATTAAATTTCCTTATTGAGGACCTACACCTCAAAAAAAATTTCCTTGGGATTGAAATTTTAAATTTTTCGATTTAACAAATATAGAAAATATTTTTAATTAAACTTAATAAATTTTTAAATTTTAAAAAAATCCAACCAACCCTTTTAAATAAATCAAAATTGAAAAAAAAATTTTAAACCAAACCCCTTTTTTTCCCACAACCTATCAAAAAATACCCGACAGGTAAAAAGGGACGCAACGCTAGAATGCTAGCCGCTCAATCTATGGACCGTGTCGTTTTTAACAAGCAATTTCCGTCCAAGAGTTTGCTGTACAGAGCCTTGTTCCAGGTTTGTAGCTATTTAACTAAATAATATGTATTGAATAGCAGGTCGTGGATTCGAATCTCTCTAGATTTATCTAATACTTGTTACCGACTGTTGGGGGTGATCACAAGATTGGAAAAGCAACCAAAAGTCCTTGGCCCTTTCACAACCACATCATCAGTCTGGTGATGGTCCACTGTTGGACATAGGCCTCCCCTAATACAACCCCTATCCATTAGGGGTTTAACCATTTCACCACGCTGGCCAAGGGTTGGGGTGGGCCCTAATTTTCCCCACACATTTCCATCTCACTTTTCAGACAAGGGTGGCCCAAATTTCCCCCAACTAAAGGGGAAACAATAAAAAATTTGTTTCCCCACAGTTAAAACGACCTGGTTTCAAACCCAAGAAGGCGATGAAGTTTTACCAAGAAATTTTAACAAAAAATAACCGACTTTCAAAAGTAAGAACCATTTTGGGCAATACATGGGGGGTGAAATTGCCCCTGATTTCGGTTTTTTAAATCTCATATCTTTGAAGGTATACATCGAATCAAAATTTTAATTTGTTTTATGGTAATAGAGTGAAAGTTTTTTTGTATTAATTTTAATGTGAATTATATTACCATAGATGGCTCTAAAACATCCTAATCGGGCTTTTAAAGGGTAAACAGCCTCGGACCTTTATTATATATGTTAAAAGGGCCCCAATTACAAAAGAATGCTTTATATTTTCCACGGGGAGGTTTGTAATTTAATCGCACCAGGTTGTGATTTTCTATGCCGTAATTTTTTTTATTTCTAAATTAAATCAAAAAATTTAAAAATTATTTAAAAACAAGATAGGGCCAACATCTATCGATCGAATATAATTAATTTAAATAATTAAATAATGAATCTGAAGTCTTATCTAAAAATGGACATAACACACCAGCACACACAACTTTTATATAAATCCTTAAACGAAAAACTATTAAAACCCGTGACTTAAAAAATAATTTTTCTAAAATGAAAGAACACTTGAATAAACCATGTTTTTGATATTCTTTCGTCTTTTTCGGATTATCACTTAAATAATTTGGAAGTAATCTCATCAATTTTTAAATTATCTATGCCCAATGTGGGTTAATTAAATTAAAACATTGACCTTTTAAGGGTTTTGGCCTTCTTTATTGGTCGGGTTTAAACTTGAATATCGGAAAATCAAAAAATTCACAATCCCAATTGAATAATTTCCCTTAATTTTCTTTGAATATCAATTGTTAATGCCCTTGTTGGACTGTTAATACACACCCTTTAAATCAACTGGGTTTTATCGGTTAACAACATTATTATTCATTGTATGGAAATTATTTTCCTTTGGAAAAAACTCGGATCTTTAATCGGAAACGGACACCCAACTGTCAAAGATTGATCTTTAATAAAATTTTTTAAAAGGCTTATGAACTTCATTGTTTTGTGTCAGATGAATATTCATCATCGTCATCATCATCATCAGCCTTTGATAGTCCAATGGGACATACTACCCTAATACACCCATCCATTAGGGGTTTTTGGACCATTCCCACCACCGCTTCCAATGCGGGTTGGGGTGGACCGACTTTTTTCATGCCCAATTCCGACGCATGGATCATCACTTTCAGGCAAAAGGGATCGGCCTTGCCCAACTAGGAATGAATGAAAATTTGTTGAGTCCTTGCAGGATTCAAACCCACGACCTCCGGATTCTAAAGCACACGCCTATACCACAAGGCTCCGGAGGCAGATGAATATTGTATTTGAGAGAGCACGATAAATACGAACTTTTCCGAAAACTTACAAATAAAAATCTATTCTCGCTATTAATTCAGCTACCCTTTTTTTCTGATGGTATTACTATTACACTATACACTCGAAAATCGATATCTTAGTCTGTTTTGTAAGGATATTGTCATGTCGGAAATATTTTATTAACAATTTCATAAACATAAAATAACATTAACGATATTCATTAAACGCGATAAAAACCCCAAAAATTGTTTCCTTTAATTTTTTGGGCCTTTATTTTGGTAAAAAGCCTGCAAAGGGTTGTAATTGAAATTGAGGACGGTAATGTACTGGCCTCGTGCGCCTCCGTCCACACAATATATTATTCTTATTTAAGAGTTTTAAATTATGAAACTACTGCAACAAAACTTTAAAAACAGTTAAAGAGGCAATTGCAAAAAAACCGATTATATTGTTTTTATTAATATCAAAAGCTTTGGGTCCGAAAATTTCCCGGGACCCCACATTTACCTAAAACTCATATTCATTCATTTCATCATCGGCCTTTGATAGTCCACTGCTGGACAAGGCCTTCCCCTAATACCCCTATCCTTAGGGGTTTTGGCCGTATCCACCACGCTGGTCCAATGCGGGTTGGTGGGTGGACCGACTTTCCATGCCCATCCGACGCATGGATCATCTTACTTTTTGACAATTGGGTGATCGGCCCATAGCCCTTAACCAACTGGAACAACAATGAAAATTTGGGTCCCGCAGGATTCGGGAACCCCGGCCTCCGTTTTAAAGCAAACGCCTATACCCACAGGACGGAGGCAGTCTCACTCGTTGTCCTAACCTACCAGAAACAGCGATTTAAAAATTACGGTTCATAAAGCAACGGCTAATACCGCTAGGCCATGGACCGTAATATTAAAATTATTTCATTAAATTAAATAATTTAAAAAATAATATTATGAGATATAAATAATATTATAGTCTTTACAGTCACGTGCCAAAATTTAATTATATGTACAAAAAGTATGCTTTAAGGTGTGCATTTTTCTGGTTTCCCCAATGTAAGCAATTAGGACATCTTATTTCCAATTAACCAGACGTAAAACCACTATTTTCCTTAACAATTAAGCTTTTGAACGGTTATACACAAAACGACCTAAACCACCTCAACATTGTCGAAATCCACATGTTTAATTGCGCTTATATTTAGAAATGCAATTAACAAATGAACAATGAACTGGATGAAATCGTCCTTGTATTGATCAGGGGTTGTTTGGTAGCAACGACCTTCATTAATTTTATGTCTTTTTGTTAACCTAAGTCTTAAAAATTTAACACAAGTTACAAATCTATCCCTTTTATTTCTTCAACTACGGGGACTTTTAAGAAATTTTTGTAGGTAGGTCCACTTACAGGGCTCCCAGGGGCGGTACCGTCGCTTTCCATTGCCAAAAGCTGTAGGGAAACACCACTGTGTTCCGGGTTTAGGGGGCACCGTAGTCAGCGTATTTTGGGGAAAAAGACTTAACATCCTTAGGCCGCAATTTTAGGAAGCGCGTTGATATTACCACTGGAAAGGTAATTCTATGGGCGTCGGTGACCACCCATTGGCTGGTGGCTCGATTAAATGTGCCTTCGTAGCCAACAAAAAGATAATTACAATAGATATTTATCACAATTACGGACAATCATTCGTTGTTTACAAAATTTAAACCATGTGCATCATCAAGCGGTTTACCCAATTTATGAGAAGCCATCTTAGGTGAGGGCAAAACAGGTCCAACAAAATGAGACGTTTGGGAACCTTTGTTTAAAGTGACAAAGGAAAAACAACTTTCTACCCACTTACTGGTATTTACTTGCAGCTGACAAAATGTATTAATAATAAAGAGGTGTGGTATCATAGCTAACAAAAGCATAAATGTGTTTGTAAAAGTAGCTGTATTGGGTTTTTGTGCAACTGTTTGTAATAACGGGAAATTAATAATCATTATACGTTTGTTTTATACGGAATAGACTTGATTTTCAAAACCAATCCTGACAATATTCAAGTTCAAAGTCTCGAAATTGTAAAAATTTTTCTTTTTATAACAAATCGAATTGTATACGCTTCGCTCGTCTTCAAATTACAGGTAGTCGTGAAAAAGCCCAAACCGGAATTCATAATGGGCGAAGGTAAGTTGAAGAAGATGGATCTTAAGTGCTTCAAGGATTACTTCATTGCCGCGGACAGAACGCTTGCCATCGGCCTGTACGATAGACTTCCGGACAATTGCCTTTCCGATATATCCAATAAGGAGGACGTTTACTGGAAGAAGGTTGTGTTATTCCATCTGCTTAGACTTTGCTTAGCTCAAGTGATCGAAAGTGTAATACTCTTGGATAGATTACTCTATCTGTTGGAGAATGGATTCGGAGAGGCCTATTTGGTGAAACTCTTCGATCCAGTATTGTCGCCGCGCTGTCATAGTATCGTCGCGATTAGATAGCATACGGTTATGTTTATATTTTATATGTTCAATAAATTGATATTTGTGATTTTTATTTTATTTTTTTTTTTCTTGACTTTTTAAAACAGACGCTTTTTGGCTAAAATTTGGCAAATATAATATCAGTTTGTTGGAGAATAACACAAATTCGGAAATGATTCCTTTGTTTTTTATGCTTGCATTAGAATCTATACGGACGTCTAAACCAATCTAGGGTTCCGGTTGATACATTAATTAGAAACACCCGATTCCCCTGGTCGCAAAAGAATTTAAAAGCGGTACATACATCCCAAAGAAAAGATATATCTGACGAATGTAGATGATTTAGGGTATTTAAAACAAGATGTGAACCAAATAGCCTTCTAAGCTTCATGACAATCCACAAGATTCTGTTAATGCCGTAAATAATTATTTTTGCCAAGGGGGATATCAATAGCAGGAAATAAACAATAAAAAGAAAACTTCTTTAATAAAATTTGCATGAAATCCATTCTTTCATTATTATCAGTTTGTGTTTCCTGCTGGGAACATAAGCCCCTAAACCGCCTTTCCATTGGGGTTTTTGGACCATCCTACCACGCCGGTCAATGCGGTTGGTGAAGCAAGGGGTTACCCACTAGACTACCGAGGCGGTTTCTCACCCACAGTTTTACCCCACCGACGATTTAAGAAATCAAAATTAAAACATGAATATCGACCTCGGTTGGTTGCGACTTCGAAACCAAGTTATTAAAACGGGCAAAAAATACCATCTCTCCTACATTTACCAAACTTTTGGCTATACATCGAAAACCAGGTACCTACTTTTCCGTTTAAAGGCATTTAAAATTTAATCGTTAGCCCTTACATAAAAAGGTATTGGGCTGATTGGCAAATATTTAAAACCGGGGTAGTACTACGGGCCCTATTTTGGCAAATCAGAAGTGTTTAAACATTACTGTCTTCTGGTTTACAGGGCGCTGTGTCCAATGTTGTACTGGGTAAGTGGCCTAACATCAAATTCCCATAATAGTCCCTAGGATGTGCTGGAAAGAAAAAAAAGCAACAAATCTATTCAATGATCATCACTTAGTAAAAATTTAAAAAACGCACGTTCAGCTTACAAATTTTATTTTATGTTACTATAATATACATTGTTTTTGATAGCGTTCTTTGTACATAATGCCTTTTATATGCATTTTTTTGTTGCTTGTAACTACTTTTATAGCAGTTAATTAATTACTGTGCTGAATTTCTTTGTTTATTTTATGTTGCTATTTTATTATTATTTTCTTTTATTTTCTCATTGTTTTATTGAACTCGCCCCTTTACCATATATATAAAAATACTGTTTCTGTTGTTAGTTTTAAGTAATTAAAGCTACATCCAATAGCAAGTTCCAAGTAATGTATATTGTGTAAAAAATATTTAAAATAAGCTAAACAATTTGATAGAGAACAATAAACGTCTGCCGGAGGTGGTGTAGCCTCTGACGGAAAAACAAAAAAAAAACATCTAATTTCAAAGTCGTTAATCGTATTTGATATTCTTATATGTCGAGAATTTAGCACCAAACCTCTAAAACGGTAAAAGTTTACCGTCATAATATATAATTATTTCAATAAAAATAAATTCTACTCACTCTTCATAACTCATGTTAACTAACCATTACGATGATTAGCGTGAAGTTTAGCGATAGTCAATTATATACAGTCAATAGTATCGCTTTAATTAACTTTAATTAAAATACTTATGATTTTGATACAATTCTATATGGAAAGTTCAAGTCTATATAGAAGCTATTATGTATCTATATAAAATAAGACAACCAATACTTTTTTTAATCGATTTATTTAACGACATATTATCATAATTATTTTACATGTAAAATTATACATAAATAAACTTAGGTGTAATAAAACGACAGATTGTATATTTATCTTGTGAGGCAAGACCTGTATTAGCTACAGACTCAAAAAAAAGTACATATTGTCTGTGCATATTTGTTACATAAAAAACTGGGACACGTTTTGTGAGTTTTTCATTATTTTGTTCTTATAAAGCGGCAAAATCTAAATTTAAATATGTTATAGATAGAAGATAAACAATATTAATAGGGTGAATCACACTTTGTCATATTGAAAACGTAAACTGCATAATAATATTGTATTTAAATATCTTAAAATACAATATTATGTTTTATCGTAATTACTTCCTTATGACGCTGTTCATTATTTCTGGCAATTTAAGTATTTTAATAACTTTACTGCAGACAAAACTACATTTTTTAACACATTGGGTTTATATTATTGCGTTTTTATAATGGCTCTAAGGTAATTATACCTTTGACATTGCCTTTGCTGTCAACAACAATAATGACCGGATGTTACCATTGAAACTGAGAGAATCGTTATCGTTCACTAATAATTGTTAATATTAAATAAATTACATTTTGTGTCGGTTCTCTTAATTTATTTTGGCGGGAATCAGGATGCATACAAGGTCTTGGTCGTCGTCGTTTTTCAGTTCCCATTTAACGTCGACTTTCACTCTTGGATACGATTTCAGGACGGGAAGTGTTGCCATATAGCTGACTTTTTGTCCAGCCTGCAATATTATAAATATAGAAAGAAAGTTATATATACTATTATAGTTATAGAAATCAGTAAAGTTCCATTAAACCAGGTATACGCCTCCTTGAAACTTGTAAAGGGTGAGAAACAGACTAGGATAACAAAAATGGCGCTCAATCAAGTAGGAGGCAATGAGATACAACAATTCTGGCTATATCGATAACTATATCGCCAGAATTATTGTATCAATAATGTTTGTGCAAATCAATTTTATTTATATAAGCTTAACATGTATTAACAAAGTTATAGAACTTTGAATTTACCTTAAGTGGACATGTGAGACCATTGTCCTTGCAGGCGTCGGGCTGCGGTAGGGGGAAGGGAACGGGCAGGTTCATTATGACACCGTGCACTTCTGTCTCCAGAGATTTCACGTCCGTTGCTGTTTACAAGAGAATAGGCTCAAATTGGATTTGCGATTAACGTTGTAGATAAGAGAATTCAAATTGAAACGTCTAGTCACGATTTTAGTAATTCATAGTTTAGCCAATTCAAATTATTAATGATGAAAGTTTACCAAAACTTTTGGATTAAACTTCTTCATAATAACCTGCACTTAGTTTTTGTTGTTCCGTATTGATTACTAATAAAACAAATAAGATTACTAATACCAAAGTTACAGGAATTCGTTAAAAATTAACAGTAAAACGTTACTATATTCCTTTAAGACCGAAACATTGTTAGATATTCCGCTTCCTTCAGGGTTACGAGCGAAAATTTAATATCTGAAAACCCAGGGTTATTAGTCAAATTGACTAACGCAAAAGTCTAGCTTAGATTTCTTTCTAAGATTAAAATATGTTAAAATTAATACGTACAGGGCGTAAAATCAATGCTAATTGATATGTTGGTGTTTCTTTTAAGGACGCATTCCTTCGCGTTCTCCGCGCACCCGCTTACTGCCACTTTTTCGATTGTAGCCAGCGTAGAGCCTGCAATCAAAACTTTGCTTGAATTATACAAGATATATTATTTTTAACGTATTTTATTTTGACTAGAAATCATGGAATAATAGTAAAGTGTATTGGTACGATAGCATGAGGCAAGCAAATGTAAACCATGATTGGCGTAAGGCGAAAATAGTGTGCATAAACAGCGAATTAAAAAATAAGCAAAACATATTTATTTCTTTCTTGTCTTAAATGGAATTTTGTTTTTTTTAAACGATTACAATTATAACATGCAATACATATTCCAAAACAACACACATACACACACATCATCAGCCTTTATTAGTCCACTGCTGGACATAGGCCTCCCCTAATACACCCCTATCCATTAGGAGGTTTGGACCTATCCACACGCTGGTCCAATGCGGTTGGTGGGTGGACCGACTTTACATGCCCATCCGACGCATGGTTCATCTTACTTTTCAGACAATTGGGTGATCGGCCCAAATTGCCCTAACCAACTAGGATACAACGATGAAAATTTGTTGCGTCCCCGCAGGATTCGAACCCACGACCTCCGGTTTCTAAAGCACACGCTCATACCACTAGGCTACGGAGGCATTCATTCTAAAACAAAGTTAAACATATTTGAATTGCCCCAAAAGCCTAGGAAAGTCCACTGCTGGACATAGGCCTCCCCCGTGAGCCGCCAAGAAGTACGATCCTGCTCCATCTGCATCCACCGACTTCCTGCACACTTGCACAGGTCGTCACTCTATCTCGTGGGGGGTCGTCCCACACTGCGATGACCAGTACGAGGCTACCACTCGAGTACCTTATTTCACATCTGTTATCGGCTGACGAGCTAAATGGCGGCCCATTGCCACTCTAGCTTGTTTACAATAAACTTATCTAAATATATAAATCCTTCAGTTCGTAAATATTATCGAGTCCTTATTAAATGCCAATAAATTGAGACATCCATACTTACACTTTTACGGACAATAAGTAGTTTCGTACCAAATCATAAACCTGAAATGTATTTTGTCAGGGATAAATATTTTCACATTATTATGCAGTAGAATTGGTATCTTAAATAGTTAACGATAGTGCTATGATGACAAATTAATATTTGTTGTTCAGAGATATGTGAGAAGATAAATTAAACATAAATATACTACATAGTTTTAGTTGGGCCAGGTTTGGTTACTACCTGGTACCATGCGTATTAACTGCCTTCGTAGCATAGTGGTAAGGGCGTGTGATTTATAAATCGGAGGTCGTGGGTTCTAATCCTGCGGGACTCAACAAATTTTCATTGTTGTTTCCTAGTCGGTTAGTGCAATTTGGGCGATCACCCATTTGTCTGAAAGGTAAGATGATCCATGCGTCGGATGGTCTTGTAAAATTCGGTCACCACCAACCCGCATTGGCCCAGCGTGGTGGGATACGGTTCAAAAACCTAATGGAGAAAGCGTGCAGTAGAGAGGCCTATGTCAGCTGTGGACTGACACAGGCTGATGATGATGCGTTAATAAACACCCTGAAAATGTTCTATGTTCATACAATATTTATGCACTCAGGAATATTTTGATTCTCTATCTATATATAATATTAAATTTCTTAATATATCATTTTATATATTATTTATACGATAATAAAACAAATTTAATAGTAAGTGTAGTACTTTTTACGTCACGTATATTAAATGCCTCCAATGCAAACACAGAAGATAGATGAAACGTCAAAGGATAATTTGATTCAAGCATGTTCGAACAAACCTTCAATGAATAAAACACATCTATAACACCGGAAACTAATTAAAAATAATGTTGCCATAAAATTATCACAGTTTTAATTAAATTTGTTATACAATTCATTTTTGTTAGCGTTTCTTGTTACTTATTACATGTTAATTGCGAAATAATAATCAAGATTGCAACTTTTTTGGACTGTTCACCACAACAAAAAATTATATAGCTCAGAAAAAACAATGTTTCTTTTTCTGAGCTGTAAAGTTTTAGTTAGATATTAATCTAGTTACATGTACATCATTGAATGTTTTTGTCACTGGCATCCAAAGCTATAATTAACAAAAATCCTTTGAATCTTCATTACTGGTTCAATTAAATTTTCGCAGTTCTACACTACGCGTTTTTAATTTTTTTATATTATCATAATTCGCTAGTTTATATACAAATACGGAGCACAGTGTATATGTATTTGACCAAAGAAATTATTTACAAATATTGTTGTTATCAGACACCAATACAGCACTGGACAAAAGGTCATAAATACTTTGTAAATACGAAACAATGAGCGATCATTCAAACGAAATACGACCCTAAATGAAACACGATAACTATTAACTGGATATGATTGTATACCATCCGAACCCACTTTGCATCATCATAATTTTCAAAATATTTGGTTTATTCATCTATTAAAGCGAACACTACATACATATAAATCATCATCGTCCGCCTGTTCTAGTCCACTACTAGGCATAGGACTCCCCTACTGGACGCCTTCTCCATAAGAAGGTTTAGACCGTATGCCGCCACGTTGCGGTTCCAATGCGAGATGGTGGGTACGCATGGATCATCTTACTTTTCTGACAATTAGGTGATCGGCAAATCGCCCTAACCAACTAGAAAACACCAATGAAAATTTGTTGAGTCCCCGTAGGATTCGAAAATACGACCTCCGGTTTCTAAATCATCCTTACCACTAGGCTACAGAGGCAGACATATGCATATTATTGTATAATATAACTTTATAACACATGCGTCGGATGGGCATGTAAAAGTAGCTCGATCCACCGACCCGCATTGGGCCAGCGTGGTGAGATACGGTCCAGAAACCACCAAATGGAGAAGGTGTGTCTCAGGGGTATGTCGTGTATGTATGGAGGACTAAACACAGGCTGATGATGATAATTATGAATGTGTTCGATGAGAAAACCTTGTAATAATATAATATATAATGTATAAATATTTATTTAACAGACCATAACAAAACTTATATCAGTTTTTAAGTTAACTTCTCTCTGCTCTGGACAATCTTGTTTCGCTTATAAGGACTATATTTTTGATTCCTCAATTCAATTTTCTATATCTATATTGTATTTTCACTCTCTCACATAATCTTTGACACTGTGTGTAAATCAGTTTGTGACAATGGCCACGTTTATCACGTAGCGTTTGTTTTCATTGCTTTCCAGTGATAAGTTCTTATCAAAATATTATATTTCATATGTACGTGTTATTAAATTATTTTGTGTCAAATAACACGTAACCTATATAAAAAACTCGTGCAAAAATGTTTTTAAGCGCTTCTTTTCTATTACTAATTATTGCCTCCTTAGCCTAGTGGTGAGGGCGTGTGCTTTGATAACCAGAGGTAGGATCGAATCCTCAGGGGACTCAACAAATTTTTATTGTTTTTTCTTGGTTGGTTAGGGCAATTTGGGCCGATCACCCAATTGCCTGAAAAAAATAAGATGACCCCTGCGCCAGATGAGCATATAAAAAGTCAGTCTACCCACCAACCGCAGTTTGGGACCGAATCCTCCACTCTAGTCATTGGACCAGATTCGGTCCCAAAACTCCTTAATGGACAAAGCGTGCATTAGAGAAGGCATATGACTAGCAGAAGACTAACAAAGGCTGATGATGATAAAGCAAACGTGTTAAGCTTCTCGTTTAATTAGTAATTTACTTTTTTCCTAATTTGTGTTTTCTGCCATGATCATGTTTTACATTTCTTTAAACTTTAAATTTGAAACTTATATATTTTTTAACCTCTACAAATATTCGTACGTCTTAATTTATTAGGACATAATAGATAATATAATATCTAATATACTTAGAGTAATATCGATGACATGTCGTATTTATTCTTTTATATATTTTTTATATTTATTGTTACAAAAATATACTTTTTCCTTTATCCTTTATAATACAATAATCATTGGATTTTAGCTAAATTTAACATTTGCTTGTTAACGCTTGCAGTTACGGAGTTATGCAACGACAATGTAGTTGTTAGCATGTGCGTCTGTTGTTACTCATCATGTCTACCCATCCGTTAAGCAATTAAATAAATAGATACATCAAGAATGTTACTACAATAAATATATATAATCAATAAAAAGTACTTTTTACGGTTTTATTGCGTTTATTTTACTTGATAGGGGTAAACCGTCTACCCCGTGACCACGGCCGCTGGATAGTGTTCGAAACGTCGGGAATTAAAAAGTCCTTTAATTCAATAGTTTGTAGTATTCGCTTAAACAAAGAATTGATTATAAATATAAATGATTTAATACATGCTACAGATGTATTACATTAGCTCATTAAATATTTATTTCTCCTTATCCTAAGGTCAGTTATACATAAATAAACAAACGACACTATAAAGACATCCCTTTCTAAATACCAGGAACGAACTATTTAATGTGATAATTTACTATATATCTAAATGTAAGTGTTTACTTATTTAATTTACTTTTTATTTAATTTAAATTTGAAAATATTTTAAATTAAAATCATATCTATGATACAGTGCCATTATCATTTAGTTTTAGCTAATATATGTTTCACTTGTATTGTTTGACGGGAACTGTTTATAATGAATTACAATACGTAAAAATAAATTGTTTCTTTTTTTAAGTTTCTATGGGACAAAAATTAATATAAACTATAATTTGGTGATCTGTGTATAGTGCGTGTAATCGATTGAATTTAACATATTGCAATAAGAAAACAAAAAAAATGTACTGACATAAGAAAAAATTCAATAAATTAATTCGTCTGTCTACGTATAAGGAGTTTTTCAAATTTTATAGATAGACCGCGGCAAAGGGCTCAAAATGTAACAAATAACTCATTAGTTAAAATATCACTACATAGTATAAAACAAAGTCGCTTTCTCTGTCCCTATATGCCTATGTATGCTTAAATCTTTCAAACTACACAATGGACTTTGATGCGATTTTTTTTAATAGATAGAGTGATTGAAAAGGGACTTTTATATGTATAATTAATGCATAATATTGTAGAGAAACGCAGATTAATTTTAAATATTTTATCATAAATTTTACAGATATGAACTACGGAGCTGGTCGCTAGTCTTAGATATAAAAACATATATATCTCAAAATACAATCAAATTCGGTAAACATTTATTGTTGAGACATTGTGGAAATATAACTAGGTTATTTTCACTAAATTTTTACGAAACATAAGCATATCAAAACGACAAATTTACTGGCCCCTGACCAGACTTTACTCTAGTAGTTGGTCCACGACACACTTCTACAAAAAATAAAAAAAAATAGAGAAAAATCATTCCGAACACTACTCCATTTATAAGGACATAAACCCATTTTAAAACAAAAACAAGATTCCCTTTCGACGCTACGTCCGTGACTCATTACAATCAGAACGAAAACAAAAGAAAACAACGATAAATCACTCATACATATAATAAACAAAGATAATTACCGCAATCTGTGTAAAACTTGGCCTCAGCACTGGCCAGCAGTACAGCTGCAGCGATGTAGAACAGCATTGTGTTGATAAAAAAGAAAAGACTTTGTATATATAATCTGTGGTAGATATTTTCGCGCGCTAACGATGTAACGACTCGCGCGTTCGTGCAACACTGGCCGTCTGACGGAACGGATGGACTGTTACGACCTTTATTGAAGTGCTATATAATGCGCTGGCGCAGGTCAAAGAGTAGATATGATAGATGGCCATTGACTTTAGTTGGTACCTACCGATGAGTTGTACTTGAGGAGAAATTCTTTAACAGTTAATAGCTATACTTTCTTGTCGTTCGCCAAATACTATAATCATAGTATATATGGACATAGGCCTCCCCTAATACAGCCCTATTCCATTAGGGGGTTTTTGGACCGTATCCCAACACACTGGTCTAATGCGGGTTGGTGGATGAAATACTATAATTGGTTTAAAAATGAAGTTAAAAACAGACCGAGTGAATCTCTGTTTTATAATAAATGCAAAGGTTTAATTGATTTTTCTTGAGTGTTGTGACGTTTTGTTTGGAGTTCTTGTCTTTTATTCTTTAAACGGATTCCTCGACTATGGAAGCCGACATGGAGATAGATTTTCGACTTTATATTTGGCGTAGAACCTCATCGAACCATCTCTAAAAACCTTTTCTTTTTATAAATACACAATAGAAAGGCTTCGATGAAATATAAACGAAAGCGCATAGGTTCTTCAATTTACCTTACAAAGTTGAACAGTTACTTATGCCATATTTTAAATTAATCGTGAATTTTTTGTTATTATATTAATATATGAGAAACTTATCGTTCTGTGCCGTTCGATATTCTTTATCGAGACCGGAAATGTCCTAAGCGAATCGCGCAAACGTTTCAGGAAAAACGAGCGCTCACCTTTTGCATGATTTTGATTTTGAGTTTTAGGAACGTACATATTTGTCATTAATTATCTACAGTATCATTTAATCAAAGATAAAGATGATCCATGACTGCTTTCGTAATTTGGTCTATAAATATTTGACTTATGTGCTGCATTTTTTGCAAAAACATAATCATTAAGACTTGTGCGTTCTTTACCCGTGTAGATGTCTCGCAAAGTTATCGTTTTAAAATATCTGTTTTACTAATAAATTTCCCAATAAATCAAAAGTATTCTAGTGTCTTAGTACACGTTTAACAAAAGGTAATAACATATTTTGTGTTACGATATCATTGTTGTATTGTCTTTACTTAAAAAAAAGGTATTGAATTTTATTACATGTTTAGCAAGAGATGTAGTTTTAAGCGACAAGCAAGGGAACGGTCGTCTTGGCGTTCATTGAAAGAAGCCTGTCACTGAAAAAAAGTCCAGCAGTAGACGGATTGGCAAATTCTGAAGTTTAAAGCAAATTTTACATAATCTCAAACTCCAATTCAACAAAGGGTTTGACACCGTTACACTTTGAATAAAGAATAAGCTTTTGTATATCTTTAGGGGGCATAAGACATATTTTAGATATCACTAGCAACCCCCCAACCCCTGTTGTTGGTGGAATTTCGTAAAATCCGTTCTTAGCTGACCTCTACTCAGCGAAAGGAATATTCCTACCAAATTTCAAGTCGCTGCGCCTTATGGTTCCAGAGATATCGTGATGAGTCAATATATAGGGAATCTCTTTTATATATAAAGATTTACCATTTTTGTTATATAAAATTGTATAGCTATATTTTTTTTTTGACATCCAGACGAACAGTCGGCCCACCGATACGATGTTAAGTGGTTACCGACGCCCATAGACATAAGCACCAAGGGTCTATCACCAATGCGCTGCCTACCGTGAGACATAGGAGGTTACGTCTCATTCACCTAGTAAATATGCTGTGGTGGTGTGGTATGTGGGTGCCCTTCAAACCGGAACATGGTAGTGTTTTCCGGCAGAAATAGGCACCATCGTGGTTCAGCCCAGATGGCTCCTCGTAAAAGGGGACCTACCACCTATTAAATTTATTTGTCATATCAATAAATTGTAGAACGATCTGCTTCAAAAAATACTTCACAAGCTGATTGCTTAACACATCATGTTTTAAAAAGGTTAAACGAACGAGAATACTGTTTAATCATGTTTGTCAAAATGCGTAAAAAATACGTTTAAAGTTCACTTTTGTAGAATTGCCTCAGTAGCTGCGCTTTCGCTTACAAAAATCTTTGATTATGAATGGGCCTTGATAACGTAACAAGTGAAATATAATCAAATGTAGTTATGGTTAAGACTAAAGATAGCTACAAAATTTATTTCAGAAAATTTTACGCAGTAGTTCTTTGCCTAGGTTTCCAGATAGATCAATATTTCCTGTTGTTTACTTTATTAAAAATACATTATAGTTAATTCATTTTATAAATGTTTGCCGAGTTCTATTTGTTTAGCCATATCTGAATTATAAAACTCACTGCCGCTGTACCTTTATTATACTAATGATTGATCACAAAGGTGACTCGTTTCATGAATAATTCCGTTGACGTTTAAACATGTGACAAAATGGCCGCCACGTGAATGGAACAGATGATGAATCAAATCGGAACCAAACATGCAGAATAATAAATCGATTTGATACGTATTTGCATACACCTTTACTCGGTCATTTGACACCTTGCTTACCTTTTGTTATTAGATCCATTAAGGAAAATGTCTTGAAGGCACTGTCCGCAGATTTTTAATGCTCTTTTTTAAGAAAACTTAATTGATGTTGATTGTTTACCAGCAAATTTACAAAAAATAACTATTTTCTGGTATTTATAACTTAAGATTATTTTTAGGTTCGATGGTATAATTGAAATAGTTCGAGTTACGTTGATTTTTATTACGTTATTGATTTTTAGTTTAATGACTTGATGCTCCGCTTGAGGTTCTATGAGACAACGCTAAGAAGATTATCACTATCAGTTGGACCTTGCTTATAAACCTGAGATCGTGAGGTTCAAATCCTACTGTAACTCTATGATGTTATCGTTGCTTTATTTTGATTATACAATTGTCGTCATATTCCACAATTTTCTGAAAAGAATAGAATCGTCGATACATGCGTTGATGGAAGAAAAATGCTAGGTCCGACCACTCTATCCTTAATACCTAACGGAAATGTGAGTCAGTTAGAGGATGTAGTCATCTTGTGAACTAACATCACGTTAGCTGATGATGTTAATGATGACTTTGTAATTATTTCCGATTGTCACGGACTATTCGTACTAGTCAATGAAATCACATTGATATTTTTATTAAACAGTATTCTATGTAGAAAAGAAAAGTTATGAATAAAATTCTTAGATCATCACTCATCTCAGTCTACATATTCATGGAACTATTAATATAGCGTAAATGCGTGTTGTTGGTCATAAAGGCTATCGAGTCATGCGTTCAATCGTCGAAGTCTAACCAACGTGGTCAGACACGAGACTTATGTGGCGTGCCCTAAATCATAGGAGAAACAACATATGAATATATATTATATTTTCATAAAAATGTAATAAATTTAAAGAAAGAAAAAATGCTACTGAACGCTCTAAAATTTTAGTATCATCATCATAAACAGTCTTTAGCAGTCCACTGCTGGACATAGGCCTTTTTTAATGAACGCCAAGATCGCCGATCTTGTTGGCGTCCATTAAAAAGAGTAGCTCATATTTGCCACGCTGAGCAGGCGGATTGGCAATAGAATAATTGCATTTGTACTGTGGATCTGTCTTACTCCCACTGTGCGGCAGATCCGCCGTGAAGTGGGTGGTGTTCCACTTCCCTACGCCAGAATATTATCAAATATTATAGGTATAAATAAATACAATAAATCATATTTGGGTTACTTACTTAAAGGAAAATAAAAGGAATGTTGTGATCTGTTCACCACAAACCACAATATTGATATTGACATTGACAGGTCCCGCGATAATTTTACAATTATAATATTATTTCGATTATTTTCAAATCAATAGCTAGACCGTTTAAAGAGTTAGGTTACCTACTTTAAATCATAAAACTTTGAAAATGCAGATTGTATTCACTCCGTATAAAAAGATTTTGTCACAATATGTGTGACAATTGTTTTATGTGTGTATATAACCAGAAACAAAATAAATCAGTACAAACATAATGCAAGGACTAAGCACTGGTTATATTTGAGGCATAATATTGTTGTAAAAAAAGTCTCAATATAATAACTAATATCTGTTTATAAAATATTTATAACTACATTTCTTACAATTAATTCGTTTACTTAAAACAATTTTTGATTATTTTTTCTGCTAGTTTTCTATAAAACCGTATTTTTTAATTTTAATATTTAAGGTCATTCAACACTTTGACCACACTCTAAGGAAAGGAGCGTTTAGGCATCCATTGCACCAATTGACACTCATTTAGAACTGCAGTATTAAACACGTTGAGATTGAAATCAGTACTAAAAAGTCGTTTAAGAGTTCAAAGTCAAAATTATTAATCCAATTTAGGCCGTTTACGTCCTGTAAAAGTTAAGTCTACTAACGGTTAGAATACGTAAACTTGTCTTGTTTTTCTTTTTATAAAGGATCTACAAAGAATGGAATTGGAAGCAATTAAAGGTCCCCCTTACTGTCTCCGTAACCTAGTGGTAAAGGCATGTGATTTAGAAACTGAAGGTCGTGGGTTTGAATCCTGCGGAGTCTCAACAAATTTTCAATTTTGTTTTCTAGTTAGTTAGGGCAATTTCGGCCAATCCCCCAATTGTCTGAACAGTAAGATGATCCATCAGTCTGAAGGGTATGTAAAAAGTCGGTCCACCCACCTACATTAGGACCTGCTTGGTGGGATACGGTCCAAAAACTCCCTAAAGGAGAAAACGTCTAGGGCGGTACCATTACGGTGCCTATTTCTGCCGAAAAGAGTTCGTGCCGAGACTTCGCACAGTACGGACCTCTCTCTCTGCGCTTCCGCAGATGCGTTATTCTCGCCTAAGCGTATCCCAAGTGGAAGTCAAACAGTCGGCGTAACAGTGCTACCGTGTTAAGCACAAGTTCCAGCGCAATTAGTGCTGTGTATCGTCCGGCAAACTTTGACGTCAAAGACGAGTCTGTCAGTTACTGTTAGATATGTGTTAGTGTAGTAGTGCTCGCAGGCAGGTTTCAGTACTGTAAGTAAAACACACGACACACAAAAAGCCCACGTGGCATTTAGCTTTTAAAATTAACTTGTGCTTGCTGCATTAGGCGGCAGCTAGGTACTCACCTAAAGACCGGAAAAAAAAGAGTCCGCCATCCGTGGCAAGTCAGCCGGGCCTAATAAGCCGCCCACGCCGTCGCTTTCAGTGACACCCTCCCGGGACCGTAGCCCGGTTAACACACCTGCCCCGTGCACCTCTCAGCACAGTCCAACGCTGAAGATTAGCCTAGGCCCTCGCCTATGGAGCTCGAACTCACGACCGTAGCAGCCGCTATGGATACCGCTAACGAGGCCGATAGGGATTCGGACGGCTTCACCACCGTCCGTTCTCGGAAAAAGGGCAAAAAACGTCCCGCTAAAGAAAGCGACTGCAAGAGTCGCGTTAATTCGCCGCGTTCGTCCCCAATCGCGAAACCGGCTAAAAAGCCCGCCACCAAGCCGCAAGCCACCCCCGACACATCGGAGGTTTTCATGTCCGAACGTAAGGTCACGGCTCCACACCTGGTCGTGATTCACGACAAGGGTCACTGGAGCCGCGCCGCGCCAAGATTTCAAATTTTAGATCGGCCAACACGCGTCTAGGCATCCGGGTCAACGTTGAGACCTCGGATGTTTTCCGCGACTTAACGCAATACCTACAACGAAAATAAAATCGCCTTCCATACCTTCGCTCTGCCGGAGGATCGCCTTTTCCGCGTAGGGGAGTTCCTAAGGAACTCGAACGAGACGAGGTCAACGCGGACCTCAAAAGACAGGGCTATCCTGTTCACAGAGTGCGCCTTATGCACCACCCGCGTTTAAAATTTGAAATGGACCTCTTAATGGTCGAATTAGATCTTTCCCCCGAGGGAAAATCAATTTTCAACATTCAATCAATTTGTCAATTAACCGGCTTGCGTGTCGTAACACCGCGCAAAACAGGTTTAGTCGCGCAGTGTCACCACTAACAGAACTTCGGACACACAATGCGCAATTGCTTTGCACGTGCGCGTTGTGTGAAGTGGGCCGGCCATCATAGCACTCCGGAGTGCCTGAGGCCGAAAGATTCCGTCGAGCCGTCTGATGTACGGTTCACGCGGACGATGGCGCAAATTGCGAGAACGTAGGACACCCCACCAGATATAGGGGTTGCTCTAAGGCACCGTAAAAACAACCTCGGCCATCAGCCGCTCGTTCCGCAAATCTCGCGGCCATAAAACAAAGTCTTGTCCCTGCACCTGCGCCGGCTGTAAGCGCTTGGACAAAGCCTGCAGTTATTAAAAAAGTCGACGCTGTCCTTCCGACAGCCGCTACTGTAGTAGTATTAAAATGGGAAACGACCAGGTATGTCACACAACAATGGGTAATAAACCAACGCCCGCGCTATTACCCAGGCCCGCTGCACAACACGTGCAAAAACCCGTCGGGCCCAATAATTACATCGCACCAAGGCCCGGAAACTTCAGTAAGAGGTCAGAAACAGGATAAAATTACACGCAAAGGATCGTGGTTAGGTCTGACGGAAGACTTAGAGCATACTGCCTATTGGCAGTTGGCTTGACGCATGAAGTCAGATCCCCGTGACGCCATGCCGCCATTATCAAAGCCAACCGGGGGCTTGTTAGCTTGCGATGACTTCGAAAAGGCCGAATGCTAAGCCGATACGCTAGAAGAGCAATGTACGCCATCTCAAACACACGCCGACGCGGCCCACTTATCGGTCTAGTCAAACTTAGGGCTGCCTTACCACCAGAGGGCGATAATTTAAAGCCAGTGACTCCGGAGGATGTCCGCGATATTATTAAGGGTCTTAAACCCCGGTCGGCACCTGGCCCAGACCGCATCTCAAATAGAACTCTAAAATACTTGCCAGGCCCTATAGTCTGCGTATTGGTCAACATTTTATCATATTTCTATCGTTATTAAATAAAATTACTTTACGGATTTATCGCGTTTATTGTTCATTTAAGCCCGACGTTTCGAACACTTTCAGGCGTCCTGGTTCATCGGTAGCAATGAGATGTCATCGTACTTCTTGCCAGTGTGAAGATGGTTTCCAGATCTTAATTTTTGATAATTATTTTTAATCTGCTACTCCGACCTACGCAAAATGAACTGATTTTATCTGTACACATACAATGCTAAGCTTGTACACTCCTGGGTCTTGTAGAGGAATATTGATAATAAAATTAAGATCTGGAACCCCGCTTCTGCACTGCGAGACATGACATCTCAGTCTACCGTGACCACGGCCGCTGAAAGTGTCTCAAACGTCGGAATTTAAAATGTAAAATAAACGCGATAAATCCGTACAGTATTTTAATAATGCTATAATATTCGCGCAAGCAATAGAAATAATTATATTTCTATCGACTTGTACTTTTCCTGATGCCTGGAAAGAAGCCTATCGTCATCGGTATTCCCAAGCCGAACAAACCCTCTAACCTACCCACGAGTTATCGTCAATTAGCTTGCATCATATGCTTGGCAAACTATAGAACGAATAATTCTCTTCCGGTTGAAGGACCACGCTTCTCAGTAACCTCATCCCAGAAGAGCAATCGGTTTCGTACGAGCATTCGTGTCCTGACCAAATTATCGCCTGACGGAATTCATTCTGAACGGCCTTCATCAATCCAAACCCCGTATCACAGGGCCGTCTTCTTCGAAGTCGCAAGGCATTTGACAAGTCTGCACAGGCTTGATTTACAAGCTGTATACTTTCAAAGTGCCGGACAGGCTGGTTCACTTTAATGTTTCCTACTTGTCGAATCGCTCTTTCGATATCGAGTCCAGGGCACCCTGTCCACGAGCCGACCGCTTCGAAGCGGGCGTCCCTCAAAGATCGGTCCTATCACCTCTATTATTTACGCTCACACGAGTTACATTCCAAAGCCCGATGATGTCAATCTGGCAGCTTTTCGCCGATGACACGCCTCTCTACATGTTCATCGCTTATATTAATCTTCAAATGATATCTTTAAAAGCTCCAGAACGCGATCAATCGTTTAGGCGAATGGTTTCGTAAATGGAGAAGCGACGTCAATCCCGATAAAAGTGTAGCAATACCTTTCATCGATCTAGATTACGTCGTGATTACACGATACCCCGGTCCTCAACCCAGGCGTCAGGATATGGCCACGCGCTGGCCGACACCAGAACATCTAAAACTCTACGGCCAACCGATCCCATGGGAAAGGAAGGCCAAATACCTAGGCGTGACCTTCGACTGCAATATTTCGTTCAAAAGTCATATTCAGGACGCTAGGAGAAAGGCTTTGTTCGTTTCGACCAGACTCTATCACCTAACGAATTCTCACAGTAAAATGTCGCAGTGTTCAAATATAATTTTTTATTGTACAAGGTATACATACGACCAATCATGGCTTATGCATGCCAAGTTTTCGCTCACGCATCCTCCACATTCCTAAAACTACTACAAGTAGTTCAAAACCAATTCATCCGCCGCGCCACCGGGGCGCAGTGGTATCTACGAAACGTAGATTTACACAGCGACTGCAAATTGCCGACTCTCCGCGAGCACTTTAAAAATTTAACTCGCAACGAACACATAGATAAAGTAGTCAACCACAGTAACCCTCTGCTGGTAAAAGCAGCAATGTATACGGCCGATCCAAGCGTCGCAAAGCGTAGACGCGAAATTTTCTCTCGACCCGGACGAGGAAGGGTCGCTCGGACTCTAGACCCAACGGGGTCCGACATCAGACCCTACACACCACACGAATAGGATAGATAACACATTCACCTGTAGGTTGCCCTCGCTTACGAGCACAGCGAAACGCAACACTCATTTTTAGCAAAATGTTGGCCACCTAGTTCGTGGGGAAGGAAGCTTCCGCGGACTCTGTGTTAGATGAAGCTTATCAAGGACAATAGTCTGAAAGCATAACATCCAAGTCAAAAAAAAAAACAAAGTCTGCTGCAAAGCGGTAGTGTGAAAACACTTCTGTGTTCGATAAGGCACCGTGGCCAGCGTATTTACTGGGTAAACGGGACGTACCGATCCTATGTCTCTCGGTGATACCACTGGTATTGCCAATGTCCATATGCGTCGATGACCACTCTTCATCAAGTGGTACGATAGTGTGCCATAAAGCAAATCGTTCATGATATATTTATATAAAACGACGCAAATATGCATTGGACATTATAGGCATTTTTATTATTGTTACTATTATTTAATTGTTATTTAAATCTTCATTTTATACTGTTATTGTAACGAACTTCTTTATCTTTAATCTCTGAGCATGGATTGAATAGCAGTAAATATATCGTCATCGAGCGATAGTTGAAGACGACTGAGACGCATTTTTTAACGTTCCATTCATCGCATGACCTCACCCTATAGAGTGATTAGTAATTTTTTATCTTACCGGCAAAGAAAAGACTTTGTTACAAAAAGTTTCACTACATGAATATGTATCACTATTCTACCACACCGGGCATGGATATAAAAGTATTAATAAGTAGCTGTCTAATGAACATAAACACTATTAATGCAAGGATAAAGGTTTTATGCGTCTGCTTCGTTATATTTTCATAATGCAATAATGAGAGCCAACGGTTACTATCCAGGATTACGTTAACAACCAATTATTGATAATGTGCTTAGTACGTAGGTTTTAACTTTACTGATATTGTGATCTTCCAACACCCACGCTGCGAAACTTATTATTTTATGAATTAATATGTAATGTTGATGTGTTTGTTGTTAATCAAGCTATGAAAATAAAGAAAAGAAGTCACGCCGATTTATTTTCTTACAATCAATAAGAAAGCTTAATACTTACATCTCCTTTTATTGAGTTATCACCCAAAAAAAATATAATGTTCATAGAAATGTAATGGAATGCAATTATTGTACTACATGCTGACATAATGTAATAGCTTAAATGGAAATGTGAATGATTTAATTCAATATTTTATTTTAAAATCTCAAATAAAAATCTGTGGACACCCATCAAATTATGTACCTTCGTAGCCTAAAGATATTTTACCCTGGATATACTTCTATCACGACGCAGTAAAACCGCTATTTTAAAAATACTACTTAAATAGTTAAACGCCAAAGATATTAATGTTATTTTAATAAGATAGTTATTTAGTTACTCGACCAACTCAGTTCACGGCTATGGTCATACTTTGACGGATAATTGGTCTGTTTAGGCCAATTGTGATCAATTTCCTGTCGATAGCCGTTGTAGGCGTCGCTTCCTGGTCGAATCGATTTTTCAATCAATACATCGACGGACAAATTTGGTCATTGTGAGAATGATGTTATTCATAGAGCACTTACTACGTCTCGCTCATTAGTTCAAAGTTTAGGTGCATCATCATCATCATCAGCCTGTGTCAATCCACAGCTGGGCATAGCCCTTCCCTAATGCACGCTACAACTTACGATTTCAGTGTTTTTTCGTGAAAATGCGTAGTATACTAGAAAATAAATGAATACAGTTTTATTTTTTTTCTTTTTAATTTGTCCTATAAAACTCTACCATCTTATGTAAACGTGCGCAATATAATTGTAGAAATTAAGTTTGAAAAAAAACTGCGAACTTTTTTATCTGCAATGAGCATTTGTTTATTCAAATTTAAAAAATTAAACGTATTCAAATTTTTTTGTTTATTCATTATCATCATGCTAAAAAAGCTAATAAATGCTAAGGATTAATTTTAAGATCAAGTTCCTAATTAACAGAATTTTAACTAATTAAGATCCTCTACTGCTCTTATTTATTTATTTACTAAAACTTTTTGTAAATTGTTCGTACAATTACGGACTTAAGCCAACCAGTCTTTCAGTCAACCATTGTTTGATATAGTCATATTAAGAGCAGGCTCACAATCTTGTGATAGTAAAAAAATACTTCTTAAAACTATAGTACAAACAAGTAAAATAATCATATGTTAAAAAAGTTATGTTAAGTATCTACATACCTTAATATGTATAAATATTAATTAACATAGAATACAACATATAGATCTTTGATGGCGAACAAATGGCAATATTTTAGGCACGTAGCTAGGCCTTACATGACGTGGAATGCAAATGATCCCTGTAGTACGGAATATTCAGGAGTGAGGCAGTGAAATGCCTTACAAACACATTTAATTGCTTAAAAAGCTCACCCAGCGCATAAGGCACCGCAGTGGTACCACCTCATGCGACCCCTGTAAATAAGGGACCTACGACCACAAATGCAGAAATCTGACTGCGATTATGAATCAGCATACATGATATACAAATTGTTCTTCTTTCCCATATAAATCTGAGGGTACCTACAGGGTCCGCCAGACAACATGCTTACTTGCAAAAACACTAATTTACGGATTTTCGCGTTACTTAAATATATTTATTCCCGAAGTTTCGGATTCTTTCCAGCAACCATGATCACGGGCAGACTAAGTTGGTATATACATATATACATACATATATATATATATATATATATATGTGTGTGTATTCATACATGTATATTCATATACCAATTTATTAATTAATCTTACCGGCTGTGTTTAACTCGCCTACATATCGATTCAGGAGCTTTTTTTAAAGAACTGGTTTCATATGATCTCTTAGGTGGGTAATTTTTTTTTTCTTTGTTCTAGATTATAAAAATATAATTTTTGTACGTTTTTATGCGTTAAAGTTGTTGTATAGTTTTCATTTGTTAAAACATTCAAATAGTGTAAAGAATTTTGTCTGAATTAGTAAATACAAATTAATCATTGTATGTTTTGGACCTCCGACCAGGTGGGCAGCCGATCTCTGTTATTGCCGGTTCGGGTCGAGGCGAAAATAGCCTACGACCAGCATTGGATCGATGAGGGCAGATTATGATGATGATGATTATGTTTTCTGAAATAAATAAAAGAAAAATTAAATGATTTTCGTAACTTTTTGTAAGGTGATAATAATCAGTTTTGGCCACCCCAAAACTGTTATTTACTTCTTTTAAGACAGCTACGTTATTATTACTCAATTCAATACAAATGCCATATGTTTGCGAGTATACTTTTTAAAGTCGGAAATTTGCAGTCGCTATGTAAATCTACGTTTTGTTGGTATCACTGAGCCCCGGTGGCGCGAACAATAAATTTGTTTTGCATTACCCATTGGTTGGTTAGTAGTGCGGAGGATCCGTCAGCAATAGCTTGGCCAGCATAATTATAGAGGTTTATATTTGAGCGACATTTTAGAAGAAGAAGAATTCGTTAGGTGATAGAGCGCGGTCAAAACGAACAAAGTCTTTCTCCTAACTTCCTGAATATGACTTTTGCTGCCGACGACATGCTGCAGTCGAAGGTCACGCCTGGGTATTTGGCCTTCCGTTAAAGTCTAGGTTGATAGATATATAAATGCTACTAAACCAGAAAATTTATAGACTAAATTAAATTATTAATTCAATTCACCGAGAAAATTATAAAGCGTTTATTGCTATATAGTTTTTATCGCATATCATGTACTCTAATTATGGAACAAACTTAGATGAACTGGTATAAAAAGTAACGTAATGGCTTAACCAAAAATATAAGTCGGCAAAAATTCTACAATTTAGATGGTAGTTGTTTATTTTGGTTGTAATTTACCAGTTTATAATTTAGATTTAAAAGGCCGATTGTGATTATAATATGATTTTGGTCTTGCTTGTTACATGAATGCGTTTACGGAAGCGATTATTATGTCGTTTTGAAGCTTTAGTTACTGAAAAAAGTAATGACAAAATGTTAGGACCTTTTGTTAGTCCATAAAACATATAACTCAATCAAGAGATTTGAAAATTTAGAATAAATAATCTGGGGATTAAAAATTTTATTTTTATATTATTTATGTGAAATTAAAACAGAATTGAATTAAAAAAAGCGTGTTCCGGTCTAAAATATAACTATGCATCTTTAAGCCTATAATTTTAAAGACAAAATTGTTATCTGCTAAATTGCGTTAAAATAAGAGTTATATCTCCCGTAATTAAAATAAAGTTTACTTTATAAAAATAGGATAGGATAGAATACTTTTGTTCAGTTAAAGTTAAATTAGCAATTTTATTGTTTCCATTTGACAAAAAATTATAATTCATGTGACCACTGCCACCATGATACGCGTAATTTGCAACCAATTAAAAAAAATTGTGACAGACATTACAACATTGTTATGCAGATTATAAATTTTTATCAACTTATTAATAAGTTTTTTGATGTGTATTTATAAAAACATGAATAATCGAATGGTCTTTATGTATACGGAAAATAAAAGCTAGTCTTTTTCATTTACGAATTTTGTTATTCAATATCTTAGCAATTAATTTTTTTATTTTTATAGTACTACATTTTCTTGAATTACTCGTCTGTTTTCATGCTGCAGTTAGATCACGTCTAATGTATAGTATACATATAATGCATTATCATATCATAAATATGAAATATATTTTTATCTCAATTTACTTAATGAATAATCTAACTGATAATTGCTTAACAAAATTTACATTCAATTGTTTTCTATAATATAGCAATTCTCGAAACCGATTATGCCTTCATGCTGCTTGCGTATCGTACCCCGAAGCACTATTTATTGTGTATTCATATACATTTCGGCAATGAATTTGTAACTAAAATTAAAATTGAATAAATGTCATAATTACTCATAATCACCCATAATTACTCATTAATGTCATAATTACTAGTGTATCGCATACAAGAAATAACACAAATAATGTTTTTTAAATTCTTTTTATAGTTGATCATCATCATCAGCCTGTGTTAACGCACTGCTGGACATAGGCCTCCCCTAATGCACGCTTTCTCCATTTAGGGGCTTTTAGACCGTATACCTCCACGCTGGTCCAATGCGGGTTGGTAGGTGTACCGACTTTTTACATGCCCATCCAAACGCATGGATCATCTTACTTTTCAGACAGTTGGGTGATCGGCCCATGTTGTCCTAACCATCATATTTGATAAGACCAAACAAAAAATGTTTGTTTTTTCCTTAATTTTTTCAACTTAATCGCAAAATAATTATTTCAGGTGGCATTTTAGAAATAAAATATAATACTATTTCCTAGGCATATTGAGGATTTGTTTGATTGTTTTGAAGTAAATTGCCTGGAAGCTTAAGATCTAACGACAAAAATGGAATAACACGCGCGTAATATACATTGACGGCGGATCGCCTACAGTGGAAGGAGACGGATCCGCAGTACAATTAGTCAATTGCCAATCCGCCTGCTCAATGTGGAAAATATAAGCAACTCTATTTAATAGACGCTGTCTTGGCGTATACTAAAATAAAAACAATATGTTCAGCAGTGCACTGCTGTTTATGATATGAATAAAGAATGCGTGCTACATAATATAAACACATAATTATAAAAATACCTTACAAGTTATAAATATAACCGAATTACTCTTATTTGCGTTGAGTTCTGATTTAATATCACGAAAAGTAAGCCACTGCGATTGGCGCCTGGTAACGCCAGTTTTGAACGATAAGGAAATACATAGAAAAATGAAGTAATGGGCTAATGGACGCCGTCTCGGCGTTTATTAAAAAGGTCTCCATCCAGCGGTGGACTGCTCAAGTTTATAATGATGACGATGATGAACATACATGCATTTTTTAAATAAGGTTCGAACCAACTAGAAAACAGTTTTTATCCATTCATTAGCAGCCTCTATCTGTCCACTACTGGACATAGGCCTTTCTCAATGAAAGCTAAGACGGCCGATCCCTAACTACTCGCTGCCAACTTGAGCCGGCTACTACACGGAGATCGGCATCCCACCTGGTCGGGATCGACCAACGCGTCTTTGTCTTTCCAGCGATTGGTAGAAGACGATTACGTTTACGTCGCATATGGTCTCAGCTTTGAAAATAACCTCTCACTAAACAGGCTACTCGCGAGAAAAAAGTTTATTTTTATTTTTCTTTCTTTTAGCAAATAGTTTAACTGCCTCCGTAGCCTAGTTGTATGGGCGTGTGCTTTAGAAACCGGAGATTGTGGGTTTGAATCCCGGGGCTCAACAAATTTTTATTGTTGTTTCCTAGTTGGTTAGGCAATTTGGGCCGATCACCCAATTGTCTGAAAGTAAGATGATCCATGCCGGCCAAAAAATCGGTCCACCAACCAACCCGCATTGGACCAGAGGTGGGATACGGTCCAAAACCCCTAATGGATACGGGTGTATTAGGGAGGCCTAGGTTCAGCAGTGGACTTTCAAAGGCTGATGATGATGATGATGATGAAAGCCTAAACCTTAATCTACTTTTCTACATCATTTCCGTGAATATTGAGGCACTTGTCATAACGTAGCACCAGTTATTGAATACCCTGCTCATAAAATTCGCCGCCTGACTTGTTAACCACTGTATCACAAATGTTTTGACTTCTGTTTTGAAGACGCTGACCATCCAGGTTCTTTTATTTTCCATCCAGGTTCGTTTCTTCAAGTGCAGGAACAAATGGTAGTCGTGGTGCTAGATCAGGTCTGAATGGAGGATGATCTAGAGTTTACGATTTAAAAGATTTGATGAAATCTTTGATCCGATTAGCCACATGTGGACGGGCATTGTCATGCAGCAAAGCGGTATAAAGTTGGTCTACCCACCAACCCGCATTGGACCAGCGTGGTGGGATACGGTCCAAAACCCCAAATGGAGAAGGCGTGGTAGGGAAGGTCCTATGTCCAGCGGTCCATTGTAAAACATACTTTTGCTCTATCACCAATATTTTTATACCTTAGATTACGTCGCCTAATATTTAGTAAGGCACCCTAATTTTTTCTAACAACCATATAACCAATACTACTCAGAGTATATGTAGCTTTTAAGTAGTGAAAGAATTTTTCTATAATGTACATGTTAATTTTATTTTTTTTATGACAAACACACACATAAAAACAAATCTCCTTTATAATGTTATGGAATAGAACGGTAATTAACCCAACTGATCTAGTTCGCGGGGACGGTAGTTTCCTGCGAACTCTAATATCTAGGTTATTTTTCCATGACACTCTGGTCCCTTAGGTCTTCGCGTGATATTAGAAATCTTAATATCTTCCTTTTTGAAGCGTGCTTGTAGCCTTTCCGACAATAATAGAAATGTAAAACAATGGCTAAAAATGTTTTTACTTGATAATTAAATAGCGAATTAAATAATCGTCATTGCTATTAAAATTACTAAAGTCTGGTTTAATATTTAAAAGAATTATTCCATGAAGCTGGTCTCAAACTGACTGCCTCCGTAGCCTAGTGGTATTGGCGTTTGCTTAAGAAACCGGAGGTCGTGGGTTCGAATCCTGCGGGGACTCAACAAATTTTCGTTGTTGTTTCCTAGATGGTTGGAAAAGTAAGATGATCCATGCGTCGGATGGGCATGTAAAAAGGCGGTCCACCCACCAACCCGCATTGGACCAGCGTGGTGGGATACGGTCCAAAACCCCCTAATGGATAGGGGTGTATTAGGGGAGGCCTATGTCCAGCAGTGGACTATCAAAGACTGATGATGATTCCATGAAGCTAGATAGTTATAAAGAAGATATAGAACCTTGAATAGGTTTGCATTATGTTAGCTTGGTAAGTGAATTAACATGCAACATATATATGGATACTAATGTGTCATTGATTTCTTAAATAGCTCAAACCGGAACTGAAACATTTATCGTATCCTGTTGTTACAAATAGTGTAACACAGTATTTTTTTAATTGTCAGTAACTATTACTAACTTTCATTTATAATAAGGGTAAATTTAAATAAATAACGCAGATTTAAGGATATTGTATTTACGAATAAAACCACGTTACATTGATCTAAACGTACATTAATTTGACTAGAGAGATTGATTCAAATATTACTTACATGCATATTTCTTAAATATTTCAATACGTTCACAAATTAAATTATATAAATTCAATTTTTAAGAAGACTTTTTTATAAATATTGATTATCTAACCGCCCCATAAACTAGAGACTTCTTTCTTTTTTAATACGATGACAATTTGTACAAAGTCCGTAGTCTATGGAGTTGTTAGTTTTATATTTTTTAACAACAAGTATAGAAGATTCGATTATAAATTTTAACATTAAACTCTTAAACAGATTATAAAATATACTTCAAGCGAGCCTAACAGCAAATTAAGATTTATTACACATTTGAGTCATATCAAACAAAAAAGCCTCTACATGTTTTCGCTATAATTGACCATTGCCCATATTCTATTTTTTTAAGTTCAACAGGTGACGTGCATTATTTTTCGTTACGTGTGCATAATACAATAAAATCGATTAATGGCGAGTACTTCTCATTCACATAATCGATTCCGATGTCGTGTTTTTTATTTTTAATGCGCGATTCGTAAGAGCGTTGTATTACTCGTGGCGGTTTGATAGAACGATAATTTCTAGCGGTATCATCGGTAACTGCGCTGTATCCGTCGCCGTTTCTTTGCCTAAAACAAAATGGCCATTCATTCAAAGCGCGGGAACGTTTTGTCAATCTGTCAAGTTGGACAAAAATATCGTAATTTTTTTTATAATCTGTGTTTTGTTTTTAAATTATGTTTTACTGTTTGCTTGTGTTTTTGAAGCGGTTGATTCGGTGCATGGTTTTGCTAGTGCGTTGTTAGTTTGTTTGTTTGTTTGTCTACCGACGACCGAGGCCCGTCCACAGCAGCTGGGGATCGTGGTGGTTCGCCCCTGGGTACCCGCGGTCCGGCTCCACGAATGATCTGCGGTTGTAAGATCTACGTAACGATAATTACGCACATTTTATCCAGTGTTTACAGATTAATAAATCTAGGTAATTATAGATGCAATGGCTTAGATCATAATGTGAATTGAAACGTCTTCATGTATGTGACTGCAGCTTCATCATCATCATCATCATCAGCCTTTGATAGTTAACTGCTGGACATAGGCCTCCCGTAATGCACCCATTTCCATTAAGGGTTTGGGATAGCTATTTTTATGATAATATATAAAAAAATTACGTACGGCGTAAAATACGTATTGAGAATACGAGAGTGATGGGTGTATTTTATTACATTAAAATAAGAATGTTAGAAACAACCAACCCACATTGAACCAGCGTGTTGGGATACGGTCCAAAGACCCCGAAATGGAGAAGGCGTGAATTAGGGTGGGCCTATATCCAGCAATGGACTAACACAGGCTGATGATGATGTTTAAGTGTTCAAATTATTTCCAAAAAACAGATCAAATAAGACCTAAAATTCATATAAATGTACTCTAAATTACTCATGTGTTTATTGAAAGACAGTAAAGTTTAAAATTATATTTTGTTTAAATAGTTTGCCTTTCTTTTTCTTAGCGATAAACACATGTTTATATGATGTGTATGTTTGTTGTGATATAATTAAGCAGTACCTAATGTATCCCGTGGGACGTAGAGGGCGCAGGGCGTGCAGTCTGCGCATTCCCACACCTCCACTGCTCGTACCTTTAAAATACCATAAATAAATTAAAAATCTAGATTATATCGTTGTTATTGCTCACCAATCGCAGCTGCATTTGGAAATATTGAGGACCTCACACATTTGAAAAATAACGTGAAGTGTTCAACTTGTATTCAACACTTACTTTAACCAAGTGAACGTTGTATGTTTTATTTATTACTAGCAACCCGCCCTGCTTCGCACGGGATCTACGCTGATAGAAAATATAGCTACAATATTAGGCATGTGTTATTTATATAAACTTCACACTATTTATTAAAAAAAAAACCGCATCGAAATCCGTTGCGTAGTTCGAAAGATTTAAGGATACTTGAGGTAATTGACTGCTTCCGTAGCCTAGTGGTATGGGCGTGTGCTTAAGAAAACGGAGGTCGTGGGTTCGAATCCTCAACAAATTTTCATTGTTGTATCCTAGTTGGTTAGGATAATTTGATATATAAGATGATCCATGCGTCCAATGGGCATGTAAAAAGTCGGTCCACCCACCAACCTGCATTGGACCAGGGGTGTATTAGGGAGCCTATGTCCAGCAGTGGACTATCAGGGGCTTATTATGTATGTATGTAAGGTAATAGGGACAGAGTTAGCCATTATTTTATGCTATGTAGTGATTCATTGAAGTAAAACACGAATAATGACATGTTTATAAGATATGACATTATACGAGATGTCCCGCTTATACCAGCAATTAGGCTGAATAAAGTTTCCTTTAAACCGAAATTCAGGAGTGTTTTAATATTACCGCTTTGCACCTGCAATAGGAATTGCAGTCATGATTCTGACTACTCTTTTAACAAAGCAACAAGATGTGGTATTTAATAAAAAAACACACTAAATATTTGACGCTTTAATAATTAAAAAGACTAGCTTAAAGTAAGGGGACATAAAATCAATCTCTTCTGAGAAAACTTTATAATATATTAGTGTATATAATATATTACTTCTAAACTTAAATTGCTTGATATATTAAAAAAGCGTCAGTTGAAATACCTTAAAGGACACGTGAAAAAATTCAGTGTAACTGCTCAAATATTTGCTACTAACAACACTAATTGATGTCACTCGCGCGATGATAGAGGAGCAACACAGATTACTTTAATATAACGCTTTCATTATAACTTATATGCCCATAATTGTTTAAAGCTTTTACCACGCTGTAATAGCCAGTCAGATGTCTAAAATTTTCCTACGTTCTTGACACTCGTTCCTATATTTTAGTTTTTTTTTTTAATTTTAAGTTAATCCGCTCCACGAGCGTTGTTATTTTAAGTTTTTTAACAGTTTTTCCAAAAAAGAGTAACTAGATGTGTTCACTCTTTCAAAGTTTGCAGTAATGTAGATAGAATTGTACAAGTACTGTACAAAACTAATGGCGTAATATAAAAATATTTTTCCTTTTATATTTTTATACAAGCAATGCAATTATCTTATAACAACAGTCATTATTTTACTATAAGACATAAGATTTTCTCAGAAACTATAAAAATGCTACTGAAAATAAACACAAAATTAAAATACTAAAATCTGAAGTAACATTTTAAAATCCACTGCTATACGCTCTTAACATTAAAAATACTGTTTTTGCTTTTTTTATAAAATATAATAATGCAGTTTTCACATTTATAATGTTCTGAAAATAATTCTTACGGCGCTAGTTTCCCTCGACGTATAATTAACTTGGACCAGAATTTATTCTTAATGTTTTGGTTGTTGCAATCATAATATATAACAGTAACTATTTTCTACTAATTCATCTTTCTTTATGCCATTAAAAGTGTATAAAAATTTAATGAATACATGCAACAAATACGTCTATTAATATCTTTCTGCAGCTTCTATATTATACATACAATTATCGATTTTTCATCCTGTTACAATTGCAGTGTTCGTCTGCGATGTATTTGTAGTTTATTAAGCACTTTCATTTATATGTCCTGTTTTGTTGGACAGGTGGACGTGTAACTAATTAAACTAGGCTCTAGTTTCTAGGCAGCAGTAGTCTTAACATGAACTTAATTTACTTAATTAGTTCTAGTAATCCTAGCCGCAGCAACGCGTGGCAGGGTCTGATAGTTATTTTATAGCTTATAGATATGCGAGTTGGGTAAGCTTTGCCGAAGTAACTTGCTTAACAAGTGTCTTTGAAGCTAACCTTTAATAAGTCAGCCATTATGTTTTTTTATTTAAAACCATAGCTGACTAGCAAATTTGTATGTAACTTAAATTTATTACTTGTTATAAATTTTTACGCGCTGCCCATCCAACTCGAATGAGCAGCTTTCGGGAATCTTAGACGTATCCACTCGTACAAATACTAATCTTAATGTCCTTAATAAACCTTTATCATCATGATCATCAGCATGTGATAGTCCACTGCCAGACATAGACCTCCCCTAATACACCTCTATCCATTAGGGGGGTTTCAGGGTATTGGACCGTATCCCACCACGTTGGTCCAATGCGGGTTGATGGGTGGACCGACTTTTTACATGCCCATCCGACGCATGGATCATCTTACTTTTCAGACAATTAGGTCATCGGCTCAAGTTGCCCTAACCAACTAGGAAACAACTATGAAAATTTGTTGAGTCCCCGCAGGATTCAAACCTACGACCACTGGTTTCTAAAGCACACGCCCATACCGCTAGGCTACGGAGGTAGGAATGAACCTTAATGTCTGAATATTAAGATCTTTAACCAGTGTGTACTGCCAGTGATGACCTATGGCACTAAGACGTGGTCCTTCACTGCTAACCGCATAAGGAAGCTCCAAGTCACTCAGCGAGCTATGGTGCGGGCTATGCTCGGAATTTCTCTGCGCGATAGAGTGTGTGATGCAGATATCCGCAGCAGAACGATGGTGACCGACATAACTCGTAGAATTAGCAAACTGAAGTGGCAATAGGCCGGGTAGATGGCCCGTGGAACCGATAGCTAATGGGGAAGAAAGGTTCTCGAGTGGAAGTGGAAGGAGTCTCGATATGATGATTATACATCTATACTAACAATTTATCGAAACCTATATTTATTAAATCCGCTTTTTATCGGATTTTTGTTTTAATTCTTTACATTTATTTCCGACGTTTCGGACTCTTTCCATGGTCCATTATCATGAGACAGACTAAACATAGAGCTAAATGAAATTTAAATAACTGAAAGTGGATTTAATATTAGAATAATCTCGTAAAAAAAAGAAATAACAATGAAACCTATATATTTAATTGAAATCAATTGCTTCTGTTTACCACATCGATAAAGCAAACTACTAATTTACCGAACCATGTCTCACTTTTTACCATGGCTCTCAGCAACCGTGAAATTCGTGACGAACCAAAAGAAAAACAAGTTTATTTTTAAACAGCCGCTTCCTTAACATGTTTTTTGTCCTATCCTGTTAAAAAAATTATTTTATAAACAAAATTCACACAATATAGTAGTTTCAAATAATCACTACATAGTATAAAACAAAGTCGCTTTCTGTCCCTATATCCCTATGTATGCTTAAATCTTGAAAACTATGCAACGGATTTTGATGCGATGTTTATTAATAGAAAGAGTGATTTAGGAGGAAGAATTTATGTATAATTCATATATATTGTAAGAACGATAACATTTTTATATCTTTCCATAGATTTTAGAGATTCTATTGCAACTGTGCTGAGCCAGGGCAGGTGCTAGCAAATAATAAAGCGAAATTTTATAAAAATAAATTTCAAACAGCCGAACTAATTCCCGGTAGCTGAAATCTCTTAAGTGTAGGTACAATCCCTCTTTAACTGTATTTAATTGTGATTATGGTCTATCTTAAAATAAGTAAGTAGTAGTAGGGCAAACGAAAAGCCGACAAGAATAGCGACACTAGGTATTAGACGTCGTGATCGTTAATAGCAGTACAATTAAAAGAATATAAAAAAGTTTGTAAATCTAGCAGTACTTTGTGACATATAGCAGGTAACCGAATTACTATCCAGTACAACCCGCGTAACGTACATTGTATAAAACGATTTCTTTTAAGGTATCATGGCAATGTCTTACGTTATAAACTGTTTAAATACCTTGTATTTTTAATACTTCTATTCGTATTTTATAAAGTATCTTATGTTAGAATCAAACAACAAATTCTTCTCTTTGCACTAATTATCAGGATGATAACCTAACACAAAGTCATAGACTCGATTAGACATAAAATAGTAATCAAGTGGCCTAATTGCTGACCCACCGGAAACATTAATTTGCGTGATAAATTAGTTTATTACTCTAAATAATCATTAAAATTGAGGAGCAGGTGCATTCGTTTTAGTCCTTTTTATGAACGAGCTATTTCCGCGTGGTAAATAGAATAAAGTTTTATATTGAAAAACAAGTAGCTTACATCAGCTATCTTAATATAAAAATATACAAATAAAGGCTTGGTTTTTTCTACCAACAGACGCTATACGATTTCAGGTTCTTTAAGTTCACTGACATCTAAACCACTATCGAGTCATCATCATCATCATCATCTGCCTTTGATAGACATAGGCCTCTCCTAATACACCCCTATCCATTAGGGGGTTTTGGACCGTATCCCACCACTCTGGTCCAATGCGGGTTGGTGGGTGGACCGACTTTTTACATGCCCATCCGACACATGGATCATCTTACTTTTCAGACAAATAGGTGATCGGCCCCAATTGCCCTAACCAACTAGGAAACAACAATGAAAATTTGTTGAGTCCCCGCAGGATTCGAACCCACGACCTCCGGATTCTAAAGCACACGCCTATACCACTAGGCTACGGAGGCAGTTCTACCATCGAGTGCAGTATGTAAATACAACACACCATGGAAGTAACACTACGTACAACCTAAGTACAAGTTGCACGTAGTCTATAACTTCTATGCAATGCTCCGACAAAAATAACTCACGTTTACGGTGAATTAGATTGAACTATGCACTGCAGTCGGAGTGTTCACTACATAGTCTAAAACAAAGACGCTTTCTCTGTCCCTATATCCCTATGTATGCTTAAATCTTTAAAACTACGCAACGGATTGTGATGCAGTTTTTTTAATAGATAGAGTGATTGAAAAGGGACTTTTATAATATTGTAGAGATTCGCTTTTAAATTTATATATTTTTCCTTAGATTACAAATATCAGTATTGCACCCGTGCGGAGCCGGGGCGGGTCGCTAGTAAACAATAAACAGTGCTTTAGTTTTATCCTTATAGGTTTATTCGTTACGCTGAGAGCATATCAATTAGCCACGCGAAAGGCCAGTGTTTAACAAAGGGGAAGCGGAAAACGCAGCCGTCATATACATAGATCCGATCATTGTCAATGTAAAGCAAAGGAATCGCTAGTTCCGGAAGTGGAAGGTCACAGATAATTGAGTTTTGTTTGTTAAAAAACAAATCTATTTAATATAGGTTAAAAACATGTATTGTAATTTAAACACCTTTGAATAAACAAAAAAATGTTTGGATTCGTCTCGAAAACTAATAGATAAGAGGATGAATTGTGAAACGTAGAGTTTGCCAAACATTAAAAAAGAGAATATTTAGAAAGTCTTATAAACCTAATAGGTATTTATTAATAAAAACGGCGATTAGAACTTTCAATTAAAATTTGCAAATTTCCTTTTTTTTAAGCATTCGAGATTATTTGTGCCTAACAACACTAAATATTTCCATATTTCTCTCATAAATAGAATCTGCTGTCATAAATAGAAAGTAATTTACAGTTGAACTGAAAGCCTTGATTATAAACATGAACTCTCCAGAGTATCATAGTTTTACAACTCCTGGAAACAATACAATCGATACGTTGGAAATTTTATTTCTAGAGTTACATACCTACCTACTACGTAAACGAATTGTTATTTTAAACACATCATTGATTGTGTGTGGTACTAATTATATGGAGTTAGGAAGTTAGAATTAGTTTCGTAAAATGGCATCTAGAACAAATAAATAAAATTTGTGTGTCTGTTTGTTACATCAAAAAAGCCGTTTTTAAATACATACAATGTGACATATGGCCGGTAAATATAACACAACAACATTTTTTTTATTGTTGCCTGTTGCCTGCCTGTAGTATAAAAAATAAGATTTTTTTCATTTTCATCTCCATTTCTGCATTATAATACAAGATTTAAAGCCATCAATGTAAACGTTTTAGGTTAAGGCGCCATTAGTGTTTGACATGTGACTAATTTATTAACTTTAAATCCATCTCTGATATGGTTTTGTATACGTGAAGTGATAAGATGTAAATTTTGATTTATAATTATTGTATCTTCTAAACAAGCCACCACTTGTAATACAAAAAGAAAATGTATCAGAAGGTATTTTGCAACAGTTACTGTACTATTAAACATATTTTAGTTGTACAAAGGGCAAATTAAATAAGCAATGGGTTTCGACACAAAGGCAACGATAACGGTAACCATTATAATAAAGATCAGAACAACGAAATGAAACTCCTGATCCTTTTGGTTATTAAACGTTGTTAATAACGAACTTAAGGTCAAATTTAATAATAACCTTTAAACTAAATTGCGTCTGAAGTTCTAACTTACCTACCGTTTTAATTAAAGTTGTAGTGGTAACAAAAAAACGAAGAGCGATTTTTTAAGACGAGCAGGTTCGCCTTATGCTAAGTAAAACGCCGTGCCCAAAAAAAAGAAAACAAATTTGCTCACAGGCGTGAGGCAAGGGTTACGCCTCGTTTATTCAGTAATTACTCTTGCTACGGCGCCCTTTAAACCGGAAGACTGCAGTGCTTACACACAACTGATTATTGAAAGAGATTGGCAGCGGCCGTGCAACCCGTAAGGGTCCCTTGGAAAATCCAGACTTGATTCCATTAATTTATCGCTATGTCATTTTTGAAGGACCCGTGTGAAATAAAATATAAATTAATAAAATACTACGGGTATCATCGTTTTTATTTAGCTAGTAACAATGTTACCAATAAATTAAGTATTGTAAGAGTAGATTTTTTTGCTAAGAATGTACGTAGATAACTAGTGTCAATAGATAATAAAAAATATAATGAACAGGCTAATAAAGCATCAAAATTTATCACCGGACTAATAAACTTTAGGTAAAATATTCTAATAAGTAATTTAGTTCAAAATCCAAATGAGATGTGATAGTTTCGTAGCTATGTTAGACATAAATATAATTACGTCTACTCTACTGCCACGATGTATCAGCTTTTATTGGTCATCATCAGCCCGTGGACGAAAGATTTTTTGAATTTTAAATTGATTTATGGCGTTATTTCATAAAGATAAAGGTGTAGTGATGAAGATATTGGCTTACTTACTGAAATATTCTGGTAAACACTCTATAACAACCATTTTGTAGTAGGTATTCGAACATTTTACCAACACGTAGTTTTTTAATGAAAATTGCATCTAAAATGCTTAGATAGTGATTTTTTTTTAGAGTTTCATTGTTATACATGCAATTTATTGAATATTAGTAATATACCAATAAAACTGACTACCGGCGTAGGCTAGTGGTATAGGCGTGTGCTTTAGAAACCGAAGGTCGTAGGTTCGTATCCTGCGGGGACTAAACAAATTTTCATTGTTGATTCTTAGTTGGTTAGGGCAATATGTGCCGATCACCCAATTGTCTAAAAATTAAGATGATCCATGCTTCGGATGGGCATGTAAGAAGTTGGTCCACCCACCACGCATTGGACCAGCGTGGTGGGATACGGTCCAAAACCCCCTTATGGATAAGGGTGTATTAGAGGAGGCCTACGATGATGATGATGATGATAGTTGATATATCATCCAAGAAAGGTTATTTATATGTTATATACAGACGTTTCAATTTAATTCATTTGTATAGATTTATGACTTTTTTCACAACTAGACATTAGACGTTGTTTACACTAATTCCAGACTTTCTTTCGCTCTGTTCTAGAACTAAAATGTTGTCTTACCAGGCGAAGGAGCCTTCAGGACCTGGGGTGGGTCTTGGAACAGCGAGGAGCGTTGCTCAGGTGACAAAGACGCCAGTGTTTCCAAGTTGTCACGAAGGGAGTCGAAGAATGATCCGACGTCGTTCAGGACACCTGAGTTATTAAAAAAGTTAAAATGGCTGCGGATTTGAACAATCGCTTAGTATTCTACGACTTAAGATAATAATTATCTTGTATAAATCATAGACATGCACATGCGAATGTATTATTGTTGTATATTATTTAAATTTGCATTTATGTTCGCACTTTGATACTTTTTACATATTATTTAAAATATTGCGAGATAAAAAATAATTTAAATTGTTGTTTAGAGCTGATAGGTTATTTCTCTTTATGATGGAATTAGATTTGAAACAATTCACAAATATACTTAAGTCATGTACTCGTGAGAAAAATATTAATACGACTAAATAAATAAAATTGTCCCGAATAAATAAACGTTATGCAAATCCTTGCACAAACAATAATAAAATCGATTAAAGTACGCTCAAGTATTTATATTTGATCAACTGTTTGTTCAATTGTCTTATATTTGAATGTAATATAACTTTAACATCTCGTTCTTAGCTGTTCGTATTTGTATTTGTATTTCGTCTGTTTAGATTGTTCTCAAACAAATATGTACTTAATGTTTAGGAATAATTTGATTTTACAACGTCGAATTATTTATAGTTTAGTGAAAATAAAGACAGAATTTACGTATACAAATTCTTATTTCAAAATCAATTGGCGCAAATTGCGTGGCAATTGCAAATGGCCGCGGTTCGCTTTTCGCGCCATTGGTGTCTGAATTAGTTAAACCATAGATAGTTGCCCCTCCGTGGTGTAGCGGGATTGGCCCTTGCTTTATAAACCGGAGTTCGTCGGTTCGAATCCCGCTTGGGAACAATTTTGTGTTATCAATGTTTTTTTTGGTTTGGCCGATCACCCAATTGTCTGATAAGTAAAATGATCCATGCGTCGGATGGGCATGTAAAGAGTCCGTCCACCCACCAACCGGCATTGGACCAGCGTGGATACGGTCCAAAAACCCCCTAATGGAGAAAGTGTGCATTAGGGGTGGAAAGGCTGATGATGATAGAAAGTTGATTATCAAAAGATAATAGATAAATGGAGATAGCCTAAGATCACGTAGATGAATAGGTAATAAGTTACATAATGTTCTTTTATCTGTGAAATAAGCGATGAATATGTATTGATAAAACATTTCATCACTAACGTTTCGAATATGATATAGGCTACGTGATTAAAATTGATAATAGTGATACAAAAGATGCAGCTTATACAATTTTACGAAATACAATGCATTTTTCTCACTGAGGGTAAAAGTATTGTGTGATAAACATAGTCTGTTCGCATCTATATAATCCAGCAGTGGACTAGCACGGGCTGATGATGATGATGATTTATTCTCTATGGTACAAGCCGTGCCTTCGTTTTGGACTTAGATGATACTGTGTAATTAGTCCAGAAATATTATTATTAGTATTATATTCTACTTGCAACTAAACATCCCTTTCAAATTGGTGATTTTTTTATCGGCTAGGTGACCACCAATGAGAGCATGACGTTGCAATATTTTTCGTTAATTACGTAAATTTAATAACTTATTCAAAATAGTTGTATAGTGTTAGTATTAAAATAAATTAGTTAAGAGCCATGATGCCCATTTTGGCAATTCGTAAAAGACTAGACGTGCGACCAGACTTCGCACGAGTGAAATTCTTAACGAAATTAATAAAACTAGAAAAAAGATTAAAAAGGCATTTTTTTACACTCAGAGTTGGTTTCAATTAAGATTTTTTAAATGTTTTGTCTAGTAATAAATTTGAACTATGTTACCTATGTCTGTTAAAGCTTAGCTTAGTAATGGCAAAAGAATTTGTAAACTCGGTCTAGTCATATTTTAGTATATCTGCAACATGCAAAGAAAAACTAATCTTTCCTTATTATAGTAATAATAACATACAAATGTACATTGCACATTGAACCTAACGTCACAAGCAGCCCATCGAAAGCTCCTAAGGCACTTTTAACTGTCTACTTTGCTTACCGACGCCGACATAGGGCGTGACGGCCTTACCAAGCGCAGGCGTCGGCTGCCGTCGACGACGACCGTAGTTGAGGGCAGTTGCCACTGCTGAGCGCTTCTCGCCGTCGGTTCTGCTATTAAACCAAATTTAATTGACGTTATAATAGAGTCAAAGACAATAGTTTATATTAAATAATACAACAAACTATAGCCTATGACCATAGACAATAGTTACGAGAGGAGCAGGAAGTTTCTGGGGTTGGAAGACCAGTATACGTGGATTCGATTGAAGAAATAATAATTAGGTGCTTATTTCTGACGCAATTATTAGTTTGCTACATCTACTGAGATAGTATAGTAGCTGCATATATTTGTTATCGAAACGTTACGAACCAAAAAAATATACAGTTCATAGCATGAAAATTAACACAAGGTTCAGTATAAAAGACCCTGATAAATATACTTTTGCGAAGGAATTTTATCTTGTATCAATTATGTGTCATGATAAAAATAGGCTCAAAACTCAGCTGAACAAACAAGTTATATAGACTATATATACTAGTTATATATGCTATAAGTATAGACTATAACGTAAATTGGAATCCATACGCTAGCCATAATTAAATTTAACATAACAGCTCAAAAGAATGTAAACTAATAACAATTTTTTCTTAAACCATTACCCATTACTTACTTCAGATCATCATCATAAAGGTCTCGCGTATCGTCAATTTCTTCCTTCACTTCCTTGTCCAGGCCATTGTCAGGTTCCAGGTTGACTTGAGAAGGTAGGTCCCAGTTGTCCTGAGGATGTTTTGTCCAAGGTTTCTCCACCAGCATTCTAATGAACTCCTGGGCCCTAAAGCGATCGTTCTGGGCACCAGCGATAGAAAGTGCTGTAAGAGAATATTGAATTATTATATGTAAAGAATGAGCTTTATATTCTACATTCTACAGACTGTAAAGTCTTCGATACTTTTGTCAAATCAGTATTTAGTTTTTGGTCATGTCCACGCTCTCTGTGACCAAATAATATCAAAACGGTATAGGCAAAATGCATTTCGATTATTGGCAACTTGACGTCTAATGTAAGAATACGAAATGATAACTACTACATCATTGTTATTTCATTATCATTATCATTTATTCTCACAGAGATACAGACATATACCAACTTAGTCTGCCCGTGATCATGGATGCTGAAAGAATCCGAAACGTCGGAATAAATATATTTAAATAACGTGAAAATCCGTAAATAAGTGGATTTGATACTACATCATTGTTAAAGTCCCTTTTATTAAACAAAGTTTGTTTGTTCAAAGTGAAGTATAGATTTCGATAAATTGATGGTCTAGTACGCGTATAGCGCTCTTGATTCTGACCGTAAAAAGCCTTGTGAAAATATAGGGCACAGGAAATATGGTACAGGTGGTAGGTACACTTTTGCAGGGGACCGTCTGGGGCGGTATTACTCGCGGTGCCTATTTCTGCCGCCCAACAGTAGTGTGAAAACAGTACTATGTTCCGGTTTGAAGGGCAACGAAGCCAACGTATTTACAGGGTAAACTAGATGCAACATCATATGTCTCATGTAGGCGGCGCATTAGTGATTCTTCTATAACTATTCATGTCCAGGGGCGTCGGTGACAATTTACTTTACAAAAAAATAAGTCGATAACACACTTTAAAAATTTCACATAGTTTCATTTCATATAGTATCTACTATCATTACCAGCCTCTTTTAGTCCATGGCTGGACATAGGCCTTCCCTAATGCACACCTTTTCTATTAGGAGGTATTTGGACCGTATCCCACCAATGCGGGTTGGTGGGTGGACCGACTTTTATATACCTATCCGATGAATAGATCATCTTACTTTTCAAACAATTGGATCATCAGCCCCAATTGTCCTAAACAGAGAACAACGATAACACTAATTTGTTTTCCGTGGGATTCGAATCCATGACCTTTTTATAAAGCAAGGGCCAATACCGCTAGGCCACGGAGTATCTACAACGCAAAATACTAATATTGAAAAGATATAATGTAACGAGTGGATAAAATTTATTTTACAACATGGTGTACTCAATAACGTGTACACGTGTTTGATGCACAATAGCATCTATTGTTTTATTTATCCAAGATGTCGAACCGGCTCCAGGAGACAAATGATGCATCCATTGTGTCCGACAGACGTAAAGAGCATTTGCTTTTTTTTCAACCAGTTCTGCTACAATACATTAGAATTAAAAGTTCAATTCTACCTTTTTTAAGAACTGCGTGACGAATCGTTAATTTAATCAAGCCATAATAGTTTTAGTAAAAACAAAATACCGTGGTTAAGGTTAAGTGCTCTAAGGCAATCGACATATCGTAAGTTTCCTATACTCAATATTTAAACATGTGTATATTTTTGTTTAATACAAACTGTAAGCAAAAAAAAATTTAACATAATAATCATTATCAGCCCGTACTAGTCCACCGCTGGACATAGGCCTTACCTAAGACACGCCTTCTCCATTATAGGGTTTTTAGTCTGTACCACCACGCTGGTCCAATACGGATTGGCGGTTTGACCGAATTTTTACAAGCCCATCCGACGCATGGCTCATCTTACTTTACAGACAATTGGGTGATCGGCCAGAATTTTTCTAACCAACTAGGAAACAACAATTAAAATTTATTGATTTCCTGCAGGATTCGAACCGGAAACCGGAGGTCGAGACCTCCGGTTTCTAGAGCACACGCCCTTACCACTAGGCTACAGAGGTAGTTGTAAATATAACATAATACCTTTTAAAAATTACGCTTCATAAATGTTTTTAAACGTTTTTAATGTATAGATCAGTAGACGTACAAAAAAGCAAAACACAGACGATATTATTTTCATTGCTTATGGTTTAAAATAACTGAAACATTTTCACAAGGCATTTACCCCAAACGTTACCAAGAATATTAAAAGTAACATGATATTTTTACTGTGCCAAATAAAATGTTATTCGGCATCTGTACAATTTGTGAAACAACTTTTTCGAATACCTTCAAACGACGTGAATGAACGTATTAAAAACGTTCAAAAGATATTTTCGCATTGGAGATGGTGATTTTCCATTTTGAAGAAATTATCCTGATTATCCTAATTACCGGACTAATTCGTGAACCTACGAATGTTGCGTCAGAGTAATAGGGTGTAGGTTCGATTCCCAACGCAAAAATATTATATCAAATCTACTTTTTATGAATTTATCGCGTTAACTATTTATATTTATTTCCAAAGTTTCGGACTCTTTTCAGCGTTCTTGATCACGGGCAGACTGGACGGATTTGATATGTTAATTTTTTTCACACAATACTCTAAGGATATGATGAATATTCAAAAATATATATGTCCATAAAAACAATAACTATCAGATACATATAGAAGTTCAATACGAAATATCTTTATATATGCTTGTTATTTTAAATTTTATTAATGTCGATTCAATATAAAGTTTTTTGTTTGTGGGAAAAAAAACAAATTATTTGGGTTCGTCTACTGATAAATATGATATTGAAAGGAATTAAAATTGAAAATTTTGATTCCTTTCAATATCCGGTTATTCCAAACAGATTGAGAAACAGACATATCCCAACTAAGTCCGCCCGTGATCATGGATGCTGGGAAGAGACCAAGACGTCGTGATTAATATAAATAATTACGCGAAAATCCGTTAAAATTATTGATTTAAAAATTTAAAATTTTTCGAACTTTTAAACATTAATATTAAACCCTTTATTTGATTTAAGGGTTTATTTGAAAAAATCTTTCCAATTCGGGGATAAAATTTACTTCCCTTTGTTGGTTAGGGAATTTGGGGGGTTGTTCCAAAAATAAATATCACATGGTGGGTTTAAATCGGTCCCCAAAAATCCACGTTGGGATCTTTCCCCCTATAGGGCAAGGGTTGTAGTTAATTTTACCAATTAAAATTGAAAAAATTGGAAAAATTAATAAACCGAATCAATCAATTTTTACTCTTTTTAAAATTTTATTTTCATTCAATTTACTCAAATTTAAAAAAAATTTTATTCCCTTTTCTGGAAAATTATTTTGTTTTTTTTAATTTTTTTAAATTTTGTTATAATTTTAAATTTTTTGATGGTTTTTTAATAAAAGGTAGAAGGACAAGTAACCCTTTTTATGGCTGAGCATGGGCATGGGCTGGGTATTGGGCCCCGCTCCGTGGGACATGGGGTTTAAATCCGTTTGCAAATAAATGCTGGTGGGCTTCAACCCGGAACACAGTGTGTTTCCCTCTGCTTCGCGAGAAATAGGCCCTTTTCCACAGACGGTCTCATGTAAACAAGGATACCCCGGTCAAAAAACAAATATAATTATTCTGTTCAAATCTATTAAATTACCGCAATTTTAACGCGATTTTGTCTAGAGTTACATAACAAAAATGGTGTGATAGGTGTTAACATTTCCTCATATAATTGCGATGTGTTTCAGTTAAACATCATTGCAGATTCAAAAACATTATATTTCAATATAAATCTTTGATTGATTGGCATTATGATCATTTTTGCCCATTTTCCCCAAGGTTTCCTTATTACAGGAGATCATCCGGAGAATATCCATCGCCGTGGCCATTTTTATCGCAAGAAGGAAGCAAAAAATCACTATTGTGTTCCACTTAGAAGTGCACCGTAGCTTTCATAAATACTGATTAAACAAAAGGAAATACTGAAGTCTCACCCAATGCAACGTGGTGTTTTCTAGGGGCAGAACAAATAGAATTTTATCTTCCTCTTATTAAATAACTTCTGATCGTATCGTCGTTTCCAATAAAATAATCTTTCATTTACATCGCCTCTGAGTAGATAAAACTTAAATATCTTATTTAATTAAAACAAAATAGAGCGCCCTTGAAAAATAAATCTGTCTGATGATGTACATTGAAACTAAAAAATTAATGATCATATCATAGTATCATCCCATTCATATACAAACACAAACACACACACGCACACACACAATGCGCTAACACGCACACAAACTATTTTATTAAATACAGCGAACACACATCTTTGTATCTTCTTGCAGTATATTTACATAATGAACACTACATTTTGTTACATATTTTATTGCATATTTTTATTTATTTAAAGCTGTAACAATATAGTGAAATAAACATTATTATTATTATTAACTATTACAGAATTCGCTCTAAAACGACATTACATGAGAATGTCAAACGGATTTCGCGTACAAACAATATCATGTAACAAAACGCTTTCGCAAACTGATATCGCATCGCCTCGTTACGATTTTTCCCTTAACACACCAACTGATACGCAACGCGATCTGTCCTTTGTTCTAATATCGGATGACTAGCCCCCAATATATTTGATAGGGTGAAACTTGCAACTTTCGCTCGTACACTCCCCATTCATAATGTTTGTTTAGGTTAAACGTGAATATGCACGCAGAGATGGTAGATAGTGAACGCTGGTCCGAAGCGAAAACAGTTTAGGGCCGTTCTAACCTTAAAACTATTTATATATGCCCGTATAAATTGTAGTCTAATACTATGTTTCTGTTCATCTCATAGTAATTAAGGTTATGAAATTTTGTTTATGAACATCTTAGAATATAGTTGTTATAACTTAAATGTTATACAAACGACGCGAACAATGCGTCATTAAAATGTACCGTTTTTGTTTTAATCACTGCTTTTGTTCGAACATCGAAGGAGAGTATTTTATAATGCGCATTAAATGAAAGAGATCATAGATAAATCGAATTTAACGGTAGTTCATTGCATTCGGTAGAAATTATGATTAAGAGTTTTTAAATTATAATCTTGCCCTTGGTCCATTAACCGGAGGTCGTGGGTTTAAATTCCGCGAGCGTTTTTATTGTTCATTATTTAGAGGCGGAGGACTTAATGCAATGAATATAAATAAAAACAAACAAGGAATTCTCTGTATATCATTATCACTATTTAGTATAAAACAAAGTCGCTTTCTCTGTCCCTATTTCCCTATGTATGCTTAAATCTTTTAAACTACGCAATTGATGTCGATGCGGTTTTTTTAATAGATAGAGTAATTATAGAGGAAGGTTTATATGTATAACACATGCTTAATATTGAAGGTATATTTGTTATCAGCATAGTTCCCGCGTGAAGCAGGGGCGGGTGGCTAGTAACACATAAAATAATTTTTTGGCCTATTAAGAACTAAGAAAATTGAAGCACGCGTGAGTTGTAAGATAAGTGATATAAAAACCAGAAAGGCTTTCATCTTTTTCTATTCTAGAAAGCTAAAAGTCTGGCGATTTCTGGTTCAGAAGGAGGTAATAAATAAACGAATAAATAGCTCATTTTGCTACGTTGTTCTTCCTGACACCTTATTCATAGAATAACAGCAAGGCGTTCACACCCTTTCACAACCTTACTGCTACCGGCCACCGAGGCTGCCCTAATATATATTCAAATTGCATAGGAGAGTAGAGGTCTATACTTTTGCAGGGTTAACATTTATATACACTAGCTCGTTGCTCTGATGCTGCCTCTGTTGCGTCCGTGGAAGACGATACGGTAGTCTCCTTAAAAATCACTAAGCAATTGATTCATAAACATTTAAAAAGTAGAAACGTACATATTACGACGTATGACCTGTCATAAAAACAAAATGGCGGGTAGTGCGCGTTCTCTTGTAATGTAACGCCATGTTGCAATTAGTAAAGTTTTAATAAACACGATAGACCAACGGGAAGTGATTAAAAGTTTCAATATCGAAGTAGGATGGAGGCGCACACCTGACATTGCCTGATAGTTGTCTGGCCCCAAGTTTGATGGTCGCCTAAATTCGATTTGAACATGAATTCCCGTTGTTTATGTTTTGATCGCATTCACCGTGCAACGATGTGGCTTTAGAACCACCGCATTGTTGAAGTTCATTTCAAAATAAAAATCCGGTATTACACCTTACTTACGTAAGTAATAAAAAACAGAAAAAGCCTACTAATTCCATAAAGAGACTCCTACAGTTATTAATGTTATAAAATAAATTTACTTATCGTTAGGTTTCCGGCGCCTGCGGGGCCTATCGGTATTGGCCCTTGCTTATAAACCGGAGGTAGTGGGTTCGAATCCTGCGGAGCGACAACTTTATGTTCTCGTTGTTATCTGGTTGATAAGGACGATTTGGGCCGATTACCCAATTGTCTGAAAAGTAAGGTTATCCATGCGTCAGATGGGCATGTAAAAAGTCCACCCACCAATCCGCATTGGACCAGCGCGGTGGGATACGGTCCAAACGCCACCATTTTGTATCACCACGCGGTCTTAAAACAATAACAGTGTGTGCCTAAAATATGTTTTTCAAAAACACGTATAAATCCAGTTTGTCTAATGTAAACAAAACCACCAAAATATCACCTATCCTATGCGAATAAATGAATTTTATTGTTATTTGTTTGTTACGAAAGTTGTTATCAAGTAAAGATTACTTTGAATTTGTTACAAGTAAACTTGTGCTGCGTGTATCTTTTTTCAATCCAAAAAAGTTTCTTTGTAACCTTTTAAACGAAATATTTATAAAATTATAACCTCATACTTTTTCTGCTGACCCATAATTTTGTCTTACGGTTTTAATTAAATGAAATAATTTTCCACAAAACAGTCAAGTAAAAAATATAACTTTTTCGTAGTAAATTAATGAGAATCTTACTTATAAAATAAAATCTTACAATATTTAATACCTTGTAACGTAATAGTAAGTTCCTTGTAACAGAAACATTGGCGTTTATGACGTACGCCAAATAAGACCTACAGAACATACGAATAATTTTTTTATACTGGTGGTCCCGTCTGTGTTGGTACCGTCGCGTGGCCTATTTCTGACGCAAAGCAGTAATGTGAAAACACTGATGTGTCGGTTTGAAGGGCACCGTAGCCATCGTATTTACTAGGTAAAAGAGACGAAACACCCTATGTCTCACGGTAGGCCGCGCGTTGGTGATACCAGTATTGCCGATGTATATGGGCGTCGGTGATGACTTCCCATCAGGTAGCCCGACTGCTCGTCTGCCTGCGTAGGCAAAAAAATATATGCAACAATACATTCAATAAATTAGGTAATCTTTTCAAAGATCTCTTTATTAAAAACTTGCTTTTCGCGACTTTGCCCGCGTGGCAATTTTTCATCGGTTACAACCCCCGCAATACCCTTATTCTTTTATAATTTCGACAAACCTCTTCTTAGCTGATCTCTACTTGACAAAAGGAATATTCATACCAATCTTCCGAGAAATCGTCTTCAATAAGTTCAAAAACGAGATCTCCGATATATATAGATTTCTCATACATGAACAAAACACCTGGTGTTAACTGAAAATCATATCAGGGAAAAAAACATAGCGTCAAAAATAAAGCGTTCCTATTGGCGTATCTTTTTCAAACGACTCGCCTTAGAGCCACTTTGTTACCTTACTCGACTGAATATTTATCATTTGATGCCTTCCTATCGCTTTTTAACATTCATCTTTTGTTCTTTTTCGGTTGTCAATAATAATTTGATAAATTCCATATTGACGCTTATATTTGCGCTATTTACGTTTTTAACGATATCTCTCGGCTTTACACACTATGTGTTAGTAGCATGTTGTTTATGAACACATGATTAGAATCGTGATTCAATACCAACAGTAACTTATAGAATATATAACATTAAAATGACCATAGAAGGTGTCATGTAAAGTTTGAAATGAGTGAAGTACTCATTTTAAGAAGTCGATCGAAAAGGCAGCTGAATTATAAATTCAGTAAATGTTTCAGTTTTTCAATGAACAAGTGCAAAAGAAACACATTTTTTGATAACAATGATAATATCTTTTGACTATAATTGATTTAATAAGTATCTACGCAACGTTATTCAACATATACAATTCTTTTCTTTGTATATTTTTAAAGTTGACAGCCATAAATCAATTTACTTTAAGGCAGAGCAGAGTAGTAACATTGACATTTGTGCAACTGAAAAAATGCCTATACCGTAGCTAAATAGAACACAAAGTTCATGTAAATAAAATCATATCAAGCAATATTGGCACGAAACTAACTTTTCAGCAATAAGATCAGTATTGATTACCCACTAAATCGCATTGGGACGAGAGTGGTGGGATACGATCCAAAAACCCCCTATTGGAAAAGGCATGCATTAGGGGAGGCCTATGTTCAGCAGTGAAATAACACAGGTTGATGATGATGTTGATGATCAGTATTGAGCGACGAAGTAGTCCCTTGAACCCATGATTCACTCTAAAGACCATTTCTTTACATAACCTCCCCTTAGGTCCTTGCGACCGCGTTGAAGTTCACACCGCTATCTACGTTGTGACAACAGAATGGAGAAGGATGTATCATTTACGGGATGTTCCCTTCTCCTACTGCACCTCCGCATTACATACCAGCCACCGGTTCTGGGCTACACGACTCAGACAACGTGGCGACTTTATGGTAACGAGAGCAGAAAATTTGGATCGCTCAAGCATTTGACGGCTAAAATAATAGCACCTCTATCTAGACATATTTTTGTCATCATCATCTTCAGCCTATTTTAGTCCACTGCTAAACATAGGCCTCCTCTAATGCACGCTTTCTCCATCAGGAGGTTTTTAGACCATTTGTCACCACGCTGGTCGCATGCAGATTGGTGGGTGGACGGACTTTTTAAATTAGCATCCGACGCATGTATCATCTTAATTTTCAGACAATGGGTCATCCGCCGAAATTGTCTTAACCAACCAGAAAACAACGTTAACACAAAGTTGTTTTTCCGCAGGACTCGAACCCACGACCTCCGGCTTATCAAGCAATAGCCAATATCAGTAGACCATAGAGGCGGTGAGACATATTTTAACATATATTTATCCCTGCGTACCGAAACTACCATTTCTTTTTGATCTGATGGTAAGTGATACATCCTTTTCATAACAAAAGCAGCGTAAGATAGTGATATCTTCACTATCTGTTATGAAAAGGTTAATCCGCTCATCATCCTGAGACATCCGATGCTACGTCTCATTTTCCTATTAATTACACTGGCTACCGTGCTCTGCAAACCGGAAGACAATAGGGTTTACGCACTCCAGATAAATAGGGATGACCTTGGTAATACCCCAGACGCAACAAAAAATATTTAGAAATTTTAAATGCTAGCCTACCTTATCATAAAAAGATAACCTCTGAACCCAAAAGTTGTCAATTATGTTTGTGTCTTCACCTGAGCAATGCATGTGCGAGGTTGTTACGAGTCTATTGGAGATAAAATAAAACATGTTTTGAAAAGACAAGAACAATGCTTTTGCACCTATGACATTTTTTCAATAAATAACAATGTCAAACTAGAAAAGCGTTAAATACTTATGAAAATTCAATACAAATTCTATCCTGGCAAAAATTTTATAACGCAATCTATGACGGAATGAATTAGAATTTTTTTTAGCTAAAATGGAGTTGTCATAAATATAGATAGAGAGATGAAAATTCAATATAAAAGCGTGTGAAAAATATGCAAAATGTAATGACTGTTATCGGTTTTTATGGAGGACCGTCGGGGGAATTCATTGCAGTGACTGTATCTATCGCAAATTATTAGTGTATTAACACTATTGTTTTCCGGTTCAAAAGGCACCGTAGCAAGCGTAATTACTGGGTGAATGAGACGTCCCATTTCAACGCCAGCGGATTTAAAGCAGCTATTAGCTATTATTTCTTGTAGGCAGACGTTTACCATAAACCGTCAGGTGAACGACTTAAGCGTCTCGTAGTTTAAATTGACTTAAAAACAACATAAACCGAATGTCATAACACGCACACTACTTTAGTTATATTGTAATATATTCATGTTGGCCCTTAGAAAAAACAAAAAAGGAGACCGTGCATCTCTACATTGCCTTGAAACCCAAATACGGATTGTATTTTTTCCATATACGGACCTATTTAGATGGCATATCACCCACCTATCTTATTCTTTGGTTACCAAAAGCTTTGACACTCACAAAAGCTTATTAAAGGTGTTTAAGATGTTTAAAATTAAATATTATAACATAAATAACATAATACAGCGATAACAGGTTTCTGTCAAGAGTAATGGGTCGAATCTTTGTGATCACATATTTATAACAACTAATTCATCAAGAGCACGCCCACTCTAATACTTTAAAATTAAATTGACTATTTTCTTAGCAGCAAGTGAAACATGTATATACCGCCACTCAAAAATCTGAGCCGCAAAGCAGTATTGTGAAATACTGCCGTGTTCCGGTTTAAAGGGCACCGTAGCCAGCGTATTCACTGGGTAAACGAGACGTAACATCCTATGTCTAACGGTAGACAGCGCGTTGATGATCCTCTGATGCTAAAACTTAACTTTCTGTCTATCCACCAAGCTATAAATCGAAATAAAGCCGTAGCACTACGTGATACTAGAACTAAAATTTCAAACAATAACGAGTGTGTTATTCGCACAAGCACAGGCGCACTCGCTTTTTCTTTACTCTGTTGGTCCATTCGAACGGAAAACTGCCACGACCGGAGATACATTTAACTTAGAAAACAATCCCAAAGTTCCCAAAGACTTCTTCCATTTAAAAATAACTAAAACATGACTAATCTAGTGAACGAGAAAAATAAATGTAGAAGACTTAGGAAAATAATTAGCTTCTACCCCCGTCTATTATAAAAGACTGAATCTGTTATTAAATATTTATTTGGTTCAATTTTATCGATGTAAAATGATGTTCATTAATATGAATGGTTAACAAGTTGATTCGACGCCCACTTCATACATACCCGAAATATCGATTTTTTTATATTTTAAAAATTACGTAAATATTACTCGTATGATATTAAGGAATAGTATATAATATGCAGTTAGCATATTTACGGAATTGTCAGAGGAAAGTCAATCTTGATAAAATATAAATTAATCATCATCAGCCTGTGTCAGTCGACAACTGGAGTGAAGGCGTGTATTCTCCATTAGAGGGTTTTTTGACCGTATCCCACAACGCTGGTTCAATGTGGGTTGGTGGGTGGACCGACTTTTTTACACATGTACGCATGGATCATCTTACTTTTCAGACAATTGGGTGATCGGCCCAAATTGTCCTAAATAACCAGAAAATAACGATAACACAAAGTTTTATTTCAGAACGTATCTACCGCGATTAACGAGCTTTTACTGTATAATATATACTAACTGTTACTGAATTGGCAGAGCAAAGTAAATCTGACAAAGAAATAAACTATGTTCTCATTTTTGCAGCCAAGTGACACTACTCTAATTAAACATTCTGTTTAACTGTACGTTATAACATTAAGTTAATGTTTATTATGACCTTTGTAATAATGTTGATCTATAGAATAAATGACGCCATTTTTTGTAAACGTTCAGGGAATACATAATTAGGAAGAATTAGTTTTTGTCAACACAATCATGACCTTACAACTTTTGTTCTGCTCTGCATTGATGCCTTTTAGCATTTATATATTTAATTTTATCTATTAAACTCTAAACTTTACTATATTATGATATAGGGATCGGCCGTCTTGGCGTTCATTGAAAAATGCCTATGTCCAGCAGTGGACGGATAAAGACTGCTACAGATGATCAATATATACTGGCCATCTACTAAAGAAATAGTAAAAAAAATTTTTAGGCAACTAATTGATAAAAATATTTCATCGTTTTTTAAGCAACTGATTGGTAGATTTTTTTGGACGGACATAGTAATTTGCGCGTCAATAAACTCTTGATTAATCAACTTTTTACTTTCTTTTTGAAGCCGATTTAGTATCAAAAATAAAAGTATATTCATAATCGAGAGTATTTTTAACTTTCTTATAAATAATACCACCTATAAATAGAGTAAACAGTGCATTGTATCAAAGGATCCATCATTTTCGGGGCCTTTGTTATACACAGGTGCTACAGAAGTTTTGACGGAAGTTTTTGATTATAACTTAATTACACCACATGTAAACTCGCAACTTTGTAAATGATTTCTATGTAGATATAAATTCGTTAATATTACCTGTTCGTTCGTTAATCAATGAGATATTTAAATTATAATATAACGTTCAAAGTAACTTATTTTTTTAGTTTTGAACAATACAGAACTCTGAGCTGGTAATGATTTAGACAATATTTTATTGTAGAAAGTTTGTATATAACATTTTATTTGAATAAAATAAGATTTCAGTTAATTTCTAGCTCTTTGAACCACACTAAATATACACATCCACACAAACAAAATTTCTTTTAAATTCTTAATGAAATAGAAAGTTCATACCATCTACAACTTAAAAAGAATAGATTTTAAAACTATTTTTGATCTTGTGAGGTTTTTATAAAATCCATTGTATATCACAACTATATTATCTATATATAAATATAAACGGACACACAATTCCGATTTAATTTCGCACTAAAGGAATATCGAATGAAAAAGCCATCATGCCAAGTGACACCTTACTTAGTTTTCAAAGAACAATATATAGCTTTCTTCTATTATTAGAAATTCCGTTCCATGCCTATGTAATGACATTATTAATTTCTTATTTAAAGAACATCTAATTTTTCCATTTCTCTAATAAATATTAGGTAAACGTAACGTAAAAACTCATAACGGGAGAAGAAACCAGCAAAATATTAGTAAGAACTTTTTTATTAAGATTATTAGATTATTAAATAAGTTCGTCAAAATTGACTGGTATTTCTTTGCTAATAAACGGAGGTCGTCAATTCGAACTCGTATAATTATTGTAGCGAGTGAACAAGCATCATTATTGTGTAAAGCCGGTAGAAATTACAGTTGGATATTCTTGTATTGAGATGAATTTAAGATTTAAAAACTTGTAAACTTTCATTTATCTTTAAAAGTTGGCCACCGCTGTTATATAATAAAAAAGCTGCTAATAAATACATCGTTGCTGGCATTATGTCCTATCGTCATGAGTGTTTTTTGATTAGTATATAAAGTATTATATTAATTTAAGTATAAGAATATACATATACATATGTAAAAATCAAACGTACTCAGTTAAAAAAACGAATAAACAAAAAACTCACCTAAAATAGATGTTTTTTGATCCTATCCTTTTTGATACAAAGATTATATTTATTACTTTATGTTATAACGATTTTGCGAATAGAATAAATCAACTCTGAAACGATTTAAGACTGCTTGACTACTGAGATCAAGAACTTAGCTTCCTTTGATAATGTATTTAGCGAATTTATATAATATTAACAACGATGTTTGTTACTTCAAAATGTTAATGAATTTTCTTTAGACTATAATTGTAATTTAGACATATTTCAAATAACTTATAGAGTAGCAGATACGTAGATATGGTTTGTAATTTGGTCAATAATTCATTTTGGCGTGCTACATATGTCATCCGTTCAAGTTATGAAAAGATTTAACATAAAAGTAACTAATAAAAAGGAACGTTAATTAAAGGAAGGCTAAACAAAAATAAGTATTTTTTTGGGTCAGAAAACATTTTGTAAATGACAAAAAAATAAAAATTAATAACAGACCTATCTTAGGAGGAAAGCTGAAGATTTTCCTTGAAAAACATCTAAAAATCAATGCGTCACGTAACAAAGTTTTAAATGAAACTTACCGAAAATCACACCCGTCATGTCGGAGCATATTAGAGTATGTATCGAATTTCACAAATGTTTGCCATACCATCGGTCTATTTGCCCACAATGCCCACACAAAATGGTCACCCTTCTGCCGTCCCTACATAGTATTGATATCGCCTATTGCTTGATAACCATGCGTAATGTCGAAAATAATTAAAGAGTTCACAATTATTAACCGACTTCAAAAAAAGGAGGAGGTTCTCAATCCGTCTGTATTTTTTCTTTATTTTTGTTACCTCAGAACTTTCGCCTGAGTAAACCGATCTGGGTTTTTTTGTTTTATTTGAAAACTGGTGCTTCCCGTTTGGTCCCATAGCAATTTGGTCTAGTTCTACCAGTGGCATCCATCAAAAAACGAAATAAGTTTGAAATTTACATTAACTATGTGCTCAACAAATAGACAATCAATAGCTCAATATCATGTCAATCGAATTGAAGTCGGTTTGTTGATTACTATTACCCTGTGCAATCCGCTATTAGTTTTTTAACGACTTCCCAAAAGAAGGAGGCGCGCAATTCAGAGCGTATGTTTTTATATGTACGTATTTTTTATATGTTACCGTGTTGCTCCGCTCATAGAATCGCTTCAATGCCCGTTGAACCGGAACCTATCGATTTATAACCGGTTTGTACAGGAGCAATAAAAAAGCCGGTTACAACGATAAAGAAGACTTTATGCTGTAGTATGTCTGTTCGCATAAACATAACCTCCCTACTACATTGAATTACAATAATTTAATAGGATGACTTTATAATACAAAACCTGGCTTCGTCGAATTTAATGGGATAAGGGTTATCGCTTAAATCTCTTTGTAAGTAAGCCATTTTTCCCGTAAAATGTAAAGAATAAAAATTGTTATTGTGCGTTCTTAAGTGATGGATATATACCATCGCGGCCTTTTTTGTGGACGTTTTTAAGGTTTATAATACTGTAATACATTTTTTCGATTCATGTCGTGGGTTTCGGCCAGCTTTTGCAATATGAGCTTTTGAATTTAATTGAGATTTTATACAATATTAACTATGCATGTATTTTAATATAAACCCTTGTCTTGAATCACTCTATCTATTAAAATAGGCTATAAAATTCGTTTCGTGGTTTAAAGATTTACGTATTCATACGATGTATGTGGACAGAGAGTGAAAGCCACTTTGTCTTTTACTGAATTTAGTGATTACTACTTCGGGTCTGATTTCAGTAATTTGTCAAAACTAAACAAAGGAAAAAAATTAAAAAACGAATTTTTACTTAAGAATTGTAGAGTTAAATTTTAATCTACAATCGATTAAGGTAATTTTTATCCATGATTGCCTTCCTGGCCTAGTACTAGTGTTAGGCTTGCCTTACGATACTGCGACCGCCGATTATTTGAGAAAATAAATTTTCAATTGAAATAAAATATTGACAGGAGATTTCACTTGTAATAGGTGTCAATTATTTTTAAGTGACAACTAAAAAATCTAACGAAACCGTTTTAACACATATTTTCAGTTAACCAGTAATCGTTCATGTAATATTATAAAAAAAAAAAAAAAACAAATAAAAATTTAATTTTTGACCGCCGTTAATAAAAAAAAAGTATATCTCATTCTTAAAGAATGTGTGTGTTGTTTATTTTTTTATTTTAAATAAGGTTTATTTGTTCACCTTATTTATTAGTTATTGTCTGACTCAACTAAACTAAGGTCAAAAAACATCCTTCATGCATACAGATCCTTCGTGTTAAGTTTTCTAATCGTTTATTCTTTGACAAAAATGTTTTGTGACTATCTATGGTCCAAACTTTTATGGCAACAGAAATGAAAAAACCGAAGTTTTAATAGGAATTAGATAAGAGAATATAACTTGAAATCTGCGCGATTTATTGTATATTTTAAATTGAACAATCGGAGTAAATATCTTTTAACTTACTTTAATTTAAAACTTTTGTAAGAATAGTGTTGTATTTATAAAATGCAAATAGCGAACCGTCCTTTGACAAAGTATTATCAATAAAAATAAAATAGAAAAAAAATGTACTTCTTATCCGATACTGAACATCAAATCAATAATGAATAGGTAAATAGTAGTACATTAAAAGTTTATAATAACGATTTATTAATGTAATGTAAAGCTTTTAAATTTTGAAAACACGCAAAAATTGTCGCATTTTGACTATCTTTGATTCAATGTAAAAATATTTAAAGAGTTGCTGTGAACGTTACGGAAAAAGTACAAAATACCATAAAAAATAATATTCTTAAATATAATTTCTTTGTTAAACCTTCTTCTTCCGTACGATTAAAAAAATCTCAAAAATGAAAATTTTACGATGCGTTCGTTAACAAAAGGGAGTTCAAAAACACTTTCTTGTAATTTACTGATGTCTTTTATTTATATTCTCGGCTAACAAATACTCCTAGCATTTAAATTTTGACTTTTATCAATATTTATAAACTCAGTCTTGACTGAAATTAATAATATTTTATGCGAAACTTTATGTTATAGCCAACGACTAAATATGATATCCAAAATGATTATTAAAAACTTGTTAACATTAATTTAAGGTGTAGTAAAAATTTTATATCATTATACATCTTACAAACATAAAAAGCTCTTTACTTTGATATTGTAATTAGGATTAAAATTATTCAAATATTTCAAAAGTAATGGCCGAATAGATCTTCTGTGTGATTAATATTTAAGGCTTTGACGAAAATTTATCAACGACTTTAAAAGAAAAATGTAAAATAAAAAAAAAATATACAACCGCAAATGGTACGTAATAAAATTTATTTATTCTTATTAATGCGTAAAAAAATTACATGTTAAATTTAAATTTGTAACGTAAAAGAGAAACTCACCAGCGAGTACGACGGCCAGGGCTGCGCGCGGCTTCATCGTTGAAAACTTTCTGCCGTGCGTCGGGACGGGGACGTCACTTTTAGATGGGGGTAGAAAAGGCGGGAAGCTTTCCCGCGCATTATCGCTAGCGGATGCCGTGACTGCGTGGACGTAAGCTCGTAGGCGCTTGAAATCATATTGATATTAAGCTCCGATTGGGGAGCCTAGATCAAGAACAATAATATCTTTTATGTTATTAAGTTACAAAACAATTAAGTTAATTAATCTTCTCTTTAGTTTATAACTTCGTTCACAAAACTTCTTAACGAAGATATTTGTTCTGCTAGATTACATATCACGTGTTTACGTTTAGATTGATTGTCAGTCAGTAAAACTTTTATCATTTGTAACAGACTATTTGAGTTCTTAGCTTATATCACAACATCACAAAGATAATACTGTAGTTTTACGATTAAGCTTTAAAACAAAAGTAAGTGCAATAATATTAGGTTAATAGCCATATGTTGGTATTGAGAAACAATATTCAAGATTCTGAGGTTTCTTGCGTTCTGAGTCTGAACTTTCTGAACCGGTAAAGATAACTGTTGACGTTTTGTCGCTTCTAGAGACTAAATGAAGTATAAATGATTAACTTTGACGTTTGAATATTTTTACTCGCATTTCAGTCTCAGAAATGTTTGCTGATTACTTCCCATTGAGCTGTTTTAATAAGAATTCAATTACGTTATATGTGAGGCAGAACTGACATGAGACATATTCATAATAATTTAATAAGCATATATATAAATCGTAATAACAATTATGTACATGATTCCATCGAATATTTTACTTTAAAACCCTTTTTAAATAAACACTTGCGCCATTTCACATGTCGGAATATTTAAAAAAAATAGCAAAAGGCCATCGGGCAGTATTTATGACTCACGGGTGATCATGCTAATTATTAACGCGGATGAAATATTACAGTTGGCGGGAAATGATTTTAATAGAAAATTCCGCGTGTTTTGCGTAACCGTAACTTGTGTGGCTGTAAATCTTATCCGTTATTGCTAATTAAAATGTTATTGTTTGTACAGGAGCTATTACAGGAAACCAACTGGGAAGTACCGCCGCGATGCGTATTTCCGTTGCGTGGATTTATTGTGATAACATTACTATGTTCTGGGTTTGAGGGCACCGTTTGAGCGTTTCTAGTAGTAACAAGGCTTCACAGACAATATCTCAAAGTGGAACCGGATAAATTGCGTCTTACGTCCTGCAAGTTTTGTCAATTTATAAGTAAATAGACCTGTTAAACCTTTCCGATAGTTATAGAATAACTTGATTATTGTCTGTAAGTCACAATATTTATGAAAACAACCTATCCTTCTTAAGAAGAAAAGGTTTCTGACGTCGGGTCACGGGTTTGAAAACCTGAATAAAGAGTAAAAGTAAATAAGAATATTTGTGTAAAAAATTTCTCCTACTTTTCTTTTTAATAAAGTTACAAAAGGTAACGAGGTTACAGAATATAACTACGGATGTTGTTAGTTATTGTTATTAGAGTTATTAATATGATTTAAGTGATAGAATTTATAATTTCTTGTTTCTTTTAACTGAAAAGGGAACTGTTGACAACATGAAATAATAATAAAAAGGAATACAATTGTCGTATGTGTTCTTATTACATTTTGTTGCCGTTTTAAAAACAATACAATATATTGTATGTAAAAGAATTATTTACGAAAATAACATCCATATGCCAAAAATTATAAAAATACTATATAAATACAATAAATAAAACTGCCTCCGTAGCCTAGTGGTATAGGCATGTGGCTAAGTAACCGGAGGTCGTGGGTTCGAATCCTGCGGGACCCAACAAATTTTCATTGTTGTTTCCTAGTTGGTTAGGGCAATTTGGGCCGATCACCCAATTGTCTGAAAAGTAAGATGATCCATGCGTCGGATGGGCATGTAAAAGTCGGTCCACCCACCAACCCGCATTGGACCAGCGTGGTGGGATACGGTCCAAAACCCCCTAATGGATAGGGGTGTATTAGGGGAAGCCTATGTCCAGCAGTGGACTATCACAGGCTGATGATGATGAAATAAAAAAACTATTATATAAAATGAAAATTTATTAAACGTCATATATGAATAATATAACTATTAAACATATCTCAACCAGACGAGATAAAAAATATAAATGTATGTAGATAACGTCCCTAATTATTTAATTCATATTACACTCATAAAGATTGTCGATAAAAGCGCTTTGCTCTTTTGCTAGACTCTTGCAATAACCGTCCCTTGTGTTTGTATACATATACTACTTGTATATGTTTCATTTTGCATATTAATAACATGTTATTCATCGGAGACATGCATTGCTATGTTGGTGATAGTATATGTGATGACCATCATGATGAATACACGGTGTGATACAGACGAATAAAAGTTGTATCTGAAGTGGGGAACTCTCTGGGCCAAGTCTCCGAGTGAGGTCAAAGAAACTAAAAAGTAATGAAAACTTTAAGGGTTACAAATAATTACAATAATATATCAGTAATAACGGAGTAATTAAAATTAGGAAACCAACGGTTTAATTTCATTATCGGCTTACAGTTATGCAAAACTGCCATTCCGAAAATTTCCCCTCGCTAGATATATTTTTTAAGCAAGTCCATTACATCGACAATACAACAGCTTAACAGTATTTCGTAATGAAATTAAGTTTTGGCTTATCAATTTTTATGCAATGAAATATGTTTTGCGAAGGCAGTTATTATTAAAATTTCGGTTTTACATATTATTTAATCACTACTAATTTAAAGCTTAAGTCTTATGTATTTTTAGTTAATTGTAAACAAATATTGATACATTTAATTAAAGTAAATTAATCTTTACATCATCCTTATTCGTTACATTAAAAATATTAAAATTGTAATATATTGTTCCCCTTTTTCTAAGTCAAGTTATCGTAAGGAAGGCTACTAATTTATCCTGATTTAACTATACAGTTTCTTAAGCAAGCTTATTCACAGCTCAAAAGGTAAACTGCATTTGATGGATGAATTAAAAGTAAAGCTGATGGTCTTGACATGCCTATCCGACGCATGAATCATCTAACTAATAAAATATTGCCTCAACTTACCACAAAACTACGACAATATTGAATAAAAGGACTTTTTACGGATTTTATCACGTTTATTAAATTCCCGACGTTTCGAACACTTTCCAGTGGCCGTGGTAAACTACGAGAACTCAAAGTTATTTGCCAATACGATTACTAGTAACGACCTGAGGTTTGTAAAGCTAGGGCCAATAGCATAAGACTAAGACATATTTACTGGGTAAACGAGACTTAACACCCTATGTCTCGCGGTAGGCAGCGCGTTGGTTACCACTGGTATCGCCAATGTCCATAGGCTTCGGTGACCACTTCCCATCAGGTGGCCCGACTGCTCGTCTGCCTGCGTAGGCCATAAAATAAAGACAGCGACCTTTAAGTGCAGCGCACAAACTACTTCGAAACATTTTGTTCCTCAATAACTTGGCCCAATAAAGCCCGAAGCCTTTATCCCTTCACGATATTATACATGCAGAATCGTTTTAATTGATAGAGATTTTTTTTTGTGTTTAACCGCCTGCTGATCAACTTGCCTAACAACAGTTCAGGTACACTAAAACTAATAAGTACTCAAAATAGAATAATAACCGCAAGTTGCCTTATCAGACGTCTGACGAATGTTGTGTACATCTAGGAATAAGCAGCAGCTAATTGTATTGACAGTCTTTCAATATAAACCCCAGCTGTTACTTAAGATCTAATAGCAATGTGGAACTCTTCTCAAAGAAATTATTAGCAAATATATTTACTGTAATTAGAAATTTTACTTTGTTAAAGTTCAAAAGTGTGCTATTTATATCTCGTAAATTTTAAAGGTACACTACTGCAACAGCTTCCTGGTTTGAAACAAAAATACTTTTTAATAATTTCTTATTATATCCAATTTTCACGGATTAATCGCATATACCTTTTTTTTGGAATTTATTCATAGCTTACCTCCAGTCACCCATGCGGGCCATGATCGGATATAAATGACAGGTTACGTCATACTACTCTGTAATTTGACTCTGAAAAGAGTCTGAAAAAGTAGTCACGTAAATACAATAACTTACTAGCTGCGACTTCATCCGGGCGACAAAGAGGACTGTCCGTGAGGTGTTTTCAAATATACCGCATTGTAATTAAAATGAATTATAATTGTATGTGTCTATAGATAGACATTAGACGCATAGTTTCATTGCTAAAGCTATGACAATGACGAATTTCCACATTGACATTCATCTTCATTTCGACTCCTAGTTCATCCCCAGTTTGAAACTACAAATTTGTTATAAAAATTCCACTTAGGTCTCGTTTCAGGTATCTAAATATAAAACTTCATCGTTTTATGTTCAACAATGATATATTCGCATATAAACTTTCATTCCCTATTTACACCTTTAAACCATTTTATTGCAATAAATCATAGCCTATGTCCTTCCTTAGAATATATTCTAAGTATATACCAAATATCATTAAAATCGGTTCAATGGTTTAGACGGTAAAGATGGCATACAGCCGCCTGTCCGTCTTTGTCGTTTAAACCAGACAGACAGAGTTATTTTCGCATTAATAATATTAGTATGGATTTAAAAAACATTAAACGCAACAATATTTTTTAAATTAAAATCTATTTAGTCATGATAAATATTCAGAGAAATTCACGTAAAAAAACACAACTAGCGTAAAATTAGTAAACATTTTAACTGTATATAAACTTAGCCTTAAACCATAGGATTATTCAAATTTAACCAAAGTGTAACTGTGTCTAAGCGTTAAAAGACTTATTGAGATTAAGTGTGACATGCTAAGATTTAAGCACATTATCTTCAACCAACAATGTTGTACAATTTATAGGATAGGCAAATACGATATTCTCTATTGTAATGATAGGCTAAAAACCTTGAATTGTTTATTACGCTGGCTACGCAACTACTACCACTTATCTACTCTTTTATATTTAATTAAGATTAGTTTCGAGTATAACGTCAAAATTATCTTTGAACTCATTAAAATATGATATAAAGAAATAACTTGGTTTTTAAAGAAAACACTATGTTAAAAAGTGAATTAATCGTAGATGTAATGGAGATTAGTTGTTAATTTGAACATTCTTTGCGTGGACATATCTTGTTTCATAAATATTTTTTGTTATAGCAGCAGTATGAAATTATGAAAGTTATTAAAATTAAATTATATAATTTTTAATAATAATTTACAAAAATCCCACGTATCAGACTCAGGATGAACTTGGACAAGACGAAAGTCATGGTCAACGAACAGTTCTCCCGGGGCCTGTTAATGTTGATGGTACAACTCTTGAAGTTGTCAATGCATATTATGTCTACCTTGGGCAAATATTGCAGCTAGGAAGACACAGCTTCGAGAGGGAAACTGACAAGAGGATTCAATTGGGCTAACCAGCTTTTAGGAAGCTGAGCCACATTTTCATCATCGCCGATACCGCAGAACTTAAAGACGAAAGTCTTTAACCAATGCATACTCCAATGAAGACGTACGGGGCAGAAACAAATATAGAAGAAGATAAATTCCGCTATGAATTCATCCGGCTGAGAACGTAAGTTACCGACATAGCGCAAAGGATTAGCTCGTTGAAGTGGCAGTAGGCCGGTTACATAGTCCATTGAAAGGATAGCCGATGGGCTAATAAGGTTTTAGGGTGGAGGCCAAGTTTAGGATAACGGAGGCCAAGTTTAGGATAACGGAGGCCAAGTTTAGGATAACGGGTCGAACCCGGCCCCTTCCAGGTGGGATGCCGATCTTCATGCGATAGCCAGTTCAAACAGGCAGCGAGTAGCAGAGGTCTTGGGGGTCTTGGCGTTCTTTGAAATAGGCCTATGTCCAGCAGTGGACTGTTAGAAGCTGATAATGGTGAATAGTGATAATCACATAACCAGAGAGAACTCTACCTATGACGGTTCATAAGACACCGCCCAGTATGAGACGGACAGACAAGCAAAGAGCGGAGTCTTAGCACAGACCCGTTGAACTTCTTGAGTACAGGACCATAAGAAGTACTTGAAAGTTCCTTGGCAACCATGTGCCTATATTATAATTTATAATATTGCCAGGGGACTCTGATGAATTCATATTAATGTAAAATAAAAACAAAAGAATAAGACCCCAGTGGTACAAGCTAGTTCTTCTCTAGGTAGGTCAAACTTTTTGGTTCATTTTAAAAATTATATTTAGGTTATTAATTACTATAAAAAGGCAATTTCATGACGTTAATTGCATGTAGCAATTAAAGTCGTCTAATAATAATTTCAAGAGTTGATTGATATTTACTAAAATATTTAATAACTTGTCAATATTTTTGATATTGTAAGGTTTTTAGGTTTGTTTTGCATTTTAATTCGTCAAAAATGTAAATTCTATATGGTCAGAAAGCATTTGCTTTTGGTCTAGTATATAAAACAATGTTTCTGGACGAACAATACAGCATCATCTAGTCACAAAACTAAGCTAAGCTTGTACTATGGAAACTATATAACTGATAAATACACATATTTTTATTGTATAAATAAATACATATTATATATACAAACACAATATTTTCCCCCGGATGGGAATCGAACCCACACCCTTTGGCGCAACAGTCAGGGTCACTAACCACTGCGCCTATCGGGTAGTGTTGCTTGTGATAAGTTATATCATTTATCTAAAAGTGCTTAAATAAAATAAAATAATTACGGTACGGTAGCTCTGTAAAAAGAAAAATATAACAATAATCGCACAATGTCTTGCCGCTTCTTCACTGGACTTACTAAATTAAATTCTAACAATCTCTATACTTTGTAATAAAAGGCTTGAGGTACGTTAAATAGAAATATTAATTTTGTTTTCCACGAAAATGTGATACTATAAAAATGAAATTATGATTTTATTTTATGTCGTTATAGGTCACATGGGACATTTAAAAATTATCCATTCATGAGATGGCAATTCAGTTGTCCGCGCGTCAAAGAGACGGCTGATCTCACTCTAAGGTGTACCCTTTTATATTGTAAATGTGTTGCCACATACATGAAATGTGCTAAAGCAGGTAAAGTTGCAGTGTTCATGCTTCGGGACTTATGAAAAAAACTGCCTCCGTAGCCTAGTGGTATGGGCGTGTGCTTTAGGAACCGGAAGTCGTGGGTTGAAGTACTGCGGGGACTCAACACATTTTCATTGTTGTTTCCTAGTGGTTAGGGCAATTTGGGCCGATCATCCAACTATCTGAAAAATAAGATGATCGATGCGTCGGATGGGCATGTAAAAAGTCGGTCCACCCACCAACCCGCATTGGACCAGCGTGGTGGATACGGTCCAATCCCCCTTATGGATAGGGGTGTATTAGGGAAGGCCTATGTCCAGCAGTAGACTATCACAGGCTGATAATAATGATAATGACTTATTAAAGCATTGCAATTATTTCAATTATCTTAGTTACTGCTTATTATATTATCAAATACCAGAAATTCAATTTGCATAGGTCTAAATCACGAAAATATTTTTTCTAAACCATTTAACACCATGTCAATGTTCACTGTTTAACTTGATCTAGAATAAATGAATATTCACCAAACCGGTTCTCGCTTTACCGTAGCGGTGGGGCGCAGTACCTGCGGTCAGGTCAGCCGCGGGAAACCTGAGAGGAACCTGGTCGGCCTAAGGAGTAAGGCCGCAGCCAAGGTGGAGTCGCGGGGGAAGAGGAGCGTCTGTATTCCATACAACACCTGCCCTACCCACACCGATGTATTGTATTGGGGACGATATCTTCAACTTCTGCGGCCGAAGTGGTGGAAGTGGTAAAACGTAGGCCGCCGCTGGGGACCGGAAGACTTGCGCCTGCAAAGGTTGAAATCTCTTCGCTCCTATGGCCCCTAGGTAACAGATTAGGGTGTCTGCTACCCATCAGTAGGGGCCGATGCGAAGGGGGGTGGGGGCGGGGTGGAATAACCCGTCTTTCTTATAATTTAATAAAAAAGGCTAACAGAACGGAAGGTACCTAATAGTCGTTATTAGCCGCGCATAAACATTTGCTATTTATTTTTTCATAGAAAATAATATTTTCGTTTAAGACAAAGAATACTTCGCCTCGTTAACCTACTTTGTCGGTCAAAACGGAACACGGTAGTGTGTGCTAACCTACGTATTCCGTCCTTTTGTACTGATAGTACTTCTCTGTTCGGAAGCATTAAATAACTAACAAATGCATTGTCAAGATAAACCTAATTTAATTCCAACAGTTGTAGATTCTTTCTCTTTGGTTGTATGTGTGATTTAGCCTCCTTTTTCACAAAGGGTATTAAGTCTCCCGTGTGTTTTTATTGTTTTATTATTTTAGGGTGCACATACTTCAGATATGTCACTGTCACCATGGATGCTGAAAATGTATTACGGTACTTTAAGGAAAAATATAATTTTTACTTTAGAAGAACTGGACAACTTTTTAGAGGTGGTCCCCTTTTTACAGGAGTCCGTTTGGGGCGATAGCACCGTGGTTCCTATTTTTGCTACAAAGCAGTAGTGTCACTACCGTGTTCCGGTTTGAAAGGCGCCTGGCATTGGCGATGTCCATGGACATCGGTGACAACTTTCCATCAGGTGACTGGTTCGTTTGCCTTCGTAACTAATAAAGAAAGGTTCCGTACAAAGAACCAGTACGGAAATTAGACAGTTAACAACAAGTCATTAAGCAAGAGAACTGTGCATAAACAAATTATGTCAAAATCGTACAATAGTGGATTGTCAAACATCGAAATGATATCGTTCATTCTATATTGTTTGTGATCGCAACTTGACAATGCATCTTAACGGCATGTATTAATTTACATACATCAATTATCATGCATGCGGCATTGGCAAGTAGTCAATTGATGTTCTGTATTGTTAGTAGTTAATTAGTGTTGTAATAGAATTAACAAAATGAGTTAATGTATGTATATATGTATTAATAAATAAAAGGTTTGCTTACTTACACCCTTAGCGCAATTCTAATTTATTTCGATTTGATATTAACATAACTGTAGCAGTCCTATAATGCTCATATACTTGCTAAGTTACAGTCAATTATTTACTTTACTTCCGTCTTCCAAGAGAATAAGTCGCTTATTTGACTAAACTATTGATTGAAATAGTGTTTTTTTATAAATAGTGAGCTATTCCATCATTTTTAATGCGAAAAGTTTACGAGGGTACCGTAAAAGCCTGCACTTAGGGTACACTTGTAAGCCACCTTATAAAGAGCGCTTTGATATTATAAAGGCGATTAAACAACTTGATATCTAAGAAAATGATTGGACATTACTTCTAAATATTACCATGTCTAATTATATTGATGAAAAGGCTAAATATATTAGGTACTAGTTGACCCGGCAGACTTCGTACTGCCTCGATCGATAAACAATAGATCTATACTTTTGTAGAAGATTTATCAATCTATATATAAACAAAACTAATAGATAGTTAACAACTGTAGTAATTATTCTAACTGTAGTTAGGCGAAATAAAGTTAATTTTTCACCTCTTGGGAACAAATATGTAGGTAGAAAGATATTTTTTTTTCACTTCCGATATTTTTTATACTTATTAACGTTTTAAACCGGAACACGGTAGTGACATTACTGCTTTGCAGCAAAAATAGGAACCACGGTGCTACCACCCCAAACGGCCTCCCTCCTAAAAAGGGGACCACCTTTAAAAAGTTCTTCTAAAGTGGTAAACCTTAAGTAAAAATGATATTTTCCCTGGACTTCCACAAACAATTCGAGGCCAAAATTAGTTTAGGTTCAGCCGTTCTGCTGGCCGATAGCGAGACTAACGAACAGCATATGATTTTTTAATATATTTATTTACGGACAAAAGTTTTTAATCATAACAAAATGTACTTCCTGCTGTGTTTAATCAGTAGTAGGTACCTTAGCTGTAGATTAAGCTCAAATAAAAATTAAAATCACGATTATACAACAGATTTTGTGTAAAAAAATATTGTTTTCGACGGTCAAAGGTCATGAATCTAGAGTTCCATTTATTTGTTTTTAACTTAAAGACCATAACACAAACCGATATAGGAATATGTTGCTACGATCTTAAAAACGTTAGGAAACGCAGAAAATGTATTTTTGTTATTTTATTCAGTAGGTACAGATGAATGGCGACGCAACAATTTAGGAAAAAATGTTTCTTATATCGCCTTCAGTAATTATATTTATTCCTGCAGTTATACTAGTTACAATACTTTTAGATATGACACCGAATAAATATGATAATTTTAGTAACAAAATGGCTTTTTATTCAGAGGTTAAATAAAGTCCGGAATTAATGCAAAATATGTCAAATGTAAACCTCCACCAGCCACAAAAACCGTTGCTTTATTATTAGTGAAATTGGCAAAACAAATAGCATTTGAAGTCGGTTAACTAATCACAACGCTTTATGATTTGACATCATAGCTCTAGTAACATACAACCTATTCGGCCTAAAATTATTTTTTCTGCATTAATATTTTTATACAAAATATTATTTCTCATTAAAGTTCCCGAAAACAGGTATGGTTTCCTAAACCGACATCCGTCAGACCTACGTCCAATACGTCATTGTCAAATAAATAAAGCGCGTTACAACGCCTCCTACGCAGGAATACGCCGAAACTTTCAATTGTGGGAGGCAATTAAGTTTTGTCATATTTAAGCAAAGCGGTCATTTTATGACGCAGTGTTTTTGAAAAGAGTAATTTGAAAAGACAAAGAGAAAATGCCTGACTTGTTTGTTAATTTGTGTTACAATACTAAACGTTTAGAAAAACATGAAGTAAGTTTTGAAGGATAGTAGATTGTGTTTACAACGCAGTGCTTATTTCTGCTGCAAAGTAGTAGTGTATAAAGATTACTGTTTTTTGGTTTAAGAAAGCAACACGGAAATAGTTTTTACGGGGACAAATATCAACCCGGGTGGTGCATCATTCTTTGATTTTCTAATAGGCATGTTTCTTTTTACGGATATCCGTAATTGCGAATTATTCGCATTAAATCAGAAATCTGCATCCGCATCTACAACTACATTATTAAATGCGGATTTTTACCATCTAATAACTTGTTAAGAAGTCTAGCCGCTAAGCCAATAAAGGCGCGTGCCGAGAGCGTTTTTTGTTACGTACTTCCGTTAATTGCATTTTTTACGATCAAGTTCCTGCATGGTTACTGATTATATTTGTTTGTTTTTTCAGTAATATAGCCCAGTCTAATTATAGATAACATCGCCAGCGATACAAGCAGTAACAAAACCGATTCCATATAAGATAAAAATGCTTCGGATAATGCGTTTCAATTCCGCAACTTTTTAATGGAGCTAAATGAATATAATTTTTTTATAGAATCACGCAAGCCAAACGAGCAGTCGGCCTACCGACTGTTTTAGTGGTCACTGACCCCTAAACGTTGACAATACCTGTGGTATCGCTGATCGTTGCTTTGCTTTCCGAGACAGTGTAAGTCTTGTTTGACCAAGTCTACGCATTCACAAGTGCTCTTCAAGTCATCGACATATAAGTTTTCAAACCTGCACTCCAGCATAAATAGGCAGCTGCTGGAGAATGCTCAATTCCACCTAACAATGGAGCTAAACACAGTAAAAATTTATTAAAAACAGTTTAAATCTAACTGACATTAATGTAATTCACAATTATTTTAATTCAATTTTGAAACACTTGCTTAATTTTTATAAGTTAAACTGAATATATATCTTTTTGTTCCAATATTTTTACCATGGAATTAATTATAGCTATTACGGATTTTTATGCATATGTAAAGTTAAAATTTAAATAAAATATATACAAAATTAAAATCGAGTACTCCGCATCCGGGACGCAAAGCCTATCTATGAAGGCTTGTAGTCCGCATCGGCATCTGCAACCGCGATGTCCCATATCCAAAACCTTGCCATTATTCTTCCATTTTGTTCATATTTCAAACTAATAAGAAAATAAATTACGTGGCCTATAATGAAGTGTTATGACGTAAGTAATTATATTAAAAAATATTTTAATTGGTTCATCATCTATTATCATCAGCCTGTGAAGTCCACTTCTGGACATAGAGCCTCTCCTCCTCCATGAGGTTTAGACCAACCAGGTGGACGACTTTTTAAGTGCCATCCGACCATGCTATCTGTTACTTCAGACAAATGGGTGATCGGCCCATTGACACTTACACTAGAAACACAATGAAAATTTGTTGAGTCTCCGCAGGATTCGAACCAGCGACCATCGGTTTCTAAAGCACACGCCTTACCACTAGGCTACGGAGGCAGTCTATTGGTAAGTATTCAAAATATAAAACGATAATGATAATTAATTATAACGAAAAATACTTTAGAATTTTATACACAGTCAAGATTAGGCAGTATTTTAATTTTACATTTATATCACAAAGCAGTAAAGCACACTACTTTATTTCGGCATTAAATACACACGTATTAGTTATATGAATATTAAGTCATAAAGAAAACATAAAAACTATAAGAATATGTCGACTTTGTAGGTTTTTACAGATAATGAAAATCATTTTTAGAAATGACAAACAACACCAGCCTGATTAATCGTGATTTCAAGAAAGCAGCCCGCAATATTAATATTCTCGGAAATTATTTATTAAGACTTGTATGGTTTTATTAAATCTGTATGCGAAATTATTTTCATTCAATTCTTAGTGAGTTCAGGAATACGTACAAATGTTTTGGAACAATCATACGTCAAATTAAATGTGTAGTATTTATACTCGCGCTATTTACTGCGCTTGTTTATTCAATGGCTTATATCACTATCATTGTGTATAGATATAGTGAGAAAAGATTTTCCTTCGTATTTTTTTAAAATTGACCCTTAACAACAAAGTTTAATTTTAATCGATATTATAATGTCACTCATTTAATACGATCCTTCATTAATAGTTCAGGTATCATCGTATTCCGATAAAGATCCGAATTTTCCCGAAGGATAATGATTTGCCACTACATCTATACTGTAAATCGTTTTCTAATGTCCTGAACCTGTTTTTATACAGAGCGACTGGCATCTGACCTCCTCAACCTAAAGGGGCGACTGCATTCTAAGGATGAATTAGTTGTCAGTAAATTTGGAAGGCACTGGCTTCTTATAACTACTGCCAAAGATGGTCTTGACAACCGAGACCGACTTTTACATGCCCATCCGACGCATGAATCATCTTACTTTTCAGACAATTGGGTGACGGCCCATATTGTCCTACGCAACCAAGAATCAATGATAACAGTCTATTGCAAAATTGTTAAAAAATTTAAACACTTCTAACGTTAATTCGAACACACGAGCTAGGCCACAGAGGCCCTATTTACCTAAAACGTTTTTCAATGAGGGTTTAGGCAAATTAGATCCAGAATTGATGAAAAACAAAGTTTATTTAGCGTTTTTATTCTTGCTAAACTGTCACCGTGATGTAAATAACTGCGTGATATGCATGGCAGACACCACGTAGGTATTTATTTACTGAGATATTATATACCTATAAATGGTAAAACTCGGGTCTTTATCGGAATACAATGACATACAAACTGTCATGTGTTCTTGTTCTTCTTCTTTTATTTACTCCTCCACCTAGGTTCCACCGAGGATGTTACGCTGATTCTGACAATGTCAAGGTTGAGGGTAACACAGAGTATTTGGTTGAAGAGAAAAACAAGTGTTTGTGTCTGCTAAGCCACACTGCACAATGAATGATCCTGAATGTGCAATTTGGCTAAAAACACTGGGAAACACACAAGAATCAACCGTAAACGGATTAAAATACAAATAATTAACGTCGAAAAACATTTATATTTGAAAAATCATGGGCGGGATCGGATGTTTGACTGGATAGATGCATAAAATTAGCCTTGATTTATTATTTTCGACACAAACAGTCAGGTTAATATAGATATTAATGAATGATATCATTGACACTTTATTAATGACAGACAAGTGTTGTTTGAGCTCAATTATACCGACTTTTCCTAAAATTACGTGTAATTGGGTAATTCATTAATTTCATTGCTAGAATGGTAAATATTAAAATTTATTACTTTAAAATATGAAAAGAGATGTGCAGGGTGTTGAAAAAATGCGCAGGTCACTTAGTCTTTCCAGGTCTCCATGAGAACATAATGTTGAATTATGGGATTTTAAAAGCATATCAAGTATAATCTTCAGCAAGTTTCAGCAGTTTTAAATTCATTGCGAAATATCGGAGTATTTTATTTACATTTATCAGAACATAATTTGGCAAAACTATAGTGAATTACGAAGGCTACAGCCGAAGGTTGCAAAAAATGCAAATATAATTTATAAAGTAATTTAATTAAACCAATTTTACAATTACAATTACTATTACTAATTAAAACTAAGACGTGACGATTGCTCGACGATCAAACAAAAGTGACGTTCTCTTGAGTGCATCCAGTATTATAGTATCCAGTCATCTAGATGTCAACTTAGCTTGCTATTAAGCAATTCGAACAATGGACGGGATGTCGAAACATACGCCGAATAAGCGATATCGTTTGATCTGAAATTAATCGGTGTCATCCAATTGATTTCAGCAAATGATATGTAAGTATGGATCGGAATGTTGTATCGGTAATGTCATTCGCGTAATCGATTTCCAGCAAACGTGAATGTGTAACAAGTGTATAAACAGGGTAAACAAAAACAACACCATACGTAGCCGCTGATATAGATATTAACTCTTCCATTATAATAATGGATGAGTTAATGTACATAAAATTGCATTTGCACTGTATAAAGCGTTAAGAACCATTTAAAATAACAGTCTTTGACGCAGTATAGTCAAGAAGTAAGTACTTAGTTATTCATTAGGTTTAAGAAAATTGAATCGAAAACTCTTTTAATCTGAAAAATTAAGATTATTTGTTATAACTGGGCGCTACATTACGTTTTGATATGAAATCGTGGGCATAAGCGCCCTCTATGCTTCGTAGTTGTAGCAACTAGTGATTAAAAGCCAGCGACAACTAATAGATGTCACTTATTTGACAATAAACATTCTGGCACTGCGAGACTTTTGACCTTTTACGACTGTGGTATAACTTAATTTATTTGCAAAACAAAATATAAAAGTAATAATTTACCTAGTAAATAATGTAATGTGTTAATAAATAATGTATATATATATATACTTAAGTATGATTTCAAAATTATTGAGATTTTAAATTACAGGTATGAGCATTCAAATTCCTAATAGCAATTATACTTTTTTATTGATACAAATTATATATTTAAGTTGTAATTGGCATATTATTTCCGAAGCAAGATGGGAAAGTCTGCCTCTTTCTTATCCTCTAAAAATAAATCCGACAATGTAATAAAAATATTTTATTTGCACAGCATCAGCAGCGGTTCATTATAAAAGTTTTAAAAATTAATAATTTTAGATGTGTCAGTTGTGTATACTTAATTTTAAAATGTTTATTGACTAGGAAACAGAAGTTTCTTTATTAAGACAAGCATAGCTCAAATAAATTCCTTTTTTAAGACAAAAAAGAAAACACAGTATTATATCATTTCTTCTTTATAGAACCCTTGCATCTACAGCACAGTTGGTGCCCTGTCTTATCTCTTTTAAAGTGCAGATTAAACTCTTGCTTAAATATCTTTCTATACATTGACTCTTTCACAGATCCCAAATTCTCTTTACTGCAATCGCTAAAATACATTGTATACATTTGTTTTATACTTAAGTTGGACTCTAAATATTGTTTCTTTCTAGAATATTGTTTGACTGGTTTCAAATCTATAGTTGTGAACGACATTATATGTTTTCTCACTCTATCCTTTATTTCAGAAGGCAAAGAATGTGAACTCGCTTCTGATAAGCCCCTACCATCTGGTTTCGGTAAATTCATATCAGTTTTTCCTGAATGCACATTATATACTGGTTTTTGGGATATGGCTAGAGTGCCTAGATAAAAATTCTTGCATACAGTATACCTTACTCCACGGACTAAAAAGAAATATTTAAAGGAATATTTCCTTTTGGGACTACCTTCAGAGGATTTGCTATTTTTAACATAATTCCTCTCCGTAGTGTTTAGAAGGAAATGTTTCTTCTCATTGGTGTTTAAGCTATAAAAGGCCTTGAATATATGTTGACGGTCTATGTCATTAATCCTCTCGTTACATTTAAATTTACAAGATTTCATGCAGTCTTTAGTGTTCCTTATGCGCCTCTCGGGAACAAATTTTCCTCTCCTACTTATATATGCTTCACCTTTCTGATGCTTGATTTTTCTTACATTGCAGGCCCATTTGTTGGGATTTGGAACTTGACTTCGGGTTTTCTTATTCTCGTCTTTTTGCTTTATAGGAGTTGCATCTCTTTCTGCTGGTTGTTTGTTATCGGATTTACACCTGTAAAATTTTTGCAAATATTTGTTAGAAATTTGATTTTAACTTTAAAATGTAAAATGAGATAATAAAAATACTTTTAAACATTTCCAGCATGTTAAACTTATAACAAAATGATATTTTAAATTCATGGACAAGTATGTATTATATTTTTACAAATTAAAATGAATATCAAGGTTTTGTGAAACAATTTTCTTCATTATTAAAGAAGGTCAAATTTAAGATTAATACATACTCTATTTGCTTTCCAGATATGAGTTGAATTCCCGGTTCTACCTTAGTTATGACACAGTGCCTATCCTTGACATATGTCTCATACTGTCCATAGTATGCCTGTTGGACACCATTTGTGATTACATGTTGCTTAAATACCGGCACTTGGGGCAGTAATACATGGGAAGTTATTTGCATAGAGCTTATATCATTCTGCAGTAATTGTGGCTGCATTTGCTGCATATTTTGCAAGTGAATTTGTTGACAGGGCATCATAGTTTGGTTCTGTGATATAATCTGCTGGCTAGTGATTTCATGTTGCACGTGAGAGACCGGCACGTGCAAAGATTCAGAGGTAATTGTCTGCTGGTAAGTCAACTTTCCTTGCGGAGTTTGAAGCGAGGGATGTATAGACACTGACGGCTGGTATACTTGAACTATATGAGGCAAATTCGGGGCACTCGGATTTGATCCATTTATATTCGGGTGATATTTCGATTATTTATTAACGACACAAGGAATTACTAGCTAAATCTATTCTAAAATTATTTGAGGCAATAGTATTAGCCGGATCGAATAATATTAATTAAAACACATAGTAAATGCTGAAAACGCGTATTTGAGTGAATATTCCCTTAAATATAATCACTTTATAGTAGTTTATTCCGGTATTATCGTAGTATGCCACGGTTCCAACTCAAGCAAAACAAAAACAATATGGACGAATAGTGAAGCTTTATAAGATGACATCTCTGATCTGTCATTTAAGAGATGCTTTTTAAAATTAAATTAAAATCAAATTTTAATTCAATCAACTGTTGACAAATAAATTTAATTTTTTTGAGGTATAACTATAATAATATTTTTGAACTATATTTTTGCTCTACAGATTATACGACCTTAAACTATATTGTGCTTTCATAAATAAATCAGTATTTATAAAAATCACCTACATATTTCAAATACGTGATGACTAAAATGCTTATAAATTTTTGCAGTTTTTTTTACTTTTAAATCTACCAACATAGCTTGTTTCAATTTAATATATAATTTAATTTCTGTATGCATATAGTACAAAACGCTATTAACGAACTAGACCTTTTGCTTTGTCAGATTTATTGCAGTAAGAAGACAGTAAAACTGCTACTAATGAACTTATTTTCTTTTTTTATGACCCTACAAAATAGAAACAGACGAGCAGTCGGGCCACCGGATGAAAACTGCCACCGACACCCATAATCATCGGCAATACCAGAGGTGTATCCAATGCACTCTCTACTTGAGACCTAGGATGTTACGTCTAGTTTACTTAGTAGATGCGCTGGCTGCGGTGCCCGGCAAACTGAAACACAGTAGTGTTTTACACGCCACTGCTTTGCAGAAATAGGCACCGCGGTGGTACCGCCCCAGACGGCTCTCTGTAAAAGAGGACCAGCTACCTATTAATATTGGTAGCAACAACTTATCAAAATATGTATATTGCGGCGGTATGCGTGTCAATCTCTGTTATTTGTAATATTAAACAATGGCTACTAACGAGGATGGGATAAAGATTTTGTCTTATTTTTAATATTCCATTAAACAAGCGATCATGGTTGATTTATAAATAATAAATCGAACGCTATTATTTAATATAAATATTTATTTACATAAATTTGTACCTAAGTTTTTATTGTATTTGCTGTTCATTTTCCCAATAAAATATTTATTCATCACTATTTTTATGGAAAATCTGAATATACAACCAAAAAGTTTTTGGAAAAATGGCTTATACTACAAGACTGCGAAGGCCGTCGTTTAAAATATTCTTTTTAATCATTTGAACATCAAATTATCGCCTAACTAGATGGGAATAAAGTACATATAAGGGGTAGTACGACTGCTTTGATATTAAATGCTGTTGCAATTTTTCTGTCTAAGGAACGATTGTAAATTTTATTAAGTTATCGGGATTTATGTCATTGTAGCTAAATTGTAAGCATACTAAATATTAAAGATCACATGAGTTTTAAAATAAAAGACACTTAAACAGTATATAAAAGATATTTATTTTAATTAACAAAATATTCGATAATATTTATATCAACATTTACTTAACAATTAGGTATACGTAAATATGATTATAAGTATATATTATTAGAACAACTATAAAAAGCAGTTTATTAAATGCTAGCTTTTAATTTGTACTTTATATTATTTGGCAAATAATAAAAAATGGCATAATTTTAAAACTATCAATAAAATGTCTTTGTAAATTTTATAATTACTAATAAATTTTTGATGTAAACATCGAATTATATCACGATAACGACTATCACTAATAATCGGTTCAAAACCGATAATTCTATTCGATTCGAAAAATAAAAATATAATTTCATATGGTAACATTCAGTTAAAATTTTTTTAACAATTTTATTGCAAGTCACTAAATAAAAATTTTATGCCAATGGCCGTCTTTAAATAAAAAAAATACTATTTGAGCTCAAACTTATCCTCTAAGAAGTGGTATACGTAATCGTATACAACAAGCATGATAGCGCCACCTGGACCTAATCGCAACACTTTTGGCAATAAGCCTTTGTAAAGAGCGCGAAATCTGTAACAGAAAAGATAAATATTTCAATACATTTTTTCTTCTTTTAGTTACAATCGCTCTACCACATATTTGACACTAAACAATAAATATATGATTGTTACAATACCATAAAATCTTATCAAAAGAAAAAAAATAAACACATGAAAATGTCACTCATTTATGACGAACATTTACAGGTGGGGGACTTGTCGGGATGTCGGGTTAATACAGCCGCCAGACTGTCGGCGTTCCGGTTCGTAAACCGATTATCGACGATCCTTAGGAGACATAAACAAAAGCCTAACCCACGTACCTTCTGAACATTTTTAGCAAAAAATGTTGGCCACCAAATTCGTGGGAACGGAAGCTTCCCGCGAACTCTGTGTTAAATGAAGCTTACCAAAGACGAGAGTCTGGAAGCATAACATCCGAGTAAAAAAAAAAAACACTTTCTAACTTAAATGCTACTTGAACAAACAAGTCATGGTTTTGCGGAAACGAAGGCTAATGTCACTGTTGAAGCCACAAAGTATAGGCTCTGATTGGTTAGACATTACGTTACCAACGGTTCTCGTTGTGAAGGTTCAGATAGGTAAAGTTCTATTTTATTTTGTTTAAGAACATTTATCTGTACCCTCCACGGGCTTCAGATAAAATAATCAGATGACAATAGCAACTCGAGTATTGATAAGAAATTTATGTCTTCTGTCCCTGTCAATCTATCATATTTATATTCAAAGTTATGCATCTAGTAACATTTTTTTTACATCAGTCCAGGTAACCGTACAATAGTAACACTGATCACAACAGTACAACTCTCGCGTTTCACTCAAACTTGACATCGACAGAATCACCAAGATATCGATGTATGTAGTGAGAATATCTTTGCCCGGGAATAGCTCGGATCTTTATCGTAATGTCAATTAATGATCGTATTAAATAAGTGACATTTTCATATCCACTAATATGAAACTTTATTGTTTAGTGTCAAATGTCAAAAAGAATAATATAATTGTATATGGAGTTGTATAAGTACTTAAGCTATTTAAGGAGAGCACGATAAATATGAACTTTTCCAAAAAAATATGAAAGAAAATATTTTTTTAATATATCTATGAACAGAAATATTTTCCTTTGGGAAAACTCGGATCTTTGTTGGATTATATATCTATGTTTAAAGAATAGTTCACAATAAACATTTTTTTTTTCAATTCAAATTCAAAGCTCATTAAAGGTCATATAGTCTAACTTCATATAAAAGTTAATGCAATAAAAAATTCCTTGGGTACCTAGATATTAAGACAAAATAAATAAATATGTCATAATTTCAAAACAGAATAACGCAGTACCGAAGTTCAACAATTAAATACAACTAGTTGTAAGCACTTCTACTTTCCAACGGTGATAAATTATCACACGTTAGTGTACTAATTACACGGTACATATTCAATTTTCTTGGCAGTAGTAAGAAAACGTTCGCTCTCGTTACAACAAGCTCATTCAGACGTTATCACCGAGTTTAGAAATAGATTTAGCGCTAAACTTGTAGTGTTACTATTCTGGGACCACGACATAAACGTGATTCAAGACTGTTTTATACACATACAATCAATTCTTGATTTAAAAATTAATTTGTCATAGCCTTAAGCGGTATAAGTCTGTGTAATTGATAATTATAAGAAGAGTGTGATTCACGTTCAATTATCGTACCAAAATTTCCTACTTCTATATCTTATACGCTTATACTAGTTAGAATTACGGCCAAAACCTTGGTTTGTTCAAGTCAATTCAAAGTCAAATATTTCTATGTAATAATAAAACATTACACTTTGTTATTGATTTTCGATTTATCTAACGCCTTTTTAGAAATGAAAACCGGCGTAAGAAACAAATCACCTGCTGTCTATATCTAGATATCATTAGGATAGGGGATACGTCCGATGGAAAAAATGCAACTTTATAATATTTTTTATCTCTATAAACTTTACCACTAATTAGCCTGCAATTAAATGACAAGATCTAAAATGCCCTTTTATCTGTAGCTTATCGGTCTTAACCTCTTTACTAGAATAACATTTATACAAGATACTAACATAGACCATTAGTGCCTGTTGACGTTTAACGTGTAGAAATACGTAACTTAATTGAGCTTTCATTTCAAATAATTCAAACCAAAACAATAAGCATATTAATACCACAAATTATTAAATAGAAGCCTGCTATTAAATTAATGTATCCTACATTAATTAGATTTAATAGATTAAACTTAGCGATTATTATACTAATATAATCCACTAATTTATGGATTATATATTTATTCCGACGTTTCGAATTCTATCTAGCGAAACGTCGGGAATATATTATATATATATATTATAATATATATATATATATATACATACATATATATAAAATTATCGCGAAAAATCCGTAAATTAGTGGGTTTGATACATATTTTTTATATTTCAAAATTACACATAAAACACTAAAGCAGAAAAAGTGACGCACTAAGCAAAGTCGGACATAGTCGATGGCACGGGATCATGGTTTGTGATTAGTTATTATCTTTGTATGTGAGTTTATTATTAAAATACAATTGAAAGGCTTTAGTTGTTGTCTCTTTAACATTGCGCATATGAAGCCCTTTAATTAGTGGTTACTCGCAAATTATCTTCATGTGAGAATCCTGGTGGAAACAATTACAAACAGTTTTCTGGCTCCATCCATACCTCATGTAAAACTCTTGTTAAAGCTATTATGGTTGGAATATAAGCCGACCATAGGATAAATTGGCAAAATGAGCAGGACGAAGATAATACTCGCAAGTTCTTATAGTTCTTAATAATGTATGACTTATCCTATATGTGTGCGTGCATTTAAACAATTTCGTGCACAAAACACACGCGTGATTCTGAATCAGTGTCGATGCATAAACGCACACTTGGACCGTCTCCAGATGCGGGGAAAATCGTTTCAGGGAAATCAGGGCATTCGATAAAGAGAACAAACCAGTCAAGGGATTGACAAACTTAAAAACAAGAGTATTAAGCTTCAAATTAGTATGAACTTGTTAGAGTAAACATTGCGAATTGTTGGTTCTTGCTCTTGTATTTGGATAATTATGAAGCGATTTGACATACACTGTATAGATGTTCGTTTATAAAAGAATTTAACACTGTATCTTTAAGTCTCAGTTCTTGTGCAGTCTTTAATTGATGATCACTTGGTATACACCACACCTCGGCTAAAATGAAACCAGGAATATATACGCACCCACTCTAATGCCACACTTTTAAAACACCGATACTTATTACACTACATTATTGGAACATGGTAATTGACAGGTGTGAAATGAAACTAATCGGAAAATTTTACGTTAAGGCCCGATCAGAGTTTGCTAATATATATTAGCTTGTAAAGGCTTATTAAACGTTGAGACATATTCTTGGCAAAGAGTATACGGTGAATGCACGGTAATAGCGGGACGAAGCAGTTCTTGAAACATTCTTTGTGTCTGCAAACGCGTTTTATCAGCAAATTTATTAATAAAATGAATCACATGTTTTTGCATTTTCACACCAATGCCAATTAAAATTTGGAATTTATATAGAGTAAATCTCAATTCGAATTCTAACAGCTAAAACGGAATTACCCATTAATATTCCCCACCACTGCCTCCGTAGCCTAGTGGTATGGGCGTGTGCTTTAGAAACCGGAAACCGTTCAATCGAATCCTGCGGGGACCCAACAAATTCATCATCATTGTTGCTCCTTAGTTGGTTAGAGCAATTTAGCCCGATCACCCATTTGTCTGAAAAGTAAGATGATCCATGCTTCGGATAGGCATGTAAAAAGTCGGTCCACCCACCAACCTGCATTGGACCAGCGTGGTGGGTTATGGTCCAAAACCTTATGCAGGAGGAGTGCATTTGGGATGGACAACGTCCAGCAGTAAACTAACACGGGCTGATGATAATGTTGATGATTCCCCACCAAAAAACAATCTACGTGATTATTCACCAGAATTACTATATACATGAAGGGCCGTACTTTTGACGTCAGTAAGCTTTATAGAGATATATATTCGATATCGAATTTAGCAATAAAATAACCGTAATGATTCTGTTTTTTATATTTTATACATTATAATAATAGCGTTTTTATCCACTTGGTAAACCAGCAATAAAGGTAGAAAAAAAAAAAAAATTGAGTCCCTGAAATAGGTCTCCAGATAGACCTTAAACTATCACGATTTTAAAATATACGTAATGTTATAAATATGTTGCACCCAAGGGAGTAGTCGAAAATTTGATTTATGCCATAGCGTTCTCTAAAATAACCGAACAAAAAAGCTGTTACAGGTCATTTAACATTATATGGTCATATTCATTATTTATGCATATACTAGCGGCCGGACCGACATTACCCTGCATTATATTTTAAGCAATAAGGATACTAAACAAAATACGAAATGAAAGTTCAAGTGGATGCAGTAGTTTACTTGTAGTATAGATAAACGATCTAGATATCGACCGCAGCGCCATCTGCAGGGCTTTTTGTGAATCGTAACCATCCTAGAATCCACTTGAAAATTCTTACAAAAAAGTTTTTTTGTGACCAGCGGACCAGCCGTTTAGGAGGAGTTCAGAACACGTACAGAAGAATTAATAAAAATATAATAAAGTACGCGACCGTTCAAACGTTTTCGATTTTTTGCCACAAGGATACACACTTCTTTGCAAACTGTCTTCTAGGAATATATTGTTCTATTCCTGAACCGAAGAACACGATGGTATTAATGTAAATAATGTAGCCCATTGAAAAGAAATGGCGTAGTACTCATTGCGTTACTTAGGTTATTTGCGTGATTAGTGATCGACTTCTTTTAGTTGTAATCCATTAGTAAGAATACTGGACATATGACACAACTTTGTTTCTGTGGGTTACCATGTGTACACCAATTACGTCTTTAGTTCTCCTCAGGTTATAACAGTGTTTAATTATTATTATAGATTTTATAACAACTAAAAATGTAACCTTATAGTTTACGTTAATTAAGTAAATTTTGCATTTTAAATTTACATTTATGCTTTTGTTTTTTGTATAATTATGACCTAAATTATTGTAACTTATTAATACTCATTTCCAATAACTTAAGATTCTTTATAATATTTTTTAAAGCACTATCTAGTCCTAAACAATAAATAAATACATAGAGATATATCTGTAAAACGCTATGTTCATTACACACTATTTTTCCGTAGCTGGATTCGAACCCACACCCTATTGCGAGACAGTAAAGTTCACTGACCCCTATACCAAGCGCGTCGTCAAGATCTATTTAAGACTTCTCAGTAAATAATGAACGAATATATAAATGAGAGTGATGTCAGTAAAACTAATATTAAATATACTAATTAGTGCACGAGACCATTTCAGTCAGCCCCGTGTCCGTGAACTGAACAGAGTTCAAGACGTAACGAGTTTACATTTAAATGAACTGGAAATCATTTGTAAAATTAAATTTAGTACAAGAGTAGCATAGACGCAATAAACGAAAAAACGAACCCACCACCTCCGGTTTCAAAATCATACGCCCTTATCACTAGGCTACTAGGCAGTCATTCGTTAAATATCACAATGTTATTATTATGACGTATGTGGAGAAAACATAGAGATACAGACATATAACAACTTAGTCTGCCCGTGACCATGGATGCTGGAAAGAATCCGAAACGTCGGGAATAAATATATTTAAGTAACGCGAAAAATCCTTAAATTAGTGGATTTGATATGTATAATAATCGCGTAAATAAAAGAAATAATTAGCTGGCACAGGATTTTTCTCAATGCCTTTATACATTTGACCGATTGAATAAAGATGGATGATGCCAAAATAATTCCGAACAAAAGAATATTTATAAAGGCCTTTGCGTACGAAGTCATAAAATTTAGTTCTTACACTTTACTTTCTGTTATTTTTTTCAATGTTTGAACTCTTGAACACAGCAAGATTTTGAGAAGAAAAGCAAAAGTAACAAGGGTCGATCATTGAAAAGAAAGATAGGAGAGTTACACATCGTTCATATTATGCAACCTCTCTGAATTTCAGTACATACATCAGCCTACTCCGCTGCTGGACATAGGCCTCCCCTAATACACCCCTATCCATTAGGGACTTTTGAACCGTATCCCACCACGCTGGTCCAATGCGGGTTGGTGAGTGGACGGATTTTTTACATGCAATTTCATTGTAGTTATTAACACAAGTTATTTTTATTTAAATTTAATACAATCTATCTTGTAAAAATTCGGTCCAATCTAATGGAGAAGGCGGGAATTATGGGAGGCCTTTGTCCAGCAGTGGACTAACATAGGCTGATAATGATGATCATCATGATGATACATTTCAAAAAGAAACTATATAATTTAAGATCTGTGTCACAACAACAGCGTGTGTGCAAATCACAAACATACATTAAATGGAATTAAATGTTATAATTTTTGGTAGGTCTCGTTTTTACAAGGGACCATCTGGGTAGGTATTATCCCGGTGACCATTCCTGCCGCAAAGCAGTAGTGTGAAAACACTACTGTGTTCCGATGTTTTGGATACGGTGCCCTATCCAGCGTATTTACTGGGTAAACGAGACTTAACACCGTATGTCTCACGGTAGGCAGCAAGCTGGTGATGCCACTAGTATTGCCAATGTCTATGTGCGTCAGTGACCACTTTCCATCAGGTAGCCCAACTGTTTATCAGCCTAAAAAACTCGATTTCTCATAAGAAGCGAGAAGATCGATGAAGGCTAAATAATACAAAATCGATCGACACGCTATTTCCAGCGTCAGGTGTCTCAAGTGGCGGTAAAATTAACTGAACATTGGCGTGCAGCCCGGGAAAACTAGATTGCATATGAAATGTAGTGTAAAATTTTACATAATGACCCAAGAGTTATTTTGTGTCTACTGTTGAGATGATGAAATAGTCTTACTATTTTTGTATCATATCGACTTTTTACGGATTATTAGCGTTAATTCTTTATATTTAGTCCCAACGTTTCGGACACTTCATGATGGATGCATCCTGCACGGGCAGCCTGCCGTGATCATGGATGCTCAAAAGATTTATTGACATAGATTAACGAGAAAAATCCGTAAAAAACGAATTCCGTCTGCCCTATGAACACAACCGTTAGAATATATTTGGTATGTCAGGTGGTAGAATATTATTTAATATGGAAATAAACACTATAAAATTCGGTGACTAAGTTTCGTTTAATAATATGTATCTAGTATTCGCTTAAAGGGCTGGATGAGAATAGCCGAAGAACTGATACGGTCGGGCGCATTAGGGGAGCCAAATGTCCAGAAGTGGACTAACCCAGGCTGATGATGATTATGTTTTATCTGTAAGCTCAGTGTCTGAATACTCGCTTTATTTGCGTTATAATAGAAAAGGGCCCAGGTTTAAACCCTGATGTTGTGAACATCGCAGGTATTTAATGTCGATTTTTTAGTGCTGTAGTGTAAGAAGATATCGGGACTAGACATCAATAGACTTTGTCTGACTTTCAGTACTTTTGATAACGTAAAATCTGAATTTACTTTAATTTTTTTTAATATTCTTGTAATATCAGAATACGAATGGATATTAATAGTTAAATGTAAATGGCTACATTTATTTATTTGTCGCTTTCAGTTTCTTTACCAATCTAAATAAACATCTTTTATAATTTCTTAGATAAGGATATTTTCTTAGGTTGTTTTTCTTTACGATTATTTACATTATGATAACTGTATGTTTCAGGAGCCCTCTTGTGAACAAACAACTTATCTATCTCAAACAGATAACGGCAAAGTTGAAAAAATAGTATTAGAACTATTTTGGTCTACGTTTGCAAAGTGGTTTTAATAACACTTATTTTAATCAAAACGGAATACTTTAACCCTCTATATCATGGTGTAGACTGTAAGCAACATACCGCTTCTCCTACCACTAAATTCATACGATTAGTTTTTGACGTTATAATGCACTGTTTACGTAGTCTACAAACCGAAGTAACGAACAGGTACTAAAAATTTTCCATAGATGGCGTTACCTGCCACAAATTGAAGTTTTTTCACTAAGCCGTTGTGATTTAAACAAGTTCGCGCGTGCTCCTAATTAAAAATTATTTTAAAAAGTTTTTCGTGTTTTGTGGGTTAATTTTCATAATATGGACAGGTAAGTGTCTAAATATTTGATATTTGAAGTTATCAATGGCAAATATTATCATTTATTAGCTATTTTTGAAAATTAATGTTTGTTGCCCGTAAGCTACATTGACGTTTATGGGTATAATTTGTATTAGTTTCTGGGTGTATTGATAAGTGTTATTTCGTCATCCAGGGCAGCTCGTAAGCGTCCTCCTCGAGTCCTTTTGGAGGAAGATATTACTTCGATTCTGCAGAATGGTGATGACAGCGAGGACGGTTTGGATTTTGATGATGACAGCCTAGCAGACCCAGATTTTTCACCTGAATTAGAAACTTTTGAAGACAATACTTCCACCTTAGATATCGACATGGATTCTATTATAGAAACCTTAGAAAATAGCCATGAGAGTTCAGTTCCATTACTACCAAGGACTGAAACTACATCAAACGTTGCCGTTGCTCAACCTTCATCAGCTCAAAGCAATCAATCAAGACCCACTACATCGAAACCTACTAAACTGAATTTACGCTGGAAGAAGAAGAGCCTACAGTTGAATACCGAGCAGCTTAGGTTCAAGGGTAATAGATCTTGGGCGCTGGACTTCAAGAGCTAGATACTCCTATCCAGTTTTTCTTTACCTTTTTCACAAGAACTTATCACGATGATTTCAGAGCAGACCAATCTTTATCAAGTTCAGAATGATCCTAATAGCACTTTTCGTGTGACAGAAATGGATATCAGGCAATTTATGGGTATTGTTTATCTTATGTCTCTTATTCGATTACCTAGAGTTACGAACCACTGACTCGATACTTGGTACCTAATAATACAGGATACTATGTCATTAAATAAATTTGAGAAAATACGCCAAACCTTACACTTCAACGACAATAGTAAAATGTCTCAGGAACGATCCTGAACATGACAGAATTTTCAAAATTAGACCAGTAGTTGAGTCTTGCAATGCAGCTTACAAGAAGGTCCCATTGGAAGAACACCTTTGTGTTGACGAGCAAATGTGTTCCACCAAAGCACGGAATGTGTTGAAGCGATACAACCCTCAAAAGCCACACAAATGGGGTTACAAAATCTACGTGTTGAGTGGCGTTTCTGGTTATGCCTATAAAACAGAAATTGAAACTGGCAAGGAAAACGTTACGCTTCCAGAGGAGCCAGATTTGGGTGCAGCATCAAATGTCGTCATGAGGTTAGCGCGCATGATTCCAAGGCATCAAAATTACCAATTGTATTTTGACAATTATTTTACCTCTCTTCGTCTGTTGGAATATTTGGCCAAAGAAGGCATTCACGGTCTTGGTACGATTAGAAAAAATAGAATCCCAGACTGTAAATTGCTACCAGAAAAGGAGATGTTGAAAAAACCCAGAGGTTATTCAGAAGAATATGTAGCGGATGTCAACGGCACCGACATATCTAATGTGGCATGGAAAGACAATAAAATTGTCACTCTGGCTTCTACTTTTGCTGGAATACAGCCTGAAACTGATGTTCGTAGATGGGACAAACAGAACTCCAGGTACGTGAGCATAAAACGACCAAATGTTGTAGGAGAGTACAACCGCCACATGGGTGGTGTTGACTTGATTGATAGCATCATGGGGATATACAAGATACAGTTGCGTAGCAAACGATGGCAAATACGTCTATTCTATCATTACTTGGACCTGACAATGGCCAACTCATGGTTACTATATAAAAGAGTCTGTAAAGACAAAGGCCTCCCATGTCGTTTATCTTCAGCGGATTTTCGTCTTGATGTTGCAGTGACTCTTTGTAAATTGGGTATAAAGCCTAGTATGTCTAGTCGCCGATCGCTGGAGAAAGAGATACAAGCAAAAAAACATAAAGGACCTGCACAGCATGCACCTCCTACGGCAGTACGGCAAGACCAAATTGGGCACTGGCCCCAATGGTCCGATAAAAAAATTAGGTGCAAACTCCGAAGTGCACTGGATTTACTCACAATACATGCGAAAATGCGGGTTGCACTATGCTATACCAAAACCAAGAACTGCTTCAGGAGCTTCCACCTCTCATAACTTTCTCTTATATAATTTTTAAGTTTATGTCTCAGTGTTGCTCACAGGCAACACTCCTAATTTTCTATATATTTTTAAATAATTGAATAAACGAAAACTATGAAACACGTATATTTTTATTTTATTTTAACTACCCATATACAAAAAAATATTAAAAATCTATGTTATTGAGTTATAGAGGGTTAAATATCATTCTCATGTATCATAAAATTCATTTACTTTAAACAAAAATTATACGGAATCTGCGTGAACGGCATTGGTTAGTACACACATACATATTTATTGCCACCATACTCACATTCTTTGTTCCTGAGCCAATAAATATTTGGTATCTATGTACACAAACATGTTGGAATGAAGTCTCTTGTCGAAGTACAAGTTAAAGTCAAAATACAAGTTGACCTGGTTAGTTTACGCTTCGTATAATTTTCAGTTTTATTCAACGCTAGTGTACTCACCAACACAAACATAGAAATTTCACGTACCTAGCGTTTGTGGGTAGCGTTAATAACATAAATTCTATCTCTTAAGTGTCTCAGGTATAACATTTATGCCCCGATAAAAAGTTTCAAACGTCTTTAATAGAGTACAAGCCAGATTTGCCACTTCAATATAAATCATTCCAAATCAAATATGCTTATAAAAAACATCGTATTAATAAAGTTTTATTGTTTAATAAGTCTGCAACTACGTGAAAGTAGATAAAATACTCATTCGTTCAGCAAAACCTAATCAACTTTACACTAGATTCCCACTGAGACCATTGAAAATGACTGGTTTGGAAATCTAGTGTTAATCATAAACCAATGTCCACTCACCCTTCTTCCCTATAAACAAGTCCTATCGTGCCAAGAGTATTTTTGTATTTGATTGAGCCAGGAACAGGCTGCGGGCCCTGGATGCGACTTTTGGCGACATCAAACGGTATATTCACGCAGGAACCCAGCACTCCTGAGGTGAAGCCGATAGCTATCTTTCGTCCAAACTCCAGCAACGGGTCCTGTGAACAATGCAGGCTTATAGAATATAATGAATACCCAAAACTCCCATGTGGCCTAGCGGTATTGATTTTGCTTTACGAATAAATGATCGTTGATTTGGTGACGGAACAACTTTGTATTACAATTGCTTATTACTCGGCTTGGCAAATGGACCCACCCCAATGTAATTCGTTCATTATTACAAGTTGTAATTTTACACCTTTTTGGTTTTGATAACTAGCAGTATCGGATATGTGATATATGATTTATAGGCCATCGTACATAAATTAGCCACACCAATCCCTGTAATCCCTGGCAATAAAGTGACGTCATACATTTAGCTTACTTCATAGAAATGTCAATCACTGAGTGACACTCGACTAATAACATATGCACGACGCCTCTTCGTTGCTCTAGGTCACTTTGTCTAGATCAACTCCATATCTAAGTTAGTAAAACAGTTGGCTTTTTTATTGCCTACGCAGGAGGACGAGCTGGCGGGCTACCTGATGAAAAGTGGTCACCAACGCCCAGATAGTCATTGACAATACCAGTGGCATCTATCCAACGCGCTGCCTACCGTGAGACTTACTAAAATTTGTAAACTCTTAGCACCTTGTAATTGTGGCTACATTCAACAATTACGCCACAGGGCAATCAACATATTGCTTAATTATTTAATTTACGTTAATTTAATGCAAAGCCGCAAACGGTTATATTACCAATGTAATTTAAAATTTAAATACATTTTAATTATTCTATTATTGGAAGCGACATTATAAGGCACATGTAATTAAAATTACTTAGAATGCAATTGACATATCCGCCTCCGTGATCTAGCCGTATTGGCCCTTACTTTATAAACCCGAGATCGTGGGTTCGAATCCAGCGGAAAAACAATTTTATGTAATCATTGTTTTCTGGTTGGTTAGGACAATTTAGGGCCGATCACCGGGATGGGCATGTCAAAAGTTGGTCTACCCGCCAACCCGCATTGGACCAGCGTGGTGGTATACGGTCCGAAAACCCCTAAATGGATAAGGTGTGCATTATGGGAGGCATATGACTATGATGTTGATGATGATGAATTGACATATATTGCATACTCTGTAATAGAGGTGCTTTATCTAAGCATTAAATAAGTGACCAAAAAACAGTTAAAATTTGACCCCATAAATACCATATATGTAAGCTGCGACACACTAAAGTTTACCATTTCATAATGTAGTACAAACCACGCAAAGACAACAATTGAGTAATACCTTTATCTTTGAAGAGGTCATGTCAACAAATGATAACAACATTTTTGAAAGGAGAATATCAGATTTCCTCCATCTCCCCACTGATAATATGTTATCAAAGACAAAAAGAAGTATTCCAATACAAAAAAAACTTGTAGCGTTATCATTATAGCAAATAACAACAGTTATCTTAAATTGTTTAGAAGAAAATATATTACCTAATAGCTATAAGTTTTTATATATATACATGACATGTTATAATTTCTTTAAAGGTACAAATTAGATAAACTTCACTTAGCTGGATGAAAGTAACCTCATCATTAATAATTAATTAATTAGCCATTTATACATAACCATATTTCATATAGTTAAAATATAAATTACAGTAACTCTATCCCCATAAGCATTTCTTGAAACAGCAAAAATTTAATTTTTATATGACTTTTCTATTACAAATTTTTAATGTCTGACCGAACTTTCGGTTTCGGCCAGGTTTCGGCTAAAAATCAAGTTTCGGCCTGTTTCGGTTTCGGGCAAATTTGGCCGAAACTTTATTCGAAACCGAAACTGGTTTCAGAAGTGTTTTCAATTTCAAAATAGTAGCGAAAGTTAAATGTGTCATTGCTACAATCGAGCTCAGATCAGTCGATTTTAGTTCAGGCAAACATTCCAAGTTTGACAAAAAAATTGATGATTCTTCTAGAACGACAAGGAGGGAACAAATACTAGTGAGAACAAAATATATACTCCTTGGTAACCAAAAAATAAATACAAATAATACTGGAAAACGTAGCTCAGATGTTTGTGTTAATAAAAAAATCTTCCCGTCTCTTTATTTTTTTTTCTGAATGTAGTCATTTGTTTGCTATGTGTGGTGAAATGTTCTCGAAAATAGAAAAAAAACAAGTGCGATCTTGTTATAAAAAACACTGTTATAAAAAGTTAACAACGCAAAAGATTTATGGCGGCTCAAAGGCAACATGAGAAGAGTCTGCTCTGTCGTAATCGATTGTCTCAAAGTGGGCTTCTTAATTTCGAGTAGGGAGAACTAGCACGGAAGACGAACATGGTTGCAGCCGTCCATCGAAGCCAGTAATCAACAAGAAACAATAAGAATATGCTGCCATAATCGAAAAAACTGTTTAGCGATTAAAGACTTACCATCTGATACCTAATCCAAGAAACGAGCATTTCATATAGAGGTACTCAACGCATACTGACACAAATTATGAATATGAGAAAAGTCTCCGCAAGATGGGTGCCGAGAATCAGAAACAAAATCGACTTCGATCTTCGATCGACAAGTTTTAAGAAGATTCTAAAAACTTTAAATCTAGTTTTGTGACAGTGGTCGAAACATGGGTTTATCCCGAAGGATCTTCATGCCGTGGCCGTGGTATATTGCCTGGCCAGGATATGGCCTCAATATTTTGGGACTCAGAAGTGATATTGTTGATTGATTACCTGGAGCGTGGAACCATCATTACAGTTATCCAGCTTTAATACCGAGGTTGAGAAAAAAGATGCAAACTTTAAACGGGCGAGCTGTTTCATCTTGACAACGATTGGCACAGGTTGGAATTAGCGATGGCCACCGTTCAGCATGCTAGCGTACAATAGGTTGAGCTTCACATATCTTTATTCAATTTAGAAGCATTACACTTTCTTATTGATTGTCAAATAAACTTTCACCGGTTTGAATATGTGAGCCTCTGATCTGAGAAGAACCGGCGTAAGAAACTCAGAGGGATTTTTTCTTTTTTCGATTAATTTTACAATTTTTTTTACATACAACATTATATTATAAGAGTTTGGAATAGCCTGGAGCGAGCAGTTCATTACCAGGGCGTGTTATCTATCAAATCATTACAGCAATAATATCCTTTAACGCACAAATGTTCCTTTCAAACTTTTTCAAATTTATTTACAGATAATAGCTGAATGTTTTAAAATGCCTGTTCTTGAATTAGCTACTGGATGGTAATTTTGATCGCTTAAAACAGTGTTTCGAATTTAGCACATTTTCTGGAAAATGAGGTTGATGAGTGGCTGCAATGATATTTGTCTTCCGTGCCTGTTCTCACTCAAAATTGGGACACTCTCCTTATGGTAATGGAATACGGCAGAGCAGATCTACTCTATGTTGCCCTCACAACGTAATGAATATTTTGCGCCGTTATTTTTTTAACAGAGGTTTTTGTAACAATTCCATAGGTTTTCAACATTTAGAGAAACGTGCTGAGGAAGGCAAACAAATCACTACATTCAGAAAAAGCAAAGAGAATCAAAGATTATTTTTATTAATATAGCAAATATCTGAGTTAGCCTTCCAGTATTTATTTATTTTGTTCCAAGGAGTATCTTTTGTACTTGCTACTTTTTGACCTCCTTCGTCGTTCTAGAAGATCGATCATCGATCTGTTTTAAGTACCTTAAATGGTTGTCTGAATCAAAATCCAGATTTGAGCTCAGTTGAGTTTTTGATACACTTTAACTTTCGATACATCTGTTTCTTTAATGATACATGCAACTTCTGAAACCGGTTTCGGTTTCGGCAAAATCAGCCAATTCGGCGAAACCGAAACTACACTGTAACCAAACTGGAGCCGAAACTTGATTTTTGGCCGAAACTCGGCCGAAACCGAAATTTCGGTCGGACAATAGTTTTTATAGTCAATTCTAAGTATGAGATCAACTTAAAAAAGCATTTTTTAGATTTACTTTCAAGATATTATGACAGTCAGTCTTCAAAGTATTGTAGAAGAGACTTAAAAAATATATATTTGAAAAAGTAAAAAATAATAATTGAAAACATACCTCATGTTCAGGGATGAAGCCTTTCACACTATGGTAGAAACCGAAGTACACCATGTTGAATATTCCATTCCTAGCCATAGTGGCCGGTAAACCTTTATTAAGTCCCCTCGAACCTAAGCCATTCTCTCGTACAATCTGTCTGGTTACTGACCATGTGCTTGGCACTTGAGTGGCCAGTGCTGTATTAGATTGTAGAGTCACTTTGACTACTTCAAATGGATTGACTAGGATAGCCTCAGTTATCCCTGCCCCTAGACCAGCTAATGAAAATGTCTGCAAATAGATAAATTTCAGTAATTCCTACACATAAAGCAGGCATTTTTAAGCAAAAAAGCTATGTGTATTTGTGTGTTATGAGAAACAAGTATTTTTTTAAAATACAATAAAAATATTTTAATACTAGAAATTATAGAAGTAAAATAAAGTATTAAGTATTTAAAATGAATACATAATAAATATAACTACAAAATGATATAAACGAAATTTTAATATGTTAATACTAGAAGTAAATGAAAAATAAACATAAAAACATATATATATTTAAAACAAAATAAATCTCACTAAGGGAGTGGGTGTGCTGGAGCCAAACATGAAAAACCTTTTGTATTGTTCAAATGTCGCAAATTTCACTGCACGTTTCGGCGTCTCAGCTAAAATTGGTGGCAAAATTCCTTTCCAGAATGAAGCTAATCCCTCGTATTTATACATTTTCTTCATACAGTCTATGATTCCATTGTAGTAATGTGGATCAGATTTTTTTAATATAGAATTCGTTGCTTGCAGCTGAAACCTAGTTTTAACCAAGTCTAACGGCTGCATAATGCAGACTTCTATGAAGCCTGCACTTCCACCAGCTCCTATATGCATCGCTGCTTGTTTAAAAAATCTATCAACATCGCCCATTTTAAAATAAGTTTATCTATGTTAACGAACTGTAAGAAAACGCTCAGCACTTATACACTGCACCTGCAACAGTCCAAAGAATACTGAGACATATGGTGTAAAGTGTACTCTCAAAGAGAGCGATAACATTTAAAAATAAAAATATTAGTATTTTTGTCAGATTAGAAATGTCATAATGACAAACAAATATTGCACACAGGTAATAAAAAGTTTGACGTATTCACCATAACCAATTTAAGTCTGTAGTTTTGCAGACATCCCTATTTCCTTAATGTGCATTCGCAATTGTGTTGATAGCAATACTGGATGCAATACATGTCAGAGAAACTTCAAAGCATTGAAAGTGTTGTTTCGATTATGTTTTCTATTCAAATAATCTCAAAGTCTTAGAATAGTTCTTACCGTGAGACAAGTTATTAAAAAACTGTTGCAAAGTTAAAAAATGTATAGATATTACCCTATCGACGGTGCATAATTTGTGCAAATAGTCAGTATTTTAACCGATGTCAATAAAGACTGTTTTAGTGTCCGCATTTTCATTCAAAATGGCAGGAAAGACGAGAAAATTGCATTTCGATATAAGCTGATGTGAAATGTGATCGTAAAATCTGTTTTGACTGTGTTGTGTGATTGTGAATAAAGAGCGATTTAGATGTGGAAATGTGGACACAACTTTAACGATGGGCTCGCAGACATTGGAGATTTTGCGTCAAGGTGTTTGGGCATCGTTGACAGGTGGCTGGTTTTACGATCCCCACCAGAATTTGTTCTGCAATACCGTGCATTTGTACATCTGGCTGTTTTTATTATGCCTTCCGTTTTCTATTTACTTGGTGAGTACAAGTACTGCGATGTCTTTTAAGATAGGTTATAAAATGCAGTCATAACAAAATCAGGTCACGAATTCATCTTTGTTGTTATTGTTTGATTAAGGAAAGAAGTCATTTTAATGTTACGACTAAGCCTTATAGTAATGACTGGCATATAAAATTAGGTGGTATTTTGTATTCTTTCTAATAGAGTCGAATTTTCGTCACTATTTTTAGCTGTTATTTTAAAAATCGTCCAACACAAGTATACAGCAAAAAATAAATAAATGTTAGCATAATTTTATGCAACACTTATATTCATCACATAGAGATTATGTTACACTGTATGGGTTTTTTTTAATAGCTTTGATAACCACATCCTTTTTAGTAGTATATTATTCTGGTGTGTCATATTTTATGAATCATTATAGCTGTTGTCACAACCATGCAAGGAAATGGTCAAATAAAACTGAATATGTTTTTAAGTGTGTCTAGGTAAAAGGTTCAATGATTACTCTGGCACTTTGTGCCTTTGCTTAACTCTTTTTTACTCAGATAGTCAGAAAATATATAGGAAATTAATTAATCAACAAAAAACTGAAAAAGACATTACTTATTAAGGCTTATTACAAAAAAAAAATTAAAAGAAGTAGATAGATAAAAAACACACCCAATCTTTTATAAACTGGTACATTTTGCATAATATACAGATGTGTGTTCATTTCAATATTTTAAGTTTAAAATTGAATTATGTGATTTAACATGAAACCACATTTAATGTACATTGTGTATTTATTGCTTCAAAGTGATTACAATATTTGATTTATTGTTGCCTAATTATGTTTGATTTCTTTTGTTTTGGCTAACTTTAGCCCATTATTTTATGCCTGTAGTGCTATATAAAAATAATATTTTATAAATGCTTAGAATTACTGTTATCATAAAGAACATAAAAACAATGTACAATTATATAGTTGTTTTATTTAAATAGAATCCTTATGAAAAACATTTAATAAACATTAATGAACTGACAATACAGCTGTTGATTGTTTAATTTGAAGGAATTGTATTACAATTTGTAATATTTAGAAATACAATTTCATATATACTTATATAATAAATTCTCCATTCAGTAACTCGTAAACATGTAGATTGTTTTTTGAAAAGAAGTTGCCTGCATAAAAACTGTTATTGAAGCACTGCACTGCATAACAACTTGGTGATTTAGAGTAGTATTGACTTAGAAAAGTGGATAGTTAGGTCATAATATCAGCTACCTAACTTTTATGTATATTACAATCATGTTTATTGTGTTTCTGCTGAATATCAGTACTTCCCCCCTGCAAGTATTGGATGGATAATTTACTGTGCCTTGGTAGCTCTATTGTTCACATGCCTAAAGCTATTGAACCATGGACTACACCACATGTACGATACAAAGGAGTGCATTGTTGTCCAGCCCACTGGCGATCCAGCAAATCCTTACACAGGAACTGGGTGAGTTTGGTAACATGTCATTTTTAACCAGCAAAAATTTAAAACTGACTAAATTAATAGTATTTATTCCTGAATGTCTATTTGATTACATTTATTTGATAGAATCAGCTTATTTCTGTGCAAAACATATTTTGTTAAATTATCCTTATCCTTTTTTGTTTTATATATCACAGAGTTTTTAAGAAAAGTTTACTAAATTTGATGATTGTACTAATATAGTTTGATTTACTTTAATTTTGATACTTGTATAGTTAGTATTTTATAGTGTCCGACCGAACTTTCGGTTTCGGTTTCGGTTTCAGCCGAGTTTCGCCAAAAATCAAATTTCGGTCAGAAGTTTCGGTTTCGGCCAAATTTGGCTGAAACTTTTGCCGAAACCGAAACTGGTTTCAGAAGTGTTTTCAATCTTCAAATAGTAGAAAGTTAAATGTATCATTGTACAATCGAGCTCAGATCGGTCGATTTTAGTTTAGACAAACATTCCAAGTTTGACAAAAGAAATTGATGATTCTTCTAGAAAGATCGAGGAGGAACAAATAGTAGTGAGAACAAAATATATACTCTTGGTCAACCAAAATAAATCAAATAATACTGGAAAGTGTAGTCAGATATTTGTTGTGTTAATAAAAAATCTTCTCGCTCTCTTTTACTTTTTTCTGAATGTAGTCATTTGTTTGCTAGTGTAGCGAAATGTTCTCGAAAAAGAAAAACCCAAGTGCGACCTTGTTATTAAAAACCACTGTTATAAAAGTAACAATTGCAATAGATTTATTGGCTCAAAGGCAACAAGAGAAGAGACTGCTCTGTCATAATCAATTGTCGCAAAGTGGGCTTCTAATTTCGAGTAGGAGAACGTACACGGAAGATCGAACATGGTTGCAGAGGTCCATCGAAGCCAGTAATCAACAAGAAACAATAAGAATATGCTGCCATATTCAAAAACTTTTTAGCGATTAAAGAATTACCATCTGATACCTAATCGAAGGTTTTGCGGAAAAGCTCGAGAGAAGCCATCTGTCGAAGCTCAGGAACAGCTCTGGCCTGACTGTTTCTACTAAGCCTGAGATCTTGTCGGAGATAGAGGACTTCTATCGCAAAATCGCGTCACAGGCTCCTCAACCTACACTACCGGTCTAACGATCCCCTGCTAGTCTGACTCGACATCATTCTGGTGAGCTTCCTAACGTCAGCTTTGATGAGGTTAGTCTGGCTCTTAGGCAGCTTAAGGGAGGGAAGGCTCCAGGGAAGGATGGAATCACGACCGAACTACTTCGGCAGGGGACCCTGTTCTAGTGCGTTTCAAAAGGTATTCGATTCCGTCCTTCAAAGAGGCATTTTCCCAATGCATGGCTTGAAAGCGAGGTTGTGTTGTTTTTCAAGAGGAGACAATACCTCCTCAAGAATTACCGACCGATCTCGCTTTTTAAGTCACATATACAAAGCTGTTCTCGAAAGTCGTGACGAATCGCCTCAAATAAACAATGGATTCCAGCCACCGGAGCAGGCTGGGTTTCAGAAGATTTGCACCATAGACCACATCTTCACCATAAGGCAAGTTGTACAAAGACCTGAGTACAATCAGCCACTTTGCCTTGCCTTTGTGGACTTGAGAAAGCTTTTGACCTTAGAAAACCTTGGGTGTTCTGGATGCCTTCAACGGTATCAGGTCGATTATCGATACGTCAGGGTGGAGGTCTCTATATGGCGCGTCTATGTCTGTCCTGATTCCGGGGTGAAACGAGACCAATCCAAATGCATCGAGGTGCGACAGGGGATGTTCTTTCCCCGAAACTGTTCACTAATGTTTGGAGGATGTCTTCCAAGACCCTAGACTTGGACTGATGCATAAGTATCAACGCCAGTAACCTTTCACACCTCCGTTTTGCCGACGATATCGTTATATTGGCCAGACCTTGGAGGACTTGCAGGAATGTTGCCATCTAAATGAATCCTCCGACCATTGGCCTCAGGATGAACTTGGACAAGAAAAAGTCATGTTCAACGAACACGTTCTCCGAGGCCAGTCAATGTCGATTTACTTTCAAGTTGTCGATGACTATGTCTACCTTGGCACATATTGCAGTTGGGAAGCACAACTTCGAGAGGAAGCCGATAGGGAATTCAGTTGGGCTGGCCAGCATTGAGGGCTAACCATTTTCTCCACGTCGCCGATACCGCAGAATTTAAAGACGAAAGTCTTTGACCAATGCGTACTCCCCGTGATGACCTACGGGGCTGAAACGGGCCACTGACCGTTGACTGGTCCCAAATTTGCCGTAAGCTCAACGGGCTATGGGTGCACCATGCTTGAGTTTCTTTGTCGGATAAACGCAACGAATGTATCCGCCAAAGAACCAAGGTCACCGACATAGTCATAGGATTAGCTCGAATGAAGTGGCGGTGGGCTGGCCGGTAAGAAGAACCGATGGCCGATGGGCCAATAAGGTCTGGAGTGGAGGCCGCGTTTGGGAAGACGGCAGCGTTGGTCGACCCTGACCAGGGGTCAACTCGCGCAGTGCCGGTTCAAATTGGCAGCGGCAGGTCAGGCCGTCAGGTTCATTGAAAAGGCCTTGTCCAGCAGTGGACGGAGAAGGCAATGATGATGACCTAATCCAAGAAACAGAGCATTTCATAAGATTACTCAACACATATTGACAAAATTTTGAATATGAGAAAAGTCTCCGCAAGATGGGTGCGGAATCAAAAACAAAATCGATTAACAATTCGAAGATATCTTCTAAAAACTAAATAGATTCAAAACTTTAAATTTAATTTTTGACAGTGGACGAAACAGGGTTTATCCGAAGGGTCTTCATTCCGTGCTGGTATTTGCCTGGCGGGTATGGCCTCAATATTTCAGGATTCAGAAGGATATTGTAGATTGATTACCTGGAGCTGGAACCATCATTACAGATTATGCGGCTTTAATCCGAGGTGAGAAATGCCGTCGATGATAAAAAAGAGGCAAACTTTGAACGGCGAGCTGTTTCATCTTGACAACTACCGGCGCTGGTTGACATAGCGATGGCCACCGTTCAGCATCTGGCGACAATTGGTTTAGCATCCCCGTTCACCTGATCTCAGCCTATTTATTTTCATCTTCTCCAAATTGATACAATACTTAGAGGAAACATAAGTTAAACATAAGTAAACGGATGCCGTGGAGAACTTTTGCAGGACCAAGACAATCCATTTTAAAAGGAATTGAAGCATTGGAAACTTGGAACGTGGACTTGGGTGTGTAGGTGGACTCAGATTATGTAGAAAAAAAATAATTAAGCTATCATAGTCATTATATTCTATCTCTACAACTTTTTGATCCCCCTCGGAACTACAAATAAAACCAAAGTATTAATTAGTAAGATTTCAAAATACCAATACTTAGTCTTTAATGCAATTGTCACAATTATTAATTTTTTATTAATAACTTATATTGCTATAAAAATTTATTTCAATAAAAAATATATATATTTTTAATATTTTGTTACATAAAAATATTATTAGAACTAGAAAACGATTACCACACTTTAATATACTGTTTCATTCCAGACTAAACTAAAGTATAATAATAGGCATAAAAGCTCCATATTTTAATATTTTAAAATTTTATATTGATCACGTGAGTTTCGGTTTTGTCGGCGAAACTGAAGCCACACCGAACTTTCGGTTTCGGTTTCGGTTTCGGCCGGAAAAACAGTTTCGGTGGACTCTAGTATTTTATGAAAAATAGTAACTTATATCTACTTTTCAGGCAAGAAGAGGGTATGGAGATGATGAGGCTTGGAGTGGCTTTAGGCAATGCTTTGGAGAATGATAATGAATCAGTAACATCCCTTGAGTATCACAAACCGAATAATAGTACAATTGGTATGTATATTTATTTATTAATCCCACATGTTTATAGCTACAAATTAATTTGAACAAAGATTACAAATAAAATCCTTGTTAAAGGCATGATCTATATGGTAGTTAGGTGCACACCAAAGGTGATAGGTCTCGTTTTTCTTGGGGTACCTGGGATAGTACCAATGCAGTGCTTTTCATGCGGTAGATCAGAAATGTGTAAACATTACTGTCGTCTGGTAGTGAGGGAAATAATTTCGATATTCTTTATATTGATTTAAGTCTAATTTGACTAAGTATAGAGGTAGATTATAGCACAAAATTTTCTTTTTAATTTATTTGTTTTTTATGTGTGTCATATTCTTATTTTAAATGGAATATTTCTTCACAGACCTCAAGGTGGACGTCCATCGAAAGAACAGCTCAGAATCGAGTATGGAGGATAGTGCGATGTCCTCAAAGCCGCCTGAAGCCGTCGCGGTCACCAAGTCTGACCTCTGTGTTAGCCAAACCGAAACGCCGGGACCATCTAAAGTCCGCACCAACCACCGAGGCCGATCGAAATCGGGCCACAAAAGGGAGCATAGGACCAAAAATAGAAGGACTCACGCCAATAGGATAGACGAGTTAATTGTAGAGGAGGCAAGGCACCAGATGTTTGTCAACAATCTTCCCGTACACATGCTAGCCGAAGACGGCCCGTTCGCTAAAGTGAGCCGACGGTACCACGAGTGCCCGCATCGTCGTGCCTCCAATAAGGAGTTTTTCAAAGAATGGCTATACTTAGACGCGAGAGACCCTAACGGTGACACATACAATCCCACAGTCGCACGCCAACTTAGCTCCGACTCTAGAGACAATTCGGAACCGAGTGTGGGACCACCGTCGCCAAAGAAACGGTCTCACAGGCGAAGGTACATAAACTATCCAGACGAGAGCTGCACCAAGTCAGCCATGGCCTTAGCAACTCAACCATGTATGCGTCGAAATTCTAACTCGACAATGTCCACGATACAACTGCCGCTGCTTAACTCAACTGCACAGCTGGTTTCCCATATGAGGAGGCACTCAAACAATGCGGATACCGGATTCTTCGCCAGCGTCGAACTAGGCGAGTACATGATGGTAAAGGCTGAACCTCCGACGAATAACGTCGATAAAGCTAAAGGCAAGAGTCCCGGAGTCAGAAGAATAAAAAGTGCCGCCCTCGAGATAGCGTGCCCGCCACCCAGCGTTTCCAACCTCTCCCCACACCCGAACAGCGCCGAAACCATCGGGGGTCAGGTCCTCAAGAATCCTAAGAGCGCGGTTATCCCGCCGCCAAGCAAAAGCCTGACTAGAGGCCCTCACTTGAACTTGTATCCTAAAAACGAATCCGGTGAGGGTTGTAGCTATCCTTATCTCACGTACGGATCGGAGATCGTATACCCTATAGCGGAGATATCGGATGAAATGCAGACGTCCCAAAAGGAAACGGATCTAGATTCTAGCGGTGACAGCTACAGTGATTACGAAGACGAGAAACAGTTTCGCGGTTTTGATTGGGACGCTGAGCAGTCGCCCGCTGTTCGCTCAAGTGATTCTGATTATGAAAACAACGGCTCAAGGTCGCCCCTCTTGGACAGACCTTCGGATGTACGAATAGTTCGTTCGAAGCACTATGGCGACTGCAAAAAACATTGCTGCGACCGACACACAAACATAAAACATAACTCGGATTGTCTCAACGAAAAAATGAAACATGTAAGACTGAAAAAGCTGTCCAAAAGCGACCATTACGAGAACAAGCGTCACGATAAGGCGAACGCCTGCGAATGTAAATATAGTCCCGGCGATTACTTTGACAAGGCCAGTGCGAGCTCGAAGGATTTGCTTATAGAGAAGTCTAGTTTAGAGTCCAACGACCCAGATCAAGATAAGAAAAACGATGATCCGAAAGTCGTTGAAAAGAAACTGTGGGACCACGATATATCTAATTCTAGTAGTAGTAGTAGTGAAAACAATTCCGACAAGATACCAGAAGACAATAAGTACGATAAAAATGCAGTCGTTGAAACTGAGGAATCACAGTTAACTTGTGACAGTAAGAGTGCAGACGAGAGAAGCGTTTATAGCTTAGATTGGCTCTTTGAAGAATCACCGCAGATCGGAGCTGTTTGCTGCAAAGAAGAAGAGGAGCCATGTTCCGTCCAAGAGGAATCAGCTAGTCATAAACTAACTAACGCTTTAGGGGAGACGTCGTCTAACGTTCCGAAAAACTTAGGAGCGATACCGAAACAAATCAAAAACTTAGCTCGTTCTAGAGCTTCTTCACAAAAAGAGAATAAAAAGAGAGACTCTAAGAAAGAAAAAGATGAGAACCAAGAAGAAGATCGAATTCTGCTAGACGCAGTCGAGGCGCAAGCGGCTTTGGTACAAGGTCTGGAATGCTTGTTTGCGGCAACCAATGCAAATACAGTCGTAATGCCTGCACCAAGCAGAGATGACCGATCGCGGAGTCATCGGCAAAGCATGCGAGGAGAAAGGGAAAGTTCAAACAAGACGAGAAAACGCTCGATCGAAGAAGTAGCGCAGACATCCACTAATACTCTCTTACCAACGTCAATGCCATTACTGGCAGCTTTTCTTAACTCAAGGGTGGATTTCATGCCCTGTTGCGCAAACGAAAACGCACCAGCAGAAATGGTGCAATATGCGGAAGAAGGGCAAAGACTCAGACCTTTGATGGATAGAAATCATCGAAATCGAGTAAGAAAGATAAAGCGTTCCACGCGCCAGCGCAACAACCCCTCGTCCCAAGGCACTATCGAAAAGAAAGATAAACCCCCTACATCGGAAAACCCTAATAGCTCGACACACGTTCATTTTGCCACTTCCTTCGAAGACACTAGCGACGGTGCTATACACAGGTTTATGGACGAGTACGGCAACTGGATGTCGTATACGTTCGACAAGAACAGTTCAGGTAGAGCTCATCTTCAACAAATTACTGGACCAGAAAAAGAGGACGCTAAAAGCAACAGAGTTAAAACGGAGGTACAGGATAACTCGCAAGAAACAACCGGCGAAGGAAGCTGTGGCTCCCTCGAATCTGAGGCTGGCAACAGTGAAAGTGTGAGCAAAACGAAACGAGGAGATAGTATAGACTCCTCAAACCAAGGCAGCAACAATCCCTGTTGTCCAGTAATAACAATGTCTCTACTGTGGTCCCAATAAATACAAACAGCTCGAACAAGCGCTTCTACGTATTCGACGGTGGGACTGATCAGCCTCGCTCGCCCGTGGCTTACGTAACTGACAGTTTACTCGAGCAAATCGAAGCGGAGAGGCAGTCTCGAATGGGCCTGCCCAGCATGCACATCAACTTCCTAATGAGAGAGCAGAGAGCTCAGCAGCAATTGCAGCAGCAGGCAGAAACGACTTCAGCTCACGCGCCAAGTCTCATGCCGTCAATAGGCGAAGAGACGGTTGATTTAAACATCAGGAGCAAATTCTCGAAGCTCATGGACGAAATACAGAAGGCGAATCAACCCAAACCGAAAAGTTATTACAAATTCAAACTCTCCAAGTGCCTTGAGATTAAAGTGACTATGGATAGGCTAAAACTAATGGCACTGTTTGACAGGAATTTGACCTTTCGTGAAACCTTCTGTCTCAATACTGCTGGCGATCACGGTTGCAGTCCTCGGCTCGATGGTGTTGAACCTAGGGTTTTACAAAGACATTTACGCATTCTGGTTTTGCTTTATAATGGCGGGCAGTCAGTACTCTTTGCTGAAGAGCGTTCAACCTGACTCGGCCTCGCCTGTCCACGGTTTCAACAAAATGGTGGTATTCTCGCGTCCCGTGTACTTTTGTTTATGTACCGCCATATTGTGCGGTGTACATAATCAGCTCGAGCAAATAACAGCATTCGACGTTGACCATTCCAGAAGAAGAAGAAGCGCAGATTTGAGTAAACCTATGACTATTTATGGATTCGAGATGAACGAACGTGATTTTTTTTATATCATTCAGGAAATCCTATCGAAGTTTTTGTTGCTTTTTCCTCTCGCGTTCAGCTTGGGACTGTTTCCTCAAGTGAATACGTTTCTGATGTATTTACTGGAGCAGATTGATATGCACGTGTTCGGTGGAAACGCTACCAGCAGCTTGAGTGCAGCGGTTTATTGTGTAGTGCGGTCACTCGCGGCAGTGGGTGTTCTGTACGGATTCGCGTATAGCGGACTTATAGAGGGGAAGAAATCGCAGCACCAGAAGCACAACATTCTCTTTTCTATCTTCTGCGGCCTGCTCGTACCTATCGCGTATCACTTAAGTCGAAGCGCAAGTGACTACAGCCTGATATGGAATCTAATAAAGAAACATCTTCTACCGCCGGAACTTTACGTTATGCAAACTCCAGAACTATCCCCGGACACGGAGAAAGTGGATCAAAACCCATTGGGCGATGAAAAAAAGAACAACTCCGAGAGCAACATCTCGAAGCAGAACTCGATAGGAAGTTCCGCCTCAAAGATCAACTTCAGTTCGGAGACAAACATTGCCAAGTCGCAGAAGCGATCTCAAGCATCTAGCGTAAGCTCACTTAAAATGGATCCACGGGTTGATACAATGAATTCGACGAACTCACTGAAAGGGGAAGCACCTAACGAAACAGAAGACAAGAGTAAGGATAATCCAAATTCGAATGCGAATAAGCAGGACGCCTCTGATAAGGCGGATGAAGATATGGAGGATCCACTGCCAAAGAAACTCCAAGCGACTGTTAACGCGAGGTTGAAGAACGACGTCATTGTGTGCACTTTTCTTGGACTTTCAGTTTTTGGACTCCATTGCACCACTGTGTTTACTACGCTGCGACCTCAACTGAATACGGTGAGTGTAACCTTTAACTTATATATACTCATAAACACGTAGTGTTACTGTTTATTATATTAATTTAGTAAACCTTATCCCTATCTCTCTATACAATCACTTGTTCTTTCTCTCTTAACGGTCCCTTTTTATGTTCACTTCTTGGTAGCGCCTTAAAGATCTTTGTTTTTGTAGACAATATATTGTTTTTCTTTTCAGGTTTTATGGATAATAGCCGGCACGTTAGGCTGGGTTCTTCACTACGTAACTCCTCAACTGAGGAAGCAGCAGCCTTGGCTTTGCCTAGCCGGTCCAGTGCTGCGCCAACACGAGCACGCCCAGTTCGAAGTCACGGAACCCGCGAGGCTAATGATCTTTGAGAAGGCAAGTTCGTCCAATTCCTTAAGATTGCATAATACACTCAGGCTGTAAAATCAGCTCTTAATTCAAAAACAAATTTCACAGGCATATGTAGCATATGAATGTGCCTTATATGGACTTTCTGAAAAATTGCACTGCATTTATTTCTCTTAGTTTGTTGCTACCAAAATATGTTATGTAGATTTTAGCCTCGAATACACAAGACATATTGTTGTAAGTAAATATTATGTTAATGACGGCAATAGTGAACGCGTTCGTATTGGAAGACCAACTCTACAGTCAATAAAAATCAGCACAACGCTTTGATATTAAGCATTTTAATTTAAAATTTCTTAACTGACCAACTACCGGTGGTAGGTCCCCTGTTTACAGGATACCACCGTGGTGGGTACCACCGCAGTTTACTCTGCCGCAAAACAGTAGTGTGAAACACTGCTGGTTCCGGTTTGAAGGGCACCGTAGCCATGCATTTACTGGGTAAACGAGACTTAACACCCATGTCTCACTGGTAGGCAGCGCGTTGGCGATACCACTGGTAGCGCTAATGTCTATGGGTGTCGGTGACCACTTTCCATCAGGTGGCCTGACTGCTCGTTTGCCTGCGTAGACACTAACTCCTCGCTGTATTGTATTTATTTTCATTATGAAACAGTTTTTTTACTAGCGTGTAAATTTATTTATCGATTTTCTGTTACAGATCTTCGTATATTTATGTTTTCTCGAACGTAACGTCCTATACCCCGCTGTTGTAATAGCCGCTACGACCCAAGACGCCCCTGCGATAGCAGAGAAATACGGTGACACCATTGGCTCTCTGATCATATGCGTTTGCGCGTTGAAATGTATGTATTATTACTTATGGCAATATCCAATATTAATAATATATTTAGATTTTCTTTATTAGTTGGTGTGATGAGACCAGCAGGAGTTCTCCTTATGGTTTGTCGCTATGCCCACAAAACAATCAGCGTAAGACGTTACGAATCCTCTTACCGCTATGAGATATTTAATCGCATTCACCTGGTAATTACTCTGGCCACAGTGCCCTTCAAACCGGAAAACACACTGATTTGCAGCAGAAATAGGCCCCGAGTGGCACTATTCCAGAGGACCATTTGTAAAAAAGATACCTACGACCCTGAAAGCTATATTATCCTTCAGTAAGAGAAGAATAAAAGAGGTAGATTTACTGTTATGCAAGAACTGACTACGGACGTACAATCGCGATGCCTATTTCTATTACTCTCTTTCCGGTTGGCGGTAGCGTGCAAATATTTCTGTGCTCCAGTTTGAATGACCACAACTGCTAATTTTGTTAGTAATTTTAGAGGCATATTTTTAATTTGAATATTCTAGCTAGAGAGAAACAAAATGCCTCCGTAGCTTAGTGGTATAGGCGTGTGCTTTATAAACCGGAGGTCGTAGGTTCGAACCCTGCGGAGATTCAACAAATTTTCATTGTTGAATCCTAGTTGGTTAGGGTTATTGTCTGAAAGTAAGATGATCCATGCGTCTGATGGGCATGTAAAAACTCAGGCCACCCACCATCCCCACTTGGTGAAATACGGTCCAGAACCCCAGCAGATTATGAAGGGGTTTATTAGGGAAGCCTATGTCCAGCAGTGGACTATCACAGGCTGATGATGTTGATGATAATGATGAAACAAACTGACATAAGATGAAAACAGGTTTGTTGATATTGAATTGTTAAAAGCCTGCATTATTCAATTCGCAGGTCTAAGAAACGCATATTCTGAGCCAGAAAGCCAGTACCTGATTTTGGTGTTTGCCGTTCTGGTATTTCAATTGGACTTGGGGAGTCAGAAGTTGTCGGAAACATTCCTTGTCGACTACTTCTTGATGGCCATCATCTTTAGCAAGGTGTATGAGTTCTTACTCAAGGTAAATGTCAAACTATCTATTAAACATTACATATCATTTATACATGTCTCAAAGCAAAACTCCCTAAGGGCTAAGCCTAGGAGTGGATTCTAGTTATTTCATAATTCTTGTTCTTATAAGAGTTCTTCCGCACCCTTGTATGTTACTAAACTGGTACAGAATACAAGCTTGAATTTATTTAAACAAAGTGTAATTTTGACAAAATGGTGTAAACATGAAGCTCGCTGATTGTTTTAGGCCAACAAATCCCTATTGCAATGTTTAATGAACACAAGTATTCGCCAGAGATTTGCTAGACAAACATTTCAGATGTTCTTTGGCTGTGTTCTACTTTAAACTAGCTTATTTCATCAATGATATATATTTACTTCCAGGTCCAATTCGTGGTCACTTACATAGCGCCGTGGCAGATCACGTGGGGGAGCGCTTTCCACGCTTTCGCCCAGCCATTCTCTGTGCCCCATTCGGCTATGTTGTTCCTTCAAGCGGCGGTATCGGCGCTTATCTCGTCGCCTCTTACTCCGGCTTTGGGTATGTCTTTGTTTGTGACTAAGGAATATATCAATAATTAATATAATTTTTTTTACCTATATGAAAGAGATTCCCACCTATACATTGGCTCATCACGATATCTCTGGAACCATAAGGCGTCGAGACTTGAAATTTGGTAGGAATATTCCTTTCGCCGAGTAGAGGTCAGCTAAGAACGGATTTTACGAAATTCCACCCACAAGGGGTTGTGGGGTTGCTAGTATTTTTATAAAAGTGACAATTATAAAATGTTGAACACATTTCTTAATACAAGAATTGATAATGATGTGATATGTTATGGGAAATTATTTAGAACTATGTTTAAAATTATTAAATAAGTCAAGTAGGTAATGTTTATTGATATATACCTTATAAATCTTCTAAAACCTATTTAAGTGTTGAGAAAAGAACATTATATCTAAATAATTTAACCCAACTCTACATGATGTTCAGTCTTGTTAGTTACCTTATAACTCAATGTGCAATTAGAAATTAAATATGTGTTTATATTTAATTATAGGTAGCGCGATATTCATGACGTCTTACGTTCGTCCAGTGAAATTCTGGGAAAGGGATTACAATACGAAGAGGGTAGACCAAAGTAATACCAGGCTCTCATCGCAGCTGGAGAGGAACTTGGGGGCAGGTAATAATTTGGTCATTTTGGGAAGATATTTTATATATATGTATGTATTATTAGTTTAAGCACATATTGTATGTCATAACTTTTACAGTGAAACAAGTTTTTAGGAGTTAACTACGAGATTCAATAATAGTTTATGTTTTTTAAAGTTTTTTTTTTATATGAACTGTATTGAAAGTTTTATATTTTCTCCAGTTTTTGTAGTTTACAAAAAATGGTTCCTATAGTAAAAACAAAACAATAAATATTCTATGTAATCAATAATGAAGATGGTTTTAAGTAATCTTGTGTTCCATGGAGATTTGTATTTATTTCTTCATTCTTACAATTGAAGTATTATTTGTATCGCGAAAATAATTTATATGTTTGTTATTTAAATAATTTTTTTTAGATGATAACAACCTGAACTCCATATTCTATGAGCACTTGACTCGGTCTCTGCAACACTACCTTTGTGGGGATCTCATGCTGGGCCGCTGGGGACAAGTGCAGCAGGGGGACTGTTTTGGTAATTAATGTATTTAGTATCAATATTTAAGGTATATTTAAATGGTCACTCTTAATGTAAAAACTTTAACGAAACTAGAGGAAAGAGACAAGAAATGATTGACATAGCTGAATTAGGCAGACATTTGAGTAACATTACAGAGACTTTCTAAGGGCTATATTAAAATTCTATCTTTGCTCTTTGATTTCAGTTCTAGCTTCAGACTATCTGAACTGTCTGGTGCACATTGTAGAGATGGGCAATGGTCTAGTGTCTTTCCAATCTGCGGGGGCTTGAATTTCGAGGACCTATTGCCAGCAGAGAGAAGTGGAGGCGATATCGGAGGGTCCTGAGGAGAGTAGTGGTAAGTGGTGCAAGTGATTAAAATAAGGGTATTTAAGGGCATAATTTAACTTTTGTGTCAGAGGGCTGTGGGCTGAGACAGCGTAAGAAACCAGTTCAATCTAAAATAAAAATGGCTACTTTATAAAAGCAATTGTAAGTTCTTTTACAGTGCAAGTAGGCTTAGAGGAACAGGTTATCAGTTCCAACGTGATACATCATGTGGAGTTACGACAGCGGAGATATTTGGCTGAAGGTTGAGCATGATGACTCAAAGATTATAATTAGAACAAGTGACTGCAATATTATCAATTAATTATCAATAATTACTGCTATAATACATTCTCTCCGTGTTGCATTGTAGTGTATGTTTGATCGTACTTTGGGCGCAAAACTTTATTCCACCTCGGAGTAGTTTGTCTCTAACACTAAAGACATGGCGGAGGGCATTTGCTCGCCGGTGGTGCTTTGCTCTGTTCGACCACAGAGGAACAAAGTGAGAGAGCAGAGACATTCGATTTACGTATGTACGGTGGCAGGAGAAGAGTGAGCGCGGATGGGTGCTCTATTTGACCACAGTGTAGTTTATGTCAGAAAGAGTAGAGACATTCGGTCAACTTGTGAGTACGGTGGCAGCAGCTGGCTCTAGCCTCTGTTCGACCGCAGAATAGCTCGTGTCAGAGAGAGCAGAGAGATATGTCTAACGCGTACCTATGGTCGCACAGGGCGTGTGCGCGTGCTGCCCTTTTTTTATGGCATACGCAGGCAGACGAGCAGTTGGGCCACCTGATGGGAAGTGGTCACCGACGCCCATGGACATTGGCAATACCAGTAGTAACCAACGCGCTGCCTACCGTGAGACATAGGGTGTTAGGTCTCGTTTACCCAGTAAATACACTGGCTACGGTGCCCTGAAAACCGGAACACAGCAGTATTTTCACACTACTGCTTCGCGGCAGAAATAGGCACCGCGGTGGTCCCCACTCAGACGGTCTCCTGTAAAAAAAAGGACCTAACAACGGTAAAACCGGCCTCTGTTGGAGCACAGAGTAGCTCTGTGTCAGAGAGTGCGTAACGTGTATGTGTCGGGGCAGAGAGCGTGTGCGCGTGCTGGCCTCTGTTGGAACACAGAGTAGCTCGTGTCAGAGAGTGCGTAACGTGTACGTGTGGGGGCAGAGAGCGTGTGCGCGTGCTGGCCTCTGTTGGAACACAGAGTAGCTCGTGTCAGAGAGTGCGTAACGTGTACGTGTGGGGGCAGAGAGCGTGTGCGCGTGCTGGCCTCTGTTGGAACACAGAGTAGCTCGTGTCAGAGAGTGCGTAATGAATGTGTGTGGCTGCAGAGGGCGTGTGCGCGCGCTGGTGGTGCTTCGGGCGCGTGCTGGCGCCGGGCGCGTGGTGGGCACTGCGCTGGCTGGCGTGGCAGCTGGCGGCCGCGCGCTACGTGCTGGAGGGCTACTCGGTGAGCGACAACAGCGCCGTCTCCATGCTGCAGGTCTTCGACTTCCGCAAAGTGCTGCTCACCTACTACGTCAAGGTGAGTGTCTGCCAATTGTGATTGCTTTTATTATAGTACTACCATAGGTAAACCAAACAAAATGAAGAATCGGTCACTGGGTTATTGGTTGTCTGTTGCTATATAATTATATAAAATCGTAAAAAATTGTATAGGAATCATCATCATATTATATTAAATATCTTATGTATATATTATATATATATATTCAAAATATGAATTTTCTTAATGTTGTACAAATTCTTACTACCAAAGTCAAATGTGTTATAAAATTTTTTAACCAATTGTTTTCGAAAAATAATCTCTAGCGACCTGATTTATATGACAGAACTTTGCAATTAAACAATGATTCCGTATCAGAAATGGCATTGAGGTAATTACTTGAATTAGAGTAACCTTTAGAGAAATTACAACGTTGCGTGTATCGTTACTTGTATTCATTACGTGTTACAGCTCAACACTTCGTTGCTATGGATTATTTTTTATCTTTTATAATTTATTAAAAAATAATATTTTCTTTGTCTTCTTCATTGGTATAGTATATAATATAAAATGTTAAACATTTCACGTTACAGAGCATAATATACTACACTATCCAATCTAACAAGTTGGAGGAGTGGCTATCATCGCCCACCATAGCGGAAGCACTGAAGCCGATGAGCGAACGTTCCTTCGTCGACTTGGATCCGATATTCAACGTGAATTTGGACGAAGATTATGACTTTAGAGCGTCTGGTATCACTAGGTATGTACAATTTGACCTTTGAAACGACATTAAGTAGAAGCCAAATAAGATATAAAACCATTATAAACAGTGTCAAGGCAAACTCATATGGCTACAAAAGGTATAGCCTCTTGTTGGTAAAATATTGGCTGGTTTTTCGCAGGTAAAATATGAACGCACACAAACATGAATAGGAATTTTCTATAAAATAGCCGGGAATTAGATGAGAAGGTATAACATTAACTTGCCTGTATTTACTAAGCTGAAATGAAAAAAATATAGTAATATGTACAAAATTTAAAGCATCTTTGTCTATATTAAAAGTATTTTTGTTTAGATATTGACAATTTCTTAAAGTTAAATTAGGGTGTAGTTGTAATTCTTCCTAAAAAAAAATTCTAAATAAAGTAAACTTTTAAATTGGTAAAAGGTTAAACCCTTTTAATTTTTTGGGTATTATAAATATTATGAAAAAAAAGTTTTCCAGTCAAAAAAGCTTTTGTCAGAAGTGGGATTCGAACCCACGCCCACAGAAGTGGACTGCGACCTGAACGCAGCGCCTTAGACCGCTCGGCCATCCTGACTTGGTCCTGTGGGACGAAATTTGTTTTCATTATTATTTTCTTTGTTACAACTAAAATCATAGCAATGATAATTAAATATATTTTTTTATTTTAATGGTATTCAAAAGAATAAAAAATTATTCTTTAAATTAAATTTATTTGTGTGTTTAAAAAATATTACAGTAATAATAACGTCTACTACAACTAAAACAGGAATTCTCAAACGGTTTTATTTCTAATTTGTGCTTCTTCGGTGTTTGAATTAAACGTGATTCAAACTTATTATTTAGTATTTACGAAATAAATAGCATTTTACTGCCTACGTAGGCTATTGGCCTTTACTTAGGAGTACTTGAAATTTGTTGGAGATTATTATATTGCATTATGGGACCATTCACCCTATTGTCTGATAAGCTGGTTAGCTGTTATAGGAACTTGAGTGAGTCAAGATGTAGTTCATGGTTATTTAAAAAAATATTTTTATTTAATAACCAATTTACAGTGTTAATCGTGTCGCGGTTGAAAACAGAATGAATAAAATAATATTACAAAAACTGTGGTGAGAAATCATGGGTACAAAGTTGAAAGTTACAATCTTGTCATATTACAAACAATATGCCGCATAATATCATATTGATTCTTATACATTTTACAAAGCGCTTACTTATCAATATATCTATAGTTAACAAAGCTTATATCTATAGGGTTACCACCCTTAACTAGTGCCTTCAAATTTACTATTTAATTAATCCATTGCAAGCAGTTTAATGTTTGGGATGTAAGTAAAGGAGAAATATATTGCTACATGTACAAAAGTATGGTAAACCGTTTAAGTATAGTGTGACAGAGTAATAAAGGCGTTGTTTTTATATTTAAACTTGTCTGTGTTCCAGGAGTAGATTCTGCGCCGTATACCAGGAGTGGGTGGTCCAGTGCGCCGCAAGAAGGGGCCCCGGTTGGAGACGACGTGCCGGTGCGAGGGACTCCGCCCTAGTCACCCTCTGCTTTGCACTCAGTTTATTGGGAAGACGGGCCTTGGCAGCAGCACAGCATCTGTCGGCCTCCAGGTGAGGGGGAACTTGTTTGACTGATAGATCTCTATTGACTAGTTTTAAAGTAAAATTGGTTTTGTATTATAGTCATTCCCGCCAACTCTTTGATTTCCTTAAAAATAGTTTTATTTTATGTGTTTCAGTATGGGATGATGATGGTGAATTATGTGTTTCAGTGTGGAGTTCTTCCTATACGGCCTGCACTCGCTGTTCAAAGGCGACTTTCGTATAACTTGCGCGAGGGACGAGTGGGTCTTTACCGACATGTCGCTTCTACAATCGGTTCTGGCGCCCGCTGTCAGAATGGCGCTCAAGTTACACCAGGTTTGTGGGATTAATTCTTAACTAGCCAACTTATCGATATAATATTATATGTAATGATAATATTATATATGAATCATATACATATAAACCTTCCCTTTCAATCACTCTACCTATTACAAAAAAACCGCATCAAAATCCTTTGCGTAGTTTGAAAGATCTAAGCATACATAGGGATATAGGGACAGAACAAGCGACTTTATTCATACTATGTAGTGCTAATGTATTCTTTAAACGACTAAACTCACGTGAAATCGATATCGATGCCGACTAGTCTCGGACCTATCGGAGTTTTTTCATCAGGACCAGTGGGATAATGATTCATTACTAATGCATAATTCATAACGAAAGTTTTAATTGTGAATTTATAATTTTCCTAGACATTATAATATAACTTTAAATTATCATGGTATCGGTTTCTTATCTCATCAGTTTACGGAACCCACGATTTTTCTAAAAGCAACTGGTATATGGTATTTTCACGATAAAAACTGCGAATTGTACTAAGTGCAATACAACAGTCTTACTAATATTTGGATTTTGTATAAAAAGATTGTGTGATGTACATAATATTTTTCACATGTTTGGTTATTTGTGTCTATATCATTTGTATTTACTTACATAAAGAAAACTAAGCAATCATCTGGGTGTTATAGTACTAGCTTTGCTTAGTTTGGGACTAGATGATGTTGTGTTAATCGTCCGGATTATTATCATTATTAATTTAAGCCAAACGTTTATCTAACCCCAATAGCACCAAAAGTGGACGCATTGTTATGCGTCAACCGCTGTCATATACAATCTCAAATCTGAAGCAACAGTTTAGTTTGTTTGCGTATATTTTTAAGTATTTTTGACGTGATAACGTCTTATAAATTGGTTCAAGATAGGGAGGCACTCTCGTGCACTGTGTCACAGCGCTGCTCACGTAACGCTCTCCATAAGCAACCATAAGAGAGAGTGAGAGGCATGTGTCTCTCTTACTTGTGCGCAGTTACTAAAGTGAAATAGAGAAAGAGGAGCATGCTTACCGGTTGGTTATTTGAATATTTTGAATTGTTATTATTATTCGATCCTTCTTCCTATTACACGAATGAATATTACTATCATTCTACCACTAAAAGACGTTGTCACGTATAACTTTCGCCCGTATACGGATTTTACAAGCAACCAATGTTTTTTTTATATCCAGGACCACTTCATGTTCCCCGAAGAGTACTGCAGTGCGGGCGCGTTGTATGCAGCCATCGCCTCGCACGCGCAACGACTGGTCATTTGCCACGAGGCGGCGCCCGCTGGAGGCACTCTGTACTGCGGGGAGCCCCGCATTTGTTGGCTCTGAGGTATTAAAAGGCTTTTTTTTAATTAATATTATACACATGTACGTAAATAGTACGCTTTTGTACGTTCAGGTGTACTATGTCTCTTGTATATAAGATATAGAGGAATGATTTGTTCGTTTGTTACAATAGGCTCCGAAATTGTTGAGCTGATTTAAAATATCTCTTTACTTATGGAAATCTATATTATTCTAGAGTAACATGGGCATACTTCTTACTCCAGAAGAATACATTCCGTAAATATAAAAATAACACTGTCAACGAACTGCTAGTCTGATATTAAAAAATGATAATTAAATAAACGTATATCATTTTAGCGCTACTTGATTGAAATCGATGTAAACATTATCAATGGCAATCGAGTGCCATCGTACTTTGAGGCATATATATAGCCGTCGTGATAACTCTAAGTAAAAGTGATACGCGTGCGTGTGTGTGTGACGAAGGCACGTGATGGACGAGGGCACGGACGACTACAAGATCATCATGCTGAACAAGCGCTTCCTGGGCTTCCGCGTGATCAAGCTGAACCGCGAGTGCGTGCGCGGGCTGTGGGCGGGGCAGCAGCAGGAGCTGGTCTACCTGCGCAACCGCAACCCCGAGCGCGGCTCCATTCAGAACGCCAAGCAGGTGCAGCGTTATATTGTTTACTTCGTATATTTATTCAATTGCTTCTGAAAGTAAGGCCTTTTTACGGTAAAGCGGGAATTTCATTTGAACGCTTGCTGTCAGACAATTACTCTTACGACATGATGTCTAAGATTGAACTGTCCTACGTTGCTTATAGCTTCGTGTGTAGTGACTCGACCTAAGATTTTAAATGCATAGAACACATTATCACATGGCGCGTTATGAATGCTCAGCTCGTCTATTAAATAAATTAAAAAATTGTTTGCATATAAAATCGGTATACGGCCGAAAGTTATACGTGACGTATTTCAGTTCTAGAAGGATTGTAATGTGAATATTCATTCGTATAGTTTCCAGTTTTCAAGAATACCTCCCAATCTTGAACCAATTTATAAGACGTTGTCATGACAAAAACTAAAGTAGGGCGAATTTCACTCAAATCGAATCACATTAATTTATAATAAATTTTGAAAAAATCGAACATAATCTTATAATAATATAATCGATGTTTATCGAATTAATCGGGACTTTCGAACTTTCGAATTTTCCGGTTAAAGTTTCGAACCGTATATTAACCTCCGATTCGGAACGAATCATTTCGACGTCAGCTCAAATAATTCGCACACTTCTGTTAAACACATGAACCCATATCTGTCATACAATTTAATCATGTACTTTGATTCTTCATTAAAATCATAATATAAATATTAAAATACCCTTATTTTCAGGCTCTACGCAACATAATAAACTCGTCGTGCGACCAGCCGATAGGCTACCCCATCTACGTGTCGCCCTTGACCACTTCGTACGCGGACACCTCCCCGCAGCTGTGCTCCCTGCTGGGCGGGCCGGTGTCCGTGGCCGCCATCAGGCAACGGCTGGCTGCCTTGTGGAGGAGGTATTTATTTACTGTTCTACAAATTATGTTGTCCGTAAATCATTTATTTAAAGGCATCAATTTATCTTTACTGTGTCTTTAATTATCAGGTGGCAGGAACAATTTGCAAGCCCTTTGCGCTTTCGTGTGTAAAACTGTTAATGAACAAATGTCACGTTAAAGTGTCAACAGAATACCAGCCAACATTAAACATATTTTTATTATGTCAATTTCGTGTATATATGTATATGTATTCGTTGTTGTGATTGTTTTTGTTATGATTATATGAATAAATGAGTTTATTATAATTAAATAGTAAAATTAAACGGACTGTATCGCGCTTAAGTTGTTTAATAACGTTTCAAAGCCTTCCGTGTCTATGGCCAAGAGAAGGTCAATTGACGTTGTGAGTACATCATCAGTCTCTGACAGTCCACCGCTGGACATAGGCCTTCCCTAATACACTCCTATCCGTTAAGGGGTGTGGACCGTATCCCACCCCGCTGGTCCAATGCGGGTTGGCGACTTTTTACTTTCAGACGATTGGATAATCGGCCCAAATTGTCCTAACCAACTAGGAAACAATAATGAAAATTTGTTGAGTCCCCGCAGGATTCGAACCCACGACCTCCAGTTTCTAAAGCACACGCCCTTACCGTACAATATAATGATTACGAGGTATTAATATGAGAAACGACGGCAGGGTGCGGCGCCGCTGCGGCGAGGGCTGCTCGAGCGGCGGCGCCTGCGAGGCGGCCAGCGCGGAGGCGGGCACGGCCAGGCCGCACGCGCCCGCGCCGCAGCCCGCGCTGCAGCTCTCCAGGACCTCTCTAGGTACGTATTCCCACTTTTTATCATCACCATCATCTAATAAAACCATTTACAGAAGAATTTACATTAGCAAATTCCAACTAATGTATTTATTTATTTTATTTATTCTTCTTGCACCATTAAAAAAATGTACATAGGCGGGCTTAATGCCACAAGGCATTTTCTGACAACCAACCTTTGTGAGGGTACTAAAATTGTGAGTAGGTGCACAAGTAAAAATAAAACGAGCAAATGAACTACACGTGAAGTAAAACAAGAATTAATTTAGAATTACGGACTCCTTAGAGTAACGGTACTAACTAATGCATCTTTATAGTGTAAAAAAATAAATGTAAAATAAGCTACAATAATTATAAAAAATGTGATAAAGAACAATAAACGTCTGCCGGAGCTGGTGTAGCCTCTGACGAAAAGAAAAAGAACTCACGGATTTTATCGCGTTTAATTTGGTTTACAATTTTCCAAATTATCGGGATCCAATTATTCACAAAGTTAAACCCAAGAATTAAGTTACTGCTAGACCACAAGATACCATACCGGTATGCGTATAACGGACTAATAAAAATACAGAAATGACGGTGGTCGGGCAAGAGACTTGACAGACAACACCTAAGTCAGTTTCAGACCCTTTATAGGCACCATGGTCACGGGCGACCATGGTATAAAGGGAAACAATACAATGGTATAAAGGTAAAAAATAAAGGGTATAAAGGGAAACGTTGGGAAAATTGTAAATCAAATTGAACGCTATAAAATCCGTAGTCTTTTATTAAATCATGTCTAGCATTCGCGTAAACACATCATCAACCTGTGTTAGTCCACTGCTGGATATAAGCCTATCCTAACGCACGCCTCATAAATTAGGGGGTTTTTGGACCGTATCCACCCACGCTGGTCCAATGCGGGTTGGTGGGGATGGATGGTTTATTTTATATGTATTGTATATTATTCATTCTTAAACATAAGCCAAACCCGCACAATGTACTACGCGCACTGAAAGTATATAAAGCGTTAATTTTTTTTGTTCTATTCTGTACGAATAGTGCTAAATGAAAGATTCGTAAAGAAAGTGTAATGGAAAAAGAAATAACGATGCCAGAAATTAACGCGTTCTTTTTGGTGGACTAACCGAAGTTATTAGAATGCCCATTTTTCGTGGCGCAAATGTACGTCCTGCGTAGACGAATGATTTTTAACATTTATCATCGCTTCACGAACTCATTGTCGTTTTAAAATTTCAGCCGGCACCCGCGGCAGCTTGGCAAGCGCTGGCAAACCCACCTCTTCGACTCTGGCCTCCCTCGCTGGCCTTTTAAGGGAACATTCGCACGAGCGTACACAAGAGGAAACCTGTGAGTACACCAGTGTACAAATTATACAGTGCACATATGTAATTTTTTTACTGGGTCTTAATAAAATGAAAATACGTTAGTCTTTTGTCATTTTCGACTTCTTTTACTAGCGACCACCACCGCTGGACAAAGGCCTCCCCTAATACACTCCTATCCATTAGGGGGTTTCGTACCGTATCCATGCGTCGGGTGAGCATGTAAAAAGTCGGTCCACCCACCAACCCGCATTGGACCAGCGTGGGTACGGGAGCTATGCTGATAGAAAATATACATACAATATTAAGCATGTGTTACACATATATAGGGTAATGAATGTTGAGGCTTGAGGGAAGTGAATGAGACTCCTGTTGTTGTAGCGTTTTGTTGCGTAGCGTAGAAGAATGTTTATTAAATAAAGTAGGCCATATTTATACACGATCCGAGTTGTACAATTGGTGGGTGTTGAACAAGTAAATTGACGGATTAATGATAGAAAGAGATAGAAATGGATTGTCGCGTATGTTACACACGCGTTACGAGTCGCGCATGCGCGTTGGGCGCGACTTGCTGTATCCGTCGCGCTCCTTCGGGAATGACGAACGTGTTGTGCTACACATATAAACCTTCCTTTGCAATCACTTCATTATAAAACGACTGCATCTAAATCCGTTGCGTAGTTTGTAAGATTTAAGCATACCTAAGGATATAGGCCTGCCTCCGTAGCCTAGTGGTATGGGCGTTTGCTTTAGAAACCGGAGGTCGTGGTTCGAATCCAGCGGGACTCAACAAATTTTCATTGTTGTTTCCTAGTTGGTTAGGGCAATTAGGGCTGATCACACAATTGTCTGAAAAGTAACATAATCCATGCATCGGATGGGCATGTAAAAAGTCGTCCACCCATCAACCCGCATTGGACCAGCGTGGTGGGATACGGTCCAAACCCCTAATGGATAGCGGTGTATTAGGGAGGCCTATGTCCAGCAGTGGACTATCACAGGCTGATGATGTGATGTGAAGGATATAGGGACATGAAAGCGGTTGTTATATACTATGTAGTGATAATATACATGTGTTGTTTTGTTGCATATATTGTTAATAAAACGAAATAATATTCCCGCAACAGCCTATGCGAGTCAAGACAGCGCCGATGCGAGGCGTCGGAGCGAGGAGCGTGGGGAGAAGGGAGAGGAACATGCGAGCCAGGAGTCAGGTTGGCTACATCTTATTTTCAAAACTAAAGATTGTTTAACAAGCTATAACAACAAAACGTGATTTAATTAAACCTGACTCTAATATAATTAATGTTGAATAATGTACACTTTATTTATTTCTTCAATCTTTATGCACAAATGTACAGAAGTGTACTTAATGCCAATGGCATTTTCTGCCAGTCCACCTTCGGGTGGTGTGAGAGATAAAAAGTGGGTGCATTACCATGTTGAAAATAGAAAAGCAAATAAGATAATATAAAATGTGTTATTTAAGACTTTGAAATGATTTAATTAGGCTATTTAAGAATTCGTGCGAATTATATGCCCATTGAATTTGTACCCAGTGAACCCAGTGTTAAAATTATCTGAAATAAAATCGATTAAATGTATCATTTAATCGATTTTATTCGATTATTTATTATTGTATGTTATTTAATATTATTACGTTGTAACAATTCTAGCCCGGCACTCGTAGTAGAGCGAGGAGAGAGCGCGGCGCGGCCTCGTTCCGATTGCTGCCATCGGCCGCCGCGGACGAGCAGGTACATCCAATAACAAAGTGCAATTATAAAACATAACTAGCAACCGACAAGGGGGTTTGCGGTCCTTTTAGGTGAAATTTGGTTAAACCCGTTCTCAGCTGAGCTCTACTTTGCGAAAGGAATATTCCTACCAAATTTCAAGTCGGTTCCAGAGATATCGTGATGAGTTAATATATAGGAAGGAATCTATATATATATAATAAAGGTTAATAATATAAAAATTGACTAACAATATTTCTTTCCAGGGATCAAACGGGTGGGAGTGTGGTTGGGAACCAAGGCGAGCTGTCAGCGCGAAGGTTTGTCATTGATGTCATTATCTTAATATTTCGAAAGAATTTACTAACATTATATTTGTTCATAATCAAGCAAAATTTGTACTATGGAATCTAAATGGCTGATAAATAGATAGACCTACTATATTTTTGTAAACAAATACATATATGTAGATACAAACACCTAGACACGAGGACAACACAATCTTTATCAAACAGTATTTGTTCAGTGGTGGGAATTCGACCCGCAACTTGCAATTTACATTGAGTATTTAAAAAGCTCAATAGGTGATATTGTTGGTTGTCCGTTCAGGCCGGCGGGGGAAGCGCGTCCTCGCTCGAGGAGTTGCAGTTGTCGTGCGGAGGGGACCTCTCGCTGCCCGACTGCAAGATCATCGCCAACAGGAACGCCAGGCAAGAAGCTACCTCCAGGTAGAACCCCATCCTACAGCCCTCTTGTTCCTATTATAACCACGAAACAATTATAACATATTATTTTAAAAGACTTTGAATCAGGTTTAGTGTTTTAAGTGGTGATAAACATTGCAGGAAAGAACTTATATTTAGGATTGTGACAAGATACTCTGACTCCGTAGACTGGTGGTATGGGCGTATGCCTTAGAAACCGGAGATCGTGGGTCGAATCCTGCAAGGACTCAACAAATTTTCATTGTTGTTTCCCAGTTGGTTAGGTCAATTTGGGGCGACACCCTTGGACATGTAAAAAGTCGGTCCACCCATTGACCCTTATTGAACCAGCGTGGTGAGGTACGGTCCAATATCGCCAAATGGATAGGGGTGTATTAGGGGAGGCCTTTGTCCAACAGTGGACTATCACAGGCTGATGATAATGATATGATAAGATGACAGATTGGCTTTCAAATCAACCTGCCAAGCATTTTGATCAATGCTCAATGAATGTCACCAAGGTTATGTCCAATAAATAAGAATGCCATAAACTTGACTCAATGGCAAAATCCAATAATTTTGGTCTGACAAAGAATTACTTTGACCACACTTTGCCTTCACTTAAATATATTTTAATCAAACTCCAATCAGGTACTTTCCGAGCGAAGGCACGTCGAAAGATCTGTCAAGGCCGAGCAAGGAGATACGACATGAGCGCGAGAGCTACCGCGAGCTCAGCGGACGATACATAGAACGTTGCGAAGGCAGGGAGGGGCGGGAGGGCAAGGAGACACGGGACGTGCGCGAGAGCAAAGAGTGCCGGGATGGACGTGAGAGCAAAGATGTACGGGAGGGGCGTGAAAGTAAAGATAGTAAAGAGAGGGCGAGGCGGTGCGTTAGGGGCGAAGTGAGCGTGGGTAGCAAAGTGGTGATAGCGGAACCGTTGGGTGTGTACGATTGTATAAACCTGGGCCGAAGGATCGACGTGCAATGGCCCTCGGAGGCGCAGAGGGAGCGAGGCGGCAGGAGCTTCTGGGGCGGGTGGGTGCCCGCCAAGGGCATGGACGGCGTGGTGAGATCTCATTCGATTTATTATTTAAACATATTCAATATTGTTGCGTCTAACAGGATCCTAGGTCGAAATTCTAAGGTTGTCCTTATGTAATACCCTAACTTTATGAAAAAATATAAAGATATATCACTCCCTTTATTTTAAAAGTCATTATTATTACCAACCTTACCATTATTAGACACCAAATAATTAAACTAGAAAGCAAATTTAAATTAAAACTATAATTATTAATTGTTATATTAAAAACTTATATAATTTTTCGTATAATATTCCAGGTGGTGCACAAATGGGTGCCGAACCACCGTGACCCGAGGCTGCGCTCGCACGTCGACAAGAGCATCCTGCTGGTCTTGATAGACGACAAGTTCGTTCCGATAGCGGAGAGCTGCGTTCAAGACTTGGGCGACGAAGTTTGAACCTTAACACGTGTACATAGACCTCAAGATCGTTTGAAAACCTTGAAATTGTTTATGCAAGGAGGATATCTTCGACTTATGACACTAAAATCTATTGAAAATGGTTATTACTTATTAAAATCGACAATTTTATTAAGTCTGATTAATGTTCAAGAGCTCTTGTGAAATCGACCTGTGGTTAAGAACTGTTTTTACAAGTGAAACGATTTGGAAATTAATGTTGGAATAATATCCGTTGTATGTTACCCTAAGATCTAAGAATTGTCATTAGAGCTTACATGAACGTCTGAATAAGACTGCTTATCGATTATAAGACGGAATTCTCTTGCCTTGAGTCCCGGATTCGTTATCGTGGTTCGATTACGACAGAATAAACGTTGAATTTTCAAATAATGTTGCACCAATTCACATGTAAAATATCGTGGTATTGTTTGGTTTGCGAAGAGCGATCGTGAATAACGTCGTTTTGTATATAGCTTCTTTATGTGTCTAGATAATTTGCCGTGTAAATACACAATGTACATAATGTATAAAAAAACCAAACCTTGTAAACTTGTTAGGTTAAGTAGAATACTGGTTTTTTTTTATTATTTTAATTATTTCGCCTATAAGTTGTCCTTTACTTTTATATTCTTTTTTATATTATACTAATGTCCCCATTTATGTGAAGATCGCTCCCAAAAATTTTTAGTCTCACCCTCTACGCCAAATAAATTCGCCGAGTATTGTAAATTTTATCAATGTCTCTATATTTATTGTGAACGTCATAAGTGATATTTATAGCGGAGTGCACGCGACTGTTATGTTTTGGGATAAATTAAATCTTGTAGTAATAAATTAATCAAACAAAATTATTAATTTATGTTTATTTACTTTTCATGTCAAATATCTTAAGAATACCGGTATTCTTTCCTTATCCACGCCTTAGGCAAAGTATTTAAGCAGTTAAAATAACTTTTATTTTATGTTAGAAAATGGTATTTAATGTTCTAACCAAAGCTTGTAATATTATTTTATGTACAACAAAATTGATAATGAATATAACACTTTAAGATCATAAAAGTCAAGTGCGCTCCCGTATTGTTGTTTGTTGTATGTCTAATCTTGTATATCATATGTTTATATACATATATGTTGTTCGATGCGGCCTTAAATGTGCCGTAAAACGTTGTGTTTTAAAAAAATTTCCTCATATTATTCACGTTGACCTATTTCTATGGGTGATTATGGATATATAACTATTGGTGAATATAAGTTTCACTATAGTACAGTCAATTTAAACTCGGATTGTATGCAAATAAAGTAACCCATATCAACAAAGCGTCTTTGTATCTATGCTGTTGTTACTCATCATCATCATCAGCCTGTGATAGTCCACTTCGGGACGTAGGCCTCCCCTAATACACCCCTAACCATTAGGGGGTCTTGGACCGTATCCCACCATGCTGGTACAATGCGGGTTGGTGGGTGATGCGGGTTATTGGTTGACTATAAATCACTCATTCTCACTTTTCACACTTCAGTAACAATCTATACAAATAAATAGAAGTGAAGTGTCATTTTGTAACATTAAAATTACAGTTTTTAAATGGGTACATTGTGATATATAACCCATACATATAACAAAACAAGTTTTCTTTGAAATTATTGTCTATCTTTCTGTCTTTTGTTCTGTTGTGGCTATCTTTTTTCTTTAAGATAATTAATATAACTGGGAGTAACTTAGTACTTTTTAGGAAAAAAATATTACAGAATTATTTTTTATAAATAACGCGGACAAAATCGCAGTCAACGGCTAGTTTATTAAGAGATCGCTAGATGTATGACTATTAGTAGTTACTTTGTTTCTATTAGTTATTTAGGTTACATGAATTCCGAGTCTAATTTGACTATACTATATACATGCGTGAATTGTTTAATTATTCATTTGAAATGTTTCTTAAAAAATATATTATATTATATTTCCTATTCCCGCACATTTTCTCTATTTTGTGCCTGAAAATTGATTTACAAAGATGCTCTGTTGACACCTAACCTTAAAATGTTCTTAAAGACTGACATTTTTGTAGTGAGATGTTTGGGAAGCACTTATTAAAATTATAAGACACATGCGCGTCTATATATTGAAGGTTAAATGCCTTTATTTAACTGTCAGTGATTTATTATTATTAGGATGATCCATCTCCAGCCTATTTTAGCGAAATAAATACTCAATGAGGTTAATTTTAGTAAAAAAAATATATTTTCATCTTGCGTATTATAAAAAACCTAGCTGATGATAATAAAAAAGTAATCTGACCTCTTTGAAATGTGGTCTTTGAACTTTTTATGATTTTTATTGAATACTCTTCAAAATTGGTCACAAAGAATTTTTCAGTTTCAAGTCGTAAAGGTTATATTTTAATTTAAATAATAGGCTAAGCTAAAATGTACTTACATATCTATGTTGTCCATCAAATTGTTATAGCTTCATTAGAAGAATGATACAATTCACCTGATCAAAAATCATATTAATTAAAACGAAATCCTTGTTCTGAGATCAATATATATATATATCTATTAATTGTAATGAGACATCAATCGCAATCAGAGTTATTATCTGTACTTATTTCGCGGCGTAATTGTTGAAATATCCACACAGGTCTTATAAATATATAAGCCGATATCCATGGCTTATGGTTTCAATGCTTCGTTCTAAACATTCACGCTTTATACATTTTAGTCCGGAATAATAGAAATGCGTACGCTAGGAAGGCACAATCCGTCCGCAATGAGTGAATTGTGTACATACTCGAGCTATATGTATTAAATTATGTACAACATCTAAGTACGTGTAATGTACTCGTTGAGATCTCACACAACATCAAACTCCGTGTAAAATGAAAATGTAAGCGTTTGTACGATCAGACTGGGTAAATGAGTGTACTATTCTATAGACATGTTGAAATGTTCAATGTTAAAGCACAAAATTTAATGTGACAATGTATAACAATCATGAGCCGTTTAAATATATTGCCGTGTGTGCATTGAGCTAAGGCGAAGTGACGCCATCTCGCGGTACAATTGTGCAACTTGGGAATATCAAGCTATCGTGGAATAAAATGGTACTTGGATTAAAGGAATTGTTTTATTTGCTCATGTCATACTTCTTCATCATCAGTCTTTTATAGTCTACCGCTGGACATAGACCTTCCCTAATACAACCCTATCCATTAGGGGTCTTGGACCGTATCCCCACGCTGGTCCAATGCGGGTCATACTTCTTAACATAATGCATTTGTAAAAATAATCATATAAATCATTTTATTAAGTGTGCAATTGCCCGAGTCACTAAAGTAGTACTCTCGAATTCAAATGCCAGTAGTTTCGTATAAAAAAAGTTGTTCGGGTAAATTGCATGGGATGACGCCGACCCCAATCATAACACGAATAATAGCTGGAAAAATATGGGAGTATAAAGAAGTTACGATTTCTGCATTAAAAGTACGTCCCTTATTCCATTTTACAGGCTGCCATATTATAAGGAATAATATGCGCAAGTAATATAATTTCGGCAACAACTGCTTTAAAAACAAAGGATTAAAGGTGGCCTAAATGCTGGATTCTCCTTCGACAATGCGCGACATACTTTTTATCAGTTAATTTCTTTCAAAATATAGGTACACGAAAGTAAAATATCACTCAAGGAAAATATAGGTTTTATTAGTGACTGTACAATTTCAACATTGGAAGTACATATAATTGGAAACAGATACCTCTTATAAAACAGGGAAATAAGAAATGAAAATTTTTACATTCTATTTGGACGCATAGTAGAGCCTGATCAAGGTAAAGAAACAAACGAAAGTTTAACTTTAGATAGATTTTAAACGAAAAATTTATATAATATAAAGTTTTTACATATTTTTGAAATATAATAAAAGTTTTTACATGTTTTTACATATTCTTTGTACAAATAAATAACATAGGATTTTTACTGAGTATATTATGATATATAACTGGTATATGAAACCAAACTTTTTTTTAATTTTAAGTCTGTTTATTTTGGTTAACCTCTGATTAGTGATTCCGACGTGATCGGAACGGCTGGTCTGTTATTTACGGGATTTTCACTAAAAGACAGGTTATGTAGCTGGGAGTAACAATGGCAACTTTAAAATAAATAACTATAAAAAGTTTTTTTTAATATATTTTAACGACGCGGACGCAGTTGCTGGAAACAGTTAGTTACAATATATTAGAAATTTGTTAGCTTTTGGATAAAATATGCATAAAAATTATTTACGCTTAAACCAATTTAATGGGTTTAATACCGTTATGATCTAATCGATATTTTATTTATTTTTTACAAACACATCGAATTTTATATATTTTTTTCAAACGTCGAGCCAAATGTTAAGAATTTTAAAAGTATCCGTAACGTATTTCCTTTCACCATGAGTATTATTAAAGTAAGGATTTATGATTATTATACAATAATAAAAAAAAACCTTTGAAAAAATACAACTTTTACTACAACACCGAATAATTAGTCAGGATGTTTTCAAGCAAACAATATTACCAACACAAAAAACTAGAAACATATTACTTGATCAGACTATTTTTTATACTAGAAATCTAAGTCAAATGACAGTAGAAATGGACCCACACATGGTCCTTATATATAATTAGTTTGTTAACATACACATTGAACAACTCGAAATCTAGAAACATTAGTTCGTTTTACAAATTTAATCTAAGGCTATAATACTGGCCGTTTTATTAATAAATGTCCATAAGTAGGGAATAATTTTACCAAACCTGTAATCGAAGTTTTTCTCACCGAAATGTTCTACATCCTACTTTTCTAGGAATAGGGGACGTTTAGCGAATGAAAGCTCAAAACTCTATCAACTATAATCTAAGCTCAGGGTACATACGTATGGGGATAAGTATACACGACATAATATTTTAAACACCTTGCTAAATCTTTCAAAAAGGGGACCAAAAGCACCTAAGAAGCTCGTTTATATACATTGCGGGGTTCGTATCTCTATAGGATGGCATAAGGATGGGATTTAATCACACTATAATTAAGAATACCTATATTCTAGTATTCTGTCTGAGCTCGAAAGCATATAAATTAATAATTATAAATAATGTTTCAAAACATACACAGCAGCTAGCAAAATAAACTTACTTTACAGCAACCAAACTAAAAAACTAAAATCTCTGAAAAATTTGATGTGAAAGTATCATCTTACATGTGATATTTCTGACTATGTAAAATAGGATAGCAGGTACTATTTAAACTACAGTTTATTTATGTAAAAGGTTGTAAATCATTGTATAAGCATTATTATAAGTTTGAGTTCAGGCTTAGGCTGTGATATGTTCAAAAAGCAGTCTTAAGAAAAATAATAATGCTTAATAAAAGTAACAACGCTGAAACAGAACAAATAAAACTTTAATTACCAAAATCCAAATAGAAAATAACCTTATAATGGTTCCAATTTAAGAATATGAATAAGAGAAAAAGAAAAATCATTCAAAAAGCTCTAAAAATACTTTAATTGCATTTAAACATGTCACTATGTTAACAAGAATAATAAATCGACAAATAAATTTATATTGTCATCAATCACAACACATTTTATATTGTGTAAAAAGCAAACTTTTAATAAAAATAAATCAAAAATTAAATTTCACATGTACTACAAACGGCTGATCTCATGTGAAACTGGTATTGGTGCCGACTACCACTTGGTGCGAGGCAGCATGCAACTATGAAGTTATCCCACTCGTCCTGGCGAAGGACCTGCGATAGGTCCAAAACTAGTCTGCACCAATACTGATTTTACCAGAGTGCAACGTCTCACAATAGTTTGAATAGATGACAATTTTACATATTTAGGACAAATAATAAAATTTTGTCCAATCACTTGTATCATTCTTTGCATGCATGTTATTCATGTTCATGCAAAATTGGTGGTAAATAATGCATTAAAATTGTAACAAAAAAATTTAATATCAATATAATTGACACATTGTCAAAATAAAAATAGACAAGATTTCAAATGACCACTTTTGTTATAAGCAAAATATAAAATTAAAGTTCTTTAAAGTAATCATTAATAGCAAGACTTTGGCTCAAAGAATGAAATAAATCTAAAATACATACATCTGTGCATTAGCAATAGTTCAAAATTTAAATATTTGAAGCAGAATGAAAAAAGTGTTACGTAATAAAAATATTTATAGATATAAATTTGCTATACTTACTAATTCTCTAGCTACATGGTTGTTGTGCTTTAATTAAAATTATGGCACATTTAAAATGTACTTCCTTCAGACTAAATACACAGTTTCTTTTGTCTAACATAACTCTGTTACATTAAACTTTAGGAATAAGGAGTAATTTTAAAACAAATGCTTCAAAAAAACGTATTTTCTTATTATCTCTAATAGTGGTATGATTGAATACTAAATGATACAAAAATGTTAAAAAAAAATTAACAAAAGACCCATCAACTTAATGTCAAGGAAAACAAACAAACAGTTAATATATAGTCTATATGTTGGACATTCAATATATATTTAAAAAAAACGTACAAAAAATATAAGTAGTCTATTTTGGTAATAATAATGTAAGTTGTCACTAACAAAATTATGAAAAAGTGGTTAAATGTTCTAAATGTACTCATAAAATTGACTGTTTCTTTATATAACATATTTAAACATTTAAATTATGTCCAAAGAGGGAACAACAGGATTTCTGATTCTAAATATGTTGTATTTTATTTGCATATTTTGTTGTCCTCCTTTATAAACTTGATGATGTTATGGAATAAGTTCTTTCAGTCTTCCAAGATGTTTTGATAAATTCTCCAGAAACATATAACAGTAAACTAAAGCTTTGTTACACATTTAATTATTTTAACATAATAATATCTTTACTAAATATTTGCAACTTTTACGTCAAGAACTTAAAGCAATTGTAGCCTCAATGAACTTTTTCTACCTAAGATGGTTTCTTTTTACCTGACATTCTGTCTATTAGGTTTGTGATCATATCAGCATCTACAAGGCCTATAAATTTATCTACTATTAAACCATTTTTGACGGCTATCACTGCTGGGACTGCTTTGACCTGAAAACATTATAAATTTGGTAATTTATTTTGCTTGCAAGTTACTGGGTGATATTTGTTTAAATCTAACACATTACTTTTTACTTATAATAATGTCATTCTGGGGCCAGGAAACTGGTGAAACAAATGACATTTATAGCTTAGTGATGATCCTTGAAAAAGTATTCTATAGATGACATTCTGATGTTGGTATATAAATGACAGAACAATCTGAATATCTAAATCTATCGACAATAAGAGACAAGATGAGCTGTCCAATAAAGGGAAGTGTGCATGGATTATCTGGCCGTGCATTGCCGGGCCCTATAATTCGTGCATTTCTTTGTACAGGGAATATTTGGCCGTGCGTTATCCTATCGTATGTTATCATGGCCGTACAATACGCGGAACCCATAACGACAATTCCTAAAGATGCTTCTTGTGAACTTACGCAAAAAGTAAATTTTTAGTATGTTTATATGAAACCATCCCAATTTCAATGAAACAGTAACATTGCAAGGAAATTACTGGTTTGTTTTAAACCAGTCAAGACTTTATCGGGTTGACTTTATAGCGTTTATAAGCCATTTGATTCTTTAACATACTCTTTAATGAATATAGTACATTTTTAGTATTTTAAATAAACTAAATATACTATATAAGTAAAGGAATTCCAACCTCAAATGTATGCACCAACTCCGCATTGTCCTCAACATCAACAATTGCCAAGTCCAAGTTATCTAGAGGCTCTATCAGCTCCTTCAGTTTCGGAGTCAGAATCTTGCATGGTTCACACCACTCGGCATGAAAATTTACTATGACTGCCTTATCGTTATTCATCACCTGTTTATGAATGGAAACATTGAGTACAAGTGATAACAATAAAATAATGCCCTCCTGTCCGACTTTGACTACGGCGTTTATGTTAGAGAACAGCCAACTGCGCGGGAGATAATATAGTGCACAAGTGTATGTACTGACATAGGTGCACCCATACTTTCTCTCACTCTTATAATCCCTTGGGACGGATCAACGACACGACCGAAGTGGGATCAGGGCAGTACTTTTACTTTTTATACGCCTACGACTTTATATATGCCTATTCGACGTATGGATTACTCTACGTTACAGGCAATCAGCCCGCTTTGCACTAACCAACTAGAAAATAACAATGAATAAATGGTCAGTCCCCGCAGTATTCGAACACACGACCTCCGGTTTCTAATTGCAGGCCCAATAGGCTATGGAGGCAGGTTAAGTCTAATGTTAAATATAAGAACCATCTGAGACCCAATTTTTTTTAAATGTTGAACATTTTATAACCCTAATCTTCTAGATACTATAATAATTGGATATTGAGTAGTCATTTTATCCTTAATTTTTAAAATATTTTTTACAGAAAATCTTTTTTCTACTGCTATTCATTACAAGTATATCTATATCAATATATATATATTTTAATTTCAATACTTTAATCATACTATTACAAAGAGTCAAACTAATGTAAGATAGATCTATACTCTAAAAGTTGTTGTAAACAGAACTAGCATAAATAGCATGCCAAGAGAAATAAATAGCTTTGTGATTACATTGTCAGCGTTTAAACTTTTTTTCGCACGTAACATTGGATTTTTGCCAGCATTCAAATATAGCAGTAACAACTATGCTAGGCTGTCTAAAGTTGGGATGATCGATATTCAACGACGTTTTCAATACATCGATGTTAAACTGAAAAGATAGATGTTTCGACTTCGATATTATCGATGCATCGATGTTATTGAAGCAAAAACATTGATAGGTTAATGATTCACTTGACCGTCTTACTTGCTGCTTCCGTAGACTAGTGGTCTTGTGCTTTAGCAACCGGAGGTCGTGGGTTCGAATCCTGCAAGGACTCAAGTACTTTTTTTCCAAGTTGGTTAGGATAATGCGGCCTGTAAAGTAAGATGATCCACGCGTCTGATGGGCATGTAAAAAGTCAGTCCTGCGCCTGGGCTCTCTCCGGTCGTGTCGGTTCACTATCCCACCGGACTATGAGAGTATAAAGGAAGAGGCAGTGCATCTATGGTTACACGTTTACCAGTGCACTATAATATTATTCTCTGCGCAGTTGGTTATCTCTAATATAGACCAGCCCCTGTAGCCGAAGTCGACTTGGAGGACATTATTATTACTATCATAACTTCCACTAAGTTACCTAAATATTAGACAGTCATTAAATCATTATGAAACTAACTTTTTTCTTATAGACACCACCACTAGTAAACGTAAATGGATTCAGTGGTGCATAAAGTTACTTTGCCATTTTCAATTTTAAGGTTAATGCTCGCGTGATGTTTGTACTGATTTCATAGACATTTTCATATGTGAAAGTACTGAACCTGTCAATTGTAATAATAATAAACGAGTTTCAACACAAAAACATCGATGTTTTAGAAATTTCGACGTTTTTCAATTGATGTTTATCAAACATTGATAATTTAGTTTCAATGTCAACATAAAAGGAGATCAATAAAAGGCCCGCTGAGTTTCTTTCCTATGTTTTCTTTGTTTGGAGGAGTACTTTTCCGAACATTGAACCTTCTTGACAATCAACAAGTGTGCAATGCTTTTATGTTGAATAAAGATATTTGAAATTAAACATCAATGTAAACATTGCTGTTTTCTTGACATCAATTATCCCTAGTCTTAAATATGGAATACCTTATTAACAAACTCCTCATTGTTTTTAACCAGGATTGTTTCATTGTGCACAATCGATGTTGATATTGTCTTCCCCTTCCTCAAGCTCACTAGACTCCTAATGGGAGATCGTAACCCCTTACAAATTGTAGTACTCATTTTACCTGAAACATATTAAGTTTGTAATGCAATTTACACACATATATAAGATCATAATTTAAGTACATTAAAAAAGCACTTTTATGTAAAGATTAAGTACATGACAAGTAGACAATTATATATGACAATTGTGTAACAAGTAGAGGGGTAGTAGTAACATAAAAAGTAGACAAAAGCAAGAGAAAATATAAGTAAAATATTATATATTAATGAAAAAGTCATGCTTAAAATATTCACACATTTCTTTAGAGAACATTGGGTTTAAGAATATTGCTTGGGCATTAAGCTACAATAACTTTTCTATGAAATAAACCTGGTTCACATATTTTGCAGAATCAATTTGGTATGTTTATAGTTATAAATAATACTCAACTATAGACGTTTAGTTCTAAAGAGTTTTGTATCTCATCTATCTTTGTATTAAATGTAGAAGTAATATCTCTACCATATCTCTAAGGAAGCCATTCATACGGATAGATATGCTTTGTTAAATATTTGTTCATAGTTATCTTGGTACGTGCAGATTAATATATAAAGATAAAATTATGATGTAACTTATTTTATGGTTATTTTTGAGTACACAGAAATATAGCATGAGAGAGTTACAGTTATAAAAACATTTAAGTAGCCTTAAAATAAAAAAATAATGATAGATTATTTATGTATATACTACGCTCTCTAGAGTACTGTAGAAAGTTTATAAATATGTATAATTTTTAATACAGCCAAAAATTAAACTTTATTATTTAAGAAACATACTCTAATTCCACAATGTAATGCTACTTAATTAAAAAAGTAAGTAGAAATATTTTACTTTTTATTCAATTTTTTTTGAAAAACATATTTTTGATGAACAACAATAAATAAGTCGACACATGCACAGTGGAATTTTCAGGCAAAGCTTAGTTTTTGGAAAGAAAAAAATCGTAATTTGTATGAAGTCATGAACCTAAAATTTGATTATCACACTTTTATTATTTTAATTTAAATAATTGATATTTGAAACTAAAAAATCCGTTTTACAAGTATTTACATATTTAGTCTTTCGAAAAACATTTTTATTTACACCTGGCTGTTTTGTAAATAATTACTAAATAAATATCTAAACAACACAACTTTGATATTTAAATGCTGTTATTAATGGCAAAAACTTACCTAATATAATATTAGTTTGTTATACCAAAAGTTCTTATTTTCCGCGTTTCTACTGGTGTTAAACACGAATAGACAAAGGTAAACACACAACCGACCACAAAAGAAACAAGTAACAGGCAGAGAGTCACGTAACGTGGGACAAAAGTTTTGTCGTAAAAGTTGGCAACTGGCGAAATTTCCTCTCGGCTCTTTGGCAACGAAAGTAAAATGATCGTTATAACTGTTGAGATTAATACAGATATCTTCCCAATTATGTGGCCAGTTCTTATGGACACCCACAACAGAAAAAATGTTATGAACCAAACGACGGATAAGAAATAAACTCCAACACCAAAGTTAAGCATTATAAGACATTGTCATTGACTTATGTTAAAACATATGAAATTACAACAAAACGTTCATGACTTAATAATCATGCAAGATTTTTATATTTACACTATCATAAATTGATGTCAGTGGAGCAAGGTAATCGGCTTAAAATCAGCATAAACTTCATAAAAGCGGTTACTTCTTATTTATTAAAGAAATTCCATTAAATGTAATCCAAGAAAACAACTGTCACTTTTTGTATGACGGCAAATTTATTGACCATAGGCTATATACATTGAGAAGTCTGAGAATGATGTGTACATAGATTATAAACAAAATAGTTTTTTCATCTTCGTTTAATTTTGGCAGTTTGTGTTGCTTAGCCTTAAAGAATGGTAAATATTTTACTATACTCTTTTACGTGTACACTCCCAACAGATCTTTTAATGCATATCACTGTCTAATATTTAAAACTACTAGTGGTTGGGTACTAGATTTACAAATGTTTATTCAGAAGAGGAGAACTCCTAGGAGAATAAATTCATTGAAACAGTATTGCAGGTTCACTTTTACAGGTTTTTTTTTTACAACACATCGATAATAGGCGCAGACTTGGTACTTAAAGTTGTTATATTAATTAAATAAAGCAGCTTTTATTGAAAATAGTTATGCTAATTATGAAATCATTTTAGGTGCCTACCTGAAATGTAGGTATTTATTTTTATATTTTACCATAGACAATGTCAAACAACATAACGATAAAATAGTTTTATTTACCTGTGGTTAGCAATTTGCAATCAGTTCGTGTTGAAATGTTGCTACTTCTGATATAACAGTGATTTTTCTAGTGCTGTGTGTTCCTGTCAATTATTATTAGAAAGGTAAGTAATTTTGAAAATAATCTTTGTTGAATCCATTTTATTAAAGAACATATTGTTTTACACGTAAATATTTTTATTTTTAACGTGTTAACCGTTTTAATTATCCTGAAACTGGCATTTGACACTTAGAATTTGTAACGCCATTTTCCGCTTGTGCCAGTCATCTAAAATATTTTTCCATTTATTATTACCAAATGTCGTCTCTTTGGCTTTAAATAGAGACTTACGTTCCAACTATACATGTTTTTCCAACAGGTTTCTTACTGTTTATCACGTTCTTGTGTATTTACTAGCAAATGACATTTGATGACTAATCGGCAAAATACTGCACTTTGCATTGACAAGGTCTAATAATCGTGTAAGAAATGAAAGGGTACTTAAATATTATTAAGTCACTGACCCAACGTTAATTTATAAACCAGTATCTTAAACATTTGGATCATTGTTATTGATTCTTAACAAAACATATTTGAATATGAAGAAAAAACAATATCTACGATTTTTTCGAAAATTTGCCTAACCATATAATTTTTGTAATATGAAGAGGTATATTTTTTTATTCTATAGTTTAAGTTGAATTAAATTTAATATATCTAAAATGTAAAAACTATTAGTAAAGCAAGATAATAATGTTTAAATCTTTTTCTTGAAATATATCTGTAAGTCATTATAATAATAACAGCAGAACTGCCATGTAGGGAGATAACATTGTTTTCAATATTTAAAATGTATTAAAATTTGTATTTATAAATATATGAATCCATTATAGGTAGCTGAAGTGTGGGTACTTGTAATTATAAAAATTACAAATTATTTAATTGATATTCTTAATTTTTCTTAATTATTTAAGTTATTATACATAATCAAATCCACAATTTACGGGATCTTTTTCCATACTTAAAAATAATGTTATTCAAGTTTGTAGTTTTTAAATCCATGATCCATTTAGGAGCTAAGTTGGTACTACATATACCAAAGTTGCCAACATGATCGGATCTGGTTGATTGATACTAACTTTTCAGATTGTAACATACTATTAGTATACAACAGGCATAATCTTGTTTTCATTGGAAAATCTTGTGGTAATCAACAATCTATTCTTGAGCCAATAAAGAGACTAGCTATTTGTATAAGCTAGCTTAAGTTGCATTGTTATGTTGCTACTCACAATGCTAATAGTGGCATATGTGTAATTATTTTTAACACAGGCTAGATTTTGATATATGATATAATTCAATGATGTTATGTTTTTAAGTTTTAAGTAATTTCATCATCATCATCATCAGCCTTTGATAGTCCACTGCTGGACATAGGCCTCCCCTAATACACCCCTATCCATTATGGGGTTTTTGAACCGCATCCCAGCATGCTGGTCCAATGTGAGTTTGTGGGTGGACCGACTTTTTACATGCCCATCCAATGCATGGATCATGTCACTTTTCAGACAATTGGGTGATCGGCCCAAATTGACCTAACCAACTGGAAACAATAATTAAAATTTGTTGAGTCCCCGCAGGATTCAAACTAGTTGTTTGTAAATAGTTAGGTTTGTAAATAGTTAGTAATTTCTCTTTCAGCTTAGATGTTTGTCGGTTGGTAAAAACATTTCCTTGAATTATTTTTGTTCATATTTTACTCAATTCTTTCTTCTAATGATGAGGTTTGTGATGGCTATAAAGGTATTTATACAATAATATGGCTCTTGGACTTTTATAAAAAAGCCTTAACTACCTTAGTTATTGTTATATTAGATTATCACTTACCATATGCATAGCTAACAGCCATAGCTTAACTATCTATTAGTGAAATTAGTTAATGAAAAGTTATTTTATGTAATATAAAACTGGTATAAGTATTGTGGTATAGGATTAGTATTGTGCTTATCTCATTATATCATATCCAGTTAGTACTATAAGTTAAGAATATGCTTTTAAACAATACCATTTCCCTTTAAACAATATTAATGTTTTTATTTGTTTTTTGAATAGTCTTTGATTCTGTACCATAGAAACATTCATTAGACAGGTAAAGGCAACATTGTTTTATAAACTATTATATAGTTAGATATTACAATGAAGATCAATATGTGTGAGAGAAATGATTAACTCCAGAACTGGCAAAAGTCACTGCTGAAATGCAATAAAGATGCTTGTAATATATTAATTTTACATTTCTTAAAAAAAATACAGCCACAGAATATCTTATCATTATTTATCAGTTTTTCTCAAGACAGTTGAAACATCCAAACTGTTGGTAGATTGATTATGTATGTGGTGTTTTGATGATGCATTAAACATAAATTGAATAAAAAAATTTTCAACTTAAATATACTTGAATAGGAAATCAACCTGCATACATTGACATAATATCATAGATAATGTGAATTTGAGACCTGCAATATAATACATCAAGTGCTACAAGACGTCTCGCATCATGAAATCGCCGACGCTCGGCGCCAAGGTCATGGCCGTGGTCAATGGACCAATGAGTCTGCCGGTGACGCTTTTTCTTTTAAAATTTTTAAAAACTTTATACGTTATAAAGTAAAAGTGCTAAAGCCACTCACTTTTTTCATTTTTCCAATTCTCGTTTAGTGTTTCCATCCTAAACTCCGTACGATTGGATATAGGCATAGTCATTTAATACGACTCACGTAAAATAAGTTCTAATAAATAAATGAACGTGGTGAATACCTTCAAGGTATAGTCCGAATGTAGAAAATTAAATAACCTGTAAAAAGGATTTAAAACATATTTTTGACCCCGCCAGTCCTGCTTGGTGGTTATTAAGTCCGAAAATTCACTATTCTCAGTTCTATGAAATGAGATCTCGGGGAAATGAGAGATGAATTAAGCAAACAAAGTTTTACTTAAAACTGTAATGCCTCCTTATTTTGGTAGATCGCCGCCGTGTGCAATCCTCCATGCAATGTATAACCAATAAGGGGGCGAGACGCTTTGTCGCCAATTAAGTTTTATATAATTATTTGTTTTATCACCTCACGGTGCCTCACCGATTGTTGAGAGGCACCGTGAATATGGGTTTCCAGGGAGAGTGGGCCGCTTGGTGAAGTCTACTCTCCGACCTAACTTCCGACATAACGTGATGGGCTCTAAAAAATCCAACTGGAATTAAAAATCCGATTCGATGCCCTTAACACATCGGAAACCACACTGGCAGTTGACGAGGCACTCGATGCCGTAGTGGACTGCATACGTGACGTGGATAAAGGGTTTATCAGGAGTAAGCGTACTGGCAGGAAATCCAAACTTCGATGAGACGCTTGGTCTTATGGAGGAACGTCGAAACTATGACTTCTTTCGAAGCGGATCCGCAAATTGATACGCCGAGACCTTCGCTGCTCAAATACGCAAAGGATAACTGAACCGATTGAGCAGAATAGAGGGTCAGAGGTTTTTGTGGAGAAGCTCGGGAGAAGCCATCTGTCGAAGCTTAGGAACTGTTCTGGTTCGATTGTTTCTTCTAAGTCTGGGATCTTATGTGAGATCGAGGATTTCTATGGCAAATTGTACGCGTCACAGGCTCGTCAACCTGATTACCGGGGTAACGATACTCGTGCCAGTCTGACTCGGCATCTCTCCGGTGAGCTTTCTACAGTCAGCATTGATGAGGTTAGTCTGGCTCTTAAGCAGCTCAAGGGTGAAAACTCCTGGAAAGGATGGAGTTACTACCGAGCTCCATAAAGCAGGGGTAACCCCGTTTAGGTGAGTTACGGAAGTTATTCGACCTCGTTCTTCAACAGGGTATTCTTCAGGCGTGGTTGAGTGAGGTCGTTCTGTTTTTAGAGTGGACAATACCCCGCTTAAAAGTTACCGACCGATCTCACTTGAGTTACATAAACAAGCTGTTCTTGAGAGTCATGACAAATCGCCTCACCAACAAGCTTTTGATGGATTCCAGCCACCGGAGAGGCTGAGTTTGCAGAGGATTTAGCACCATAGACCACATCTTCACCATAAGACAAGTTGAAAAAAGACCATGAGTACAATCAGCCCTGCGCCTTGCCTGTGGACTATGAGAAAGCTTTTGACTTTGTAGAAACCTGGCTGTTCTGGAAGCTCTTCAACGATCACAGGTCGAACATCGATACGTCGGTTGTTGAATTATCTGCATAGCGCTGCGTTTATGTCCTCTGATTCTGGGGGTCAACGCGACCAATCACATTGCATCGAGGAGTGAGACAGGGGATGTAATATCCCGAAACTGTTCACTAATGCATTGGAACACGTTTTAAGACCCTAGACTGGATTGACGTGGCATAAACATTAACGGCGAGTACCTCTCACACCTCCGTTTCGCTGTGACGATATCGTCATATTGGCTGGGAGTCGTTGGAGGTTGCAGGAAATGTTGCATCGGTTTAAATGAATCGTCCTGACGTATCGACTAAGGATGAACTTGGACAAGACGAAAGTCATGTTCAACGAACACGTTCTCACGAGTCCGGTCACACGTCGAGGGTGTTACTCTGAAGTTGTCGATGAATATGTCTACTGGGCACATATTGCAGTTGGGAAGACACAGCTGATAGGGAAGCTCAATAGGAGGATTCATTGGGCTGGCAGCATTCAGGAAGCTACACCACATTCTCATGTCGTCGATACTGCATAGTTTAAAGACAAAGTCTTTAACCAATGCTAAGTTTAAGCTTTTAATGCTAAGCGTTCAAACTAATAGTTTTTAGAGAAAAGCTACATTTATATTTATTATAACGTATATTTGTTTATAGATTATTTGACTACGCAGTTAGTAAATTTAGCAGCAACTACTGTTAAGACCATAGAAAAGAGAATAGAGGAAGTATATAATTAGTATGTATAATTCAAACCTAAATATTATGCTATATTATGATAATAGGTACTAATAAAACGGTTGTATGAAATATTTTGGGCATAACAAGGTAAAGAAACACATCCGTCACATCATCGCCCTGTGATACTGAACTGAACTGTCCACTGCTGGACATAGGCCACCCCTAATACACCCCGATCCATTAGGGGGTTTTCGGCCCGTATCACACCACGCTGGTCCAATGCGGGTTGATTAGTGGACCGACTTTACACGCCCATCCGATGCATGGATCATCTAACTTTTTAGACAAATGGGCACGAATTGTTCGAAGCAACCAGAAAACAACTATATCACAAAGTTGTTTCCGACCTCCGGTTTATAAAGCAGGGACCTATACCGCTATGCCACGAAGGCGGTAATATAAATAATACTAAAACAATAGATTCACGTAAACGATGATACGTACGTCTTACAACTTTGTTTACGCAGCCTGATCTGTACTACGTATAAGTGTAAACAAACATTCGCCGTCTATTAGTATAGGTCAGCGTTGCACGTCTTAATAACTTTGACGGGATTTATTTGATGTTTAATGCGTCGAGTGTCGATTTCCGGAAGCGGTGTCGCGTTGCAAACTTGTTAGCACTTTGATTGCTGTGTGACTTGTGTGTGTGCGTGTATGTATGTATGCATGTATGTATGTGTGTGTGGTGTGTGTGATTGAAGTTGACTCATGTATGACATCAGTCACACGGGTGGGCTGTGATGGTGTCAAGTTTGGTGTCTTGTTTATTAGGCGTTATGTTAAATGGTTGGACATATCAGGATTTCTAGAGTAGAATGTCTAGGTTGCTTTATGTCTAAGAAGTGAAACACGTGATTACACGATATTTAATGTCAGTCAAGGTCAGTTAGTCAAGCACGTTAACAATAGTGTTAAAACGGGTATATATTTGCAAAAACTCTTCGTGTCCAAAAATTGTTTTACAATTAATGATGTTTAATTTAGAATCTAGTACACTAATAAAAAGGTTTTGTTCCTTGCTTATTTTTCTATAAAGTGATAGGGTCTTTGTTTGTGTGACTAACACTGCGACACTAGTTCCATAATGCACTAGTGTGCAAACACTACTTTCATGCGGCTTCACAAGCTACGAAAAAACTAAATATTATAAACTTTTCTTACCTAGTCAGATATCACATTACAACTACTCATAAAAGCTACCAAATTGCATTTTAACACTTTGATTTAATGACTGTGGATTATGGACAAGTATTTCATGTAGAAAATGGGGTAATTAATAGCAGGCATAATTGTGACATGGAATGCGAATGAAAATAAGTAGACTGCGCCTAATAGAGACCGCGCGTCTCGCATTCCGTACGGACGGACGATGGATATAGTTTTCTATATACGTCCTGTACAAGTACTGATAAACTGCACGGGAATGTAGCCAGACCTTGGCGCTGGTCAAACCCCTATACAAGTTGTTTTTATTTTTTTTTACTACCGGTTTAAAAGACGATCTAGCGAGAGTGTATGAAGATTTGTGACGACTTACTTTTTCAACGAAATACTTGGTGCTAATGTAACTTAAACTTTTATATATATTATGGTGAGTAACTTAAATTACTAGGTTGATAATAGCAAATTTATTGTGCCTATTTCTTAGCGCAAAGCATCAAGTTAGTTCATTCCGGCGTTAAGGGCAGCGTAGTAAGCGTAATTTCTTGGTAAAGGAGACGTTTAATGCTGGTTTAGCTCGGCTAGAGGACTTGTGTCAGACGCTGTATTTTTACAAGTAAGATGTCTTATTTACCATCAGGTGAACATCTGTTTGTCTCGTCTGTAAATTTAATAAAAAGTCTTCGTAACATTCCACAATCCACTTGCAAGTGTTTTAATATTTTCTATATATGTTATTATCATAATCACAATCATCATCAGCCTGTATTAGTCTACTGCTGGACATAAGCCTCCCCTAATGAACGCCTTCTCCATTATGGGGTTTTGGACCGTATTCCTATCCGCTGGTCCAATCCGGATTAGTGGATGGACCGACTTTTCACATGCCCATCCGACGCATGGATCATCTTACTTTTCAGACAGTTGGGTGATTGGCCGGAATTTTCGTAACCAACCAGAAAACAACAATAACACAAAGTTGTTTCCCATCGGGATTCGAATCCTACATCCTCCGGTTTATAAAGCAAGGACCAATACCGCTAAACCACCGAGGCGTGTGTATTATTAACTAGTCTGTATTTAGCTTACCGTTTGTACACTATAAAGTTCTTAGTAAAGTGATAAGAAAGTGTCATGACCGGATGAAGGTGTTGTTTTATGTGCGACCGGATGCCGAACCCGTGCTTTGATTAGTAAACACGGTCAATTGACCGCTTGACCCACTAGTTTTGTTATATATATATATGCTTAATAGAATTACTTTTTTTAATTAGATTTGATAGTTTGTTGTACCGCTAGAATAAATAGTAATAGTTTGCAGTAAAATGTAATAAAAATATCGCGCGTCGCGCTGTGATTAGAAGTGTTAATCTCATTAGTCTCGAATTTTGAAATATATTTTATTTATCATATATATATATATATATATAACACTACGTACTAAAAAAAACAAGAAACCATTTTATATGTATTCAACAAGAGAAAAAGGAACATACTATAACCCTTTGATATCTCATCCTATAACCAGATCCCAGAACCAGAAGAAAAAACATATTTAATGTTTTTTCTCATGTTTTATAGTATTAATGATCTTACCAAAGGCATAACGACCACGATAACCTTGTACGCATCCATCCAAAAGCGACAATGGTTGTAAATTGACATCGAAAAACATCGCTGTCCAAAATGGACAATTCCTTTCTTCGATTCCGGCAGGTGTGGCGCGTGCATCTAGATAGGACCTGCTGACGACGCTCTTGGAGACAAGTTTTTGTCGAGTTATTCCTGTCTCGACTATTGTCAGAACAAGGTTCGAAACTCGAGTTTTTTTAAAACTCAGCTTATAAACAAGAGTTTCGTCCTTCTGATATGTATAATGCATCTAAAACATGATCGGAATAAGTAGATGTTTTAATATAAAATTAAACGTATGGTAAAGCTTTTGGCAATACAAACTATAAACTTGGACATCACAATGTTTGTTATAATTTTTTTAATGCATCAATAATATTCAGTCTTATTAATATCTCATATTTAGGTGAATATTTACTTTAACGCCAATTTACATTTACTTCATTTATTTTATTTATCAATTCAATGTATGTTAACTGCCTCTCGTAGCCTAGTGGTTGGTATGGGCGTTGCTTAGAAACCGGAGGTCGTGGTTCAATCTGCAGGGACCAACAAATTTTCATTGTTGTTTCCTAGTTGGTTAGAGGCATTTGGACAGATCACTTAATTGTCTGAAAAGTAAGATGATCCATGTCGGATGGGCATGTTAAAAAGGACGGTCACCACCATACCATTGGACCAGCGTGGTGGGATAGTCAACCCTAATGGATAGATTGTATTAGGGAGACCTATGTCCAGCAGTGGACTAACAAAGGCTGATGATGTGTTGTTGATTGTGTATGGATGTAATACAATTATTTTGAAAATGAATAACGCTTTACTAACAAATGAAAAACTGGTTATTTTATGTAACTTCGAGCACTATTTTAAATAACCTAAGTCGAAACGTATTTGCACACATTATATGCTAATTGCAAGATGTAATAATGTTTAAAATAGATTTAATGTACAATAAAATTCTCTATTCATAACTGTTATTTTAATTTATTCGCCAAAACATACACTATAAGCAAATGTTGGTTGCGAATTTAAAACGTATTTTAATTGTATTACTCAGCATAATTTCTGCTGATTGGCATTAATAAGGATGATAAGGTTGCTATGTTACGGTTTGATGGATACTGTATTGTTATGTTTTTGATGCGTTAGTGAACGTAATGTCCTTTGTCTTGGTAAGCCAACCAATTTGTGGAGCTTAACTATGTTTTTATGGTCTGGCGGTATCTACTACCACTAAAAAGCTCGGCTCGTGGTTTCATAAAAGAGTAACGATATTTCACTTATAGATATATACATACATAATCACACATCACACATATATATTATCACTATATATACATTCATACATCATCATCATCACCAGAATATGGATCTCGATACTTATAACTGAACTTCGTCGGTGCTTTACGTGTACTTTGTTCATGTACATTACACTTGTGTAAAAATGGTGACCCCGGGATGAGGTGAATAAAAATGTTTTAATACATATGTATTTAAACATGTTTCATGAACAGGTAGCTTAGTCGGTCTAACTTATAGATATTATACATTTGATAAAGAGTACCAATTTAGATACTTAACAGTTACTACTTTAAACAAAGAAAACAAACATTTTTATGCATAAAGATTCTGTGTGTTCATATTATTACAGGCTTTTTTATGCAGCGGTTTTCACCTCTATTAAACTATTATTTAAATACGCTTTCCAATCTTTCACGTCGTGTGTTTCGTTTCGAGGATTACAAGTACGTTATGTTCAGAGTTTATTACATATTGGTCTCACGTCCACAGTATATTGTAATTGATTGAACGATCCAGAGTGTCTTTGGTTGCATAATTCATTACTTGTTAGATTAATTATAACATCGTGTGATTAATGTATCAATAGCTTGTTGGAAACCAATCAAACTATATACCTAGGTTTTTATTAATATTTAAATGAGATATAAATATATCTCGTTAAGTTTAGATATATGGTTAAATTTGGTATGTTACATGGTGAAACTAAAAGTGCTAACTTTATTTCTAATTTTTAGACATCTTTGGCATGTATAGATTGATAAGGAAGCAGCTAACGAAAGTTAACAAATTCATCCGCCGCACTACCGGGGCGCAGTGGTACCAACGAAACGTAGATTTACACAGCGACTGCAAATTGCCGACACTCTGCGAGCACTTTAAAAAGTTAACTCGTAAACACATAGATACAGTAGTCAACCACAGTAACCCTCTGCTGGTAAAAGTAGCAACGTATACGGCCGATCCAAACGCGTCTAGTCAAAAGCGTAGACCGCGAAACGTTCTCCTCGACCCAGACGAGGAAGAGGTCGCCGAGACTCCGGACCCAACGGTGGCCCCGACATCAGAACCTACAAACCACACGAATAGGGATAGAACACATTCACATGTAGTTCGCCCTCCCTTACGAGCACAGCGAAACCAAACACACCGCGTACACTAGATACACCCGTGTTCCAGGGCGGTTCTCACCGCCCCCAGCCACCGATTAATACAGTCAGCCAGACCAGACCGTCGGCGTCCCGGTTTGTAAACCGATCGTCGACGATCCTTAAGAGACATAAACAGATGCCTAACCCACTTACCTTCTGTACGTGTGGCCCTCATTTTTAGCAAAAAATGTTGGCCACCTAGTTTGTGGGGACGGAAGCTTCCCGCGAACTCTGTGTTAGATGAAGCTTATCAAAGACAATAGTCTGGAAGCATTTTTTTTTTTTTTTTTTGATTACGCAGGCAGACGAGCAGTCGGGCCACCTGATGGAAAGTGGTCACCGACACCCATAGACATTGGCAATACCAGTGGTATCGCCAACGCTGCCTACCGTGAGACATAGGGTGTTAAGTCTCGTTTACCCAGTAAATACGCTGGCTACGGTGCCCTTCAAACCGGAACGCAGCAGTGTTTCACACTACTGCTTTGCGGCAGAAATAGGCACCGCGGTGGTACTTACCCAGACGGTCACCTGTAAACAGGGGACCTACCACCGGTAAGCATAACATCCAAGTCAAAAAAAAAAACTAACGAAACTTTTGACAAGTAAACAAAAATGTATAATAATTGATAAGGTAAATTCAATTTTGTTTTACTTTCATTACTCTTAACCTTAATTGTAAATATTTTTTACATCGACTTTGAACTTTTTTGAACTAACATTTGATTTAACAAATAAAACGGCGCAGATCAAACATTTCGCACGACTAAGCGATTCGATCAAACATTTGAGCTTGTAAGTATAAAACTGCCAATTTTACAAACACGTGAGTTTAATTTAATGACAACACAGAGTTATGTTGCGATGTAGGTGATAACACCATTGTTAAGCTGCCTTAAAATTCTTCTAAGCTTTTCATAAAACTTATGAATTATTCTTAACGATTTTAGCCCAAATTCATAGATTGGAAACAGTACTTGTTACAACATTGAAAAAATATTGACAGTCTGAGCTCTTCGTGGTCCCTTTGACCCCACTGTCCAGCAATAGATGGATCTACTGTATATATCTACAACATTTATTAAAAAAGTTATCATTACATAGTATAAAACTAAGTCGTTTTCTGTGACCCCATATCCCTATGTATGCTTAAATCTTTCAAACTTAATATTGTACGTAGCTCCCGTGCGAAGCAGAGGCGAGACGCTAGTTAATTTAATAAGAAAATAAAGCGCCACAAAAGAGAAGCGTCTATAAATTTTGCCTATAGTTATGCATATTTATTTTTTAAAAGTCAAAGTATATTTTAATGAACGTAATCATCATAATATTATAAGTTTACACATTATATTTTTATGTAAATGATCATGATTTTACTAATGAATATATGTTCTGAGCGTGCTATTGCGACCCGCATGGTTTTTGTTGATTAGTGTACAAAAAATAAAGATAGTTTTTGAATAATAATGGTTTAAATATCTAAGAAGATATCATTGCAATATGTAACACACGTATCGATCTTTTCATATTAAATATTTATAAAGTATGTAGATTACGTGACTAGCCCTCGCCATCAATGCAGTAAAACCTTCGGTCTGATGCCAAGTCGCATCATCCTGCTTGGCTTAACTTTTCGATTAAACGGTTGAGGCATTTTTCAATTAAATGAAATAGAAAGTAGTTTATCTAATTAAGAATAATTCTACAATATATGTACCATTATGTGAAAAGTACAGTGAACCCCACACTGGGCGACGCCTGCGTCATGAGATTGGGATTTAATAACACAAATATTTATTATTAGCATGGTTATTATCTGTGTTATTGAAACCCATATATTCTTTATGCTATATTTTAATTAGTCTACGTTGTCTAGTGGTAACATCGTTTGCTTTTAAAACTTGAGGTCGTGGGTTTTGGTCTAACGGACCCAGCTGTGTCCAGCAGTGGACTAACACAGGCTGATAATGTATGTGTTTTTTCGCGCTTATCCGAAGATTATACTGTGTAAAGAGTTTAATGAAACATAGTTCGGAAAAGGTGAGGTGAGGTAACATTACATATTACTTAATTATCGGCACTGTACCTAAGACAAATAATACATGGAAATTACGTAAACAAAAGTTAATGTCAAACATAATTGGCGCCAAAACCTCCTGCACTCCGGTTGGTTATACAATGCGTCAGAATTGAAAATGGCTGTGTTTCACCAGTAGGAACGCGTTTTATGATCCGCCATTAATTTTTGATATTACGTCATCTCTGAATTGGCTAAGCTCTAGTCATTGGCACCCTTTATTGCCTGATTATATAGCTCTTTGCTGCAGGCGAAATCAATGTCCTGAGGCCTTTTCATAGACCTCCTTAGTGACTGATAAAGCAATTTCAATTTTGTTATCTATTAAAATATACGATTGTCAATCAGTTAACAGATTATGGCGAACGTTTAATAAGTAACAAATAAAAGATAATTTTCGTTGAAAATTTTTCTTAAAAAAATTCATCAGCATTTTCTTACAGATAAAACGCGAACATTCTGCAGCTATGAAAATAGATGGAAAATCTAACGGGAAACGTTTTAGACATCAGCAATGCGACTCGTTCGTAGCTTTAGATCCGTAGAAATTTAATACAATCTCTTTAGATATTTATTTTTCTTTAACGACGCTTGGTATGCGCAATCTTAAAATTGTTATTTTCTTCTCCGAAAGCCTAAATTGAAAATTTTTGTGATACTTTCTGTCATTTCGTAAATACTCTACATTATTAGAAATAACACATACACGATCATTTGAGCTGATCGGATAGGTATGTATAAATTGGGCTACCCATCAACCCGCATTGGACCACCGTGGCGGGATACGGTCCAAAAACCCCCTAAAAATGGAGAAAGCGGGCGTTAGGGAGGCCTATGCCCAGCACTAGACTAACACAAGGTTGACGATGATCATTTAAGCGTACATGGGCACAAGACGCTAAAATGATAAATGAATTGTTTTTAAATATATGAGAAAAAAGTAGCAAAGTACGTTATTATTTATTGTGAATTGCACTATAATATAAATTTCTTGTAATTTTTTTTAGAGGTTTCCTTCCCCTCAGCTTTAAACTTCTTCCGTTGTGTTTTTATCCAAGTTATATAGGTTTCGCGTGCTCATCTGACTATAACATTCTTTTCATATAGAGAGATTGACGTCTCAATGCAAACTCTTTAAGTTAAGCTGAAACATTTTAACTAAAGATACATAGATTTGATGATTATTTCTTACCTTTTAAACATTATCGATAGCATATCTATTTTGTATCACTAGATCATAGCAAGTCGTATATACGAATAGGAAAGCCGAGCGTACAGGTAGGGTTGTAACATCGTGCAGGCGAAAACTAACAATTTGCGGTAATCGTCGATTTCTAAATTGTCGATACAATCTGTCTGCTATGATGATGTGAATATATTAACGTGCTAAGGCCGCGTATGAGATATAATAAGCTATCATTACGATTGTATGGTGTTTCTCATTAGAAGAATTCCCATACGTTGAATCGAAAGTCTGTGAAAAGGCGTTTTATAATTGAAACGTATTTCTACGCGTGGTTTTTGGTTATTTCATTTTAAATTACAAGCTATAATAGAAAACTTTCTGTAGGTGGTAGGTTCCCTTTTACAGGAGACCGTCTGGGGCGGTAGCGTTGCGTTATTTCTGCCGCAAAGCAGTAGTGTGAAAATACTGCTGTCTTCCGGTTTGAAGGGCACCGTAGCCAACGTGTCTACTGGGTAAATGAGACCAACATCATATTAGTCACGGTAGTATTAGTTTATTACGCGTTGGTATTACGGCGTCAGTGACTACTTTTCATCAGATGGCCCGACTGCTCGTCTCAGCTTTTACCCCCATTTTGTAAATTTGGTAAATATCCCTTGTTTATTCAGAAATCCGTTAAATATTTTGGTGTTTTGGAGTAATAAACATACATTACGAGTTTAACAAAAGTAAGGTTATGATTATATTTGAATGATTAATATTTCTAGAAAAGTTCTATATTTATTTTATGAACAGTGCAAGATTTACTAGTACTATATGGTTCTTTCTAGTTATTAATTTGCATTAGTCACCTTTTCGCGCATTAAATATAAAAAATGTGCTAATTTTTTAAAAATCCGGAAATTAATAAATATTCGTCACGATTTTCGAATAAAATAACAATAACGTTCGTTGTCTCTTTTTAAAGTTTGATAATATCTCAGATTACACTTCCACAGAAATAAGTACATCACAAGCGTTTTACAAAAAATAAAAAAGCAGTAATAATTATCTCGTTTTGTTAATTCATTTCTTTGTTCGTTGTTTATTGTTTAGATGATCTACTTCACGGTAGAAATCGTCATTTAATCTCAACGGTTCTGAACAAACAATACATCTAAGTGATTTGAACGGAGTAACTTCATTATGAAAGCTTCAATCTAATTTCTAATATGAAATTGGCTGTCGTTCTACTTGTTCAATGTCTTTGTTAACATCTAAGATTCTTCGTCAAGGGGATTAGATTATGTTAATACAAAGATATTTTTTTCTACGATATCATGTTATTATTCAATGTCAATAACGATATTTTCTTTCCGGAGTCAGGTTTATATATTAAAATTAAAGTGTACGTAGGCTTGCTTTCTATTTTGTTTCGGTTTTAGGACAACCGTAGCCAGTGTAATTACACCGAGAATGAGATATGGTTTCTTTAAGGGTACGGCTTATCCCTAATCATCAGGGGAACGTCCTGCTTATTCCTGTGCTTAATAAACAAAAGTCTGGACACTCCTTCAAACATCAGGTGCACCCAATGCATTGTAATGCGCAAATTGATTACTTTTAGCTTAACAACATGTTTTTTTTTCGATTGTAACTATTTAAGGAAATTAATTGTATCGATCGAATCATTGTTACGTAATGCATTGTCATCAGACAATAACGATTGTTCAAATTTCAATAGTGAAAGTATATAATGGTTCGTATACAATAATCGGGCCACGCCTGTAGTGTGCATTCGTTATAAGTTCGCGTAATGCTGAATTGTTCGCGAATTCGGAACGAATGTTCGCTGTCTTACTTACAAGACACAAATAATATATTGAAACTTTGTAATTAACGTAAACTAGAACAACTAAATGGAGCCAATAGAGTATAGGGTTTTTTTTAAAGGTAATTGTTATGTTATTTTTTTATTTACTTATTAAGGGACAACATTGACACGAATGATTTTTAACTGTTCACCGAACAGCGTGCGACACCACAACTTCGCTTGTTGTTCTGAAACTGCTATCACACGTTGTATTAACCTAGTAATTACACTAGCTGCGGTGCCTTCAGGCAAGATTACGGCAGTGTTTTCATGTTTTTCGCCGTTACTTTTCAAATTGGTTTTCAGTGAAATGAAGCCTTCAAAGAGCGCGAAAAGCTTTGCAGTGTGCCAACAGTGCGATCGCTTCAATTGTTGATGTTTTTCTATTTATTTTGAATGACAGCGTTTTTTTTTTAGGTTAAGATATAGCAAACACGTTTTGCCATTGTCCCTTGTGTTCCTTGTGCGTGGGGGACAAAATTTGACTACTAACTTTCTGTAAAGGTTACACTAAAGTTTAGCACGTGTACACGCACCTTTAGGCCCAATAGCACGTTTTCACGTGGGAAAAGATGTTCGATTTCGAGTCCATCGATTCCGTTAGTCATTAAAATAATCGAATTTTGTGTCTGCATTAATTCCTACTTCACGGTTCTCATTCGCATCGTGATTTTTACATCTACATTGTTGTGGAGCGTCGGAAGTAATGGATTTTTAGATTGGCCCACCGGCCGATTTAATTCGCTCTTACTGTTTAATACCTAGCAGCGATCCGTTCGGCGAATGGAAAGCGTATTGGAACAATCGTTCAAATGACCACCGTGAAAGTGGCACGGAAATATAATTATCCTGCGATTGAAGAAGAACCTTTTGTCTGTTGTACTTTCATGAAAACTATTATTGGCTAATTTTGTTTGTAAATGAGTTCATTATGAATATGAGGAGATATTTACCCTTTACCGATAAGAGAAAGTATCGTTTGTATTGTCTTTTATGTGTATAAAGTGGCACGTTTAATTTAAATCTTCTCAGAATATCTTTGGAACGTATTCGTTGACGCTAGTAGCGCTTTGGATTAATCAAATATTGAATTTATCAAGTACTTATTTTAAGAATATTACTGAAGTCTCACAATTTCACTAATTCCGTGATAATTCTTCTAATTCACGCACAGTAGTAGCTGAAACTGCTACTTCATCATCATCATCATCATCATAAACAGTTTTTAGCAGTCCACTGCTCGACATATTTGCCACGCGCAGCAGGCGGCATTGGCATTGGCAATTGCACTTGTACTGCAGATCTGTTGTACTCCCACTTTAAGGCAGATCCGCCGTCAAGTGGGCGGTAGGGTCGTCACATCCCTACGACATTACTTTCTTCTTTTTACTAACCTCTATTCGTAGATTATTGGCAATCCGTATATAGTACCAAAATAATAGCATTTACTTGCATCGGCCTTTCAAACGTAGTTTTTTTCTTCTAGAAGTTATCTTGACAACCGTAACTTTTATGCATGTTGATTTGGCATAGATCATTGTACATTTCTGACAATCAAGTGGTAAACTTTGTTTTTTTAAATAACAACTCGAAGTTATACTTAGTCTTATATACTTGCTTATATAGTGCGAATGCGAATATCACTGGACCCGACGAATACATCTTAAAATAGTCATTCCTTTTAGTAATAATGCATTCCTTATTACATTGCTACCGAGCCAAGAGAGAAAGACGAAAGGTTTTTGACAATACTATCAATACGAAAGAAGTGCCGTCTTAAGTCCAGCTTAAGTTAAGTTGTTACTGATTCAATTACATCAAGATGTGAATCATTGAGAAGAAATCACCTGACAACAATGTCATACACACGACTCTACTTTGCGCTATCATAATTTATAAAATTCATCTGTGCGTGTGTTGGAAGTGAACTCTTACAAACGGCTGAACCGATTTAAATGATTATTATTATGTGAGTTCAAGTGGATTCGAGGATGTTTTGGAGTCACTAATTAGAATGGCGCTTCCGTCGGTATCTAGGTTGCTTATCTATGCAGTATATATATAATTATTATATACATAATAATATAATTTAAATAATGCAGACTTTTAGTAGTAGTTTATTAAATATATAACCGCCTCCGTGGCCTAGCGACCCATGCGTCGGATAGGCATGTAAAAAGTCGGTCCACCCACCAAACCCCCTAAGTGAGAAGGCGTGCATTAGAAGAGGCCTATGTCCAGCAGTAGACTAACACAGGCTGATGATGATGATGATATTATATACATCTCTCATTTCATACGCTTGAAACATCACGAAGGATAACGTCTGTTGGGCCCGCTAGTAGGTTATATTATAGTTATGTCATTTCCATCCTTTCTTTGGCTCACATCATCTCATAATCAACCTGTGATAGTCCACTGCTGGACATGGGCCTCCCCTAATACACCCCTATCCATTAGGGGGTTTTTCCATTCTTTGACTCAGTTATAAATATATATATGCAAACATGGTAATGAAATGATTCACACCAACGAAAGCCTTTTGGCAAACTATCTAGTTGGCAATGCCTAGACTTTGCGGCGTCCTTTGTATTGATCAAAGCGACCTTGCAACTTGTCGGGGCATCGCTTTGACGTACTTTCAGTTCTAGATTCGCTTTATAGTTTAAAGCCATTTAGTTAGTCCGCTACATCTACTTCTCGCGATTTTGTTGTTTCTTAGAAGTAAATCTTTGAAGTTTTATTGGTTTTCATTCTAACCTTGTATTGTCTTCCGTCTTTTTATTTAAAGATATTAACGTGTTGATTTTAAAGTTTTTTATTATTACTATTCTAATTATATAATATGTTAAGGGTTAGATGATTGAAAGTAGTATAACTATAGATTTTGTTATATTAACATTCACTCGGTTTTATTTATCTATACATCTATAGAAATTAATTGAATTGGTGTCCCTAGTTGTAACGCGTCGAAAAACAGTAGTTTTAAATGATTGTATTGTGATATATAACAAATATTTTTGTTATAATAATTTTTGACTGTTTGTCTGTTTGTTCTGGCTAATAGTGCTGGTCCGATTGAGACTTTTACTAGAGCTAATGATGCTGGCTATAAGGCTTAGCTTATAATGCTTTTTATAGAAAATATTTAACAATTTTTCTTCAATTATAATGACACAATCGTAGGCAACAGTTACTTTATGTACATAAGTAATACAGTAACTGTTTTGTATATTAGTTGATAAACATAATTTTTTCGGCATATTAATTTTTGACGTATATTGCTGTATTAACTTTTTTATTCACCGTATGGTTACATATACAGTTTACATATATTTTACATAGCGTTTTTTTATAAATGCAGGTTCAGTTTAAGATTTAGCTGAAATAGTTCAAGAGTGCGTTTCAAAAAGAACAAAGAGAAAAGCTTCTTTCCTATAGTTGAGTTACCGTATTGTATTATTGCAATATAAAGTTTGTGTCTTTATAATGACTACCCATCAACCCGCACTGGACCAGCGTGGTGGGATACGGTCCAAAAAACCCCTAATGAACCTGCATTAGGGGAGGCCTATGTCCAGCAGTGGACTAACACAGTCTGATCATGATGAATGTCTATTTTGTCAAAAAAAAAAAGAATGTTTTTTTTATTCACGTAAGAAGTTTTTAAATCCTATTTGACAGCTTAGGGAAACAAAATAGACGTAACATCATTCATTAATTGAACATTATAATTCTATTTCAAAGGCTAGTTGTCGTGTTGATATATTTAGTCGTGTCTGTCGTTTTGGATGTAACTGTATCATTTGCAGTCTCATACAGCGTCTGGTGATAATAAAAGAGTGGATCGATAGTTCAAAAAGTTCACAGCCGTACTATTTTAGTTTGCACTATCAATTTAACCATCATGATTCATGAACCCCTACCGCATGTCCGCGTGTGCGTTACATGCAACGTTGCCTATGTTGCTGTTGCCGTTGTAGGGGTGATGCGCCCCAATGGGGTAAATAGTGATGGGATTGCAACCACGATAGATTCCGTTGCGTTATTATTTTATATTGTTGAGGAGGTCGTATGTCGTACCATATCGATTTTTTGAAAACTTTCGCTTTTGATAGGTAATCGAGATTAGGTTAATGTTCTATGTAACCGATGATAAAGTCATCTAAAAATATTGAAGATATGTAACTGCTATGAATGAAAATACTTGTATCTTATTTCTACCTTCACCTCTATTGAAAAAGAAAAATACTTTATCTAAATTTTTTTTCAATAGAAGAATCAAAACAGAGTTTAAGTTGCGTCCGTAACGTTACATTTACATAGACAGATTGCTCGCCGTACGATAACAAATGTCAACGCGCCGTATTTTCACTAACATTCACTCTATAATCGAACACGCTGACCACAGCCAGTGGCGTTATCTCTACAACCGATAATACCGGTTGTGGTATTATAAATATGTCAATTAATCTATCGACTCGATATAGATTGTGCGGCGGCGCTTGCGTGCACCGCACTATTCCCATTCGATCCTCTCCAGTACGCAATCGTCGGCGAAAGCGAGCGGACGTCGTTTTCGCTGAGGAACCGAGAGTCCTTTATCGCGCGTCCGATATTACCGTCCGGCATTTCTCTCCATTTTAATTTAATCTGTGCTGGTGCCATTGTACCCGATATATTAGTGTATATTTATAATAGTGAAGCTAAAGTGATCACGTAGGTGGTTAATCTTCATATTATTAGGATCGCGTGTAGCGTCGGTCGAGGGTTGTGTTTTTTTATGTTTCGTATTTTTATCGATTGTTTTTTACGCATTACGCCGGTCGAAGGTTAGCGGTTGCATGCACGGCGTGGATTGATCTTTTGTTTCGTATGCAACGCTAACCGCCAATCGTTATCGTATGGCAGCGATAATCGTGAATGAAACCGTATCGTTTAAGTCATGTTGACTCTGTCGCCTTCCTTGTTGACGTCTGGTTGTGCGATGGTAGATTTGATTTTGTATTTTGACTGGTTAACTTTGTTTAGATTGTTTTTTGTTTACTTCTGATTGTTATAATTTTGATTTAGATGTTCGGTCTTATCGGAATTTGATTCACTTGTGCGCACAGCGTCGGTCGTGGATGATCCGTTTGCTTTGTTGCAACAACTTCTATTATGGCTATTGTAACTGTTGTGCTAAATGGATTCGAACTTCATTACTTTGTATTAGATTCGAGTTCGGCTCCGTTGTTACATTCTGATGTGGTTAGTTTCGGTTCTGCCATTGCTGTGACAAAGCGATTACTCGAATTACAGACGTTAAGATTTGAAGATTTGTAGAAAATTGTGTTTCATAATGTGATCGAAAACTTTCCAATGAAACAATCTTTGAGGAATACTCGTTACATAACACTTCGATTGAAGCCGGGTATTTTCTTTTTGTTTGGTTTTTTTTATAATAGCCGCTTTATTTAGAGCAGCTATTATGAAATAGAAACAGCTTTATTACTTGGTATTGGATTAATTTTAAAATATAAAAGTACGTGCTTTTATATTCAACCTAATTGTTTAATAGATATCGTTGGGCATGATATTGATGATATATCAAAATTATGTATTACTTTTGTCATGTCATACTTAAATCTTTAATTTTCTTCTTGACCTTTTATTTAACATAATATTTTTACATCATAAAATAACAAATTAAAGGGCATCGGAGACACTGTATAGCAATTTATACAGTTTCAATATTTTGCAATCAAATAATAATTTATATATAATACAAAAAACCAGTGCCCCAAACCGTACGAAAATCGTCCGTGTACCCCCATTGTTGCCTATCGCATTCTTTATAAGACCAGCGCGCCGGCACGCGACCGGCCTTTTGCACATTCGTTTCGCCTCCGTCCATTCCTAGGCGTGAGTCAGCGGTCCAGTTAGCCAGTGAAGCGGACTGGCTGGCCGGTGGCTAGTGGATCGCCCGCATTGTGACTGTTGCCAAGCGATCTATGCGGGTGTACTACAATATCTGAGGTGCCTATGATTGTGAGGACTAACTCCTGCAAACTCTGCGTTAGACGAAGCTTACCATAGACAAGAGTCTGGATGTATAAGTTCATAGTTGATTAAAAAATGGTACCCAAGGAAGACTTCTGACCCTGATTTCTTAGTCAGTAGGAGTCGGTACTACGAGTTATGTCTTAGTCGATGTTCAATCGTTGAATGCCAATCGTAGAGTTTGAAAATTTGTTCCATTTCAGAAGTGGGCGTTGTAATATTAAGCTAGTTTAAGGATATCAGGAGTCATGACCAAAATTTTGGATCGGCACGATGCTTTGTAGTTACCCACGAGAATTTTTATCGGTAGTCTTGTTGTTCGTAAATAACGAGATTTTTATTGTTTTGGAATACTTAGATGTGATAAAACAATGTTTACAGCTGCGATTATGTCGTAATTGTTAAAAAAATCTGGAATATCTCTAAAAGTTTTAGTGTAGGCGAGTGTTATGTAACTTTAACTTTGTTTCGGATTTACGAAGATTTCCGTCAGGCCATTTTTAATATTGAGCAACGATAAAAAGAGGTCTCTGTCCGCTAAGCTCAAAATTATTAGTGTTTATAAGAAAGGAAAAACTTGCACACATTCTCCTTCGTGTGCAAAGAGATTCACGATTGTTCACCACATTGATATACGTAATTGGATGACATTCCTAATGGCACGAACGTCCCAGATCACTAGAAGTGTCGGTTATATAATCTGTGGTATTTGGCATACTTTGTTATCGTTCACTTTAGAAATGTACATTAACAATCGCTTGTTTGTTTACGAACAGTTACGTAATGATTTGCCAATAAAAGAATTAGCATTCCATGACCTATAGTAGGGTTATTGACTTACTTCCTTTAGTGTTTTAGAGAAAAATTACGAAAATCAATTTTTACGACTCTACAACGTCACAAAAAACCAACACCTCAAGTTAGTTATAGTCAATTAACAACTGTATTTCCTAAAATATATTTCTACGAACTCAGAATAGGGTGATAGATAAAATTGTTGAGAAGATTTTTATCTAGCCACGCCGCAGAAGTATAACTTCTTGCGTGCACATAAGGACACATACTTTAAAGTGATCGTTGATGTACTGTTAGTTAAAATTAAGTTAACGAGACTCGCATTCCTGCGTTATCAGGCAATCTGTAACAATTACCCTCTACAGTTTCACGCTCTAACAACGTGTCGTTCCCCGGTTGAGACAATCCAATTTACCGACGGCTAAGCTATTTATACTCCGCTCAGGATGAAAGCACTCTGCTGATGGAATTGACGGCGATTTGTTTTGCCCCTGGTAACCGACACGCCTGATAGATATCTTCTTCATTCTTCGTCGTTTCTTTGGCATTCATGCGGTAGGGAATTTGACAGTTGTGTAGATGCATTGTAATTTTTTGTTTCTTTTATCAAGGGTGTTGATGTAGTGCAACATATTGTTTAAAATTATTTTATATAGTTTGCCAAAGTTGATTTGGAACAAATGTAAACAATGTTACTAGGGGCAAGGAAATAGGGAAATACGTCTAGCCTTCTTATCGATGAGTAACAGTTACTTACTTTGTCTATATAGGTGCACTTAAACATTCTGTATTCACGTTCACTAAACTTGTTTGATAACGTTACAAATTTTCTAATAAGATTAAAATTTGCATGACATATCCTGCAAAAGACTGCAGAAATGCTACATGTTATGTGCAGCAACACAACATGTAGAAATATATGTCTCAATATCGGCTTTTAATTTTCTTTTCTCTTGGTCATATTCTTTAGTAGAAAATTCTTTAATACCAAAGGGTATCTACAACCATAACTCCTCCTTATTTTAATATTACACTTCTAATGTAATATTACATTATTACTAATATACTACCAGTATGCAAGAAAATATAAACAATGTAATTAAAATAGACTGGTGTTAAAATCAATGGTCTATTTTAATTAAATGTAGGTCTTTCTTTCGAGCACTTTTTAAGGTTTCAGTTACAATAAATTCTCATAGTGTTGCAGTTTTATTTCTTTGTTTTCCAATGTCATTTTATTATCTTTTTATTTTATTAATTTGAATTCACGTTTCCTCACATCACACAGATCATCAGCCTGTGGTAGTCCACTGCTGGACATAGGCCTCCCCTAATACAACCCTTTCCATTAGGGGGATTTTGGACCGAATCCCACCACGCTGGTCCAATGCGGGTTATGGGTGGACCGACTTTTTTACATGCCCATCCGACGCATGGATCATCTTACTTTTCAGACAATTGGGTGATCGGCCCAAATTGCCCTAACCAACTGGGAAACAACAATAAAAATTTGTTGAATCCCCGCAGGATTCGAACCCACGACCTCCGGTTTCTAAGGCACACGCCTATACCACTAGGCTACGGACGCAGTTACGTTTCCTAATTTATCATATCTTGCACCATCCTGTGATTCACCACAGCTACAGTCGATAACGGTCTGCGGACGGAATAAGCCTCTAACGGCTATAATAAATGTTTTTCTGCGATCTCGCGCGACCTAATTCGCAGTCGTTCGAGATTATTAAACGAATCGCGTTGGTAATGTCGGCCCCATTAAGACCGGAGACTATATTTATATGTGTCTACATATAAATATAGTCTCGGTCTGGTTGGTTCTGAACGGTTATGGTTGGTATTGCTACGTTAATGTGTTCATAAATATAATATTGAAGTGAACTATTAAATGTTATGATAGTACGTGGTGATTATATAATGTTTTCCGATTTACCCTGAATGGTTTAAGCCGATCTGAAATTGGATTTGATTAGGACATGAGTCCGGTTTTAATTGCATTTTTTTCTGGTTTCACCTTATAGTAAGTAAATCGTTGTAACAGACATCTTGTCGTAGTAATTATTTACTTCTTGAAATTAACGGGTTTTAAATTTGTTACAACGTTATATATTCGTTGAAATAAGAGGAACTTAAGCATTTTCATACTGGAGCAAATCGATTCGTTCATATGTAAACTGTTTACAAAACTCATTAACTTTCCATCTTTTACATCACTAAAGTATTTTGCACCTATATGCTTTATACTTTGCGGTTGTGTGAACGTTGAAGCTATTGCATTGGCTTCACCGCTGAGTTTTCAGTGGTCTACCGCATGTATACTGTTCCAAATAATTTCTATCGGAAATTCCACACGTTTTAAGTAATGTTACATTTAAAAGTCTCAGAATAGGAGAATTCGTTTTATCATTAAATATACATCATAGTCCCGGTTCATGAGAGAAAACTTAGAAATACTTAAGTATTTTATCTAATAAACTTTTAAAGGGTTCATCAAAAAGTGCTCGAAAGAAATATCTAGATTTAATCGAAATAGACCATTCTATAGATCTAAATAGACCATTGATTTTAGCACCAGTCTCTTTTAATTACATCGTTGATAGTTTCTTGCATACTGGTTTTAAAGAAGAAAAGGCTTTATTCCACATGCGCAGCCACTACTTTATCTTAATTTTTCAGCTTAATGGAATATTACCGCGCCTTTACACGATCGTTCGTAGTTTGATTGCCCATTTGCATGTCTTTGATGCGAGAAGCAAGGAGAAGGCCATTCGATTTTTTCCTCAACACATTGCACCGATCTTTGTAAAAAGAAAGGGACCAAAGATTTCCCTGAGGAACTCCTGGCTCATTACAAGACGACAAGTCTTGAAGATATCGAAGATACTAAGTTTATGAGATTGCAATCTTGTCTGCTTTATTAGGAAGAAAGAAAGAGAGAAAGAAAAGCATTTAATGGCGCATAAAAGTAAAAAACGGACAATAGATTATAATAATTCAAGCATAATTTCATTGTGTACTAATATGGTATCGTTCACGAAGTTATGGAAACTTCTTGAATGCCGATTTTCGGTGGCTCAATAGATTAGTAAAATTAAGGAGTCGATGACGCTATATATAACTTTTTTTTCACGATTTTCTATGATCACCTTAAAACTTTATAGTTTTTCACAGCCTGCCTGCATTTTGTTTTTGCTATATAATTTATCTGTTGCACAGCCTGCCTTTATAGGCTATATATATAAATTATACTGTATTCTTGCATTTTAAAAACGAATCACATGTTGTTATGCATTGATTAGTTTATTACCATAAAATCTCGGAAATTTGGAGACTTCACACCAATTTTTTATACGGCCTTGTAAGGACATACATGGAAAGTTTCTTCCTGATTTCTTAAAGAGTTAATTAGCGTTTAAAATAAAATTCGTTAATAAGTAGTCGTTTATTAAGAAGGGCTTTATGGTATTCAATACGGTATTAAAATCGCCGAATATGGTATAAACAAAGTCAACGACATTATCTTTTTGATGATGACCTCGACATGACCGATACCAAAATTGGCCGTAGTTTTCATGTTTACGTTTTAATAATTCGTGAAGGACTATAAATTATTATTAAAAGCATGCTTAATCAGATGGTATACATAAAGTCATAACTGTCAAACCTGACGAAGAACGTCATTAAAATTTTTGACACTTTTGCCTGTTCCGCAAGCTCTTTGCGAGTGAATTTAAATATCAGAGTTTTAAGTGAAAAAAATTGATAATCCGAAAAGATTTTGATTCTGATGATATATAGGTTTTATTTTATGTAACTGCGTCTATTATATCATTGTCAATTCGTACTAATTCTATATCTATATCAAACTCAGCAATAGCACGGGTTTAGAAATATATCTTATGTTACTTTTAAACGAATGACGCCTTTTTGTTCTATGTCTTATTTGTTATCGCCCAGAAATCTTGGTAGTGTTTTACTTCGTTATCAAACTTAATCAAATTGAAATAATTATTTATTTTATTTACGCGATTATTATCATATCAAATCCATAATTTACGGATTTTCGTTACTTAAATGTATTTATTCGACGTTTCGAATTTCTTTCATTATACCAAGGATGATTCCGGAAGCAATAGAAATTAAAAATATCCAAATTTTAATAGAGAGGATGGTTGGTCTTTGCCACCTTCCAGGATCAAATAATTTCAAAATTAAACGCAGAGTATAAAACTACAAAACCGAAGGACAACATAAATAATATTTAGTAACGCGAAAATCCATAAATTAGTGGATTTAATATTAACTAAATTGAGTTTAAGAAAAGTCTTATTCTCTGTTTCACTTTAGTCTATTGTCAACACACGCCCATCAAAGTGTCAGCAATGATGGTTTCAATTCGTTTATAGTCTGAGAGGGTCTGCTTCCTAATCACAATCGCGTGTCCAAACAAAACAAACAAATCCCTGAGCACTTTCAAACAATGACCACGCCGGGGGAGCAACGACACTAAACGTTGCGTAGGAGTCGTTCTATTCCCGTACATCTCCTGTCCTCCTTTCGTCTCGCACAATTGTATATCCCCATCGCTCTGTATTGTGCAACCGTTGGCAACTTGGCCGCTCTTCACCGATGCCAAATTTCACACGTGGAGTGCTATCGTTATTTTTGCTCTGTGCTGTTCGTCCATCGTTTATGTGTCGGGTATGTTGATTGTTTACCGGTAATGACACTGTTGACATTGGGTTTTGTGTTCTTGTTGTTTAGAATTGTGATGGTTTATCTCAGCTCATTATCAATTCTTAGTTGTTGACTGTAACCTTGTTCATTTACGAAGCCTGTTACATATAGCGGAGTCTAGTCGAAAACTTGACGTTGGCGAAATCTACAAGGGAACGCCTTCAAGCCAAAGAACTGAACTGAACTAGAATTGTGATGTTTAAGTGGTAAATCGATTGGTCAGCGTTGCTTAAGGGCAATTTGGTAATGAACCAGAGAGACGATTGAACATTTAAGATTTAAACTGCAACACGTGGAGGGAAATCGTTATTTTTGCTTGATTTTGTCTCGTCGATGTATATTACGTGATACTTGTGACATTGAGTGCTGTGTACTTTGTCTATATTCGACATATTTAGGCTATATTTGCTAATTGATGGTCATTATATTTGGTTGCGAATTGAGGCAGGTTAAGGGAGTTTGTTTGAATTTGTATTTTGCATATAATGTATCAGGAAAGTGTTGAGAAAAACATAGGAATGAAACTGTTTGCAAGTGTCTTAAATTGTTTTTTGTATTGCTCTATAGTTTTTCTCGTTTTTTAGGTTAATCGGGTATTTTGTGATTTGTGACGCCTTATTAGACGCCTTGAGACATTCGACATAGCATGGTGATTTTTTAGCAGTTGTAATTGAATAAACTTTGATTATATATAGAACGACTGATGTATTTTTGTATAAACATATTAGATGTATAGTGTTGGCAAGTAAAGACATAGTGTTTGAACAACGTGTTGTGTAGTGAAATGGGTTGCTAGCTAGAAAACTAGCTAAATTATAATGTCGAAGACCTTAAACGCATATAGAATGTAAGTATATACTTAAATTCCTTTATTATAATGCATTTGAACTTTTATTTTGTTTAATTTTAGTTGTTGTATTATTGGTTGAAAAAAAAGTTTGTGTTTTTGTCTACTTTTAAGCTGTGTATATAATAAACACTGCCTCCGTAGCCTAGTGGTATGGGCGTGAGCTTTAGAAACCGGAGGTCGTGGCTTCGAATCCTGCGGGGTCTCAACAAATTTTCAACAAATGTATAGGTGGGAATCTCTTTTATATATATATATATGAAGTATCATCAGAAGATAGATAGATAATTACTCGCGATTTAGAGATGATTAGAGGAAAACAGTGCTGCTTTGAAGTTATATAACCCGAAAAAGATCAAATGTTTTATTTATATCCTTGCGCAGATGTGTAACCTTGTATTCAAGGGTAGACCTTGACCTTTATACGAACGAATTAATCCGATTCTGAGCATTGAAGGATCAAATGGAGTCCCGGGACTCCTTTGAAGTAATTGTGTGCCGCCTTTTTATTCTATTAGGTTTTATGTATAGCTTTTTATACTAAATGTATTTTAGCACTGTAGTAAACAAATAATTTATTTTGTTATTTGATTATGATTTTGATAAAGTATTGAGTTTTATATCACGCCTAGGTTCAGTTTGAAAAAGTTTAAGATAACTCTAGTCCTTGGAAAACGTTTAAATTGCGTGTCATTTTTCAATAGTAATATAATATTTATGTTTATCGAAAGTATTTTTGTATTCTTCGTTATTCTGAATTACCGACTTAGTATCTCCCGACACAAAACAGAAATTTAATTTACATAAACTTACAAATGAGGAACTTCTAAACATTTTTATTCATAATAACAAATTTCATTCGTTTGAATGAGCTATATCTATTATATCTACATAAAAATTATTCCGATTTAAATGCCGATTAATGAAATATAAAACGTTCTATAAGAATCTAAATTGTATACAATTAATTATTTGTATAATGATTTCGTGCGAACGTATAACTTTCATGTCGGGCTGTTTTATTTTTGTGTGTTTATTTTAATTGTAAAATTAATAACATCGCAAAATACATATTTGATTATAAATTTATGCATACTTCGTTTTAATGATAGTTAGGGACTTCGTTGCAATGATAGCTAGGGCCGTTTAGATGAACTAAACGACCCTAACTGTCATTGCACAAAAGCGCAATACGACAAATTAGTCTCCAGCGAGACGCAACAAATTTCAAACACGTCCCGAAACACGTCCGACGTATCCTGAAATAGTTTCCCATTTCGGCCGCCGTAAAAAACTGAACTGGGTATTGGACAGATAATCGAATGCCCACCTCTCGTCTGTCGGACAAAAATAACCAATGCGATCAGTTTGTCTGGAATATTTAATCTGTGCTCTCTCAGTCTAGTCTAGACGCATCGATTAGGCTAGGTTTATGGCCTGCACTTGCCTAATTGTGTTAGGCTATTGTTTGCGGTGGTCGGTATGGATTTTTTTATGGTTGTGGCGGCATTGGGGTGGGAGGGGCGGATTTGGGGTTGATCACTGCGTACGTGGTTTGGGCCGTATTAGGCATATTCAGAGCATACAAATGCAATATGTATGCTCTGAATATGCCTAATAAGTTTGTGTTCGCTACTTTGTGATAGTCTCGTGGCCAATAATGAAATATATCCATAGATTTAATATGCCTATGCGCTTTAGGGCAAGATATTGGATTAAACGCGAAGAGTGTTGTATATTATGTTATAGTGTATTATATGTTATGTTGGTAATGGAGTAGAGCAAATAATGCGGGGTCATGATTAAATAAAATACACGCAATCAATATATTTTTAAATATATTTGGGCTTTGTTAATAGAATAAATTTATTCATGATATTTAGGTATACGATCCATGTGTTATTTTTTTAAATATCTCAAGGGGATTAATAATGTAGTTGTTACATTTTATTCTAGTGCCAATGTTTTAATTTGTTTCATGTTCAAACACTTTTAAAAAAATATAGGAATTATTGTATTACTATCACGACTAATAAAGGTAATTAACCTACAGTTGATCTTTGCGTTTTAATACAAACAATTGCCAACGTCCGTGCTTTTAATCCGATGTCGTTGAACGCATTAGCTTTAATTAACAAGCCGGTTAGTATATTGCAGTGCTGAAAATGTAGGTACTAGCTTTGCCGGTGTAGCCTACATCTGCGGATGTAGAATGGCAAACAGTGAAGCAGTACTTATATGTACTTTGTATTTACCTAATCTGTATGAGTGGTCATTTGTTAACACTTTGGTATCTCATTGTAATAACATAATGCTGTAAAAGACTAAGTCATTGTGAGTAACTTTAGGCAGGTAAGATTTTTTTTTCTTCTTTACATTGAATATGAAGGAATTGAATATCAATGTCTTTTAACCGGGCGCTGACAAGTGTAGCAGATACAGCGGATACTTTTGCCGCAAAGCTACAGTATGTTTACTGTAAACATTATTGAGCTAAGGGAAATAACATATAGAACTCTCCTAAACTATTGATACATTAAATTTAAATGTTAACATAATGTAGGGCCCTCGTACTGGTCAAATATCGCGTACTGATTGGTATGTGGCGTAAGGAACCAATTAGATCACTTTTCAGTACTTTCAAATAGTTTGTTTTATAGGCTCTCTTTATATAAATCCTAGACCTTAGTTGTCCTTGGTATATTGTTATAATAGGATAGAATAAATGTTTGTACATATAGCAAACGCAAGTGTGTTTGTGCGACACAATTTTATTAAAATTGATCTATCGTTAAATGTTAGGTCAATGTTACGCCGTATGTAAAGCTTGATAGGAAACGTGTTCGGGTTGATAATTTAATAGCATCTTACAATATTTTACCGCGAAATAATTATGTATGTACTGTTGTTCAAGTATAAATTCTGAATCATCATCATCAGCCTGTGTTAGTAACTGGACATATTCCTCCCGCTGTATCCCACCACGCTTTTCTAATGTGGGTTAGTGATTGGACCGACTTTTTACATACCCATCCGACGCATGGATCATCATTCTTTTCAGACAATTGGGTGATCGGCCCAAATTGCCTTAACCAACTAGGAAGCCAAAGTAGAAACTGCGTAAAACAAAAATAGAAACTAAGTGGGTTCGAATCCTACGGGGACTCACACCGTAGGATTCGAACCCGCGACCTCCGGTTTGTAAAGCAGACGTCCTTACAACTAGACTACGGAGGCTGTTTAGTAAAATTATGAAACACAAGTTTTATTTTCTAAAGTTATGGAAATTGAATGTGTATTTTTTAATATACATGTAAATTTTATACGCGCAATTATGGTTTAATATTCAAAGTATTTCAAAGTTACTTTAAAATTCTGCAATTTATTAAGCACATTTGCTTTATTAAACGTGTAACATCATACAGTGCACGTTATTGCGTATTTTTGATGAGAAAATTAAGAATCTAGAATGCTTCACACGTAATAAACTTTCATAACATGAAAAATACATTTTAACCCATTACGAAGAAATTGGTTTAGATTAATATGTATTTTTGTAATTTTCTAATTTTAGTCATGTTCAATATTTTCTACTTGCGAATGATTGCACAATACATCTAATTAATAATAGATCTACACAATAGATCCATTGCAAGTAAGTTTAGATGATCTATGGGTCGCATGGGCATGTAAAAAGTCGGTTTAATCTATCCTAACCCACCAACCCGCATTGGACCAGCGTGGTGGGATACGGTCCATAAACCCCCTAATAGATAGGGGTGTATTAGGGGAGGCCTATGTCCAGCACTAGACTATCACAGGCTGATAATGATAATGAAGTAGTAAGTTTAACAAATCATTAGACTTGATTGGCTTGGTTTAATCTGTCTTGGGTCAAATGCTTATTAATTCAAATGTTTATTGACATGCATAAATGAAATAAATTGCCGCTTAGGAATATCTATGTGCTATCCATTATTTTTGCATGCGTTAATTACGTTTTTGTTTATATTATTAAATGGTTTTTGCGAGTTATACACTAAATTAAATATACTTTTACCTAAGCCTTGTTCTTTCTCAATGAAATGACCCACAATACGAAATGTCCGTTCAAAAATGCGATTCTCGCTTTCACAATGGGGAGCACCGATGGTATCAGGTATTCCGTCCGCGACGGTAGGGGAGGGTTGCGCCCTTGGTTGCCTAGCAACGGGCCATTAATTCTCCCCACGTACGAACCCCCTCCGCCACCTATGAGCCGCCGCGAATTTCGCAAGGTTATTTAAGATCCGCCCCCCCCTCAAGGGGGGATACTCCTAATTTTGGTTGGTGTATCTTCTCTTGTACTCTTGTGGTGTTCAATGTTTGTGCAATCTAGTTTTGTGTGACGACTATTAACTGACAATCTTGCTGGAACAACTGTAAATAAAGTATTTCTACGATATATCTTGTATTCTCTATAAGATAATAACTTTACACCTACTGTCACTTGAATGATTCTTGTCTAGTTATTGGACAAAGTTAAACGTAGTAAAGAACCTACATGAAGTTAGGCTTACGTGTTAATTAAGCTGCTTCAGCGAAACGAATGCTCTTTAAGTATATAAGCTGCACAGTAAACGGAAAAGTTTCTGTAGCCAAGCCATTCCTACTCTCGAATCGAGGCTCCCGTTCTATGCTAACTTAGTAACTTGGCGTAGTTTTTTAAGTACAGACTATTATCAACAAGTGTTGCATAGCCCCCTCTAAAGTTACCAGCGTTTGTCAGTGTTGCACTGCGCAATCTGTTTCACTCGTTGTGAATGGTACTTATGTTTTGTTGCTTGTTACTTATTTGAAATAATAAATATGTACGTATAAAGGTGTGGGATAATGTGTTCGAATTATGTATGAATTTCTTTATAAAACTGTGGTTAGCTTAGGTGTTTATTTTGAAAATTTTGGTAACACTAAACTGAATAAAATGTTCCGCTTACGTCGCTATTAAATTATATTGCATAAATAAAATGGGTAATGCTCGATTTGAAATACAACTAAATATTTGTTTAATTTTTAGACAAGTCCCACTGGTCTTAGTAGGTACTAAGATTTTCGAACATATTTTTTTCAAAACGATTGATATATTATATATTCATTTTGAAAAAGGTGAATGCGTAACAAAAAAAGGTCTTTAGTTTTATTTTTTTGTTTATAAAATTCAACTGTTTGCAACACTAGATATATCAAACCAGTAATTTTGACTGATTTTACTTAAATATTTACATTTGGGAATAAAAGGCTATTATGTAGTTTTACAATCTCTAAATTATGATTTATAATTGAACTTATGATATATATTAAAAAAAAATCGAAACGTCGAATTTCACGTACTAACCTATAAACAAATATTTTTCCTCCATACAATTCGTTTCACAGAGATTGCGTTATCTTTGCCCTTATTAGATGAACGGTTAGATTGCTCAATGAGTTTGTTTGTTGATATCTTTTAGTTGAAGGTCGTCATTCTTCGTTTTCGTATGAAGGCTAGATAAGAGATACTTTACGTAACTTTTTGTACTTTATGTGCAAAAAAAAGAAAATAAGCATAAAAAAGAAAAAATATAAGCATAACACTTTCTGTTGCGATACGATATAAAGTATTATAAATTTTACTGTAATTTTGTTGCTGCTTACTTTTTGATCGCTTTATTCTACATTGAAACATCTCTCATCAACGTCATCAGCCTGCGTAAGTCCACTGCTGGACATAGGCCTCGCCTAATGCACGCCTTCTCCATTTAGGGGTTTTTAAACCGCATTCCACCACGCCGGTCCAATACGGGTTGATGGGTGGTCCGACTTTTTACATGCCCATACCCATCCGACGCATGAATCATCTTACTTTTCAGACAATTGGGTCATCGGCCCAAATTGCCCTAACCAAATACAACTCTAACAGACACTTCAAATGTTTGCAAACAAACCGTTTTATATTTTCAACATTCACCGTTAAACGTAAATGAATTTAAGTATTGATTACGAGCTACGGTCGGTTTGTGCGTCGTGTTTTCTTCTTACGTCCTCAACCGTTACGCGTAGAGCACCAAGGACGCGTGCGTTAGGAATTCTAATGTAGTTTTTTTTCTACATCGTCTACGATTCGTGTATAGACTGCGTTGATTGAATACTGATCGACCTTGTACAGAATGTTGTAATGATACGACGTGATAAGCTGAACGGCTGTTGTAAAAACGTGACGTAATATGACTTATATATAGAGAATCTTACCTATGTAGATATCGATATCGGATGGTCACGATATCTCTGGAATAAGGCGATGCGACTTGAAATTTGGCAGGAATATTCCTTTTGCCGAGTAGAGGTTAGCTAAAAACGGATTTCACGAAATTCCACCCACAAGGGGGGTTGCGGGGTTGCGAGTGTCATATATTTATGTGGCGCTAGAGTTTGACACCGTAATTTTCTTAATTTCTGTAATAACTATTAAACAAATTATCACAAACTTCTTAACAAAAATGGGACCACATGACACTAATACCTATCATTTAAAAAAAGTGTGTACAATATTAAATTAATAATTCAGTACCTTGTTCTTTTGGGAATTTGATCATGTATAATTAGTTGAGATTCAATTTATAATGTATAATAATCGCGTAAACCAGGATATAACTATATACTTTAACACTCTAACATACTATCCTGGCGTTTATAAATGTTAATCTAGATGCGCCCAGATTCGAACCCGCAACATAACCCTTCGCCCCGTGGCGGTTAAAGTCAATTAATCAATTGCGAAGATAACCACCAGCGGACGTGGACGTGCAATAGTCGTGTGCACTCGATAGAGCGATGACACCGCTCGTACCGCAGACCACTTGCTCCTGAAGGGTACTGTTCTAGTGCTTATTATGGAGCATGTGTGCACGCTGACTGTTGGGAATTAAAAAAGAGTTTGAGATGAGAGATTGTGTACTAGAGCTAAATTGAGGCATAGAATTGTTGTTAAGAGACGTAGCATATAGAAACGGAATTGTCTAACGTTCGTATATTGATTAACGATGAGTATGGCTTTTTGTGATAACATAAGTTTAATGTCTTAGTTTAGTATAGTTTGCGGTAACATATGTTTTGTACATTTTAATTAGATGACGTAGTGAAACTTTACCATAATCGTTACGTGGTCTTTGTTTTATAGAAGTAACAGTTCTATTCGCCTACACAGGCTTTCGCTCTTATGGCCTATCTTGTATATTTATTACATGACTATAGCAATATTGGACTTGTGTTGTCATTTAACTGTTTAGTAATAAAACAGTATCTTTGTGTAGCGTTAAAACTGAACATATTTGACCACCCCAATATATTATTTAAGCCTCCCAAAGCGTATACATTAATATAAACTTTCCACTTGGATATCTTTGAGTAACTTTTCCCTTCAAATTTTAACGAAACTCTAAAACTTTTATTGCACAGCCGTAATGTAGCGGAATCCTTAGGGAGAGGTTGCTCGTGTAAATTCACATTACGGGTTGTGTGGGAGAGACTGCACTAAAGACCGTGAACAAATTTCATAGCCTTTGATCAGTTGAGCTGAAAGCTTGCAGGAATTGAATTAGAGTGAGACATGCTATATGCCCTTCGCCGTACAAATTATATGTATTAATGTGTAAAGTATTTTATTCCTCTATGGTCAGGATTAAGTTTAGAAAATTTAATCTTCTTTCATCTTTCGTTCTTCGGTGTCGAACAGTTGCCAGCTTTATAAACCGGAGGTCGTGGCTTCGAATCCCGCGGGGAAACGACTTTGTGTTATCGTTATTTTTTGGTTAGTTAAGACAATACAATTCATCCGACACATGTAAGATAATTAATGTGTCGGATGGGCATAAAAAGTCGGTCCCAGTTGTCAATACCATCTTTGGTATAAATTTACTGACAACTTATTCATCCTTACAATGCTGTTTATCCTTTGGGTTGTGGAGGCCACATGCACGTCGCTCTTCGTAAAAACTGTTGTTCAGGTAAATCTGGATGTATTAGAAGCTATGATAACTTAGGAAAATGCCTAGGTGAAAGGAAACCTACTGTGCTAATGGTGTAGGAGAATATAGAAGCGGAGTATTTTTTTAGTTACAATATTTAAGGGCTAAAATTAAAATATAAAGCAAGGAATTCAATTCATGTTCAATAATTTGAAAGTTGAAAACTTCTCGTTATATTTTAAGATTTATATCTCTGATATTTAAATCTAATACGTTCTATTTATGTTCATACACAGGTTATAGATAACCGAAAGTGATAAGTAAGTCTGTATCTGTACTGCCTTGAAGCATTTCAGTCTGAAAACTCCAACGAATATTGTAACAGCCTTGTAGACACGCAATGTACAATCGAAAATCGATAGTATACAGTAGGAAAGTGTAGACAGAATGTAACATATTCAAAAGCTACCATTAATTATGAAAACTAAAAACGTTATGAACTATATCAATTTGTTTATTAAAAGAAAATATCTCAATCTATTTTAATAATCGAAATATATATAATAAATCGAATCTGCGGGGATCAACAAATTTTCATTGTTTATCCTAGTTGGTTAGAATTGGCCGATCACCCAATTGTCTGAAAGTAAGATAATCCATGCGTCGTGATGGGCATTAAAAGTGTCTTACCACCTTAACCCCATTGAGACCATGCGTGGTGGATACGGTCAAAACCCTAATAGATAAAAGGTGTATTTAGAAGCCTATGTCCAGTAGATTTACTAAAGGATATGATGAATGATTTTAATATTAACTTATAAAATAACTTATAGATAATGAAAATAGTTTGACGTCAAAGTTAAGCTAAAAACTTTTGTATAATAATTACAATAGTTTGATAATTTACGGATTTTATCGCGTTTGATTTGGTTTACAATTTTACCGATGTTTCGGACACTCAACAGGAGTCCATGGTCACGGGCGGACTGAGCTGTTGTTAGTCTGTCACAGTTTTTTCACCGGCATAAATTAAACGCGATAAAATCTGTGTCATTTATTAAATCATGATGTTAAATGACAATAGGTAATTTGATTATAAATATACTCAGGTAATACATTTCTAGCTTAAGAGTTACATAAATAAGGTACATTATGACCTTTTAGTATTTTTCTATATACAAACTGTACGAGAGCAAGCTTTCATATGGTCTTACTCTAATTCAATTCCTGCGAGCTTTCAGCTCAACAGATCAAAGGATATCAAAATTCGTTCACGGTCTACAGTGCAAACCCGTAATGTGAATTTACACGAGCAACCTCTCCCTAAGGATTCTGCTACAGTACGGCTGTGCAGTAAAAGTTTTAGAGTTTTTTGTTAAAGTTTGAAGTGAAAAGTTGCTCAAAGATATCCAAGCAGAAATTTTAAATTAATTTATACGCTTTGAGAGGATTCAATAATATATTGGGTCGGTCAAATGTTTAGTTTTGACGCCGCAAAGATACTGTTTTATTACAAATTATTATCAAAAATAAGGCTGTGCAGTAAAAGTTTTAGAGGAAAGCAGCAGCAGCAGGAAAGTTTAAATTAAAGTATATACTGTTAGGGGATTTCATAATATGTTGGGGTCGTAAAATGTGTTTAGGTTGAATGCTACTCATAACTACTACTGTTTGTTACGAAATATTTAGCCGAAGGCAAATAGTAAAAATGAGACAGCTTTTCTTTTGTTTTTGACTCATTTACGTTAATTATGCTTAAAATTAGGGACCGTCCATTTGTCGACAATATTTTTATTTTAATTCATGTTTTATTTTGTGAGGATTGTAAATTCATAGACCTGTTAATACAAACATTTTCTTGGGTAGTAACGTTTGGTAGGCAAGGTCTCTTTAAATGCTTTTAAAATGTTTTAAGCAACTATTTGCTGTTTATTGTTATGACTACTTATTACTGGTAATTCATATATGAATTCAAAGTTCATCTTAATAGTTTAGTCTGTTTATTCAGCCTCTTTGGTTAATACATAAAAGTCTTCTTTTTCTATACTTTCTAGAATTTCAAATTGCTGCACAGTTATTTGTTACTCTCCCGGTGGAAACAAAGTTGATTGAAAGATTGAAATGTGAATAAACGTCAAACGAACTGTTAACCGTTTTATAATTTATTCATTAATTCATTGATAATAGAATAATTGAGTAATGTAATATTACAATATCATTAATGACAGGTGTTTATGCATCGTATTCGTGGTTCATTGAACGGCTATTAATATCTCGTTAAGTCTGCAACTGCTAAACTGTAATTTATTACGCATTGTTCGCGCAACGATTTTGTTATGATTAAAGGAACGATTAAACTCTTTGTATGTCATTGACTTTTCAGGAATTTGATACACAACTAACAACTTCGTTTCATGCGTTAATTATATCTATATATCTTTTTATACTAACACCGACTCGTTTATCGTTTCTTACTATTACTCCTACGCGAAAGTACAGTGTCGCTTATATGTGATAAACATATAAAGGATTGTACTTTCCGAATATATAAGTAATATTCACTTTACTGTTAAATCAAAAACGGTACGAGCATGCGTTTGAAATTTTTTGAATTGTTTTTGAACACAAAAACGACAGGAACATAAAAATATTTATGTAGTAAGCGGGTATGCAATATCTATGGGCAATGCAGCGTTAGGCCCTTTATCAGCTCGCTGCCTTGATACGGACAAACAATGCCTTACCTTACGATTACATTGACTACGTTGAACCTAAATCTCTAGATTTGCACCTTTTCAAAGTCTTTCTTGTAAAACGGTGGTAGATAACCTTCATCTCTCTCTTTCTTAATGTCATTTCCAAAAGATAAATAAACCATGACGACGACTGTAGATCGTCGATCGATGGTCGATCGTCGAATATCGATCGACGATCGATATTAAAATAAACTTCTTTCTTAGATCGATTGATGATCTAAATTGTTATAGTTGGCGATACAAAGACTTTAAGCCCGTGAATTCGAACACACGACCTCCGCTTTGTGTGCGAGCACTAACTGTAAATCTGTCGAGTCATTCGGGTTGCGGATCCCATATGAAATGAAGGAAGTGAAGTACCGCTGACCCATATGCCGAATTGAATACTGCCTCGGCCCTCGTATCCTATAGCGCGCCGTCACGTTCAACCAAAGAGAAATTAATATCGAATGAATAGAATCGAGTGTGCATCATGAATACTAAATTTATAGACGCCATAAGAATGGTTGTCATGGATGTATCCAATCCATCAGCGCTTTTTCATTTAAAAAGCTAGTTGTTTTGTTTTTACAATGTATATCATTTGGTCATTATCATTGTCAGCCTGTGTCAGTCCACTGCTGGACATAGGCCTTCCCTAATGGACGCCACCGCTTTCGATCTACGGCTATTATACAACGCACACTGGCCACTCTGCGAGTATGGATTATACCACTTTTACTGATGACAGTTGTTATTTAATTGTTTTAAAGTATAGTGCATTAATTATTAGAAATCTTAAAAAAATTATCACTCATATTCAAGAACATTTCTTAATAGATTTTTACTTACAGTGAACAATTAAGAGAAACTCCACCTATCTTAAGCTTATATTATATCTTATCTCGGATTGGTTTTTAATGTTTATTGTAAGAGCGACTTTTGAAAACAGGTTAATGTATTAGAAGCATTTATAGATAAAGAGATCGCAACCTTTCGATCTTAACTGTTGCTTGTATTCCATTATTATGAATGTAAGTGAAATGTCCATTAAACTGCAATTCAACCTCTTTTAATTTGTCATTACTTTATTCTCTTTAACGTTAAAGATTTTTATCTTGATACCTGTTAAGGTTTGTATACAATGTAAAATTGTACTGTCTTATTATAATATTACTGTCGGGTTTCCATTTTCGTTGTAAAACTTCACGCAGGCGTCCGAATTACTTTCAAAATAGGAAGAAACATGTCTTTATAAGCATAGGCAAGTATTTTTTTACTGATTTTCAGTTTTTTTCTTAATAGTAATATTTGCCGATATCATAACCTTATTACATACGTTTGTATTTAATCAACATTGCGCCTTTTTCATTACGAGTTGACATACATTAAGAACCAATAGTGGCTAGTGTAACGCGAACACGGGGGCAACGTACTAACTAATCAATTCTTAAGCGGCTTACGTGCTGTATATTTTGTCGCGAGGTGTGTGACTTGATCCCATTATGGTGGCGTATTAATCGCGATGCCATAGACGGTGACACGAGACGCCATAAGTCTGTAGTCTACGGTCTCACAAAACTAGAACTATTTATAATTAAGGTTCGGTAAATGAAGAGACTTACGTCTGCCGCAAGATGGAGAAACGAAACATTTGCAAAGTGGCCGGTGTGGGCTTGATCAGAGTAGCCGAAGATCGGTAGCGGTGGCGTGCATCGGGGGAGGCCTATGTCCAGCAGTGGGCACAGGCTGATAATGATGATAATATTATCTGTAAAATATAAGTAATTTAATGCCTTCCTTGCCTTGTGCTTTCGATTTAGAAACCGAAAGTGTTCGAATCGTGCACGGACTCGACGACTTCTTCGTCTCTCAGTTGGTTAGGGCAATGCGTGCTCATCACCGATTGCCTGTAAAGTAAGATGATCCATGCATCGGATGGGTATGTGCAAAATCAGTTTTTAGTGAAGAAATATTTTTGTACCTTTTCGCTCTTCCGGTTATGTCGGTTGTCCCTTTCATTGGAGTATTAAAGCAATGGAAGAGGGAGCGTATGTGTCTGTGCATACACTTGTGCATTGCAATATTTCTTTGAATCTATGGTTAATTAACGTTTCTACAAATCTGTTTAGCGATTCAGTAGTAAACTGTGAACAGATTCGTGGGAGAATATTTCATTCACTAATTACGCAACTTAGCGTATATTAGACTATATACCGTTCACTGAAATAGACTAATGCATGGCGCGCCAACGTTATTCAGGTCAATACGAAATCTTGAATTTTGATTAGAAATCTCTAGACGTTATTTAGGCAAAACAAAGCAAATACTAAAAAGGCCCTAAATCGTATAGATTCTTTGCACCTGAGTAAGTAATTTATAAAAATAGTAATAAATCTTTTCTTACATTTTGTTTCTAACATTTTCCAACAAGTTCTCCACCAAAATTGATTAAGTATTTACTTAACAAACTTCTCTTAACTTGATTATTGTTATGTTACTTAGCCACCAAAATATTTGTTTTATGCCTTCTATTTAACTACTCGATATTAAACACAATGTTTGCGTACGGTAAGAAAGTAGTTTTGCGCGGATCCTAGTAGTATTAAGCGTTATATAACAAGTATCAACTGAGATATAAGATATATAAATGAGGTTAACGATTATTTAATAAAAATTTTTTTCGGTCATAGCATATTTTTCATTTACAGCTGTCCATAACTTGTAGGCGGTACTTTATAACTTTGCAGACGAATTGAAAACAAATTTTAAATGCTTGTGTAATAAACGCCGAGATTTTAATATGTTAAATTTCCTTTAGGTAAGTTAAAATATTTATGAAACGCTTACAATAAGCTATATGTTGTACGTAAAACTTCGCTATATGTACTTCGCAACGGTGTGCGTTTTGACGAGCATACATCATTCGAAATATATTTATTATTACGCCCTTGCACTTTAAGAAGTAATAACTTTCGTTAGCTAACAAATGACAATATGAACAAGGGAGAATAATCGTTATCAACAGGAGTGAATATTGTATAAAGTTGTCGTCATCGTAACTAGCGTCATCTGTCAAATGTGGGGCGTAATGGACCACTTTATGTATTCTGCTATTCCATTGAAGTGCTTTTTTCACGTTTCTCACTGAACTCAATGCAGAGCGTGTTACGCTGAAACAATGGACGGTGATAAAAGTGTTTTGTCGTATTCATGTTTCACTCGTAATTTCCAACGAGGCAGGCCGCGGGCTACGTCTAAAAGTGTCGGTATGAATACGGAGAGTAGAGAAAAATAAAAATATCTAGAGCAAAATGCGCACCCACGTAAACCGCATTATGTGAAGATGCGGCAATTTTTAGGAGCAATGAAATCTGAACGTTACGTCGGCAAACGAGGAGGGACGAAAAGGATCTAAATGCAGATCTACAAAGCAGTAGTCGATTATTGGTTATAAGAACATGCGTGTGTGTTTATTTGCAATTAACGCTAACTATGATAAAGCAAACGGATAACACGTAAGGTAACACGTAAAATTATCAAAGTAATAATTATATACGTTAGTTTTAAAGTTTTATCCAAATGGTCTGTATGGTTTTATCAATACAAAGAAACATGTAAAAGATATGATATATATATATATATAAAATATAACGTAAACAAATAGTTAAACTAAACTCGAAGTATGTGTTAACAACTCTACTCTAAAATGGCGATATTTAACAGTTTTATTAATCATTTGTCACCGAGACGGCAATTACTGAGTGAGATAGTCTAGTAATAATAGCAGTTCGTTTTGCACCGCTTTTCCCCATCCATTATCCCTAGACTTCATTTGCTAAATTATAGTCTAAAGTACCCCATCTTACTAAAATAAAAGTAAGCTTAAAGCGTGATTTTGGCAATTTGGAAAAAACCTTATAATCTGAAATAAGAAACTGATAGTATATCTGCTTATCGATTGTGTTACAAAGTTTTATTTGACATACATACTTTATTAAACAATAAGTTAGAGGTAATCGCGAATCAAATGCCCTTGTGACAAAGGATCCACGTAAGGCCTTATTTCTTTGTGCATGACTCAACATTGTGTACATGTATTGTCCGAACACCGCGTGCGTTCAAGTCGAACTCGTGCAATTAGCGTACATAGAACTTATATAACGCCTCAATGTCGAGAACGTATTTGTCACAAATGATGTAGTTTTGGTGTGAAATTATATATTCGTGAATCAATATTTATATACCTTGGCCTAGTAAAGTATAATCTTGAACTGCAATATTTTAATAGCGGGAAATGTTTTAGAATATAGTCAATTTTAACCACAAGTAAACCTGGCAATAAATTCAAATTTTTCATATTCAAATAACTTTATTCAATATAGAAGTGTAACACTCGCTTATTGATTGTCACCATTCGGTTCGGAATAGGACGACTCCGACCTGAGAAGAACCGGTGAAAGAAACTTAGCGGGCCTATTTTGTCATCTTTTAAAATAATCAAATATACATATGATAAATTTCATATGAGCTACATACAGTTCTATCTTACATATATTATTTGAAAAAGCCTGGAGCGAGAATTCCATTACCATATTGTGTTATCATTTATAAATTCATCTATGTTATAATAACCTTTAACACATAAACGTTCCTTTACTAGTTCTTTTTTTAAATAATTTAAATCCATGACAAACACTATTAAATAAAATTGATTCGACTACTGCTGTTTATTTTTTTAGTCAATTCAGGAAAGTAATTTTAAAATTGTAGCCTGAAAGTAAACATAATCATATTAGTAAACATAACAAACACAAACTTTGAGTAACCGATATGTTGAATCGTTCCTGCAACGCAAATATAACGGACACGACTCGTGTAGATAATAGGATCAAGCATTCTTATATCAGAGTATGACATTACATCCCGTAATGCGAAACAATTTATACAGACCTATCTATGCAAATTTCTGTCTAAAAGTCTTACATTACATGACTGTTTTGGCAATACTGGCAAAAGTTTCCATTGACCGCAGAGAGAAGATCGAATCCCTACAGCTTTAAAAAATCATACTTATCATTTTAAGGATAACTAGGATTACATGACTATTACAATATTCCTGACGCATGTTTCCATTGTCCGCAGAAAGAAGATCGAATCCCTGGGCAGGATGACGGCGATGACGCAGGAGGAGATGGTGGCCGGCGCCAGGACTGTGGCCGCCGGTCTGGAGGCGCTCAGGGCCGAGCATGCTCAGCTGCTGGCGGGGCTGGCTGCCAACACTGAGCATGAGCACGAGAAGGCGGCGTTGGTGAGGAAGAGCATTGACGCCATCGAGCTGGGATTGGGCGAGGCGCAGGTTGGTTCTTTTGCGCGGGAATCGGGGAATACGATCGTGTTCTGTATTTAATTCTTTTTTTGTTTTTAAACTTTGTTTTGTCTAGCAAATATCTTCAGTATTAAAACTTAATATGTTAGAGTTAAATTTTTAGAGACATGCCACCTCGGGTTCTGTTGTATAAGTCACTTTACATTATACTGGTTTAATAAACTGTCATGATCCGCAGCTGAATTGCCACGTATTGCGAATTGCATTACTTAAAATGGAGGAATATCGGTTTCTTTATTTATGTAATTTTAATTACTGAGAGGTCAAGGTCTTCGTGTTATTGTCACATATTTAAAGAAACCTAAATTCATAATGAAATATTTTTACTCCATATCCAATGTCGGATAATTTAACTCTGCTTCGGAAATGGAATGGTTCCATTTCCAGAAGAAGCAACGTAAGAAACGCAGAATAGCTAAATTTATAACTTTTATAGTCGAAAGATACGATTACAATGTCACGCCTATCATATTACATCATAGCATCTTCAGCTTGTGATTGTTCACTGCTGGACATAGGCCGACCCTAACGCACGCCTCCTCAATTAGGGAGTTTTTGGACCGTATCCAATCCCGCTGGTCCAATGCGGGTTGGAGGGACCACATCATAAGCAGTAACTTAATTAATAGAAAAATACTTCTATGTGTTTATTCCACGCCATTTTTCCGTATAAAGCAAACTTATAAGTAGTCTTGATAGAAAGCGTCGATAACTCACACGCTCTATATGTGTTAGCGCTTACCTAGATTTGCTCTAAGATGTAATCGATTAAACGGAACAGTGAAATGAAAAAGGAGAAATTTATAATTGATCACACTTGATACAGCGTGAAAGATAGTTTTACACGTGAAGCATTACCATATACAATGGTCCATTTATTATGAAGGCTATAAAAACACATTACTGCAGCTGAAATGACCAGGGCAGTATTATAAAATGTTTTAAAAAACAATTTGTGTTACAAGTATTTTGCATGATATTTTGTTTTAACTAAGCGTTCAACTTTAAGTTTCAAGTGCTATATTTGTGTATAGTTTCAGAAGTGCTAGCACACACAAATACTAATATTACACAATGTATAAAATAGATTCTGTATCTATAATATAGATATATTATGCAACGTTACGATATATCGAAGTCAAGTGCACCATTAAAGGCGAGTACGCGCCCATTCACTTGAGCTGATATTATTAGAAGTTCTCAATGTGTAGGGTAACTACGCATTCGCCAAATGTGTTTGCATTATTTTAAGGATATTTTGATGTATAATGAGGTAAAATTTTCGTTTTAGTATTCGTCTTCTATTTCATGACCTTATTATTTTAATTCATATTTTACAAAGAACCACAGTCATATAAGCTAGGGCCTTCTTTTTATATCTATCAGTTAATTTTTACCTGGCAATTGTGTTCCTAAGTTTTATCGTGTTAATATGATTTATATCGTAATTAAAATTTCAAAATACCCAATATTTAGTTATTCGTTTATTTATAACTGCCACCGTAGCCTAGTGGTAAGGGCGTGTACTATAGAAACCGGAGGTCGAGGGTTCGAATCCTGCTGGGACTTAACAAATTTTCATTGTTGTTTCCTAATTGGTAAGGTCAATTTGGGCCGATCACTCAATTGTCTGAAAAGTAAGACGATCCATGCGTCGGAAAGGCATGTAAAAAGTCGGTCCACCCACCAACCCGCATTGGACCAGCGTGGTGGGATATGGTCTAAAAACCCCCTAATGGATGAGGCGAGCATTACAGGAGGCATATGTCCATCAGTGGACTAACACAAGCTGATGATGATGATGTGTTTATATTTATTCGATTTATGTTCAAAACACGAATGAAGTCTTGTATAATAAGAACATACAACTTTAAAAGAAAATGCATTTTCCACTAAGAAACTAATCCCGGACATGTAAGCAATAATGGTGACTCTATTCCCGAGTGTTCGCCTCGGAGGCCGACCTAGATCTTTTTAATGCCTTAAAGGAGTCTAGAAATACTCGAGATGGCCGCGTTTCCTTCTATAGAGCACTGTGCCATACCCTCGGGAAGAATCACACTTCTGAGCGATTTCTTTTCGCAAGATCGTCTCTAGGACGAATATTTAACCGGACATGGCTTAAACATTTATTTTATTTTTATTAAATTGAGTATAATTTTAATTAAGACATTGCTACGGTATGTGTGATTGATTATTTATGGATAGAACTAGTTAGAAAAGAAATTTAACTAAATTGTTAGTACAATATGGATGATATTTTTTATACCCTGATTTTATTGGTATATTGTTTGTTATTATTATCGTATTGGTGGATTTAAATAATCCCCCATTTAAAAACAAGTAAATAAATATAATATACATAATGAACAAGCCACAAAAAATATACTTTAACTAAAAGCTGAATATAGAGATAGCGGCTAATTTACTAATTCCTAATGATAAGGGGAGGCCAATGTCCAGCAGTGGACTATCACAGGCTGATGATGATGATGATGACTAATTTAAATAAAAAGAAAACACCGTTTCCTTAGCAAAGAAACAGTGACCCTGACTTTAGTATAAAACCGCTTCAGTTATTCGTTCTCAAGGTAGCAGTCATAAATAGCAGTTTATAATTGTAATTGAGTAAAGATGTAACATCATATGTCTTTAAGCGGTGAGCGTAATAAACCACTATTACGCTCACCTCACATGGGACGCATTTCTTTCGATCTGCCCATTTTCGCGAAGTATTAAACGTAAATTATTTAGTAAAAGTTAGTCGGTCCACCCACCAACCCACATTGGACCAGCGTGGTGGGATACGGCCCAAAATCCCCTAATGGGGTTGTATTAGAGGAGGCTTATGATGCCCGCCGCCCAGAGAAGGGCTCAAGAGGGGCGCCGTGCTGTTTGTTCCGGCACGGCGCCTAAAGCGACGTTCCGGGTGTCCCAACACACCGGAGAAAGAGGCCCGAGAGGGCCACGTCGCGCCGGGGTCGCCGATGACTGTAATTAGTGCCCTGCGGCCCCGGCTACAGCGACATGAGAAAGGAACAACCGTTGGTTTTTAGTGGGATACCGGCCGCTCCATCTTGGTCCGGGAGCCCACATATCCCCGCTGCCCCTCACTTTGGCGGCGGGGAATCCGTAAGCTGGATTTTTCCAACGGAAAAAAAAAAAAGGGGAGGCTTATGACCAGTAGTGGGCTATCACAGACTGATGATGATGATGATGATACTAGTGCCAAACGAGACATGGTATTCACGGAACTATTAATAAACGCATTCTTATTGGTCGACCATTGCCATATGTATTCCTTGCGTAGTATTTAAACAACGAAAGCGGTTGATATTTAGGCGCTGATAGAACTCGACAATAGAATCATTTACGTAAATTCCACACCTTATTTGGCTTAGGCATAGGTTAAGTTGCTAGGTGTAGAAGAAGAATACTCTACGGCAGCGTTAATTGTAACCTTTGCTACGGCACAACTAGGATTCACAACGCAAACAGACATCCCTCTAATTAAGCTGTTGCGCAGAATTGCAGAGGGAATGCGGCCTTCCCGGCTGTGTACACAACGCTCGAATGCATGCAACACTTTACGGATAAAGGGAAATTAGAGCTTACGCCCGTTCCCTGTGCTTTTGAACGAGCACACTGGCGCAGTGTAGTGATGCGGTTTTGCGTTTTGTGCTTTGGTTTTTAAGATTTTCCTAGTAAGTTCTACTTTATCCACCATCTTTGTTGTAAAAACACGTGCAGTTTTATTGTGTACTGGCTGTTGCGCGCGGCTTCGTCCGTGCGGTAATATAAAAAAATCTGTTAGTTGTCTTTGAAAAAAAACGCCCTAAGTTACTCCCACTTACATCGGCTATATTCCAGTGAATGTCCCGTCAAAATTGGACCAGCAATTCTCAACATTAGCTCGAACAAACAGACAGAATATGTTGTTTTGTACCATTTACATATAACAATTTAGCTATTTAATTGTTACAAACAGACACATCAATTGAATTTATTTGTATAGATTAAAGTTTATTCACCTCTACGGTAAAAGGTAGACATAGTCTATTACCGTATAAATTTCGGGTATTGTAGAAAAACATCGAAGAGAATTTCCGTATTCACATCGACAAATATGAGATATATATTTGTTGACAAATTTTTTACTTCAAATATTAGGCGATCACTAATCGGATTTGTGAAGATATTAAGGCTTCACTTTGAAATAAGCTCCAGGTTCCGTATTTGACTATAAGCATTTGGTACTAGTTGTATACTATAGCTGTTATAGATATTTTCAACAAGTTAGCAAGCGCACGTCTATTTTATCTCACTTGATTTGTCATTCAATGAATAGTTAATCTTATCCTATATCTTTCGTCTTTGTCTTCATTCATTATTTGCGCGTATGGTGCATGGATCGCTTGACCTTGGAAATATGGCGATACCATGAAACCAGTTTTACTTGTCACAAAAATGTCACCGTGCATCGACCGGAAGTGAAGCAGAAACGTGGTTTCATTGACCCTGAATTTCAGAGAAAGGAAGACAAATGATCGTCGGTGCAATTTACGTTACGTGTCAAAGTAAATTACTTCCTTTTTTTTAAATTTTATCATTGGAATATTTATAGCAGAAGTTTTCTTTAGTAATCTTAACCTCTAACCGATAGATAAAGGTTATATGAAAGAAACTATGCAACTTTGCCAATGTCTATATTGTTTTTAAAATTGGTCCTGTGCAATTTTGACCTTTAAAAACAAATTCAACATGTACTCTTTTAACTCAATACATTGACATTTGAAATGAAACCGTAAAATAATCTCTTGAACTAATTATTAGTTCAATTATATTCAAACTTAAAAAGAAACTATATCATACTTTTATACCGTGGATAATATTTTGAGTCTGTGCTACAGCTCCACCTTACTCAGTAGAGTAAAGTACATCACTAGCTGCTTACCTAACTAGCATAGACTGAAGTAGTGTTGTACTTAATTATGCCTACGTTTTGCTTCATTGAGGCGTGCCACAGGGGCCTAGGGGTGGGCTTACGACCACCCCGGGGGTAAAATGGGGTTGTCCGCCACTGTCTGCTATGAGTTTGTTTTACTCTTCGTTTCTTACGGTTAGCCGACATCTATAGAATAAACCTGAGACGAAAGTAAAGCCTGGCTTGGGAAATTATTCCTTTGTAACGTTATTTTAGTAGATACATATATTTTTTTGGGTCGTAAATTGCCACTGAAACTAAGTGACACAATGGCGTCAGACGTGTCGCGTTCTAATTGGTCAATTGTCAACGAGCTGTCAATATTCCCATTGGGTCCATCAACTGGCCATAATCTTATTAGGTTCTATTAAAACTATATTATATTGCTAATGATTACATTTGTTTGAGTTACTATAACTAAATACATCGAGATATTTTTCCATTTTTACGTTCCTTGATGAATTTTATAATAACCTAGTATTTTGAACTTTTAGTATGAAATGTAAAAGATAGAGCTTTTTACAATGCTACTGTATTATTTGTACTCCTTATTTATGCTAGACTAGCAACCCCGTAACCCCCCTAGTGAGTGGAATTTCGTAAAATCCGTTCTTAGCTGACCTCTACTCGGCGAAAGGAATATTCCTACCAAATTTCAAGTCGCTACGCCTTATGGTTCCAGAGATATCGTGATGAGTCAATATATTGGTGGGCATCTCTTTTATATATATAGATTAGTCAAAAAATGTCATAAATCTCATATTATATGTGTTATGAGAAACATCTTAATGTTCGCAGTAAAAAAAGTTTGTATTTTATTACGTCGTTTTGCGAGGATATTAAACCACCCTACGCATTTGAACGGGTGTGGGGGTGGGGTGATGTAGTAAATGATAAAAAGTTATTGCGTATAAAATTCCCCTGACGAGTCTATGAGGGATTGAGTCATCGTTTTCTATTGCTCGTGTTTCAATTGGAAAATCCGTTAGGGGTGACCTGGGGTGGTTTACACAGTCTACGAACTCATAACTGTATGTTGTCATACACACATGAGATTGCTTTTTGATGGGTCTGATGGCGTTTGTTATAGACTTGTAATTATAAAAGGAGACATTCAATTTCAATTTCTATTCAAATTTTAAAGTAATCGATTCAAGTCGATCTCCATGTTATACAATGCAGACAAATACAGATTGATCTGTAGCATTTTTTTTAAAGACTTCCTGTAGCCTAGACGTTCAGGCTATTGTTCAACCGACCGAAGTTCGTGCATTCGAATACCGCTGGTGAATAACTTTGTGTTACAAGTACTCACCTACGTCAAGTCAATTGCCTGCCAACTGTCTATTATTATAGGAGTTGTATTGTCATTAAGGTCTTTAAAACTTTACTCAGTTTACTACTCTATTTTATATCATAATTATCTGTCACCTAATTGTGTAGGAAATTTCTATCTTCTGAGACTGGCTACTCCTGCCGTAAAGCAGTAGTGTTAAAACGCTAACATGTTCCGGTTCAGCAACGAAAATTGACTCTACATAGATTTTTCAAGCATCCGCTAGCACATATTGCTCCTGATTCCAATCTACAATCTTCATTTTGTAATTTGGGAGGCAGGTAGAGCTGTATTCAAGCAACGCTCATCATTTCCAGGTGATGATGGCCCTCGCCTCCCACTTGCAATCCGTCGAGGCGGAGAAGCAGAAGCTCAGGACTCAGGTGCGCCGCCTCTGCCAGGAGAACGCGTGGCTGAGGGACGAGCTGGCCGCCGCCCAGCAGCGCCTGCAGGCCTCGGAGCAGCGCGTGGCGCAGCTAGAGGAAGAGAATAAACACCTGGACTTTATGGCCTCTATACGGTGAGTAAGGTTCGGTGTGACGCGTACCTTGTGTGTATCCTAATCGAAGGTCTTGATTATCTATTCTTGTGCCTCCGTAGCTTAGTGGGATGGGCGTGTGCTTTAGAAACCGCAGGTCGTGGGATCGGATCCTGCGGGTCTACACATTTTCATTGTTGTTTCCTAGTTGGTTAGGGCAATTTGGGCCGCCACCCAATTGTCTGAGAAGTAAAATGATCCATGCGTCATGGCATGTAAAAAATCGCCAACCCGCATTGTACCAACGTGGCGGGATACGGTCCAAAACCCCCTAATGCATAGGGGTGAATTAGGGAAGGCCTTTGTCCAGCAGAGGACTATCACAGGCTGGTGATGATGATGATATTGCGAGTATTCACTAATAACTTGGCCACATATAAGATGTTTGATTTTTGTAATCGGCGTTACCTGTAACCGCGTTATGGTGTCCTGTATAATTCGTGTTTATGAATTGTCACTGAAAAGCCAATCACCGAGTGACTATTCATCAATTATTACGCCGGACGCACGGTGTAATTTTTATTTGCAGAAGTCCCACGTCTTATTTAGGTCTGGGAAATTAAACAAGATATTGTTATAAATGAATGTATTTTTAATCAAGAATCTATATATACAAAGAACCGTCATTTGATATATGGAATTAAAAATTATAAAAATTAATAATAATTCTTTAAACCTTGCAACTGGTGCGGGATGTTTAGTTTAACTAAAGGAAGAATTATTCTAGTGGTATGCCGTTTTGAAAGTGTGTGATTTTAGCCATTACGTCAATCGCAACATATTTTATTATTCTTATTTACTGACTGATCAGATTGTTTGTAACAAAATGTGTAACGTTTATTTTCTCCTAGTTATTCGCCTGAAATGTTTTAATCACTCATCGCCCTCATTCTCCTACACCGACACCCATGTATTTGAATTTAATTACTTCTTTGTTCCACAGCAAATACGACAGCGACGTGACAGAAGAATCTGAGAACAATCGCAGCGGACAGACGGACAACAAGCGCGACGATCCCATGGTCGACCTCTTCCCTGATGATGAGCACGACGACAACAGGAACAACAAATGTGAGCCATTTGTCGTCTTAAAAGGCATTCTTATAGTTTCAGGGTCTAATAAACCTCGTTTCTTGAGTGAGAACTGTGACAGTTTTTGCGCTGAGCATTTGGCAACTATTTTCTATGAACCGAAGGGTTACCTGCATTGGGTAAAAGAAGTGACAAACCTAACTCGGGGATATGAGCAAATTAGTAGTGTTTTATGCTGCGTTTGTTATAAGCAAAGCGTGTCACTTAGGGACCACCCACAAATTACGTCACAAATAAAGGGGGTCGATGAAGTGTGACGTTTTGTGACAAGGGGGTGGGAGGGGTCCTCAAATTCGTGACGTCACATTTGTTGATCAACGTGGCAAAATACCAACAAAAGTTAGTGTTTCGATAAACGATAGATTGGTAAAAACTAAAGAGATAATTGTTATTACGTTTGTTTGCATAGTTGTATATATTTGTATTAATAGAAGTGATTAAAAAAAATTATTGGCTTTGCAGACAACTACCGTGGGACATAGGATGTTAAGTGTCGTTTATCCAGTACATACATTGGTTACGGTGCCCTTCAAACCGGTACACTTTGCGGCAGAAATAGGCATCGGGATGGTACTGCCCTAGACGGTCCCTGTAAAAAGTGGACCTACCACTTACTAAATTCGATACCTTATTACTTTTATTTTTATAAATAGTTTATGCGTTTTAGCACATATCGGACATGTTACGACCCCGAATTTTCACAAGGGAAGTAATCACTCGTGCTGATATGGTACCTCCTCCTATATTTCTACAACCAGTCATCATATTTCCACCTCGTAGCATGAAACCGAAATAGCGTCGTTCCATACAGTACTAATTGTCGAACATTCTTAGCGATGTCGCCCACGCCGCCGTCGCAGTTCGCGCAGCAGGTGAACGCGGGCTACGAGATCCCGGCGCGGCTGCGCACGCTGCACAACCTGGTGATCCAGTACGCGTCGCAGGGCCGCTACGAGGTGGCCGTGCCGCTCTGCAAGCAGGCGCTCGAGGACCTGGAGAAGACCTCGGGCCACGACCACCCCGACGTGGCCACCATGCTCAACATCCTGGCGCTCGTCTACAGGTCCAAGCCCACAGCCCAGCTTTTACATGCCCGTCTGACGCATGATATTGACAAGAAAGATAACACAAAGTTGTTTCCCCTCGGGATTCGAACTCACGATCTCCAGTTTATGAAGCAAGGGCGAATACCACTAAGCGACGGAGCCGTTTTGTCTATACAATCAAGTGATAAAAGTCACTTCTATATAAGCTATATAATATCCTATCTATACAGATATATACTCTATACTTTTGTTTCGATATGCAGTCCTCCTTAGAATTAAATCAAATACTAAGTGGGAACGTATTAGTCATTACAATCGAGTAGTTTAGTATTAGTTATTCCTTATTCTGGACTATACTAGACCAATAAAGATTCAAAATTTACATAAACTATTTCTAGTGACAAACTGTATAACCGACACAAAGTAAAGCTCTCGGTTGCGTGAAACATTGTGTTTATGAGCCGATCACAGTACGTTGCGTTGTAACGCCATTCGATTATTTTATAAATCTTCCTATATAAATTCTAAGTGTGCTTTGGCTCTGGAATTGACCAAATATATATCAATAACATACAGATTGAAAATTAATACAATGCTATTATCGTTACAGAGACCAGAACAAGTACAAGGAGGCGGCCAATCTCCTGAACGACGCGCTGTCGATCCGCGAGAAGACGCTGGGCGAGAACCACCCAGCCGTGGCAGCCACGCTCAATAATCTCGCCGTTCTCTACGGGAAACGGGGTTAGTATTCATAATTAACTGATTATTTAGTCATACTATATATACTATACAACAGCTCAAAGGGAAGTGGTCTATTCTCTATGCAGGAAAAATCGTTAACGATCAAGTTACAGTAGGTTAAAAGTAAATACAATATTTTGCTGCGATGCATCTGAAAAGTCAGGAATATTGTAAACCAATTTAAATGCAGCAAAGTCTGTTAAGTGTAGTTGAATTACGCTATATTTGTTTGATAAATTAAATTAGTGATTAATACTCATCACTATCTAATAACTTTGACCAAATTAATTGGTATTACGCACTTTTTTAATTTCTCGTCTTGATGAGATTCTTAACAATATTTAAAATGATACACATATAGGAATAATTGAAAATAGATATATAATGATAATTATTGCCTACTTCATCCACCGACCCGCATTGGACCAGCGTGGTGGGATACGGTCCAAAACCCCAGCGTGGTGGGATACGGTCCAAAACCCCCGAACGGATAGGGGTGTATTAGGGGAGTATCACAGGCTGATAAACATAACTCGATCGCAGGCAAGTACCGCGAGGCGGAGCCGCTGTGCAAGCGCGCGCTGACCATCCGCGAGGCGGTGCTGGGCCGCGACCACCCCGACGTGGCCAAGCAGCTCAACAACCTCGCGCTGCTCTGCCAGAATCAGGTATGACCCCCATTAAAGCGTTTATATTCATTAACTATCTGTTGTCCGCGTAAAAAACTGTACCCTCAGTTATGTCGGCTATACTTTAGAGAAAGTCCCGTAAGATCGGGCCATCCATCCTGGAGACTAATCAAAACGAACAGGCAGCAGACAAAAATTTTGTTTTGTTATATGTACTGGTTACAATATCACAATCTATACATTTATATCTATATCTATATATATATATATATATATTTTTTGTTGATACAAACAGACACACTGGTTTTATTTATTTTTTTAAATTTTCACATAGATTCTAACAATAATAACGCATTATGGATGATGACATTACCTTGATATATATTGCAATACTTTCATAGATTATATAATTTTGCTTAGGACTTTTGTAATATGCTTTCAATAAATATTGTACCTTAATAACAGTCTAAATTTTTTCAAGCATTCTGAAGACAACAATACAGAAAGCCCCTGAATAATTTGTTGTCTAACATCCCACTTATTACAAAGGAGTTTTATATTAGTAATTAATAACTAATTATAGAACAAATACGAGGAAGTGGAGCAGTATTACCAGCGTGCCTTGGAAATCTACGAGAGCAAGCTAGGACCGGACGACCCCAATGTTGCAAAGACAAAGAACAATCTCGCCTCTTGCTATCTGAAACAGGTATGCAACCATTGCCATACATTCTTGGTTTCACAATTTAAATATTCTGAATTTGTATTAATATTAGTACTATATCAATTATTATTTTAAAAATGGGTTATGGTACGACTTACCATATCGAAAATGCGATTTTATTAGGCAATTGATAGCCAATTCGTTCATACTAGCACAGCATCACTTAAAGCAATGCTATAGTATCTTATGTGTCGATATTTACGTATACATCAGCCTGTTTCAGTCCATATGCATATACGTAGGCCTCCACTTATACACGCCTTCTCCATTTAGGGGGTTTCTAGACCGTATCCCACCACGATGATCCAATGCGGGCTAGTGGATGGACAGACCTTTACATGCCCATTCGACGCATGGATCATCTTTATTTTCAGAAAATTGGGTGAACGGCCCAAATTGCCCTGACCAACTATCGTCCAAATCGGCCCATATTGTCATAATCAACCAGAAAACCATGATAACACAAAGTTGCACTGCCTCCGGTTTATAAAGCGAGGGTCAAAACCGCCAGAACAAGTAGGCGGTATGTTGATATAATGAACTAAACATCTCTCAATGTCAACAATATCAGTTATAAAGATAACTAATTTAGATATTAAACTAACAGGGCAAGTACAAGGAAGCAGAAACTCTTTACAAGCAAGTACTAACGCGTGCACACGAACGGGAATTCGGCACTATCGATGGTAAGTTTCGTTTAACTCTATAATAATATTATATAAATACATAATTGACTTATTTGCAGTTTATCATAATATTTTTTTATAAAAATGTCATGTTAACTTATAGTTTGTTTATATTGAGTTGAAATTGGATTACGTACCCCAGTACCCTAGTTAATTGATCTAGAATTATCCAAATTTGTTTTTTACCCTTTGTAGTATTTGATGATTAAATTTTTTTTACTCTTTTTACTTGCAAAATATATTTATATGACATAATCTTACTTCATACTTCTATTTGGTTTTATCTGTACAGTACATGATTTTTATTCGATTGCTTTTTCTCATTTTAAGTTTGTTTTTTTGTTTATCATTTCAGAATATATAGCATCATTAAAAAAACCTAAAAAATAACAAAGCGCAGTTTTAGTGTATATTATTCTCCAGACTAACATTCAAGATGGTGTGCAATATTATATGTGAATCTTTGTACATTCCTATCAATATTATGGTGTTTACATGACATTATTAGGTTGAGAAAGATAAATTACTTTAATATTGTTTCTGCTTATGTTCAATATTAAGTTTTAGATGTTTTGTTTCGTTTTTTGCACTTACCAAAAAGATTTTTAAACTGTTAATAAACATTTCATAAAAAATTTTACTTTTAAGTATTTTAATGTTGTATCATTTCTCTTTCTCAATCTTTTATGTTTATATAATTAATGGACCAAAGCACAAAATCCTAATAGCGTTGTCATTGAAACTTTTTTTGCCATTTAAAAGTTGTTAGAATAATGAATATTTGTTATTTTAGCATTTCATGATAACTAAATTGTATATTTAATGGTTAAACTTTTTCATAAAGGAAATAAGATGTTTTATCTTTCATATCAAAGTAAAGCATTACAAATTAGTGAATTTGAGAAAATACTACTTTTAACTTACATAAAAATGTTTTATTATTTTGATGCTGTATATATATAAATAAATACAATAGTACATTGCAAACTTTCTGTAGATCTCTTAATGCATTTCATAAATACTCGATACTTGTTGATTACCTTCTACTTCTTGCCATCAAATATCTTAGATTTTTATTTTGGTATTGGTTCTTAGTTTAATAAAATAATTTACTTAAGTTAAAAAAAATATTTTAGGCTTAATCAGGAAAGCGTTTCTAGTGGAAAACTACTTAAAATATTGCATCCCAGTTTTTCTTTGGAATAAAAAAGTTTAAGTAACATTTAAACTTTTTTATACCACATATAAACAAAAGAACTTCAATTATTGCTTTCTTGATGAAGTCTGACGAAAAAAATTCCTGTATGATTTTTATCGAATATATTGCCTTTACTTTAAGTGTATTATAAATAAATGAGAATTGAAACAATATATAAACAAAGGGACTCTTGTAAATGTGTTGTGTTAGTCCGAGTTGTGCCTCTAGTTATGTTTTCATAGGACTGCTAGTTTTTATGTTTACATTATCAGAATTTAATATGAACTTAGATTATATGCAGCTTTCTTATATGGTTGTTAAATTTTATATTTTAAGTTATGCCAAGTTATGCAAATTTATATTTGAGTCATAATTGTATAACAGTTTTAATAATTACATTATGTATTAAAGAAGTATAAAATGCATGGTAAACAAGAAACTTTTAGATAGAGATAAAAATAAATAGCATATATTTTCCTTTGCCTGAAATCAATTATTGGTTACAGATAATTCTTAAAAGTTACAATTAAGTAAGCATATGCGAATTTCAATGCATTTTCGAATGTCTTTATTATAAAACTGCATGGCCTTATGATAGTCAGTTATTTTTTTATGTACCATATTGTATATTATGAGGCAGCCTTAGTAATTGGCATCTAATATCAATATTCTATTGATATAATCAATATAATTATTGTTATTGATATTTAAGAAAAAAAGTTTAATAATTTAACAAATAGTCCGGTCAATTTAGACATTCGAAGTTACCTAAAGTACCAACAAGCTGAATTTCTGTGAAGTTGTCGTCATAATATGCACACGTTTCACGCGACCTATAGAGTGAGTTGTACTTGAAGTAAGTCTTTTATAACTTTTGAATCGTTATATCAGAGGAAAAAAGTATTGATACATTTTTTATAGATAATTTTATGATCTCCAATTTTTGTCTAAGGTACTTTTTATGATAAAACTTACCGTTTTGCTGAAAATCGCGAATAACTCATTTTTTTGACCTTTGAATAAAATTTTTTTCTTACAGGGGAATGTTGGGGAACTTCTAGACTTTGTTTATCATTATATTTTGAACAATTTCACTGAAATTCAGCTTGTTGGGACTTTATGTAACTTCACTCTCATGTTTTGGTCTAAATTGACCGGACTAAAATAATAATAAACATAGTATCTATGGTACTATCATAGACTCACTATGTATTTGTTTGCTAGTTGTTACAATCTCAACTCTCTTTTTATATGAAAGGGAGTTTGCATGATGGTTTTAAATATACCAGAATTTAATATAATATTGCCAAAGCGTTATGTATTTAAATATGAAATGTTTCTAATAATATTATTGAAATAGTTTTTACCGGAGGCTAATAAAATGTTCCTTGGATACCAAATTTTGATATGAACTCTGTTAATGTCGAATTTTTATGTATTGTTATTATGTTCAGAGTTTATATTCATTTTTATTTGCAGCGAGAATTTGTTCATCTATTACAATTAAATGTCCGAAGTGTAAATTATTGTTTTTTCTTTGCATTCTTTTTTCCTTTGTTTGTAGAGAAGAGGTTTTGATGTGACATAACATTTGAATAGGTGAGTGACACAAGTTTGGATTCTATAAGTGTGGCACAGGTAGGAAGGGGGTTCTGTCTGAGTTAATTTTTTTGTTTAATTTTTATGGACTTATTTTATTTAATTTATTCTTCTTTAAATAAATCCACCGATTTGTGTCACACCTTCCCAACTTGTGTCACATTGATATAATTATATTTAAGGTTGTAAATGAGAAATTGTTAATAACATTTTTGTAATGGAGCATCGATTATTCTATCTGTTTGTGATATTTTTTTTTTTTGTATTTAACAATTTCTTATTAGATACATTTCTGTATCAATAGTTTTAGTTTAGAATTGTAAGAGTTGGCTAAATAATATTTCGGTTAAATTGTCTATTGAGAAAATACTTTTACTCTGGACATGTTATAAGATAACGTTGAAGACCATTGCTGCTTAAATACATGCTTTTGGATATTTTTATTTTTATGGACATTTTATGAAAGTTTCGAACTGTTTCAGGCGACAACAAACCGATCTGGCAGGTGGCAGAGGAGCGCGAGGAGAACAAGCATCTTCAGAAGGAGAACGCACCGTACGGCGAATACGGAGGGTGGCATAAGGCTGCCAAGGTACGACACTTTTTCATTTAAATCAAATTGGATAATTTCTGGAAAGTTCCTTATACTAGATTGGAGGCAATATGTATTGAGTTGATATAAATAATGTTACTCATAGACATTATACGGAATAGTCCCTTACATATGCTGTCCATAAGTCAACTGTAATCCTGAATGACATTTTTAATGTTGACTGCAACTTAGGGCTCCAATTGGTTTTGAAAAGAAGTCTACTATCTGTGTAGTAGATATAATACATACCAAAGTGTGGATCATTATGTTCTATAGATAATTATATGGACATTTGAAATCACAAGACTATACCAGTAGGCTGTGGATGAAATTGCAAAATTTTATCAATATTGATTTTTTACAAAGAATACTTTTACATGAACATTTATCACAATATGGGGGTTTCCCCCATGTTGATATTTCTATAATAATTCTAATCGATTTATTGGTGTGTTCAGGTCGACTCGCCTACCGTCACAACCACCCTGAAGAACTTGGGCGCCCTGTATCGCCGCCAGGGCAAGTATGAGGCGGCCGAGACCCTCGAGGACTGCGCCCTCCGCAGCCGGAAGGAGGTGAGAACTGACACCACATTTCACTTTCACCATCCCACCACCACGGCACCACATAGATATATCTTGACCGAAACACCACATCACCCGCCCCACTACACCACTACACAATCACATAAAGTACCAACGCGCCATCAAGCCACTACATTTTTGTCCCACCATGCCACTACACAACTACATACAGATCTTCACCGCAATATATCTACACTTCGAACACAACAAAAGCACGCTCAGGACCATTACTAACCTGTACAAATGTCTACTACACAATTTAGTCCTGACTAGCTATTTTCCAGGTTATCACCGTAGCTTCTTATTAAAAACAAATATTTCTTGAGTAACAATTTTCGCGCAGAGCGATTAGTTTCTGACTCGCTGCCAGCATTAGGGGTAAATTGTGTTTAATGGATGGTAGTGGCTTTGTCATCTTATAACAACTCTCAAAAAGGGAATGATATATATTTGCCTATTGCATCAACAATCTCGTAAGTAACCATAACTATATAAGCTATTATCAATCTATCCCTAGATCACGGAGGTGTCATTTAAGAATAATATTAAATTATTATTCAAGCGTTATTGGTTAGAATCAAGTATGATCTCAAAATAACATAATGCCGATTGTCTAAAAATTATTGAAATGTCTCGAATAATAACTTGGAAAATAAGCTACATAACTTATAAATTATGTCATTATTTTTTTAATAAAAATTTTTATTTACAGCTCAAGTAATTACTTTACATAACTAATGCAACAATTGTTCACAAAAGTTTATTTAATAATCTTCAAATCCTCAATCCATATACAACATAACATGTTAAATGTTTGTAAACAAACCATCTTTAAATAGTCTTATTTGTATACAAGTTTGACATAAGTGTTCCAGATTGACTATGGTATTAAGTCTTTGTGTCTGATTTTATGTATTATTTTACTTGAGAATGACTGGTCTGTCTACAAACATTACCACACGTTAAATATCATTTAACTATATACCATTATTATTTAAAAGTATAGGTTTTGTTCGGACTAAGCATTGAATTTCATATCATGAAATGTCAAAGTTATGGCCGTTACTATTCATGGCTTAATATTTTTATTTCAATTTAGACATGTGACTAATTTATAATATTTTCTATTTAAATTTCCGTACCTCACAGATAAATAATCGTACTTTAATTTCTATCTATCTGAACTATATAAGGTGAACGAAACAAAATTATCTATGAGGTACAGATACAAAATGTTATTTATATATGTATATGCGTATATATATAAATAGTTTATTTGAGTCATATACTAACATATATCGGCACATATTGACATAGTGTTGTTTGGTTTGCACGCCGCCCAGCACGTACAACAAGTAAGTCGAAACAATGATAAAAACGTGAACTGGAGCAAGCACTTTGTATTGCAAAAGCACGCGGCTAACAATAGCGCACCGAGGAAAATGACCGAAGTCTAAGATGACTGCGCTAGTCCAAATAATTGTTTAATTGATATATCATTGTGTTTATTATGGCCTTCTTCTCATGTTGAATACGTGTGTAACCCCCGCTACTTGTGTAACAGTCGACGATAGACTATCTCTGAGCGAAATTAAACTAGGTATTTACGAGGAAAGCGTATTGATCAAACGATAAATGCGTCGGAAGTGAATGTGTTGTTATTGGTGCATTTCCGCCATATTTAATCCACTCGCGATGTTGAACCAATTGGCACGCTTGAAGCTTAAATATAAAAGTATGATAATAAACTTTGTTTTCGTCTATTCCTTGTCTATTTTGCTCGGATGTAGATAGAAACATTTCAGTGCCAAACCTGAAAAGAAGGGTTATTTTATTGTACACTTTCTCGAAAGCTGAATAATGTTATGTTACATATGAACCGTAACGGTTATTTGTAAAATATATTTTATTGATTTAAGAAGCACGATGCTGTTAATTGAATATTGAAAAAGTTGAAAATTAACCAAAAAAAAATGTATTTAGTAGTTGCAACTATTTACTTGTCGACAATATTGCTTTACGTATTCTTCAGCCATCCAATCGCTTTCAAGTTTATGTAAACGCATCTTTTGCAGTTTTTGATAGTGTTATTCAGTTCAATATAAAATTATACTTTTATGAGTTTCTTTTAGCTCGAGTCAGCCTAATATTTTTATACAAAAAAAACAAACTAATATTTATTTTAAATCATACTCATAAGTTCACGTTGATATTAATAATACATAAAAATACGCTATCACATACCGTGGCAACTGACAGCCATTTTGGCGGCAAAACATTTAGTCGCGTATGTTTTTTTCGGCAACGGCGCCGCTACATGGAGCCATGGGAGGCTGTAATTGGCGTTTTGTTTTTTTCTCTTTTTCGCCCCTTTGCGCCTCCCCAAAACGGTGTGACACAGGCGTTGGACATCGTGAAACAGTCGCGCTCAAGGCGCCACGGCGGGCGGGAGGGCGCCGAGCAGCGCGCGGACCAGGAGGAGGTTAGGAACGCGGCGTAGGGCTTCTGTGGCGTCCCATTGTCTGTCCCGTCTGTCGCTGGTGTGTCACGCCGCTTGGGTTCTGTGTGCGGGCGGAGCGGATCGAAATTGTTTTAAACATGCCTTTTTTATAGAATTTTTGATAACGGAGCTAAGCTCGACTAGCAATGCTTACACTTTTATGTTTAGACATTCACCTTTTGTTTTTCTGCACGAATATGAGCATATAAGTCGCGAATCAATAGTCTATACATAAAGTTATTGCTGTAAAATAACTGGACTAAAAAATATTTAATGTAGACAATCTCGTTCGTTTGTCCATATCAGACAAATTACTTTTATTATTTAGTTTGATTGACAAACTATCATGACGTGAAAATATCTATCAATTTGGTCAAACGTTGCTTTGTGATTGACATTTGGCCGAAACCAATCGGAGAGTGACACTTTATGACTTCATTATTTTGACATTCGTGCTTTGTGTATGCACATACCATGTCCTACATAGCTCTATAGGATTACTAGTGCTATTTCTATTCGCTCCGTCTACATTTGCCGTCGGGATTTTTTGGATTATAGATAATTGGGAGAACAGTTTTTTTTTTCCCACCAATACCTCATTCACCACCTGTATGTCCTGTATCATAAACACATCTGGGTATCGAAAGCGCACACTATGTTTCCATTTGATTTTTATATAAGATTTATTTTTAAAACTAAAGGTCAAAGGGATGTCAGGCTCATTAAATTTGATTTCGTTTTATATATATTCGGTACTCTCGTCTTGCATGTTTGTTACCATCCCTCAATGCTATATTTTATGTTGTGATTATGTCAGCTATTATAGACATATTTGTTTTTTTTTCGTATCGAATTATATTTATTCACGTAATTTTACTTACGCGTAATACAGCCTCCGTAGCCTTGAAGTATTGGCGTGTGCTTTAGAAACCGGAGGTCGTGGGTTCGAATCCTGCGGGGACTCAACAAATTTGCATTGTTGTTTCCTAGTTTGTTAGGGCAATTTGGGCCGATCACCCAATTGTATGAAAAGTAACATGAACCACTGCGTCGGATGGGCAAGTCGGTCCACCAACATTGGACCAGCGTGGTGGATACACCAACCCGCATTAGACCAGCGGGGTGGGATACGGTCCAAAAACCCCCTAATGGATAGGGGTGTATTAGGGGAGGCCTATGTCCAGCAGTGGACTATTACATGCTGAAGATGTATGTAAGATGAGTAATACAGCAGAACAGAGTCATATAATTATTTAAACGTTTACTCTGCATTCATATCTATATCTTAAAAAGCATGCAATGAATACTACACTACTTTTCCGTTAGGTAAATCTATTTATATCATTTATTGAATTTATACAAAATTAAGTGTAATATTTTTAACATTGCAATACGCTTTATTTATTCACGCACTTTACTCACTATTATAACATCATATCTTAATTTTTATCACTGTCACTGTTCTGTTATTTATGTGTTGGCTTCATGTATACCTGTCCTCACGTCGCTAATACACGCTGCCTTAGACGCCATTTTGTTTTTCCTTCGCACATTTTGATTTTGTGTTTTTTTCTCTGTTTCCGTTCCGCTTAGGGCGCGAACCAGGCGACCGAGCCACGCATGAACCTAAAATCGAAACTGTTCAATGCGCTAGGTATCAACACCGGGAGTAACACACCGCACCAGTAGTCAATAAGATCTATTGTTAGTTTTAACTTAAGTAATCACTCGCTTAAAACGCCGACGGCCCTTTGAAAGGAGCAGAACATTCTCATGGTCTTGTCTTTTCCATACAAAAGACCGTCGGATCACTCAATTCATTGTCCGCCTTGTTGCCTTTTATAACGTATCGCTTTTATAATCTGTATCGATTGTTTTTTTTATTGAGCGTCATTTATTATCTGTATGTATAGAATGCAAAATGGCGGGCAACTCGTAGCTTACATAGTCTTATTTATTAGCATGCTCTATGTTTAAACTTTGAAATATCGAAAGAAATTAATAATTATATATAATTTTATTGGTGTTATTTTAATTTTGCAAATCATGTGTACCGTCCTATTTGGATTGTTATTATTTTTGGTCTTCACTCGCTTCGTTGTCAACGTAACCAGTTCGAAGAGATATTTTAATGTCATGACAAAATCGTGAGCAAAATAGAGGTTATTATTTTACTATTATGTTCGATTTTAATTTTATTTTATTGCAATTTTATCTAATAATATTTTAATTCAATTATTCACATTTTATTCCATAGTGTACTGCAACAAGGGGGTGCATTTAAATTTTCTCACCTTAGTTTTTTTTTTAATTCAGTTATTGTACGATGTATTTATGTTTTTAATTGTCATCAAAACTTAATTTAACCGGCGTAAATATATTTGCATTTATTTGATTTAAATGTAACGTTATTTATTGAATTGTGTAAGATGTGTTTGTGCATGTCTGAAAAATATTAAAATGTTTCGCGTCCTTGTTTATTTAGCTCACATTTTTTGTTTTATTTTTCTTTTGCGGATGTTGTGATCTATGGTAGAAATGCATGAATGTGATTTTTTAATGTCGGAGAATGTTTCACATTATCATTTTATGTATTTACCTGGTTATTATTTCATGATATCGATAAGTTCCATTCCAGTGGTAGGTAGCGTATATTTGTTTAAGCTTTATGTGAGAGCTTAGGTGATAAATATTGATATAGTATTTTTTATATACATTGATTTTATTTTGTACGCGTGGGTGCTTAGGTGCAAATTTGAAGTTTTTAACGCATTTTTTTATCGTGAGAAACAACCTTTTGTTTTTGAATTTAAATAATATACAGTCCGCACGGAATCTGAATTGTGTTTATGGTTAAGAATCTCCATTGTATCCAAGCTATTTAACAACAGGTGTTTCCGGGAAATTTTCAATTTTCGCGTCGATTGGTAATTTTTAATTGTTAATAAATATTTATGTAACATTATGCTTTGTTTTATTTTGTTGTTTTTTTTGTATCAACCGAGCTTTCTTCGGGCGTCTACTGTGTTATGCAATTTATACTTATCGAAGTAATGGTAAATTCCATTGTCTCTGTCATAGCACTAGCGCATGAAATGACATGACAATTTTAGTAAGTCCATTGAGTAGACGCTTTCGTTGTTAGTCGTCTGCATCACAATTGGTTGTTACATGGACATCTAGCTATAATCTCTTGACTCCATTTTTAAATTCGTCTTCATATAATAGGCTTATTTTTAATTAGAGGAAATCGATCATTTTTACAGTTTTAGTCGAAAAGATGATGATATTACTACGTTAATACTTTGAAAGGATGAAACGCGAACCAAGTGATATATTATTTACACGGCAAAATAAAGCTACATGAACGTAATTTACTAGAAAACAAAATATATTTGTCTTATATTAGCATAAATAGTAAGAGTGCCTTTTGCTGTATTAAATTTTGCCAATAGTAGCTGATTTCGAGTATCTTAGTTTCCTTTGTTTGGTCTAGAAAAATGTCCTGTGACAAAACGACGTGTGGTAAAGTTCATAGTAGAATAGTTTTCAAGCATCGTCATTGTTAAGCAGTAGTTAACCAGGATTGAGTTGTACAGTTTAGGGCTGTGTAAATTGCATAAGACGGCAGGGCGGGGCGGTGTCGCGGAGCGCTAGCTTCTCGAAGCTCCGCGACTCGCTGCGCCGCTCGTCGGCGAGGCTGTTGCAACGGCTGAGCCGACATTCGGTGCACCTGCCGCCAGACCTAGACCCCGCCGACCCGGAGAGGTAACGCTCGCACGCGGGTCGCGCGCCAACTGGCGTCTGCTTCTCTTTGGCGCGTTTTTTTTTTTTTTGTTTTTTTGCAGTACTTTATTTAGCACCAGTAATGTGTATTTTTAAATTTTTTTTTTTGAAGCACTTTTCTTTTTTATTTATTTATTTATATAAGTATTCAGGCGATATTGGCATGTGTTTTAGTTTTATATATATCTAGAAAAAAAAATGTTACTGCCGAGTGTAAATTGAATCGTGCCTGGTAAAAAGCAATAATATTTACTAGATTGATAAAATGTTTGAAAAAGGCTGGTCCTCCATAGCAGGCTACAATGAGGAATAGAAAAGTGGAGAGGCCTTTGTAATAGTATAGGAAGAAACGGCTTATATTATAAAAATATGCTGTAGTGCCTCTAAAAATAAAATTTGGTAGAAAATGTGTAATTAAATTTTATAGCATATATTAATATCTATACGACAAAGCTGTTACAATTATGACACTATTTTGAAACTTTAAATTAATTTCAATTAAAATAAAACCAAGTAACTATTTGAACTGTTTTTAATACTCAGATTTTTGCAAATTCAAAGGACAGAACTATAAAATATGATAAATTCCATAGTTAACTCATATGAAGTAATACAGAGGGTGCAGAAATCAATACGATACGTGTACGCTGTACATAGCAATGCGCTTTATCAGTTATTTGGCATTTACCAGATCTGTTGTACAAATTTCCGTTTAGCATGAAGCGCGCAAGATCACTCTCCGAGCTCAGTAAGGAGTCCTCTACCCTCGGTCTACAACCAGCTCTGAGACGGTAGCCAACGATCCGAAACAAGAAATACCTACTTCTTTATATCACTGTAACTTTTGTCCGTTTGATAACCTTTTAACGGATGATGGTGATGATCGAAGACAGCTTTAAAGAGTTTTTAAAGTTGATTTGAACCTTATGTAGCTTCTAGACTACGAGAGCTTTATAGTAGTAGCTTTGGTCAATGAAGTGCTAAGAACAATCGAAAAATTAATAATAAAAAGACGAAATTATAAATTAATTATCGCTTGATCATTTCACCATATTGCTTTTTTGACTTAATAATTAGTAAGATAATATTAAAGGAATATGAAGAGTAGACGTATTGATAAGAATCGCTAGAAAAGATGAATTCGTGTTGGAACAAAGATGAAATGTATTTTACGGCCGGTGTATTGGTGAATTTTAGAACACCGAATGTTTTTAAAGTATAATAGATTTCTTTTGTTAGTTAGATTAAGGCTTTTAAAACGGCTCGCTCTTTAATGTGTAAATTATTTTTATATTACGTAAGTGGAAAGTGAAAAATTACGTAAAGCACATACGTAGTTTTCCATATGCTTGGAATTAAGGAAAACAATGGATATTTTTAAAATTAGGAAAGCAATCACTAAATGTCAAGTCATTGTTTCCTTTTTAAATAACTTTACGAATATGCATTGACATAAAAATGTGAGTAAAATGTTTTTGAATTTTAGTACCGTTTTTCGATATATTATAGATTTCTCTTTTATTTTAGTGTATTTAATTTATTAATAGTATTAATTTCAATATGTTCATAGCGTTTATAAGACAGCATAGCATCAATATAGTGTTTGGAATTGAGATTATGCTTTAAATAAGTATTAAATATTATTTGATCTCTGATTATATTTAATTGTATTATTCTAAATAAAGTATTATTTTGAGCGATTCGTGTTTTATCTCTATCGATTTTTATCATACTGTATGGAAAACAAAATTACCTACTTCGGAAGGACCACTCCTACAGACCTGTACGGAAATTCAAAGTAAACTAATTTTAGACATTTTTGCAATGTCTACTTTCACAGGCATAAAATTTTGACGCAGAATCTATGACAGACGCCTAATTAGGGCATTGACTAGAAGGCATAGAATCTCTGAATTACAATAATAAACCTTTATCACTATGAAAGGTTCGACCAGTATAGGTAATAATCATCATTATAAACAGCCTTTAACAGTCCACTGCCGGACATAGGCCTTTTTAATGAACGCCAAAGTCAAAGTCAAAGTCTAATATCTTTATTAAATATGTAAGCATTACACGTTCTTATTGATTGTCAAATAATCTACCACCGGTTCGGAAATGAAGCCTCTGACCTGAGAAGAACCGGCGTAAGAAACTCAGCGGACTTTTTCTTTTTCCTTTTCCAAGACGGTCGTTCTTGTTGGCGTCCATAAAAAAAAGAATTGCTCATAATTGCTACGCTGAGCAGGCGAATTGGCAATTGACTAATTACATTTGTACTGCGGATTTGTCTTACTCCCACTGTATGGCAGATTTGCCGTCAAATGGGCGATGGGATTGTCACATCCCTAAGCCAGAATATAATAATGCCTTATGCTATTTCGTCTTGTTTTACAATGAAATCGTAACTTACGTATTAACTACGTCTACGGGTCTTCTTAGTCTTAGTGAAGGTCGTATTTAGTCAGTCTGACATAGTTAAGTGATAGTACCAATTCTTATTTCGCTACGCCACAAACGAAAGCAAGACCTATCACAAGTTGTGTGTTTGTGTGTGAGTTATAACTAGCAGGGCATAAACGTAGTTTTTATCAGGGTGAAAAGTAACGCATAACGGTTAATAAAGTTAAAAAATTCATTGTTACATAAACAACGAATAAACAAAAACATATTTTAATATGTTTAAACTTTTTCTAACATTCAAAATGAAAGGAAGTATTCGCATAAAGTAACAAACAATTAGCTTTTTATTTTCTTCTTCCTTTTATCGAAGTGAATATCAAATAGAATTGCTTGTGCAGGTTTAATTTTTATTATGGCACATAAATATTGCAGTGACGAAACACACCGAAATTACGCCACGAAAGATATACATATAATGAAGTGACGGCGATAAATAAGGAGCGATTTGACTTTAATCGTATCTGCTGGAGTCATCAGGGCAAAGCAGCGGAGTAGGGCTGTCACAATTAAAGTGAACGTAATATGGTAACAAATGTAAAAATATAACAAAAGTTAGGATAACATTCAAAATAGATTTAGTAAACTATCAAGTTCGGGACCGGGATTCAAACTGCCTCCGTTGCCTAGTGGTATGGACGTGTGCTTTAGAAACCGGAGGTCGTGGGTTCGAATCCTGCGGGGACTCTACAAATTTTCATTGTTGTTTCCTAGTTGGTTAGGGCAATTTGGACCGATCACCCAATTGTCTGAAGTGTAAGATGATCCATGCGTCGGATGGGCATGTAAAAAGTCGGTCCACCCACCAGCCCGCATTGGACCAGCGTGGTGGGATAAGTTCCCAAAACCTCCTTATAGATAGGGGTGTATTAGGGGAGGCCTATGTCCGGCAGTGGACTATCACAGGCTGATGATGACATGAGACGATCGGATATTTTTTTTGACTGGATCTCTTGCTCTGTGCAGTAAACCTATTAGAACATACCGGATGTGGGCAGGCCGTTACCACAGGCGCGTCTCTACGCCGAGTGACTTAACTGCATCAAGGGCTCCCAGATGGGGAACCCCGCCTTGGGCCGTCACTTTCTGGTTCCCGTTAGCATGCCGAATCGAGGGCTGCCCAGGTGGGCCGACGCCTCGGCTCGATTTAGACGCTTTCTTTAGGATAGTTCTTATAACTACAAGAGCTCCATCTAAACTTTACTACCACTTCTTAAAGCGTTGGCACTGGGAGAAGTGGCGCAAGAATCTCCAGCAACGCCCCTATCTAATATGGTGTTAAGTTACAATGTCATATTGCAAAGGGTGTGTAAGTTCGACCTCACTCGTGGGGCCGATGTCATGGGTATGACGACTGGGTCGTCGTAAACAACATAAGAGTTAGTTCTTTAAGCTTGCTATAAACAATTTATTACGATTGTGCAACGCTTTCCAATAACAAAATGTTTAAAACTATGAATTTTGCTTAGTAGATCCATATAATATAGGCAACTTATTAGATTTTCTTGATAATTTCAAATCTATAACGTATTGTTCTTTTGTATTTTGTGTGGTTCAGCCAAGTTCTGCAATATAAACGGATAATAACTATTTCCATTTTACGAATTTTTTTCACGAAGGACAAAAAAAGCATGGTAGTAAACCGGTGGTAGGTTCCCTTTTACATGGGACCGTCTGGTGGAATACCACCACGGTGCCTATTTCTACGCAAAGCAGTAGTGTGACAACACTACTGTGTTCCGATTGAAGGCACCGTAGCCAGCGTATTCACTGGGTAAAAGAGACTTAACATCCTATGTCTCACGGTAGGCAGCGCGTTGGTGATACCAGTATTGCCAATGTCTGATGGGTGTCGGTGACAACTTTCCATCAGGTGGCCCGACTGCTCGTCTGCCTGCGTTAGCTATAAAAAAAATGTAAATGAAACGGTACATAAATTTGTCGCATATATTAATAATTAATATAATAATGAAATTAAACAACACGACAAACATAAGGCGTTCCACAACGCCAACCTAATGTCAGTAACAACTTAATGTTTCATTGAAGAGCGCTAAAATTGCCTTATTATTGTGCTAAAATATTTAAAATTCAAACATATGAAACAGAAATATAATTGTTATATTTTCATTTGTTATATTTGTTATATTTTCAAACCCATTCATACAAATGTGTCAGCCCTAATATTATTTTGTACATAACAAAACTCACTCACAATTAATAAGAATACAATTGGGTGTTTTAGGGCATGCTGTGTGGGCATTATTAAATGATACGATCACAAACAAAGTTTGAACTATTTCGTATGACTTAAAAAAAAAAAAATGTATTTTTATAAATATTATAACACTTTACAACATTTCACTTATGTTTTCAATTACGACTCTGTGACAATTGAAACAAACTTCACGTACACAAACATAAGTTGATGAAAAACTACATTGCAGAAATGACTCTGACAGAGTTAAAATAGGTCAGACTTATACAGGATCTGAAATTGGTAAAAACAAAATCCAATGCCGAACTTGAAGTGAGTGTATGAAAAACGTTTGCAATCGTGCTCACTTCTTGACTATGTTTGTATGGATTCAGCTTCTTCATATCCTGGTAACTGGATAGGGTAACCAGATAGGTATAATTCGTGAAAATAGTTCAACCAATATTTGTAGAATAAGTAAATTAGATGGGATACGGTCCAAAAACCCCCTAATGAAGACGGGGTGCATTAAGGGGGCCTCCATATGTCAAGTGTATGTCAAGCAGTGAGTTAGCACAGGCTGCTGATGATGAATAATGTTAGCTTATTGAGAACTAAAGTCAATGGGGGTGGGGCGGTCATATGGTCGAAAAAATCCATTTTCGATGGGCCAATAAGGTTCTGGAGTGGAGGCTCCGTTTGGCAAGGCGAAGTGTTGTTTGACCCGGTCGGATGCCGATCTCCGTGCAGCCGTAACAGCCGTCATGGCTTTATTAAAAGCCTATGTCCAGCAGTGGACTGTGAGGGGCTGATAATGATTATATGTAATAATAATGCTTTGCTTACTACGTAACGTTCATGAGATACCTAAACATTAACAAATTATAGGTTGTTGATTCATAACCTGTGAGGGGCGACTTTATTGTGTGCGACTTCATTACCTTATTTAGGGCAATGGATATTTAATACATTATGGCATAAAATAGCGTTAAAGCAATTCTTAACATAGTGACAAAACCCACATTCCATTAATTGTAGATGTAGAAGGTAAGTGCCGTCCCATATCCTGCCAACTAATCAAAAGAGCAAACGCAGAAAAAGTATTTGAGTTGTGGAGGTCAAATAATTATTTTGTGTCAAAGATCTAAGAACACTTTGTAGTGTATGCTTTCTATATTATCACCGGAACGTAAGATCCTTCTAAAAATCACCCTAAACAATGTTGCTTACAAATGATGCTCAAGTAAGAAACAAAAAACAAAAGTTAATATATAAAGTTATTCCATTTGCCTAATTAACCAACTTAAAGCCTTATTTTTTTTATTACCAACGAAGGCAGACAAGCAGACTGCCAACGATATAGAAAGTGGTTTTCTAAATCCATCATCATCATCAGCCTTTGATAGTCCACTGCTGGACATAGGCTCCCCTAATACACCCCTTTACATTGAGGGTTTGGACCGTATCCACCACGCTGGTCCAATGCGGATTGGTGGGTGGACCGACTTTTACATGCCCATCCGACGCATGGATCATCTTACTTTTCAGACAACTGGGTGATCGGCCCAAATTGCCCTAACCAACTAGGAAACAACAATGAAAATTTGTTGTGTCCCCACAGGATTCGAACCACGACCTCCGGTTTCTAAAGCAACGTCCATACCACTAGGCTACGGAGGCAGTTCTAAATCCATAGACAACGATAATACCAGGGGTGTCACCAATACACTGTCTACGTGAGACATACTATGTTGCGTCTCGTTTACCCAGTAAATGCGCTGGCTACGGTGCCCTTCAAACCCGAACACAGTAGTATTATACACACTATTGCTTCGCGCCAGAAATAGGCAACGCGTTGGTACCGCCCCGACTGCCCTCCGTAAAAGGGGACTACCTTCCTTTTTGTTTGTTACATATTTAGACAAATTGGGAATTAAAACCAATAAGGAATTAATATTAACTTTAAATTATCGAAACGAACTGTTTATATGTCCATCTGCCGCATTGCTTATCTTTCCTTGCATATAGTTGTGAGCTGAGACTCAATTGCCTTCACCAACAATGATGAGGTAAACAATTTAATGACTAATAACAATAATATACAATCTCATTGTTGGTAGCAATAACCTTTTATGCTATATCGATCACAAATAATACAAATACAGTGCAAACCAAAAAGACAGGAAAAAGGTCAAAGAATAAACACAGCCAAAGTTTAAAAAGCAAATAAGTAATTTATAATCATTACATCAAACGACAAAGAGCCGTGAACAACAGGACATCGGTTTATCAACACCGGCTGACGTTAAAAAAGCAGAGGAAAGTGAAAAAATTACGATCACCGGCCATTCAGGCAGCTGCCTAAACAAAACTCCTCTGCGTTCAAAATAAGCACACGAACTTTTGAAAAAACAATAATGAAGTTATAAAATAAATCAATATGCTTATCTGTTATGTAGATCAGTCGAAAAATGGTGAAATTTATAGAAAAAATATAAACATACTGCCTGTAGTTGTTGTGTTTTTATATTCGTTTGATAGATATGTTATTAATTAACTATATGGTTATGATTATATGAGTTTTTGAATTTCGTTATGTTACTTGGTCATAATATAGTTTCCAAGAACAAAGGCGTGAGTAAACTTATCTTTAGAATTAAGTACTTGTTATGTTTAAAATTAGAGAAATAAAAATGACATTGGCAATTTCATATACCTAACGACCTAACATAAAATAGGCAGTAAAATTGGTAAGTATTAACATTTAGTAAACAATTAACATTATTAAAATTATATATTTATTAAAAACTATAATTTATCTATGCCTCAAATGTGTCGATAATTCTACTTTATGCGATGTTAAGTACTGTTATGTTCTAGTGAGCTCATACGAGTTAAACACGAATGCATTATAATTAAGTTGACAATTTTTAAGTCTGCACCATTAGTCTAAGACTAAACTAGCCAGGTCAAACTAATAAATCCTAAATCTGTTTTCGACACACACTCTGTTGCCAAGAGGTACATTGAGTTACATCATTTGTATATCTTTTTCGTTTTGAGAGTAACGCTGTTGTAGTCAAAGACAAAATTATTTAATATCTAATATTAATGCTTTTTCAATCTCTTACAAACATTAAGTCTACCACCGGTTTAAAAACTTGGCTTGAAAATACTAAAACGAACTGTCCAGAAAAGAACCAATCAACATAGTTTTTTTTGTTTATATATAAACATATACAAACATAATCAATAATTAAATAATGTAATAAAAGCATCTTTAATGTATTTTAAATGCCGAAGACAAACTCTTTTCAAACTTTGATTTGAAGAGTTTTTTCAGAGGCTTCAATTAATCTTTAATACATTGCTCAACATTAAGGTTTATTTGTAAGAAATACTTTTATAGAAGATTCATTTCTTGTTTGCAGTCCTTAAATCATTCAACGCGGTTTTTAAGTTCACCGTGAGAATAAGGGACTTTTATCCCCCGGGATTTCGCCAAACAACCCCTCAGTCGATAAATAGCTCATTATGCTACCAGCTTCACACTTAAATCATTCGATTACAGTTGTAATTGTGTAATCGATGACGTCCTCCCGAAACAAATTACATGTGAAGGAATGGGACAAATTAGAGGCACGTTTGTTGTCTGTATTAAATAGCTAAAGATTTGTCATGCTATTTAAAGATAATTTATGGGTCGCATAGATCTGATAGATTCGGACAGAAACTGTTACAGTTCTCAAATTAATATTATATAAACAAATCCCGTTTTATATTCGACTTAAGTGACGAGTATTGCAACACAGCAAATGTGAATTTGTTTGTAAATTAATTTTATTAGGTATATAACTAAACAATCATATAGCAAATGTTATAAGAAAAAAGTCAAACATATATCCATACCCATATCTATTTAAACGTATAACATAAGACAATTAATTAATAGAGCGTCAGTTAATTAATCACGCTCCCCCAAATGATAGAGGCTCCACCCAAGAGTTAAACTCCGCCCCGCCTTGCCCCGGCGCATGTTACCACGCATTTCAAATCAGTCTTCATGAGACGAGCTTTCGTGAAGGGACTATCATTTATACAATAATTAAAACAGAATTAAGTCGATAATCGTAACATTTCTTTGCGTAAAATTTTGACAAAAATAATTTAAGGCAGCAAATGTAGATGAAAACGATTATGGACTTTATAAAAGCGAACTTTTACTTGCAAAACGATGGGATGGACTTAGTCGAAGATATTGAGGAGAGCTCTTCCTTCGAGCCGATTGTGTACCAAGACGCGAATTCTTATCACCAAGAGTTTTTGCCAAACTACTTGCCGTTACTTTACGAGTATAGTGAACGGCAGGCTATCGAAAGTCAAGGAGTGCAAGGAAATTGGGATTGGAGACAATGGGATAGTCAGGTGTGCGTGAAACAGGAGGCTGATATGGAAACCGGTGGGCAGTCTAGCGTCAGTGAAGAAGGTTAGTAAAATTACTATCAATTAACCGATGTACCCCTTAGGTTTAAGTTTGTTGTCAAGGTTGGGAAAGAACAAAAATAGTAGTTTATTACAGTTAGCGAATAGCCCACGCTGACAATTTTTTTTTAATTGTACGATACGAAACGAGATTTGTAAAGCTAAAAGTGAGAAAGCAACGCTTACTAAAGTTTAGACAGTTGAAATACATTCCTTAATGTTTTGAAAAACAGAGATTATTAGCTTTCTATTTACATGATGCACCTGTAAAGGCTTATGCATGAGTCTGCTTCTAAGCAAAACATACAGGTCAGGAGAGAATGTGAAAAAAAGCATACAGGCTTGATGTTTATTACATCTATACTTAACATATATTAGAAATAATAATAAGCGTATAACCTACGTACCATTTAAAATAAGATAGATCAAAATCGGGGCACTAGGAGCGGTGCAAGGAGGTTACATATATAGAAAAAAACATACGCATCGTATTGAGTAGGAAGTCGATACAAATTTTAAATCTAAAAACTTCAATTTTTACTTTAAAAGCGAATCCGTTTTGCTATCTATCGAAATTATGGTTCTTTGTTATTCAATTTTTATTCTTGTATCTTGAACTGACACGTCAACAGTTGTTTTTTCTTTAGTTCCTTGATGAGTTCGTTAAATATGCAGCTAATCTTTATAAAAGAGCAATCAGGCCACACAGATATCTCATAACGTCGTGTTCGTGTCGAGCCCGTGAAATCAGTTAAATACAACAGGATTACAGAAAGGTTCTATTTTTAATTCATCATCATCATCATCATCATCAGCCTGTGATAGTCCACTGCTTGACATAGGCCTCCCCTAATACACCCCTATCCATTAGGGGGAGTTTTGGACCGTATCCCACCACGCTGGTCCAATGCGGGTTGGTGGGTGGACCGACTTTTTACATGCCCATCCGACGCATGGGTCATCTTACTTTTCAGACAATTGGGTGATCGGCCCAAATTGCCCTAACCAACTTGGAAACAACAATGAAAATTTATTGAGTCCCCGCAGGATTCGAACCCACGACCTCCAGTTTCTAAGCCACACGCTTATACCAATAGGCAACGGAGGCAGTCCTCTCCAGTATTTTTAATTATTTTTAGTTTATCTTTTCTTTTAATTATAGGTAATTTTATGGTTTACGAAATTTGGCATTAACCCTGAGTAGAGAAATAAAAACAGTAGTAGGTTTTTTACTCTCCCAAGATTCGAACCGAAAATTACTTTCGTCATGGCTGTTTTTGCATTAGTGGACGAAGAGGAACACTAAAATTTTAAATCTCTAATTACATTATGTTTCTTTTTTACTATTAAAAAATAGCGTTGCTTGTTATCAATATAAAAACAAACAAATTAACTTAAAGCGTATACACTATATCGAGGGTGGATTAATTTTGATAGACTCCGATCTAGCGGAGTCAACCCCGTTGTAGAAGAAAAGCGGAAGGAGGCAAAAAATAACACATTTAGATATAGCGTAAGAAAACAGGAACGTCGTAACTGACAAAAATGGAGTTACCAGGGGCCAAAAAACAGTTCAAAAAATTACTTTTTTCGTTGTTATTCGTTATATTCTTTTATTTATAATGAAATTAAATACAATAAAAGTTATGAACAGAATATCTATTTTTAAATTATTTTCGGCTCTGGTGAACAATTTAACTTTTGTCAGTTACGTTTCTGTTTCCTTCCGTCGATATATTATATATGAATAGTGGTCATGTTACCATTTCGCATGATTAAATTGTAATAGTTAAGAAAATATAAATTACGGTGTTCAATACAGTCCATTTGCGAATAAAACGAAATAAATTAGATAACAAACCGCTAGATCGTAGACGTAGTAAAGAAACCAGTAAATTGAATTCGGGTTTTTAATCCCAATTAAGACAAATTACCTATATCATTTATAATAGAACTATAATAATACAATTACTTCCCTGTCACACAAAATTAGTTGTGTAACAACATTCGTGGCATCCATACAAACACAGGTTTCCTTTACTGTCAGCTATAAACCATAAAACAACCATAAAACCCACCTGTGAGAGGAATGCAATAAACCCGCGTAAACAAGAACGGCGCCGGCGTTTGACATGTGCAACTCGTTGCGACTAAACTTACCTTCGATTTGTCGTACGATAAAATCGTAAGATCCGTTACTAAATCACAGAAAAATACATAAGCTAATACTTTACTACATAGTACAAAACAAAGTCGCTTTCTCTGTCCCTATATCCCTATGTATGCTTAAATCTTTCGAAGTACGCAACGGTTTTCGATGCGGTTTATTTATTAGATAGAGTAATTGAACATGAAGGTTTCCATATAACAAATGCTTAAAATTGTATGCGTAATATTTTCCATCAGCATAGCTCCCGTGCAAAGCAGGGGCGGGTCGCTAATACAGGGTGGCCCATAAGTCCTTTGAAAAGTAAAATTTGTATAAAACAAACAGGGCGCGCGTGAGCGTACAGGGAAGCAGGGGAGTAACTTCGGTTTCTGGGAATTTAGTCGCGATTGAGCGTTTTACCGGAGCGGACCGTGCGTTTTGTGTGCGCGAGTTTTATAAAAACGACAATTCGGCAACCGTTGCGCGGCGTAAATTTCGAGAACACAAAGGTTTACACAACTTTGACGACACTCCAACTCTTCAAACGATTAAGAACTGGGTTGCTAAGTTCGAGGAGACCGGTTCGACGTTAGATAAACCGCGGTTGGGTCGCCCAAGGACGTCACGTACGGAACAAAACATAGACACAGTGACACAGTCTATTCGCGAAAATCCGACACAGTCAACTCGTAAGCGTGCCAGAGCATTAAACGTATCCAGGACATCGTTACAACGGATTTTGAAGAAAGATTTACATATGGTATATCGACAATTTTGGACACAAAAATATTTTTATTGTTTTTGATATTTTTTACAGTGTATGAGTATAAATAATGGAATTATTACTCTTTATTTTGTCGCTAATGTGTAAGTCAAGTTTAGTGCAACGCCGCAATTTTTTTAAATATCTTTTAACCATGAAATAAACATAAGTACCAACCAAAAAAATATCACAAGGAATACATTATATATAAATTTAAAACTTTAGTATTTTCAAATATTTTAAACATAAATTATCAGTAATTTAAAATGTGTTCTAATAAGAAATTTTATTCAATTTCTTAGATGAAAATAGTAGCTTATTACATTATAGTGAAGAGCATATATTGACCAAGCATAACTTGGTACCTATAAATATCTACACTATATCAATTAATTTTCATCGTTAAGTCCTCAATTAAATACCCTGCTAATTTAAAACAATACAATCTTTTAGCAGAGGTGCGATCCATCAGCAGCCGGAAGGAGCGTACGGCCTTCACGAAGGCTCAAATAAGAAGTTTGGAAGCGGAGTTCGGGAGGGCCAACTACCTCACCCGGCTACGACGCTACGAGATTGCAGTCGCCCTTCACCTTACTGAGAGACAGGTAGACTGCCTGTGTATATTACCTACTTTCTATTGTTACCTGTATACAGTTGTTTACTTTTGTTGTTGTTGTTGTCTACTACCTGCTTAAACCAGTTTTTATTTTCACTCACTTCTTAAGCGGGAAACATGTAATACTTTCTCGTGTTTACGCGAATGCAAAGCATGATTTGATAAAAGACTTAACGGATTTTATCGCGTTGAATAAGAAATACAGAAACGACGGTGGCCGGGTAAAAAACACTGACAGACGGACGACACCTCAGACTACTTGTGACTATGGATCCTGTGAAGTGTCTGAAACGTTAAAAATTGTAAACCAAATTAAACGCGATAAAATCCGTAAAGTCTTTTATTTAATCACGAGAAAACACACTTTAAAGCTTCGATATCAGATCTTGCGATACAAACGGATATTAAATGAGTAACTCAAATAAGTAGAACAGAATCGAACTAAACGAATTTTACTTTACATTTATTATAATTTTAAATCTAAAACATGTTATGCATCAGCAAACAAATCTGGAAAGATTGACGACCCGCTTGGCGCAGTGGTTAGTAACCCTTATTGTTGCGCCCGAGGGTGTGGGTTTGATTCCTACATCGGGAAAAATATTGTGTGATTAACATAGTGTTTTTCTCGTGTCTGGTTGTTTGTATCGGTAAAATATGTATTTATTTACATGATGAAAAGTAAGTCTATGTATTCATCAGTCATTTGGTTTCCATAGCTTTGCTTTGTTTGGGACCAGATGATGTTGTGTAATCGTCCGTATATATTATTATTATTGTAAAAATATATTTTAGTACTTGTTAACCGAGTACATCTTTACTTAGGTATCGGGACTTCCCTAGATAATGTAGTGTGCAAGTTGAGACGTAGAGGTAGTTGTACTGCCTTATCTTTTACTCTTGTCGTCCGGTATAATGGGCAACTATGTTAAATATACAAAGATGCCTTAGCCAACTAGAAAATAACAACACAAGATCATTGAAATTTGACAGGATTTGAACCCGATCACTGATAAAGCTAGTGTGGCTATTATATATTATGATATACCTCTGGTTATATCATTAAACAATAAACAGTTTAAATATTTTACAGGTAAAGGTGTGGTTCCAGAATAGGCGAATGAAATGGAAAAGAACAAAAGGCGCTGGCAAAAATGCTAAGAAAAAAGATTAGCTTAAAAATATTTAGTAATGTATACCTTTTAGATTATAAAATAAAATAATAGGCATTCCTAATATGATAAGATTCTCTATATAACTTAGTGTTTGAGACCAAATATTAAAGTGTAGTCTAGGTAGATTAAATACATATATTTTATCTAAATTTAGTTTATAAACATTTTATTGAACATATTGTATTGTTGATTTAATAAATAATACAATTGTATTACACCGCCTATTTTTCTGTTACTGAGTCAATCCGCGATAATATAAAGCAGTTCGTCACTCGAGCTGGACGAGACATAAATAATTTTAAAATAAAGACAACCAAAGGGGCGTAATATGTCTTGGCTTTGGTGCTGTAACGGATGGATTTACATCAAAATTAACAACATACAAACAATCATTTAATATTGAGTAGCTTCCCGCTTCTGATTCGCACGGGAGCTATGCTGTTAGAAAATATACGTATAATATTAAGCATGTGTTATACATATAAACCTTCCTCCTCAATCACTCTATCAATTTAAAAAAATCCGCATCGGAATCCGTTGCATAACTTGAAATATTTAAGTATACATAGGGTTATAGGGACAGAGAAAGCGACTTTGTTTTATACTATGTAAGTGATTACATATGAAGTCGCTACTGGTTTAAAAATTAATGAAGCAAAATTATTTGAATCCATAGACATTTTTGTTAAAAATTGTGTCTTTTATAAATCCTATATAAAAATAAATAAATTAAATGACTGTATTTTCTGATAATAATGATTATACATAATATACTCGTAAGCCCAAGAGTTTCGCGGCTACCTACGATATCAAAAGTTTGATTAAAAGCCATTAAGTGGCAACAGACCTGCATCCAATCTCACACAACTTTTGTAGCTACATAAATAACAGAAGACAATATTTAATATGTCAACATACATGTGGTTGTAAACGGGATGACTTCCGATAAAGAAAACCTAACGATTTCGATAGATTGCATTTATTTCATATACAAGAGTAACTCAGTAACTGTACTGCCTCCCAAGGTCCTCCGAGGTCGTAGGTTCGAAGCCTGCTGGGACTCAACAAATTTTCATTGTTGTTTCCTAGTTGGTTAGGGCAATTTGGGCCGATCACCCAATTGTCTGAAAAGTAAGATGATCCATGCGTCAGATGGTCATGTAAAAAGTCGGTCCACCCACCGACCCGCATTGGACCAGCGTGGTGGGATATGGTTTAAAACCCCCTAATGGAGGTGTGCAGTAGGGAACGCCTATGTCCAGCAGTGGACTATTACAGGCTATTGATGAATGAACTCAGTAATGTATAACGAACTATTGTTAAAATAATCAAAATACTTACGAGCAAGGCATTATCTATACACGTTTTTTATTAAATTCAATATCCTATATAGGCATGGAATTGACGATGCATTTTTGCTGACAAACCATCGTGATATTCAATTCCCAAGAATCCTATAAGAGTGCTGGATTTTCTGGCGCCAATATTTTTGACATTTAGACTTCCTTCAAATGAAATCACGTCTTTTTTATCGTATAATCTTATCAAATGTCTTAAATGACTTCGGAACTTAAATCAAAGTTACGAAAAGTACTCCATATTTTTACGGACACAAGGTTGCAATAAAAACACACGTGTAGAGATAAGGATATGTTTATTAGACAAATTTATACCTCGGACACGTGACGCTCGCGTGTCTGGCGTTAAACTAAAAGAGAATAATATTGTATGTACGCTAACACTCTATCTTTGGAAAGAAAATAAACATCCGGGCTATAAGGGGCCTACTGTACGTGGGTCTTCGTCGAAGTACAAATTAAACGAACTAAAAAAAAGGAAAAATCGTAACTCCCTCGCGACACCTCCGAATACTTAAAATACAATAACAATTTCTTTTAATCGACCGCTAAGGCGATGGTTTCCGATACGCATCCAAGTCGGGCCACGTTCAAAACGGTGCGGTAATTTCGTATCTATAGCCCACATAACATGTTCCAAATTACAATTTATAACATTATACTCACTAATTATTACCGTCAAAAACTCTCGATATAACAAATATAAAAAACGCTTTACAAAAATAGCGGCATACACTCCATGATATCAGACATCTCCTTCATTATTGACTTTAGGGTAATAAGCGTATTATAAGATAGACGTGTGAATTTAGTTTCAACGTTGTTGTCTCGGGGGCTGCATGCATTTACCGACTCACAGTATATATTTCACATAATTTTTGATAAAACAAACATAAATCAACCCTAAAGCAAACAACTAAATCCAAATTGAGTATGATTCTCCAAAGTACATATTTCATTTACAACTTTTAAATGCCAACTATACACTGTTATGTGCAATAAAGAACGAAATCATAAAATCAAATAATTGTCACATGCGTTCCGAACCATGCGTTCGTAAATCACATTGTACGTTATTAAAATTTCTTAAAACATTATTGCCAACTATACGGAAAAAAAATGAATATAAATATTTGCATAAAACAGAAACAAGTGCTCCGAAATTTAGACCTGAACCATTATATTTATAAACATCCCAAATAATATTTGTAACTAGGCAAATTAATATATAGGGCGTTTTTAAATTGGGGAAATTTAACAATTAACATGTATTTACAGAATATTACTCATAAAAAGCCGTTCCTACCCCACATTTCACCCCTCAGTTAGATAACCCAATCTTATACAAACCAACAAGGTTGTCGTTCAATTAGTATATAAAAACACACCTCCAGTTGTTGAGGCGAACCAAAAACTAAAACACTTGAACATTCCATAGTTTCATATAAAAAATATATATACAAATTAATTATTGCTAGACAAATGATGCAAAATGGAAAGCAACGCCTTAACGCATACCAGTTTTCTGTACATCTAAAAGTTAACATTGGACCATCTTACGAATATTGGACCAAATAAAATACTAGTAATTCTCAACAATAGATATATATGTAAATGTTTCAACTTTTTATTTTTCAACCGTGAGCATTGTAAGTCAGGAGAACTCTTTTCTTCAATTTTTGCAGCGTATGTACAGTGGCTTAGGTTAACTACATGATCTTGTGTGGACAGGCACTCGTAGAATCACTCATCTGTTACATATAATGTTTTTTTAACCGACAGATGCGGAGATATTCTTGTGTCAATACAATAAATCGCTACCAAGAGAAATAAACATTCCGTAACATTTCTTATTGTGATTGAATATTATTAATAACTCACTAGTAATTATCATAGTTCCTGATATCCCCACATCATGCGATTTACAATTTTGTTGTTTTTTTTTTGCGTGTCAATTACTTAAGAAAATATTTAAAATTATTTTGTAGATAATAATATACATTATGCTGTATCCATTTGGCAATATTGTCATTTGTTCCTACCCGGTGACAAAATGACATTTTTCCTTTTTTTTTTCTTCAATAAATATGGAATAACTTCATTTTAAGTTGTTCGCCTTGCGCATACGAATAAGCGTTTTACAATTATTTTATATAGTTATGTATATAAATGATTTCACAAACTAAATGGTAGTTGTCGTACGATGTTAGTATTGTCTATGGGCCACATTTTTGGTAAGGTGTAGTGCGTATCACCTAACATATGTGAGTTAGTTTCTATGAAACAATGTTACATAAATGGAAAAATATTCTCTAGTTATATTATTACGCTATACAATCATATTAAGATTATTCCATCAACAACATATTCTTCACACCACATTACTGTTTCTTCTCTTTTAAATTCACAACATAGTCCACCTCCTTCGCAAACACTTCCACCAAACAAATGCAAGACTGCATTAATAATGTTCATCTTGTAATACACTAGCAATTAACGTAAGAATTAAATATCATCAGGAAAAATCACCCCTATATACAATTAATGAATTCACGCAAATGATGCTGCATCGCAATAAATTATAAATGCAATGTTCATGTTTCCTGACTAGAGAATTTTGAATGATTATCACAAAAGCGGTTAGCTACCAATTTATGTAACCGTTTGTTGTTGTAATAAGATCAGTATAAGAATTAGTTGTTCACATATATATAATGAGTATTAAGCTTTTACACTTATCAATGAGCAGAATTAATTATGGAAGTTTGGGTAAAAATATGAAACGACCGAATAAATTGTTCTTCATCACTTAAACACGGGTGATCAGAAAAATCGCAAAGATTATTCAATTACAGACAATCGTGATGTATTAGACTATCGGGTATTATTCCTTGAACGATCGCATCATTTGCACAAACACTAGAGGGCAGACGGAAAGGGGTTCGGAGAGAAAAATAAACTACTAAACAAAATAAAACTAAAAAAAAATCCAAACTCACTTCACAGACGTTACACAATTCACAGCGCATCACTACACTATTATTTACACATCACTATAATAAGGCTCCGTTCTCACTTATCGATCACTGCTATAAGAGCAGAAGTAGTAGGCTTCGCTAGGGACGTGATTCCGGGACCAACATCGATGTTTGGGGGATCACAGTGAGCGATTTGGGTATCTTGGGCATCGGGGCGGGGGAGGTCACCTCCGAGGTCACCGTCGCAGGCTTGGCGGGGATCGGGGCTATGGTGATGTTCTTCAACCCGACGCTCTTGAGGATAGTGGCAGCGTTCGCACCGATCTGCAGCTCGGCCTCGGTCGGGGTCGCGGGCACAGTGTGCAACACGGTGCCCCCGTTGCCTAGCAGGCTGCTCTGCACTTCGGCGATCACCGCGGTCTCCTCGGAGCGGGTGCTCTTCTTGCCCTCTCCGTCGTGCAGCTGCTGAAGCTTCTCGCGACGCATGATGCACATCTTGTTGTAGTCCTGCAGGGTGATGTGGTAGCGCTGGCCCGAGGACATGACCTGCACCAGGCTGGGCAACGTCCGCCCGTCCACCGCCACTTGGGTGGGCTCGCGGGCGATTTTCGCCAAATTCTCCTGGAATGACGATCGCTACGATTAGTTTATACACGTCCATTATAAAAATGTAACAGGCATACTGTTGTTTATTTGCTTTTTAAATATAATGGACCATTCATAGCTTGTAGTTACTAACGAATTTCATACATTAGAATTATTAATTAACCTCTTGCTACAAAATTCCTAAACCTAAAATAAATTGAATTTTTTCGTACAAAGTCAACTACTCGTAACTATATTTTTTATAAGAAATCTGAAAATATAATGATCAAGCTAATGCAATAAAAATTTCGTGAACGTTTTCGTAAATGTACTCGTGTTTACGCGCATAATAATGTTTCCCGAACATTCTCAAAGTAAGAATACATCATATTTAAAAGCTATCTTCACTGAATAAAGTCGCTTTTGTAACATAATATATAACAATTTTAAAATTATCTCACCGGAGTAATCGGCATGAGAGTTGGGTCGCCAAGGTTTACTCGTGGTCTTGCTTTTCTTGGGCGTATCAGTCTTAGGAGGGGTGTCCTTCTTCTCCTTAGGGGGTTGGTCAAACTTTGCCAGTGGCAAAGGTGCGGAAGCCACTTCAGTAGGATCCGCTGCGGATACACCTTTCACCAACTGCTGAATGTTATGCAGTACATTCTGTATCGCCTTCCTACCTTGGGCATTAGGCGTGTTAATGGCTATAAGCTCAGGTGGTAGTTGTTTAGTCTTAGGTTTCTCAGCACTTTTAGGCTTAGGCTTTGGTACGGGGCCCGGTGGCGGCATGAACTTCTTCGGATCTTTGTCTTCGCTGTTCTGACTGGATTTGAGAAGGCTCTTGCCGTTGACCGGCTTCTTGCGGAACTCTATAAGGCTGATGGCGGGCTCGCTACGCCTGGGGGCGTCCGTCACTACGTTATCGTAGGCCCGTAGCCGACTTTGCACCGAATCGCTGTAGTTCGCCGCGTTCGGTGAGGCATTATGCGACAGTACCAGATCACCGTTCCTAAAGTACTTTTCGAGTAGAATTAAGTGGCGTAAGAAACTTGATTGATTTCCGTACGGTCTCTGCAGGTCGTTCCATAGTTTTTTGGTCTCCACATCGTATTGGATGATCGTGTTGCATTTCTCCCAGCCTTCTGGTGTGACCCCTTTTACATTGTTGAATTCTATATTACACTGAAGATTCATCTCCTCTTCTCCAGGGAATAACTCTCTGACAGATATAGACGGATTGGTCTCTAAACGTTTCACCGGATTGTTGTATTTTGTGTCCGATTTTTTAGGCTCTTTGTCGACTGAGAGTTTCTTAGAAAGCTCACTCAAGTTCTTCTTGACTTGTGTAAAGCTCTCCGACATCTGCCATTTGTTCTTCAGAGTATTTATATCGGCCGGTTTTTTGTTCGGTATTGTCTCTATAGTGCATTCTTCGTTTAGTGTTATATTTTTCAGTATCGTAATCTCCTTAGCTTTGTCAACTTCGAACATATCTACATCGGTTTCCTTCCTAGGGCGGTCTTTGTGGGAGAAGATTTGACCGATTTTATGTATCCTTTTGGAGTTCTTCTCGTTTATCCTGTTATGATGGGACGGCTTCTGCACACCGGGGTTGTGGACTTTTAGAATGTTGCGCTGTTTCTGCGTCAGATTTGGTGGGCGTTGGATGAACTGTTTAGGGTTGTTTTGCTTCTGCAGTAAATACTGGAGTTCCGTTCTTTTGTCTATGGGCAGCAGTGGGGTGTCGAGATCGAAGACTGTCTCTGATTCGGATCCGTCGCTGTGGCCTTCGGTTTGCTTGGCTCCGGGACCGGTATTTTATTGGTCGAAATCAGGCACTCGATATCTTCTTCAATGGGATGCTGGTCTTTTAGCTCGTCTTCTTTCGCCTTCTCTTTCTCTGGCGAGCTCTCCGTTGTCCTTTCGGAGGACTCGCTGTCCGGCTGCCTGATACCGTCCGGCTCTGAGGACTTGCGCTGCTTCGATTTGGTGCGCGCCTTCTTCTTCTGCTTCCCGCTTATTACACTCTCATCGAGTATCAGCGTGTTCTCCATCTCTTGCTCCAGCTCGGGTGGCAGTTCTATGTTGTAAATTTGTAGTAACCTGCATAGATATATTTGTTTAACAGTTATCAAAATATTATTTATTGGGCGAGCTGTTGCCCGCGACTTTGTGGGCTTTGTACGGTAATGTAATGTAAAAACAACCTCTTAGATTTTTTTCAGAAAAAAAATGTGGCTTAAAGTGTTACTGCCAGTTACATCAGCTTATCTTTTGAAGAATTATTCCAGAGATCAAACACAACCGACGGACCGATGGACAGACATCAAAGGTCTTATTTGGGGGCAATAATTTTGACATTAGCCTATATGTGCATTAATCCCATCGCTTATTTAGCTGAGTTATACAGACGTGTGTTTCCAACCAGAATGTTTTATTATAACTTTTATATCCTCACCTGCGTCTACACGCCTGGGCATATTTGTCGTTATGGCCTGGCCTCTGAAGCACCGTGCAGTAGTTCCTGCACATCTTGCAGAGCAGCGGGCGCTCAGTGAACTGCACTGGCACCCCGGCCTCCTTCAGTAGGGGGTTCAACTCCAAATACCCCTGAAATTAATGAAAACCGTAAGTATAAGTTTACAACTTGAGTATTTCTTTTATTTACGCGATTTTTGTACATATTAAATCCACTTTTTCACGTTAATCCTTTATATTTATTCCCAAAGTTTTGAAGTTCAGTATCCATGATCACGAGTAGACTAGGATGGAATATAATAAAGTGGATATAATACGGGAGTGAGAGCTGAGTGGCTCTAGAAACGTTGACAATCGACAAATAACAATACAATAGAAAGTTGAGCCGCGTCGAAATTGGACCAGCCATTACAGAGATTAGTCAAAACAAACAGACAGACAGATAGCCAGGAAGGCAAAAATTTAAAAAGATTGTCATATTAAATGTATCTGTTAGATATCACAATGCAATAATTAAAAATGGTATTTAGATGTATACAAGCAGACACTCCACTTTCATTTATTTCTATAGATGTATACATTACAGTGGTAAAAGATGAACATACTTACATGATGAATGAAGTGAACATTGTGGTGCTTCGTGATGCGTCGACGGCAAAGAACGCAGGCCATGAGCGGTGCTAAAGCCCCGTAGTGCTCGGCGCACAGAGGGATCGTGTGCAGCCCTGGGTAGTCGCACTCCAGCTTTAGCTGAAATCATAACAAAGTATGGTTATAACAATGTCTTCCTAGCTCTTATATTAGATATCAGCCAACTGCGCAGGAAAAATTAAAGTCCACGAGTGTACGCGCGGGCACAGATACATTCCCTATTCTTGCACTCATAATCCGATGGGACGGATAACCGACACGACCGGACAGAGGTCAGGCGCAGTGCCGACTTTTTACGTGAACATCTGACGCATAGATCATCTTACATTACAGGCAATCGGGTGATCGGCCCTAACCAACTAGGGAACAACAGTAAATTTGGTAAATCCCCGCAGGATTCGAACCCACGACCTCCGAATTCTAAACTACTCACCCTTACCATTAGGCTACGGAGGCAGGTTACGTATAGCAGGGTTGTATATAGGAAATGTAGTAATAGCTGTCAAATATGACTTAGAATTGCTTTAAACAATGTAACGAAAGGCAATGAAGTGGCATCATCGGTGTTTCCCTATTTGTTGATTTATAATTATCGACAGTTGAATAATTAAAATAAGGACAGTTACATGCTTATAGCAACTCCTCGTCTTATTTGGCATTTATATAAGTATAATGCGGACTTATAAAACAGATATTAACCTAATACATAAGCATAAATAAAATAGCTCAGTACAGATCTGTAAAATATGACTAAAATATAAAGACTGTTATATTATTTTTAAGCTCATTCACAACTTGTGTTCAACTAATAATTCATGTTACAGTGATCATAAAACTAAATATAAAAAACATTTTTGAGTTGCAGCTAAACATTACTCAAGTTTTATTGTAATATATAATACAATGATAATATTTAAATATATTACATTTTCTTTTAATGTCAAGGTCAAGTGTTTATAAATGCAGACTTAATTTCATTATCTTTGCCAAATGCAATAAAAAATAAGCAAAATATAAAATTTTAAATGTACCCAGTGGTGCAAATACTAAAATTCATATTTACAATTACTCCATGATAAACATTGCACCTTCCAGGGTTAGCTCCAAACATTTGTTCATAGGAAATATTTTTTGTGTGACATAATGTCCTTGGATTTGTATAACCAACCCTACAATTATAGGGAGTAAAAATAATAATACAAGAAAGAAATTTAATGTATATAACAAAATTTCTACAATGAAATTTGTGTTATAAGTGACAATTTATCCAAATAACCCACTTAGTACGGCAAGGAAATTTTTTATTAGTCAATAACTAACTAAAACTTTAAGAATTAACTAAATAGAAGACTATAAATATAACAATACAAGCTGTTGCTCACAACATAGACCGAGTGGTAATATGTAAAAAAATATATGTATTTTAGTTTTTTTTTTCAAAAAAAAGTAAAATATGTTACATCATCATCCATTCTAGACGTTATCCAAAACAAATAGACAAAAATTTTAAAAAATGTTTTGTTTTATCTATTGGCACTTGTTTTATTATAAGGCACAATGTAATCATTTAAAAATGGGGTTATTTTAATGTTACAAACAGACATTTACATTTTATTTATAGCTTTTTTAGTAACTAGTATAAGCCCTCTTTTTAAATGTATATTAGTTTACTCACCAGCTTATTAACGCTGGATCGCATCTTGATTAGCCATTTTCGCCTTATGCACTGTTCGGCAATGCTCGTGCAGCCAGCCGTGTGGCAAGTGGCGGTGCGGATCTCCCGGGAGGAGGCGTCTTCTGAACTCTCCTCCTCCATCGAAGGGCTCCGGGGATTCTCAGTGCTGAAATGAGGACAACTCATCAAGCAAACCTCGTGAAGCCATGAAAATAAATTTGAGCATTGTCATTGTCTCAAACTGTTAAGGCTGCTTTTGATATTATATCAAAGAATTTTAATACATGCATTGTAAGATACCCCATATATGTTTGCATAAACCGTATGTATATAAACATAATTTAAGGTAAGATACATAGATTTTATAATGTTACACCTATACAAATATGAATGTGTACCTAAAGGAAATTATATTACAAATTGTGTAGTTTAATGAAATCGAATTATATTAAAATAACAATATAACTCAATCAATACAGTTTCATCAAAAAATTCTTTATGAAAAGCCATGTGAAGTAAATTTATAGGTAACCATTTTAAAAATCTGTAATATGTGTCTTTGTGTCATATTAAAGATAAATTTACAGATCACAATGGAATATAACAACACTAAATTTAGACATCTGTTTCTAAAGTTTCTTTAATGTTGATTGCATTATAATAGGAAACATCTCATACCATTTCTTTGTAAATGAGAAAGAAATAAGGTTCTTGTTTATTGAATTTTCTAAAAAAATCTTTGCAAATTAGTGCTATAAACTAATAATGGTGGCCTACATGGGAGATCAGATTTTTTTTTAATACAACCCACCTCATATAATCATTACCAATGTGCATATAAATTGTAACTTGTGTGAGACAATAGAACTTTATTGTTCATTAGCATCATCAGCCTGTGTCAGCTCACTGCTGGTCATAGGCGTCCCCCAATGCACGCCACCGCTTCCGATCTTTAGCTGTTCTCATCCACTTTGCGAATGTCTGCCTTGAATTATTATAACCATTAAAAATGCCTCCGTAGCCTAGTGCAATGGGCGTGTGCTTTAGAAACTGAAGGTCGTGGGTTCGAATCCTGCGGGACTCAAATAATTTTTATTGTTGTTTCCTAGTTGGTTAGGGCAATATGGGCTGATCACCCAACTGTCCGAAAAGTATGATGATCCATGCGTCGGATGGGCATGTAAAAGTCGGTCCACCCACCAAAGCCCTAATGGATAAGGGTGTATTAGGGGAGATCTATGTGCAGCAGTGGACTATCACAGGCTGATGATGAACTATTAACAGCATATAATTGCCAACTTACGGGTTCTCAGGGTGGACAGGTTGAGTGTCCGGTGGTTTGACCAATGGTCGTTTCCGGTATGAAGGGCAATTGGCCCTTCGGTCCACGTGGCGGTAGCAGGCGTCGCAGAGGCAGCTGTCTATCGTCAGCTTTTCCTCATCTGCGAGAAATCGTTGGTCAGCAGCGAAACTTGTTGGGCCTAACGTACGAAAATCTAAAGCGCTATGAATGATACTAAGGGTAAAGGGTTATGATGGAACAACCTAAACATCAAGTAATGATAGGAGTACTAAACGGTGGTGAAACGAACGTGGTGGAAAACGATTTGTAGACAATTCGTTAAGTGATGAGACATGCAGAAGATTAAGGCGTAATTCTATATAGCGACCTCAGACTTAATCTGACACCTATAATCAACAATCACAAGATTTTCCGTGATGCAAAATTGAGCGGCAAACTTCTTGGTGCATAGAATGTTTAAATTTATTTAGTGTTGTGTTTTTTTTATATGATAAAATGTTTCCTTTTTTAACATAAGTAACTTTATATAAGGGGTCATACCGAATGATGATCCCAATATTGATAATAGTAATACAAAGATACAAATGCAAGAAATACAAACATAATGTTTAGATAAATTTTTAAGGTAAAAACACCAGAAAAGATTCAAACCAGTCTGAGGACGCTTCAAGACGCCAAAATATCTAATGCACGCTAAATGTAGTATCTATGAATATCTAAGTACCCAACGAGATCAATGCTTTCACAGGGGTCAATTCCGAGACCCTTTGAGCAATCCCCGACAACTCAACTAGTGATCACCACATGCTGACAGAATAACCGACAAGTGCCAAATGAGCGACAGTGCCATAACTTTCTAAAAGCACCAAACACAACGAGAAACATCGACGCAGACGAAAGCATCCATGCGTAGACCTCCAAGACTCACCTGGGTGTATCCGCCAGTCAGCTGTTGCGTGGAGAACAATGTTTGTGTAATATTCCCGCCTCTGACATCGCACAAACCGACATTGTCACTTATATATAGCTACTTACTGTCGAGAACTTTCCTCTGGCGTTCGCTGCTCTTCATCTGAGCGATGTGGCAGGGGGTGTCGAATAGGCCAAACTTGCCGCCGCAGTAGAAGCACTGGTCCATGCACAGCCTCCCCGGGTGGATGCTGAATGACGAAGCCTTTTCTGGTATCACCAGGTTCGGCGTCTCTTTAGACGGCTCCGGTTCGGGCGGTGTCTCCGCGTCTGTCCAACACTTGCGTCGTTAGAGGTAGAATTCTTGGTACTACTTACTTTATCTTTCTACTTTTATATATGGTTTTTAAAGCTGTTAGAAGATCCGGCTTCAATACAAAGGCATTCAAACATTGTTCAAACCTCTTGAGTAATAAAAAGTTGTTTAGACAATAAGCCATACGTTCAAAGAACTTTTGATCTTTGATTGCAAAGTCAATCGATTTCGTTTGCGTTAGGTATGTTTTGACTGTATTGAGATAGGATATGTTGTAGTATATACCTAGTCATATTCTCTTGATATTTTGATTTACGTCATCATCATCAGCCTGTGTTAGTCCACTGCGGGACATAGGCCTCCCCTAAAGCACGACCTCTCCATTAGGGGTTTTTGGTTTACGTAATGTTAATAATGTCGTACTTTATTTCAAATCTTGAAATGTATTTTACTACTTATATTATTGTTAATATACACGTGGGCAATATTTACAGATCATTTAGGATCCTAACAATGCATTCAATTTTAAATATAAAGTTTAAATTTGAAGGCTAAAAAACCTCATCCCCTCACCTAAATCATTGATTCAGTTGAATACTTCTATTGATATTTTAGCTTTCATGCAGATCAAGAAAAGTGAAATAACCATAAAAACGTATTTATATATATTTTAGTGTTTATAATGTCAAAATTTTCGATAAAAAAACCGCATTCCTTCGTATAATTATGATTAATTGATTAGTATATTATGTTAATCAAAGCTTATGTTCATTTTCGTTGAGGGTTTAAACTAAGAACAAGTTTTCAAAAAGCAATCAGTTAGATTGTGAAGTTATGTGTGCCTTTGTATTGCCCTCAACGAAAACCATCAAATAAATAATCACGTAAGCGGGAGCAAAATAAAGATAACTAATACCGTATTTATTGTAACTAACGACATTGCTTAGAGTTTGTGATCTGATAATGAACTAAACCTAAAGTCAGAATGATTTGATTCATTGCATTACGCGAAAATTTAACGGTAACTTCCAACTTCTTTTAAAATTTTAATACTGATATTGAACTTTCATTATATTATTAGCATTATTATAGTTAGTATTCTTTGCATTATACCAGAGCTAATAAGGCTCCTAAGTTTTTATTAACAAAATGACAAACTGAGAAGGCGTAAAATTGTAGACTCTCATTGGTCGTCGTGTTACATTGACGTTTCGCAGCAGGGACCAATCACAGAGCGTTTCCATTCAGTCGACATTGACATAAGCTTTGACATGAATTTGACATAAGCCTACGAAAGCTACAGTTTTTTGGGTCTGGTTAGAATTATTTAAAAAAAAATATGGGGAAAACGACGTCAGAGAATAGATTAAGCTAGGAATTTCACTATTATTAGGGTGATTTCGTTCGTTTTGCTCCCGACTACGCGACTGTACGAGTTTTCGGGGTGAGTGGCCACACACCGTGGATGTTAAGCCGATTACTGTAATGTGACTTTCTGTGCCCACCATCAGACGTCGTGCCAGCGCCGCCCTGCAACAGGAATTAGAGGAATTGTAATAAAATGGATTATAACACAAGGAAACTAGAATTATAAGGAACTAAAAATATTAAGAGTGCTGTTTACACGAGCATATTTCAAAGAAATTTCCGACATTAAAAATATATTACTTTTTACGGTTTAATCCAGTACATTTAAAATTTAAATTCCCGACGTTTTCAAACCTTCGCATGCCAATAGTAGACTTTCAGTCATCCGCTAGCGTCATTTTTATTATAATAAAATCTTTGACCGTTTGTGATTTTGCTTAAAAAAACTAAATAAAGCCTGATAAGCTTATGGCGTAGTAAAGCTTAATAAGCTCTATAACGATAAGTGAGTTATATTTTTAAATAATATACTGAAGTATAAATTACGCCTTATTACAAAACTTACTAAGTGCAAACACCGAAAGATATAACAAACTAACAAAAGAAAAAACGCCTGTTTTGGTATATGAAATGTGTATATAAGTCTCATAACAACAATGTGACAATTTATGATTAAATGCTAACAAAAATTACACGTAATTAGTAACGTTATTGAAACTAGAACCTGTTTTAAGCTACATTTCACCAGTAATGGTTGAAAATTTTTATTTTAGTTGAATTTTTAAATGTTCATGGACTGCAACAAATAAATAGAGGAAGAGCTAAACGAGAGCTTAACGAGAGTTTTTGTATGATGCGAGAATTAATGTCTTTGAGCTAGTCAATAAAGCAATTCACATACTAGAATTTTAACTTAAAAAACGTAAATATTAACCAGTATACAACAATTATCGTGAAAGCTCGAAAGTTTCACGATACTAATCTGAAGGTTAAATCTCCTGGTAGAATAAAATTATGCAATTAATGAACCAGAAAAGAATAAGCAAAGGTTTCCATACGGCATCTAAACTTTAAACTGCCTAGCGGGAAAGCGTTCAAAGAGTTGATCAAAATGACTTCTATTCTACATTGTCACACATCTTCGATCAGTCTTAAGGTGAACTTTAGCCAATTAAAACCCATATAGATGAAAACAAAGTAACCCATGTCATTAAATTGGTTATGGGTTACTTTTTTGTGGCGTACATCTATTTGACGCCAGTTGGGATGGGTTCATGGATCGTTATTGATGAATTGTCACCAAGTGTCAATCACTGAATGACAGAAGGCAAATAATAAGACCATACACACGCTTCCTTGGTATAGCTTACTATGTTTGTTTCTATTACGATTCTACATTGGCTGAACTATTCATCAACAGTCTGTGTTAGTCCACTGCTGGACATAGGCCTCCCCTAATACAACCCTATCCATTACGGGGTTTTGGAACGTATCCTACCACGCTGATTCAATGCGGGTTGGTGGGTGGACCGACTTTTTACATGCCCATCCGACGCATGGATCATCTTACTTCTTAGACAATTGGGTGATCAGCCCAAATTGCCCTAACCAACTGGGAGACAACAATGAAAATTTGTTGAGACCCCGCAGGTTTCCAACGACCTCCGGTTTATAATCCACGCCCTTACCACTAGGCTACGGAGGCAGTCAGCAGGTAGGCTGAACTATTACGCGGCAATAATGACAACTTAGGTATACGTGCCAAGTAACATATTTTAAGTTTGCAAATAAGTACCATGTAACAAACTATGTTAGGCTGTCTTACTGGTTGAAAGCTAATCAATTAGACACATTAACGTTTGTTACGTTTGACTTTAGTGACCTCTTTACTTAGTAGATCTTATTAAGTTAAGGTATTAAGTGTTTTAATGATTAAATAGCTCACCTCTTTCCGCTCGACGGTGTAATGGTCTTCTCCCGCCCCTTCCACCTCCGGCGTCAGCTTACCCGCTCTTGGTTTCGTCTTCTGGAAGGTCATCTTTAAAGAGGTTTTCTGTTTCTTCTTATCTCTATCACCAGATCTGCTGAGCTTTATGACAGTCTTCAGAGTGCCAGTGTAATCCTGATCTAGACTTTCCCTTGCTGCTACCCATCATGCCGCAGTAGTTTGGACCGTATATACGCTGTTTCTGCTTTAACTTCTCAATCTTGGCCTCGTTTGCAGCTTTATGTGTCAAGAGGCCTAAGGTTCGTAGTACGTTTTCCTTCCTCTTCTGGCTCTCCGGCGTTTCCATTATAGCGTTGCTTGGACCGGCTTGGCTTTCGATCGAGTTTCGAGCCGACTTAACTTTTGGACTCTTGGGTTTTAGTGCCTCCGTCTCCATGGTGACCGGGGCCACGTCTGCCTTGCTCTCCTGAAGCTCTTTAGGTTTCACGCACTCTATGACGGGTATGTCTTTGGGCTTAACTTCCTCTGTGGTCTTGATTTCCGTATCCACCTTGGGTTCTTCTTGTTTCTGGTCTTTAACCGGTGTATCGGTGATCGCTGTCTCCGGTTCCAGTATGGTAGCCGCTTCCCCTGTTTCAGAGCGATTTTGACCGCTTAAGCTGGTTTCCGGTTTTATTTCGCTCTCGGGCTCAACGCTTCCGACGTTCGCTGCTTCCGAGGCGACCAATACGTTGGCCACAGGTTTAATTATATCAAGAGGAGGTGCCAATGCCTCCGTATCCATCTGGGTCGACTCAGGGGATTTGACAGCAACCGGTGCTGTGATCACAATCGCTTGCACTTGATGCATTGGCGATTTTATCTTCTCTATAGTCGCCATCTTGTCTTCGTCCATGCCCGACTCTGATGACTTCCTCGACAACGAGTCCCTGGACTTCCGTTTCCCCTCGAGTTTAGGCTCCACCACACGTGGGGTGATGGATATCTGAGATGAGTCTATCACGATACCGGCCAACGACTGGTTTGTGTTCGGATGCAGTGTTGCGAATTGGTGCAGGTCTATCTGAGAGGATGGACCCTTGTCCACAGACTTCCTTAGTTCGGTGAGGGTCACGTCTTTACCTATTGACTTCTCAAAGACACTGATCGCATCGGACTCCTTAGAATGATTCGAGCTCGTCGACTCCTTGCGCGCGCTGAAACTGTTCCTCTTAATCAGCGTGACAGAATTAGGAAGGTCTACATCGATGGATTTCCTGACCTGATCCCGTTTAACAATAGAGATGGCGGAGTTGTTCTCAAAACAACTCAAAACATTTTCCTTCTCTATAACTTTCTCTGGAGACCTAGCAGGCTGCATGTCTTTTAAGGGTTTGATATCCACACCAGACTTGGGTATCAACACCACGTCCTTATTGAGTATGAGTTGCTTGCTGTCGGTGGCCTTGAATTCAGATTCCTGTCTTTGCCTTCTCTTATCCAGCTCCTCAAACTCCTTGAGCCTGTCCATCAGCTTGTCTATGCTGGCTACGGTTGGGCAATTGAATGGTATTTCATGTCGCCTACCATCGGAAGACTTTTCAGCCGAATCCTCTTCGTAACGAAGCCTTATGTTCTCACTGTCATCCATTTTTGATGGGGTCACTTCATTTGCCAATGGGGAAATTGCTTCCTTTTCCTTCATTGGGGTTTCAGGGGTAACAATGCTATTGTTGTCACCAAGAGGTTTTGACAATCCATAGAACTTTGCAACAGGTTTGCATGCCATCTGATCAGGTGCTGCAACTGTGACATTTGCCATTTCTTGATCCCGGTCTATGTTCTGGTCAAGATCGTTGATGAGATCATTTATTTCTTTAGACAGGGTATCTAAAGTTTCATGTTTATCTTCAGTGGCATCAGTAGTGATGGTGCTGCTAATACCATTCTTTGCTGCTTGTATGCTGGTTGACCTTCCCGCAGCTGCTGCTCTCTTACCCCTTCTAGCCTTTCTTATATTCTTAGAAACTTCTTTTGAATTGAATGTCTTTGACATACTAGTCAGTATACTACTACGTTCCTCAAACAGCGCATTTTCAGTCTTCGGCAATAATTTCTCTTCCACCTCTGATGCATTTAAATTCTCTAACTTTAGCTTATTACTATTATTGTTGTCAGAGTCTAATGAAGTAGCTCTCTTTAAGCTCAAATTTTTCTTATCTTTCTCAATTATATTACAACTAGGCTCCTTATCCATCTTGGCTTCAAGCAACTTGGAATCATTATTAACAGAAGGCACTTTTCCAATGGTTGAGATCTGTACATTATTTTCAATATCTACATCTAGGTCAGTCTTAGTTTTATCTAGTTTTTTGTTGAGCTCTTTGCTGTCTGAATCATTAATAGTTTCACTCAGGCTTATATCAGATTCAGTTATGTCTGAGCATTTAGAGATCTCACTGCCATCCCGCGAACAGGAGCGACCTCTCTTTAGCTTTTTGCTGTCTTCATTAGGATCGGTTGATTCACTTGCTTTTGAGTCCGAGAGCAATCTCCGCCTCTTCTTTTGCTCTTTCATGACCACTTCACTCAAGAGTTTGCTTTTAGCGCTTCTTGGCTTGCCGCTTCTCAAATTTTTAGCCTCAAACATTGATGGACTATTGCTTCTTTCTGAACGCATAGAGTAAGGGCTGGTGCGTGGTCCCAAAACAAGAGTAGTGGGTGAATCACCTAGGACAGACTTCATCATGAGCATATCAGAGCTAAGCCTTTGCCTTCTGCCAGCGGTCTTTGGACTAGAAGATCTAGAGTTAGGTGTTGTATCATCAACTGGCTCTTTTTTGATTTCGGAGAGTGGTATTAATGGGACGGTATCCTTTTCCTGTGAAATATTAGGTTCTGGCCTCACTGCTGGTTTCCTACCCCTTTTGACAGCGTGCTTCACAACATTCCTCAACTTTTCTTTAGTTGATATAACTTTTTTATTTCTTAAAGTCTTCCTAATACCAAGGGGTCGTTTCTTAACTAGAGCCTTAGGTTTGCCCACAGCTTTTTTGGGTTCTTTGGTGGGTTTTTGATCATCTTGAACAGGCTTGGACTTGTCTTCTTCAGGCGTATCAGAGGCTTTTTTCCGGGCACGAGTCTTTGGTTCTACTGTGTCTTCATCAACACTCTTATCCGAATCCTCTTTGAGTTGTTTAGTTTTCATGATGGAATGTGTGGTAAACAATCTTTCTTTCTCTCCGACATCAGGCAAACACTGATAGTCAGTTTTTCTGATTTGAATCAATCTGAGATTGAAGTTCTATAATTAAGTCTTGGTATCAATGAATGGTCAAATGAATGTGACCAATCAATTGTCATATATGTATTTAGTTGTGCTTAATACAAGCTATTTTGTCAATGTAAACAAATAAATATATATTTTTCTTTTAAAGATTCTTCTTATTACACTATTATTGTTTTATTATTCTGACACTATGCCATAATATGGTGTTACAGCATGTCACGGGGTCCTGGAAAGTAGAAAAATAAATATAAGTAAATTTAAGCACAATAATTTATTTATGGGGTGGTAAAAATCAGTAAAAAAAGATTGAGATCCAAAATAGCAAAATTTGTGTATGTTAAAATTACAAGTTTGCTCCGTTTAATATCTGCCATGAATTAATATTAAAAAAAACTTCAGTTTACTAAAAAATTACATTAGAAATCGGTAGGAAATAAGTTTAAAAACATCGTAGTAAACATTGTTCATGCAGTATAATCAACAAGTTCGCGGACAAATTTCACTACTTTTTATTAACTTAAAACCGTACTTTAGGGCATAAATGTGATTGTTAAGCTTTAAATATGCCGAAAACAATTTAAAACTTACTTTTACAGCGTTCGTTACTAAGGAAATCCCGCCGGGAAAACGATGAAAATCTCATGTTTTGGTGGTTTAGCTCTCAAATGACACCTAACGCCACCTACCAGCTGAGTGAGTGCGTGTGCGTCGACCACAGAAAGCACCAAATCATTTCCCTACCCGTGGCGCACCTCAGTAATGTCCTCACAAAATACTCACAATTAATCCAACGAAACTGCCAAAAACCACAATAAACAGTCAATTGGACACTAAACACACCATAATATGCGAAAAAGTTCAATAAAAACACGCGATAAAACTTAGAAAATGATTTTTGAAAAGCCCAAATGTCTGCAGGCGTCCGCCATAATGTTTCCTTCGAAACGAATAATATAGTTCTTATTGCTCTTGTAGCAAGCAATCGCTCTATTCGCTATTCAAAATGGCGACCGTGTGGCGTTCACAGTGCGCGTTTGCACGATTTTTTATTGGAAAAATCGTCCGAATCCCGAACAACTCTTCTGATTTGGGTACAAAACTCTCCCCGGGACCACTGGCGGTAATTATTTAATTATTTTCACTCGCGTCGTGTTGTAATGTCGCTTCGACTGCGACATGTGACAGTACTATGGGCGTACACCCCTCCAAACAGCTTGCTCCCGTGAAATATTATATTGTATTATTATTTTCAGATTATAAAGTTGTAAAAATTGTTATTTTTTTGTTTTTTGTATATTAAAAATTAATATTTGCTTACTTGATTTACAGTTTCTTTTATATTTAATTTATATAGTAGGTACTGTTATATTAAATATATATTTTTCAGTATACTTAATATTTTTTTTATTTACAGATCACGCAAGGTTCAAGGGTATATTCAAGTTATTCAAAGTCACCGTTCGTTCGAAGAGTGACAGAACAGTATGAATATGAGGTTATTAAAAATCCACCGGAATGGTCTTATGTGGAGAGACTTATGCCGTTTGAGACCATACCTGCGATCACTCCTAAAGACAAGTATCCTTCGGGTTGGATACCGCCCAGAGAAGAAGCAAAAAATTTACCATACTTCATATCAAGAACAAGGAATCACGAGCTACCAATATATCTCAATATCACCTTTAGAGGTATGCGTAAAATAACGCAAGTGAAAAAAATCGACGGAGATATTTGGCTTTTGAATGACTTACTCAAGGAGCATCTTAAAGAACAAGCACAAAAATATGTAGAAACACGTGTTCACGAATTGGGCAGGTTTATAGAAATAAAAGGCGACCACGTGAACGTCGTTCGCGATTGGGCGCATTCAAAAGGTTTTTAATGGCAAAGTATAGAATTGTTAATAAATGTTGATAATAGTATTACAGTGTTTTATTTTCCTGTACTTATAAAATATTTCCAGTAACGAAGTGAATTATTCATAATAAATGTTATAAACAATTGATGTAATAAATTAATCAAATAATATATAATTTTAATACTACGCACCAACGTATCATAAATAAAAAATATAAAATTGGAATGGTATGTTGAAATTTTTATGTATAACAAAATGTGCACTAATAATGGTTTTTAAAATCACTAATTTGTTCTGCTAACATGCTCTAAAGTAAAAGTGAAGTTACTAGCGAAAAAAATTTTTGAAAAAATTTATATATATTAAATTAAAATCATAACCTTTAAATAAATAAGAGGACACGATGGAACTTGTGTGGTGGAGTGTAAGCGGCATGAAGTATGTTTCCCCCGACCGCCACCAGTAGCGCTGGCGTCGGCGGAAGGTTTTATCTACGTAGCTATATAACATCCGCCCGGAGTTCTTGGGCCTCTCCGCGATATTATTTTCGACTCGTGTCCACTTCTCTTTGTTCAAAAACAACTTTTCTGTATCGCGGCGCGGTTAATAAACGCTTTGACACGCTTTTCAGAACGAAAACGTCCTCGTCGCACGTAATTTTAGGTTATATTGTTTATAATAAATTATGATACGACATTTATTAGGTTAGCTATTCGCTTAATGTACGACGACGGGCACGTTATAAAGTTTTGCAAAGTTATGTTTCCTTAGCTAACCCAATAAGGAACGCATGTGTAAGCGTTCACAATATTATTACGTAATTGATAAATGTATGTATGTACTATGTACGCTATATATTCTCAAGGCTAAGTGCTTTCAGTTCGAGTCGACACGTGTAAACATTTGGTTTTTGTAGCTAATATAAATGCACGTTGTATATTAATTAGATGCGCGCGGGGTTGGTAACTTCTTTTGTGTTTATGGTACAATTATAATGCATTATTTGTGGTAGGCGATGCATTTTAAGCAATAATATGAATTAAAAAAGATTTATATCACAGTTTATCACAGAATATGTTCTTTACAAGTTTTTCTTTAATCTTTATAAGAAAATATCCTTCTTTTTATTCATAACCAGTTTTACGGGAAACGTCTTAAATCATAATCAATTAAACTTCGCATTAATTAATTGCTCGTTATGTTGGTAGGTAATTAAAACTTCGACATTGCTTCGCGTGTACGTGTTATAGATATAAATAAAATTTTTGTCTTAAATCAATTAATAACGATGTTGTTAAAGAAAATTTAGCAAAGCGGATTCTTTGAAATAAGGTTATTAAGCTGCTTAATGCATTTTGAAATTATATTAATTAAATGTTCTTCGAATTAGGATTAACTTTTAATCTTTTTAATCGCGATATGTATAATTTTTGAACCTGTTTAACAATAACTTATATAGGTTGACACTTTTCATTAATTTAAAAGCATTTTATTATAACTTACCATGAGCGTTAAATGAAGATACATTTTAAAATAACAGGTCAATTGAATATCTATCGAATAGTTTTACTATTACGACATTTTGCATAAATTATTTAAACTTAACGTTTCATGATTCTTTAACTGTATTTATGGGTAACTTAATCAATTAATTTTAAAGACCCCGTAGTAAGCAGTGGATTAGATCAGCTACGTTAGCTTTATTTTATACGATGCGATTAACCTAAATCACTGAGCACTTAGACGGATGGTGTTTCTTTAAATATAAGTATAAAGTTACTTTATTTTATATTCAGGTAATTATAATTAATTAAGATAAATTTTATACGTTTAGTCAATATAATAGTTTTGTTTAACTATTAAAACGAAAGCTAGTTTTGACTACTACGTGTAAATTGCCTTCGTTTGAAACAAGGCCGTCCGCCATCGGTGGTGGTTGCTGCCAACATTCAAAAATTAGATTACAATCATAAATATATATATTTTTATACTAAAAAATGCTTCATTATCTGCAATTTTTGGACCCGATTGTATGATTATTTATATAAATATGACCAGTTGAATAAAGAAACAAAAAGAAAATTAAATATATTTTACCCTATATTGATATGGGGTAAAATATTTTTATAACTGATATTATCATAGTATTTTGTCATGCGATTGTTGAGTGCTTTTGAGTAACCATTGTTCATTAATTGTTTTATTTATCTGAACTATATCTGATCGTGTTCTTTATATATGTTATTCACATTGTTTTTAAAACATCGAATTTATGTTTACGTTATTTAATGACCATAATAAATATACATGCTTTTTTGTTTTGTGTTCCTACATAAAGTTAAATACTGACATATTAATTTTCATCCCTGAAAAGGACCAACTAGGCCTATTCTGCTAATTAGTAGTTGATATTAACCTGTATTCCGGCTTGAAGTACTATTTGAAATACTTAATATTCTACTTATCATGTCAAAAATTCTACATCAGAGGTCACAAAAAAGTGTTTTTGTAAAAAAATTATATGACCATGATGCTTCAAAATAAAGTAATGACAAAATTGCCATAGTTAATCAGATGGGAGTTTAATTTATAAAGTGACCTAAAAAAATAAACCGTATTTTTTTTTGTTGTGTGTAACATTGTTGTTAAAATTAATAAATAAAGCAATTATTATTGTTATGTGCTTAGAAGTTCGAAGCGAGTCAGAGAAAATTAAGCTTTCTAAGTTTATCTAACAGTAAAGTTAAAACCTCAACTTAGTTGTGTACCACATCAGCCTGTGTGTTAGTCCAGTAGTGGACATAGGCCTCCCCTAATTCACGCCTTCTCCATTAGGGTGTTTTGGACCGTATCCGACGCTAGTCCATTGCGGGTCAACTTTTTACATCCCCATCCAACGCATGGATCGTCTTGCTTTTCAGACAATTGGGTGATCGGTCCATATTGCCCTCACTTACTACGAAACAATAATGAAAATTTATTGCGTCCCCGCAGGATTTTAACCCACGACCTCCGGCTTCTAAAGCACTCGCCCTTAGCACTAGGCTACGGAGGCAGTACACTCATATATTGTTCTTATAATATTTCAGTGCAAAGTTATACAGTTACAACATACAACATTTCCATCACGTTACTATATTTTATATATCTTTTAATTATCTCAACTGCAATGTTGGTTGCAAGGACCTCTCAACGTGCGAGCACTTGACTTCATACAGTTTTCATATGTTTTATTCGGTCTGTCCGTGTATTAAAATTCTTTAACGATAGAACCTCGAATGAAATTGAATATCATTTAATTTTGTAATTTAACTAATGAGAAATTTAAAAGAGTTTTGAACGTTAATAAGTTAAATTTTAATATAATATTAATTGATTTTTAAAAGATAATATAACGCTTGCTTCAGGTACCGTTTTAAATTACAATAATATGCTACTTATATTTTTTGTTAATGATTTAATAGATGACATAAAAATAGCCCGCTGAGTTTCTTTCGCCGGTTCTCCTCTGGTCCGAGGCGTCTTATTCCGAACTGGTGTTTGACAATCAATCGATTGTGTGAATCACTATGTTGAATAAAGACATTTGAATTTGAATTTCGATATACAATCTTAAATAAGTAAGTCATATTATTATACAATATATAGTTATACAGGTTATTTAATATACAACATATGTGTATTTTATGTAACATTTTTTGTTTTTATTCAAAATATCCTTTTCATGTGTATCTTAAGTACAAATCTATAAAAGGACCAGATTAAGCAAAATACATTTTGTACGCTGTTTTTTTGTTTTCTTTGTTAAGCGATGCGAAAGGGCGAAAAAATACGTCACTCATACCTATTTATTTCATACTTAGGATATGGTACCAATTTAAAATTTTTAACATGTTTTGGTGACGACAACGCTTTGGAGATATACCTATGTTATTTCCAAAAGTTTTGATTCTAGTCTTTTTTAGCAAACGGACAATAAGACAATTATTTGCAAACTCTCCGCTGCACTTGTTTAATTAGCGTTGTAAGTGTTAAGCATATTTTTAAATTAGAATCGCTACAGTGAAATGTTAACTGTGGATATCTACTGTAAGCATATTTTTGTATATTTACATATTTTTAACCTTTCTTCTATAGTGCATACTCCATTCGCAATATTAAATAGTAAATAACGTAGTAGATCGCAATTCTTCTACCGCTTTCAAAGTAACCGTTAGTTATTTATACACACGTTAACCGACTTTGCTAAAAATCAAAAAAGACGTACAATTTTGCGAAACATTGTTTTACTAACTCAATCATGAGGTTTGTCAGCGCACACACTATGAATATTTTGACGTATTTTATATTTTCTTATGAAATGTCTAAGAATGTACTTATAATATTAGAGAAATGAGTTGTCGCACTGATTGAATCGATGGATCAGAAAAAGTGTTTTAGAAGTCAGTCAGTCAATGAGAAACTGAAAAAAAATGCTTTATTTCATATGTAACGTAACTAAATGCTGGGGCACTTAAAACAATTTTTTTTATTGCCAAATTATAATTGGACGATTTGTATAAATACTATAAATAAATGTAGCCTTTAAATATATAAGTAATCAAATAAAACACAGCAAAAAGAAAACCACGATTAAAATTTTTAAGAAAACGTAAACTTTTAGGATTAGGTTGTAACGGGTTTTGCACTACCCACTGGACTAAAAATAAAGGCAGGTATATAATATAAGCCGTATATTTGTGCTATTTCCAGTTATTACGCCATTTGTTTAAAATTTACTGAAAATCTCAGCAGGAGTATTTATTTAAAAAATTAAAGATGCGGCCAGTATCTAGATTAAAAGTAAATAAAGCGAAAACAAATTAAAATCAGAAAATATAATAAGAGATTTTGATTAAAATTATATGTAAACATTTTAAGAAAAAGCAATCTACACAATTAGTCAACACGAAAAATTTTAGACAACATTGCGTTATTATATACCTTAAATTTCAACTAAAGTCGAAATTATATAATATTATGTAATCTTATTACATTATTCAACTAGCGAACCGCCCCTGCTTCGCACTGGAGATATGCTGATACAAAATATATGTACAATATTAAGCATATGTTATATATATAAACTTCCTCTTTAATCTCTCTTCAATCAAAGATTTAAGCATATATAGGGACACAGAAAGCTACTTTGTTTTATTCTATGTTGTGATAAACTTAACGCAAATGGATTTTAGTACATAATATTGTTTCTTAACTAAAACTTAACAAATTTATTATTTTTATTTATGTATAACATTATTTCGTTTAAACTTTATAAATTTATATCGACTTTTAATAAATCTAAATTAAATACTTTATGCCTGAATCGTTACATTTATTTATGTCAGTATTAAAGACGCATTTAATTTATATAACCTGTCTCACAAAAGTATTATTATTTAAGTTTTAATAATATAATAAAACTACGCCCATACCACTAGGCTACGGTGGCAGTTAAAAAAATACATTACTGAGTAATACCTACACTCTATCGCAGTATTGTTATCAGTCTGTTTAATAAGTTAAATTTAATAAACAATTACAACTACTTTGTAAAATGTGTTATTGATTTATTTCAACGTGATCACACGACAAGCGTCAATTCTTAAGAGATAAATAATCGAAATTGAATCTATAGTTTGAAGCCGTCGGAATGAATTATTGTAATTTGATGTTGATATTTAAACAATACGATGTGTATTTAAAACGTTTTTTTCTTTTTTAAATTTGGGAAACAATGTTTAGTATCGAATATTAATTATGATATTATTATATTGACAATAATAACGGTATCTAGTTCTACCAGATTTGGACCTATATTATGTAATACTTATTCGCTGTTAAAACGTCCTTTGAATTAATTTACTTCGATAAGTTATGAAGTTTTTTAAAGCAGATATTACGCGAATACCTTTTAAATTATCTTTTAAACTTAAATAGCTATTCAAACTTTTTACGTTGCCTACTTCTAGTATTGTGACCCCATTAAGTTTAATTGGGGTTTAACACACATACGGGTGGTATGGTTGAAATTTTTAATTCTGTTGTGTTCTGATATAAAAAGGGGGCCGATTACCCATTGCAAAAATACTATTCCTCATAGTGTGAGCATGTTATTTCGACATGAAATTGTCTCTTAACAGCTTGTAATCATTCGATAGCTTATACACAATACGCTTTCGGTATAGAGTGCAATATGTAAGGTGGTTGGTCACCTTACATATTACACCTATTCTACCGGGCAAGCAAAACAGCGGTGTTTGTTTGGGCAAATCAGATGTGTGACCCCAATACTGTGTTTTAATCATAAAAGCCTACGTAATTATAAAGTTAACGAGAAAAGAGAGATGTAATATCCAATTTCTGGGCGGATAGCGGAGTTGTCTTATCCTGCGTTTTCAAAGGGAAGGAAAACGTTTAACATCTAGTGAACGTTTTACTTGCCATGTCTTTATAAAATAAAAATATAGATATGCAAGAATCTTAAGAAAACGTTCAGTCATCATCAGTCTGTATTACTCCACAGCTGGACATCGGCCTCCCCACGCTTTCTCCATTATGGGGTTTTTGGACCGTATCCCACCAAACTGGTCCAATGCGAGTTGATGGGTGGACCGACTTTTTACATGCTCATCTGACGTATGCAACATCTTACTTTTTAGACACTTGGGTGATCTAGCCAAATTGTCCTAATCAACCTGAAAACAACGATAACTCAAAGTTGTTTCCCGTAAGGTTACGTAAATCTATATTCTCATTCATCTGTAAAAACAAATAGTTTAAGAAACCGTCAATAAAATAGAGATATAACTGTTTTAAATTATTATTTTAACAGTAGTGCAAAATAATAATCGTGGTCATTAGATTGAGGTTGCCAATTATTTACAGCGGGTTTTAAATCATAAGTCTGATGTGCTTGTAAGAATCGGTCTCGGTGGTCTTACTTGGTTATTAACAACTAATTCAGTCATGCGGGTAACCCTTTTTTTAGTTGTGCATGTCAGATGTCAATCGCTCTTTGCATAAAAAAAGATATATATATATATATTCAGTTTGAGACTATATAATTTCACTTCAGTAAGTAAAACATAAGAATACCAATTTCTCGCAGTTGCATTAAAACTTTACAACGATATTCCTCAGAGACTAAAGCTAAGAGGTAATCGTTTTTTTTTGTATAAATGTCGTTCCGTACTCTGAAAATAACTTGTCTTAATAGGATTTTTTAAATATTTTTAAACTATATTTATATTCACTTGGTTAACCGTCATGGATTCAATTAATCGTCTGTATTTTTAATAATAATTAATAGTTCATTTAGTTAGTTCTTTTTCTAATTTCATCATCATCAGCAGCCTTTATCCGTTCACTGCTGGACGTAAGCCTTTTTTAAGGAACGCCAAGACGGCCGATCCCATGCTACCCGCTGCCAACTTGAACCGGCTGAGGCACGGAGATCGGCATTCCACCTGGTCGGGGTCGACTAACGCTCCGTCTCTCCAATTTTTCTTAATTTATCTTTACTTAACCCTTTATCATCTTTTGAATTACATTTTTTACTCAAAGTGACTGGCTTCAGTCTGGGTAATATAAAGGGGTTAACGAAATTCGATAGATATAACAGATATATATAGATATTTTAAGGCACTGACGATCTTTGACGACCTAGATCAATAACCAAAAAACACAGGCATATTTAAAAAAAATATATAAAACTTATGAAATAGCTTCCCAATCGTTGTTTTCATCAGCCTTGAGCATGTTCATGCTTTACCTGAAACTGTATATAATTAGATGAGTTAATTGTAAAATGAAAACAGAATATAAAAAAATTAAAACGCGCTATCGTTACATTAGAAGATAATCAATAAATGATAAAAAACAATTTTTAGATAATATTATGTAGCCTTCCGTAGATATCGTTTAACATAAACATTATGTTTGACGGATTAATTTCAAGATTTTATATTGACTTTTTAATAACATTAAATTATACTTAAATTTAATTATAGGACGATACAGGCTACTGCTGAATTAATAAAACATTGACAAATAATTGTAAACAGATCATGTGTAATCTACTAAGTTTGAGTAAATGTACTTGCTGACCTAAATATCTTACAAAGTATTAAAATATTTATATTAATATGTTATTTTTAGGACTCTAGACTACAAAGATTGTAAACATAACAATTGTTTTATAAATATTTATTGAAAATACATTATCGAAATATAACACAAACTTAAGTTACATTAAAGACAATAAATTATAATTATTATGACATGCAACATTTGAAAAATAACATTTTTAATTTTAAAAGTGTGAGAAGGCTAGGCCGGTTGGTTCACATAAATCCCACACTTAAAGTTCCTGACGCAAATGTATGTCAAAACAATACAAAAATAATAAAATTGATTCAGCTATCAAAGGTACATTTGTACCTTAAAAGGAAAATGTACCTTTCAAAGGTACAGTAAAAAATAATGGAATATTAGGGCAGAAATCTTCTTAGCTGTTTCAGATTCTTAGAAACATTCAAGTTAAAAATTATTTCATTTATTTACGCGATTTTATACAGATCCAAATCTACTTTTATACGGATTTTTCGCATTTATAATGTATATTGTTGAGATACAGACGTGTCTGCGTTCGATGTGGGCGGGTCGTTCGTTCCCACTATCACTAACATTAGACTACGTCCCTCTTTCCACTGTTTTAGACAGAAGAAAGAGATGGGTAAATATCTCACCTTATTATATGTTAAATTAAAGTCTAAGCCATTTCAGAAATATATGTTAAATATATAAGTTCGTTGTCTTGATACGGTATTTTGCATCACTTCCAACTATTTTGAATTAAATGCTCGTTTTTTTGTTGTAATTAATGATGTTAGTAATAACGTCATATTCATCTACAGTCCTTTTTTTTTTTTTTAATTTGACCGGATCTGCTGAGGAAAGCCCAGGCTTGGGCCGACACTTTTCCCGTTAGCATGTTAAATCGAGGACTGCCCAGGTGGACTGAGGCCTCGGGTCGATTCAGACGCTTCCTTAAGGATATATTTTGTAGCTTGAAGGGCTCTAGCTCATAATTACTGCTACTTCTTTAAAGCGTTGGCGCTTGTATATAAAGTAGCGCAAGCAATGGGTGTTTAAGTACGACATCACCGGCGACACCGATGTCAGGTGTGTGTTTGTTGTCTTACATTACTAAGTGTACAGAGTGTGTGACTAATGCGTGGGTGTCGAAACCTATTTAGGCTTAAGGGCATTAACTAAGTTCTTGTATTTAATAAGAAGAGTGAGCCTAGGTACTAATTAGGTCGCGACATTATAAGCGTCGTCTAGATCGAATAGATCCAGCGATTTTATAAACAATGATGCATCTTGTTCAGTACAGCCATTGCTATGGCCAGCATGCCGAGGATTTGAGACAGCGGTGGCCCGTCGTGCTCTCGGAGTCGGGGCGCGCGGTGTCTGTTGCGTTATATTGCATGTTATACTATACAAAATTAACAAGAGGCAATTATTAATTATAATAGACAAGATATAAACTTGACAAAACTTTTAACGTTCATTAAAGGCATCAATAGTACTACATGCAAGCACAAGGTTTTATAGTTGCTATAAATTATATATAATTATATAATATATTAATATTGTATTTATTTATTTATATATATATCCTTTCATTGTTTAATTGGGGTACATTTTATGAATTGTGCTTCTACCAATTATTCACCGCCTTAGGTTGAGTAAATAAATAAATTAATAATTAAGAAATTTTATTAAAAAGTTTAATGAATAACTGTAACATTTCTAAACGTTGGTTCTAAATGGTTGGATTTTGCCTTTACTAATGGAAGCTTCAAGTTATTTATTAGGTCCTTATTTTTATTTGGTTCAGTAAAATTTTAAAGATCAATTTTAAAGAAGGTGGAAAACCCAATTTTTTTAGGAATAAACTATGTTACATTGTTAATGATTCCCGGGAAAAAGGCGAAAATTCATTTATATAGAACTTAACATTAGATGAAGCTGTTAAACATCCATAAAGATCTCGTTATTAATCTGTAACCTATAAAAAAAAAATACGCCACAAGGATCTTATTGTAAAGACGTAATTTCAAGGACCATTCGGATATACTTTTATCGAAAGGGGATCGGCAGCTGCTTCTTCAAAGATTAAAAAAAAAGGTCGGCCGTGGGACGCCATTACAATCGGCCATTTTAAAGATGCGTTCTTTTCGCGCGCTTTTCGCTATACAATAGCATTATAACTAGCCGTTTGTGAGTTGATATATCACATCTCACGCCTTAGTCAATTTTTTTATTATCATGGTAAGAAACCAGCATTTTTAATGTTAAAAACTTGTTCCGTTTTGATACTAATAAGTATTTGTCTGTATTGCTTTGAAAGACAATGTATTTTATCTATATAAATCTTTGACAGCATATCTAATGCAAAAGGCATTTAAACAATGTAGATATATAATTACTAAATTGTTTATGCAAATACTATACATTATTGAATAAAATGACTTTTTAGGGATTTTATCGCGTTTCTTTTACATACATACATACATCATCAGCCTGTGATAGTCCACTGCTGGACATAGGCCTCCCCTAATACACCCCTATCCATTAGGAGGTTTTGGACCGTATCCCAACGCTGGTCCAATGCGGGTTGGTGCGTGCACCTACTTTTTTACATGCCTATCCGACGCATGGATCATCTTACTTTTCGGACAATTGGGTGATCAGATCCAAATTGCCCTAACCAACTAGTAAACAACAATGAAAATTTGTTGAGTCCCAACAGGATCCGAGCCCACGACCTCCGATTTCTAAAGCATACGCGCATACAGTTACACTTCAAATTTACTTTTACATTTTAAATTTCCGACGTTTTGAACACCTAGGGGTAGACAGAGATGTCATGCGTCTTTTTGCCCGTGCTGAAGCGGAGTTGTGAAATCTTAATTGTTATAAAATATTTTTATTCTGTTCTCCGACCTATCCAAAACAAACTTATTTTATCATTACAGCCAGCATTATGCTTGGGTTTTAATTTATTTTCAGTGTTCTATATCAATGAAATACTTTAAAAAAGTTTCTACTGCTTCTTGCATTTGACAATGAATAAATATCACAATATTGTTATGTGTTCATTAGCTATGGAAGAGCGTAGAGCTCCTAACACAGGCAAACCTATGCCTAATAGCTGAATACCACACCTAGATGATTTGTAAAACAAAATAAATACATTTTTTTATTTATTCTACGAAGACAATAACACGTAGACAGTGTCTCCAATTACTGCTGATGTTTTCATGGAGAACTCCAAAGAGACGCCCTCAATACATCTCCCATCCAGTCAAGATTCTATAAGCGGTACGTAGATTCACTATTTTACCAACAAACCAAATCAATGCATTTCTGGATCATCTTAATTCTTTGCACCCCAAAATAAAGTTCACAATGGAAATAGAAGGCAAAAAAACCCTTAGCCATCTTAGATATTTTAATCATCAGTAACTCTAACAATACTGAAAATTAATAAGACAATATATAAATGCCCATGCACCACCATCTCTCGCAGTTAGCTACTGTCGGTAAATGTTTGCTTTAGAGAGCACATTGAATTCCAATTCAAATTTCTTTATTTAATATAGAAGTGTAACACTCGCTTATTAATTGTCAAGGACGCTACCACCGGTTCGGAAAAGGACGCCTCCGATCTGAGAACAACCGGCGATAAAAATTTAGCGGGCCTATTATGTCATCTTTTAAAATAATCAAATATACATATAAATTTCATATGAGCTACATACAGTTATATCATACGTATATTAAATTTGAAAAAGCATGGAACGAGCATTTCATTACCAGGCTGTGTTATCATTTATAAATTCATTTATGTTATAATAACCTTTAACACATAAACGTTCCTTTACTTCTTTATTTAAATTTATTTATAGTTAAATTCGGAACGTTTACTGGGATTTTGTTGTAAAAGCGTATACATTGTCCCATAAAAGATTTCCTTATTCTTCGCAGTCTAGTTGCTGAAAGAATTAAGTTATGTTTGTTTCGTGTATTTATGTTATGTGCATTACAATACTACAACAAACTCCAAGTTCCACGTCTACGTCGCAGTCGAAAGAGTGCCTGCCATCTTACATCTACAAGAGGAGTCACCGTCAAAATCGTTTATATATTAAAGCAAGCTTCTATTAAAGCATATTGTAAGCCGCCGAAGAAGATTGGCCAATTATCACCATCTGTCAAATGTAAAGTTCCTCACACGTACCGGGCGTGTACAAACTAGACTGTGATTGTGGTCTCTCTTACATTGGACAAACAAAAAGATCAGTAAGAACCACAGTAAAAGAACATAAAGCCGATGTTATGTACCGACGCTTTAAGAAATCTGCAATTTGCGACCATATTAAATTAAGCCCAATCATTATATTAGATTTGATGAACCAAAAATCCTTGCAAAAGAACATCGATTTATACCAAGGATGATTCGAGAAGCAATAGAAATTTAAAAATATCCAAATTTTAATAGAAACGATGGTTGCTGTGTGCCACCTTCATGAGATGCAATAATTTTAAAAATTAAACCCAGAGTTCTCAAAATTAAGAAAATTTATAAATGACATATTTTTCTTCTTTAATAAAATCTTTGATGGTTAATCCAAAAAACATTAAGTTACCAACATGTACCAACTTAGACTGCCCGTGATCATGGATGCTCGAAAGAGTCCGAAACGTCGGGAATAAATATCAATAACTAACGCGTAAAAAAAAGAAATGATTATATATTATAGTATATATCATATATTATATCATATATATATATATATAGTAATATATATTAGATTAGTTTGTTGAATTTTTTAATGAATATAAATTAAAACTTTTTATTGCACAATTATTGTTATCTACGTTTCACCGCATATTTTCGTGCACTTGCAATTTTACTGCTCTGTTTCACCGCAATCGCATTCGCTCTATAAAATTATAACAAAGGATATTGACCCACATTCTGAAAACTGCACTAGTTATTCAAAAGGCGATATTAAAAAATAACATTTTTCAAAAATTTTACGTAAAAATGTATATGGTGGAAACAATGATAAACTATTTTTTTAAATATGTAATTTCGTTAAAACTGATGAGTACTCTTTAATGATTTGAGCCAATTTTTTTCCTAGGTAAGACTTCACGTAATTTGAATTGAAATTTAAAATTTAAAATAATAACATATTATGATTACTGCCTTTAATCCGAGGCCGATATCATTTTACAGTGTCCGTCATAATTTTATTTACGTCATCATCATCAACATCATTAGTCTGTGTTAGTCCACTGCTGGACATAGGCCTCCCCTCCTGTACGTCTTCGCAATGGGGGGGTTATTGGACCGTATCTCACCACGCTGGTCCAACGCGGGTTGGAGCGTGGTTTTTTTATGTACATTGTATAATTTACAAAATGTACAGTTCTCAAGAAATTATCAACATTACCTAAACATATTCGTATCGAGTTTTCGTTATTTAATCCGCTTATATTTAATACGTAACTATCTGCTTTGTCATCTTTGACTATGCCGTAGTTTTGCGTGTGTACAAAGTCATATTTATTGATTTAATTATCAATTTTTAATGTATTTAAAATTTACGGAGATTTAAATAAAAGGATATAGATCCTGATCAAAGCTGGCTGCAGAAACCAGCTTTGGATGCGCCTTGGAGGGTGCAAGGGACGAGTGGAATGAAGATGGTTTTTTATTCTTTTCAAAGAATGGGTTTAAATGCATTAATGTCAGCTTAGCTCTCACGATTAGCAAAAATAAATTCAAAAGTGTTAACCAAGAAGAAAGAAGAGAAAGGCTATAAGCGTGTACCAAATTTATAAAATAGTGATAATCACTTTATACATAAACAAGTTATCTTATAAAATTACTGTACATAATATATATATTTGAGCGTGTATTAAATCTAGGTAAGTAGGATAAATTCTAAAACTTAATTGTATTATTCCTTTGTATTCATATCATATGTAATGCAGAGAGAGACGGTTCCACTGTCTCTCTTTGCATTACGCATCTCTGCATTATGAGTGAATTTTTAGATAATCTAGAACCATTAATGTCTCCACCTACAGCAGTTGTATCTGGATCTAAGTCATCAAAGGAATCGTAGATGTAGTGGTAAATTATCTTCTTTCGGTAAAACTCGGATCTTTATCGGAATACGATGACACCCGAGCTGTCAATGTTCGTCTTAAATTTACCTTTCACTGAGTTAGGTTACATTTTCATATCCATTAATTTGAAATTTTATTGTTTAGTATCAAATGTCAAAATGAATAATGTCAGTGTGTAATATATAGATACTGTAGCTATTTCAGAGGGCGCGATAAATGCCTACACTTCTCCGAATAATTAGGAAGAAAAACCTTTTCTGACTGTATATATAATGCTCAAAACCATGACGCTTTTATCAGTGAGACATCACGCAATGATAACCTTCGGTGCCAGTAAGTAAATATAATGTTATTAATGAAATACAAAAATATCTCATAATAAAAACACCAGCATAAAATTACGTAATCAATTTGGTACTAATATGAACTAAGCTAACTGACTCCGTAGTCTAGTGGTATTAGCGTGTGCTTTAGAAACCGGAGGTCATGGGTTCGAATCGCGGGGAATCAACAAATTTTCAGCGTTGTTTCCTAGTTGCTTAGGGCAATTTGGGCCGAACACTCAAGTCGTGGGATACGGTCCAGAAACTCCCCAATGGTTAACGTACATTAAGGGAGGCTTATGTCCAGCAACCCCCCGAACAGGGTTCTCGCCCTCCCGAACAGGTTCTCGCTTTGTCGAAGCGGTGGGGCTCAGTATCTGCGGCAGCCGCTGGGAAGCTAAGAGGAACCTGGCCGGCCTGAGGAATAAGGCCGGCCGTGGAGGAGGCTGCTTCAAGCGGGCTGAACCCGCTTTAGATGCTCCTTTGTAGGGTGCGAGGGATGGGTTGTAGGAGGTAGGTGTGCCACCCTTCCTGTCCTTCGCAGCCAAGGAGTAGTCGCGGGGGAAGAGGAGTGTCGGTAGTTCGTAGGCCGCGCTCCCTATCCTCCGCGACTCGGCGGGCCACACCGCTGATGCGGTGTGGTGGGGCCATGGGAGGAGGGGACATTCGGCATGGTGTCGTCGAAATCTCCTCCTTCTGCGGCTGAAATGGAGCTTGCGGCGGAGCTTAACATCTGGGCCACAGCTGCGGGCTGGGAGTCCCATCCCTGCGTGGGTTGGGAACTCCTGGCTCCCATGGCCCCTGAGTAACAGGTTCGGGGAAGTCTGTTACAGGGCTGAGGCCAGGGGCCGAGACGAAATGCGCGTTAGTTCCGACGCGCCTAGAGGGAGGCAGATGGTCCTAGGGCCGACATGGGGCTGCTTCAGCGGCCAGCGTTGGTGGGGTTTCAGATGAGTTTAAGCACGTTCCTGTGACCCCACCCTAAAGGCGTAAGGAAGGAACAACATGGTGGTTTTGGTGTTGGAGTCCGACATAACCCGTCTTTGCCCCCGCCATGACGGGTATGCGTAGGCATTTCCCCATGGTAAAAAAGAAGTGGAATAACACAGGCTGAGTTGATGATGATGATAGAACAAAGAGATGGATAAAAACAATAAAAGATCTTTTTATAGGTTATCGCGAATAGTTACTGCATTAGCGTGATGACTTGCACATGTTTTCCACAGTTTTTGTTTGGCTTTCTAAAAGGAGATGCGTAATTCGAAGCGTATGTTATTTTCAAATATATGATGGACAACGTCTTATAAATTGGTTCAAAATAGGAAGGCACTCTCGAAAACTGTGTCACAGCGCCGCTCATGTAACGCTCTCCATAAGCAACCATAAGAGAAAGTGAAAGGCACGCGTCGTTCTTCCTTGTGCGCAGTTGACTGTCTATGACATAAATAAGTACAAAATATGAAATTTGTTATTGAGTATTTTAAATTATTATTATTATTTGATCCTTCTTCCTACTATAAGGATGAATATTCACATTACAACCATTCTACCACTAAAAGACGTTGTCACGTATAACTTTCGCCCGTATACCGATTTTACAGGTAACCAATTTTTTTTCCTTATTTAAAAAAAAAGACAGTCAACTGTCAAAATAGATTATACATTCATATAATAACGTTAATCTGACTAAACAATAAACGAGATTTATGCCAACAAAATTAGGTTAAATTCGTTTACATAAACTAAGTTATTATTTTATGTTATTTCATAGTAAGTTTCAAAGGCTTCATGTCATAGATTTCTCATATAATGTATTTGATAGCACAATCTTTTTCCAGTAAGCCACTGGGATAAAATAAAGTGCGGATCAATTTGTCATATTTATAGCGAAGGCCGAAGCCGCTCCGTGGAGATTTATTCAAACAGTAAGCCATCTTGGAAATTGAACGGCCGTAAATAAACTCTATTATGTTTATAACCTTAAAATGTATATGTTTTATTAGGGATTTACTAATTTTATATTTATAATAAATTATAATTATTTCTATTGCTTGCGCGAATATTATACATTATTAAATAAAATGACTTTTGACGGATTTTATCGCGTTTATTTTACATTTTAAATTCCCGACGTTTCTAACACTTTCCAGCGGCCGTGGTCACAGGGTAGACTTATTTATTTAATTACAAGCGGAAAGCTTGATTACAAATTTTATTTATTTTATTTTAGTACTTACCATTAATTCACTTCTTGCTACATTTTAGACGTAATTTTTAGCTATTTAATTAGAATGCTTATACGTTTTACTAGTTGGCTACTCCTACATTGAGAGCGAACGCTAGAGTGGTAAAAAGCAACCATTTGAAACTATGATTAACGTTACACTATATATATGCGTGGAATACTCCAAACAAAACACGGTCATTTATTATTTGCTAGGTTCATTGGCTACGAAGGCAGACGAGCAGTAGGGCCACCTGATGGAAAGGTGACCCCTTTCCATTAGGTGGCCTGACTGCCCAACGCCCATGAACATCGACAATGCCAAGGGTATCACTAACGCGCTGCTTACCGTGAGACATAGATTGTGATAGCCAGCGTATTAACTATGGTTACGGTGCCCTTCACACCGGAACACGGTAGTGTTATTACACTTCTGCTTTGCGGCAGAAATAGGGATGAGATATCAAAAAGTAAATTAGAAATTTGACTTCAAATCTATTGGTAAAGCAAATTATACACAGTTTCAAAATAGAATAACGCTTTTAAAATGATCTTAATATGGGAGAAAGCATCCGAGAGAACAGAAAATGTACAAAAGAACTTTGTCCTTAACTTCAAACCCCTCGTGAACGAAAGGGATATGATTCTATTTTTACCATTGCATCTTAAATTAAAAACAGAGGTGTTGATACCGGGGTTTATCACCCCCAATACAGGATATTTCAAAAGGAGTAATTCCCTAAAAAAACATCAGTATATATGGGTCAATGTGTGGGTTTATTAAAAGATTCTACAGCTTTACAAACAATAGTTTTTTTTTTGATTCTAAGACCGCTTTGCACGCTATTATTAGATTCCCAATTAAATCTGGTAATTCTAGAAATAGATTTAAAATGCATGGATCTCAATTTAAAAATCTACTTTATTCCACAATGTCTTGGAATCCAACCAAGTCATTGCGGAATTAAACATAAAGGAAAAATAGTTGATACCCTGGCCAAGGAAGCTATGACTTTTGGCGGTGTTTTCCCTTTAAAATATTATAGATTTAATTTGGTCTACTTGGCTAAAAATTTACTTCATTCCAATTGGCAGGGTAGCTGGACTGAAACAAGTCAGTAAAAAGGGAAATATTTTAGTATCATTCAGCATACACCTTAGCCTATACCTGCAAAGCCGTGGTTTTTTAAAACTTCATTTGCTAAACATATTACAGCATGTCGCATTGCGTGCGATTAAAACATGACATGTTTTCACTAAAGCACATTTTGAAATTCAAAATTGATGTAGTGTACCCTGTGGTTGCGGTGCTCAAGTCTGTGACGTTAATCACATTTTCTTTTCTTGCTATTTAAATTTTTTTCTATTTAAATTTGTTTTTATCACGTAGTCCTTTTCCTACTTCCATTATGCGCCTTTTATCTATGAGTTGTCTAAATGCATATAGTTTATGGTCATTTTTCATTTTATCTAATGATGTACAAATTTTATTTTATTATATATAAAAAAAAATCATATAATCTCCAACTTTCCTAATCTTTCCCTTCCGAATTCGATCCCTTTTCTTTGCTTACATAGTTTCCCAACGTTCAATATTCGTTGTGGCAAATAAGCAAGCCGCGGGAGCTAACAAAGAAAATACAAAAGAAAACATAATCGCAAAGTTATTCGATTTCAATTCAAAGCTTGAACAGGAAACCTCAATAAATACTTTTACAAAACACTTTTAATTGACTTCCAGCAAATGTTGTGTAATGTCAGTGTAGATTTTATGTAACGTTTTGTTGCAATGTCCGACGGTTGTGTACGCTTAATTCGTCCCCGACCTCATTTCTGAACGGAACACGTGCGCTTATGTACGCTGTATGGAAAATTTCCGGTGCACAGACATAATATACAGGAATAACTTATTAAATTGTTATTTCTACACATTTTTTTTTTTTTATAGCATACGCAGACAGACGACATTCATGGCCACCTGATGGGAAGTGGTCACGGCGCCCATAGACATTAGCAATACCAGTGGTACCGCCAACGCGCTGCCTACCGTGAGACATAGGATGTTAAGTCTCGTTTACCCAGTAAATATTGCATGGCTATGGTGCCCTTCAAACGGAACACAGCAGTGTTTTCACACACTGCTTGCGGCAGAAATAGGCACCGCGGTGGTACCACCCAGACGGTCTCCTGTAAACAGGGACCTACCGACGTCACATAATATACATATATTTAAAATGTTTAAATAAAATTCTGTCTGTATGAATTCTAACACTTCAGCACTGTATTTGGCGTAAATTATGCACACAATGGTCATCATCATCATCATCAGCCTTTGATAGTCCACTGCTGGACATAGGCCTCTCCTAATACACCCCTATCCATTAGGGGTTTTGGACCGTATCCCACCACGCTGGTCCAATGCGGGTTGGTGGGTGGACCGACTTTTTACATGCCCATCCGACGCATGGATCATCTTACTTTTCAGACAAATGGGTGATCGGCCCAAATTGCCCTAACCAACTAGGAAACAATAATGAAAATTTGATGAGTCCCCGCAGGATTCGAACCCACGACCTCCGGATTCTAAAGAACACGTCTATACCACTAGGCTACGGAGGCAGTTCAATGGTATTTACCTAATGCAATTTGGGCCGATCACCCAAATATCTGAAAAGTATGATGATCCATGCGTCGGATATGCATGTAATAAGTCGGACTACCTAGTGGGATACGGTCTAAAACCTCCTAATGGAGAAGGCGTGCATAAGGGGAGGCCTATGTCCAGCAGTGGACTTACACAGGCTGATGATGCTGATATAGCTAATGTTACATGTTTCTACATGTAGAATGACATAAGAACTGAGTTTCTTTTATTTAATTTTAATGTTTATCATTTTGTGAGCATAAATAAAAATTTTGTACAGTATTTTAAAATATTGTGTCTTTTCATTAATTGTTAAAACAGGAATGCTTAAAAATAAGTAAATATTCGGTCTCCTTACAATTCGAAATTAAATTGGAACTTCACCATGATTTCTCGGTTTTGTGATGAACTGATGTGTAAAGTTCTTCACATAAGAGGACTCATCGTGTCACGTTATATCAATTAAATATATAGTAATGGATCAAAACTGTAATATGGTAGTTAAAAAGGCTATTGAATTATAATGATGTTGCATAATATTACTGAGTAACATTCTACCAACGTCAAAGACACATAATATTTTTTAGTCAGCATTATATTTACTTATTTCACTACAATTTTATGAACAAAACAATATCTATGAATTTATTTTAACGTTTTAGAACTAATCAAACGTCAATATTTGGTTTGTGCTTTGTGAAAACAAAGCGTTGTACAACACATCGTTCCAGTTTGGCCTTATCTCGCAACTACTATTGTTCGACGGCAGAAAAGTAATTTCATTGTGTTGTAGTCTGTTCTTTTTGCTGATTTAGAAATCCAGCATTAAATATTTGGTAGTCAGTATATATGGGTCATAGTTAAAATATATAATATACAGCGATATATCAAACATCGGAATACGGTACTAAAACTCCTTAATGGAGAAGGCATGTAATAGGGAAGGCCTATATCCAGCTATGGACTAACACAGGCTGATAATGATGATGATATAAAACATCCAATTCATGTGATATTTAAATAGCTGAATTCACTTGTAGACTGCAGTCTATGCAAACAATTAGGACATTATAGCCTAAATCTATAACGTAGAACGATGACGCATGATGTATTCTTAGATCATGCATTACCTTGATACTAGTAAGTTCCGGTTTAAAAAAGTCAAAATAGAATATTTATATTTACCGAGGCCTGCCATGCCGTCTTTTGGGGGCTAAAAGGGGCATTTTTTAATTATTAACATTAATAATTAAAACGTGGGAAACCGGGAGTTTATAATAATAAATGACCCATTAAATACATACTCTTTATAAATATAAAACCAATCTTTGTAGTAAACTTAAATATCATGTTACGTAAAACTATTTCATTAAATTAATCCATTAGCGTGATCGCTAACCCTTTTCTGAATCACCGAAAATAATTCTAAAGTAATCAAATATGATAACATCGTTATAAATAACTACTCTGTAACTATTACGGGAATATAAAATATCAACAACTTGTTATTTTGCAACGCTATTAATCTTTTAATTATGTAATTTACTCGAAGCAATTACTGCTGTAATTTATTTGTGCTATTTTCGTACAGAGCTTTGACTAAAGCAAGCGCAACTCTAACTGAGAATTAATTAAAAAACTTTTACAAGTAATCTCGTCAAAAGCAGTTGTTTATTGTTGAAACACTATAAATGCGTTATTAATTCTTGACGTAATAAAACACAGTTATGATTTCATTATTCAATGGAAATATAATAAGTTAATTTCTAATATATTTCATGCATCTAAAGATAACGTAACAAGTGTTCAATCAAAGGAATGAAACGTAATCTGAAGAGTTTTTAATTAATTTTATGAAGTCATAAGACGTAAAAAACTTTCTGTGATTGATCGCAATACTCTATCTATAAAAAATATACCTATACGTGACTACAAATCTTCTGGCTACTCGGACACATACATTTTGTAGTTTGATTTATCCAGGAATTGCTCTTTCCACGATGATATTCGCACCAAAACTCATCAATATTGATTGTACGTTACTAAGGGCTATATGGGTATGCTTAGTTTTAATATAGCTTATAATATACTTGAGACCCGCCCCTGCTTCGCAAGCTATGCTGATATTGATGATGCTGATTATTGTTTGAAAGATTTGAGCATGCATAGAGATATAGGGACAGAGAAAGTGACTTGTTTTATACTATGTAGTGATTAAATACATAGATGTATTAAGAGGACATAAAAATGTGACTGACTGCTTTTATGTCTGTCCTGATTCCAGTGGTTCTACGAGACCAATCCGACAGGGGGATGTGATTTCCCCTAAACTGTTCAGTAATGCTTGAGAAGGAGGACGTCTTTAAGACCCTATACTCAGCTGGCATGAACATTAAAGGCGAGTACCTTTCACACTTCCGTTTTGCCGCCGATATCGTTACATTGATCGAGACGTTGGAGTGCTTGCAGAATATAGCGCAGCTTAAATTATTCCTCAAATTATATTAAAGACGAAATGTTCATAGAATAGGATCACCCGGCACCTCGAGTTCATCATCATCATCAGCAGTGGACTAATACACGCGTATTAGTCTACTGCTGAACATAGGCCTTCCCCCCAATGCGCGCCTTCTCCTTTAGAGGGTTTTGGACCGTATCCCTTCACGCTTGGCCAATGCGGGTTGGTGGGTGCACCGAACAATCGATCTAAAGTTATCGAAATAGTACAAATAAAAAGCTTGTTGAAATGGCAGTGGGCCGGTCATATGGTCATAATAATCGATGGTCGATGGGCCAGTAGGGTTCTGAAGCATTGGCAACCCCAATCCAGTGTACTGCTAAAGGCTGCTCCTGCTGCTGATGACAATAAATATATAATAAATATTGTTTTGTATTCAGCAGGAGATAAGAAAAAGCAGATTAGTTGTGCTTAAAATTGCACTATAAACATCGTTAAGTACAATCTGCCAATGATTATGACTGCTGATGACTTACTTATTTCAAGAATAAAGAGGAAACATTGATGCAAAGATCAAAAACTTTAATATTGTTTCCGACGTCAAGTTTTAAAATGTAACATTAAAATTATTGCCCGATTGCCTGGTGACTGTATCTTATCAGTTCACGCGGCCGCGGTGAAATTCGATAAAAATAGATAGGTGAGGCCCCGGTGCGGGGGAAGTTAGTAAAATGGACCATTCGAAATTTTGATTTTATCGATTTATCAATATTATAGAGAGGTAAGATTCATTTGTTTTGTTTGTTTTGAACTGGCTCAGAAATTACTGAACCGATTTGATATATTCTTTCATTATTTGAATAACAAAGGCTTAGTTTTAATTACTTTTTAAAATAGCACGAACAGAGCGGCGAGGAAACTGCTAGTCTTAAACAAGCCAAATAAAGTTCTTGTTTCTAAATGTTATGTAAATATGTAAAAATCACATGGAAAGTAAATATAAAACGCTGTCAAGTTATTCCACGATCTCTTTTTTATGACGCAATTTTTATGTTTCAAAAGGGGTAGAAAAAAGGGAAGGGTAAGTAGTATAATGCATCATGGTTTGTGGTATCGTATTATAAAATGATTTAATTTCTGCCAGTAACAGTATCTGATAAGAATAACTAAGGATGATTACATGATGATTTGAAGAAGAACTCTGTTAAAATTTGTATTGTTCACTTTTTAATGTAGAAAGTGTTATAAATTAGCATTTATTGTACCAATGGGGCCATCCATAAATTACGTCACACGAATTTCGTGATTATTTGACACGTTTCCCGTCCTTGTAACATCTATACAGAAACAAAGGAAATACAATATATTTTGCTTTCTTTTTTTACCTATATTTCTGTATCTATTCTCTCTTGTTTATTGGTACAATATGCAATGTAATAGACGTAATTTTTATAGCAATATAATTTTAAATGTATTTATTTCTTTATATAGTGCTGTGACATGTACATTTAAAAAAAAGACGTCACGAAATTTAAAAGCACTTTGCCACATTTCACGCCCTCCCCTAACACCCAACCCCCATAAAGTGTGACGTACTTTATAGATGACCCCAACTAACTTATACACCATATAATAACTTTATTAGCCGTCACCGTCCCAGCATCGCATGCTTTTATTAATCACAATATTAAAAAATTATAATTTGTAACTTACACGTTATTTTAAAGGTTAAAAACAAATGATTTGGAATTTATTTCTTCTTTATATTGTAGCAACTATACATACATACAAACTTTTGTTAATTTAAAATATTATTAGTTATACTGGTTATATAACAGATGATAACATATCGTTAATCTTATTCTTTGCGTCATAAAACAAGTATACTATTTTACAGTAATATGTGTTGACACTTTTCAACACTCAAAACTTAAAAAATACCATCACAGATTATAAAAGTACAGAGGAGCACACTAAGCAAAAGTTATATCCTTATAATAATAACATAATTTTTATTCTGTCAGATTGGATAAATTAGCATAGCCCAACCGAATACAAGCGAGCCGCTTGCCAACTTTTAGTATTCTATTAGATCGAGGAATGGGGGCAAGGTCAGGTTAATTTAGGCCGTTTCTATGGAAATTCGGACATGAAAGGCTTTAAGTTGGCCCTCTTTGTGTTCGACAACGTTTCTTTAATACAACGAGTCATTGTTTTTAATTATTTATTTGTAACAATTGTTTATAACAAGTTGTTTTTTAAAGATAGTAGTTATGACTCATTACTAAACTGATAATAGTGCTGCAATGACCTAAAGATAAGGAGCATATATACGAATAACAAAAAACGTCTATAAAATTATTTAAAAAACAAAAACATAGTTATGAGGTAATAATACAAGAAGCAGTGCTTGCCTGTCATATTAAGAGTGGTTTTTTAACGAATACTTTACTTCTTTACATATTCACTAGGTTTTTTTTGACAATTACTCATAATACCAACGTTTTCGTTTTTAAGTTGTATTTAAAATAAAAACTTTCACTGTAGAAGTCGGTACTTAATATGCTAGCAATAGCTGTGTTGTTGCCTGAATCTTTGGTTATGGATAATTTTACGAATTATGTGTGTACATAATAGCTAGCAACTCTGAAAAGTCTATCGATCGAGGCCGTCTGTTTCTTTAATTTCCCATAGGTTTGTCTGGTACAAATACTGAAGTTTTTGGTACGGCGTATAGTTACTGATTTACCAATGGTAAATGAAGCATAAGCCTTTTTGGAGCCCCTTTATATAGTCCATTGTACGCATATGTTGCATATAAAGGGCGTCTAACAACACAATATTCCAAGATACTTCTAAAGAGGTTCTTATGTATTCGATATATTACTCACATACTAAGATACACACTTTATTAATTTCCTCACAGTAATGAATGCTAAACGTATTTTTTTTCAAAGGCCACTCCAAGATCCAAGATCATGTCCACTTCCCTTTGTCTTTTTTGTGACACTTCATATTTGATAAGAGATCGTTTATATTCTTAACATTCAAAAATTTGCCGGTAAGCTAAAATTAATAAACCAAAATATTAACTGCCTCCGTAGCCTAGTGGTATGTGCGTATGCTTTAGAAACCGGAGGTCGTAGGTTCGAATCCTGCGGGGACTCAATAAATTGTCATTGTTGCTTCCTAGTTGGTTAGGGCAATTTGGGCCGATCACCAACTGTCACAGGCTGATGATGATGATGATGATGAAAATATTAAATAGTTGTAGAAGGAATGCATTCAATTTAAGAAACACTGTGCAGAAATGGTTATTGAATTATTAAAGATTTAAAATTTCTGGGAAATTAGAGAAGTGTTAAATTATTTTCAATGCATTCTACAAATGGATTAACTTAGATGATATCGGCATTAGTGCATCCTAGTTTCGGACGTTCTTCACCAGAACGAGTGGGATTACCCTCACGGTCGTGGGTTAGGTTAGGTAATTATTAATAATAATTACCTTTTTTTACTGTAGGGAAATGCCTACGCATACTCGTCATTTTTTCTCGCAAAGACGCTAATAGACCTCGCAAAGACGGGTAATGTCGGACTCGCACCGACTAAAACCACCACATTGTTCCTTCTTGTCGCCTTGGAGATGGGGTCACTGGAGCTCTTTCGTTTTTGGCCGCAGAAGAAGGAGAGATCGACGACACCATACTGAATGTCCCCTCCTCCCACAGCCCCTCCACACCGCATCAGCGGTGCGGCCCCGCCGAGTGGCGGAGGATAAGAGAACGGCCGATGGAATACCAACACTCCTCTTCCCCCGCGACTCCACCTTGGTTGCGAAGGTCAGGAAAGGCGGCACACCTACCTCCTGCAACCTGTCCCATGCACCTTGCTAGGCGCATCCAAAGGGGGCTTATACAGTTCGCTGGAGCAGCCTCCTCTACGGCCGGCCTTGCACCCCAGGCCAGTCAGGTTCCCCTTAGTTTATGTCTTAGCTACGACAAAGCGCGATCCTGTTGGGGTGGGGGGGAGGTAATAGTAATTACCAAACCCAACCCAACAACCCGCATTGGACCAGCGTGATGTGCTACGGTCCAGAAACCCCCTAATGGAGAACGCATGCATTAAGGGGTGCCTATGTTCAGCAGTAAACTAATACAGGCTGAAGATGATGATGATGAAGATGATAGTTGTTGAAATGTTATAGTACTTCTTTAATAATTTGTAATATCAAAATATCAAACGTACATCATTTTCACTTAATAAGCAGTATACCAAAAGTTAGTGACCCGGAAAAACATACAAACCTAGCCCCATATAAATTCCACTTTCACTGATTCGTTTCTTTCCATTAAAATATTTTATTCACGACCTTTTAGATCTTTTCACCGTCTATTAATTTACTTATTACTCCTATATACGAGAGATGTTGGTTGGATTGTAAACGTTCTATAGTTTATTTGGCTTTGGTAAACAATGTTTTTATTATATATTCTAAACTGATTAGTATTATAATTTCTGGTATTTACGCAAGTACAAAAGCGTTTTATATTGCCCGTAAGCGAAAACTTTCGAATATAATTTTATGTTAGAAAAAACGGTGGCGTGCATGTCCAGCAGTGGACTGACATAGGCTGATGATGCTGGATGGTGGTGCTGGTGGCTAGAAAGAACTACAAAACTATTTTGCAGCTCTGAACACTATCTACATTTAATTATAATTACGATTATCGAAAAGTCGCATGGACATAAAAATATTTTATACTAAAGTTTCATATGATTACGACATGTAGAAAAAAGAAAAAAAATCTACGATATTATATAGTTCTTATTACACTACAAGTACTTAATGTCATGCTTACATTGTACTCTTTGTAACGTACATATAATTTATATGTTTGGTTTTATGTTTAATACGATTATTTCCTTTTATATTTAACATCCTTGAAAAAGCGCTTCGTAATGTTTCCATAACCTCCCACCCGCTAACTCCCCTCTGGATCCGCTCAAGGCAAAGCTTGGTACATATTTATGGTTCTTCTGCTACTTCAGATCGATAGACTAAACTAACCGTCAAAGTATTAGGAAAGGAAGGTTATTCTTAAAGTAAGCTTTTAGTAGATTACAGGATAAAAAATGGACAAATGTGTCAATGGTCCGGCTAAACAGTAGTAAACTATTCTTTGTAGAATGTACGTAAAACTTTAATGTTATTAGTGATAAAAGCAGAAGGTTCACCTGGTGGTAAGTGATGAGCAGCATAAGACCACAAATCCGCTGGCAACGGTGCCCTTTAAACCGGAAGACCACTGCAGAGGTACTACACCTGATGGTCCTTGAAAAAAGAATCTAGCTTCTCTAAACTTAAATTTACTACTATCTTTCCGTAACGGGACGTATATATATATATACTGGCTGACCAGACAAATGTTGTGTTGCCATGTAAATAATTTGATATGATAAATCATTCCATAAACCGATAGACACATTGACGGGATAACTTACTAAGTGATAATAATTGATGTAATCGAGCGGGAAAAAAATGACTATTATATATGAAAATAAAAATTTAGGGCTTTTTGTATGTTTCGATGCCACGTAGTAAAGTAGAAAACAAAAATATCCAAACAATTAAAAAAATATTGTAGTCGACACCCCTTACCACTTGCGGTTTATAAAATAGATAATAATCGATTGTCAGCCTTAATGAATATGCATAAAAAAATCATAAGAATCGGTCAAGCCGTTTCAGAGATGTGGGAGAAGGAACATTGTGTCACTAGAGAATTTTATATATTAGATAATATGGTGAAATTATTATGGCAAATTTTAAAATACTGCGTACCTCTCTATGATCGTGTTTGTTTTCGACTAACATAAATATAGAATGAAAATTCTTTTTACGCTTGTATCGCACTTTATTTATAATTTTATTTTCTGAATAGGGAATTTAAAAAAGATTCAAAGCTTAAAAATAACCAACTTTTGTGCCTGATTCATACAGACGCTTAAAAGTTTTGACAAATGACGTAACTTAATATGGGTTGTTCTTGGAACGCGTGAACTAATCTGTGATTCTTCTAGATCTTTCCTTTAGACCCTTTTTTAAATATTTGAAACTTATATGTAGTTAAAAATATGTGTCATAACATTATTATTATTAAGACATTGGCCCTTTAATAATTATAAATAAAAAATAATTCAAAAAGTTACGATTATGTGCTTATGTTCTGAAAGTTTTTATGTAAGAGTACAGTTTTGTGGTGTTACAATTATTTTAAACATTAATTATTTTCGTTGATAGATGTTGGAAATTTCTTTAACAGACATAATATAGCGTTTCATAATTTATGCCTTTGCATCAATGGTAATATTTAATTCTGCGTTTGACATGATATGTCCTCGTATCTTCAAGCGCCAGCAATCAGTTAATGTTGATGAATCCTCGTCACGTTGGCTAACTTGTATCTGGTGTACCCAAGCTGAATACTTTCTCCATCCTATTTTCTTTGTTATTAATTTATCCTTTCGACCTTCAATGTGGTATCATCTTTACGTCGATGACTTACAATTATATGCTCAACAACGTGCTGACAAACTTTCAGAAGCAATTCGTATGTTAAACCAGACTTAAATTCGGTTAAAGGTGGTGAATTCGGTTTGGCTGAAATCCTTCCAAATGTCAAGCTATCTTGGTTGAAGTCCGCACTGAGCAAACTGATGTTACACGCTTCTCAATAACGTTCAATGTGACATTTCTATTACCTAGTCATGATGTGAAAATACTGGCTGCATTTTGACTCAACTGAGTTGGAATGACAAATGCAGTGCATAGTAAAAATTCATGGTCCTACGCTGCTTGCTTACGCTTTAAAGACATTTTTGACCTACTCAGAACAAAAACCTTATGCTTGACAACCATTGATCGTTCAATCGACATGTGACTGTGACATATTTACTAATCAAGATAACTCAAAAACTTGACTCGACTTCTGAACAACTCATTCTTACTTTCAATTGCGTATCTTGACCTATTTCTATTCGTATCTCAACTATTGTGGTACAATTGCCAACTCGTCGTTGAAGCTTACCATCTTTGACTATTAATCATTCTCAAACCTAGTCTTAATAAAATATTTTCAATATTTAGAATAAGTCAGTTAAATCAAAAACTTGCTCGACATAAATCCTATTCATGCCCATTCCGTTTAGATCTGATTCCTCTTATTTTATTCAAGCTTTTACTTGGAATTTACTTTGAAATCAGGATGCCAAAGTTTATCACTTTCAAAGAATAATTTCATTTTCTTCTAAAAATTTGTAAACAGTAAATTTTAATTATTTATGTATTTTCGTATATAACTATTGTATACATATGTATGTATTACTTTGTATATATTTATATTTATATGTATCTATATTTACTTATGACTATGTATATTTGTTGTAAGTATATAGTATTTCCATTTTATTTATGTATTTTACATAACATCTTATATTTATGCTATGGTATATTTGCTACAGTCATGTGACTTTTCTGTACATAATCAATTTATGCACCTCCCACCTTTAATCTCTGCACCACCCAAGGTTGACTGGGAGAAAATGCCAATGGCATTAAGTCCGCCTTTGTACTATTTGTGCAAGAAGAATAAATAAATAAATAAATAAATAAACAGGGTTAGTGCACGAGAAATGAAATGGCTTTTGTCACATTACGTGGGACAAAAGGATGAATAGGGGCATGAAACCAATAATTTTTTGAGATTAAACTGTGTGCTTAGTTTAAAAGAATATACACTGAAACCTTTATGTATATAGAATATCGTAACAAACGTAACAAATTAAAATCAAATAAAAACAGGTCATACGCAACTCAACCTCTGGTTCCGACCTAGTCATTTTACTGACATTATGAAATTATCGTCATTACCATTTATGGACTTTTAAAATAAACCAATAGCAAATAAGAGTTAAAACGAATAAATAATACAAAAAAACCATTCATGCTACTTCTTTAAGAAATTTGTGTAGGTTATATGGGCATATCAAGGGTATTTTCATAGGAAAAATCTTATCATTAATATAATGACAATTGCAATACTTTATTAATGCTCTAGCAATAATTTGTTTATTTATTTATCTTTATTTATTACTTAGAGATTTTTATCTATTTAGATATGTCAAACCCATCGTAGCTAATTCATTTTAACTTAATCAGTTAGGAAAATTCAGACTACCGAATAGATGTAAACATGTCAACGTATTGGCGTTATCCATAAACGTACTTATTTATGAATTGTCACCGGGATGATTATTTCTTTTATTTACGCGATTATTATACATATCAAATCCAGTAATTTACTCTACTAACTTAGTCTGCCCGTGATCATGGGCGCTGGAAATAGTCCGAAACGTCGGGAATAAATATATATATTAGGGTGGGCCAAAAATTTTTAATTTTTTTTCCTAGCCACTACGAAAATATCGTTCAAGATGACGAAAAAAAATTCTGGTAAATTTTCAGCCCTTAATATTAATATTAAGAGGTGACTTGTTGTGATTTTTGATTTCCCATTAAAATAACGTAAGATTTTTTTTTTTTGGATTTTTGATGCACTCGAACAAATGAGTGTCTAGTAAAAATAAATACATATTCTTGTAGGAAATTTGACGATCTACTACAAATGTCTTTTTTTCGCTAAGTTTACTCGTTTAAAAGTTATTCGAGGTTAAAGTCGAACCTCAAATAGTTGATGACAACTTTTACAATTTTTTATGCTCTATCACAAAATAATGACTCAAAAACATAAAATATCTTAGTTATTGTAAATCTCATCATGTTTTTTTTTATGATTTAGCAGAGAAAATTTTATGTGATTCATCACGATTCAAATAAAAAGCGTCAAATCGACATTTTGTAACAACTTAGTTGGCAGTACTGTAAAGATAATAAATTTAAATATCATCAACTATTTGAGGTTGGACTTTAACCTCGAATAACTTTTAAACGAGTAAACTTAGCGAAAAATCATTTCAGACCTATTTTGTAGATCGTCAAATTTCTTACTAGTTCCAATTTGTTCGAGTGCATCAAAAATCCAACAAAAAAAAAATCTTATGTTATTTAAATAGGAAAATCAAAAATCACAACAAGTCACCTATTATATAAATATATTAATATGAAGGGCTGAAACTTTACCACAATTTTTTTTTCAACATCATGAACGATATTTTCGTAGTAGCTAAGAAAAAAAAAATTAAAATTTTTTTGGCCACCGTAATATATATAACTAACGCGATAATTCCTAAAATTAGTGGATATCACCGATATGTCAATAACTGAGTGACAACGCTATACGTACTACTCCGAATCCTTACTAAAGCCTACAAAACTGCCTTTAAAACTATCTGTTGCGCGCGACTTCGTCGGTGTGGTGATATAAAAAAAATGTTGGTAATTTTAAAAAGAAAAAAGTAGCCCAAGTAACTTTTAGTATTATCAGCTAAAATTGCAATAAAAAAGTCTAAATTGCAGATTAGTCAGGACAAACAGGGAGACAACAAAAATATAAAATTGTTTTGGTATATGTATTGGTAATATATCACAATTTAATCATTTAAAAACGGTTCTTTAGATGTTACCAACCAACTGTCCATTTCTATAGACTGATGTCATATAGAAAGCAATGTTTACATAACCTTGGGATTAATTTAACATTACTGTATATAGCAATAAAGATATAACATGAATTAAAGGTCCATATATATTATATATATCACTAAGTAAAAATCGGCTTGTAACATCGCCATACACTAATAACACTTGCTAGAAACAATTGGTATCTTATTCAACTCTTATATAGTCCACTACATTATATGACCATGTTACTAAACTTTTAGGAGTCTGTTTAGGACACAATTTCGGTAAAAAGCTAGATCTTACAGCGCTATCAAAGGGAAGTTACGATGCATAAAAAAGTTAGAAATAAGGAAAAAAAAATTACCTTAAAAATTTCGAATTCGTTGTATCTTTAGATCGAGTTGACTCAGGACTCTAATTTTTATACATTTAATAGAAAACAAGAAGCTCAGCATCAGGTATAAATTTATAATTGTTAAGTACGTCCGTTTTTTTAAGAAAACTTGTTGTGGTACCCGGATAGACAGATAAAAAAGTAATCTTATTACGATGCCGATTTTTACGTTCGACGCACGCAATCTTAAAAATTGATTATGTAGCTGAAAAAAAATCTAAACTTCAGTTTCGTTAAAGTGTTTTGGAGGTGTCAGATTCGAACTTGCATAGAAATGGTTCCTAAGACACTATGTTGTCCTGAAAGTCTCGCACATAATAACTTTCAAACCAAAGTCAGTTTCTTTTTTAACTCGATTCTCTGGGGCACTTAAGCACTTTAGATTTATTATTTTATCATCATCAGCCTCTGATAGTCAACTGCTGGATATAGGCCTCCCCTAATACTCCTCTGTCCATTAGGCGGTTTATAGACCCTATCCCACCACGCTGATCCAATGCGGGTTGGAGGGTGGATTGTCTTTTTATATGCCCTTCCGACGCATGGATCATCTTACTTTACAGACATTTGGGTGATCACCCAAATTGCCTTAACCAACTAGGAAACAACAACGACAATTTATCGAGTTCCCGCAGGATTAGAACCCACGACCTACGGTTTATAAAGCACACGCCCGTACCACTAGGAAATAGAAGCAGTTTCTTGTTTGCGTTTAAATAATATTCATGCAATATTCAGATATTTTTAAATGTAAACAGCATATAAGACTTCAAATTCTTTACAAAAATTAAACACCCCCCATTGAGATCTTGTTTACAACTTCAAGGTTTAGCGTCTTGACCGGCAAATAACTATTTAGCGTACACGTGATGTAGAAATGAAAAAGGGACAAAAGCATAACAAACAGGTTTTCATTAAGATGACATCTGCTTCCATCAGAACCTGTCTTCAAGGGCGCAAGGATCACCATAATAGGTCACGCTATAACATGCCCTTTTATTAGCACAGAGAATATATTAAAAATAAAATAAAATAAAGTCATAATGTATTTATGTAATGTATTGAAAACAATTGTTATTATTTTATTTTATCTTAGTTAAATTATGCAGTTTCATTGCAGTTAATACTCAATGGTCGTTACTTGAATCTATATAAATGAAAATTAGCATTTGCTTATTTTACGCTATGTATTCTTTAAGTAACAAATAAAAATTTTGACCCGTTGATTCAGCTATTTATGGTTTTAAAAATATGTAATAAACGTGTATACAATATCATAAATATCCATGATTGCATTAAAAAGTAACATTTTTCTTAATTACATATCGTTATTCTAAAATGAATGATCCAAGGCATCCAATCTGTATTCTAGATCAACTATCCACGCTGAAGATATTGTTGTGCACAAGTGTCACTCACGGGTTTACTCCATTCTTTGCCTTGCTTCGCTGGGTCTATAGTAATATTCCAGCCCACGATCTCCGATTTGAAAGCGGAAGACTAGGCTATTAAGACAATTAAAATAATATTCCAGTATTTAAAAAAAAAGAAAACACCTACTAATTGGACCAGCGTGGTGCCAAAACCCCCTGAAGGTGTAGGCGTGCGTCCAGCAGTGGACTAGCACGGGCTGATTACATCATCAGCCTGTTTTAGTCCACTGCTGGACATAAACCTTCCTAATACACCCTATCCATTGGGGGTTTCGACCGTATCCCACCACGCTGGTCCGATGAGGTTGGTGTGGACCGATTTTACATGCCCATCCGACGCATAGATCATCTTACTTTTCAGACAATTGGGTGATTGGCCCAAATTGCCTAACCAACTAGGAAACAACAATGAAAATTTGTTTGCGTCCCGCAGGATTCGAACGATCTCCGGTTTCTAAAGCACACGCCCATACCACTAGGCTACGGAGGCAGGCATGGGCTGATTATGCTGATGAATTAAAAAAACCTATTTTACCATAACAAACATCCATCTATAATATTATAAGCATTGTCCTGTACGTAACAATAGACTAATTCAAAAACTCATGTACCTTTACGTTCTTTTCTCTATAATACGTACAGTATAAGGTAGGTATATAATTATGTTTTAATCCTTTAAAAAGCTTAAAGAATAAATAATTTTGACATGCTTATTTCTTAACTTGTATTTCATAGTACTGAACCGTACATATTTAAAGCATGTTTATCATTTAAAACGATCACAAAACGTTTGCTAAAGTATCCTGTAAATATATCCTATATTTAAAGATAAACAGTTATCATGATTCTTTCTTCTCTTGGATGGCAGTAGTGTACACATACTACTGTACGTACCATCCGAGATCTTGTTAAAGAGCTTCGTAACTCGATATAGATACGAATATAGCACATATTCGTATCTATCGAAGAAAATAACAAGTACTGAGTACTTAAAACCGAACCAAAAAAGTATTTGCATTTTATCCACAGAATCCAGAACATGAACATGTTTAAAACAACCTTACCTAAACTTATTTAAAAACAACTCACCGAAAAAATCTGATTTTCAAGATAATAAATTCTCAGAAGATCGATTAACGCTTTCAAATATTATCTTGCATGATAAAGTACATAGTTCTGTCAGTCTGTGGCGATAATGGAATCGCCGCATGGGGTCCCAGCTGAGGGTTTTCAAGTATGATTACGTCATGTTGCGTTACTTTTATGACTACATAATAAATTGTTTCACATATTATGTAATCGTAAAAAAATATATAAATCCAATGTATGTTTAGCAGGGTTTTCTGAACTCTTCTTTTTTACTAGTCAATTTATTTTCATATATATAGCAAACGTATACTTTAAGCGTTTGGGTTCTGTCTAATCTGAAAACAAAATTATTCAGTTTGTTCTAAAAACACCTTTCAATTAGCCATTTTACGCAGAGCGACTGGCATCTGACCTCCACAACCCAAATAAGGTGGAACCTAAATTATAAGGATGATGAATTAGTTGTTTGAAGGTTGTGACATCCTATAACGGCTGCAAAAGATGATCTTGACAACCGGAACCGACTTATTTACTTTTCAGACAAATAAGTGATTGACCGATATTATCCTAACCAACCAAAAAACAACCCCAACAATTATATTACATATTTAAATATTTTAAACGTTGTTTTCCCGCGGGATTGGGACCCATGACCTCCGGTTTATAAAGCAAGGGCCAATATCGCTAGAGCCACGGAGGAGGTTCTAAAGAAACATAACTTGTAGAATACCGGACTTGTAATTAAGAGATATGATACTATAACAGCCGTTATGTTGCCCTAAGGGAATAAAATTACAAGTCGTACAATTATACTACGTCACTATAAAAATCAAATAAAAACTATAATGCATGCGCTTATTTACTGCAGCTTATTAATATAAGTATATGTGGAGATATATTGTAAATATCTTATTTATTATACTATCTTCAATCATTATTTAAAACAGTTACCTTTAAGGCGTTAAAATACATAGATATATTTCTAAAGATTACCTATAACATAGTTCTGACTGCTCATAACCTGATACGTATTTTCCCGCCAAATATATAATAATGAATGCGTCAAATCTATATATATAAAAGATATTCCTAATATCTAATATAAAAAGAGATACCTATACATTGACTCATCACGATATCTCTGGAACCATAAGGCGTAGCCACTAGAAATTTGGTAGGTATATACCTATCGCCGAGTAGAAGTCAGCGAAGAACTGATTTTCGAAATTCCATACTAGAACATATAATAAAACTCGTCAAAACTGGCTATAACCCGAAAGCGAATCGTTTCATTATGCAATACGACATTTTACGACTTAACGTCCATCTATTGTCTGCTTCGCGCAGTAAAATTAAAAATTTACATAAAACTAGTCGATAAATATTGAACAATAGGAAATCTGCATTTGAAGTTGAAGGTCATGATTATTGATTTAATAGTTATTATATCCAGTATTTTTAGGAGTTTTCTTTAGCATGTTGAAATGCATTTTAATTATGTGTATATAAAATCATTCTTGGGATTTTTTAAATGCGAAGTCCATTTTAAAATTTTCAAAATTATGTTCTAAAAGTGAAAAATAACCTAAAATATTTGTCTCCACAAAATTTTTAAGTTTTGTTGTGGTGCTGATATAATTTTTTACCAGAAATATATGGATAAATATATATCGTAGTTACAAGGACTTAAATTCGATATTCAGCAACAACCGTGATAAGATTATTTTATGATTTCACTACAAATATCCTGCACCTTGTTTTGTTTTTAAAATAGATGATAATACAATACAAATCAAAATCATCTTTGCATTTATCCATATTGATATCATAACAACCGTTGCAGCCTCTAGAATTTAGCATACAGCGTATTTAGTTAGCATCCAACTGTAATTGCTAGCTTTCATCCCCCAGCTTTATCATCATCATCATCAGCCTGTGTTAGTCCAATGCTGGGCATAGGCATTACGGGGTTTTGGACCGTATCCCACCACGCTGGTCCAAAGTAGGCTGGTGGGTGAGCTTGGTACGTGTATATTTGTTAAAAACGAAATAAATAATTACTGTAACTTACATCATAAGCTTTAACGCTGTAAAATTTAATTATTATCCAATATGTAGTTTTTGCGTTATAAAACAATAAACATACGTACTCACAATCCTTTGCGTTTATATTTACTTTATAAGGTGGTATGTGTACCTGTATCACATTATGCAGATACAACTAAAACATAATATGCTACAAAAAATACGTAATTATTCACCACATTACATTACGCGTGGTTCTATTTTTGCCCAGCCAAGAAAGTTGTGATAACCATCTCAACTCTCGGGAATTATTCTTATCCTAATAAAGTATTTGATTTTTTTCTATAGTGCCTAATGATATGACCAAGATTATAAATTTATTTCAACTTGACGGTCTCCAAAAGTTCCTGTATTGGGGCTATGACTTACACTTCCGTATTAGGCCCTTTGGGTCCAGCTGTATGTATATACAAAAGATAGGAAAACTGTTCCTGTAAGTTTTCTACGACGGATCTCGATTAGTTTGGTCTCCTTTTCCAAAATGGTGACCTTTTTGACCATCAATTACAAGCGCTCTTCATATTTTAATATCAGATAAATATATTTGAATTTGAATTCGGACTATAGATTACGTGCTCTGACAAGCGGACTCTAGCTATACGTACGCCTTTGAAGCATGAATTATATAAATAAATTAATAATAACTTCCCAAATCCAGCACAATTCAACAAATACAGACTGGTTTTGTTGTATATTCGGGCCCACGACGACCCGTTTATAAAGGAAATATATAATTATATAAGTCAAAAGCGACGTGACATTGTGTAAAAACATTCAAAAGTTATTTTTAAAATTTCATTGTTAAGACTAAACTCTTTAAATTTTAAAATAATAAAATGTAAAGCAGAGCTGGCTCATAAAAGCTAAATTTAAAATCAATAATATACACGTTATTTAGAAATTTAGGATCCACAAGATGCTGCGTGGTTTATAGGTGTTTGTGCACATCAGATATTGGCTTTACTTATTTGTGGTTAATCAAGATACGCGTTTGCTTTGATTCGTCTTGACTTGCAGCTCTACAAGGCTGACATTATTGTCTGTTATCTTTTCAAGGTAACGCATAATAAACTTACAGTTAAAAAAATATATATATAATTATATAAATTAATAATACAATATAATTCCAATAAATCTTTTACAGGGCTTCTAATACATTATGCCCGACGAAGTCAAATGTAATAAAGAAGCTATTGTATAGACACAGCCATTGGACTGACTTGGATGGGACGTTTGGGACTGATAGTCTTGTCACCTGATTCATATAAATATATGACTCATAAGTAAAGCTTAACATTAGTGAGTCTGCACAAAAGCCGATAAAAAGCTGCTCTTGCATCATTCATTAGGTCTTTATCCCATATTAAATATGGGTGTTACATTGTCAATGGGTATATTCGAAGACTAAATTTCGTTTCAAAGTCTTTTGAAATGATTTTAGCATATGCATTATGAGATTTTGATAGACTGATATTAATTTACTTGTAAAGCTGTAATTACCGTCTATCTATATAAGAACCAGCTCATTTAAAAGGGTTGCAGTACGGTCCAAGGGCATATTACTTATAATGGGATTTACTCCTACTTTAGGTTGCTAAAGTTTAGGTTATGAATTATAAACTAATTAATACTAGTTTGTAGGGCGTACTTATTAAGTAACATAAGTTGGTAAACGAGGCACAAAACATTAATAAAAAAGGGAATGTTTATAAACTATTTTTTTAAAGTCAAAGTCAAAGTCAAAATCATTATTCAATTTAGACTCTACTGAGCACTTATGAACGTCAAAAATTTTCCATTTCACCGGTTCACAAACTCAGACCCGTTCAGAGAAGCACCGGCAAGAACCTCTGGCCTTTTTTTAAATATTAGTATTTACAAAATTCGACAAATACATATTTTTTTTTAAGTTACCAGGAGAGTTGCAAGTGCAAAATATAAACTACTTCCACACATCTTGGCCCTCAATATAATTTATAACAGAATAGTAGGCCTTTTGTTTAAGCGTTGTTTTGGCAACTTTACGAAAGCTCGAATCATTCAGTTGCGTTTGGCAGGAATTTAATTTATTGTACATTCTTATACTATTATACATAAAAGATTTTTGGTTCGAGTCAGTCTAAATCTGGGTAGCTCTAGGGGCTCAATTTGACCCTGCGCGGCCTAATATCTTTTTAGCAAACATATGAATATTTTGACGCGAGTACATAATATTTTCAAATATGTATAGCGAGGGCAAAGTTAAAATTTCATTTATTAAAAACATTACGTAAAGATTCCGTGAACCCAGATTGTAGATTGCCCTAACAGCCTGTTTTTGTAGTATAAATATTGTGTTCAAACCGGCTGCAGATCCCCATAATAATAATCCATTGGACATAAGGCTGTGAAAGTACGCGTAATAAACTAGTCTTGGAGTTGCCTCGTCAGTTAGCTGCCTAATCTTGCGTATGGCAAAGATTGCTGTACTTAGCTTCTTAGAGAGTTTGTCAATGTGAGCTCCCACTGCATCTTGGAATCAACAGAAAATCCAAGAAATGTAGTAGAGCTTACGTAAGGAATGACCTCATTGTCAATTTTAATATTTTGAAAATCTGGCAACTTACAAAGAGTAAAACGTAAGCATTTAGTTTTGTTCGCGTTAAGTACTAAGTTATTGGACGCAAACCAGTTTGACACAATATCAATTGCCCTATTTGCTATCTCAACGTTATGGTCATTTCTTTTTTCCCTAGAGAAGTGTCATCTGCAAAAAGGACAACTTCGGACAGCCTCTCCACTACCAGAGGCAAGTCATTTATATAGACCAGGAACAGAAAAGGTCCCAAAATTGATCCTTGGGGAACACCCATCCGCACAAGGGAGTCAGATGACAGAGTGTCATTTACGATTACATATTGTTTTCTATTGCGTAGGTAAGAAGATAGAAAATCAAGACCAAACCCGCGTACACCGTAATACTTTAGCTTATTGATTAATATGTCATGGTCCACACAGTCAAAGGCCTTGGAAAGATCACAGAAGATTCCAATAGAATCGCAGCGATCCTCCCATGCTCGTAGAACATGAGAGACCAACTTTATACCAGCATTTACTGTTGACCTACCTCTGGTAAAGCCAAATTGGTGATTACTTAAAATATCATGTTTAGAAAAGTGTACTAAAAGTTGTTCTAACATAATTTTTTCAAAAATTTTACTAAGTGCTGGCAGTATAGAGATTGGTCTATAATTTTCAATATTAACTGTACAACCCGATTTAAAGACTGGTACTATTTTACGAATTTCATTAACTGTGGGAATCTACAGGTACTTATAGATGCATTATATATTATGGCCAATATGGGGGATATATCTTGAATTATTAAATTTATTGCCCATGTTGATAAACCCCACAAGTCTTCTGTTTTCTTTTTATTTATTTTATTAAACGCCTTCACTATATCTATAGGGCTAACATTACAAAAATTAAAATCAGGGAAACATTGTCTATCCATTAGTTTTAGGTGTGAAAAGGCTGAATCAGAACTAGAATTTAAGTGTTTTGTAGTTTCATGAGCTATGTTTGTAAAGTAATTTTGGAACTCATTAGCTACCTCAGCCTTTAGCTTAACAGTTTTCCCTGTACATTTTGTTCTAGGTCATTCCTCTGTTTTGTGTTTCTACCTGTTTCCGTATTTATAACTTCCCAGGTAGTCTTGATTTTATTAGAGGATGATTTTATTTTATGATTTAAATGCATTGCCTTAGCCATCAAACAAACTTTTTAAATATTTTGAGTATGTTCTCACATAGTTTTGAAATTTTACATTCGATAATAATGATTTTTGATCGTACAATAAATATAAATAATCCCTGCTACGCCTAATTCCCATAGTAGCCCAGTCACTGAAATTCAGTTTTACATTACTTGTAATAACTTTCTTAGTAAAACAGCATTGTATTCACTGGAAATAATATTAGACAATGCTCCAAAGTCTTTATCAGGATCCAAAGTCAATTTTAGGTTTGGAAGCTTAGTTTTTACAATATACCTAAATTGTTTAATTCTGTTCCTGGTAATAGGTCTATACAAGATAGGAAAGGTACTTATAGGAGTACTTAAAGGATCTGTATTTTTAAGGCTTTATGATCTGAACGAATACCGCTTAAGACAGCCCGATCTATAACTTACAATTTACAAACACGTTATCAATACAAGAGGCACAAGATGGTGTTAATCTAGTAGGTTCATTAAACACACATTGAAGATTGAAGCTTTTAAATAGAGTTAAAACTGCAATGTGCGGTGAATCAGTTAGAATGTCTATATTAAAGTCTCCACATACAACAATATGCTTTTGAATTAATATTTTTCTTAGAGCATCCTCCATAATATTATAAAATGTCCAACATCACCAGAGGGAGGTCTATACACACATAAAAATATGTACTGTTCACTTTCTGCACAAGCAATCTCACATTGTCGTTCAACCGAGTATGCTGTGATGTCCTTCCTTTCTTTAAATTTAAAACAATTTTTGTGTAATATAAGGCATCCACCTCCAATAGCCGTTACTCGGTTGAATATACTGGCAACTGAATAATTAAATAAGTTAAATGACACATTTTTAAGCCATGTCTCAATAAAGCACAAAACATCTACATTATCTTTTTCTATTAATAATTCTATATCTAGTACTTTGCCAGAGAACCGATTTATATTTTGATAAAAAATATTTATACAATTAGATATTGTGTTCTCTGTTGTAAACCTTACATTACTAAAAAGCATTATTCTCAGTATTAATAGAAATTCTATTAAAACTGCATTAACACTATTATACAAAATTATATCATAAATGTATATCCCCTATAATTTATAATAAAAAACCTAAATAAATACACGTAATTTGAAATGGTTCGCACTTATGCCTAGCCTGTATGCGAAACAGGATTTTGAAAATGATAAAAATGTGGGAAAAGAAAGGGTAAAAGAGCAATTGACACGAGTATATTAAAACGAGATATAGGTATATCAGGTAGATATAGGGAAATCAAACAACAATGAAAATACACAACTTTCATGTAAAGTGTGTACTAATCGAATTAAGTAACTATCTCATTAGCAATCTTCTCTACCTCTTTTTCATGCTCTATTACTACATATAAGATATGTAAAATCAATACAAATTTAAATAATAAAATGCGATCTATGAGTATTGGTAACATTTACTTTATTATAATCTATGTTAGGCCTAAATAGTTAGAGCCTTTAAAGTTTTAGCGTTTATATATATATATAACTTAATACGTTTAATAACTTTTTGACCGTCGCATAATTCAATAATTCTGCACGGTATGTCGCAAACCGCGTCACACGCGTCCTTGCATCGTCCTTGCCACTCGCAAAGCATTACGTCACACGGCTAGCCGTGACCCAACTAAATAGAGCGAAGCAGCGTAATCCAATTTATATCTGCCAATACAGCTATCCTCTGTGTTATATTAGAGTTATGTTTGCCTATTATGTCCAAGAAATCAGTTATAAATCACATATTGTTTAGTTGCCGTTATTACCAATTGTTGTTGGACGCCTTTTTTATAAAGTGTAAGCTGCTTCGAATAAATAATAACTTTATTTTGACGACCCGCTTGGCGCAATGGTTAGAGACCATGAATGTTGCGCCAAAAGGTGTGGGTTTCGATTCCTACCTAGGGAAAATATTGTGTGATGAACATAGTGTATTTCTTGTGTCTGTGTGTTTGTATTTATACAATATGTATTTATTTACAAAAGAAAAGTAAGTTTATGTATTTATCAGTTATCTAGTTTCCACATTACAAGCTTTGCTTAGTTGGGGCTAGATGATGTTGTGTTAATCGTCCAGAAAATTATTATTATCATTTAATTCTTTATACTCTTTCTTTTTTAATTCATATATTACTTTATGACGAGTTAATAGTTTAAGCAGTCGATAAGTTTATACGTTATAATACCTACATTGATATTAAATCTAGTTCTAAGGAACGGTAGCTTCCTTAGAACTCTTTGTTAGATAAATATAACCCCAGACAAAAGTCATAACATCAGGAAATACAATAAATACCATAGATATTGAATATAACGAAGATACGGCTAAGATTCGATAGTAAGCGACATGACCTGTATAGACAGGATTCTTATAGAAGAATTGCAAAGTAATCCGCCATAAAGGATTTATGGCGGATTACTCGGCGTATAAAGTAATTATATGAAGCTGGTTATCAAAACTCTGTAACAATATTAACTCTTAATTTATTCTTTTATTCATGCGATTGATTGCTCTTATACGTCAAACCCACTTTTACGGATCTTTCGCTTAATTCTTTACATTTATTCCAAGGTCCACGGGTCCACTGATAACAGGCAGACTAAGATGGGAATTGCCTATACTAGCTAATAATGTACTACTGATACTAGTTCTAATTGGTACAATTCAAAGTGAAGTTTTGTTTGCGCATTAGAACTTTTCGGCACTAAAGGTAACATAACTGTTCCTTAGTCAACTTAACGATACCTCTGTCATCTCTAAATACCTTAAAACTTGTGGCATGGATTTACTTTATATAAAACGGGAGTAATGGGCTTTAATCTATCGGAAGAACAAAATGGATTTTTGTTTTAAGTTCATGAGGGTGATGCAAGCTCTGCTGCGTAGTTGATATACACGTAGCATCTTTTTATAGACGCAATCTATTGTAAATAAAGTAATACTTTATTTTCCATTGATCATTATTATTTGAGTCATATCACTGAAATCGGAAAAAAGTAGGCAGTGATATCACCTAATCCATACCAATATTATGAATGCAAAAGTAACTCTGCCTGTCTTTCTGTCTTATTCTTTATCTTAACGGTGCCTACCGTTGAACCGATTTCAATAAAATTTTGGTACATACTTTGAATAGAGTCCAAGAAAGGACATGGGCTATTAATTATTGCGATGAAATTAGTCCAAAAGAGTGAAATAGGGGATGAAAGATTAGATGGAAATCGTCTCTGGCGAACACAAAACGATGAAATTTTGTGTTTAGATACTCGAAACGAGCCTAAGTTACGTTTTTCTAGCAATGTTGTGGATTTCAAACTGTTGGGGATGAACTAGGGGTTAGAATTGGGATAAAAGTCAATATGGAAATTTGTCTTCATTGAAGCGAAAGCCATAAAACTTTGCGTCTAATGATAAGCACATACAATAAAAATACTTCGTTTATATTATCCTATACAGTATACTGCAATACACCTCACGAACATTGCTCCTACTCCTCGCGGGCGAAGAACAGCTGGAATTTAATATTCAAATTAAATTCAAAATCTTTATTCAAATAGAAGTGTAACACTCGCTTATTGATTGTCGAGGACGCTACCACCGGTTCGGAATAGGACGCCTGACCTGAGAAGAACCGGCGAAAGAAAACTCAGCGGGCCTATTTTTGTCATCTTTAAAATAATCAAATATAAATATAAATTTTCTTATGAGCTAATACAGTACTATCATACGTTATTACACTTGAAAAAGCCTGGAGCGAGCATTCCATTACCAGCCTGTGTTACCATTTATGTCATAATAACTTAACACATAAACGTTCCTTTACTACTTTTAAATTTATTAATAGTTAAATTCGAACGTTTACTGGGATTTTGTTGTAAAAGCGTATACATTGTCCCATAAAGATTTACTTATTCTTCGCAGTCTAGTTGCTGAAGAATTAAATTATGTTTGTTTCTAGTATTTATGTTATGTGCATCACAATGTCTAAGAAAATCATTTCTAATTTTGCACATACATTAGGTTTCGAAATGTATTGAGAAGAAGGTTAGTATTTTAACTCTGGGAACAATTTTTCAGGGACCTTGGGCCCAGGTATAAACCGCTCAAATAGCTCGTTTGGAGGACAAAGATCGTATTAGTATCCGTGCACTTCCCACAGTAGAATGCCATAAGACATTACACTGTGGAAATAGCTAAGATACTAACCGCGTTCCACGTCAGTTAATTGTCTGATTTTTGACAAGCATAAACTGAGAGCTGAGTTTATTCGAGTCTATTAATATGAGGGCCCCACTGCAATCTGGTATCTATTGTTATTCCCAGAAACACGGTTGACTCCAACAACGTTATTCTTTCTCATCTATAAACACTTCACATTTACTGGTCTTACATTTGAGTCATAATTTAATTTCTTCTTGGTTCAGTAGCAAATTATTGACACTAAAACCAGTGCGCCACTCTAGAGAGAGTATTATTTAATCGTCATTTATTGATTGTGTCTTTAACTTTAAAATTAGAAGTATCATCAGCAAAAATACTATCTCGTCGTTTTTATTAATAAATATGATAAATCATTTATAGATGAGAAAGAGAAAAGGCCCAAGAATAGATTTGTGGGACACCCATATTTACCGGGGCCCTGGAGATCTTTTACCATTACGTCAACCCTCGAGTTCGGTGGCTCAAGTACGAAGACAGAAGATTGAGGCGGCGTTTTTCCACCATAGTGACGTAATTTCCTGACCAGAGTTTCATGCTGTACGCAATCAAAAGCTTTTTGAGATCGCAAAATGCCTAGCATCCTGCGACGCTTCCTAAGCCTCAAAGATGCTTTAATGAGCATAACGCCAGCATCAATCGTGGAGCGACCCTAGTGAAGCTGTACTGTTTGTTATTAATGAGACAGTTACTGTTAAAATGTTTCATTAATTGGTTTAATAATAGTTTTCAAATATTTAACTAAAAGTAGGCAAAATAGATATAGGTCTAAAATTATTTGGTCCATATTACACCCTGCTTTTAAAACCGGTATAACTCTACGTGCTCATTAGGTCAGGAACCGCCTCTGGATGCTTACATTAAATATTGTTGCTAGATGAGGTAATATTACATCAATAATCGAATTTATCACCTTAACAGAGATTCCCTAAAGGTCTGCGGTTTTTTTTAATATTCAATTGTCTACATGCACTTATAATGTCTTTCCTACATACATCAGTAAAATTAAACATTTTTGTACATTCAATAACATTATCTTTTAATTATATATATATATCTTTAATATATTTACAATTATCTACAATAGTATATAATATATAAGACATGGGTCTTATATATTAGGCATAGACATATTTCTTTGATAGCCATTGTAATAATAACTCAAAAATATTGTATTGATATGTGCTAATCAAAAATACAGATAAATATTGGTGTAACATCGAGACAAAACTTCATTACTTGTAAGTTTCTGCGATATGGCGGAAATGTAGAACTATAAGAGCAATAGATTATTATGTATATAACTTTTGAAGTATAACCAGACGCAAACAATGTCTAAGATAGACGTAAACTAAAACTATTTCAATCTAGTCATCAGTTTAAGGCATAGACTGTTAGGTATCGTTTACTTCAGTGCGGTCGTTTTTAAGGCTAAATTTATATTTATATGAAATTATACAAAGATCTCAAGTAAATTTGTTATCTATTAATGTTTCAAGGCGGAAGATTTGTAAGCACTTTGGCTCACTCTTAAAACCTTACTTATCATATCATACGTGGTTCATGTCAATGTTATGTCAATAACACACAGATCTAGATCATCTTACCTTATTACTATGTTCAATAGTTATTTTAACTAGCGAGTTAAAATAACTATTGAACGTACGATTTCTTTTAATGATAATCAAAAATACTATAATCGATTCAGAAAAATCTCTGTTCATAGAACAGCTGGTAAAACATGACATAACCAAATACTTTCTGGAATTGAGAGGAATACTACGCATAATTTAATAAAACACGATAAAATCCTTCTCAAAGTCCTTCATAAAAAATGTCCGCAACAATAGACGATACTGGGCAGCCTATCGCTACAACAGTAGGTGGTGGTGATGATAGATATAATATAGATGCAGTCCTCAACAGCAGGTAAACAAGGATTGGCCATCAAAACTAACCAAAATATCATTGCTAGTGTTCCGCCGTATCTTTGAGGAGTCACTGACAAGATGGGCTATATCTCACAGGCTTCTATTAAAACATTTTTCCAGCCACCTACGATAAGTCAGTTTTACTGCCTGTCAAGTGTAAGTGATTATGAATGTGGTCTATGTAATATAGGCCAAATAAAGCGATCCATTACACGTGAAGCACTGCCGGTTCAAGAAGTTTGCAGTATGCGACCATATGCCTGACCACTCCAACCATCATCATCATCAACATTGGTCAAAGATGGTTGGGAGTTACCACGTGTTTCGAATTCAAAAATTCACAAATTTAAACCCAAGCATGAAATTAGTGCAAGACCTAAAGATTACATGAGCTCGTTTTGCGTAAAACGGACAAATTAATAAAATAAAGAAATGCCAGGTAAAAAACTATGACAGAAGACGACAGTTTGACAGCCTCCCCATGACCATGGATCCTGTAAAGTGTCTAAAGCGTCGGAAGTCTCATAAAAATAATAAAACGCGAAAAAATTTGAATATTATAAAACTGATTGATAACCTATTTCTAAATTTGAAAAGAAATTTTCAACTAAACATTGTCAAAAAATTTAAATAAGCTGGACCAAGCAGTTGCTACGGTCTAATAATAGAAGATTAATATTTTTGCTGATAATTGTAGATAGAACATTTATGGGAAATGGAACGGATTATATGCGTTACATTTTAAATCAACCAATCCATCAACATTACCCTGTGTCAGTCCACAGTTGGGCATAGGCCCTCCTATGCACGCCGCTGCTTCCGATCTTCGGCTATTCTCATCCAGCCCACACCGGAAGGTGGTTGTTGTAATTAGGAGAGGCCTTTGTCCAGCAGTATACTGACACTGGCTGATGATGGCTATGATTCTACATATTCGTCTTAATGTAAAAAATATTATAAAACTGCAATATAAGATATAGAAATAAAACAAAATTTGCATTTTATATTAAAAAATCTTTATTTTCGATCGAATAGCTTAAATTTTCTTCTTCTTCTTATAGCAGTCTAGTGTAAGGATCTTACAAATATGATTTACTTTACAAATGAGGGTAACATTGGTTACAAGAAGTACAAAAATATATTTTAATGAACACTTCGATCAAACTGAAGTACTTATCAAGGTTTTAACATCGATATAGATTTCCATTTTAATTTTTCGATACTACTTACACTAATCAAGGTTATTTTTTATTTTTATTGTTTATTAACAATTTAAAAAGATTTAAAAACTAAAACGTACAGAAAAAACTTCAAGTTTGCCATATTGATACGGGTTTTTTATACAGTTTATAACCTAAAATGTATAAAAAACTCATAAGTAAGGTAAGGTCTACATTTTACAGATTTCCTGTCATAAAAGTCGTTCTACAGATCGTAGTACCGAAATCCTTATATATAAGTATTTAATATACTTATATGTGTTTGATAAATTAACTTAAGTTTAATCAGAATGTAATCATAATTAGTAATATTTAAAAAAAATAATTCACAGACAGATTTAATTCACAAAACATGTATTTTTAAAACCCGAGATGGTGGATGAAATCGAAGATGAATCAAGTTAATCATGATTTTAGTTATGAGACAAAACTAATTTTCTTTAAGTAAAATGAAAAAAAAATTCAACAAATTGCTTGTCTTACTTTATTGTCAGTCTCACTTGAACTACGAGAAAAGAAAGTTCTTAATATTACTATTCTTACAAAAAAAATAAACAAGTCCCTTTTTTAAATCAGTACTTTACATTGTTATTACTATTTTACTTCTAAACTTTAACTTAATTACAAATTGGATAAGAAAACAAAAAAAAACAGAAACCACTTAAATTAATCGATCAGTTAAGCACGAAAGTAAATTTAAAAGAAATAACTGAACCGAAAATGAATCATAGCCTAGGTACTTCACTTAAGCACTCACATTTTTTTTGTTTTAAACATAATAAATTACTTAATTAAACTAATCCTTTAATTAACCAAGTTCCGGTTTATTAAGGATACGCAATTGAAAACCAGTATCCGGGTTTTTCCATAGCGTGTTTGACGCATGTCACTTCAATGGAAATTTTTCAATGAGCTACTTTATGCCTCTTAAAAAACACAACAGTTGAGTATATATTTTTAGTCGATTTTACGATCTGTCAAACTTATACTTTTTATGAATTAAATCTACATTTACGGATCTTTTGACAACTTCGTAGAATTTCGGTATTATTAAAGTTACCTTCCGTTACATTACCTTCTTTTCCTTTACCCTTATCGCACTTAAAATTATAAATTAGTAATAGCAGCTCAAATAACCATTGACATTACACAATTTATTTCAGTAATTGTAAACGCCGCAAAGGCTCTGAGATGCCAAAGCCGTGGGAGCGATTTTAATTAATTTAAATATAAAGTATGAGGCGATTGTTTAAATTTAATTTAATTTAATGTAATATTAAATTTCCGAACCAAAATACTTCAAAACATGCGACAATGGCTACTAAAAGCTCAAATAAAAACATCTCACATAAACTAAAGATTCACAAGCTTCGTTAAAATGTTTTTACCCTGCAAAATACAATCGGCGATCAATTGTCACCACTTTACCGTTAATTAAGGACAAAGTACAGTAAAGTAGACCCAGGAGAAGTCGATCACAAAAATATTCACAAAAAAACCTGACGTAGTGAGTAAAAATTACTATCCTTTCAAATATGAACATTCGGATAATACATCGAATGTTTTAACGACAAGGCTTTCCATCATTATCTGCCACAAACTTTATTAATTACAAACAAAGGATTAATCACAGTCATCACGAATGCACATCATGCATTATTCCCGAATTATTCCCGAGTAGTCCCAAGATCTCTAACACAACAGCTTAACTGCCCGGTACCGAGGGATAACAGTGCCATACTAGGGCAACCACTAGTGACGTCACCTAGTCAGCTCTTTCCAGAAGCTTCCTTACTAATCTCCAGTCCTCCATTATATCAGCATCAGGTAGCATGTACACCACGTATGGTGGCGATACCGCCACCTGCCTCCTGCGCCGTTTCCTGCCCCACTCAGCCCCACAAGGCCACAAGTCTACCGTATGCCTCTCTTCCTCAATCTTCCTAATCTTCTCGAGGATCTCTTCTTTTAAGTTCTCGTACGCCAGCCACTTCTCGCTCTGTGGACAAAGAGAAATACAATTAGATAGTGTTGGTTGGAATTAAACAAAAATTCGATAGGTAATAGTTTGCACGGTCACAGACGTGCCATGGATCCTGGAAAGAGCCAGGAAGTAATTTCGAGTGAAATTTTGAACAAGTTGTTTAGTAATCAAACGCGATTGAATAATTTAGCATGCACTATTTAACGTGTACAGTTTTAGCGCAAAAATCCAAAATCTTTAAAATCAGTCTCTGGTTATATAATACCTGATAATTATTTTTTATATGTTATTTACCAGGAAAATAAACATACCATTTACTAAACAAAATGAATGTCATAAAGTTTATATTTAAAATATTAATGATTTATATTACTTTGAGATTATCTTAGCACATCATCATACATTAGCAATCATAAGAAATTCATATATTAATAATTGACACGACATGACGTTATTAGGTTACTCTATGTTTAGCCAACCGCCTGATGATTTAAATTTCAACTATCACCATGATTCAATATAGCGCGAAATTTTTGAAACTAGTAGGAATAACTAAGGTAAAAAAACTCCCCTGTTACATGGGGATCGGTCTCCTTGTGACGGGAGAGTTTTTTTTCTGCAAAGCAGCAGTGTGGAAACACTACCGTGTTCCGGTTTGAAGGTCACCGTATCCTGTGTATTAACTGGGTAAAGGAGACAGAATACCCTATGTCCCAGGTAGAGGGCGGACCATGGTATTGCATGGTACCGCATTAGATCTATATGAGGCGTCGGTGTACAAACTCAATCATCAAACATTTGAACCACGCATGCTACAAATCTAAGGGTGATTCACTATTGTACATCGGCATCATTAGGTATCTTTGAAAAGATATTGTTATAACCAAATGCTTTTAATCTTCCATGCCAGCGACATCTTGAACATATTTTTTAAATCAATGATAAACAATAAGAAAAAGTTAAAAAATAAAGAAAGTTTGTATATATTAGACGAGAGCTTACAGGTTTTGTCATATAAGTCAAGATTATATTATAACCCAGTTACTTCATGTCGTTTCCGTTATTATATCACTTATAACGCTATCATCAACATAACTGTTATAAAACTGGCAACAATGTAACACATAGTGATCTTACCTATTACGCTTTAAGGTAGCGTTACGATGAAGCTTAAGAAACACTTGCAAAACCAATTACGTCTTATCTTTCGCTTATCAGTAAGCTAGGTGTGCCCTGATAAGGAGCAAGCTCTGGCTGTTGTTAATTTATGCAAAACGGCTGTATCCCCAATAACGAGCTGGACCATGATTATCGTCAGTAAATTAATTAACGATTCGTAGATTGATGTGAGTGAAATTTAATAATTACAGATATGAATGATTTTTAAGAGGCCCTGTGTTCTCAATTAAGGGATAGTTTACAAATGTAAGTTAGTGTTATTCAAAGTTGTACACCCACACTATTAAAATAGTAATACGAAACGTTTTAATGTTGCAGTTGTACAACTTTATATTGAAGTTGTTCGTAATTTGTGTGTCCAAATTGAGCTGATCATACGATTATGTATACAAGTGAAATTTTATCAAAAAAAAATATGACGGACTTCAAACAGTATATAACCTTTTACGCAACATAAGTGGGAAACAACGTGCCCTTTGCAGAGACTAGCCTGAGATTTCTGCCGCTGCATTTTAAATCTCTAATATCTATTTAGGTATTCATTTAATCAAAATGTCATATGTGACACGTTTTCTTCTCATAAAATAAAGGATTTGTTAACGAACTAACTTCTATGTAAACTTACGCTATATTACCTTAATACCATATTGCAATTTTTTACCAAAGTTTTACATTAAAATTACATCTTGTGTGGTTTATCTTAAGACATAGATAAATGCGCACTCGAAGAACTACAATTAAGTGAAATATAGTTCAAGTCTATCTTTTACGGTTTCGGCAGCGTTTGAGATTTAATTGTACGAGGTTAGGATTTTTGACGCCGAAACTTACCTAATTTCTTTAACATCTATTAAACTACTTGTAACAAAACTATTTTTTCAATATAGGACCAAATGACAGCTAATACCTATCATTTAAAACAAGAATGAACTAAGTGGGAGACCCAGGCGCGGAGCAACGAGATAACATATAGAAAAAAAATTCTAATGAGCTACATACAGTTCTATCATCGTATATTATACTTGAAACAACTTGAGAGCGAGCATTCCATTTACCATGCTGTTAATCATTTATAAATACTTTTTGTTATAATAACCTTAATACATAAACGTTCCTACTACTATTTTAAATTAATTTAACAGTTAAATTCTGAACGTTTATCGGATTTTAGTTGAAAAGCGTATACATTGTCCCATAAAGATTTCTTATTTTCTTCGCAAGTCTAGTTTATGGAAGAATTAAATTATGTTTTTTAGTATTTCATGTTATGTACATCACAAATGTCTAAGATGAAACCATTTCTATTTTATTGTACATACATTAGATTAGATAGATATAATATAATTGTTTTAATTTTTATATTACATAAAAAAATATTATCAACTTAAAATAATCATTATTCATATTATTTCATGTCTTAGTTAATGTAGAATAATGGGTGAAAACTTGATACTTGGCAGTGAGTTTCAGGTTTCGGACCGACTAACTTAAAAGCCACTCCGAACTTTCGGTTTCGGTTTGGGCCGGAAAACGAGTTTTGGTTGGACTCTAATTTTCACATATCTAACCTAACTAGGTTTTTCATTTTTTATGGAGTAGTGTAGCAATGAAGATAACGTTTATCTAATAGCTAACCATACGTCTTGCCATTATTAAGAAATACGGAATCAGTCGCCACAATTTCGGTCCTCGGTCTGCGATAATAAGCCGTTCTCGATGTTCGTTGCCCTTTATCCAGATATCAATATGTCTCAATTTCTCGGCTTTGCAGGCACCAGATAATGTTTTCATCAGGTCAAATTAGCTGCTGGAAAAAGTAAAGCAGAAACTAGCTGGGTTGCAGAAAACTTTTGAACGATTTACTTCCACATCATTAAAGCATTCAAAGCAAAATTATAATTAAAAGATCATTCGTCTGTAATTTAGATTTTACTTTGATTTTTAAAATAGACATTTTGCTATCATGCCAACAAAAACAGCATCGTTTATTGCCAGCTATATTCAAGTTGGTACGTTTTATTACATTAAATAAAATTTAATGGCATTTTAAGTAAGTTATCTTGCTCATATCGATAAAAATATCAGTATTTTTTGTATCGTAATAGACTGTTTACTGAAATGTAAATAATTTTATCTATACTTTGATTGTAAATAAGCGTTAAAAGTAATTTTCGTACGGAATTGTAATATATATATATATATATACGTTAGTCACGTACACTTATATGTTTTTATACATTTAACACTTATATTATGTATTATAAGCTTAGATAATTATATAATTTCATTTAATAATTGAATTCAATTATATAATTATCCTAGAGAGATTCTCCAAAGTTCCGCATTAAAATTCGAAACATAGACCATAATTACTAAATGATCGGATCATTTGCTTAAACTAAAATAACCAACTTTGATACTTCGGGCTTTAAAATAATCTAAACACCAAATAAACATACGTAACAAGACACGACAAAACCATAAAACTCATCAAATACGTTTTAGGATCAACGGATATCTTTTGTCAGAGAAGAAAGATGTAATATTTGTACACCGATTTTAAACAGGGGTCCCGTTCACGCAGGTATCGTTCGACCATTGTCATGCCTACCTGGTTTAAGCGTACCTCAACTAAATACAATGAAAGATTTTAAAAAACGCCCCAAAAACACGTGATACAGAATCATTGTCGTCGAATAACCGTTCTTTTAAATGGAGACTCGTAGATTGTACCTTTTGCATTTTTGAATTAAACTCTAAATTCAATTTTATAAATTTTTGCTGGAAGAATATCTTATTATATAAAACTTAGGTTTTCTGATCTACACACTATTGAACCTGATGTTACATAGAATTATTTAAGGTTATGTTTGAAATTTATACGTGCTATAGTTATATTTTTAATTGACCATGAGGATTTTTTATTCTTGAAGTTATGCTTCCAGACTCATGTCTTTAGTAAGCTTCATCTAACACAGAGTTCGCGAGAAGCTCCGTCCCACGAACTAGGTGGCCCACATTTTTGCTAAAACGGAGGCCACACGTACAGAAGGTACGTCAGTTAGGTATTAGTTTATGTCTCTAAGGATCGTCGACGATCGGTTTACGGACCGGACGCCGACGGTCTGGCGACGTATTAATCGATTGCTGGGGCGGTGAGAACCGCCCTGGAACGCGGGTGTATCTAGTATACGCGTGTGTGTGTGTCGCTGTGCTCGTAAGCGAGGGCGAACTACAGGTGAGTGTGCTATCCCTACTCGTGTGGTGTGTAGGGTCTGATGTAGGGACCCCGTTGGGTCCGGAGTATCGGCGAGGGCCACACGTACAGAAGGTACGCGAGTTAGGCATTAGTTTATGTCTCCTACGCCGACTGTCTGGCGACTGTATTAATCGATTGCTGGGGCGGTGAGAATCGCCCTGGAACGCGGGTGTATCTAGCATGCGCCGTGTGTGTGTCGCTGTGCTCGTAAGCGAGGGCGAACTACAGGTGAGTGTGTGCTATCCCTACTCGTGCGGTGTGTACAGTCTGATGTCGGGACCCCGTTGGGTCCGGAGTCCCATGAGGGATGCCGATCTCCGTGCAGTAGCCGCTTCAAGTTGGCAGCAAGAAGCGAGGGATCGGCCGTTTTGGCGTTCATTGAAAAAGGCCTATGTCCAGCAGTGGACAGATAAAGGCTGCTGCTGATGATGACTAAGATAGTTACTACAATCCTCTGCAAATCCTGCAAATGATAACGTAGTTAACGATTAAGTTGAAAATGAAACGAAACTGTCACGGCTCGCTCATAACACCAAACCAAAGACCTGGAAACGTAACAAAATGGCGTTTTAATTGATGAATTAACTCCGCGGTGTTATAATGGTAAGTCATTTAACTTACCGTTATCGTCATAAGTCTTTCAATAATCCACTCTCTCACCATGATAGCATGGTGTCGACTTCTAAACGATCCAGATTAACCTTAATAACAGTTTTTGCGCAGATGGTCTGGCATCTGACCTCCACAACCCAAAATAGTAATTGACTTTCGTTGGATGTACTGCTTTATTTATGACTTTGAACATGTATAAAGCATGGATCATGTTCCTTATAAAACAATTAGATGATCGGCCTACATTGTCGTAACTAAACGGAAAACAACTATAACACAAAGTTGTTTCCCGCGGGATTCAAACCCACGGCCTCCAGTTTATAATGCAAGAACAATAACGCTAGTTTACGGTGAAGGAAGTGGCTTTCGCTTTGGCATAAAACGCCACGCATGCGATGGTTCTGTGTCAGATTCTTTACATCTACTGTAGGTTTTTTATGGACCCAGTATAGTCACTGTTATGTTTTCTTTTAACTTACACTAATTAATAAACAACATTTGTACTTATTATCTCAATAAAGCATTAATTTCAAATGAACATCATACATGCATCGTCAGCCTGTGTTAGTCCACTGCTGGACATAGATGCCATGCCTGCAACATGCTTCCCCGAACGCACACGTCAACCATTACGGGGTTTTTGGATCGTATCCCACCACGCTTGTTTTTGCACGTGTTTAGACCGACATTTGACATGTACAATCGTCACAGGGACCATCTTACTAATAACAATTGGGTCATAGGGCCAAATTGCCCTAACCAACTAGGAAACAGCAATGAAAATTTGTTGAGTCTCCGCAGGATTCGAACCCACAACCTCCTATTTCTAAAGCACACGCACTTACCACTAGGCTACGGAGGCATAAATGAACCTCAAAGAGTGTAATAAAAAATTAACATGATATAACTTTAACATCCGAAATGTATAGCCAATTATAATATTAAAATATCCATTTTTAAAAGAGAACAGGTAAACGCCACGATGCAATTCCATTGCACATCAAGAAATGAGTTATGCAGCAATAAATAACGCGTATGTCATGGCCAAGAATATACGGGCATTTAAAAACGCTTTTAAAACGATATTGGTATTAAGGGATAGTATAATTATTAATATGTTTCCATGAGAAATAAACATATGTATGTAATTCTGGTATTATTTCAAAGAAACCTCCTAAACTTTGCTCGAAAATTCGTTTTACTAGGTAAAGGCATTGTAATCGAGCAATCATTATTTTCTCTTCCTACGAACATCTTTTCTCATTTTTTTAATATACAATGATTATATATAGGCCAAGTATGAATAGTACTGAAAATTTCTGCACTAATTGTTATTATTAAACGATCTGAAGCAACTGTTTATATCAGAATGCTTATAATTCACTGATATCCTCTATTATATCTTCTTTTCACAGCATAGGCCCATTGAGGAATATTATTTGACGCAAAAGAGTACCATACGTAAAGAATTTTCCTTTAAACTAAAACTAACAATTCCACTTATTCAATGATAAGCTATATCAATAACGTAAAAGAAAATCAGATGTTCATACAAGATGGTTCCTAAATGTATCCATTTTATAAGCAAATGGTTTCTATATCACTTGGCACTACGCCAAACACAAAATACGACTCACGTCGTTTCGTACTCTTCAAACGTCAACCGCAACTTTGACATCGCCTGTCACTTACACGTCAATATGACAAGCTACGAATTCGCAAACGTCAGCTGGAGACGTGATTGCATTCGAGTATTCGTTCTAATGAATCGTTCACATTGTAATTGCTAATACTGTGTAATAATACAACTCTGAAACTTTCATTGACGTTGATGTTCTTAAAAGTACAAACAATAAAAAATCGAGAAGGATATCCAATTATAATTATTACTTGAATTCCTCAACTATCAGAAGTAACAGAGTTCATCGACCTTTAGCAAAAACCATAATCCATATCCAATAAAATTGAAGACAACAAAAAAACTAGCTTTATTTATATAGACTTAAGTCTATTTTATTTTGATTAAAATAAATAACAAATTATTGGTATAAATTTTGCTATCTGTAAAAGCTACTATTCACAATTAACCTTTGTGTTTCTGAACCCTACGAAATAAGTAAAAAATAACATTGCAGACACTTAAACTTAACAAAAGTAAAGGGATTCACTCACCTAAGCGTTTCACCGTGTTCACCGTCGTAGTTAATATATTTAGCTAATTAAAGTCACTATTGGTAAAAGTACTAAAGATAATAGCGCAGAAGAAAGAAATTCTAAGCTGTAATCCTATTTAAGTATCACTCCTTGCAAAGCTAATAAAAGTGGTATAACAAAGTCATTTATTGTTTCACTCCTCACTAGTCTGACTAATTGCACTATAATGACGAAAGGGTAATTTTATCTTGTGACGGGAGTATTGTCTCACGCTCGGCAGAATGAAATTAGCAAATTTAGATAGAACAAGGGCAGTGTGAATCATTCGGCAATGGATACTAAGCTGACGTCGATGATTGTCTGCTAAAATCAAATTAAATATCATTTTAGTATAGGACGATCTTTAAAAAATATAGAGTATACGACTAAATAATTCCGTGCTACAAACTATGTCAGAATCACAGTAACATTGTCGTATTATGACGATATATATAATATAATATAGCAATAGTATACATGTAAACAAAAATTATTTCTTTAGAATGCACACGCACTATTTGTTTTACTTTTGTCAAACAAATTACTTTTATAGGAGGCCTATGTCCAGCAGTGGACTATCAAAGGCTGATGATGATGATGATGATGATGAATGATGTATAACATGCATCAGGTACTGCTGTTGTCCTTTGTGAGAAAACAAGTCTTAATTGAACTCGTAATCACTAAATAATAACAAAACTTAAAAAACAACTGCAAATCGAGTATTTAGACTTTTCTCAAAGACCAATGTCACTTGTGTTTTTGCAAAATATATTGTCATGTTTTTATATTCTCTACACAAGTAAAATTAGGATGTCCAATAATAACGAGACATTTAGGATTGTATATTGTTAACGTTTTGTGATCTTTTCTAATACAAACTGTAGCAATGTTACATTCTACATGATTTTAATGTTTTGAACCATTCTGTCGCATTCGTTAAAACGTGTATTTACCTGTATATGGCTAACCTAACATTTTATCTACAGATTATTTATATACATTTCCTGATTTGATACGTTATTTTGTATATTCTGTTATTGCATCTTTTGAAAGCGTTTATTGTGGATATAGGCATTATTTTAGTTTCATTATTTATACTTGGCAGTTATCTTTGTTAAATTATTATAAATAATTTTAGACACATGATCATTATGTTGTTATTGTTTATCTTTTACGATTCTATTTAGCAAATGGTATACAATGATACTATTAAGCCACCTAAGCGTAGATTTGATTTTTATTAAGTTTATAATTTGAGAAGATATCATTGTCACGGCAGAAATTTCTCACATTATTGTGTTATAAACACATTTTTTTATAAGACTAAATTATTCATAAAGATTTCCCTTATTTATAAACATAGGTTTCCAATAATGCCAAAGATATTTAAAAAAAATGATATAATAGTTAACGGATAACTTGAGATAAATAAAAATACATGAGTATAAAAAATAAAACCGTGACAAATCCTTTAGAAACAATAATCGAGATGTCAAATAATGCGACAATAAATAGATTTAGCAAAAAATATAGAACAAAGATTGACATCAAAATAAAACCGATCAGGAGTTAGCACAGATGAACATCTGTGTACAAAATAAGATTTTGACGTACAGAGAAGAGAGAAGATAAGTCCAAACGTAATATAGTTAACACGTTAACGGCATCCTTTATAGTCAAATCAATTGCAAGCATCAAGGATATGGTATATTGTTTGTAATATTGAAAAAAAAAAAACGATAAACGCTATTATTATTTGTCAATATATTTGTATTTACAATTTTAAAACTATCCTATCAGAAATAATATATTGCCATCGTAAACTATTGTGCACGAAAGTCGACACTGAAACATTATACGTTGCATGTCACGTCATCCGGCAAAATGGCGGCGCGCGGCTCGTTTTGGCGGGAACGCGGGCGCATCGCTAACAAGATGGCCGCCTCGCTTCCGGGAAACGCGCCGAGGCCACTCCGTAAAGGGCACGAGCGCGTCAATAATAATACTTCATGTTGTCACGTCATTCGTTTTTATATGTATGCGTTGGTGTTGCCAATGTGTAAAATGTTTTAGTTAATATAAAAAAATGTTTAAATTATTTAGTACAATTTGTTTTGATGAACTTATGTTTAATTCATCACTCATAAACGTTTAACGTAAATTTAACAGAATAGATTATTTAAGATACTTACACGACTACAAAAAATAGATATTTTAAATACAATCTAGATATTTACTAGGTTAATAATAAATTGAAAAGTTCACAGTTTTTCAAAAAAATAAAATCATAATATTTAAGAGAACTTTTCTATACTTATTTAAATTTAACAGTACGATATGTCTTCCAACTGGTTAATTTACGATATAAGGAATGACTTAAGTTTGTTTCTACTAATAGGCGTCAATTACAAACTGGATAACGAAAAATTTTGTAGAATTAAATGCAAATTTCTTATCTATTACATTTAAAGCTTAGCTATGTCTTAATTTAAACAAAATATTATCAACAGAGCCCAGCGTTAAACCACCAACTTCTTGCAATACAATACTATAACTAGGTAAAGCCCCTTGCAAGAAGGCAAAAACAAATAATTGACTTTATAACAGCAACGAATATACAACGTTAAGAATCAAACATTAAAAGCATACTTAAAAATATTAAAACATAAACAAAACTAGTCCAACAATACACTTAAAAGGAACACTGTACAAACAGACCGACGTATGACAAGAGTTAGCGAGAAACATGCCTCAGTAACCTGATTAGGAAGAACCCTTATTGGTATGTCCGTACAAAACTCCTTTATGGATTAGTCATTATGACTCAAAGCATTGCTCATCTGACAAGTTAGTGATACTATAATAAGCCGTAATAGCTTTAAGTTTTTATGTATCAAGCAGCGTTAGCAATACACCTGGCTCGTAAGAAAGATAGCTTAAGAGGTCAAACGTACTTTTATTTTAGTTATTGGTTACGAAGGTGGACGAGCGAACGGGCAACTTCATGGTAAGTGGTCACCGACGCCTGGCAATACCAGTGGTATCACCAAAGAGCTGCCTACCGTGAGATGTTGGATATTAAGTCTCCTTTACCCACTAAATACGCTACGCTGCCCTCCAAACCGAAACACAGTAGTGTTTTTACATTACTGCTTTTGGCGGTAGAATAGGCACCGCGATGGTACCGGCCCAGATGGCTGTATGTAAATAGGGTTCCAACCACTATCAATACGTTGTATGCTAGTAAAAATGGTAAAAAAGTAAAGTGTAGATTTATGTCTCGTAAGCGTTTTGTCTACCCAGTAGTTAATAGCTACGGTAACCCTCAAACCGGAATGCAGCAGCATTTGTAAAGGGCTGATTTGTAAAAATAACATTGAATTACAATAGACATGTGTAGGTACTTAATAACTTATTTTGCCTGCCCGCTTTTGAAAAACTGTTTATGAATAAGTAGTGCACCTTATCATCAGAGAAACGATTAAAGTTCAGTAAATACTTTAAAAGTTCATGAGAACTTTAAAGTATTACATTTTACTAGGTGACCCGGCAGACTTTGTACTTCCACAATTGATAAATAAAAGATCGACGACACATTTGTATAAGATTTATCAATCAACTTAAAAATAAATCTGATAGATAATTCACTAACTGTAGTTATGTGAAATTAAGATTATTTTTTACCTCTAGAGACCAAAGACGTAATTTTTTTTTTCAATTCCAATATTTTTTTATATAATTGCACCTTTTAAACCTTCCCTGGATTTCCACAAATTCAAGACCAAAATTCCAGCCAAATCGGTTCAGCCGGTCTCCAGTTTTAGCGAGATTAACGAACAGCAATCCATTTGTATTCAAGATTTATATATAAATGTATAAAATTATGTTTTAGCAAAGCGTAGTTAAAAAAAGCCATTTGACCATGAAAGAGTGTCAAGGTGGATAACGACTAAACAGGAATTATTTTGTTTAGTTATTTTGGAATTCATCATAATTAATGAGAAGTTTCAATGATAGATAAGTAAGATTTAGAAAACATTTAAACGTTTTCTTTTAGAATAATAGATTTTAGAATAAATTTTACTCATGTTTATTGTAAATATATACATAGGTTAAATAGTTTTGTGAGTTCGTCAATGACTAAAATCTGTGTTCTGATTTATCAATTCTGATAGCAAGCCTTTATAAATAAACAAGTTATTGTTTATACAAATAAAAATTACACCACATATTTAAAGGCACGATTATATGCACGTCTACCAAAGTTTTATTTAATTTTTATTTCGACTGCGATCAAATGAGATGTTTAATAATGCAAAGTATAATAAAATGACTACCATTTAGTGTCTTCAATGCATATCCTTATAGACAACCACGGTGTGATATTTGATGCTAATTGCTTTGTGTTTGACTCCATGATGTTATTTGGTAAGATATAGTAATACATAAGTTTATCGGTAAGAAACATAGTTCATAGCAAAGTTTGATATGTTCATTTGCTTCTTAATATTTTTATGTATCCACAAACAAATCTCCCTGTAACATTCATTTGCGGATTATGGTAGTCGATATTTATGTATATATTGTCTGTTATCCGCGACTTCATTCGCGTGAATGTACCTATGTAAAAAAATCATTTGTATTTTTTTTAAAAAGTGGCCTAAGTTGTTCCCTGTTATATCAGCTATTTTTGAGACAGAGTTTCGTCAAAATTAGACCAGCCATTCCAGAGATTACCAGAACAAAAAAAGAGACAGACTGTATTAAAATAATGTTGTTTTGTTATATGCATCGGTTATATCATAACGTAATCACTAATAAAAGGTTAATTTATGTTACAAACACACACTCCAACATTTATTTATATAGTAGTTGTAAACCTAGAAGAAATATAGTGTTTAGCAAGTTTACCATGTTCACAAAGAATAATATATATGCATTGTATCTTTAATATTTGTTTGTAATTTGGTAGTAGATTATTTATACAGGGTGAAATGAAAAATTATATCAAACTAGATGGGATAGACTTTCATCTAATTTTTCTCAACATGGTTAAAATTAATACTGTCACCCCATTTCGTTATGACGTTGAATTTTGGGGCACCCTGTAGATACATACAGTAGTTCACAACCTAAGTAATGTTGAACCAACATACTATCCACAATTAGTTCGGTACAAGTAACCGCAGACAGTCTTACACAAATACCGCTATCAGAGACCTCTTGCGGGGCCCACGTTCGCTCTGAACTGATAAGGCGTGACGTAACACCAATTAACCTCACGCCACGGTCCGTCAGTGAATCACGCTTAAGGAATGCGCAAGATGCTCTCATTGTTTATCGATCGTTTATGGGCATACGTGTTATGGTCTAACGCTATCCTTAATAGCTCGTAAGGACGAAGAGCAAGGTTACCGACGTCTTTCACGTTTTTTTCGAATACTTCAACATGAAAAATTTTTCTATCTGCCATATATTTACTGCCAACGAAGAGAGACGAGCAGTGAGGTCGAAAAGTGGTCACCGACGCCCATTGACATCGGCAATACGAGGGGTATTACCAATGTGCTGCCTACGTGAGACATAGGATGTTACGTCTCGTTCACTCAGTGCACTGGCTACGGTGCCCTTCGAATCGGAACACATTAGTGTTTTCACACTACTGGTTTGAAGCAGAATAGACACCGAGGTGGTGCCGCTCCAGACGGCCCTTGTAAAAGGGTGTATCCAACAGTAAAATTGCATGTTGTTCTTAGCACAAATGTATTTATGTTTTGATTGAAAGTCGAAATAATTGTATTAAATCTGAACTCCTTCAAGCTTTTATGGTCGTCAAATTTACCATCGGTAGCACAAATTCAACTCGTCTAGACAGGAATAGGTGAGAAACTCCGTGACCATTTTGTAATATGCGGATGTATTGTTACGAGTTTGTAGTCCTACTATTTGTTGAATCATTTTTGACTTATGAAATATTTTAAATTTGTCAATAGTAAAAAATGTTTGCTTTCAAAAGCTTTCATAATTAAGTTAACTATGCTATGGTTGTTTAATAACAAGATCAGTGAAACTTCATAAATTCTTTTATTTACGAAATAGTTAAAAGTCAAAATTCAATTTAATTGGGATAAGAATTAATAAATTCTACCTTTAAAAGTGATTAATAAGGCTCGAAGTTATTTAGAGCTTACATTAACGATATACTTAATTAAAAAAGCAATTATTTATCAAAGGCGTTTAAAATTATTTTGAAATTAAGATATGACTCTAAAATTTGTTAATATAAAACGTAAAACTTAGAAATCTTTGTACAACGGAAAGTGAGATGAACTCTAAAAGTCTGTTTTGATAGATAAACTGAAACTAAAAATTCCTTACCACCATTGGGCAAGATGGTGCACGTTGCTAAAGGGCTGGTGTGTGATGAGAATAGCTGAAGATCTGAAGGCTAAGCATTAGGAGCTTAGTCCAGCAGTGACTGACACAGTGATTGTCAATGATGATATAGACACCATTTATGTTTACAACATTCTTCAACCATCTTTAACTAAGACATCAATAATTTGTCGAGCTAGCAATATATACAAAATAATTTTTGCTTAAGGAAACCATCTTGAATCAACTGGAAAATACAGGAAACACTCGAGTAAATATTGCTAGCTTGTAACTTTTCTTGAAACATTGATTTGAAGTAGAGAACGCGTGAGTACAGTAAATATATCAAATATAAGTTTTAAGCGAATAGCGTTTTTGTTACAGTTTTAAAGGCATTTTTTCTATCCTATGTTAATATACATTATCAGAAACATTTAAATACTACCGCTGATTAGTATTATGATGTTTATCTATTAATGACAAAGATTAATTGTAACGTAAAAATACATAAAAATATCTGTATTTGTATCAGAATTTATTCAATAATAACAGTGTTATTTTTTAATCGATTTAAATGTTAACCGGTGGGAGGTCATCTTTTTACAGGAGACCGTCTGGGTGGGTACCACCACGGTGCCTATTTCTGCCGCGAAGCAGTAGTGTTAAAACCCAGCTGTGTTTCAGTTTAAAGGGCACCGAGGCCAGAGTATTTACTGGGTAAACTTGAGACTTAACACCCTATGTCTCACGGTTGGCAGCGCATGGGCGATACCACTGGTATTGTCAATGTCTGATGGGAAATCAGGCGGACCGACTGGTCGTCTGCGTGCGTATGCCATAAAATCAGCTTAAGACGTCATCGATCCGCTTCACTACATAGCATAAAACAAAGCATACATAGGGATATAGGGACAGAGAGCTTTCTCTGTTCCTATAAATCTTTATCCCTAAATCTTTCAAACTACGCAATTGATTTCGAAACGGATTTTTCTTTAAAGATAGAATGATTAAAGAAGAAGGTTTACATGTATAACACATGCTTAATACTTTAGGAATATTTTCTATCAGCCTAGATCCCGTGCGAAGCAGGGGCGGGTCGATAGTACTACATGTGATGTTATATCTAGTTTACCTAGTAATTACACTGCCTATAGTGGCATTCAAATCGAAACACCATAGTATTTAAACACTATTGAGCTGCGGTAGAAATAGGCACCGTGTTAGTACTACCCCAGACCGTCCTTTGTAAAATAATAATATCTATATCTGTCATAGTCTACAGTCGAGTTCTGAGATGATCCATTAGAGATCAGCCAACTAAGCAGGAGATATAACAGTGCACAAGTGTACGCGCAAACACAGGCGCACTCCCTGTACCTTTATACTCTCAAAGGCCGATGGGACGGATAACCAACACGACCGGGGAGAGATGAGGCACAGGAACGACTTTTTAAGTGCCCATTGAACGCATGGATCATCTTACTTTTCAGACATTTGGGTGAGCCGCCCAAATTACCCTACATACATCATCAGCCTTTGTTAGTCCACTGCTGGACATAGGCCTCCTAATACACCCTATCCATTAGGGGTTTGGACCGTATCCCACCACGCTGGTCCAATGCGGGTTGGTGGGTGGACCGACTTTTACATGCCCATCCGACGCATGGATAATCTTACTTTTCAGACATTTGGGTGAGCCGCCCAAATTACCCTAACCAACTATAAAACAACAATGAAAATTTGTTGAGTCCCGCAGGATTTGGACTCACGACCTCCGGTTTCTAAAGCACACGCCGTTACCACTAGGCTACGGAGGCAGTTAAAAAATAACCATAGCACAGTAGATACTATTAAAGAAATACACTATGATAAGAAAGTAATGGCTGCCTATTTGGCATTGAAAAAATTGTAGCAAAAAGTCGCACCAAGTTGTGTCTTTGTAGAAATATAACAGAACGCTTTTGTATAACAATAAAGTAATAAAAAAATTACAAAGTCAAGTCATGAAGAGCAGTAATCATGTTGTCGTTGTAATAGACGTTTTCGTTAAAGAAAGCAACGTGGGAATAACCTCGCTTTATAGGTAATTACGTAAGCTAATTAAATGGAGAATGCAAGTTGATATATGAGTCTATTATTTACATTAATTATTAATACCAAGGACAATACCCGCTATAGTTTTAATGCATTAAATGTTATAACGGTTCTGTACATACAGTTCTTATGTTAAAAAATTACCATTAATTAAAAAACTACACAAAAACATTTAGCAAAATTGTACAAAAATAAGATTTAATCAATTAAATTTATTACTAGTTTCTTTACAATATATCAATGTTTATTTTATAGCTTTTTCTTTTTATTATTTTAGTGCTTTAAGAGGATTCTCTTAATTTTATTTTCTAATAAAGATCTATCGTGATTTTGTATGTTAATTTCTTTTAATTTTAACTTAACATTAGAGACTGCTATTAATACGATATTTGTATATTAACTAATTATTAACAAAAAAATAACAACGTTGTCAGCATGATATCGTCATCCTACTTTAACAAAGCATAATTGATAGTAAGATATAGGTAAACAGCATTAAAACAATATAGATATTAAGTATGACGGCAAAAATGACCTACTTTTAAATAACGGTCTTCGTAGCACCCAAGGTTCTACGAGCCCTCTACGAGCTACGAAACCCTCATGTGTCAAAGTGGCGTTTGGCTGAGAATTTGAAGGTCACAGTGGACCTTTGAAAACACAGACGGGATACAAGGAACATGTATGGTATGGGCTAGATAAGACTTCCGTGATTATTGATTCGAATCCAAGACACTTTTCACCCATTCACTCCAGTCGTTTGATTCAATAGAAATATCCGATTTTGATAAATGTTTAAGAACGTATGTATTATTTACAATTATTATACAAAGTAATGAATTATTATTAGCTTATATTTGAAGTATAATTTTTGTACAGAAATACAATCTATTTAGAATAAAATATTGCCAAAAAGGATTCATTCAATGTTCGTTTACAGTCTGTTGTTTAGAGTTTGTTTTTGTTGACAAATATTTTTGAGATCTATAAACGTTATTATCCTAAAAACCATAAAATATTGTATGTATGTAACTATATAAAACTATAAAAAAGTAAATATTTCATACATTATTATATCTAACTAATTATCCACAAATAAAATACTTTATTCGATGAATGTACTATATTAACCTAGACTATTGTGACAAATAATTCGTTTTGTATAAAGTCGGTATTAAAAACACAAATGCGACAATTTTTATTTCTTCAGGATGCAAAAAATCTATCTACTGACCTACTGAAAAATTAAATTGGGTAAATTTAGTAAAAAATAAAATAACTAATTTAACATACATTTTATAGGAGCAAGATTCATGAAATTTGAACACGATCAAGGGACCGGTTTGGTAAAGGAATAATATAGATAAAAATATAAAAAGATCATCATCATCATCGTCATCTGGCTGTGTTGGTCTACTGCTGGACATAGGCCTTCCCTATTACACGCCTTCTCCATTAGGGGGTTTTCGGTCCGTATCCCACCACCCGGCTCCAATGCCGGTTGGGGGGTGATACAAAGATATTTCAGGATAATAACGCAACACCACATGAAAAGACTAGAAACACACTGATTTTCCATTAGGAGAAACGAAACTACGCCTTCTTGTCAGCAGTAAGGGTTACTGGGATACTGATTTTTGAAATCAGTACGCCCCCCGAAATGTCAAAATTACTTAACTATTTAACATTTGCTCTTCAGTTCGTTTCTAATCGCAAATCTTACGTTTTAAATTACATTATTAAATTATCCTTACCAATGTATTAGTTTTAAAATATAAGGGTGAATTCAAGGGTGGTTTACAAACAAAATCAACCTTCTAGCTGCTCTAAACATTGATATAATGCCACAATAATAGAGTATTTTAAAATAAAAACGTAAATAGAAACGAACACTATATTGGCATGGCTACACGACATCGCGTATTGATTTTAGTTGCCCTCAACATTTTTTTCTAAGGCTTCACTTTCATGGCTCAGCCGGCGCCCAGGCGACTGGGCATTAGAAAATCGATGGAAACTTTCCGGGAAATATCTTGGTTATACTCGTAATGTGTAGGGGAAATAATTGTTTTTATAATGAATGTTCGTATCAATTAAATAATTTATAGTATAGGGTTGGGGACAATTTGGGCCGATCAACCATTTGTCTGAAAAGTAAGATGATCCATGTCAGATGGGCATGTAAAAGTCGGTCCACCCGCCAAGCCGCATTGGACCAGCGTGGTGGGAAACGGTACAAAAACCCACTAATAGAGAAGGCGTGCTATACGGGAGGCCTATGTCCAGCAGTGGACTAGCACAGGATATAGTACAACCGCTAGAGCGATAGTAAATAAATTTTATACCGTCAATACGACTATCCGCAAAAATCTAAAAATAAAACTGGTCAAGCTACTAAATCATTTATATAAATATCTGATCAAAGTATTGACTTGAATGACAATTCATTTTAAATAATTTATAATCCTTCATAGTCATATTGGATCAAAAATCCTATCAAGGGTTTTTAAAATTTGTTGCAAAGACGCTCGAAGTGCTTCTGTATATAAATCGGACTAATACACTATCCATTAACACACAAATATGCAATCTTATGCAATCTTAGCATATTTCTATTATCTCGTATTTGTATTTTATGTTTCATACAAATTTGAAGATGTAGAGCTCAAAATCGTAACTCAACCCGACTACAGCCTGTTAGGATAATAGTGATGATGATTTTTGTTAAAATGTTACATATTCATTAAAATACTAAAAAAATAATTACCAAAGGCTTTAGGCTAAGAAACAGCATCAAAACGCTGATAGATATAGATAATGTCCAGACATTTTGGACCTCTGTTATACTAGATATTATGTGCTGATAATATTAACAATTAAGAGCACATAATCGAACCAATTTAGAGCTGTATCATCATTTGCCTAAACCCTTAAGCCACTACAATAGCTTGTTTGTATTTTAAGAGTATCGCAAGTAGTTATTTTTATATTTTATTTTATCATCAGCCTTTGATAGCCCACATAGGCCTCCCTAACACACTCCTATTTATTAGGAGCTTTGGACCGTACCCCACCACGCTGGTCCAATGCGGGTTGGTGGGTGGACCGACTTTTACATGCCCATCCGACGCATGGATCATCTTACTTTTCAAACAATTGGGTGATCGGCCCAAATTTCCTAGCCAACTAGGAAACAGCAATGAAAATTTGTTGTGTCCCCGCAGGATTCAAACCCACGACCCCAGTTTCTGAAGCACACGCCTATACCACTAGGCTACGGAGGCAGTTCTGATAATTTAGAGTAGTTATTATAGGTCTTAAATAATTTATAAAAAATTGTTTTTTAAATTGTGAATATTAAAACAGGTGTTTTTTTTTAATATTTTATGTCGTTATTACATAAGTCCTATGTTTGTGTATACTTCAAATATTGTTATCACTGTTGAGTTTACCTATAATTGGAATACACCTATATAAGGGACCCGCCCCTGCTTCGCACGGGAGCTATGCTGATATAAAATATAACTACAATATTAAGCATGTGTTATACATATAAAACTTTCTCTTCAATCACACTATCTATTAAAAAAAACGCATTGAAATCCGTCGCGTAGTTTGAAAAAATTTAATCATACATAGCGATATACGGACAGAGAAAGCGACTTTGTTTTATACTGTGTAGTGATATGAGTTAACCTGTAACATGCATATTACTTATATAAATGTAACTAAATTACATGGTAATGACGTACCTATTTAAAAAAAAAAATATGTTATAGCCAATTACATGATACAACTTTGCCGACTTTATTATGGTACAGCATCGAATTTATTCTAAAATTTTAAAGATGACGCACTCGTGTACAAATAATAGAGATAAAACCAAAAGTTCAAGGTATGGAGAAAATGCAATAAGGAACTGAAAACTCCTTAAAGTCTAAATAATTTTTATTATCGAAGTAGTACTTTATATGTAAGGAACGGTTAAGGGCCATGTAGGTAGTGCGTAGAGTGGGACAAGTAGAATACAGGAAGTCGTGATAGGCCACATCTTTTATAAAAGGGAGCACAATTTTTTGTGATAGAACAAAGTTATTGGTGTAAGATGAACAGTTCAATATAGAAGAAGGAATTAAACACAGGATAAAAAATGTGGGGGCAATTTCGTTAGAATAAAACTGGAAAAGTATTTAGTAGAAGTAAAAACCTATAATCAAAACTTTAAGATAAGTATACTACTTTCACCAATAAAGGAATCGTAACATATATATATATTAGCATGAGCCACTTATCACACTCTCAGGCTTTCTGTTTAGTTTATGAAAATTTTTATGATTAGGTATATAATACCGACGGTGAATTTACGGTATTAAAAGCAGACTTTAACATAACTAGGAAATAAATACCAGACGTATTGATGATAACTCATAAATAGATTAATAGCAATATTCTAAGATGTGCTTCCAACAGATATACTATACTACTATAACCATTTCTTAATACACTTATAATGCTCTAGCGACCCGCCCCGGCTTCTCACGGGTGCAATACTGATATCTGTAAATCTATATAAAAATATATAAATTTATCAGCGTACCCTAAAATATTATGCATGAATTATACATATAAACCTACCTCATCCATTACTCTATCTTTTTTATTAAAAAAAAAAACTTCATCAAAATCCGTCGCGTAGTTATAAAAAATTAAAGCGTACACAGGGATATGGGGACATAGAAAGCGACTTTGTTCTATAACATGTAGTGATTTACATAGTTAAGACAGGTTCAGGTACAGGTAAGTACAGTCACATATGAAATAAAGTTTAAGAACATTATCCTGAAAACATTATGTACTCTAAATAGTAGTTAGCGACTTACCATCGTATATCTTATCATAACAATGTTCAGCTGAATTCCACATACCAGCAATGTCATTAACAGTCCATGGCTAGAAAACACTAGCAAAGAACACTTCATATTCCCAGTAACAGAGCTAGAGAAACTTTTATAAGTCATTACTCAGAATAAATTACGGTCGGACACGAACGCTGTAATGTCTTTTCGTAATGTTGTTTTTGATTTTTCTAGGTTGATACTCGCTCGTGTATATTTGTGTAAACAACTCCTTACATTGTAGAAAAGTAATGTAACAATATCTTTTAGAAACTTGAAATACCGGCATCAAATTACAAACTAGGCCAAGCTTGATTTATTTAAAATGTTTTCTATTGCAAATCGCAATATTCTAATAATATAAAGACGCTAAAACTAAAGGAGTCATATAACATTTTAAATGTCTGTCAACGGTTAATTAAGGACTGAAATTATCCTTGGACAGAAGGATGATTTCAAATACAATGTCAAAACTAAATTAAAAAAAATCTATAGACATATCACGGTATCTTAAATAAGTCACTTTGATTTCATAACTGAAATACCGAAAAGTTTCTTAATTCAAGAATATGAAAAGATACTCGATGACTAATTACAAAAAAACATTTTAGATGTTTTATTTTTCTATAGACTTCGAATCGTAAGAGTTTACATTGGATCATAACTAAAATTTTCCACAACGGATTTTTTTCGTTTCCGGATTACCACGACGAAAGCATCTATTATTTTACAGTTCAGAGTTGCTAGATTTAACAATAAACAAACGAAATCATTATCAACAGCCTTTTTCGATGAACGCCAAGACGAACCGGCAACAGCATGGAGATCGACTTCCCACCTGGTCGGGTCGCGACCAAGACTCCGTCTTCCCAAACGCGGCCTCTACTTCAGAACCTTATTGGCCCATCGGCCATGCATTTTTCAAACTATATGACCGGTCACTGTCACTTCAACGAGCTAATCCTTTGCACTATGTCGATGGCTTTAGTCCTTTGACGAATGAATTTGTTACGAATTTTATTCGGCAAAGAAATTCTGTTCATGGCCCGCTCCATAACGTTAATAAATTATTTTACATTTATATTTCGTTTGTTATGTGATCATAACATCGAAATGTGACTTAAAAATGTTACCTATCCGACGCTTTACTAAGTCTCTCTGTATTACGCCATTTCGAGTCTTAAACATTTAATATATAAAAGAATTTCAGTGTTAGTGCAAGTTAAGAAGCAATTTATGGTTAAGCTTAGCAGATAATTAGTTTAACCGTTATTAATATTAAAAAGTATTAACAAAGATAACGTGTTAAAAGTAAACATAAATATCGATTAAAAGCAACCTTGTTTATCTTTACTAAATCGGACTGTTGTATAAACGGAACTGAGGACATGTTTTACGCCTCCTCAGTTTCGTTTATATATATATATTTCGTTTACGTTTATAGATTTTAATCAGACGGCTAGTCTGTGCTGTCCATATAGACTGTGACGCAAAAACTACAATCATGCTTGCCACGTTAAGTGGTACGAATTTGTTAATTTGTATTTTTTTTATTGTTTTACGAAACGCGACTAAACCCTTCAAAAAAGTCCGTACTTAACTCTAAAAAAATCACTCAAACAGTAGTAGATAACTTGAATTAAATTAATGACCGTCAGTTCTCAATACGTTAGTCAAAATTGGTGCATAAATTTAATAAAACATTTATTCTAACTTAAGTTTTGAGCGAAAAAGTATATTATGCATTAAAACATAAATTATTTCTATTTATTTTCAACTGAAAAACGTAAACAAAGCTTCGCTTCATAGTTTTACGATCGATAAAACGAAGTTTAAAATCAACACACATAACGTTTTAAAAAGCAAACGAAAATAAATCACGTTTGCGCTATGAAAAAAACTGAAACAGGCCCCTATGTATCGTCTCATAAAAGCCACTATGGCGTGTCCACTGAAATATTGAAGTATAATAAAGTAACATTACTTCATAATGTTGACGGGGAGGGAGACGGATCGATATTCGAGCCGCGCATGTCAGGAGGCTTCTATGCAGATATTAAGCTTATATAAAATAGTATATAAGTTTTAAAAGCTTAGCTTTTTAGCGGATGAAAGCTTATGAGGGGGCTTTAGTGGCTCTCTGACTAATGAAGGTTATCATCTTGCATACTAAAACTTTTTCACGCTGAATCTACATACGTAAATAAAATAGTATATAAAATAAAGATAAACCAATCCTATACGCTTATTTCAGTTATTTTACATACTTAAAGTCATGTTAATTTTTTTGTCGGTTCTGTTATGATATTTATTAATTGTATTTGTTAAGATTCACGTGTTCATACCCAAAATATAAATGTATGTTAGTTAACTTTTACGATTACTAGCGACTGACAGTGTTGGTTCCATAGTTAGTTTAACACTTAACTGTAAGATTTTGAATTATGAAACGGTTATAAATTACAACTACAAAATGTTCATCATAGAGATATAAACTTTAGAGTGAGTTCTATTGATTTCGCGCAAACTATTACCATTTGACCTTTCATAAAATATGATAGCAAACAAAAATAGAGCACTAGCATTTAAAATAGGTACTGTCACTTCAAATCGTATTATTAAGTTATTTTAATTAGATATTGAAAGTATTTTAAAGGAATATCTAGGAATTGCATTTATTAAATATATAAAAATGACTTGGTTATATTTCGATGAGTGCGTGAACGAACTAATTTAAATATGTATAAAAACGAAACTCTGTAAGTATGAATATTTGTTCTACGAAATGTTTTCAACAAATTTTTATGAAACTTGCAGTATTTTAGTAAGAAATTCAATGTACTATAAGAATTTAATATTATATTATGCTGTATAATCTATTTATTTTGTACATATATACTTAAACCCGAGCTTAGCATAGTACGAGAAACATAAATAAAAATTGTTAAATAGTTTAACAAAATAGTGTAATTTATTGGTATAATTTATATTTTTCTAAATTATAAATATCGTTTAAAACTATACACCTATCCATAGCCTAGCGGTAAGGGCGTGTGCTTTAGAAACCCGAGCCAAGGGTTCGAATACTGCGGGGACTCAATCGAAATTTTCGATGTCGTTTCCTAGTTGGTTTGGGCAATTTGCGCCGATCACCGCATTGTCTAAAAGGTAAGATGAGTCATGCGTCGGATGGGCACGTAAAAGGTTGGTCCACCCAGCAACCCGCATTGGACCAGCGTGGTTGTATACGGTCCAAAACCCCCTAATGACGAAGGCGTGCATAGGTGAGGCCTATGTCCAGCAGTGGACTAATGATGTATATATTTTAAAAACTATTTGTATTAAAGAATACAATATTAAAGATTCCAACCGACGAATTCGAAAACAATCAGGGTTTTCAGCTAATATAATATTCGTGATGATGGATTAGTTTTTAGTGAGCCACGAAATAATAATGATACGTTAACGGGGTCGCGTGTTATTTTCAGAGGTCATCGAGGGCATATCAAAGAAAATGTTATTTTTAGTGGAACCGAAAATATCATTTTACCGCGTAGTTAATCAGTATTACAATAGACATGACAAGTTTTTATTATTAACTAGCTTCGCCCAGTGGCGCAGATGATAGGGGTTTTGTACCCAATAAGTTACTCTAATGTATAAGCTATGTAATTGTAGTTTCATATAAATCTACTTGAGCATTATTTCAATGAAAGATACAAACATACAACCATACACTGTTACAAGCTGTAAGTATACTAAAATGTTTAAGATTTAAGTATTCAATTAATAAATAACTACGCAAAAAAAACGTGCTATAATGAGAAACGCGCATTTAAAACAGCAATTATTGCCCCGTAAAATGAACACAAATATCGTGGATCAATATCAAATTATTAATTATGAAAAGATAAAAGGAAATTAATGAAAATGCTCGTAGTTAAAAATACAAGCAATGTTTGAATATATTTAACAAGCCACCCGCTACCAAGAGTATTAAAGTACCTGCAATAGTTTCAGGGAACATTAAATTATAGTGAAAAGTCAAACAACCCTATGAAAATTCCAGTGATGTATTATATATCGCTAATATAACAAACCGTGAAATAAAAAGATATATGGAATTTATTGTATTCAGCTTTAAGTCGTTTGCTATTTTTTCGGCTACTTTGGATAACCATTTTAGTTGAATAAATGTGATAATTTAGTTCGTTAACGTAAATTAAAAGTTTATTTTATGGCATACGCAGACAGACGAGCAGTCGGGCCAACTGATGGGAAGTGGTCACCGACACCCATAGGCGTTGGCAATACTATGTACGCCAACGGCTGCCTACCGTGAGACCTAGAGTGTTGCCTCGTTTCCAGTAAATACGCTGGCTACGGTGCCTTCAAACCGGATCACAGCAGTGTTTTCACACTACTGCTTTGCGACAGAAATAGGCACCGCGTTGGTGGTCTAAATGGGACCTACCACCGGTAGTCTAAATTTGTATACTAGTAATATAGCGAAAGAACAGATATATCCTTGGATTTAACTTCATATTGTTATCAATTATATGCGTTAATTACGTTGTGTATCAATTTATATTTGTGTTCTAGAAACATACGATAGTACATGTCGTATGAGAAGACCGATTGTTATGCACTGAATACTAAGTATTAAGTATATAAGAAAGTTTATATAAATATTTGTTATTCCTTACTCATTTGGAAGATTGCTTTTTTCTCAAATGTTTAAGATCGAAAGAATGGCAACATTATCTAACTCAAAGTTGACAATATAACTTGTGTAATATGTCTCCTTTCTAGAAGGGAATGACTTTGGAAATGTTTTACGATGCTTCTTCTGCCTAAAAGCAGTATTCAGTAAACAATAAATTGCTCTGGTGTTAACAAGGCGTAATGTCTCAAGTAACAGAGCAGTTCCTTATGCTTTATCATTAGCAACGTAAAAGGAACCTTTTGCTCTCTTCACACACAACACATTCCTCGACTCAACAAAACCTGCGTTTGTCAACCGACCAACCGCTATCGGCATCACAACTAGGCGCAATGTGAATATACGAGACCGGCTGATAAGGGCGTTATCAGCTAGCACGCGTTCCGATGGTAAATGACCCGGTTCTGATATCGATATGTGTCCACGGCCCATATAGGCCACTCGGTTGACGATCTACGCTCTTCTTTGTGTACAGAATCCTGTAACCGTCCGGGTTGTAACAAAATTTGGTCCCAAATTATCGACAAATCTTCGTGTAAAAAATAGATCCCAATCTTGTTCGAGTACAAAAAAGTTTGGTCTCAAAAAAAAATTGTGTAGAGAAACGGTCCTGATTTCATCCATATACAAAGGAAGTTTGTTCACGCCACGTCCGATTCTTAGAAAATTTGTCCCGTTGATCCCATATAAACCTGTCCTGATAATTAATATTACAACATAAATAAAGTTATACAATATTTTGCAGTAGTAATTGCATACACGCGTATACTGGAACGATTTGAGCATATTAAGTCATTTTATCTTCAATCATAGTTAGAAATAGTCACACGTATGGTTTTACACAGCATTACGTACATGAAAAGTTTCAATTTGACGTGTGTTTTAGCCTATCTGTTTATTTATTTTCGCTCGTTATTAAAACCAAACTGCTTAAAAAGGTCAGAAAAGTTTAAAAACAAAGAAGGGAACCTTATTGTGAGTAGGAATCTTTTTAAGAATAACAAAAATTTTTTACAGGTAAAAAACTTACATACATAAGAAATATTACGTGTAAGTTCGTAAAAATTATATATGTATAAATAATAAGTTGCTCGATTATATTATTACTGGAAATTTTTAAAGTATAAATTTCCAGTAACATTTTCGGCGGTCCTGAGGAAGTGTCGTTGAAATCTTTTCTACTTCATCCCCTATATTTACCGTTTGCATGGTCTATTATAAGTCTTTTTTGGAAACAAAATACCGTAGAACACACGTTTTGCTAATCAATATGAGAATAAATCAGTAACACTTATTAAATTATATAGCCAGATATTGATTGAAGATGACTTGAATATTGCTACTTAATAGGATCGAGTACGTGAAAACATTTGGAAAACTGGTATTACAAAAAAGACATATTTTTCATATATTAAACAACTTAATCAAAATAAAAATAAAAGTAGCGCAAAGATATTAATCTCTAGAAACCTCAGAAATACTTTCATGCAATAAATAACTTCATGTACGTATTTAGGTACACGAATTGAAAGTCAAGATGAAAAAAGCGAGTGCTCAGAATTGACCTTTACATCTGATATTAATTGACAGCTCTTAATGGATTTTTCAAAGTCACTTTAAAGTTAAAGTAGTTCTGCACTTTAACAGAGTGATTTCTACATTTCGTTCGAATACTTAACGAAAATAAATTCGACAACTTAATTTGGCTATTTAACGTTTCCAATACATGAATATTAAAAAATTTTGGAAAAATTTTATGTCCATTTCCAAAAAGTTCCGATAAGAAAGATCATACTTTCTTAAGATCTCGCGGTGCTTATTTTTGCCATAAGACAGGACAGTAGCGTACAAAATATTGTTGTGTTCCGGTTTGAAGGTCACCAGAGCTATAGTTTAGCCAAACTAGATCCGGAACGGGCTCTTGGTTTACTAGACGTACAACCTATGGCTATGAAATGGCTTCCTTCATTAAACTTTCTTAATTAGGTCGGATAGTGACCGAAAGTGCACCGTAAAAACATAAGACGATATTTGAAACTCGGTTTCATTCGGGTTATTTAGTTTACGTCTATTCCGAGTGTTGTTTGGCAACACTATATATACATTACTAGCTGTTGCCCGCGACTTCGTCCGCGTGGAGTAGGAGACATATCCGCGAGGTGTATTGTAATATACTGCATCACTACATAGCATAAAACAAAGTCGTTTTCTCTGTCCATATATCCCTATGCATGCTTAAATGTTTGAAACTACGCAACGGACTTTGATGTGGTTTTTTTTAATAGATAGAGTGATTGTAAAGGAAGGTTTATATAATTAATGCATAACATTATCGAGTAACGCTGATAAATCGTATAATTTTTCATAAATTTTACACATATCAGCATTGCACCCGTGCCTCAGCACTCCCACGCCCCGTGGCGGGTCGCTAGTAGTATCATATCAAGGAGATGTTATAATTGTATGTGTCTGTCATTAGACACAAGGTTTCATAGCTTTAGCTTCAACGATGACAAAATTAACACATTAGAAAATTAATGCGTAAATTCGTGTAAATTCCTATTTCAGCCCCTAGTTCTCCCGTACAATTTTTAATTATAAAATTGCTAGAAAAACAATTAAGGTTCATTTCAAGTAATTAGACACAACATTTCATCGTTTTATGTTAAGCAATGACGAATTTCCATACGAACTTTCATCCTTATTTCGACCCTTTCAACCACTTTTATCGCAATAAATAATAGCCTATGTCCTTTCTTGGAATCTATTCTACGCATGTACCAAATTTCTTCAAAATCGGTTTAGTACTGTAAACGGTAAAGTCGGACAGACAGACAGACAGAGTTACTTTCGCATTTATAATATTAGTATGGATTAACTATTGGATAAGCTGCACTTTTTATTGAAAATGTTTTTGCTTACCATCAGATGAATGTTCTGCTCCTTTCATAGTTATAATCATGAGCCTGTGTTATCCACTGCTGGACATAGATCTCCCCATTAGGGTTTTTGGACCGTATCCTACCACGAAGGTCCAATGCGCGTTGGTGATAGATGATCTTACTTTTCAGACAATTGGGTGATCGGCCTAAATTGCCCGAACCAACTAGGAAACAGCAATGTAATTTTTTGAGTCCCCACAGGATATCAACCCACGATCTCCGGTTTCTAAAGCATACGCCCTTACCACTAGGCTACGAAGGTTCTATTAAACATAAATGCCATGTGCAATATAAATACTTTGTGCATAATTGAAATGTCATCTGTGACAAACGATTTGCTAAAATTTGTATTGTTATAATAAAAATTCCCAATTACATTCTTAAACAGAAACGTTAAAGATCTCTACGAATACATATCAAATTTTATCAAAAGATATAGATAAATTAGGAGCGTTTCTTTTTAAAGCTCCCATATTTTTAATTTAAACAAAAACCAAGACATTTTTATTGATCTTTCAATTTTTTACAATTTTCAGCAACTCTTCAGATAAGTATCTATCACATACAATGGTTTTATTTACAAAAAGATTAGCTGGTATTAAAATACGTTAATATAAGACCTTATCATTTTCATGACGCCTGCTTCACGACTATAGTAGCTTATTCTAGAAAAAAGCTACAGCTGCATTTATTGCATATACGTCAAAGGATACATTATTTATATGTGAAATGTTATAAACCGGCCTCATCCTCTCATCTGCCTTCCTCATCATCATCATTATAAGCCTTTGATAGTCCGCTACTGGCCATAGGCCTCCCCTAACGCACGCCACCGCTGATCTCGGCTATCTTATCCACTAGATAGTAATATATTTTCAGACTCAACAGTGCAGCTTTTATTTGTGTACGAGACGAGAACAAAGTTCACCTGACGGTAGGTGACACGCCTAGCCTATAAGAAATGTAGCGTTCGACATAGGATAACTCGTTAAGTCGGTAAATAAATTCGTCGGCTACGGACCTTCAAACTGGAACACGGTAGTAATGTCGTTTTCTAGTCTTTAGAAAAATAGACCGGACTTCTTGTAACGTAAGACAATCCATACGTTGAGTAATCCGGACACATCTATCCGACCCATTTGTAGATTTCCTTTCTAATATAGATCGACCTCCGCAGTCAAAAACGCCTTTGCGTGTAGTATTAGAAAGCAGTAGTTTTACAGTGTGATGTTTGTAATAAATTAAATGATATACGACCTTTGAACAGAAATGGTTTGGTAACGTTTACTTACAAAAGTAATAATGTCCTCCTAGTCAATCCCGAATGCCGATCTATATCAGAGATCAGCAAAATTAACAAGTGTATGCACAGACATAAGTACATTCCTATTCCATCACTCTCATAGTCCGATCTGACGGATAACCGATACGACCGGAGATAGATCAGGCGCTGAACCGACTTCTTGCATGCCCATTAGATGCATGGATCATCTTACTTTACAGGCAATCGGGTGATAATGCATTGCGCTAACTGACTAGGAATCAACAATAAAAATTTGTCAAATCCCCACAGGATTGGACCTCCGTTTTCTAAAGCGCAAACCCATACCAAAAGACTACGGATATAGTAAGTTACACAGGTACGATACAAATAGTTTACAACGACGTTTTCACAAAATAATAACATACACACAAAGATTAACTAGAACACATCAAAGAGAGCATTGCTCATTATCTGGGGCATTTAATCGTCGTGGAAATGAGCAACCGCCCACGGTGCTCGGCGACATCTGGGTCGAGTGAATTTCTTTACGGTAATACACAGTTTATTTGATACGAAGCTCGTCGGCTCGCTGAGCTCTGTTCGTTAACCTTCGTTTGACGACTTAAGTGATTCTGGACTTTATAGCGGTTTAGGGTAATAAGTAGGCTAGATTTAGTTAACCTAGGTATTTTTTATGCTATAAATACTTATAGTGTTTATATTTTTTTCTATAAGATTAACCAGAGAGCATGAATAGAAAACAATAAAAGCTATGTACTTAAGCTTACGGCTTAAACATGTTTTTTTATTCAATGTAAAACACAGGTTACACGTAACTTCGTTGCACAAAACTGTTGTAATTATGTTATAATATAACTACACGGATTAGTAAGCTGAACTGGCAGTGGGTCGGTCATATAAGCCGCAGAACTGACGACCGCTGGAATCGGAAAGTTCTGGAGTTGAGACCAAGGCTCGGCAAACGAAGGGTAGGAGGCCCTGCGGCAAGATGAATAGCCGATGATAATTAAGTAAGGATCAAATTAAGCCTTATAGGTATTCAAGATAACATATATACATGATAAGTTAGTGGCATTATTTTAAGTTACGCTATGCTTAACTAGTACAGTATACTTCTGGTAAATAAAAATCAAAAATTAAAATTATTTCAAGCTCAATTCTGAACCGGAATTTTTCTCTTAAGACCATTAGATAGTCATCACTACTTAGTCCATTTATTAAATAAAAGCGAGCTTTACTCAAAAAATTAAAAATCAACTTGTTTTATTTTAATAATAACCAGTTGAATTTACCTATAGATTTTAGCATTGTTATCCCTACTTTCTGAGGATTATTTTACACGAAAATAGTTTTAGGTTCAATAAAGGTTCAGTAAGACAAGAAAGTAAAGTATATGTTTGGACGTTGTTATTCGAAGACATTTTCTCGTATGAAATCTGGACCGCTTGCATCAGATTGCGGACTGAATGTTAATCAACGAGTTGTCGCTCCACTTTAAGACCAAATACTTTGAGGTCGGTACACTTGAGTTCTTAAGCACGAACTTATTCTACTCGTTCGATGATGACTTATATTGTACAACTAGCTGTCCTGGCAGATTTCGTATTAAGGATGGATCAAAATATTTGCTAGTTGTCAAATAATATGGTTGCATTCGGAAATTATTTTCACCTTTTGAGAAAACATAATTATTTTAATTAGATATCAAATTTAAACTTTCCCTAATGTGATTTCTACATGACATCAAAGTTGACATCAAAACATTATTGTTGTTTTTATTTTAATCGAAACCTTTTAATATTTATTGACCTTATAAACCTTTCCTGGACTTCTACAAAAAATTCAAGCCCAAAATTAGACAAATCGGTTCAGCTGTTCTTGAGTTTTAGCGAGATACATAGAATTAAGAGACATTAAAATGAATGAGCACTATAATGGTGTATGGAGAGACCTCCATGACTTCCACTAATTTCTAGCTGTCATTAAAGGTAGAGAAGAATATATTTTCTACGAGCTTAAAACTCGATCTAAAGAAACTCCTAAATAACTAATTAAATAAGATTCAGTAGATTGTTGTATTTATTTTATCGCATACATAGGAAGGAAATTGGTCACCGACGTCCATGGACATTGGCAATAGCAGGGATATCACCAATGCGCTGCCAGTCATTTACTCAGTAAATACGTTGGCTACAGAGCCCTTTAAAAAAGGCTACTTTTACACCAGAAAAACCGATTTAAAAAATCCAAAAATAACACGAACATACTGCTAGCTTTTACAAATCTATAAAGGGTCCGATCCCTTTAAGAGCTTTACATTAAAAGCGGAGAACCGATTTTCATCTGATCAGATATGCTGCCTTCACACTGTATAATAAATAAAACACATAACATTGCTTTAAAATATACTTGTTTGTTGTCACAATTAATATCTTAGCTATTTGTATCAAGATTGTGCACTAACCTCATGTTCTATAGAATTACTACTTGTTTAGTTCGTCAATTATACATCTATTTATGTATTCAATTTAACGTACATATGTATTTATAAATAAATATTATATCTTTAGTTGCATATGACTATGTATATTTGTGAGCAAGTATAAAGTAGTTTTATATATTTGTAAGTATATTCTCATTCAAAGACCTGTTTGGATCCTATTCATGAACCTCCAAAGATAGCTGATTGGATGAAATAGACAAAATGTCAATGGAATTAAGTTCTCATCTGTACAACTTGTGCAAGAAGATGAAATAATTAAATACATTTTCGTACCGATTATACCCTGTTATTTTCATAACAAATTAATTACACTATACATTATGTGAGCAGCGTATTTTTCTTTCAGAAGATATAACAACAGACACATGGCCGGATGCCAAATCGGCTACGCTCTGTGCTCTATATATGTAAATAGAAATATTTTGTGCTATGCGTTCATGTGAAAAAGTCGATTATTTAATGACAATACAATGTGATACTTTCCTTGAAGAAGTTATTATAGATGTAAGTATATCTTGCAGTAAGTTCCTTACGATCGCTTAGACTTTTTCTGATAACTTGACAATAACAAAAGCACATAATCCAAATTTAATGTTTTAATAAAAAAATTGTTATATGACCTGGTGGCAATTGAAGAAATCTAATAAGAAGATAACTTTTTAATTTACTGTTTTAAGCGCCAAAACGAACGCCCTAATCTTTAAAACTTAGTATCAGTGAAATTTTATGTAACAAAAATACATTTAAAAGAAATAAAACAGTGTATATTAATTAAAAAAAACCTTTATAAAATAAATTAATATTATAATAAAACACTTAGGAGAAAAATCAATTGTTAATAATTAAAATTAAAAGAACGGTCAAGTGCCATTAGAACTTAACGTCAAAAGTTCTGGACCACCGGACTTACATTAATATAACAAAATAAGAATAACTTTAGAAGTATGGACCGGGTTAAGTTAGTATACCAAATTTTATGAGCTTGATAGCTTAGAGTGCTAACTTAATTGGCATCAACTACGTACGCATAAGCATATTTATTAATATCTATTTTTGGAATATTTTATTGTTTTCGCTGCCATGCTTCTTTCAAAATTTCTTGTCTTAAAACCAACGAGAACCATATAGGTTTTTAACCTTTAACCATTAGTTTTCTAACGGTTGACCTAAATATGTCAACTTTGGTTGAAAACAAGTTTTGTTAAAAAAAATCGCTAAAAATTAAGGTTAATTTCAGAACTTACCTGATTCGCGCGAAGGTATCTAAATATGTCCATATATCCTCGATTCAGAGTCTTGATTTATATACACATAATTGCTAAGAAAATTCATCAATCATTCATCGACAAGCTAGGTGTGGCCGTCCCTAAGTAAATCGGTGATTATAGACTGACAACCAAAAAGGTGATCTAAGTAATATATATTCATTTTTAAGATTTCTTTAGGATCTAGGTACGTACGTATTTCATAATGTGAAGTTTGAACTACGTAACCCTAATAACTACAGCACACGCGTGAGTTACTTAGCTCTTGGCATTAGATATCTAGATATTGGGCTTAAAATTTGAGGATTGAAATAACAATGAACACTTAAAACTACTATTAAGTTTGATTAATAATTAAATTTAATTATTAAAATAACTAAGTCATTAAAGCAATGGATACATAATAAGTTATTTTGTTGCTCTACGCAAATAATTTAACGAAGATACTGTGGTGATTGTAAAATATTCTGCAAACACATTTTTTCTGTCCTTTTGCATATACCGATGAAATATTTTCTTTAAAAATTAATAAAATTTAAAGATATTCAAGACAATAGAGGGCAAAATATAAACGAAACGGTTTTATTAGCTAGTTCAGAAGCTCAATCCGGTTGCATAAATTAGAATAGACAGGGCGTGGGTGTTTGTAATTTTGAACAACTTTCAAATGTAGTGTATAAAATACTAACTACTAGTTTAATAGAACTTTATTTACATCAATGTAACTTAAATATATATTTAAGATTAATTGTATACAATTACTAATAGATATATATTTTTTGATATCAAATATACACTGAAAATATTGTAATAATCGTTTTACTACCAAATAAAACATTTATTTTCAACTCAATAATAACTTCAAGAAATATAATGTAATTACATTCGATTGCTATCGATCTGAATAGTTAACAAGTGCAGCACATTAAACAGAAGAGTTAACATTTACTATTTGTTGGTAAGTAAAACACGAGCTACAAATCAGTTAGAAACAATCTTATCGTCTTCATTTATAAACAAACATTATTTAGTAGTTCAATAAAGTTCTATAAACTAGCATTACATTAGTAATGCTACTTTCGGAGGTAGTGGGTTCGAATTCTGCGGAGACACAACAAATTTTCATTGTTATTTGTTGTTTCCTACTTGATAAGGGGCATTTGGGTCGATCTACCGACTGTCTGAAAAGTAGGATGATCCATGCCGATGTCGATCCATGGCACCAACTCGCATTGGATCAGAGTGGTGGGGTACTGTCCAAAAACCCCCTAATGGATAGGGCGTGCATTAGGGGAGGCCTAGGTCCATCAGTAGACTAACACAGGCTGGTAATGATGATGAATGAAGCATTACTTAGTCCGTATTTAGAAGAGAAGTGGCACCTAATAAACTTACAAAGTGGAACTGATTCGATTTACGAAGGATGTGTCGTAAAAATTGACCAAAGAAAAAAAAGTTCCAGAATCAATCCCAAGAGAAACCTATTATTACTAGACAGTAGTCATTTGCACTGAAAAAAAAATAAGATAAAGAACAAACTGAAAGATTACAAACTAAAGATTTGAATAGGTTTTAATTCAATAACCCTAACACAGGTATTACAATTTCTTTTAAACATAAGTACAATACTCACTCGTTATGACTATAGAAATTTGGCTTTAATTTGAAAATCCAATAAAAACCATACCTACAAGGCACACAATAGTAAACCTAGGTTTCGAAAGTGACATAACGGCACTTGCTAATGCAAGATTTTTAGATTTTTAAACCCTTTGGTAACTTTTATAACAATAACTGGGAAAGTAATGTGTTTAACTTTATTTCTAAGGAGAAGACGGGATGTCTGAATTTCTTAAATTAGTTAAACTGGCTTTATTGCGATCAGTTTTTTGTTATAAATTACAATGTTACACTAATCAACATGCGAAAACTTTATTTATTTATTAAGTATGTAAGAAAACCTTGGACACTTTAAAAAAAATATTTAAAATTCAAATTAGTAGTAGAAATTAATAAAAAAGCGTAGAAAAATAGTTAAAAGATTCTAAGAATATTATATATTATTGTACTAACAACAACGCTGCCTTGTTTAGTGAAGAAGCGTGAGATGTGCGTCGGTAACCGGGTCTGTTTTGTTTTAATTACAATATTTCTCGTTTGTTTACTAAATGAAACATTTTTGGAACAGGAACACAAAAACAAACCTATAAATAAATTAAGATTAAAACGGCCTGTAAAAACTTTGGCTCTTATTATGTATATTCTTTCACATTTTACCGGTGGTAGGTCCCCTGTTTACAGGAGACCGTCTGGTGATACCTCGGGTGCCTATTTCTACCGCAAAGCAGTGGGTGAAAACACTATGTGTTCGGTTTGAAGGGCACCGTAGCCAGGGTATTTACTGGGTAAACGAGACTTAACATTCCTACGTCTCACGGTAGGCAGCGCGTTGGTGATCCAACACGTTACCAATGTTTATGGCATCGGATGACCATTTTCCATTAGGTGGCCTCGATTGCTCGTCTGCCTGCGTATGCAATAAAAAAAAAACATAGCCATTTTCCCAAGTTATTATGGGGTCGGCTTTTCCGAACTGGCATCAATTTCCACAACCCAATTTAGCGAACCTTCCTAACTGCTCTCAGACTCCTAAAACGACCCAAAGATAATCTTGACAGTCAGGACCGACAAATTACAAGCCCATCCGACGCATGTATCATCTTACTTTTTAACATATTACTTTGACCATTGGATGATCGAGACATATTGTCTAAACCAACCAGAAAACAACAGATATTAATTATATTAGATAATCATCAAATAAATCAAACGGTTTAACGTTGTTTCGGCGAAATCCGAACCCACGACCTCCGATTTATAAACATAGGGCCAATACCGCCAGGCCACAGTGTCTGTTATATGTCAAAGTCAAATATCTTTATTCAATATAGAAGTATTACACTTTCTTATTAATGGTTCAAATTAACATCACCATGATCATCATAATCGGCATGTAATAGTCCAATCCTGGACATAGGCCTCCCCTAATACACCTCTATTATTAGGGGGGTTCGGACCGTATCACATACCGAAGAATCATTAAGAAAGTTGTTCACAGAAATAAAAATAATGACGATTAGTTCTCAATACATATTTGAAAATTTAATGTATGTGCAAAAAATGCATGATTTCCTAGACATTGCGATGCACATGACATAGATACAAGAAACAAACATAATTTCATTCTTCCAGCAACTAGACTGCGAAGAATAAGTAAATGTTTTATGGGACAATGTATACGTTTTTCAACAAAATCCCAGAAAACGTTCAGAATTTAACTATTAATAAATTCAAAAAGGTAGTCAAGGAACGTTTATGTGTTCAAGGTTATTACGATACTAATGATTTTTTAGGACATAACACATCCTGGTAATGGAATGCTTGCTAAAGGTCTTGTTTCAAAATTGCATAATATGTTATGGCTTCAAATTGTTTGTATTTTTAAAAGATGTCATAAAAAATAACCCGCTGAGTTTCTTTCGCCGGTTCTTCTCAGGTCTGAGGCGTCCTTTGCCGAACCGGTGGTAGTGTGTTTAACAATCATTAAGCAAGTGTAAATTTCTATATTGAACAAAGATATTTGAATTTAAATATCCTACAAAGCTGGTCCAATGCGGGTTGGTGGGTGGACCGACTTTTTATATACCCATCCGACGCATGTAAGGTCTAATGAAATAAACTAAAAATGTATATTATGACATTTGTTCAGTAGATCATTGATTGTGACAGTTGGTAAACAGTTTTATTATTTGCCCTTCAGACGTTCCCACTGCAAAGTTATCAGAGGCGCATACTTTATAAACATCGCATCATTTCACAGCGTAAACATGTTTACAAAGTCATGCGATATGCTACAATAACGTCGGAGTCAATACCGTTTAACAAATCTTGAATTTAAATGTTAATAATATAATATTGCATATATAACTAAATATATATGTGGCGGATTAGGCACTAAACTAAATTCGAGATATAACCGTTCGAAGAAAAAGGTTGATCAGTAAAACATATTAGTGTAGGATACGTTGTTTTAAATTTATTCTTCATCATCATCATCATCAGCCTTTGATAGTCCACTGCTGGACATAGGCCTCCCTAATACACCCCTATCCATTAGGGGTTTTTGGACCGTATCCCAATTTATTAATAAAATTTATTTATAAAATTTATTCTTAATAAAGTCTATTAGAAATAAATAAATTCTGTGTTGATTTATGGTATTAATAACTTTTATATCTAAAATTGCGACAATAACGGCTATTTATCTCTTCAATACAACATCTTGCAATCTAAAACTATTCGGGACATAATTCTGTTTAGATGTACACATCTAGACCCAACACCCTGTTACACGATAGCGAGCGCGTTGGTGATAACCCTGATACTACCGATGTCCATGGGCGTCGGTAACTACTTTTCACCCAGTGGCCCGATTGCTGGTCTACCTTCGTCCAATCCGAAATGGAAAAGAATTACAAAATATTTAACACTTGATTAGCCAACGCTCAGGTTTAAAAACGAAGGCATCTGAAAGGATATAATATGTGTAATAAACTATGTGTATTTTAGTGATCTACATTTTGATCCACAAATATTTTAGTCGCAATTGCTGTAACAACTAAATTTACAAGTAACAAAAAAAAAACGATTACGTGAACAATCCACCACAGGGGGTAACATACTTTAATAATTACCTATGTTTGCAAATGTTAATTAAATATGCCACAAATGAGGCTAGTAACAAAATGTAACTTGAACGTAAAAGTAAATGTTTACAGAAAACAAAGTTTTAGTTTAAGAGGACACGGGTTCGGTGCTAATATTTAATGTACAAACAGTACAACAGTACAACAAGCAAAGTAAAAACGAAACAAACTCTTATAATAGTAATAAGTTTCTCTGGCTTATTTTGTATCTGTTACGCTAATTACCAAACAGTTAGAAGCTAGTGTGATGAAACAACTCCTATATTTCCTGCTTAGATATCAACTATAGTGTGGTATGTAATAATGGCGTATTGCACAAAATTTTAATACTATTAATGAGCTGCCGTAATATTACTTTGGAACTATATACATATATATATATATATTTAGATAAGTGCTATTCATTCTTCGTTCTCTTAATTGAAACTTTTGAAGATGACTAGTACAACCAGAGTATACGGCTATAAATCATTTGTTATCCTTTTAAAAGGAGTAGAATAATTATTAACAAACCGTTCCGTATTCCTATATTTAGTTTATTGAAAAACGAGTTTTGATATAAAAGAAGCGTACTAATTTTACTGTACTCCTATTTAATATTAAAAAACATGCCATCCAACATAAACGAAGACGCAAATCATTTGATATAATTAGGTATACGTTAGTAGAGATTGCATTTCATACTATTAGATCAATTACAGTAACGCATATTATGTAGTATTAACATTTTTTCTACCTATGAATGAATATTAAAATTTCCTACATATGAATGAAATTATAAATATGCGGATGTCCTATTCTCTTTAGCTTTCTTATACATCTAGTCGTGATTAATTTTAACAACACTATCTTCAACTGTTCTCCACATTTAGTTACTGTTGATATATTCCCGTTTCAAAGAGCAGTAGGGATCTGTTATAAAGTCTGTGGCAAATTAAACATTTGTCAAAGTAACTAAATCAACAGACACCTGGCTACCGAACCCCAGAGCATCACGCGCTATACGACCATAACCTTCAAATTCCACAAAGACAGAGTGAAGGTATCCAGATGATCAAATACCAGCTGTTCTTATCAACTTATCACAGACCTAAAAAGTCATATAAAGACATGTTTAAAGCCAAAGAAGGAAGTCAGTATATACTACTAATAATGGTCTCCTTTATATTGGTCAGACAAAAGTTCTGTTAACACTCGTCGAAGAAGTCACAGCAAAGGTGTCAACAAACACGAGGACGAATAAATTGTGATTATTTATTTAGACTTTATGCACGGTTTTGTACAGTGGCGGACTTAACATCATCATCATCATCATCATCAGCCTGTGATAGTCCACTGCTGGACATAGGCCTCCCTAATACTCCCTATCCATTAGAGGGTTTTGGACCGTATACCACCACGCTGGTCCAATGCGGGTTGGTGGGTGGACCGACTTTTACATGCCCATCCGACGCATACGGACGGACTTAAGCCAAAAGGTATTCTTGCTACCAGTCAACCGATGAGTGGTGCAGAGCAACAAGGTAGGTGCGCGTGGTACGAATAAAAACAAAAAAAAATGAGAAATTAATAAAAACATTTAATGGGTACATAAACATAAACATAAAAGACCAATCATACTTATTTGTAAATAAACATACATAAATAAAAATACGTATATATATAAAACAAAATGACATGATATAAAACAGATAACAAATATACATAAGTGTATTGCTAAGTTGATGATGATGAGATTTGTCGCTATACGCAGTACACGGTTATAAATTCACTAAGATTAAAAAAGTTACTATGATGACAGTTGTTTTAATAATTATTCCTTATAGTTGATTCTTTTGTTTACGCGAATACTACATTACATTAATAAAAGGACATTTTATTCAATTACAATGTAGATCTGGAAATCCTGCTTCAGCACTGGCAACAAGACGCATGTAAAATAAACGCGATAAAATCCGTAAAAGTATTTCTATTCAAATACCTTTTAGTTTTCCTTTAGAAGCAAAGTGATTCTTAGCCATCATGAACTCAAGGGGTAGCGCATTTCATCTCCTATAGAACAAATTGGACGAATAACGACGAATGCATAACATCAGAACGATGTGAAGGACAAAGAATAGGGTTATTTGATTAACGGAGATTTTTTTCATGTCATTAACTGAAAATTGGGAGATAAGTAAGATGGAGTTAATGCAGATATTAATGACGAGTACAATAACTATATTTTGAAAACATATGATTGGCCTGGGCTACACATCTCTTTCAAATAATGATGGATTCGCATTTTAATCTCCTAATAAAGTTAATAAATGATCTAATTGAATATTTTTAATTTTAGTAGTGTCCGACCGAACTTTCGGTTTCGGTTTCGGTTTCGGCCGAGTTTCGGCCAAAAATCAAGTTTCGGCCGTAGTTTCGGTTTCGGCCAAATTTGGCCGAAACTTTTGCCGAAACCGAAACTGATTTCAGAAGTGTTTTCAATTTCAAAATAGTAGCGAATGTTAAAAGTATCATTGCTAAAATCGAGCTCAGATCAGTCGATTTTAGTTCCGACAAACATTCCAAGTTTGACAAAAGAAATTGAGGAGGGAACAAAAAGTAGTGAGATCAAAATATATATTCAAATTCAAATATCTTTATTCAATATTGAAGTTTACACTTGCTTATTGATTGTCAAACGCACTACCACCGGTTCGGAAAAGGACGCCTTAGACCTGGAAGAACCGGCAGAAGAAAACTCAACGCTATTTTTTATGTCATATTTTAAAATAACTAACAATTTGATAATTCGGCATTACATATTGCCAGGCTGTGTTATCATTTAAAAATTCATTAATATCGTAATAACCTTTAACATAAACGTTCCTTGGCTACCTTTTAAATTTATTAATAGTTAAATTCTGAACGTTTACTGGATTTTGTTGTAAAAACGTATACATTGTCCCATAAAGACTAACTTATTCTTCGCCAGTCTAGTTGCTGGAAGAATTAAATTATATTATACTCCTTGGTAACCAGATCATTGATTGTGACAGTTGGTAAACAGTTTTATTATTTGCCCTTCAGACGTTCCCACTGCAAAGTTATCAGAGGCGCATACTTTATAAACATCGCATCATTTCACAGCGTAAACATGTTTACAAAGTCATGCGATATGCTACAATAACGTCGGAGTCAATACCGTTTAACAAATCTTGAATTTAAATGTTAATAATATAATATTGCATATATAACTAAATATATATGTGGCGGATTAGGCACTAAACTATATTACCGTTTCGAGATATAACCGTTCGAAGTAAAAACGTTGATCAGTAAAACATATTAGTGTAGGATACGTTGTTATAAATTTATTCTTAATAAAGTCTATTAGAAATAAATAAATTATGTGTTGATTTATGGTATTAATAACTTCTATATCTAAAATTGCGCACAATAACGGCGGTATAACACTCAATGTACATTATTAAAAGTATAAAATACCTATGTATTTATCTCTTCAATACAACGTCTTGAAATCTAAAACTATTCGGGACATAATTCTGGTTAGATGTACACATCTAGACGCAACACCCTGTTACACGGTAGGGAGCGCGTTGGTGATAACCCTGATACTACCGATGTCCATGGCCGTCGGTAACTACTTTCCATCCAGTGGCCCGATTGCTCGTCTACCTTCGTCCAATCCAAAATAGAAAAGAAATACAAAATATTTTGACACTTGATTAGCCAACGCTCAGGTTTAAAAACAAAGGCATTTAAAAGGACATAATATGTTTAATAAACTATGTGTATTTTATTGATCTACATTTTGATCCAAAAATATTTTAGTCGCAATTGCTGTAACAACTAAATTTACAAGTAACAAAAAATAATCAATTACGTGAACATTCCACCACAGGGGGTTATATACTTTGATAATTACCTATGTTTGCAAATGTTAATTAAATATGCCACAAATGAGGCTAGTAACAAAATGTAACTTGAACGTAAAAGTAAATGTTTACAGAAAACAAAGTTTTAGTTTAAGAGGACACGGGTTCGGGCTAATATTTAATGTACAAACAGTATCTTGAAATATGGCTGCAAAATATGTACATAGAATTCGGACAGTATAACAAGCAAAGTAAAAACGAAACAAACTCTTATAATAGTATAAGAGTTCAGTTTCTCTGGCTTATTTTGTATCTGTTACGCTAATTACCAAACAGTTAGAAACTAGCGCCATGAAACAACTCCTAAATTTCCTTCTTAGATATCAACTATAGTTCAGTGTGTAATAATGTCGTATTACACAATATTTTAATACTATTAATGAGCTGACGTAATATTACTTTGGAACTATATACTATATATATTTAGATAAGTGCTATTCATTCTTCGTTCTCTTAATAGAAGCTTTTGAAGATCACCAGTAAAACCAGAGTATACTGCTATATAATATAAAAAACGTACTAATTTTACTGTGCTCCTATTTAATATTAAAAAAACATGCCATCCAACATAAACGAAGACGCAAATCATTTGATATAATTAGGTATACGTTAGTAGAGATTGCATTTCATACTATTAGATCAATTACAGTAACGCATATTATGTAGTATTAACATTTTTTTTTTCTACATATGAATGAATATTAAAATTTCCTACATATGAATGAAATTATAAATATGCGGATGTCCTATTCTCTTTAGCTTTTTTATACATCTAGTCGTGATTAATTCTAACAACACCTTGGGTCATACAGTATTTAGTAGACAAACACGTAACACTATCTTCAACTGTTCTCCACATTTAGTTACTGTTGATATATTCCCGTTTCAAAGAGCAGTAGGGATCTGTTATAAGGTCTGTGGCAAATTAAACATTTGTCAAAGTAACTAAATCAACCTGGCTACCGAACCCCAGAATATCACGCGCTTTACGACCATAACGTTCAAATTCCACAAAGACAGAGTGAAGGTATCCAGATGATCAAATACCTGCTGTTCTTATCAACTTATCACAGACCTACAAAGACAAATAAAGACATGTTTAAAGCCAAAAGAAGGGAAGTCAGTATATACTACTAATAATGGTCTCCTTTATATAGGTCAGACAAAAAGTTCTGTTAACACTAGTCAAAAGGAGTCACAGCAAAGGTGTCAACGAACACGAAGACGAATAAATTGTGATTATTTATTTAGACTTTATGCACGGTTTTGTACAATGGCGGACTTAACATCATCATCATCATCATCAGCCTGTGATAGTCCACTGCTGGACATAGGCCTCCCTAATACTCCCTATCCATTAGAGGGGTTTTGGACCGTATACCACCACGCTGGTCCAATGCAGGTTGGTGGGTGGACTGACTTTACATGCCCATCCGGACATACGGACGGACTTAACGCCAAAAGGTATTCTCGCTACCAGTCAACCGATAAGTGGTGCAGAGCAATAAAGTAGATGCGCGTGGTACGAATAAAAACAAAACAAATAAACATAAACATAAAAGACCAAGCATACTTATTTGTAAATAAACATACATAAATAAAAATACGTATATATAAAACAAAACAGATAATAAATATACATAAGTGTATTGCTAAGTTGATGATGATGAGATTTGTCGCTATACGCAGTACACGGTTATAAATTCACTAAGATTTAAAAAAAGTTACTCTGATGACAGTTGTTCTAATAAATATTCCTTATAGTTGATTCTTTTGTTTACGCGAATACTACACATTAATTAATAAAAGGACGTTTTTATTCAATTACAATGCAGATCTGGAAATCCTGCTTCAGCACTGGCAACAAGACGCATGTAAAATAAACGCGATAAAATCCGTAAAAAGTTTTTACATTCAAGTAACTTTTAGTTTTCCTTTAGAAGCAAAGTGATTCTTAGCCATCATGAACTCAAGGGGTAGCGCATTTCATCTCCTATCGAACAAATTGGACGAATAACGACGAATGCATAACATCAGGACGATGTGAAGGACAAAGAAGAGGGTTATTTGATTAACGGAGATTTTTGTCATTGACTGAAAATTGGGAGATAAGTAAGATGGAGTTAATGAAGAGTACAATAACATTTATTATTTATATTATTATTAATACATATGATTGGCCTGGGCTACACATCTCTTTCAAATAATGATGGATTCGCATTTTAATCTCCTAATAAAGTTAATAAATGATCTAATTGAATATTTCTGAATTTGAGAAAATAAAATAAAAAGTTGTGCTCTATTAAGACTGCTCAAATTGTACTAATATATATAACCTATAATCGACTTTTGCCTACCTTTACAACATATTTAGGATAATGTTACTATTCAGACAATTTGGTAATTTGCCCATATAACTGTAAGCCCGTCATCAGCCTGTGATAGTCCACTGCTGGATATAGGCCTCCCCTAGTACACCCCTATACAATGTTGGGTGATCGGCCCAATTTGCGCTTACCAACTAGGAAACAACAATGAAAATTTCTTGAGTCCTCGCAGGATTCGACCTACGTCCGGTTTCTAAAGCAAACGCCCAAACGAGCAACTTTATACTAGAAAACAATGATAACACAATTTTGTTTGCGCTAAAATACAAATCCACGAACTTCCCCTTTTTTGCGTACGAAAGCAGACGAGCAGTCCGGCCACCTGATGGAAAGTGGTCACCGACGCCCATAGACATTGGCAATACTGGTATCACCAACGCGCTGCCTACCGTGAGACATAGGAAGTTACGTCTCGATATCCAGTATATACGTTGGCTACAGTGCTCTTGAAACATACATATAATCGGAACACGGTAGCGTTTTTACACTACCGCTTTGCGGCATAAATGGGCACCGTGGTGGTACCGCCCCAACGACCCCCAGTAAAAAGGAAACCCACCATTTAAATGGTTTAGGAATAAAAAACCAATACCAAAAGGCCATAAAGAGTTCAAACAGTTATCTAAACAATGTAAATTTTATGTAATAAATTAAACCTTTTTCCTATGTCGGTTTGTTACAGTTTTGTCAGTCATAAATATATATAATAATAACAAATAACCTAAAAATACAACTGTATTAGCATGATAATAATACAGAGTGCCTATAATTTTTCATAAATAATATTATATCTCTTGCAAATCTAGTTTGGAAATAATAAATTTACCATAGACTATAGTAAGAACATTACTCGCAATAATTGCATCTGAAAACCATGCGTCGATAAATGACGTCGATGGTTCGACAAGATGGCCGACTGCGATATCATCGCATCAGATTATAAACTATTTAAAATTTTTACTCTTTGTCATACTTATAATATGGCGTTATAAGCAAATGGATCATAATAGTATTTTAAATAACATGTCTCCATATTATATAATTGTGATTAAAATGCTTAATAAAGTTAGAAAACAATTCAAGCGGAAAAAGTAAGAATTCAAAGCTAATTAGGTCACTACGTACTAACAGAGCAGTTTACTATACACTTTGTTAAAAATATATAAACGTAACTCCAAATAACCTATTAATCTAAAGTCGATAGATTATTTAACAATACTTCGCGAAAATATTACGAGTATTCCAATTGAATATCAGTTTCAATGAATCCAATCGTGAATTAAAAACGTGCATAGCACATCGGTACACTCGACTCAGACGAGACGCGTAATAATAATAAGCCAGTGAAAAAACCGAGTCGCACAAGACGAGGGGTTAGCTCGCGAGATAATGTAAATAACTCGAGGCGTTGCAAAAGCACGAATGTGCACGACGCACGTAACCGTCTTTAGAAACATTTTGATGCTCGAATAACACAAGAATATAACAACAAGCTTCGTTTTGGCACTCGATTTAAAGTTATTCAACAATCAAACGCAACTTTGGATACAATATTACGGATAGATACGTACAAAGGGCGGGAAAAGGCCGACGATCGATTCGCGCTTTTGAGTGCGCATACCATTCGGCAAACGTCGTGCGTTTCCGCCGCCGCTTGGCTAACGGCTCTTTTCCCGCGCGAGCGCAGACTTTCGCTACAAAAATAAACGCTCCTTGGCAGAATATCAAGGCGAGCCTTCGCCGCGATGTTTATGGGCGGCCCGACTCCATTTTGAATAGTGTTAGCGTCGCTTCATACGTACGATGCATTCGCTTAGCACAAAGGCATTGATGATCGACCACCGCTGCATGTAGCACAATGCCTATACAGATTACATTGGACCGTTACAACTTCAACGAACTAGATACATAATGTTATGAATGGTTTTTCTAGTAGTTTATCGCGTTTATTCGCACTTTAACTGCCGTATTTTGAGCTGTATTTAATTATCCGTTATTTTTACAAAAAACTGGGTGTTGCAACAGGTTAAGTTGTTAAAATTTGTTTATACACTGACTAAATATTTCCATGCGTTATACACTACAAGCTAACCATAAAGAATGTGAAATCATAGCCAAAACGATTCTCGCTTAAAGAGTATTAACTCCGAAAATAAGAGATATAAAGTCTTTTATACTTAAAAAACCTATGACAGCAAGCAATTTTGTGTGAAATATTTTAATATAACCTAAATGCAATGCAACAAACAAACCCTAATATCTTGGCTACATATATTAATAAGGTATTCACTTATTTAGAAACACTGGCAGCATTCAATCTTAAAATTACCAGATACAAAATAAGGTAATTACCATATAAGCCAGTATTATACATAAAAAAAAACAAGTCAATTAATAAGACATAGAAAAGAAAGGTATTATCAGTGCATAGTTCAAATATTGCCAAGACAGTAAGTACATCATAGCAATAATTAGAGTGAAGGTAAATTAAATTTACAGAACTCCAATTGAAATTAATTCACAATTCCTCAAATGCCAAACGTACAAGGTCAAAGCGTAGAATGTAATTACGTTTTAAGAACCATTCCAGTGCACACCGCCATCTATCAAGGAAGTCGACAAAAGCTTATCTTCATCTCCACACGCGCGACGTAATCTGAATACAGATAATAAAACTCTAAGCCTCAAGTTTTATAGTCTATATTTAATTTTATATTATTCTTTAGTTATGTATATTACCTAGATAGGAATACTTTAAGAAAATAATAAGACTACATAAATAAGAACGTGGGTACTTAATATATTAGTTACTACACCATAGTACACAAAGTCAAACAAACAACAAAGTCGGTTTCTCTGTCCCTATGTCCCTATGTATGCTTAAATCTTTAAAAATACGCAACGGATTTTGATGCGGTTTTTCATAATAGATGGAGTGATTGAAGAGGAAGGTCGGTATGTATAATTATCTGTATATACATAATATTTTACAGATATCAGTATTGAAAGCGTGCGGAGCCGAGGCGAGTTGCTGGTATAATATAATTGAAGTTTATGTCTGTAACATCAAAATAACCATTTTGAACGATCACATTCTATTAAATAACCGATACAATACAAGATTTTTTTTAAATTTTTGTCAGTCTGTCTGTTTGTTTTAGCCAATCTCTGTATTGGCTGGTCCGATTTGACGGGACTTTCAGCGGATGATGGCTGATGTACCTATACCTAACTTGAATCCATTTGTAAAGAGAAGAAAAGTTTTTATATATATAACAACGCAAACGAAATCGCCAGCAACCTATAGTGAAAGTATAAACTCTAAAAATACATTATAAGAAATATAAACACTGAAAAGTCTGTCGTCTTTACATCAAGCTCTACCAGGCCAAGTAATATCCATAATATATGTTACTAAAGTGTGATAGAAACACTTTTCGCACTAAAAACGTATGGCCTTCTTATTGGTCAATGCGCCACAATACGCATCAGCGTTGTTTCATATTACAATTCCTTGGGATAAATTCTAGGACTTTTTGGATAGCGTACAGTAAAAAGCTAGCAATATCATACAAAAAATTTAAACACCGATCGGAATATCCTTTCGTGTCTTTCAACTTGTAAATTAGCTTACCGACATTTTGGGTGTGAATTCAATTGACCAATGCTAATTTCTGAATGAGTATTACGTCGCTTTACGACCAATATTGCTCAGGGAAGCATCGTTTAATGTTTTAAAAAGGTAATTTAGCAATTTGTTACGTGCTGTAAGTTGCCCTAGTGAACTAACAATATCATTTGTACACGAATGGTGTTAACTTATTCAAGCAACGGCGTCGGTTTTACCAGTCAGAGCCTGCTGCTTAACATAGGCCGGCCTCTTAAGTCGCCAAGGGACCTGATCCTGTACCACCAGCATCCACCGACCTCCTGCACATTTGCACAGGTCATCACCCTATCTCGTGGAGGGTCATTCGACACTGCGATGGCCAGTTTGAGGCTGCCACTTGAGAATCTTTCTTCCCCAACGGTTATCGATTCCACGCGCTATGTGGCTAGCCCATTGCCTCTTCAGGTTGCTAGTTTTGCGAGCTATGTTACTGTCTCCTTGGTCTAGCGGTACTCGCCCTTTCTTCACAAACCTGCGGTCATGGGTTCTCGCAGGGAAACAACTTTGTGTTATCGTTGTTTTCTGGTTAGTTAGGACAATTTGGGCCGTTCAGCCAATAGATTGAAAAGTAAGATGATCAATGCGCCGGAGATGCTAAAAGTCAGTCCACCGACCCGCATTGGACCCAAAACCCCCTAATGGAGAAGACGTGCATTAGCCATTATTTATGTCCAGCAGTGGACTAACACAGGCTGATGATGATGATGAGGATGACGTTTACCGTCGTTCTTCTGTGTCTCTCTGCATAACGTACTTTAAACACGCAAAGATATATACCTAGCATAGCCCGTCTGTAGCTCGCTGAGCAACAGATCGGTGGGCTATTATTAAAAAGGCTATAATATATAATCCCCATACATGTAGGAAATAAACCTTTTCCAATCATTAAATAGAAACTTAAATTTAAAAAATAAGTATTAAAATGTAGAAATAGTATTTACTTATACAACGCGTTCAACACCCTATGCATGATAACAAATGTGGATATAAGAATTTGTAATATAAGAGTTTTCTATTTACCAGGGGTTGACGAAATGGTTAATTCTGCCCTACAAACCAGAAGACAACATTACAAACATGCTATGCGATAAATTTGCGATTTCTTAAATTGTTTATATGACAGCAGAGGTTTTCTAAACGCAATCAAGAAATAAATGTGATACTATTAGTGATATAAATAGTATTTTGCTCCAAGGAGGATCTTGTCTCTGATTTAAGTGATACGCGGTTAAAGCTTTTTGGATGTGGATGTTTTTTTTATTGATTCCTGCTAGGACTTCATATTTCGGTAGCGTAATGTGTGCTGATCCTCCGATTGCTTGTAAAGATGGTCCACGCATCGGATGGGTATGTAAAAGTCGGTCCTGCGGACGGTCCTCCGGTTCTGTTGGTATTGCGCCCTATCAAACTATGGAAGTGGATAAAGAGGGGGCGTATCTGTGCTTGCGTATCCTTACGCACTATAATATCTCCTGCGCAGGCGGCTCATCGCTAATATAGATCCAGCCGCCGTAGTCGTTATCGAGTCGAAGGACATCAAAAGCATCTTACTGGTTCTTCCAGCTTAAAAACTTCGTCATCCTACCGTTGGTAAAAGTACGAATAAGGGGCTATGATTGAAATCAAATAATATTTGAGATATAAATATAAAATTTTATGCAAAAATCAGTTACAAAAGTTAATATTCGAGTTAAATAATTTGCACAAAACGTTTTTAACGCAAACCGTGTAAAACGTATACGTATATAACTATTTAACTTGAAAATACCATTCAACCACAACCGTTTCGTATATTAATATCGGTTTCAAACCAACGATCGGTTCGTATATGCCATTAAAATAAAGCCAACTGTATAATCTGCCATAAATTTTTATTAAATAGCCCCGTACTGCATTTGGAGTGGGGTCGACGACCCGTTACCGCCGTCTCGTGCGAGTTTCCAACACGAGTGGCGACATCTAACGTTGCCTATAAAATTTCTTGTTTTACGCAAAGTTCATTATCTATATATTTACAAAAAAGGGTAAAAAGAATGATCAAAAACGTTAGACGACACTTTACAAAGCGGAAGTTATATAAAATTTCACAAAGCAGATATTTATTAAAGAGCACAACCTAATTACGTTATTCATCTTTATAACAATAATAATAATATATTAATAATATATAATATGCCTCGGCTTCTAGGAACACTATCGCTAAAAAGTTCCGTTGTTAAAATAACTAAAATAAATAAACGCTCCATTACTTTAAGCCCTAATAACATCAATCATCAATTATTGATAACTGTAATAAATAATATTATTAACTTAAAGCATGCCTGGTATTTGAAAATCGACTGTTTTTATTTTATTACAAACCTATTCATTCGCAAATAATTTGTAACAAAAACATACAAGTAATTATAACCATATTTGATTAAATAGAGGAAAACGAACTAAACTGCCTCACTAAATAACGTTGATAAGGTGAGCGTGAACAAAGACCAAATGACCGGTAGTGTAATCTTATTTCCTTATCCTGTTAAATTAAATAAACACTTACAACTACAATTTATCAGCAAAAAATACATAACAAATAATTTCATTTGAATTCATTCGATTCTAACAAATATATATATATATTTAAATGATTAAGTATACTATAAATATTAGAATCAATCTCGAACATTACATATACAAAAATGAAAAATACAAACAATAAATATCGATCTATATACAACATAGATTGAATATAAACTATTTATAGCATACTAAAAAGGTAGATGTTCATATTTGATGAAATAAAATCTGTGCTTCTGTTATAGACCTTAAGTCTTTATGTTAACTCTAATTACCAGAATCTGATTTTCATGAGGAATGCAACAATATATATTCCATTATAATTTCAACATCTGATTATCATAAATACTCTCAACAAAGTCGTTAAATTTATTTAATGTCTGAAGTAATGAGAGTGATGCATAAACTATACAAGAACATGTTGTCAATTTTCAAGTTAAATGTTAAACGCACGAGAATTATCATTAAATTCCTTATTCGTTAGAATATCTCAACTTATGATGATGCATAAACTAAACAATTCAACACATTCGTTAATGCATTCCGTATAATTCCATTAAAATTAATTATATTATATATATGTACATAGACTTAGCACTAGCAGTAACAAAACAACAACTCTGTCCTTAATTTTCTTCCACTTTCTTTCTTTTGACGATGACAAAAGATGGTGGTTAGTATTGTATGTGATATGCCTGAACCAAATAAAATACGGAATTTTAGTAAATAAGGTAACCAATGGCAAGTCATTGACGTTTTACGTTTTGCTTGAAGTGCGTGATATTTAATGTTGACCAGATTAGTGACAATTTGTCAGAAGCGCCAGATATATGACGCCATTGCTGTGCCATGGGTTACATTGTTCATAACCACCCATACTTACTAGCTGCAGTGAATAAGCATAGCATAGCATCATAAGCCTGTAATAGTCCACTGCTGGACATGGCCCTCCCCTAATACCACCTTTCGATTAGGAGGTTCCGGACGTTACCCCACCACGCTGATTCAATGCGGGTTAGTGGGTGGACAGATTTTACATGCCCATCCGACGTATCATCTTACTTTTCAGACAATTGGGTGATCGGTCCAAATTGCCCTAACCAACTCAGTAAACAACATGAAATTTATTACATAAAATGACTTTACGGATTTTAAAGCAGTTATTTACATTTTAAATTCCCGACGTTTAGAACATTTCCAACAGGCCGTGGTCACGGAGACTACGGCCGCTGGAAAAATAAACCGATAAAATCCGTTAAGTCATGTAGTTTAATAAGTAATTAATATTCCGAAGTCAATATAATGAAATTTAGTTGGTCACCGCAGATTCGACCCACAACCCTGGTTTCAAAGCACATTTCCAGCATCGGCTGCAGGCGTCAGTTATATAGCTGTTAATCGGATTCATCTATAACCGCACTCCGTTGCCGTTTATGGCGTGTGCAACCGAGGTCGTGAGATTCAATCTGGAGCTCAAAAGTTTTCATTTTATCATAGTTGGTTACGGACAGACTATTGGACATAGAAAGCAATGTCGAGATAGATACATGCGTCGGATGGGCATGTAATACTCGTCACCACACCTCAATGGTACTACGGTCGAAAGGATTCTATCAAACCCCTAATGGAAAGTGTATTAGGAAGACCTACTCCAGCAGTGAAACTATCTGTGATGATGGATGACGATATCAACTCTTCGCACTTCCTAGTTTTCTATCAGGCGTCATTTTTCCACCCTAGACTTACCCGATTACCATGTTTTTTATGCAGAGCGACTGCCGTCTGATTTCCACAACTTAAAAGAGTACACTGGATTTGGTAGATGGCTTAGTAAAAAGTAAACTTTGACATTCTGAGGTCTAATAAGGATTGCGAGACGGCTTTGACAACCGCAATCGACTGCTCACATGCCCCTCAGAAGCATAAGTCATCACATTTCTCAGGCAATTGGGTGATCTACTCATATTTTTTCAACCAACGAGAACCACTGGGTCACAGAGACCCATCACTATAGGTTATTGCCGTTTATGTTAGTGTAACCTTGTTGGTATTAAGAAATTTATATTCGTTGTGAGCTAAAAAGTGTTTCCAATATTATAAATATCGTAAATAACCGAACATAAAGCACACTTTAGGCAACATACAGAAAATCAGCAAAATGGGTGTCCGAGATACTGGAAGGCTAACGTCACGATAAAACGTATTGTAATATTCTACCCCTTAACTTTGCAGCACTTTGAAACTTTCTAGAGCCCCCTAAACGTGTTGCATTCTATGTCAAAGTCAAAGTCAAGTCAAAGTCAAATATCTTTATTTAATATGAGAAGCAATACACTTTCTTATTGATTGGCAAATAAACTACCACCGGTTCGGAAATGGAAGCTTCGTACCTGAGAAGAACCGGTGTAAGAAACTCAGCGGGACTTTTTTTTCCGTTTTTTTGATAAGTTTTACAATTTTTTTACAAGAAGCAGCACATTTTAATAGTTTGGAATATTAATGATGTAATGATTTAAAAATAAATCGCACCAAATAAATGTTAATTTTATTACGAGAAATACATCATAAGAAACAACAAGTGCTGAGGGGTACTTTAAATCTTTAAAATTTATTTTAAATGAATAAATAACGATGCTGATAAAAGTATTTTAAGGTTGCTAACGTCGCACATATTAACTTAAAAAAGGCTTAATAGGGTTCCAACGAATTATAAATATGAAATACGTGAATCTCTCTGTTAAATCCAATATTAATTCTAAGACGTTTAGAATGCTATAAATTCTATGTATAAAAACTGTATCACTACATTTTTAAAGGAATAAGTAATGAAGGAATAGGCATTAGGTTCACTGTAAAATCAGTTAAACGAATTCAACGTGGCGCTTCAAGAGACTTCATCAAAAGATGTAATCCTTAATGCAAATGGAGACTCAATTTGTTATTTTAAGAAGAATTTAACTTTATTCACATGCAAAATGTTAGCACTTCTCTGTAAACCACCGAAATCCTAACTGATTGGGATTGTCAAAGAAAACATAACAAATGAATAACTACAGTTTATGAAGCCAGCAGTCGAATGTTACCAACCAATAAATTTCTCAATACAAACAATATTACGCTGAAGTCTCAACATCATCAAAACAATTTTCCACACTTGCTTTCGAGCGAAGTTTTCCCAGTTTTGTGTTTTTAAGGATGCAATAACAATAAACTCGACAAATAAACGGCGCCCGTAATTCTCAATTATGAGTTGAGTCACGTACAAAGAGTTAAATTAGTGCCCTCACGGTGAGATGAGATGCACGGTGTCGTCGAACCCGGGACTTCGGTGAGGTCGTCTTGTACGTGGACTTTAATTTGCGCAATATGTGTCCCAACTTTGTTTTAAATAAAAATTTAAAGCAATGGCCTAAGCTAAACGTTCACCTAAAAGGTAAGTGGTACCAGCACTGGCTACTAGAAAAGCAGCGTTGTAAGACTCACTCAGAGACAAGCGTAAGAGGCTTAGGTGTCCTTTAAACCGAAGCACAGTAGTGTAACTAGTTTCCGATAGAAATAGGTGAGCCGGTGTTGTTACCTAATGTCTTTTGTTTTAAAAAACGTGATATGTTTCTAAGAAAACGTCCAAACAACACGATCCGCTAAAAAGAAGCTTATTTCAATATAAAAGATGCTTGGCTAGGGTTATAACCTACTCGGCATCCTAATATTATACTTTATTACAAATAAGGAAAGCAAAAGCAGAGACAGTGAGCATCAGCATTCACAACAACATCAAAAAACTAACTTAAACAGTATTATTACGGAAAAGAGGAATATGAGTTAATGACTACAAAAAGAGATAAATAGAGTTAATAATAATAATAAATCTTTATTGCAGACACATAGATCCATATTCATGCAAAGTTAAATAAAGTGAAACAAAATTAAAAATTAAAGTAATACAATGATATAGGTATATATAAAAAAACCCAATTATTTAAAATTACTGCCCGAACTCTATATACGAGGGTGGTCTGAAAAGTTTCCGGCTTCAACTCAAAGACGGCGCAGTTTCCAAAAACTGCAACTACTGACGATAACATTGCTAAAGTTCACAAAATGGTGTTATACGACCGCCGAATTTAAGTGAGAGAGATAGCAGAGGTTATGAAAATGTCCAAATAACGTTTTTGTCACATATTAAATCAAGATTTAGACATGAGAAAGCTGTTCGCGCGTTGGGTGCCCGTTTGCTACATTAGACCAAAACATGTCGTATGATCATTTCCAAAGCTCTGTTGGCGCAGTTTAGGCACAATAAATCCGAGTTTTGCCGCCGATTAATTACTGTACATGAAACTTGGATACACCATTATCCGCCTGAAACAAAATCACAGTCAAAACAGTGGACTGCAAAGGGAACCAGCTCCAAAAAAGCAAAAACTGTTTTTCGGCTGAGAAAGTGATGGCGACTGTTTTTGGAATAGTCATGGAGTTATCTTTATCGATTATCTTCAAAAGGAAAAACCATTACATGAGCATACTACGATAATTCTTGACGACCTGAAGGCACAAATTGCGGAAAACAGCCACATTTGCAGAAAAGAAAATCCTGTTTCACCAAGAAAACGCGCCGTTTCACACCTCAGCGGTTGCCATGGCAAAAATCCACGAGTTACGGTTTCAACTGCTTGACCATCCGCCTTACTCACCAGATGTGGCCCCAAGCGACTTCTTTTTGTTCCCTCATCTAAAAACTGCGCTCGGAAGACAAAGATTTTCGTCAAATGAGGAGGCAATCACCTTTGTGGACAGTTATTTTGCAGAGAAAAGCGCCAAGTACTATTTGGACGGGTTACAGAGATGGGAGCATCGCTGGGAGAAGAGTGTAGAGTTACAAGGTAAAAGTAAGAAAAAAAAATCTTTAATCATTGTTAGGTCGGAATCTTTTCAGACCACCCTCGTACCATAAGGTCGGTATGAGTAAACCGGATAAATTACTAACATCCAGAAATGACGATAGTCGGGTAAAACGTTGATAGCAATAGAAATAAAAAAACACATCAGTCCGCCCTGTAACCAACTCGAGAAAGATCTAAAAGGTCAGGATTATAATCAACAAAATCAAAAAGGACATAATCCCTTAAGTCCTTTTTTAAATCAGATATGAGATGTTTTATCTGACCATGAACGCTTTGTAAAAAATATTGTAATTAATAAATTACAAATTTTTAAAAGACTGTTCGATAATCGTGATTGATTCAGAACAACAATATTCGCTTTTAAATAGACATTCGATTTCTCTCAAAATTTTTTTATGTTCAAGGATTTATTTAAACGTAATCTTATACAGAGTGCAAAAAAAATTACTTTTCATTTATACAGTTTGTTTCCCATTTATTCCCATAATAGATTAGTGCATATGTTTCACGGATGATGATCGATTGAGGTAACTTAGGTTCATTTCAAAATCATAACTTAGATTAAGTCAAAGTTAATGTGAAATATTTTTAACACTACACAGTATAAAACAAAGTCGCTTTCTCTGTCCATATATCCCTATGTATACTGAAATCTTTCGAATAATTTTTAATAGATAGAGTGATTGAAAAGGAAAATTTATAGGTATAACACATGCTTAATATTGTAGGTATATTTTATTTTACCATAGCTCCCGTGCGAAGGAGGGGCGGGTCGCTAGTTCGATATAAAGCATTCTTTTTGTGTAGCGATTCATTTACCATCGGTTCTGCAAGTTAAACCTCGGACATAAGAAAGATTAAGGTTTAAAGTAGTACAAGATGTTGTCTACTGCCACATAACATGTTGCTAAATACATGATTAGCAACATGCATTACATGTTATTTAGAATTAAACAATTAAAACTTTCTGGAGGTTGAACTAATAATGTATTCTTATCATCATTATCATCTTCAGTCTGCGATAGTCCACCGCTGGACATAGGCTCACCCTAATGCTCCGCCATCGATTAGGGTGTTTTTAGACCGTATCCCACCACGCTGGTCTAATGCGGGTTGGTGAGTGGACCGACTTTTACATGCCCATCCGACGCATGGATCATCTTACTTTTCAGACAACTGGGTGATCGGCCCTAATACCCCTAACCAACCAGGAAACAACAATCAAAATTATTGAGTCCCTGCAGGTTTGGAACCCACGACCTTCGGATTCTAAAGCACTCCTTTATATTTATAAACGGATAAACTAACGTGAAATCGGTATTGGTGACGACTAGTTTCGGACCTGTCGGAGGTCCTTTATCAGGACGAGTGGGATAACTTCACGGTCGCTTCCCGGAAGTGCGAAGCTAGTCGGCACCAATACCGATCGATTTCACACGAGTTTAGCCGTTTATAAGATACATTATTAGTACATAGAATTCTTCAACAAAGAAGGGTATTGAAAATAGAAAAGTATTCAAGGCCATTTTTATATATGATATTTCACAAATGAAAACGCTGGAAGGTTGTCTTGCCAAGGTAACATAAACGCGCGTTACAATCGGTTAATAAGAAAAAAAAAACTAGTACATGATTAAAGTAACACTTTTTTTAACAAACATGTTTCAGAAATACGATTTATTGAACATTATAATTTTTAGTCGAGTATTAAAAATTGGGCAGGGTAAGTACTTAGTTAAACTTGAGCTAATTTTTATTAAAAAAATAATTATGAAGCTACTTTTTATTGAACGTAGGTTCTGCGAGAAGCAATGCCCAGAAATATTATTATTAATAGTATCGGAATAGAAGACGCTTTTTGTTTCCACTTTGAATTTTAGTAATTTTTAGGTGTAAATGTTATATACAATAGTTTTTATTTTCCAGCAGTTTAAAAATATTACAGCATCGATCAATATATTTCAAACAATTGGCATAATTCACATCGAACATTGTTAGAATCATGGCACGTACTTAACTGTCCTACACAAATATACTACTACTGCTCTAAAACTCGATACAAATGATAATATTTCAGGAAAATAACTAATAGGTTTCAAAGATTATTCACAGTTTTTCTGTTCTCTTACTACCTCAGCTATAGAAAAAGCTGTGAAGCTATCACTAAGCCAATATATAGGCATGTAGTCCATCTCACGACTCTTGAGTGGCGTCGAGTAGCTTCGAGGGGCTCTATCGTACATATCGGCTGCGCCTACTGAATAAAACTAAGTATACCGACCAGTATATAGACTAACAAATAGTTTACGACTTGAATATTCATAAATTATATTACACAATCACGATACACTTTGATAAGGCTTGCTTTAGGCTTCATCAATAAGGGAGCATCAATAAATTACGTCACACGATATTCGGAAGGGAGGGAGTCAACGAAATGTGACAAGGAGGATTCCTGTATTTCGTAAAGTGTCATTTTTAAAATAAAGTGTTAACCCTTTAATGCAATGTTGTTGCTAAAAGTCAACAAATCAATTTTTGTCGTTTTAAAAACTGACAGCTGTGACGAGTGTTTTCAAAACGTATTTTTATGACATAGCTAATATCAAAATAAAAAAAAACGTGTAAAAGGGCCTTCAGAAAAAAAATATCTGTAACTGAAAACCTATATTGAAATATTTATTTCATAATTAAATGAAAAATAAGGCATTTAAGGGTTAAAACAAGCACTACAAAGAAATATTGAAAAAACATATAAAACTTTATTCGTAATGTAAGCAAATAGAGAAGAAAAAATTGATAAAATGAATGAAATATATAGTACAATACATTTTATTTAATTCTATATAGCTGTGATAAGAACAGTCAAAAGTTATGAAATTCGTGTGACGTAATGTATGGATGCCCACTAAGATGAAAATTCTTTATTAAAATCGTTTAATTGTAATCTCATTAAAATCCTAATTTTATTTTGAAAATTGACAAAAAAAATTACCTGAATCGTTCTTTTAATACATTACTAGAGAATTTGGATAAATAAATTTTATAAGTCACACCAACCCGCATTTGATCAGCGTGGTGGAATACGGTCCTAAAACTCCCTAATGGAGAAGGCGTGCATTGAGGGAGGCCTATGTCCAACAGTGGACTAACATAGAATGATGATGATGATGATGAATTTTATAAGTCCCGTCCATTGATGATCCATGAAACGGGCTGGTTTTGTTATGTTATGATGAGTGGCAATTGTAATTGACATCATTTCGTATGTTTCAGTAAATTTATCACTAAACGAAAAATTTAAGAAAAATATAAATGCCAACTATTTTTTTTTTAAATACGTATTGATCTCTTCAATACCTACTAAAAAAATATTTGGTTCTAAATTTGGTTTTGAGCTAAAAAGTCCTTTCATAAAACTTTATAAATACGAACGCTAGATGTATGATACGTCCCCTGGTTGCCAGCGGCAATGTCGACATGATTTTCGTGTCTAAATTGGCTAAATTATCTGCCCATATGTTGCCCAACAACACTATCTAGTACATACCAGGGAAGATAATCGCATAAGCTAGCTACTACAAAGTAACAACCAAAAGAAGGATAGAGAAAAAGAAAAACTAAATAAAAATGAGCCTGTTAAAAATAACACGCAGGTGTATAAAAATTATCTACTATATAAATATTATTTACTCATTATTTATTCATTATTATTTATTATTATTTGCTCATTTTAAATAATAGTAGTACAATTTCACATAATCATGGAATACGAAAATAATACAGTACAAAAATACAGTAAGATATTTCAATGTTTTTCATATTCTTAATTCTCTTAGGTCTTATAACTTAACGTACATCTTACTTCTTTCTATTCTGCAAACACTTTGGCTCTAATTCACTGAAGTTTCGAGCTAAAATGACCACCGACTTTACTAAAAAATTTCAAAAACAGACGCGAGTGTTACCAGTGCTAATAATAACAGAATAAGGTTATGCACAAGGATGTCAAACCCTGTCGAAACGGTGCTTCGACTCTACGTTGTTTCTACAACTATGTGCTATGCACTCGGCACGTAAAAACGAGGTCGCAAACGTGTGACGTCACGCAAGGCCCCCAGCGATTTCGCAAACCGACAACCGACATAAGCTCCGCGCTTAGAAACCCGCTTGCTGTAACTTGGAAGAGGCGAACGGTCGCAGAGTTTTGACTGCCAAGTTAATTCTTTGCGGTTGAGATCGTGTGATGCGTTGACGTGATTTCGTTCGGTTTTTGACTATAATATGGTTAAAAACTTACATTAGACAATGAATGTGCTAGTGTATTGCTGCATACATAACCTGTGATTTGATAACTAATGTAATGATGGAAGTAGAGCAACAACAATTCACAAGGTTCAGTCACCATTCTACGCATTTGTAATCGCTATCCATTCCAAAGTGTTTTTCAGAAAACTCTGTTGACTCCAAGTTAAAGTGATGGCTTATATAGATATATACTAAATAAACTACAAAAAATCGAGCAAGCTAATTTCGTCTAATACTTGATTAAGTCTCCAACGAAGACAATGCTAAATTCGCTTGCAATGCAGTGATCAACGGCTAGATTAAACACAATATAATCTGTTGTAAAATTAGACTGTCAGGGCAATATACAATCTGCTGGATACATTGAGTAATTTTACGTAATATTTCAAAAAGATTAAAAATTAGTATAACACCACCAATATGTCTCATTAAAACACGTCATGTATATTCTAAAAAACAAAATGTTGACTCATTCATTAGCAGCCCTTATCCGTCCACTGCTGGACATAGGCCTTTTTCAATGAACGCCAAGACGGCCGATCCCCTGCTAATCGCTGCCAACTTAAACCGGCTACTGCGCGAAGATCGGCATCTCACCTGGTCGGGGTCGACCAACGCTCCGTCTTCCTAAACACCGCCTCCACTCCAGAACCTTATTGGCCCATCGGCCATCGGTTCTTCTTACTAAATGCCGGCCCACTGCCACTTCAACGAGCTAATCCTATACATTATGTCGGTCGTTACTAATTTTATCCGACAAAGAAACTCCAAGCATGGTGTGCTCCAGAGCCCGTTGAGCTACGGCAAATTTGTGGACAAGTCCAACAAGTCAGAGGCCACGTTTCGGTCCCGTAGGTGATTACGGGGAGTACGCATTGGTCAAAGACTACACGCCACAACATGTTGACTACATAGAAAAATTCTGAACGCATAGAACGCAGACTGGTCGTAGAAATAGGTAATCAATAAAGATAATTGAAAAATATCGATCCTTATTTGAGAAAACTTAAGTCAATTACAGTATTACCATTGATTGACACAAGCCAATATATTGTTCACTGGCAGAGCTGACTTTAAGAATTAAGTCAGCTGCAGTATGTTTCTACTTACTCAAAGAATTAAAATAATAAATAATATTAAAAACTTTGATTTAAACAATGTCGTAAAGAAACTGGATTATAGGCGAATTAAAAAATCTTAATACAACGACCAATGAAAGCGAAGCAAACAGACAAAATAGAACGTTTGATCTACAAAATATTTTACATTATACACTGCAGACCAAAAGTTTCAGACTATCATAATAAATGTAATAAAACGACAGGCCTCAATTGCCAAAGTTACTATTAAGTTCATCCCATCAAAATTCAATAGGATAGAGATCCGGGCTCTGAACAGGTCATACCATGTTTTTCAACATTCCTTCTGTATCATTCTGTTTTAAATAACCCTTGCATAATTTTCAGCAATACTACGTAGTGTTGTATTGTCGACACCCAAAAGGCATTTTGTTTCAATATCCGTCTGTACCGCTCATAATAGTAGTGAATAACAAATAAAACTTTAACACAAAAAATATGATCGACTTCAAACAGTATATGACCATTTTGTGCAATACAACACGGTGACAACGTGACCCCTGTAAGAATCTACCCCCTGATTTACGCCACTGCATTTTAAGTCTGTAATATCTTTTAAGGTATTTATTATTTAAAATATCATGTATAACTCGTTTTAGATGCATGAAATAAAGAATTTTTAAAATGGACTAATTCACATCGCTAGGAGCGGAGAAACGAGTCAAAATATATAAAAATTATTCCTAATTAAATAACTCATTCTTTGAGGAAGAAAGTCAAAAAAGTTTTCGATAATAGCCATAATATCAGATTGCACCGTTTAATACTTTTGGGACAATTAATCGATCAAATCCTTACAACAACACACAAAGTTATTAAACAAGTGCCCTTTACAATTTGTTTATTCAACAATTACGAAAACGACTATTATCGCATTCGTCATTTTAGTGTTTTTGTATCCGGACGTGGTTAGCCTTAGATAATTTAAGGAAAATAGGAAGAGGAAGGTGGTACTTACACGTATGGTAGATGTATTTAATATTAAGTGTTATTATAACGAATTAAAATATTTCTACGAAATAATGACATCATTGTGTTTTGACATGATTCTGTATGTATATTATCATTTATAACATTGGGAAGACGTGATCGTTTGGTTAAGAGCATATCACATAACATTAAATTAAAAAACTGGATGGTCGCAAAATATCTATTTGTTTTTTATAAAATCGATAAATATGTATACACCTTTAATATACACTGAAAAATGGTAATGCTTGTGTGAATTCTATATTCTGTACTTCTCCGATTAACGGTGACACTTTCAGAACCGAAAATTAATATCTTTAGGTACAACTAAAAAGTTTATAATTTTTTTTATCGTGTATTATCATGTATATGTATTTTAAATCACTTCACCATCGATTAAGAACCGCCTCCGTAGCCTAGCGGTATTGGCCTTTGGTTTATAAACCGGAGGTCGTTGATTCTAATCCCGCGGGGGAACAACTTTGTGTTACAGACGTTTTCTGGTTGGTTAAGACAATTTGGGCCGATCACCTAATTGTCTAAAAAGTAAGCTTATTCTTGCGTCGGATGGGCTTATAAAAAACGGTCCACCCACCAACACATTGGACCATTGTGGTGTTATACGGTCCATAAGCCCCCTGAATCGAGAAGGCAAGCATTAGGAGGCCTATGTCCAGCAGTGAACTAACACAGGCTGATGATGATCGAAGCAGAATATTTATTTCTTATAAAAATAAATACATATTTTTTGACTTTTTGTTTAAAATACGTTCAAAAGTGTTTCATAGGTTTTGTACTTCTCCGGTTAGCGGTTTCCTTTCCAGAACTTAAAATGATTATCTATAGCTATTACTTTAAAAGTTTATTCCTAGTTAATGATATAGCACTATAATCTTATGTATATATAATTTAAGAAAACCGTCGAACAAATTATACTTTAATAAATCAGAAAATGTATATATCACGTGGGAGCAAATTCAATAACAATATTTATGAGCCATTCGCAAAACCCATTATGCAAACTCCTCATGTCTTTAATATAAATTTAATATATTTCTACGAGTCCACTCTTGGTAAAATCTTATTTCAAACCTTCTACGGTGTGTTTGTATAATTTCAGAAGTATTTTTTCCTATTTAGATTTTCTATCATTTTTTAGGGCAAACACGATGAGAAACTTCATATTTTTTATGATTTTTTAATACACACTTTTTTAATTAAAATTTTTCAATTCAAATTCAAATTCAATTAAAATATCTTTATTCAATATAGAAGTGTAACAATCGCTTATCGATTGTCAAGGACGCTACCACCGGTTCGGAATAGGACACCTTCGACTTGAGAAGAACCGGCAAAAGAAACTCAGCGGGCCTAAAAACAATAAGACTCCATTTAACGTCGTTTCGTTTAGCGCAGTTTGATTTTAATAATTTTTTTTGTTATAATTGTGGACTTTCCGAATAGTTCACACAGCTTTGATATCCGATTGTTGTATAAAAGTTTTTTCTCAACACAATTACTGTTGAAATGATTGTATATATATATATATTCAAATTCAAATTCAAATTCAAATATCTTTATTCAATATAGAAGTTTACACTTGCTTATTGATTGTCAAACACACTACCACCGGTTCGGAAAAGGACGCCACAGACCTGAGAAGAACCGGCGAAAAAACTCAGCGGGCTATTTTTATGTCATCTTTTAAAAATAACAAACATTTTGATAATTGGACATTACATATTATGACATTTTGAAACAGGACCTGGAGCGAGCATTCCATTACCAGGCTGTGTTATCATTTAAAAATTCATTAATATCGTAATAACTTAATGTAAAATTACTACTTACTACTACTTACTACTTAACGTAAAAATTAATATATATATTTATATATTATAATTTATTATAATAAAGAATAATATTAATCTTTATTACAATTAGTTCATGCAATAAAACCCCCTAATGGATAGGGCGTACATTAGGGGAGGCCAATGTCCAGTAGTGGACTAACACAGGTTGATGATTATGAAGACGATGATGATGATTAGTAGAGTCCGACCGAAACTGTTTTTCCGGCCGAAACCGAAACCGAAACCGAAAGTTTGGCCGTGGCTTCAGTTTCGGCCGAAACCGAAAACGAAACCGAAACTCACGTGATCAAGTATTGGAATTCTTAAAATACTAAAATATGAAGTTTTTATGCCTATTATTTTGCTTTATTTTAGTCATGTAATGTAGTGTGGTAATCGTTAATATCAGTTGCTTATAATATTTTTATGTAAAAAAATATTTAAAATATATAATTTTTTTTTAAATAAATTTCTTATAGCAATATGAGTTATTAATAAATCAATTAATAATTGTGACTGTTGCATTAAAGACTAAGTATTGGTATTTTAAAATCTTACTAAATAATACTTTGGTTTGTATTTGTAGTTCGAGGGGGATCAAAAAGTAAAATGAGATAGAATATAATGACTATGATAGCTTAATTATTTATTTTTCTACATAATCTCCGAGTCTACCTACACAACAATTCCAGCGTTCCAAGTTTTCAATGCTCAATTCTTTAAAAAAGGATTGTCTTAATCCTACAAAAGGTCACCACGGCATCATTTACTTGTTATATATAGTTTTAACACATGTTTCCTCTTAAGTATTGTATCAATTTGGAGAGAAGATGACAAATAGCTAGGCGCCAGATCTGGTGAATAGGGGAACGCTCAACCAATTGCACGCTAGCATGCTGAACGGTGGCCATCGCTAATGCCAACCTATGCGCCGGTATGTTGTCAAGATCAAACAGCTCGCCCATTCAAAGTTTGCCTCTTTTTTATATTAACGGCATTTTCTTAACCTCGGTATTAAAGCTGCATAATCTGTAATGATGGTGCCATGCTCCAGGTAATCAAATAACAATATCACTTCTGAGTCCCAAAAGATTGAGGCCATACCCCGGCCAGGCCATATACCACGGCCACGGCATGAAGATCCTTCGGGATAAAGCCGTGTTTCGTCCACTGCCACAAAACTAGATTTAAAGTTTTTAGAATCTTATTAAAACTTGTCCAACGATACCTTCGAAGTCGATTTTGTTTCTGATTCTCGGAACCCATCTTGCGGAGACTTTTCTCATATTAAAAATTTGTGTCAATATGCGTTGAGTACCTCTATATGAAATGCTCGTTTCTTGGATTAGGTATCAGATGGTAATTCATAATCGCTAAAAACAGTTTTTTCGAATATGGCAGCATATTTTTATTGTTTCTTGTTGATTACTGGCTTCGATGGACGTCTGCAACCATGTTCGTCTTTCGTGTACGTTCTCCCTACTCGAAATTAAGAAGCCCACTTTGCGACAATTGATTATGACACAGCAGTCTCTTCTCATGTTGCCTTTGAGCCGCAGTAAATCTCTTGCGTTGTTTACTTTTTATAACAGTGGTTTTAATGTCAAGGTCACACTTGGGTTTTCTCTTTTTTCGAGAACATTTCGCCATACATAGCAAACAAATGACTACATTCAGAAAAAATGTTAAGAGACCAGAAAATTAACACAACCAATGTCTGAGCTACACTTTCCAGTATTATTTGTATTTATGTTTTGGTTACCAAGGAGTATATATTTTGTTCTCACTACTATTTGTTCCCTTCTTGTCTTTCTAGAAGAATCATCAATTTCTTTTGTCAAACTTGGAATGTTTGTCTGAACTAAAATCGACTGATCTGAGCTCGATTTTGAAATTGAAAACACTTGAAACCAGTTTCGGTTTCGGCAAAAGTTTCGGCCAAATTTGGCCGAAACCGAAACTGCGACCGAAACTTGATTTTTGGCCGAAACTCGGCCGAAACCGAAACCGAAACCGAAAGTTCGGTCGGACACTAATGATTAGCTTATTGAAAGTATTTTTTATCGTTGCGGCCTTGACGATTTAGGTCAATTTATAAAGTAACAGTCTATACAGTGTAAAAGTCTAATGTTAACAGATGTTCTACATCAAATTTTGAAAGCAGTACGAGGTTTAGAATTTTTAGTTTAGTGACACGATTAATAATCTTCGTAAAATATACGTTTTCAATTTATTAACATCACTCCCAAATGAAGTTCTTTAGACCGGCAATAAAAGAGTTTTACAAACAGAAAAATGTGCAATGACTCACGATGTATAAGTTGTGCGAATCAACTAGTTATAATAAATATTTTAACAGTAAGCTAAGCTAAGCCTTACAATGAACATAAAGTACAAAGTAACAGATTTTTGTTCGCGTGCACACAATATTTTATTATACTTTTATGCAACGGGCCATACGAATGTCCATCGAATAAAAGTTTTGCTAAAATCAGAACAAATAACTCTATATTTATTCTGTTTTGTAACTATACACACCTCATGTGACGAAATTTGAAGCATTTGATTATTAATTGTTAAAATCATAGGAAGAACTGTGTAGCTATCAAGGTTGGTGAATCTAAAAACTACGAAACAGTCTGTTGGTTGATCGGATAAAATACTATATTCTGACGTCTCTCTACTACCTTACTTTTCCAGCATAAAATACTAGTGTCCGACCGAAATTGCGGGTTCGGTTTCGGCCTAAAATCTAGTTCCGCGCCAGTTTCGGTTTCGGACGAATTTGGCCGAAACTTTTGCGAACCGAAACTAATTTCAGAATTGTCGGGTTATCATTATTAAGCAATTCGTAAAGCAAAAGATAAGTATATCATTGCGACGATCGAGCTCAAATCAGGCGATTTTAGCTGAGATAACAATCCAAGTTGCTAAAAGAGATTGCTTCTTTTTACGGGAGAGATCAATGTGATGAGAACTATATACTCCTTGGTAGTAAAAAATACTGGCAGGAGCAACATTTATTTTATATTAATAGAGAAAATAATATTCTATTCTCTTTTCTTTTCTTCTGAATGTAAAAGCTTTTGCAAGACGTGTTCTCAAAAATTGAGAAAGTTGAAGTGCGAGCCGTTTTTAAATACCTCTATTTAATAAAGTTGCGTTTTTAAATTAAAAATAGAGAGAACAAGTACGAACTTTGTTGTAGCCGTCGGTCGACGTCAGTCACCCAAGAAAATATTGCGAAAGTCAAGAAAATGTATTGAGCGATCGATCGGTACAATATTTTATTCAATTCATATTGAAACTTTTATATAAGAAAAGGCTCCACAAGATACATACCGAGAATGTTAACGACCCACAGAGAAATAATCGAATTGACACTTTGTAAACATTGTTAGACTAGTTTCAAGATTCTGAAGCCTTTTAATTCGTTTCGTAACAGTGGACAACTCATGAGTTCATCATTTTGATCTTGAGACATAACAGCAATCTTAGAAAGCGCCGTTAAATACGGACCAGTCGGAACAGTACGGAACAGACAGACAAAAGCGTTGCATTATTGTTTGTATTGGTTATATATCACAATGTAATCAATCCAAAACACTCCAATTCTATTTATTTATATAACGTATTGATAACGAGCAAAAGTCAAATAATATCACTCAAATACAGATACAACAAGTTTACTCTGCTACGAAAAAACGCTAATATCAATCAGGAGAAACGTCAAAGAACCACTTCATAATTCATAAACAATTTCTTAGTAAACACGGCAATTCATACGAACCCAAGAGCATTAAGGACATGGGGGTCAAATATGTAGATAGCCCGACAAACTAGCGCCATCTTGTGAGAAGAGACGAACTAAAGCACTGACGTCAGAGCTACGTCACGATACACGTCAACTTTAGGTGGAGTGACGTTTATTTTACCACATTTCATCATTAGCTGTGTCGTTTTCAAAATAAAAGTTACACAAATGGCTGCCCCGTTAGCCGATCAATTTAAAACAATATTTTTAATAATTTCCATTAGTGAAGTCTTGCGTTATTCAAGAAGTTATTATGATGGTCGCTTTCAAAATACTTAGAGAGATAGAAATGTATAGAGGACTTTACACTGTAGCTTTGCTTGCAAATACTAGTATAAATTTAGTTTATTTCCATAGTTTATAGCCAAACAGTGGACTATAAACTATGGAACAGCCTGTGTTAGTCCAATGCTGGTTATAGTCCTCCCCTAATACACCCCTATCCATAAGGGGGTTTTAAGGCCGTATTCCACCACGCTAGTCCAATGCGGGTTGGTGGGTGGACCGACTTTTTTACATGTCCATCCGACAAATGGATTCAGACCATTTGGTGATAGGTCCATATTGCCTTAACCAACTAGGAAACAACAATGAAACTTTGTTGAGTGCCCGCAGGATTCGAACCACGACCTCTGATTTCAAAAGCACACGCCCATACCACTGGGCTACGGAGCTAGCTAATAAAAAATAATGGATAACGACTCATAACATCCGTAAGTCCCACAATTTACAGATAATTTAACTTAAGGAGTCTGACACTATTTTTGACAGATGTATGCGGGTCTTTCGTTTAAAGTCCAAATATTCTTAAAAGTTTCCTAAGTTTCTTTTTTAATTCTAAGTTGCTTTATTGTTTTCAAAGCAAACCTTATTTAGACAATGAAGTAAATTTGATAATATGCAAATAATCGTGTTAAACTTTGAACAACTATACGATTTAGAAACTGTAGAATAATATTTTACAACCATTTATTATTAATATTAGGAGTTGCTGCTTCAGAGGATTTTTATCATTATTAGGATGATATTTCACTACAGGATTAAAAAAAAAAAATGTCGATTTTAAACCTAGTACTTTAGTTTACATGACATTAAGATTCAATTATTTACTTTTACATTTTTATATAAATGGGTTTCGTTATGGAACATAAATATGAAATAACCTTAACGAATACAAGATAAATAGAACAACACACACGAGTAACACAATACCCTTATACGAGGTAATGAAAAGCGATTAATAAGTTCTCATCAAGCGTGTCTAGACAAAGAAAGCTTACAATTTTCTTTGTTAACTCGACTGTCTTCTGTGATCAATAGTTCAAGGCGTAATAAAGACTTGAGTTTAATTTTAATTTCCTCGCTACGTTATTTATTTCTACTTATTTAGATCCAATTATATTACTACATAAGACACAGAGCGCATTTTTTAATTATTATTTATTAATATTATAAATTTTATAATGAGTACTTTGACGTGAAAATATTTTTATGTTCATATATCTATTGATCGTTATAATAATATTAATACTACTTTTATATATAGGTCAACTTTTTATTATGTGTGCTGGAAGACCTAGCTCTATAACTAATTACGCGATTTTAGATCAACGGGAACTACCGTATAGGTTTACTACCCAAACTTATAGGGTACGCACCGTATTTTCTAGTTAAGTTAATTTTTGATTAAAAGCAAATTTTTTCATTAGCTATAATCACTCGGGCTGCCACCGTAGCCTAGTAGTATGGGCGTGTGCTTTAGAAACCGGAGATCGTGGGTTCGAATCCTGCGGGGACTCAAAAAATTTTCGCTGTTGTTTCCTAGTTGGTTAGGGCAATTTGGGTCGATCACCCAATTGTCTGAAAAGTAAGATGCTCCATTCGTCGGATGGGCATGTAAAAAGTCCGTCCACTTACCACGTGGTGGGATACGGTCCTAAACCCCCTAATGGATAGGGGTGTATTAGAGGAGGCCTATGTCCAGCAGTGGATTATCACAGGCTGATGATGATGATAATCACATGCGTGAATGGTCCGAAAAATATAAAAATTTTGGTTTTAATACAACTAAAAGAGACTTCAGTTACTACTATAAATTTCAACTTAGACCTAGCCATCAACTCAGGAGAAAGCAATGGTGATACTCGTAGACAAGTTAATTGAATTATTATTGTGAAGATATTGTTCACGTCTGAGAGTGAGGCAAGGGGAACTAACAGTGAAATGATTAAATGTCAATAGAATACGCAACTGTTAAATGAAATCTCGCAAGTTTTGCATATAGTACCAAATAACTTATAATGACATGTAAGTATTAAAATGAAGCTTATTGGGTCGGTTAAAATAACATTCTCAACATGTTAATTTAATATCTGCTATTGCGGGCAGAGCCGTGTACGTTACGTTACTTTTAAATTTTCGGAAAAGATTTTATTAGGTTGAAAATTGATGAAAATGTTACTCAAGGATAAGGATAAGCCTTCTATTAGTGAGAGTTTATTTCAAAAGGGTTCAATAACTTCGAAGCCCATTTAAAACAAACAATCACATATTTCCTATTTATAATATAAGTAGAGACTGTGGTACATAAAATGTGACTAAAACCTCTGAGTAATAGTAACTGGACGAAAAACGGGGCGAGATAACGTCGTGTTAATGCCTAAATCGACGTACATGCAAGTAATCATAGTTTGTTAATTATCGGATCTTTTGGTTAATTTGATGTAATAATAAGTTCGTGTAAAGCCTAAATTGCATATAATATTTATAATCCAAAGTGACTACTACAATGTGTATAAAACCGTTTACAACTTTTAAAGTTGCTTCAGTGATTTACAAAGACGTGTATTCTGACAATTTGCCAATAAGAACGATAGTTTAAGACTTCAATTCGTTACCATGGTTACTATGTTACCGTTTATTCAGATCATACATTGGCTGAACTATAAACGATGATATATTAAAATTAACGTGCATTCCATCCCCAGGTGGGAAACCGATCTCCATGCAGTAGCCGGTTCAAGATGGAGACGAGTAACAGGGGATCGCCCGTCAGGGAAAGGTATATCCAGGAGTGATCTGTTAGCAGCTGATAATGATGTTGCTTATACATTTATACCCAGCCTAAACAAAAGTAGCAAACAGCTTTTTTAATAGTTTGAACGAAGTTATAATGATTTAATATTAAAAGTTGTTGAGTAAAGTTTACTTAAATACAGAAGAAATTATGGTAATATTCCTTATGTTACCGTTAAATCTAATATTTAGGTTGTTTTCACGTTTTTAAAATAACGCGTACGTAAAAACTAGAACTACTTCAATTTACTTTTTATAACTGCCTCAGCATATCCACTTGCTATAACAGAATCGAAACGTTTGATGTCTGCGAAATATTAATATTATTCCATATAATACTCGCTTCTAAGATAAAGTATTTTTAATTAAAAACGTTCCTCCGCTGAATCTATTAATAACAATTAGAATACGATTATTGAGTCCTGTTAAAGAACTATGTTAAATATTATAAAGCTTATTTCACCTTAAATATAGAAATTTTTAGCTGACTGTCTGTCATTGAATTAAATATATTTAATAACAACTATAGTGTGATGTTGGGGATGATCAGCCCACACGTTAACCGGCTCTTTGAACAAGATATCGTGATTATTAGGTGATGGATCTACCAACGGTATCCTATAAACCAAAAACATCGAGATAAAATACAGTAGTACCGCCGCGGTGCGTAGCCTGCGTATTTACTGGGTAAACGAGACTTAACATCCTGTCTCACGGTAAGCAGCGCGATGGTGATACCACTAGTATTGCCAATGCCTATGGGCGCCGGTGACCACTTCATATCAGGTGGCACGAATGCTCGTCCGTCTGCGTAGTCAATAAAAAAATACAAACACCATTATAGTCAACATCCAGTTAACAATTCAGAAAACTAAGAGGTTTTCACTAAATGAGAAACAATCAAAGTCATTTTACCTTCTTAATTTAATTTATATTTATAAACTAGTATAAAGTATTTTTATACAGTTCTTGAAAGGAAAAAGATTCTGAGTCATATCGATCCGGAAATACTAATGTCAACATTCCTAGCACGCGGTGTGTCATTGGAAATTTGGATAAGAACACTTCCTCTAAACATATGCATATACGATAGTAATATTAAACGCTGATACGGTTATAACATAATTTTACGTTAGGTTGGCCCAAAAAAACAAGTACTTTATACCTCATGTTGAAAAGTAGCTCGAAAAGGTAAGGCTTTTAGCTGTTCTTTGGAGAGGGCTCTTAAAACATCAAAAACTTGAATTTTTCGACTCGAGACTCAACATGTACATTTATATGAATTTATAAATAATGAAAAATGTTTTGATTTATATTTATAATAATTCAATAGCAACTTATAAACAATAGCTTTAACTATAATATATTCGTTAATAATTTACTAATATCTACACCCGTTGCCAATAATATCGAAAAAATGTTATCGAATCGCTATTTTCCTTAAATAATTCCTTGTGTTGTAAAATATAGTTTAATTCATAATTGTGTTGTTAAAGTTAACAGACATTAAAAGAAATTTCACACATTAAAAATTATCTTTTGCCGGTGTACTGTGTTAGGATCTAGATCATATTAAACTATTTAGGTTTCCAGATAGTTTAAAATGCTTAAATGAAAAACGTTTTTTTTATAGAAGAATGAAAGTAAATTTCGATGTAAACGAAGGCACTACAGCAATTCTAATATTACTGTATAGAATATAATACGAAAGTATTAGTGATAGTTTAATTATTACTGCAAATTTAAGCCGATCAAAAGTAATCAAATTCAAATTCAAAGATCTTTATTCAATATAGAAGTTTACACTTGCTTATTGATTGTGAAACACACTACCACCGGTTCAGAAAATGGCGCCTCAGACCTGAGAAGAACCGGCGAAAGATCAGCGGGCTATTTTTTATGTCATCTTTTAAAAATAACAAACAATTTGACAATTCGGCGTTACATATTATGCAATTTTGAAACAAGAGCGAGCATTCCATTACCAGGCTGTGTTATCATTTAAAAATTTATTAATATCGTAATAACCTTTAACACATAAACGTTCCTTGACTACCTTTTTAAATTTATTAATAGTTAAATTCTGAACGTTTACTGGGATTTTGTTGTAAAAACGTATACATTGTCCCATAACAGACTTACTTATTCTTCGCAGTCTAGTTGCTGGAAGAATTAAATTATGTTTGTTCCTTGTATCTATGTCATGTGCATCACAATGTCTTAGGAAATCATGTCTATTTTTTTTTCTTTTTTTTTATACGGTAATCGTTATGGTTACCGAAAAAATCGATTACATTAGACATAGTTGACTCTACAGAAGTAATAGCCACTGGTGTTATACATAATGGTTCTATGAAAGCCTATGTACCCAGAGCTTTTAACTTAGTTTTCCATATTTTATTATTACAGTACATACCCCAGATACACTAGCACAATTTGAGGACCGACTCTTCAACGAATAGGCACATACTTTAATAAGGGACACTAATAATAAAAGAAATTAGAAATCGGTCAGCTACAATTATCGTGGCGTTCCTTAAGGAACTATATTGGGATCATTTTTTCCTCTGAATAATGTTGTAAATAAGAAGAAACAGATGTATTTTATTTGCTATATACATATCAATTAATTAACTAATAAGCATACCGTGCATAAGCATGAAAATTATTCTATTAATACCATAGATGTACTTTTATGTGGTTAGACAACTATTACCCGAAAAATAACCTTTACTAATTACTAAGTGAGACAAACGCTTGTAATGCCAAAACAAAGCAGGATCACAGCACATATAGTGTAAGGATCATATTAAACGAAAATAAAAATTGCCAAACTAATTGACAACTATCTTAGTAGCCTAGTGGTAAGGTCGTGTGATTTAGAAACCGGAGGTCGTGGGTTCGAATCCTGCGGAACTCAATAAATTTTCATTGTTGTCTCCTATTTGGTTAAGTTGGTTGGTTACTTAACAATTTGGGCCGCCCATTTGTATGAAAAGTAAGATGATCCATACGTCGAATGGGCATGTAAAAAGTCGGTCCACCCACCAACACGCATTGGACGTGCGCGGTGTGGTCCAAAAACCCCTATCCATTAGACTATGACCAGCAATGGACTATCACAGGCTGATGATGTATGTATGTATGTAAACTAAAAGAAAAATGAAACACCAGTAGCCAATGACCATTATTAATCCCTGCGCGATGTTAAATCTATAAAGTATACACAAATTTTGACGACAAAAAGTTTTACATACTCTGTCTAAATTCTATCTTGAAATTTTGTAAACCTTAGGGAAATTAGTAATTGGTTTATAAAAGCCTATATCTACAACGTGATCGTCTATCTGACAATCCGTAAGTACCCACAAAGTAACTTTTAAAATCAAGGGCAACCCGAGCTAAAGATCTAATATTGGGCCCTCGCTTTGTATTGTATTTGTATTTTGAAGCAGTAGGATTTATTTAGGATAGGTATGAACGACATAGAACAATTTAAATTTCAAATATATAAAAACAATTGACATGTTTTAAGTTAATGTAAGATGACAGGTTTGATACGACGACAGTGTAATTTTATTCGTTAGAAAATGGGTCACAATCTCAAGTAAACTTTTTTTTAGCAAATAACAATTATTTTTGAAATTGCACGAGTTGACAAGCCACGACACAAATTTATTGTTGCAACATTTCTACGACCATGATATTAAACGTACGCACAACAATAAATGTTGTATGTTTATCAAATAAGATAAAAAAAACTATAATAACTATCAAGTAAACCTAACTTTTAAGTTTCTTAATTAAACTTATGCAACTATAATAAAATGCATTTAAAATACACTCTTTTACGGGTTTTTCGCGGTAGTTCTATAGGTATAAATTTATTCCCGACGTTTCTGACTCCTTCCAGCATCCATGATCACTTAGTATATTTCAATGTTTTTGGAACAAACGTCAGAGTTTTTATTCCAGGAGTAATTATTTTAGAATTTACGTACTACTGTGATTTATGATAAATCATTATTTTTAAAATGATAAAGTGGGAAAAACGAAAATATTACCAAGGTTTAGATCCCTTAAAAGAGAGAAAAACACTTGATACACAAATGAAAATAGAATTTAATCAAACTTTTAGAAATCATTGGAAATAAGATATGAAAAATACAAAGCCACAGGACACCATTAGTACTTTTTGTCAAACCAATGTTCAAAATTAAAAAAATGGAAAGATATGTCAACTTAAAATAAAAGCTATGACGGTTATTCAAAAACACAGAAATGCCGACATATAATAACTTATTCTGTCCGTGATCATGGATGCTGGAAAGAGTCCGAAACGTTGGGAATAAATATACATAACTAAAGCGAAAAATCCGTAAATTAGTGGATTTGATATGTATTTTATTATAGTTGCATAAGTTAAAATGAAAAACTTAATAAGTTATGTTTAGTTAACAGTTATCATAGTATTAGTGTTACTTTAACAGTTTTATCAGCATATTTTATTATTACGAACATTTATAATTAGCAACTTAGTAATACTCATTATTAAATCAACTGAGATAACGACGTAACTAAAAAAAACATTTTACAACGGTGTAAAGAAGTTCTCTTAGATAAAAGTTAACTTAAACATAATGCACAAAAAATCGGTTCTTCTCACGCATTATAAAGTCAATAATAACAATTTTTATTCAAGTAAAATGCATTATTTACACTTGTCTACTTACACAAGAATCAAGAGTAAGGCTGACCGTAGCGTAGGCAATAAACAGGCTAGAAAGATGCGGGATCGGGAGTTTACTTAGAGCGAATTAGTGGGAGTCCAACATGATGAACCTAGATAGATTTATCTAAGCTTTTAACCCTATAAGACCTCAACAATTCCACCACTCGAAACTAGAATTATTCATAATTGTCTACCTATAGAAAAACAGCTTTATTAAAATATAAACCTACTTTATTTTAATGTTTTCTTTGAGCGTTCTGTGATTATTTAGTATATGAAACTTTTTGTGTTGATTCCACAGCTCAGAGCATCTTCCAAGCAAATTAAGCTTAAAGGATAAGCCTGTTTCTTTTACCGCAAACATTGTGTATGATCGTGAATTGAAGTTTATATTTAAGAAATAAAAGTCATTCTACGACTTTCCCCGGGACTCTTTTTACTAAGGTTCTGACTGAACTATACAGATGATGAAAGTAGTTATGTTTTTACGCAAACTATATAAACTTTCATATAGATAGACGGTTTATTCTTACAACTTAGATATACTTAAAAACATTAAAAACCAAAAATATAGCAAAACAGTTAAACATAAGCGAAAAATAACTTACCGCAAATGCATCCGTAGTGTAAAAATTGTACGTACCTGTAAACAATATGGAGATTAGTTAATTTGTACGTAACATTTGTAAGAGGATATGAAACTAGGCCAAAAATATTAAATAATTTCACAAAAAAAAAGTTAAACAAATAGAAGAATCTTATGCACAAGAAAACTGCCAAAATGTTGATGGCATTGAGTTGCTTTGTAGAAGATTCTGGAAGAATAAATAAAGAAAATTATCTCTTCTAAATGTGACAAGGCCTATGGCCAGCAGTGGGCTATCACAGTCTGATGATGTGATGATGATGTGTTAGCTAAAGTTACTACATTTTATCGAATTCTATTCTCATGGAGTAAGTGCTTGTCTACAGTGAGTAAATACTAGTCGATTTCGTTTAGCTAGCTTTGAATACCTCAACGCCCTAACAACTTTTACTTATGGAGGAATATAAAGAAGTATTATGGAGTGTATAAAATCAGTAGAGTACAGATATCTACGTGTCTTCGTCAGTTCTAGCAATGGACTTACATTGAAGCGAAAACAAACAGTTCACTTTTTTGTAACGTTTTACAAGATTCGAATAAGAAAAAAAGGTACCAATCTAAACTTTATATAAACAAAAAAATATTCAGTACAGCCAAATAAAGTGATATCATTTCCAAACACAAATATTCTAGTATATCATTGAATAATGTAAATTACACAAATTATTGTACAAAATTAAATATTTTAAATACACTTAATCCATTTCTTTTATAATATTTTTTATATTTTAGAACACATACGCGAACTGTTACTGATTAGCATAGGCAGGCTTCATTTTTTAAATACAATAAAACGGAAGTTATCTAATCCAATCTAAAACAAAGAATCACATTCCGGAGTTACCGTTATTATTAAACTAAATGAACTGCCTCCGTAGCCTAGTGGTATGGGCGTGTACTTTAGAAACCGGAGGTTCGAATCCTGCGGGGACTCAACTTTTCATTGTTGTTTCCTAGTTGGTTAGGGCAATTTGGATAGGGTCGTATTAGAGAGGACTATGTCCAGCAATGGACTCATCATAGGCTCGATGATGATGATTGAAATGAATTGTTTCTTCATCAAATATAATTACCCTAAACTCTACCCATGGCAACCCTACAGACGAATATTAACACTGTGTGACCAAAAAAATATAAAACCCATCTTTCCGAACGGATCGCACGTATATATGATTAATTTCGATCCGACCACAATTCGTTTTATGAATCGCAAAAAACCAAATGAACATTTAATACATATACACAAAAGAATAAAAGAAGCTTCTAATACTAACAATCAGAAAGGCAATAAGATAGTGATCTTGTGAATCAATAAATTCGACCATGTTTTTTATTAGAGTTCAGCCGGAGCTGTTATAATGCACAAGTGTGCGAGTTAACAGAGATCACTCTCTCTCCTTTCTCTTCTTTCGCTCTTTTAATCAGATTGTGTAAAAAACTTACACGACCAGAGATAAGACAGGCACATCCACCGTATCTTTTTTTACAGGCAAGCTAATGATCCCATCCGTTCTTATTGCGAAAACCAATTAGGAAACAACAATTAAAAGTCGTACAATCTTCGCAGGATTTGAACCCACGACGGATGCGGTTATTAAAAAAATAATCCTTCGTAAAACAAAAACACAAGGACAAGGACGTAAAGCAAGTATGAAAAACATCCTCAAGTTTTTAATCAGTCAACACAAAAGGTCGTTAGTGTATAAGTTACCAGGAAAGAGTCGTCCATCATAGTGCAATTACTTGTTAACAGAGGGTTCCACAGATACGTGATGGAAAGGGAGGGTTGTATTAATCTAATTGTTACGGACCCCAATTAAAATGCAGCGTTTAAGTAATGTTTATTTATTGGAATATAATTCAAAAAAGTTATGAGACTTAAAGTCAAAAATTGTTACATAGTAAATGTACAATCCTGCCCTACATAGTACAGGATTAGCTATAATACATGTAGATATAAAGGACAGTTTCGACTACGATAGCTTGTCCATATGAGCAAGAAATGTTATAGTACCTTAATTGTTTGGAGGATGACATTTGCAAAGTGGCCGGTGTGGACTGGACGAGAATAGTTAAAGATCAAAAACGGTGGCGTGCATTAGGGAAGGCCTTTGTTTAGCTGTGGACTGACACAAGCTGATGATGATGATGATGACCTAAATGTATAAGTTAACTGCAAACACGCGGGCAGAAACTGCTGTTACTAGTAGAGTTTCCAGTATTTGTTCGTTTTGGTTATCTATCCTATAGGACGTTCAACCAACCGACCAAAGAGGAATCAGGCGCAACGCCGGCTTTTGTACATTGTGCGCATGAATCAGCTTGATTTAAAGGCAGTCGGGTGATCATCCTGCAACGGCCCGACCAGAGTGGAGACGACAACTCGTAATTAATCTTCATCGGAAGACTCTCCGTAAGACCTCAAACACGTAGATTCAAGGACACTTTACTCCTTCGTGATTACTTAACTTTGTTTAGTACCAAACTTCTTTTCTTATGCTCACCGAGGCATGGCTATAGCGTTGTACCTTGTGGACAAGGAAAAAGTAGAACTTTCCGCTTCTTTTTTATAATTGAAGTGACTTTCTCACTATAAACAATATAGGCTGTTAAAAAGAACATTAATGTCGAGTCGAAAATCAACCATTTATAGGTAAAAACCATTAAAAGCATACTTATTAAAATTTAAAGTTTTTTTCAATTCACGACTACACACTTTTGAACACTAATGACATCAAATTTAAGGACAGTTCGAAATTGTAACCTCCATATAGCAAAATTAAAAAGAGCCGAAGAAATAAGTAGGAAGGCGTTAAAACCATAAATTTATCAATAACAGTAAAACCCGAACAGTATTAACGCATTTAATTTATCTATTGTAATTACTTCGTTTTTTAACTTTGTTTCGCTAATTAAATAAGTACATTAAACTGGTTATTGTTGTGCTAAATTGTTACGATTATCAAGTAGACGCTTCCTTTGTTATTTAAAGTTTATAATATTATAACATGAAAAACACTTATCGTTATAAATCACGAGTGGCAGACCCTGCAGACGACTATTAACATTTATGACCCAAAAAGATAATAAAACTCATCCGCTGAGCGAACTGTTCGCATAAAAAATAAGCTACAGCATATAACAACTCCTGGAGCTTACGAAACATTAACATATATATATAGTGTTACCACCCCAGACGGCCCCTTGTAAAAAGGGGACCTAACATCTCCTTAATATATTACAAAGTTATAATATCATTTAAATATTCATTACATCATAGTTAAGCAGATTTCCCACACGTTGTTTCCTTGTGCGCGTAATAGTATATTGAAACAGGAAGTAAAGTATAAATTGTTTGCTACAAATCCACCATTTTGTTTTCCGTTCTAATTTTAGCCACAATACAATGTTGACAATGTATTAAAATAATGGATATATTGTATTACGGACCATGTGACGCCATCTATCGTGTTGTTTCGCAATTAAGAACAATTGAAGCATTATTAAATTAAAAAATAGTTAAATTTTACATAATATAGTACTATATTATAGCTCACATAAGTTATGCATACGAAATAAATTTAGACAAATTATTTTTTTATTAGAACTACCTAAAAACGAAAACTAACTCTAAAAGATAAGATATAAAAACGTTCACTTCGATAAGTTTGCGTGATTAAATGGTATTATGAAGAAAGTATCCCGCAGAAACAAGTAAAATCACTTAGCATTACAATAAACTAAGAAATATTTGCCATTAAATGAAAAAAGAAAATATTTAAAAGAAAATTCCCCGCAAACATAAAATTTTCAAAAATAAATAAATACCAAAGTAAGATTACAAATAATACAAAAATTACAAACAGTTGAAAATATACTACAAAAGTGCAACAGATAAAAAATAGATCAATACGTCATGTAAATATGAATAACTAACACTAACACAGAGTTAAAACTAATTAGAGGCGCAATTAAAAAAAAAGCATCCATTTCATTAGAAAGAGACAGAAAACGTCACATTCATTTGACCTCTAGCGCGGTACACGACGGAATTGCAGACTACATTATCCACCTCGCTAAGATTCTTATATAACAGTAAATAAATAGCGTTTTAACGAATAATTTTAAAGCTTATAGTCTAGTTATTTCAGCTCATAGTCACTAACTTAAGTTTGATAACATACTCTAAAATACATTTAAAATATTTGTTAAAACTAAATTGTAATATAATTAGAAGATATCTTAATATATAAGTGTTAATTTTACGTAATAAACGCAATCAATAATAATATGGCCAATAATACATTACACCTAATACAAAAAAATAAAAAAAACATGCTCATAGACACAGGCTCAATATTAAATGTCAAAGTCCATATTTTCTACAATCTTTATGGTCTAAATAGAAATTTAACCCGTACAGATTATTAAATTGAACCAATTAATGTGCTATCCACCATTTATTTACTCGAAATGGCATATCACGAGCGTGTTACACGTGTAACTCTGAAGTCGGAACGTGACTCGAGCGACGCCGTCCCTCCGGCCAGCCTTTCGTACGAGCTAAAAATAGAAGCAGCCTTAGTGCAACGAATGCACACATTGACACGTTATTAGAGGGAGCGAACACAATTAGGATGTATTCGATATAAAAACCACGTGTCAAGGGTAATTAAACGAGTGAAATGTAAAAAAAAGTTTTTGACTGCCTCTCGCAATCATATATCAATGTGAATGGTAACAAATAAGTTTTACATAACGCAATGAATTGATGAGATCGATTAAGATTTCGCTCAACCTAGATATCGTATCGAAATATAGATAAAAAGTGACACTATACGAAGCTATGCTGCTTATAATACAGACGTATATCATCCGAACGTGCTGTAAAATGTCCGTTTAAAACTGCATAATTCACCATTGTGATTAATAATAGTGTCATATCAAACTAATGTTGCGTTATTAGTTAAAGACAATAGAGAATGATAAATACTAAACATTTTTCTAACCATTCAAAGCACTGGCATCCGTAAGGTTGACATGGTTGCAAAATTAAAAATACACAACGCGTCTGCGCCGTGCGACACAAAACAAGATGGCGGATGCCGCCCAACTCGCGCGCCGTTTATCGCTGAGCGCGCGGAACGGCAACGCCGGCTGCATTCCAAGCAGTGCGGCAACGTCGCCCACCTCACGCGTCATGTTAAGTGTGCCGTAGATATGTGAAAATGGTCGGTTTCCGAAGACTTATGCGTGAAAATCGATCGACGATCAATCGCTTTATAGCGAAAGTATCGATTGAAATAAGCTTATAAGTAAGTTTTGTAAGTTAAACTTAAACGTCGACGAGAAAAAACATTGAAATGTCGAACAAAGAGCGCGTCGAGTGAAAGGAATTTGATCTGTGTCTCATTATTCATTAGACTTCTAGTAATTTAAAATACGCTTCAAAACGGTCTTTATAAATTAACGCTTGATTACTTTTAGTATGCAAATATTTTTTTATTATTATTATTACCAAATAAGCGTTTTTTGAGAACAAAGACTAAAGTTACACACTTATTACCTGCCTTACCTTGTGTTTTATATAATTTTATGAGTATACTTATATTATTGTTAGTACTTAAGAGATAAGAACTAGTAATACGATAAGGATCCAAAGAATAAAGCAATATTAATAATGTTTTTTAGCTAATTTAAATCGTAATTTTATTACATTATCTCATCATCGAGGCGCAACAATACTCGACTCAATAATAATACAAGATCATCATAAGAACGATTATATTATCTACGTAACTATCTTCAAAGGCCTAATTTAAAGAAGTCGATAAAACGTTAATACATATTGTAATAATAAACGTTAAAGTTAAAGTGCAACAAAACATTTTTAAATTAAATAATTTAATATCAAAATTAATCATCATTATATAATATCGTATAGGTTTAAATCTCTGTATTCATCTCATATTAAATCTCGTATTTATATAAGTTAAAAAACAAGTCAAGGTAATTATGACTTGTTTTTTAACTTAACTTGGCAAAACGTAGCTCTCAACGCCATCTCGTAGAGTATTGGTACTTTAATTCTCTTTCAGTGCACTCGAAATACCGAAACGTACATAACGTAAAATGTAAAAAGTATAACTTTTGTAATATCGTTTTTAAATTGTTTTGTTTTGTGATAAATAAAACAGTGTTACGAATTTAATCGCGTTAATTTCTTTACAACTATTTAAAATCATATCCGACGTTTTAAATGGACATTGGACGGGGAAGTTTGATGAATCCGTAAAACTACTTTATTTACCATGTTAAATAAAATAAATTTACGGATTTTATCGCGGTATATTTTACATTTTAATTTCCCGGCGTTTCGAACACTTTCCAGCGGCCGTGGTCACAGGGTAGACTCCTACCCCATAATAATGCATAATATTCGCGCAAGTAATAGAAATAATTGTTTACCATGTTTTATATTCGCGGAAACAACCGAAAGTATTATGCAATAGTTATCTATTTTGTTTTAATTTCGTTTCTTACCAATAATAGTTCTAAGAATACCTCAGGGTGTCATAGTCATTCAGATGATTAAAAGCCGTTTTTTGTCAAATAATTTACTTAGTTTATAACAAAACTCGTTAGTAACCAGAGATCCGCCCCTGCTTCTCACGGGTGCAATACTGATACTAAACGTTCCTACCTGCTACTTAGTCGCACATGTATTTCCCTGAATTTTAGATCTTTAATATCTTTGGAAATAAACCCTGTAAATTGTATGCTTGATTTATATTAAATTGACAAGAAAGGTACTACTTCCTACTAGGATAAGAATTAATGCTGTATTATTTAAAATCACTTCATAAATAACCCATTCTTGCCGTATAATGTAATGGATATAAAATTATTATTGTGGGTTATCCTTAAATCATTGACATAGTATGTGTCGCGGACTTTTTTATTGACCTAATTAAGGTGTACAACACTGTAGTGCATTTAGTCATGCGTTTACAATGAAGCCATAAGGAAATGTGTTTGTTTATGACATTACATTAGACCTCTAAATTTGTCACAGATTCTCTACCTTTCTCGGCTTGAATCACCCTATCTATAAAAACCGCTTTAAAATACGTCGCGTGGTTTAAAAGATTTCAACATACATTGGCAACGTTAAAGGTATTTACTAGATGAAAGGTCTCACGTTTAGAAAACGGGTGGTTGATTCGACCCCGACCAGGTGGGATGGCGATCTCCGTGCAGCAGCCGGTTCATTGAAAAATGCCTATGTCCAACAGTGGACTGCTAGGTGCTGATTATGATGGTGCCTATGATAAAGCATAGATGGGGACGGACAGACAGGAAATCCGATTTTGTTATATACTATGTTGTGTATACGACCACATATTACATTTTAATTGCATCTTAACCAGAACTAAACAGGACTTCGAATGATGTAAAGTCAAAAATAGAAATCTCTAAAGATTGCCAAATACGTGCGTATATTTATCAAGCAATTACCTGCCGATATTGGCCTAATTTACCAAAGTTTTTCCTCACCGAATGCTAATCTTCGGACTGGAATAAAAGTAGGGTCAGTTTGAGCGTATATCGAACAAAATTTTGATAATTAAAATTGTCTGCAACTAGATTCTAAGTATTTTATATGGTTGAGCATTTGTCTATCTCAAGGCTACTCAAGCTTCAAATAATAAGATACATCTACAATAATTATAACGTTAACAATTATCTTCCTCACAGTTTCTACCTTATTGTGGCCTTCGGTGAAATTCACCACGGTAGCCTTACCAAGCGTAACAATGGTGTTGCACAATTTAAACGCAAATACAAATTTCAATTGTTTTCATTGTCATTTTAAAAAGGACGTTACGGCATTGCTTTAAGTTGACTCCCCTCGATATAACATATTTTTGACTATAGCCCTTATAGTCAAAAATATGTTATATTTAGTTTATATGTTATATTTGACTATAAGTGCTTGTTGCCTTTCACCTAGACAATTTCCCAAGATATCTTGAGGTCATCGTTCAGATTTACCTGGATTTTGAGGCAGAGCTACTGGTATCTGAGCTCCACCATCTAGGGAAACTACACAGCACGGATGATTTAGTTGTCATTAATTTAGCGGGCTCTGACATCGTGTAACGACTACCAATGGAGGTCTTGACAATCATAATCAATGATAGTCGGGGCCGAATTGATCGCGGCCGTGATTAACCCATAGTGTCCTTACCAACCAGAAAGCAGAGAAAAAGCATAATCGTTTCCCAGTGGGACTCAAACCTAAGACCTCCGGTTTATAAAGAAAGTGATCACTGCAATAAGTGGACGGCCAGTCGTAGTGCAGTCGAATCGTCCAGATAATATAGGCAAGCCGTAAAAAAAAGAACACTTTTACGAGTACGGTACGAAAATGAAACTTTGTGTTTTTAAAGAAATGTCAAGACCTGTACGCTGTAGTACCTTTGCTCAAGTCGTTAAATGTGATACAGGAGCTATTTACACATTTTATTTATTTTTGTGAATCAATTCATTACCGTGGAAAGTAGCGAAAGAAATAACTTGGACACAACGCCACCTTCTTGCGTGAGCTTTGGAAACTATACTTCAGCTAATTGCATCAGAAATAATATCTGGAATAAAAAGTTCAATTGTTCTAGTTTCTTGAAATCTCTTGCTTTTATTATTAAAGTTACGGTAGCCCATACATTTGCAGTTACTTTGAGTGTTTTATCATAAAATGTCACCTAACAAATATTCTGTTAATAATATCGTAATTCTAGTATACTACAACCAAATTTAAGCAGAAGGCCGTTACAACACAAACTAAGAGGTTCTTTTCTTTTACTCATTTTCTCATATTATCTTGGAGTCAGATTGATGAGAGATGTGATTTATTTTCATGAGATTTACCTGAACAACAGTAAATACGCGACTGGTTACTGATATCCACAACCTATAGGACAAACTACTAGTGCCAAAGATGGTATTGACAACCGAATTTTTACATGCCCATCTAAAGCTATCAGTTCATACTGCCCTAATCAACAGAATCAGATTAACGACGTGGAACGGCTGGTTAGTAGACTAGAACCACTTCCTAAGTTTAATGTTTATAGCAACTGCTACATGGCGAGTGACGAAATAAAGTTTTGTCACTCAAACCTAAATAGCAGTTTCACCTGGGTCCAGTTCCTATAAGAATTTTCAATTACAAATATACTTGTTTCTACCATAACATTAAAGACTAATGTAGTGCAAAAAATGAGCGAACATGATTTCTTAACATGATGCATATAACTAATCGAACACAACATTATCTTAATTCTTAAATGCACCTGAAGTAATAATCTGAGGAGATGGTAATTGTACTCAAATCCCTAGTAAATAGTTCAAGGATCTAACTTATTATACTAATTCAAGAAGGACGTAGGAACGCTTTCAGGTAAAGTTAATGTCATATAAGTAAATGAATTTAAACTGATATGCACCATAATGTTAGTTTAATATTAACACGATGTTATTATTGCTCATAGAATTTATTAATTTTACTTAATTATATCTAAAAGATATATTTAAAAGGCCGCTAGTTCTATTGACTCTATTACATCATTATATGTTATATATATATAATCGTGTTTGTTATAAAATAAATGTAAAGATATTTTCTTACATTAACTATCATATCACCATACCATATCATCCGCAAAAGTAGAATTCATATGTATAATAATGACGGAATATAATTATATTGTATTTAACATTTTATATCTCATATACGAATACATATAATGTTAATAAGGCAAAAAATATCTCATCAACGTATAGAGCCTCGTTTTAACTGTTATATTTTCTACATAAACTCCATAAAAAGAATGTTAAATTTCAAACACCTATTATATTTCTATTATTATACATATAACACCCCTACTTTTATGAACGTTTCGCATTAGTTATATATATTTATTCCGTATATACCTATAAAGACTGCCCGTGATCATGGATGTTGGAAGGAGACTAAAACGAAAAATATTAGATTTGATATCTATTTTTTACTGACAAGCAAATCAAATATTTCTCATTGAATTGAATCAACTGTAAAAAAAACACATATGAGCTAAATATTTAAACATACGCAAAACAATTAAAGGTTCAATACACATCCTCTCATACAATGTTTTGTTTTACGGACGGTCGTGTAAACATGACAAATAGAAATGATCAAAAATGCTGCCCCAATTATGTGTGCTCACGCGCCGCAAACAGACTGTGCGCATTCAACGATATCCCGTTCATAGCACAATAAAAACGGTCACACAATAAAGCACAACGTGTGGGAATCTGCGTTCGCCACGTCCCGTGCGAATCTCAATTTGCAAAGTGTATTCGTTTGTTTACGACTGGCTGTTGCCCGCGATTATGTCCGTGTAGTTAAACCCATTTTTATTCTTAAAAAATAACCAATATTCTCCCGGTTACATCAGCTAACTTCTAGTGAAAGTCCCGTCGAAATTAGACCAGACATTGAAAAGATTAACCAGAACAAACAGATTTTTTAAAGTAATTTCGTTATATGTACTGTTGATATCATCATCGTCATCATTATCAGCATGTGACAGTCCACTGCTGGATATTGACCGCCAATGCACGCTACAGCTTCCGATTTCATATATATCCCTCACCGTTTATATATATCACAATTTTAATCATTAAAGAAGCGTTTCTTTGATATCACAAACAGACATTCCATTTATATTATTTGTATAGATATAGACGTAGTGCGCAGCAATCGAACGTGATGTTTACGTCGTCTTTACGAAGATAAATGCAGAAGTAACTCTGTTTGAGCATATTGGTTTTTTAAAGATAAGGAACGGATAAATGAAGGAAAACCTATAGTTATGTAATGCCTCTGCATTCGTAGGCAACAGAAATCAAAAATAAAAACTCAAGCGTGAGGTGAAAGAGAGAGGAGGTTTGTATGGGTATTTATTAATTAAATAAAATAGACAGTGAATAAAAAAGGATATGACATACACTAACGCAATAGCAACAATAAATAAAAAAAAACCATAATCCCATGTTAATTATACTCTTATAATCTAAAATTTATGAAACAGAGAGGAAATATAAGTTTGTTTTGAATACGTTTCGATACTACTGAACCGTTTTCCTCTACTAAAAAATGCATATTATTTTTTAATATATATAAAGAATATTGATTAACGCTGTTTACTATTCAAATAACTTGAATACGTTACAAATCCAATTAGGGTCGGTTCGACACCTCCGATATTGATGGCGCTCAGTCACTTGCCAATAAACGTGGGCGCTCGAGAGCTTTACAAATTGCTGCTATAAATAAGAAGGAAGTGTGTTTATGTTGTTCATTCATTGCACGAGACAAGGACGACGTTGCAAATGCAAATGATAACTGATGAATAGATTTAACAAATTAAAGACTAATAGGATATATTGAAACATGAAAATTATAACATTCAGTTCTGGCATAGGGTAACCCCCTAATGGTGGCGGCGTGTGTTAGGGGTGGCCTATGACCAGCAGTGGACTAACACAGGCTGATGATGTGTGATGTGATAGGGTTGTGACGACCCCACCGCCTACTTGACGGCTGATCTGCCTTACATTGGAAGTAAGACAGATTCGCATTACAAGTGCAATTAGTCAATTGCCAATCCGCCTGCTCAGCGTGAGCAAATCTTATTAATAGACGCCGTCTTGACGTTCATTAAAAAAGGCCTTCATGCAGCAGTGGACTGCCAAAGGCTGTTTATGATGATGATGGTGATGATGGTGAGCATTCAGTAAAAACATTTGAAATGCGATTGCTTAATAATTGCTTTATAACCCAACTTGTTATTGAGCGGTAAGACACGCTTTCGCAACGCAAGACTGCCTCCGTAGCCTAGTAGTTTAGGCGAGTTCTTTAGAAACAGGAGGTCGTGGGTTCGAATCCTGCAGGGACTCAAAAAATTTTCATTGTTGTTTCCTAGTTGGTTAGTGCAATTTGGGCCAATGACCCAATTGTCCGAAACGTAAGATTGTCCATGTGTCGGATGGGCATGTAAAAAGTCGGTCCACCTACCAACCCGCATTGGACCAGCGTGGTGGGATACGGTCCAAAACCTAGGCCTATGTCCAGCAGTGGACTATCAAAGGCTGATGATGTAAGCCACGCTTTAACAGCTTTTTTTTACCATCCATATACCACCTTATAAATAAAATCATTGTTTTCTACTGACCATAAACATTTTACAACAAAAAAGAAGAACTCCGAGTGTGTACAACCAATACAGGTTGTTGCTTTAACTGTCCATATTAAAATAAACATTACTTTTTCAGAAGACAAAATTATTACCTAAAAGACTAAATTATTAATAAAAAAACAGCAGAATATCTGCATTTTAGTACCAGACAAACGGGATGTCGATCGTTCCACTTCTTAATAAACAACATGATTAACTTAGCTCATGCACAATATTCCTATAATAAGTTTTAAACTCGTATAAATGTAATCTTATATCGGATCTACCACGTCAGTTCCAACGAACCCACACGGTAGTACCACCCCACACGATCCCCTTTTACATTGGGACGTCTGAGATGAGGTGGTGAAATCACTATAGTATTCCGGTTTCACTCGTCTGTTTGAAGGGCACCGTAGCCAGCGACTTTACTGCATAAACGAGACGTAACATCCTATTACTGCATAAACGAGACGTAACATCCTATGTCTCAAGGTAGGCAGCGCTTTGGTGATACCCCTGGTATTGCCAATGTCTATGGTCGTCTGTGACCACTTGCCATCAGACAGACCGACTGCTTGTCTGCCTTCGTTAGCAAAAATAAAAAAAATCTTAATCAACTAGTCTCTGATCAGAGGAAAGGAGGCTTTCGGCTTGATAACCTTCACTTAAGACGAGAAATCGCGTCGTATCGTACAGGTTTGTAACCTAATTCATTAGATATCAAAGAAGAAAATATTTGTCGTGTTTATGGGGCATAAAACAATCAGTGATGAAGGAATTGAAAAAAAAATCAAATGAGTCTATAATACGAAAGTAGCTACCAATATATGTTCATCCTAAAAGAAAGCGTTGGTCTGATGTATATGCCAGCTAACCTATGTCATGTAAATACACTTAAAACTATCTAAATTTTTTATTAGACACTCGAGATGCCTAATAAAGAGTTGAGAGGGTATTTCCTGTGGGGCGGTCGGGGTCTAAATCAATTTATGTCCGTCCGACCGTTTTATTAGACCTTGTTTTTGCAACATTTTCATTGATTACAGTTTATTATAACTTCAGCCACTACTCTATTGGTGAAAATAAGTAGAGAAGTTGATAATACGCATGAACGTTAGTGATTCGCTCTGTTCAATATTATAAAGCTAAAGAATTTGTTTATTAACTTGAACACGCTAATCTATAAACTATTGATATTGTTTTTTCTTTTCAGTTTATGAATAGCCCATTTTTAATTAAATAAATAATTATATACAACAAAGACTAAAAGGAATGCATTAATTATTTCTATTGCTTGCGAATATTATACATTATTAAATAAAATTACTTTACGGATTTTATCGCGTTTATTTTACATTTTAAATTCCGACGTTTCGAACACTTTCCAGCGGCCGTGGTCACGGGTAGACTGAGATGTCATGCGTCTTCTTGCCAGTGCTGAAGCGGGTCACCAGATCTTAATTTTATGAATTATTTAATCTGTACTCCGACCTATGCAAAATGAACTGATTTTATCTGTACAGCTGGCGAGTGGTATTATGCTTGGGTTTAAATTTTAATTTATTAATTATGGGATCCCAAGCAGGTGGTAGAACTCAACCATCTTCTCTATTGAAATTTGGATGTTTTTAATCTCAATAGCCTCACGGATCATCCTTGGTAGGAATCGGTGTTCTTTAGCGAGGATTTGTGGTCGATCGAATCTGATGTAATGGTTTGGGTGATTTAAGGTATGGTCACACATCCGACTTGATTGGGTCTTGTATGTTTAATGTCAGCTATATGTTCCTTCACAGGTTCTTATTGCTCCTTCGTTTGTCCAATATAAGAGAGGCCACAGTCACAATCTAGCTTGTACACTCCTGGGTCTTGTAGAGGAATATTGCACTTGACAGGTGGTAGGAATTGACCAATCTTCTTCAGCGGCTTGAAATAAGTTTTGATTGAAGCTCGCCTCAAAATGTAGCTGGATGGTGTAGGATGGGTTGCCCGGTGTCTCCCATTGTTGCTGATTTTTTATGGAAGACTTTGAGGAGAAGGCCCTACTCACTGCTCCCATTCATCCAAGATTTTATAAGCGCTTATGTGGATGATACATTTACCATCTTACCATATGATAAAATAAATGCATTTTTAAACCACCTTAACTCCATAAACTCAAAAATACAGTTTACTATGGGTTAGAAAACAATAATTCTTTAGCTTTTCTTGATGTTTTAATTATTCGCAATCCTGATAACACCTTGAGCCATAATGTGTATAGGAAACCAACCCATATAAATAAATATTTAAATGGCAATTCACACCACCATCCATCTGTGATGATGAACACCTGGCGGCTGAGCTCACCATGTTAAGCAAGTACTGCGAGACAACAAGCTCGCTGCGCCACGGCAGCGTCACAGTGACCGAGTGAAGGCAGCCACAGTGGGCGAGTACCTGCTGTTCTACCTTTGTGAGAGGCGTAACTGACAAGATTGGCTACATTTTGAGGCGGGCTTCAATCAAAACTTATTTCAAGCCGCTGAAGAAGATTGGTCAATTCCTACCACCTGTCAAGTGCAATATTCCTCTACCAGACCCAGGAGTGTACAAGCTAGATTGTGACTGTGGCCTCTTATATTGGACAAACAAAGGAGCAATAAGAACCTGCGTGAAGGAACATATAGCTGACATTAAACATACAAGACCCAACAAGTCGGCAGGTGTGACCATACCTTAAATCACCCAAACCATTACATCAGATTCGATCGACAACAAATCTCGCTAAAGAACACCGATTCCTACCAAGGATGATCCGTGAGGCTATTGAGATTAAAAACATCCAAATTTCAATAGAGAAGATGGTTGGTTCTACCACCTGCATGGGATCCCATAATTAATAAATTAAAATTTAAACCCAAGCATAATACCACTGCCGGCTGTACAGATAAAATCAGTTCATTTTGCATAGGTCGGAGTACAGATTAAAATAATTCATAAAATTAAGAGCTGGAAACCCGCTTCCAGCACTGGCAAGAAGACGCATGACATCTCAGTCGACCCGTGACCACGGCCGCTGGAAAGTGTTCGAAACGTCGGAATTTAAATGTAAAATAACGCGATAAAATCCGTAAAGTAATTTTATTTAATAAGGAATGCACTTATAAAAATAATACTTTAAAATTGTTTCATTTTGAGGTTTCAATTATTACTTATGTTTTGTATTTTTGGATCGTATCGTATCGTATCGTCTAGAATGTAAAAGATATTACACTTAGACCCATTAAAAGGATCTAAAAGGGATCTTTGTCTCGATTTTTCAATATTATGGGACGGAAATGCGTACCTTTATAGGTTTTTATCAAAAGACCAAACAAAGAATATATAATAACACTAACCTTTTGTCGCTAACCATTAATAACCGCTAACTCAGAATTAATGCCTCGCGAACAAAGTAATTACGTAGGAATAATGCCTTGTGTTATTAATTGTACTTCGCAGAGAATGCAAGTTACACGATATTACTGGAATATTATAAACCAAAGCTAGATAAAAAGTTTAATATTTCGGTCAACAACAACATAGGCAACAAACTCTGTTTCTAAATATTTAAACGGCAATCTTTAACTGATGTATGTACATTTTAGGTTAATATACAATAAACAAGTTTTTATATTAGACTTTATGCTTTATATTTAATTTTTTATACATATTTTGTAAGTGTAGTATGGATCCGTGTTCGCTTAAATAATCAGTAGCTTTTTTTTTGAAACGCTGTGTTTACCTATAATTGAAATACATATACATATATATATATATATAGAGTTTAGTTTATACCACCAATAATCTTCTACACTGGCAAGTTTTTCTCTTCACAACGGAACATAAGGTAAATCTTCTAACAAATAAAAGAGTCAACTAAACTAAGGAACAAATTATTAATTAATTACAATTATTACCCCGTTATATAAAGTACATATAATAAACGAATCAATAATAGCTTCTTTTATGAGCTTTGTGCCTAATTACTAATAGGATGAGTTGGTAAAAATGCACTATTTATAAATTCGAAATCTTAGAAACTTCAGTGTCTTCTTTTACTTTTGTAATAATGTAAAAAGATATGTTAATAGAGGGGTCTATTAACATATCTACACATAATGTTACTTGTTATTCTTAATAGCGTTATTTCTTTCATTTCACAAAATGACCAATGTTTTTGCTCCCCTTTAAGCAGGGGTTAAACTGTAGAGTCGGTTCCCCTATATTCTTTATTCAGTAACAGTTAACCATCGCTTGCTTGCGGCCGATACTTAGTCCCCTATACCGCTTCGAGTACCGGTTTGCGTCCTATTGTAGAATGCTAGCGGGACCTTGATACTCGGTTTTATTGACTGTTTCATGATATCTAGTAAAACCTACTTCCCACTAATGTTATAAAGCACGCAAACACTAAACTTTATGATACAATAGCTTATACATCCGAATAAGTTATACGATATTATTTATGAAGATATAGTATGAATAGAACAAAATAATATCAAATGGGTCATGTGAAAATGACTATCAAAAATTTCCTTCGCTATGGTATTGAGTTTATTACATAAGTTGTAAGAGCTTATTCGAACCATAGACACATATACCTATGGGCAGAATTGATATTTTCTCTGTCGTCTCTTATTTATTTATTTGTATAATAACACTTTATTGCAAACCTTACAATAAGCTTCACAAGACGGTCATCTTTAAGCGTATCTAGATTACCGTCATATATTAATTTATATTATTTACTAATTAATTGATTCAATAAACAATTTCGAGATGCTTTAAATGTTTCAATGATAACTACTCATTATAATTTATTGACTTTACGCGGAAACTACATGATCTAATAAAAAAACCTTACAGATTTTATTGCATTTAATTAGTTTTACAAAATTCCTGACGTTCCAGATACTTTGCATAGTAACATATTATGTTATAATTATAAAAAGCGATATTAAAGAATTACCAAATAAAATCGTAACTAATACACAATAATATTAGTGCATGTAACAAAGTACATTATTAAATTCAATTTGTTTATAATCATTCGGACGTAATAGACCATCAAATTGACTGTTTTGGAAATTGCCATCTAGCTTTTCGTTTAAAAATTTAAAACTTCAAAACCGACTACAGTAAATGGCTGTTTCAAACTCCCCGGTAAGCCCTCTGGTAAGTCCGGTAAGTCTCATCTCGTCTGCCACCGTAACGGAAATTACTTATAACTTCATCTTAGACATTTATTATAATTGTATGTTTTACAATTTAGTTTTAATATATATAAATGGACGGGGTGATGATATTTAAATTAATAAGGATTTATATTGTAGCAATTTAGTTACCATACCTGTGATAAAGTGTTTTATTCATTGTGAATTAATCTTAGTAGGCCCATCAACCCGCATTGGACCAGTGTGGTGGGATGCAGGTCAAAAATTCCCTAATAGAGAAAGCGTGCATTAGGGGAGGCCTATGTCCAGCAGTGGACTAACACATGCTGATGATGATGATATTGATTCTTAGTTGATTGACATTTACTACTGTTTAATTTTTGTATATCTATTTAGGCTGTAATTGTATTCGGAATATAAGGAAACATCAACGTGCTTTTATCGCGACTCTACGACGACGAAGAAGAACATGGCCGTCCTAAAGATTATGCTCGGTTGTGGAGGCTGCTCCAAGCTGGCTGAAAAAGCCAGCCTTGGATGCACTATGGAGGGTAAGGGAGACAGGCTGAAGACGATAAGCGTGCTGCCATTTCTGTCCTCCACAACCAGGGAAGAGGAGTGTAGGTAGTTTGAAGGCCGCTCTCCTTGTTCTCCGCTACTCGGCCGGGCCACACCGCAGATACGATATGGGGGCGAGATGCCATGGTAGGAGAGGACAAACGGAGTGATGTCATCGATATCTTTCCCTTTTCTGGGGAGTCTATTGCCTATGTTTACGGCCGAAAGAAAGTCTCGCAAGGTCTCAAGCCCCCTGAGGTGGAGTGTACCGTAGAGTGTACCCGTACCCGCCCGAAGGGACCCCGTCTGCGGCCTTGCGAGACGGGGAAGCTTCGGCGACCAGCGCAGGTGGGATTGCTGAAGAATGCGAAAACATTCCTGTAACTAAGTTTTAGTCTTTGTCAGACGTAACCTGTCTTTGCTACCACGGGATTTGGTATGGCAGCGCGTCAATGATACCCGTGGTATTGCTGATGTCTATGGGCGTTGGTGACCACTTAACATCAGGTGGGCAAACTGTTTGTCTGAATGTAAAATAAAGGTCGTCGTCAGATATAAAGTATGGTAAATTCATATATATTAGAAAGAAATATAAAGTAAAAAACAAATATTTTACGTTATGTGTCTTCTTCCTAGTATCAGCGTTATTAAGTTTATTACAAATTGTACTACGCATTTTGGCAACTATGAATATGTAATAAATTATCCATAATGTTATTGGAAATCGCCCAAAACTATTAACTTCATCCTTTTATATAAATACAAGTTTCTTTCGCAATATTGCGTCGCTTGGATAAAACATAAAATCATATTAAAAGCATTACATAATAATTGCATTTTTTCCTTCATTTTCATAACAGGGAATAACTAGAAGTCTTCTTTTCCTCAATAAACATAACTAATTTTAAATATTGCCTCAATTTTTAACTTTACTTGTGCTGATGTAATGAGTCTACTGCATCGACTGCAGAAATATGGAAGTTAATGCGTATAAATTAACTTGATTGGATCCAATCAAATTCTTGTTATCATAATCTACTTCTTCATTAAATATTCATTGAAAAAGTTCTGACGAAACCCAATATGGGTTTCATTAGCCAAACCAAAACATAATTACAAACCAAAAAAAGCGAATGGCTGAAACACGTATAAATACAGTTTTTTAAAATAATATAGATAAATAATTTTCAATTAAAGGAGTAAATTTGAATAGAAAGTGAATAAGAAAGGGCAAATAAAATTTCGAGGCGTATTTGGCAATATTCTCTGCAACCTAGGTATGACGCGGGCTGTGTCCTTCAAACCAGACGACTGTAATGTGCATACACTACTGATTGTCCTTGTAAAAGAAGATCTACTACCTTTGATACCATAGAGACCCACAAAAGCTTCGAAGATAGATAACTTCTGTATTATTTTTAAAAAGAACAAGTAAAATTCTAGAATTTTCGAGAATGTTTCTAGAATTTTCATTTCGTCAAATGATATCAAATCCCGGTGCCTGATGACTTAATGATGGCCAACCTGAGCCTCGTGAAAAATAAGGTTCAGACTGGATTGTTTAATTTGTCAGCGAATCAAAAAGCAATAATTTCTGTTAACGTGTATAAAAACAATAATATCAGCGCCCACTGGGACTATGACTCTATATTTAATGATAACTATTAAACGTCATTTGTTTGAACGAAAAAATTAGTATTAAACATCGATGCTTCTTTGCAAATGCCGATCCGACATAAGTATCTCCATTTGCAGAGTATGGGTTGATCGATCTTAATAACCATAATTATGTAAAAATAACGAAACCATAGAGTTATTTAAGAATTTGGCTCAATTAATTAAATAACTCTATCTAAAACGTTATCAGTGAAATCATTTGCTAATGTCAAAAGTTACAGCGTTACCTTTTTTCGAAGCTTAATTTCTTTGCGCGTTGACGATTAATTTGCAAGTTTTTATAACTGCTTAATTAACATTCAATGTAGTTAAGTTTTCTGTCCACTGTAAAACATGGTGGAAATCGTGACTTGATAAGAATTATAAAATGAGATCAGTACAAACGGATATTGAAACAAATCGCCGTGTCTTCTGCGTTGCGATTGACAAGCGACGGGTTCCATTTTTTCCACAAGACATTCATATAAAATATAACTTTAAAAGTTAAGTTTAAGTTATACGGGGTATTTAAATGAGAATTAACATCTGAACTCAATCCCCTTGAAATTTTTAGAGAAGAGCTTCACAGAAACGTCCCCAATCGTGGCCTAATATACTAAGAAGACATTTAGAAAGCTTTAAGTGAAATTTGGAACAATATTTCACAAAAGCTAATCAACTTATTAACCTCCATGTGCTAAGACATAAGAAAAAAAATTATCCGATGTGAAAAACTATTTATTTGAGGCAAAATCTGTTCAGCTAGTTATAGCCCTTTTAAGCAACGATTATTATTGATACTTAACTAATAAACATTCAATATAAATGCTGTTCATTAGTGAATAAAACTTCGATGGCACAGGGTAATATTCAAATTGTAGCAAATGTTTTCTGGGCGAGCTGAAAACCAACCAATATACTTAACAAAAAATCCGCAAAAAGATTGATGAATCACTTCCTTTTTCTCTTTACACTCCTTTCAAAATACGGTCCTAATTCATCATTAGGACCGTATTTTGCATTACATCATTCGCGCTATACTCAAAAATCTCCCACAAAATCCCATAAATCTCCATACAACAACTCTCCCACGGCAATGAACGATGACAAAACACCAAACCAACCCCCGAGAGCTGTGGAAACGATTAAACAAAGTGTTTATTTAGCGACCGGATCTAAATAACAAATCGCCTCCCGAAACGGGCCCCTTGCGACCAACTGAAACGGGTCACTGACCTAACGTCGCCCGAGCTAGATTTCTTCCCGAATTTAAATGGTCTGAATCAGGGAAATCATTTAAAATACTTTAAGTAAAAAATAAATAAATTATCGTTTCAAAATCGACGATTCACGTGATAGACTAATACCAATATTTTTTTCGGTAAAGAGGTATTGGATTTTGGACGTTTAAGTTCGTTCCACTTTCTGAGACATAGAATATTACGTCTGGTTAAAAAGTAAACACTCTGGCTACGGTGCCCTTCACACAAGAACACAATAGTGTTTTCACTGAACTGTAATAGGCACCGCAGTGGTCTCTGGTTTCCCTGTTAAAAGGTACCTTTAAACCGCAATGTACCAAAACAAATATTTATGTATAAGCTTGTTAAGCTCACGTGGACAAAAACATGGACAAGCACACAGTCAGCAACATATATAACAGTAGCTACTCTCGGCAAGCGCTAATTGATATAAAATTATACTTGAAATTTTTGAATAAAAGTCTAGACTAACTTTAGACTAGGTTTTAAGTCGTCAGCAACATTTAGTTGGGATAAGTAATTGACTTTCCCTGCATAAATCATCCGGAGTTTCATTTATACATAAACAAATTAATAAACTCTTTTAATTTACATACTTGACAAACATTTTCTAAACTGTACCTCAGCAATATCATTTGATTTAAATTTCTAACCTTCTACGTGATATCTCTTATTCTTCTATTTTTTTATATAAATAAGTATACAATAAGGCACAGAAAAGTATGTCAATTATCTCTTACATTCGCAGAACAAACAACATAGTAAACATTACATTCTAGACAATTTTAATTTAATTTCCATCCAGAAAATTAAAGTTACATTTTGTGTTCACCGCTCAGATTTACAGAGCGAAATTGGGCACTTCAAAACCCGCAATGCAGTCTTATATAAATAAACAAGAAAGTTTCATTTAATATTAATAATAACGAGATTTGTTATTGAATTAGTGCTTTACATTTAACGAACTATTTTACGAAATGTATGACACCGAAATACTAGAAATATAACGAAAAAATTATTGATAGATTTGGATAAAGTCAAAAACGAAAAGAAAAATTTAGCAACACCTCACGATGACAAAATAATAGTTATTAAAAATAAAAAAAATATTTAAATAACGCCCCTCTGTATAGGTCCACAAATGAAATAAATAAATGAAAGTAAGTCTTGGTTTAAAACGTAAAAAATTAAAATTTTAGTTTCACTGTAAAGCGATTTACTCGGAGCCCGCAAACCGATCATTGGGAGACACAAAATAATGCCTAACTCACATACCTTCTGAACGCGTGGTCTGCACTTTTACAAAAGTGGTGGTCACTTAGTTCTTGGAGAGGTACCATCCAACTCTGTGTTAGTATAGCTTACTATAGACAAGAGTCTAGAACATACATATATACATACATCATCAGCCTGTGATAGTCCACTTCTAGACATAGGCCTCCCCTAATTCACCCCTATACGTTAAGGGGTTTAAGAGTCTAGAAGGATAACTTAATGGTAAAGAGAAAAAAAAATGAGATTTACCGCGTTGGTATGTTTGTTCCCGATTTGTGGGAGAAAGTACGTATAGTGTAATGATACCTTGCTCAATTATATCACTGGGCCTGATTTATCTAACAATTGGGTTCAATGTAGTTGAAAACGACCCAACATCCTCTCTATAAAAATTGGGATATTCTAGGATTTCTATGGCCTAACGAATCAACCACTATGTGACTCGATGATAGTTTGCAAGGATTTTTGTTTTTCAAATCTAATATAATGGTTCGGCTTGTTTTGAAGTGTTAAAGTAAGTTGAGGTGGTATTGTTAATCATCACACACAGAATAATTGTATTTTAAGTCTCAGGAAAGTTTTAATAGTTTAATTACCTATGTGCTCCTTTATTGTTGTTGCTTATTGGTCCTTTTATCTGTCCAATGTATGAACAACCAGATACCAGGAATGGACAAACTAAAGCCGCAATATATACATTGATAAACAAACAAATAATAAAGAGAATTTTAACCTTTATGATAATTTTATTAATGTTATTTAAAAGGTTACTTTTAACCAACCATTATCAAAAATTTACATTGAAAGTAAAACATTTGCATAAATAACGCTCGAATCATCGCGGAAAATGTCTCATGGATCTAAAATGCTATGAATTCAAAACTGAAATTACCTTTTTTCACAAGTCAGAGTTGTAGAGGATATTTTGTAACCTTGTGAGTAATGGAATATCGAGTATGGAAACTTAAATTGTGTTTATTTTTATCAAGTCAAAGTTCTTTTATAATTATTAGTTTACAAAACTATACGCTAGTCTTTTTTGCTAATATTTGCAGAAAGATTTCATAGTTTATGTTATAAGCTTTTCCAATTTAACACTTCGTAAGTAAAATCATAGCTAAGGAAATTAATCGAATCGTCATATATTTACTGAAACGACAATATCGTACATATTTAATTCAATACAAACGAACAAAAGCAATGTACAAAGAAAGATAGACGCTGCATCTGTTGTGTTTACTGTTGTTCCAATCGCCATTTTGTAATACCGGAGGTTACATCAATTCTAACGTATAGAGCTGAAAGGTCAAATTGTTATCTTTGATTCCTACATATAACTCATTTAAATAATACATAATAGCACAACAGACAAATCAACCGGCCGTATACTTACTATAGAATTATCAACGTTGGCATCATCCGAATATACCTGGTACTAAATAAACCCTATAAGCCGTCGCCCATTAATTAAAACTAAATTTGCAAACAGACGATGCGCGCGCGCACACGTCACAGCCATCCATGTGTGCGTGAGGGTACGTCACCACGTCGAGGCCCCGCAGGGTGATATCGCCCTCCCTTTCGCACCCGAGCGTAGCGCCCATGAGAGAGAGAGACAAGCGCGCGCCGTAGAACGCTTTCAGAAACGCTACGCGACTCCATCCGCCATTTTGTTTACCTTTATCAAATGATTGGGGACTATCGTATTATGTTTTCCTTCTAGTTGTCGATTTTTAAGAATTCTACATAAGATAGTGTAAACGAATAAGCTTTTGCTTTTTTTTATTATTAACCACGGAGTTTCGATGTAAGCCGTGATGAAACTCGACGGACAATGATTGCAATGTGACACGTGCAAGGACATTTCACGCGTTAATTCGGCTGTTGCATTGAATATTGCATTAAACGTATTAATAAGTCTAGACATAAATAATTAAAAATAACTAAAAGTGAACTTTCGAAAATCGCTTAATGAAAAATGTAGTCAATAATGTTTTTAACATACAAGCAATAAGTCGTTGTCGTTTGGAAGAATTAAAAAAACAAGACACCATCACGTAACCATAAATATATTTAAATAAGTCTTATATTTTTTTTTAATTTAAGCATTAAACAAAATTTAACACTTACAAAAACGGATTATAGGACACGTGGGACAATCCTAAATTAGATAGACTACAATTTATTACATGGGTGTGTCGATTTTGTAGGCACAAGACCAACATCCTATTTATAATTCATCTATTAATGTCATAACCTGAAAAGTGGTCAAATACTATACGCGCTTTGTGACGCACAACGCCATCTAGCGTGTAACTTGGTAAGCTCCGACCACTAAACGAGGTTATGTACAAAGGCGATCATGATTATATTACACGTTTATTACCATTTTGATTTAATATACACTAAGCAAATTATTATTTAAACTTTTATTATGTACCATTTTTAAAGTAATATATACTAAATACAATCATTTGCTTAGTTTATCGTGACGTAATGATTTATAATAATCTGTAATTCTATAAAATTAATAACTTGTACGTTTTATATTATTGAAAAGTATAATAGGTAAAAGCAATAAATAATTACATTCAAACGTACCAGCTTATGAATTCTAATTAGTGAATAGTAAATCATCGTGAAACGTGGTGGTCAAATGGCAGCCATTTTGTGTCGTGCTAATATTACACCCAGCGTTACGTCTTACATTTTATCAGACATTCGTTATCGAGTATTGTAACAAATATTATTGGTTGCGTAACATTGTTTTGCAAACGGTGGAATCGAATGCTATGAAAATTATTGTAGTTTACGACTTTGTTGCACGCGTTTGTTTGAATTTTACATTTAGCATTGAGGTATCTTTTCGATATCAAATACACTTTTAAGGATTTTTCGCGTTAATTATATGATTATATTTACAACGTTTCGGACCCTTTCCAGCATCCATGATCACGCGCGGACTGCTTTTCGGTGTCAAAAAAAATCTTAAGGAAGTTTTACGCATTTCCTCAATTTAACCCTATTATACCTTTGGTAATTCGGCTTACTGTCAGTTTAGCGGATGTAAAAGTTATATTTTATAAATTGAAAATACCACTTAAACATAACATTTAGGTAGTGTTACTATGCTCGTTGTAGAATTTTGTTTATAAAAATATCTAAGTAAGACAGAAACTAAACTACAAAATCTGGATACTAGGTAAATAGTAACAAAGACTAGACTACTCAAGAAAAAGATTTTATAATTTAGTGTAACTAATAAAAATTAAGAAGTGAAAACGGTACAATACTTGAACTTTACAAAAAAATGTACATCATTCTTTATGTTTTATGTACCTTTTTCTATTACAAAGCTTAAAAAGGTCATATTTAATAGTAAGATTAACTACACAACCCAATAGAAGCAATGAACCAGAGCGTCAATAGAACAATATTCCCAGCAAAGGGACGATTTATATTTATAAAGGACCAGAATTCGACAATATTCATATTAAACTCACATGATATAATCTACAACCGGTTCGAGACCACCAGAGTGGGAAGGCGTTAGAAACTCATCAGAACTTTTTTCTCCTTTCTTTTAAATAATACTTTTACAAAGTTTTGAAATAGATAAATCATATTTTTTTTACTTTTAAGTAGACCTAAGCGAACAACTCATTACCAAGGTATATCATTATTTAAATAATCATTACACTGATAATATCCTTTTACACACAACCGTTACTTCACAACTTTTTTTAATTTATTACCATATTTACGGATTATGACAGACACATTCGCGATACAGAATATTTCGTTTAGCACTAGCCCTTCTTGTCGAATGTAATATTTTTAAGAATTTCTAATATGATTGGTATTACTTCCTGGTGTTTACGCGAAAACTACACATGATTCAAATAAAGACTTTACGGATTTTATCGCGTTTAATTTGGTTTACAATTCTCCCGACGTTAAAAAACTTCGACAGGCGAACAACACCTCAGTCTGCCCGCGAGACAATGGATCCCGTAAAGTTTCTGAAACGTCAGGAAGTTTGTAAACCATATTGAACGCCATAAAATCCTTTACGTCTTTCATTAAATCATTACCGTATTTTCACCTAAGTTATTTCATTAATGCAAGTGCCATTTAAAAGTTTAATATTTTTATTCTCTTACATTTTATTAGCACTTCCTGTTTAACGCGGGCTTTTTAAATACCAGCGGTCAGCCCACCGCCTTTCCGTGGTACTTTTAGATTTTTGTAATGAATTTTCGTGGAGTAAAAACTTGCCTTTATTACTCAAGATGAGATGATTGTCCGACAATTGACTTCTATCTGTACTGTATATTTATTTATTACATATTCTTTTTCAATTTGATCAAAGAACTTGATCTAATGAAACATAATTGATAATCAACCAAAGCAATCGTATATTATACCACAATGACAACATTGAAATTCCTAGTACATCCGCTTTTTTTACTGCTGGTATAAATTAAGCCAGTTTATGTCTATTTAAACTGGGCTATAATTTTAGTAGTTTCGCTAGGTACAGGTTTGTACTATGACCTGAACTTTTGATTTCTTACTTGTTACTTCACTTTTTGCTTGAAAGCATTAAAAAAAAGAATTTGTAGGCCATAACGTTCAACGACAAAGATATATAGAGAAATGCAAGTCATATATATTACTTATGTGTAGTGTACAAGTTTACAACATTAACACATAATTTTGAATACCTATATTTAAGTATTATACTTTATATCTTATCCATAATGTACATATGTAACTGTAAGTGATAAATAGAAGAGTTTATAAGCCTCTTGGCATATAAAATAATACTTGCATATAAAAGCACAAAAGCTCAGAACATAATTACAACTTGCCTTAAGAAACTGAGAAAGACTTCTAGATTAGGTTCCAACGCCATTAAAGTTTGCAATTTGATTCTAGCGGATCTAAACCATAGTGAAACAATAAACCTACCAATAATCTTTAAGCCAGCTCAATATAAAGGTCGGATTGCGTGTTATAAAGTCAATAACAATTTAATATCATAAATAAATGATACGAGCGTTTGAAATGTGTCATACCATCTTATAGTGCTTTGCCTTGTGGTAAGCGACCAGTCTTAAAACGCGGCGTCTAATTGCCGTAATTCTGTTAGCAATCTTGTGACATAGCGGGACTTGCTATTTACCCAGCGATTTTACTAGCCATAGCGCCCTCAATTCCGCAATACCAGCGTTTGCATATTTCTATGTGGCAAACGGATACTGAAGTGCTCTTGCGAGAGATAGGTAAAATTCTTATATTTCCTAACAAGCGTTCGTATGCAAAGTATCTAAATTATTTATTCTATATCATCTAGTAGAGTATACCACTGCCTGGCTGTACATTTTTTGCACAGATCGGAACAAAGATTAAAGAAGTCTAGTCTGCTTTATTTCGAAAGCTGCCAATGTTTCTAAATGCCAGGCGTAAAATTGATACGAACGCGGGAAGATCATATTTGATATTATAAGGTCGTAGAGTTTTTACAAGGGACGTCGTGGTATTACCGGGATACTTGTTTCAGCCACAAATCAGTAATATTTAAAAACTACTGATCTCAGGTAATAAATAGTGTATAAACACTACTGATTTCTGGTTTAAAGGAAACCGTAACCAGCGTAATTAAAAACTGGGTAAAAACACGTAACATCTCTTGGCTCCTGGCTCTGCTTTTCTTCTAGGCAGGGCCTATCACTTACCATCAATAATCAGTAAACAGTGACCGTCTTGGCCTCATCGCTTTAAACAGTGAAAAAAATGAATAAGCCAATTATTGAACACCTTGTTCAAGTTACGTAATTTTCTTTAACCTTAAATTCAGTGAAGTAAAAATAATCTTCACATAGAAACATTGTACAATTAATAAGCTTCCGTATTTTAACTCGGCCTATAAATATGGAATGGAAGCCTGACATCGTATTCTGCGGTGTCACGTTCATAACGTTTAAAGATTAAGTGCTTTGCTGTTGTTACGAATATAGATGAATGTAAATAAAACGCGGCATAATTGCATACCAATGTATTATGTCTATATTTAACATAAATACATCAAAAACTCACCATTTTTGTTTTGAAAACTAACGAAAAATTTAACAGCCGCATAGAAGAGTGTGTAAAACACTGTTGTGTTTCGGTTCGAAGGGCATCGTAGCCAGCCAGCCAGCGTATTTACTGGTTCAACGGGACGTAACATCCTACGTCTCACGTAGGTAGCGCATTGGTAATACCCCTGTTATGGCCGATGTTTGTCGTTCTGCCGTCAGCTCGTCTGCCTACGTTGGCAGTAAAACAACCTATACCACACCCGAAATAGACTTGGAATAGTTGTTAACAAATTAACACATAGCAAGGACGCTAATGACTGATATTAACTGACGACCGCTGGAGTCGAAAAGTTCTGGAGTGGAGACCGAGGCTCGGCAAACGTAGTGTAGGACGCCCTGCGGCAAGATGGAGTGACGACATTCGCAAAGTGGCCGGTGTGGGCTGGATGAGAATAGCCGAAGATCGGAAGCGGTGGCGTACATTAGGGGAGGCCTATGTCCAGCAGTGGACTAACACAGGCTGATGATGATGATGATGAAGAACGCTAGAGGATTCCAAGTAAAATTTGGCAAACGACAGGCCAAAGATGAGTAGCTTACGTAAGAGACGAAAAGAAAATAAGAAATTCTGCATTGCCATTGACCCGAGTAAAATAAAAAAAAGTAGATAAGGATAAATCCCCCGACCCTCGACCCCAAAGTGTTAGACTCCATTACAATTAAAACGCATATTTTTAATTGGCTCAGACGAGCAGCTGCTCCAGTTTATAGGAAGTGTTCACCCACGTCTGTAGATATTGGCAATACCAGTGGTATCACCAACGTGCTTCCTACCGTGGGACATAGAATATCAATTGTCGTTTACACAGTAAATACGCAGGCTTCGGTGCCCGGAACACAGTTTTTATTCTACTACTTTGCGGCAGAAATAGGCACCGTGGTGGTACCGCCCTAAATGATCCCATCCCAGAGAAAAATCTAATATGCTATAAAACCTAAACGAAAGCAATAATTAATTTGACCGAACTTAATTCAAAATACAGCACATTTTTTTATGGGGACAGAATCCCGCTTGTTAAATTCATTAAATAATGTACTAACACGCGAATAAGCTTGAAATATTAAGCCATACATTGACTAGAAACTCGCACTACAACAAACTACTACATTATTAATAAAGTAGGGCAAAACTGAATACATATTAGTGTTATCCTACTTTAATACAATGGAATAACTGCATACCAACAACTCGTTTCAAAAGCGCAGACAGTTTCAGCTACATTTTACATGTAATTTAAATGACTAGTAGTGGTTTGAAAAATGTACACGTTTTGGATTGTTAAAAGGAATAAACTTAAAAAAGACTTGTTCATTGTAACTTTTTGTAATACTTTATTACAATCTCATAATCGCAAAAGGGAAGGAACACAGTTTTGTTCGCCTGTGATGTGATATCCAGCTTCGTGGATTTCATTATGATATTGATTGAATGATTCAAGGCGATTTGAAGGATACCACGCAATTTATCACAGAAAGGAAATGGTGCACTAATTATTAATTTATTTTATGGTTAAGAGCATACGTACTACGGTTAAAATTAATTACTTTTAACACTGATTATCCGATTATATCCGCAAGAAATGATAAATATTAACTCTGTTTGCTATTGCGAATGAATTATTGAACTCAATTAAAATATTAGTACTAAGGTTTATCGACACGACATAAAATCGGAAAACTTATATGAATATATTTCAAGAAATTATTGCTTTCATAATGATAATTCATCATCATCATCAGCCTGTGATAGTCCACTGCTGGATGTTAGCCTCCCCTAACACACCTCTATTGATAAGAGGGTTTAGGACCGTATCCCACCACGCTGGTCCAATGCGGGTTGGTTGCCATCCAACGCATGGATCGTCTTACTTTTCAGACAATTGGGTGATCGGCCCAAATTGGCCCAACCAACTAGGAAACAACAATTAAAATTTGTTGAGTCCCCGCAGAATTCGAACTCACGAACTCCGGTTTCTAAGGCACACGCCTATACCACTAGGCTACGGAGGCACGCCTAATAATATTTACAGGTACGTAATATATAGTAAATATTGTAAAAAATTCAAGTTTGCCCAGCTTATATAATATTTTTAACAACTCCAGTCGAAATACGATTTGTTCGAAACTATTAATATCCCTATCATTAAAAAAATTGCTGTAAGAATAAAATCAATATTCTTAAAACCTTACTATTCGTATTAAACGAAAATATCAAAAATCTAAAAAAATAAACAAACTTTATGGAAAACTGTCAAAAGTCTAGACTGCTTATCGTGTAGTCTAATTATTAACGGCAACAAAATTTAAAACCATAAAAGAACATAAGCAACTTATGTTTTTTTATGGCTTAAAAGTTTTTACAAAAAAAAAAACACAAAAAAAAACACAAAAAAAAAAACAAAATTACAACCAACATTAAAAATTAAGAAATCGAAAGATATATCAATTTTTTAAATAAAAACTGACGGTTATTCGAAAAACATAGAGATACAGACATATACCAACTTAGTCTGCCCGTGATCATGGATGCTGAAAAGAATCCGAAACGTCGGGAATAAATATATTTAAATAACGCGAAAAATCTGTAAATAAGTGGATTTGATATCAAAACTTTTGTTAAATTTTACGCGCGAGTTAGTTTTCTTAATACGGTTAAAAACTTTTTGGAGACCTTGTGATTTCTCTCGGTAACAAAGCAAGTGAGTGTATTATTTAGATGATGAAGATGTAATATCCACAGTAAATAATAATAAAATCAGGACCAAACAGCATGGCACTTGCATAATTGGAGTGGAGTAAATATCATTTTTACTCTCAAATGTTCACAAATTTCCGTTTCTTCTAATTAGTTTAACATCTTTTCTTTTTTTTTTTATACTAAAAATATATCCTGAGCGTTAGATATTTTTTAAAGATTTTTGAAGCTTCTTTCAAATAAGTGTAACAAAACCAATTGCCGGCACTGATTATTGATAAATTTTAAAAATATATGACAATACAAAAAAAATGCGGTCTTATTTTGTCAGTTAAAGCCATTTAGAAGAAAAACAGATTTTTACAAAATACAATTATTACAGTATTTTATGAATGCTTCTACGTGTGTCAACGTTTATTTATTACATCAGTACAAAATCGGTTTATTTATATCCAGTTGAGTTTTTAGAGAACATTATTATTCTTTACTGGCTTATTAAGAGAGCACTAACAAAGTAAAAAAAACGGTTGGATGAAAAAGTATTGTGACTTTACATAAAAGCTATAAAAAGTAAAGCACATTAAAGTTAGCATTTTAAAGAAAAGTAATATCAAATAAAATATAACGAAAAGTATTCCTAAAATAAAAGTATAAATAACGCCTTGAGCCAACGAAGCAAAAGTACCAGGGCAACATAACTATATGGATATTAAAAGTTTCGCTCTGAAAAATAACGTGGCCCGCTGAGAGGGCGACGACCCCGCGCCGCGGGAGGCCGATGAACCTGGGCGGCGGTCGCAGTGCGCCCAACTCTGCCACGTCCGTCGTTCGTCACTCGAAATATGTACATAAAATATATCTTATATTAATATATGAGATATATTTCAATACGTCCATTTTAGTTTTAAAAATTGGTTGCGCAGATATCAAATAATCATATAATAATAGAATCACACGAGATATTGGGATATAATTTTCAACTTCGTCCCATGTTGATAGACTGTTTTATACAAATTACATTGTTGTAAAACCGACATTAATTGAAAAAAAATTGTTTGACCGCATGGGCCGAAGTTTTAATACATTTATGTATTTTTTCGATCCTTATCGTGGTCTATTTTATGTGTATAGAGGAAAGTGTGGCGATTGTCAACAGTTCGAAATGATCTTGCCAGTTAGATAACTATTTTGTAGAATATTTCAATATAGCAACATATGAATTATATAAAGCGTTAAAAAAATTACACGCTATCGTCTACATTTGTTAAGAACGTTAGGTAATAAGAACTTTTAAGGAATAACTTTAACGTCGTTTCAACTGCCTCTAACGTCGTTTCAACTGCCTCCAGTACCCAGTGGTATGGTCTGGCTTTAGAAACCGGAGGTCGGTTCGAATCTGCGGACTCAACAAATTTTCATTGTGTTTCTAGTTGGTTAGGCAATGGCCGATCACCAATTGTTTGAAAAGTAAGATGATCCTTGCGTCGGATGGGCATGTAAAGTCGGTCCACCCACCAACCCGCATTGGACCAGCGTGTGATAGGTCCAAACCCCTAATGGATAGGGGTGGAGGTGGAGGGGAGGCCTATGTCCAGCAGTGGATTAACAAAGGCTGATGATGTGATGTGATGGGCCAACGACGGCGCTAAAAACTTTGAAACAATTTAGAATTTGTCTATTTACGCGTAAGACATTACATTAACATTTTTCATTCCACAGAAATCAGTTTTGGTGCATTATTAGCAAGTTAAAGATCAAGAACGATAAAAAGAAACTTAACTTAACCTTCTTTTTAAAGTTTGTGCCGCATTCTAATCTAGACAAAATAAAACATTTTCATACAATGGCGGTGTGGGCTACCCACAGCAATCGTAAAGGCGCAATAGAGTAACGCACTCGGTGTATAAATTTAAATTAATATAATCTCACTCATTCCACATTCTTCAAATCGAAAATATAATAAACAAAAAAATCATTTCATCATTACATAAAATTAAAAATAATACTATATTTAAGATCTTGCAAGACCTCTGATCATTGATAAAAATGATGAAAATCTGGCTTAGATTAAATGAGCATAAATTAGATAAATGGTAAATAATTTTCATGTTAAAACCAAAACCCACTTATTAATCTTCCCTATCTTAGTTAACAATTGCCTTAAAGCAGCGTCTGTAAATACTTGTTCTACTCAGTACCCTCTGTATAAGGAAAGAACCTGAAACAAACATTACAACTACGTATTTTTTTATAATTATCAGATCCAAATATTATTATATAACAGACCACAAATATTAAGAGCTTAACAATCTCGTTAAAACATTTATCCTTACTAATATAATTTTAATTATAATATTATATTTTCATTTTTATTCACTATTTTAAATGGATCATCAGGATTTTAATTAAAATAATCTAGCTAATTATTTAAACAAGGCTTGCGACAATCTACATTATAATAACTTTGCATTGTTAAGTTGGCTCAACGGCGGGCTTCATAAATTCAACTCAACTAATTAGAATACTTAATAAGACTTCTCTTAGATTACTTAACAACTACGCCGAGGCACTTTAATCTACACTTATATTCCGCTTAAGTTATTCTGTAGATAGGTTTTAATACGATAAATCTTTAGACCTATTAGGTCTAAAATATGAATAGAAATTGTAAATAATGCAACAGTCGTCTATAGTTACATTTAAAACTGTTTTGGGAGTATCTTTTCTGTTTGAATGTTCTGCCTGCGCTGAATTCCGGTTTGAAGGGCATTGTGGCTATGGGAACTAAACAAGATATAATAACCATTCTTCCTTGTGGTTTCCAGTTTGTACGGGGCTCGACTCGGTCGTTACTCACACGGTCACAGGTAAACATGACTTTTTATATGAAACGACTGACATTATCTCTTCATTACCCAAAAGGTAAACTGCCTTGATGGAATGATAAAGATGCATTAATGTGTATGGTTAAAAATTAAACCGCGACGGTGTCAAAAATGCAGTTAAATAAATTTAAAAATATATGTCATATTTAAAATTATAACGTGTGTTCATAAATATAAAAATTAATTAGTAAAAAATTGTCATACACATAATATAAATACTAGGAATGGGCTAATTTTGTTCTTCCAAAAACAAAACTCAAAGAACAATGAAACATTTATGGTACAATATATACTCTTCTACAACAACATCCCAAAAAAGTTCAGCTGTGAATAAATTCAAAAAAGTTGTAAAGGAATTGTTGATTTTGTTATGTGACTATGACTACTTGATAGATAACAACAACATGGTCATAAACTGTTCACTATTCGCTCCAGGCAATTTAATACTGTTAAATATGAACTTCTACGTATTGATTTTGTAAAAATTATCAAAAAAAGTATAGGAGTCCCGCTGAGTTTAGGCCGATTCCTCTTAGGTAGGAGGCTTCCATTTCCGAACCGGTGACATTTTCTTGACAACAAATAAGAAAGTGTTATACTTCTATATTTAATAAATATATTTGACTTTTTGTGTTATTTAAAGGCACTGACGTCCTATAACGTGTTTTACATTTTGTACAACTAGGTTTTAAATGCCCATGTTGCATGCAAGCAAAAGTAAGATGACCCATGCGCCGGGCATGGATCATCTTAATAACAAGGATGATTTGTTCTCCCCATCCCCATTACGTTTATATCGTAGATTACGAATTAATACCACAAGGCCACAGAGGTAAATAAGCAAATTATTATGCATTAATATACATTATTTTTTAAAGACTCGCCAGTAATGGGAAACCTATATGAAAATAAATATGATTTTTTTCTCGGAAATTAATATATAAACAATCTATATATAAAACAAATTGCTAATCGACAAGTTCTATTACTTTTTCCTACCAGCCAAAAAAGGAAATATTTGAAAAATTGGCCGATGAAATATTTTCGAATTTTCTTTTTTTCGGCAAAACTAATCAGATACATCTTTATGGTAATATTTGTGATAATACTATAATCATCATTACGTCACAAGCAACAAAAACCCTTATATGACGTCATGGTTCGAGACTATAATATTACAATTAATAAAAAGAACATTTTTTTGCGCAAATATTAAATATTTCAAATAAACAATACGTATTTGCAATTAACATTCTATTATTTTATAGAGTTCTTTAGTTTTATAATTATTTAAGTATTAATCACAGAAACATTAAATAAGCTAAAAACTATATATCCGCAACAATGGAGCAAACCGGCTTTTTGTGACAGAAGAAACAGAATCGTGTCATTTGGACACAACACGTCATTTCCGGTTAAGAGAGACCCGGAACGCCATTTAATTATAAATTCTATTTCGTTTATATTTTATTTTAAACTAATATAGTTAGTTTATGCTACAAATAAGAATATAGCAGTGCCACAATGTTAAAAATATATCAATGTTAGCAATCTTGGGTTATTTTAAATTTAAAAACCTTTGTTGTCCGTGACCTCAATTACAAAGCTTAGTTTTTTAAGAAACAAGGATGTGAAAAATATTGTTATAATATTATAATAACATTTTTTTTATTATTTAGAATTCAGAATTAGCTAATCTATTTATTATAATTAACGAGTTCAATTAATTTCATTTACGCAATTATTATACATATCGAATCCACAAAGATGAATATATAACTAACGCGAAAATCCGTTAATTAGAGCATTTAACGAGTTCTATTCTTTAAAAACTCGAGCACATCATAAAAATACCTATTTTGTAGATATTACGTTTTGCTTTAAAAAAAGTTTTAGATTTGCAAACTACATTGAAACATATCATAACAAATAAGATCAAACGGTACGATCTTAACTACAGACTAGATGAGAAAAAAAGCAAATATGCTTTATAGAATGTTTTAGACCATTAATATATTCCTTACAGAAGTTATATTTTTAAGTACCATCCAAAATATATCACTGCTCGTGTAATTAATGCATTGAAGTTAAAAAAGCAATACAGATCTATCGCAGTTCAATTTAAACACAAGCCATTTTTATAGTGGCAGCATTTACCCATCGTTTTGAGTTAAATCTTTAAAAAGTTAACGGGCGAAAAGCTCTAGGTCTTAAAACTTAACTATTTTTCCTTTTAGACATAAAACTATTATTTTAACTTTTTCAGTTTAAAGTTAATTCTTTACACTTTTAATGTAAAAGCTTTTTTATTATTCTCCTGATGAGTTCCCAACTTCAGCGATAACAATTGAAGCCGTGTTACCATCGTTAAAATAGCCATAGCGCCTTACGAATGGCGTTTTTATTGGTTTACCCTGCTATTTGTATACCCGCAATTTGAACCCATTTGTATTATGACTAACTTGCTTTGTTTGCCGAGTTTCCATATCAATTTTGGGTCTGATGTAGCAAAAATTTCTATAATCTAGCTTATAATCAACTTTAGTTTAGCTAATTAAGCTTAGTACTAGATTGTAAATACTGTAACCCATAGCGACTAAGATGCGTCGTGTTCATTGTGGTGTAAATGCGTAGTGGATTTAACATTTATTTTTTGAAATATCGGAGACGATTTATCGATCAACAACGCTCAATGCACATGTTTTCTTATTCTAAATCAAGTTTGGCAAAACTGTAGACACGCAAACGTTTGCAATAAAAATTGAAGCTATTGAAGTTATTTCCAATAAAATAAATAAAAAAAAATGTTGCTTACGGTAATTGTAGAAAAACTAAACGCCGTATACGTTTCCAATGCATGATACTCTTTTGGCTTTATTATTTTTTGTTTTGGCAGAATTTATTATTAATAAATAAAAAAAACAGTATACCTTATTTAAGCATGTTTAAGCAAAAGATAGAAACATCAACTTTATAAAATTTATTTGTTTTCATTTAAATAATGAGTAATAGGTTTGTAAATTATCATAAATGATCCAATACACAGATCCCAATAAAACCCACGTAACCCGATGGATACAAACGTTTGTTTTCTTTTCTTGAATAAAAAAAATTGATTATTAATGTTAAATTGTCTTTTTAACCGACTTCAAAAAAAGGAGGAGGTTCTCTATTCGTCTGTATTTTTTGTACGTTTGTTACCTCAGAACTTTCGCCTGGGTGGACCGATTTGGATGTTTTTTTTTACATTAAGTATGTGTTCAACAAATGGACAATTAACAGGTCAATATCACGCCAATCGATTCCGATGATTCTTTTATTTATTTATTGGAAAGAATGTAATTCGATGGCAGTTTGATAAGAGTTTTGTTAGGTTCTGGTAATGGGATCCATGAAAAAGCGACGGAACTATTCAAATTTTAGGAGCAAAGTAACGATACTTGAAGAAATCTATCATCGGCTAAGGGCCGTCCGTAAATCACGCGAGGATCGAAAGGGGGAAAGGATGAAGGGGATTTTGGATCAGGAGCAAATACGTCATAAACCTCCGCTATCCAAATATCTGAAATTTTGAGTTCTTTTATTTTTTAGTGCTTTTAATTTGTTTTGATAGTCGGTTTTTTTTTGTTAAAAATTTATTGAAAGGCTATTCGAAAAATGAGACAATCCTAATATTTTGCATAAATATAAACCGAAACATATCTATTGATTAAAAAGAATAGAAATCAACGGTTACGTTTATTTGAATCGAAAAGCCATATAAACTAAAATAAAAGAAAACCTCTTAACTATCACAATCAAAAAGTTCAATATATATAATATACACTGTACAAATTGAGAAATGTATTTGTAAATGGAAATTGTAGATTACAAAATATAAAAACACATACAAAAAGTTAAAGCAATATTTTTTTTTATTCCATACCGTACATGAAAGCAATAACTTGTCATAATCATATTTTAGGCAACATGTATTTTTGTTGTTTTTGAAAAAGACCACTTGATAGTTTGAAAACCATCACACCTAAAAGCTGTATCATGTCTTCTAATAAATGAGGAAAATCATAATAATAAAAAGCTAACTCAGCGCGGTCGCCTCAGCAATAAGTATACAATTATATATATATATATTTTAAGTTCTAATAAAAATTTACTGACACCGTAGCTATTAGTTAAGGCGTGTACTTTAGTAACTGGAGGCCGTCGAACTAACAAATGTCGTTTCCTACTTGATTAGGGAAATGCGGGCCGATCATAATTGTCTGAAAAGAAAAACGATCCATGCGTCGGATGAGCATGAAAAAAGTATGTCTACCCACCACCCCGCATTCGACCATCGTGGTGGGATACGGTTCCGAAACCCCCCCTAATGAAGAAGGCATGCATTTCGGGAGGCCTATGTCCAGCAGTGGACTATCAAAGGATGATGATATCTAATGACTAGATGTATGCATCAGCTTGATGTTGTGACCACTACACACCACCAGGCCAAACACTCGTGACAGGCAAGTTTTCGGACAGTGCTTATTACCTTCTGTTAAAGTGAGCACTACATATAAGTATTGTTATATAATTACACTTCATTTGTCAGTTACTGTGTAGCTGGATAACTTGCAAATACAGTGGACAGAAAACACCAGACAGCCTTAACAAACCACAAAATGTACGTAATATGTAATCGTATATATCCGACGCTTTATACACGAGTTCATCTCTTAGGTTCATAGAGATGTATCATAACATAAAGACAGTACTAAGAGGCTAAATTCATTTTCAATACCGGCGAAATCAATCTAAACAAAATGACTAGTACAAACCACTTCAGTAGTAAATTATTGAGAATTCCAACCAATAAACTGAGTATCTCTTATTTGTTTAGAAAATGTTAAGGTCACAGCAATTGAGGCTTTTAAGTGCTGAGCAATTAACCGAACGCTTTTAACCTCGGTCTGAATGTAAAACTGACGAAAATATCAGCGTTATTGCTCTCAGCGTTTCCTGTTGAGCGTAGAGTGGGTTTAATATTGAAATATGAATTCCAATTACTTGTTTTATACATTATAATTTAGTAATGCATTATATTTATAGGTGATGTGTAGGAGGTGGTCCTACTTGACAACGGGACTTACAGTTGGAGTAAGACTGATCCGCAGTACATGTGCAATTAGTTAATTGCTGATCTGACTGCTCAGCGTGGCAATTATGAGCAACTCTGATGGACGCCCTCTAGGCTGTCTATATTGATGATATGATGAATTATTATATACATATGTTCTATGTAAAATCAAAAATTGTATGGGATCTCGGTGTGGTCTACAACTGCTCACATATGACTTCTAGTTTTTAGTAGTGGTATAGTGAAGTGTAGTGTCAGTTGGTAGCTTTCGTCAACAAAATTAATGGTCAATGCGTAGGATGGGTATATGAAAAGTTCATACATCCACACGTATTTAAAATACAGACATACATATCTCGGCCGTCAATAATTACCCCAAAAAAAGTTATTACCTCATATTGAATAAGCTTTGATCTCCGACCTCTCCCTTTTACATATTTCAAAGACTGTTATAGACAGTTGACAATAAATACAATGCAGAAGCTTGTTTCAGCATATGAAATCAATTTAAAAACAAACTAAACCCACACACAACAACTTACAAAATAAGGAAGTGACGGCCATAACAAACTGCCTAGCATTAAGATTCGACTTTGACCCTAAAACTACATAAGTGCTATATAGAAAACATCTTACAAAACCAATGCTTATCAAAAAATGCATTCGCTACATTTTGATACACAAACGGGTCATTCATTCCTGTGTCAATAAACAGTCTGACACTGGCAACGTGTCAACGACACCGTGCATTCATGAGTTGACGTCACATCCGGCTGAGTTCCCATTGTCCCGTTCCCAAAGTCGGATTATGCGCAGCCGACATTATAACATTAGTTATATATGCTGTGCGAATTTGATTTCCTGACATTTTGAGATACGTTACTGTCAAAAATCTCAGTTCTTTGACACCGATCGGCCGCATTTGACAGTCTAATAGTGTCACTTAAGATGCGCTGATTGTAGCACATACATACATATCGTGGGGAACTATACTTTATATTCTGATCTGACTAATGGATCAGGTAATAAACTTGCAAATTGATACGTAATAGATCTATTTAAAAAAATATACCACTGCGTTGGCTGATTTATTTAAGTATAATTTCGTTCAAGTTTTGGTGACTTGTTAAGAAAATTTATAAAGATTAAATTGTTATCTGAAAAACGAAAATGCAAAGTGAACAAATAGAATTAAGGTATTTTAGCCAAATCATAGACGTATATATTTTTAAGCTTATTATATTGAACTGCTTTTACATAATAGTATTAGTTACTATGATGTTTCATTTTAACAATCGTGTCTCAAACGAAAAAATATTTAATTATATGCAGTATATTAAAAAAACAATCTTTGCATATCAAAACGCTTATCAAAAAAAAATAATTTTGTTTGGCAAATGCGTAACATAACTTTATTATATATATTTGAGTTAAAAAAATGCTACAAAATCTAGATATCTTTAAAAAAAAAATATTATACGTCAAATTTGTTTTATAGATATATATATATATATATATATACTTTTTATATATTATACAGTAATACCCGCTTAGGCGACCCCGTTATGCGCGGTTTCACTATAACGCGAATTTCAAATTTCGCGCTTAAATGCCCTGCATTACGCGAAAGAGTGCGTATAAACATAATGTAGTCATTAACTTCTCTATGGTCGTGGGTATTCCCGCTTTCTCTGAATATTCTCTTTGAAGAATTGGGAATTCCCTGTCCTTCGACTTTGTTCTATGGGATTTCTCGTTCGTTTCGTGTGTTCATTTGTTCCGTAATGTTAGTTCGGTCGGCTGGCAGTTTTGTTTTACCATTTATTGGAGATACATACATAATTTAACCCTACGTTAAAAATGCCGCCTGTAAAGAAAAAAGAGCGTAAAAGCGTCACTTTGGAATTGAAGATGAAAGTGTTAAGAAGAATGGAAAATGGAGACAAAGCAACAATTGTTGGAGAGATTTTGGACTCTCAGAATCGACTGTGAGAACGATTTATAAAATCGGAAAAATTAAAATCTCCAGCGAAAGTTCAACACCTATAAGTGCAACAAAACTTTCTCGTTCGAGATCATCTATCTTAGAAAGAATGGAGAAATTACTGTCAGTCTGGATCGAAGATTTGAATAAGAAGAACACACCACTAAGTCAAGATCTCATATGCACAAAAGCAAAATCTTTGTATGAGATGCTGAAAACAAAAGAAGGAGAAGGGAGTGCCGCTCCGACTTTTGCTGCCAGCAGAGGCTGGTTCCATCGGTTCAAGCAGCGTTCTAATCTTCACAATATCCACATAACAGGCGAGGCGCCAGTGCGGACATTCAAGCTGCAGCTGAGTTTCCAGACAAGTTTCAAGAGTTCGTTAGACGAGAGAAAATTCCTGCTTGTCTCATCTTCAATGTTGATGAGACCGCACTTTACTGGAAAAAAATGCCATCTCGAACATTCATTTCTAAGGAAGAACGTCAAGCCAGTGGTTTCAAAGCTGCGAAAGATCGACTAACACTTCTGCTGGGTGGTAATGCCACTGGTGATTTTAAACTGAAACCTTTACTAGTGTACCATTCAGAAACACCCCGTGCAATGCGAGGCACAGACAAGACAAGTCTACCAGTTGTGTGGCGATCAAACAGAAAGGCGTGGGTTACAGGAAATTTTTCAAGAATGGTATTCTAATAGTTTTTGCCCATCAGTCAAATCATACTGTGACAGAAATGGGCTTGAACCTAAAGTTATATTACTCTTAGACAATGCCCCAGGACATCCAACCTCACTTGATACGCCCAGAGACTTAAAAGTGTACGTAAGTTCCTTCCACCAAACACTACGTCAATATTACAACCTATGGTCCAGGAGCAATAGAAACTTCAAAGCTTATTACCATCGCTGCACTTTTAGCCAACTAATTCATGAAACTGACGGGAAGGAAGACAGTCTATGCGAGAGTGGTGGAAGTCATACAACATTATGAAGTCTATTCACAACATAGAAGAGGCTTGGAAGGAAGTTAAAATGAGTTGTATGAATGGGTGTGGCGTAATCTTTGGCCAGATGTAGTGGAAGCACCTAGAAGAATTGTCCAGATGCAGAGACAAGTGCTTGAAGACATTGCTGCAATGATTGAGGGTCTGAACTTGAAGATGTCACGGTAGAAGATCTCGTAGAACTTGTAGCAACGCACGACGATCCTATCAGCAATGAAGATCTGATCGAGTTACAGAATAATCCTATCTACGATGAAGAAGAACAAGTAGAAGAGAAAGTTTTATCTTCAGGGAAATACAAAATGCACTTTCAAAATTTATTCAGGTTTGGACATATTGCAGAGTATAGACAATAATGATGACCGTGTCTTGACCGTGTGTCAAACGATTAAAAACAGTGTTGGATGTTATGAACGTATTTTACAAGAACGTAAAAAACGCTACCAAAAGACAATAGATGTATTTTCCGTAAAAATAAAAGTATGTATTGCATAGTGTTCTTAGAATTAAAGTGATTGATTAAAATGATTTGTATTTTTTGTATTAAATTTTGACTATGTTTAATCATAAACCTCGATATACGCGAATTTCAGTTAACGCGATTTTTTCGGAACGTATCCCTCGCGTAAAGGGGGTATTATTAGTATATATTTGCCGGATAAGCTATTATATATATATAATAGCTTATCCGGCAAAAGTTGTTTTGCCATGTAAATAATTTGATATAATAAATAACTTCATAGACCTTCTACCAGGATAAAAATGATAAATTTATTAAAATGGCTATTAAAAAGCAGTGGTTGGTTATATAAACGTGAATTTTTAGGGTCGTTTGTAATTTTCAATGCAAAGTAGTAAAATTAAAAAAAAAATACCCCATCGCTTAGGGGTTTCAAAAATAGATAGTAAAGGAATCTCAGACTTATCGAAGATGCATAAAAAAGCATAAGAATCGGTCAAGCTGTTTCGAAGGAGTATGGTAACGAACATTGTGACACGAGAACTTTATTTATTGAAAGATAATAAAGACTACATTTTGCTCTACAAAAATTAGTCACGGATTATTATCCAATAATGTCACGAGACATTGAAAAAAAGGGTGAAATCACTCGAGGAAAATGTTAGTGCACTCGATAACAGCGACGTCCGGATGGAAAGCTGCGCTCTATTAACCTCGATAGCCATCCATTCTGCACGTTAACACTGCATAATTGCATTGCATTTTATTCAAAACACCTAAATGTATTTTAATGTTTTTCTCAAGAGTATAAAATATTTTATTTCGAATTTAGATAGAATCGTCATCATCATCACCAGCTGACTGTGTTAGTCTACTACTGGATACAGGCCTCTCTAATGCACGCCTTCTCCATTAGAGGGTTTTTAGTCGCTGGTCCAATGCGGGTTGGTGGGTGGACCGACTTTTTACATGCCCATCCGACGCCTGGATTATCTTACTTTTCAGACAATTGGGTGATAGGAACCAAATCGTCTGAACCAACCAAAATAAAACGATAGCACAAAATTGTTTCCCCCGGATTAGAACTATTGGGACTTTTTATAGGTAGAACATTAGATATTGTAGCACATACTAATATTAAACAGTATAATGGATCTTATCGTGACTACTTTCTTGTCGTAATACTGCCCAGTTTTTGTATTGTTTAATACCAACTAAAACTTCATTGTGGTCTTGACTGTCTAGGTATATATTTTTTCTTCAATAGGTCTTTTTCTTTATTATTAAAAGTTACCTGGGCGAAAATAATATGATGCAAGACGATTTCTTGATGTAATAAGTGACTACTACGTTTAAAATTAGTTATCTATAAAATTAGAAAATCTAGGTATCGGTAAATTGATAATTTGCGTAATTTTTAACTATTAACTCATTGCTTTTATACCAAGTTTTGACTGTCAGGAGTAAAATCCTTACATGAGGTACACTAAAAACATGAATTTTGCTTCGATTAACATTTACGAAGCTCAACACATTAATACCTACATACTGCGCTGGTTAATGTTATTAAAAAAAAACTTTCGAAACTATAAATTACCGCCAGAACAGAAATTACCGGTATTACCGACGCAGGCTAATAGCCAACATCCGCACACAAAAGGCTCATTGACTAATGTTCCACACACACGAACGGATGGCTAAATAGTGTTGTAAGGACATTTCGAAAGCGGAAAGATTTCCCATCCGCATATATATCCCACGCACCAGCTTGAAACTGCAATTAGATGACGTGTATAAAAAGCTATACATTCCGAGTGAATACAGATATTATATTAATAAAATAATGTCGTCCCAGTCGATTCCGACTACGGCGGCCGATCTATATAAGAAATCAGTCAACTGCGCTGGATTTATTATAATGCACAAGTATATGCTCAAACACTGGTGCAATACCTATTACTTTATACTCTTAAAGCCCACTGGGACGGAAAACCGACACGACTGGAGAGAGATTAGACGCAGGAACTTTTTTCATGCGCATCCGACGCATGGATCATCTTACTTTACAGGCAATCGGTTATCAGCCAGCATTGCCCTAACCGACTAGGAAACAACATTAAAAAGTTGTTAAGTCCCAGGATTGGAACCCGCGACCTTCGGTTTCTAAAGCGCAAGCCCATACCACTAGGCTACGGAGGCGGTCACATTACATTACACAAAATGCCAAACAAGACCTGGAGCTATAGAGAAAATGCTATCGTCAATTTTTTAACAGAACCAAAACAAAACCTAAAGCTTTAAAACTAGCCTGATTGGTTTTCATCGCTCAACGAAACGGCCAGCGGTGTTGGCTAATCACTAATGTCGATAAGTTTATGTGCATTCAGAGTTGGCACTAGACTTTATTTAAAATGAACTAGGATTGTATTTAGTATAGAATAGCGACTCAGCCAGGCTCCGCACGGGTGCAATACTGATATATCTGAAAAATCTATGGAAAATTATGTAAATTTATCAACATTTCTCAACAATACTATGCATGAATTATACGCATAAACCATCCTCTTCAATCATTCTATCTATTAAATAAAACCGCATCAAAATCCGTTGCGTAGTTTTTAACATACATAGGGATATTGGGACAAGGAAAGCGACTTTGTTTTATGCTGTATAAATAGTGATAGTGATATATCATAATTGTATATTAGGTAAAATTCAGTTTGCTTTTAATAGCAAAGTTTTAACCTTACGGAAGACATTATGGCTACATTACTGTCTAGATGTACCTAGTACAATCTAATTTGTGAATTTCCGTTAAAAAAGCAACAAACTTTTATCCAAATCTTTCATACCCGTAACCTAATCCATACTTTGGCATACGCCAAGTCATACAAAATATATACAAATATTATAACTTAGAAGTTTCATAAAAAATCTGTTGTGTTTTTTTTACAAACCCATGCAAAAAACTATCGCATTCATCGATATGTATGGTTCTAGGAGATTTCTACAGTCTCTGATTACGTCAATAAAAGTTTAACATAAAAGATTGTCCTTAATGTTATGAATAATAATATGTATAATTCGTGTAAATATACAAGAAACTATAATCGGAACAATTATTTGTCTGACCCACAAATACAGCGCAAGTGCTTTGTTTCTTTGTGTTCGTGTACAATGAATAAACAAAGGGTTATAATATCATGGTAATTATCAACCTAATTCGTTGCATCTTGATACTAAAATTTTATTTACGATGCAATGATATATTTTTAGATGTATTCATGTTTTAAATACACAACAGTAAAATACTATAACGAAAAATGGTAATACTGCCTTCTCAACACTTAACAGTAATTAAAACACTGAAATATAATCAGAAAGATAACATGGAATAAGTACTAAAATGAACTAAAAGTATATTTCTAAGATTTGTTTTTGTTATAAAAGTTACCAAAACACCTATATATTATATATGTATGTATGCTACTATCATATTTGAGTCAAATATAGATAAAATATTGACTCCTATCATATATAAACCTGCCCTTCAGATTCAGACCAACATATCGATCCCTTAGTAAACTAAGACGTGTATTATTATTATGTAGTGCAAATATTTTTAAGACAACAATGCAGCTTTGTATCTCCCTTTGTATTGTTAACCAAACTAGGCTGATAGTTAAACAGTAGAGGGGGTAAACGCAACACTCAAATGTATGTTTACAATTAAAGGTTTTTTGGCATTACCTTTTTTATCTAAGAAAGAAGCACCGGTGGTAAGTCCCCTTTTTACAAGGGACCGTCTGGGTGGGTACCACCACGGTGCCTATTTCTACCGCAAAGTAGAGGTGTGAAAACACTACTGTGTTCCGGTTTGAAGGGGACCGAAAAAAAAAACTAATAAAGCAGCACAAAGTTACTGTAAAGTGCAATCCTGAAGGCTAAAAAGACAGTACGTAATAATCATTGTACGACCCAACCTTGCTTCAAGTCTACGATTCCTAACATGTACGTGATAAAGTTTAAGTGGCATTATCGTCAAATTATCGAAGAGATAAGGCATACAGCTATCATCATTATCAGATGACAGTTTAAACAAATTCAGCGTTTGAGATAAAAGATGCAATGACGTCGCGAATTCAATTTGTGACTGCTAGCGCCATCTCGGGACAAAGCAGTCTAAAGACTTAGATTTTATAAGCAGTCAGCAGTAATTCCTAATAAAATTGCTAAGTTAACTAACTTATTTTTAGTATACAAGTCGTGCGAGTATACAAAACAGTTTATGTTAGGTCAACGTAGTCGAAGACGCTTGTTCAATATCAAAACACTGTGTTGATATAAGCAGTATCTTCTTCTATTTCTACACTTTATTTACATTTATTGTGAGATATGTCTAAAAACTAAATATAACTAAGCGAATTAAATACAATAAAGATTACTATTACGGGCTTTATTGCTGCAAAATTTCATAATTAAAAAGATCAAATTACAAAGAAGCAAACGTTTTACCTAGCAATATAATAATAAACTTTTATACTGGATTACTTAATGGAGAACTTTTATTTTCTCTGCAAACTTATTCAGTATCTGATTTGGAAATACCGCCATCAACCCTTAAAAATTGTTTCGTGCATGGAAACATATGGAAACTAGTGTGCAATTGTGCCTGTCAAGTGCCCCATAGTAATTAACCTACTATTGTATACAAGGGCGTTATTTTGATGGCATTTATTGAATAGTTTTTCGTTTAAGGAAGGTCGACAAGTTTGAAATGAAATTGATAAAGGAGGTTTTATCCTAAGACGCGATAGAGATCCATTGGTAAAAATCAAAAAACATATGAATTTTAAAGATTTTCGCGATTAAATTCGCCTTTATTTACATTCGTTTGAAACATTTTGGACCGGTTTAGTCTATAACCACGACCTGCTGCAATTCGCAACGTCACAACGTGGAAAGTATATTATATAAATTGAAAAGAATAAAAATCCGTGTCCTTATATTAAGTATTGGTTTATATAGTAAGTAGAAAGTATTTATTTTTCTTTAGCGCCAAATTTGTACAATAGACTTCATAAAATGTTAAATAATTTCCCTCTTAACAACTTTGCCTGTAAAAAGATGATATTTGAATATTTAATGCAGCTAAACTATCAGCAGTCTGAAAATCTACTTATGACACTCAAATAAATGACCCCACTAACACATGCAGTACACCGTCCCAACATTACAAAAACTTATATACATTTCAACTCTTTAGCATATTGTAATTTACTTAAATGTACTAATCAATCCAACACTTAAGGTCCAGGAAATCATTGATACTGATCCCTGCAAGACAGGATACAGGCCTTGTGCAGGGTCATTGATCAAAGGCAAATCAGGGCCAAAATCAAATTAAACTCTCAAATTAAACAATATATACATGTTTTATCGCATTGTACGTATCTTGCTTAATGTGTATGAATGCTGTACCTTTAGTTTAAATAAAGATTTTTATTATTTTTATTATCATTATTATTATTACTTATATGGTAGGTTATTTATTTAAAGCATTTCTCTTAAAGTATAATAATCTGAAAATTGTTTTATCGAATAGTTTTCAGGAAAAAGCTAAATAATCGTACGATTTGTAATAAAGTATTATTACGTTCGTATACGTACGTTAAAGTAAATGCATAACAAAATTAAGGTTAAAAAATTACTTTTAAAAAATACGACTCGTCTTCTACCATACCACTAATAGTATTTAATTCATCAAGAAACACGAACCGTACTTTTTCTCGAAAACTCACTTATAATTCAGTAGCGTATCTTAACAAATAGATGTCCATTAATATCTTATTGTGTCTTTTTATAGTCTTTTTAGTTCATAGAACCGAAAATAATAGGGGACGAAAAGGTCTCGATTGGCACCCTTGTAACTGACATCGCATTGTGGGACGACCGCCAACGGGAACAAGTGACGACCTGTGTAAATGTCAGGAAGTCGGTGGATGCAGGAGGCACAGGATCGTACCTCTTGGCGGCTTATGTAAGTGGCCTATGTTCAACAGTGGTGGCAGTGGACATAGGCTATGTTACTGAAGTTGATTAATGTTTATAATTAAGAATACTTTTAATGGAACATTAATTAATGATTAAAATATTGCTTGTTAAGTTAATAAATAAGCAACTAGAAACAGGGTTTATTGCATAACATGCATAGTTTTATTTTGAATCAATTAACATAGACACAAATTTTCGAGTTTACGATATAACCTCCAATCATTTTCATCACACAGTAATGGAAGGTTTATGTTATAAAGGTTATTACAATACTAATGATTTTTTAAATGATAACACAGCCTGGTTATTAAATTCTCTTTCCAGGTTTTTATATTGGATAGTATGTTATGCCTTCAAATTGTTCCTTATTTTGAAAAGATGACATAAAAAATAGCCGAATTTCTTTCGCCGGTTCTTCTAAGATCTGAGGCGTCCTTTTCCGAACCGGTGGTAGCGTTTTTGACAATCAATAAACAAGTATAAACTTCTATTTTGAATAAAGATATTTTAACATGAATTTGACTTAATGAATTTTACAAATGACAAAATAAGCCGTTAGCAAAGAATCTATGGTTGAACGATGTCACAATTTGGTTTAAAAGGTAGCAAATATAATAAGATTTTAAAAAAAAACTTTTAAAATTAAGAATCTACATATCGTAGATACTTTCAATTAAAAACGAGCAAATGGTCAAGGATAATTAAATACGATATCTTCTTTTATAATGTAATGTATACTGTAGAATTACTTGAAGGTTTACATCATAAATGCATAAGTTTGGAACTTATCCAATCAAACTATAATTTTCGTACATCCATTAAATGCATATGTTTATATGCGGGAATGACTTTAAGCGAAATTTAGTAAGTAATATAAACGAAAGAAACCTGCCTTATGGAATCTACGGCATGCATTTCACGTAAATAATGTTGAATGAAAATATTTATCTTAAACAGTTCTGCAAAAGGCCCGACACAACTCGTTTCCTTTTATTTTTCAGTCACCTTGCGAAAGAAATCGCGTGCGCAACTAGTAAGGTTACACAAAGTGTTATAAATTAAGAAACTCATAGTTTTAACCGCTGAAAGAGATAAAGACCATTCAGAATTTTTACTTCAATACAAACACATAAAAACTTGGAAAATAACTATAAGAAATACGTCTTTTATATATACCGATTTCATATTATGCTAATTTCTTAATGTTAGTAAAGAAGTAGTTTTAGTAACAAATTAGCATTATATGTATTCAATAATAATTTATATATATATATATATATATATATATATATATATATATCTCTGCTAATGGGTTGCATCTTAGATCTTGCACTTTTAATTATTTAATAAAGCTGTTTCCAGTATATTTTTTTTACCTTTAGACCTCCTCAAGTATTCCGCCAGACCAAACGGTACGCGACCGCTATTGTCTTCTACGCTAGATAAGCCCACTTATTTCACATCGAAAGTAGGGCACATAATAATATAACGTAGAATACCTATATTAAATGTTATTAGTAATAGATTATGATTGTATCCTGAAATCTAAGAATTGATGTCTTATTTAGGTTTATGACGTAATTTTCTATTAACTTAAAAAACGGTTGCCTACATAATATGAAATATACGTACATAAATTTGATTTGCACTGTTTATAACACATAAAAACTATACGCTTACATATACGTAGTAAAACCAACTGAATTAATACACGAAAAATAAAGTGAGACTATTATTACTTGACCATCCCTATAATATAGTGGTCCAGCTTTTGAGACACTACCTAATTAATGAATTAGTGATAAGCTGTAAAAATAATACATTTGTTTCGAATTAAAGTAATATAAATAGAGGAATTTAAATTAATAAACATATTACAGCGTTGAATTTATGATAATGATTGTTATATGTATGTATATATGCACGTACGTCAGTTTGTACATAAAATAGAGCGTTGACACAAAATAGAATCTTACTCTTACAGTGATTAACTTACTTTACGAAAGTAAATGAACACCTTAAAAATTTACAATTTCCTGCATTATATTTTTAAAACGTGCATAAAAAATTTAAAGAATCTTATAACAAGTTAGTTATATATGTTTATATTCTCACTATTTATCTTAAGAATATATATATATATTATTGTTTATATATATACGCGTTATTTATATATATAAATAACGAGGAAAACGTACGTATAATTGTGTTTATGATAACTACTGTACAAGAACCAGTATTAGTTATGCTTTACTATTTCTTGTACAATTTATCGACGACCCAACAATCAAGATTTCATAATCATCCTCCTACTTTACAGAAATTCTTTAAAAAAACTACAAATAGAGATCAGAACGAAACCTAGATCCGGCACGCTGCTTTCTAAATCGCTCGAGTTAGATAGACCCACTTTTGCCTTGAAATTGTAACCGGTACTCGGAAATGGTAATGCCACCTCCCACCACGGCTCGCGTAGTGGTTGGTGATCATCGCAAATGAATGAGGAACATCAATTGAAGCTTAGAAGGATAAAAATAAATCATAATGAAAGGTCTATTGTGGTCTATCTGTAGTTAAATTGAATGCTTTGTTGAAAAACGACATCTAATCTGAGGTTTCTCGTGTCGTTAGGCATACACTATGTGAAATGAAATAAAACTTAAGCTGATTATTAATCATGAGTAATAAACTTGATGCTTTATGTATATTTTCTCTTAATAACACCCTTGTGGAAAATGAAAAGTACCTAAATATTGGACCGTTTTTAGCAATAAAACTATATTGCGCATTTATATCATTGCAAAAACTTGAAGGCCTTTGCAACATTGATTGTTGCCACTCTCAGTTTATTTAAACACCCAAATCAGAAAAAAAAATAATACTAAATTTTCAGATAAGGCTAATAAGAAAAGTACGATCATGACAGCTACTGCACTTCTGCCTCAAAGTAGTAAAGTATTGTGCTAGAACTACTGTACCACGTTTCAACTAATTATACTAACTACCCTGTAGTTACCGATTTCTCAAAAGCAGAGACGCTCTGTTAAGACCATGATGGCCATATATTCATTATTTTATATTTTTTTCTTATGAAAGGAAATGATGTAAAGGACGAAGTTAGTCGAGGGTCCCATAGAAAATTATATTGGTTTAATATTTTATCAAATCAAATCAAAAACAACAAATGTCGTTGAATATCAATATGTTGTGCAATCCGGATCGATTATCCAATTTGAGTAAGTCATACAGTCACGGGACAAACTAATGGACAAGTGACTATCACCGCTGGTCACAGTCGTAAGAACTAGGAATTCGGGAATATTTGCAATAATAGAATAATACAACAATAAAATCTAAAAGCTGAAAACGTTGTAGGAAATATCACGCCTAAAATTGATAAAATAAGTCCGATGGCATATATGCATAAAAAGAACAGTTTTAAATTCAAATAAGGATAATTACGCGATAATAGCGATCGAATATAAAAAATTGTTACAAATAGTGAAAAAAAAAACATGAAGGGATATTTACAACCATTATCATCATCATCATCAACCTGTTTTAGTTTACTGCTGGACGTAGGCCTCCCATAATGCACGCCTATTTCTTTAGGGAGTTTTCGGACCGTATCCCACCACAGGTCAGTCAGTCAGTCCAATGTGGGTTGGAGGGTGGACCTACTTTTTTCATACCCATCCGACGCATGGATCATCTTACTTTTCACACAATTAAGTAATAAACAACGATAACACAAAGCTGTTTACCTGCAGGATTCGGATCAACGACCTCCGGTTTAAAAAGGCAAGACCCAATACCACTAGACCAGGATGCCGTTAACCTATCCATTTATAACGGAAAGGCTAAACCGTAAATAATTAAGGTAAATAATATTCCACGAAATTATTTGTCTTTAATAGGCCTACACTGAATAATTTAATGTATCGTGTGTATAGGCACTACACATTTTATGTACCTACATCTAAGGATGCTATTAAGGTATTTGAATGACACCTCTGTTTAGATCCATTCAATACACTGCCCCACTTCTTGTCTTTGTACTGTTCCAAGATTAACTGGTAAAAATGTCAATGTCGTAATTTACGCCTTGTAGTACACATGGTAAATAAGAAAAAAAGAAAAGAGCTCAATACACATCGTTTAATCAAAAATAATATTTCAAAATATAAATGTTTGTTGTTTTTGATTTGATTTGATAAAATATTAAACCAATATAATTTTCTATGGGACCCTCGACTAACTTCGTCCTTGACATCATTTCCTTTCATAAGAAAAAATATAAAAGAACGAATATATGGCCATCATGGTCTTAACAGAGCGTCTATTCTTTTGAGCAATCGGTAACTACAGGGTAGTTAGTATAATTAGTTAAAACGTAGTACAGTAGTTCTAGCACAATACTTTACTACTACTTTGAGGCAGAAGTGTAGCAGCTGCCATGATCGTACTTTTCTTATTAGCCTTATCTGATAATTTAGTATTAAGTTGATTTAGCAAATCATTTTATTTTCTGATTTTGATGTTAAAACAAACTAAGAATGACAACAATCAATGTTGCAAAGGCCTTCAAGTTTTTGCAATAATATAATGCGCAATATAATTAATAATTATATTGTTAAAAGGTCCAACGTTTAGGACTTTTCATTTTCCACAAGGGTGTTATTAAGAAAAAATACTAAGAATTAATTACGAAGGGAGGCGACCAACGACGGGATCATCATCAGCCCACCACGCCGGTCCAATGCGGGCTCGTGGGTGGACCGACGTGTTACGTGTCCATCCGATGCATGGATCATCTTACTTTTCAGACAATTGGATGATCAGCCTAAATTGTCCTAACCAACTAGGAAACAACAATAAAAATATGTCGAGTCCCCGCCGGATTCGAGCCCACGACCTCCGGTGTCTAAAGCACACGCCCTTACCTACGCCCTACTAGGCTACGGAGGCAGTTGAGACGGGATATTATTTAAAAGGCTGTCGCTGTAGAGCTCAGGACTACGTCTACAGCCTTTTTAACAATTTAAATAATAATTCTTTGATAGTAGTATGAATCGTAGATGCGGTTATAATAACGGATTATTGTAATTCATTCTATTAACTGTTTGGTTATGATGCCTTTCACAATTTTTTGTCCAAATTTTTTTCTTTTCACACACATAATAAAAAGCACCTACAAACATTTCAGCGCAGTATATAAACCACTTTTCGAATGTCGTCACTACATCTTGCCACAGAACGTTCCAGGCTACGCAGTGGCCGGTGCGTGGTATGGATAAGAATAGCCGCAGACCGGAAGCAGTGGCGTGCATAAGGGGAGGCCTAGGCCCAGCAGTGGACTGACACAGGCTGATGATGATGATGATATAAACCAGCGTATATAATTCTGCAGTATATTCTCGGTGTTAATTTTATATAGCATAGACTTAAATTTTATTTGGATAGTTGCCAACTAGTCGTAATACTGTTGCATATTTAGTGATACCTAAGTGATTATTCCCATAGTAATTCTATCCTAATGCGTTAATTTGTCAGAATTGATTTCTCGATTTTTATTTACATTCATCAGTAAATAAGTCAGTAATAGATATATAATGGAGATATATAATGCCCAAGAGAAGTAACGAGCTGCGCAACTGTGCAGGGAGTCAATTGAAGCAGGTGGCGCAGCATCGTACCTCTTGGAAGCTGATGGGAGACGTTATGGACAGCTGATGATGATGAGATATATAATTTGATGATATTAATCACTTAACAACGAGAAAGTAGCCGTCTAGATGACAGGAAATACGCATTTGAATACTTTATAATTTGTTGCCTAATAACTGATATACTGTTATCATCATCAGCCTGTGTTAGTCCACTGCTGGACAAAGGTCCCCTAGAGGGTTTTTGGACCGCATCTCACGCTAGTCTAATGCGGGTTGATGGGTGGACCGACTATTTACATGCCCATCCGATGCATGGATCATCTTGCTTTTTCTGACAATTGGGTGATCGGACCAAATTTTCCTAACGAAGTAGAAAAAAACGATAACTCAAAGTTGTTTACCCGCGGGATTCGAACCCACGATCTTCGGTTTATAAAGCAAGGGCCAATACCGCTAGACCACTGATTATATATACTGTGCTTATTAGAAATTATTATAAATATAATATAGTTATTACAAAAAAAAAAAACAGAATAGTAATACCAAAGATATTAAAGTTCACTTTTTACGAAACTAGAAATAAAAATTGTATATAATATAGTATCAAATAAAATATTCTCATACCCGATAACGAAAAAGCAGAAACTAAAAAAAATACCTACCGTCAAAATACTTTATTCATATTTTCTTATAATTGTAGGAAAGGCTGCTTATAACGTTTAAGAGTATTAAAATACATATAGTGTCTAATAAAACAACAAATAAGTAGGGTCACAACAAAATAGTCATTAACCGATGAGCATAATATACATTACTGAGCTCTGCATTATTATATCAGATCATGCGTAAATGTAGTACAAGATAATAAAAAAATAATGATGATCACAACATAGCTCCTAAAATACACTTAAGTCGCGGTTTTAAACAGTGATACGACACAAAAAATAATTTACTATCAATTACTCACGTATATACTAAAAGAACTACATTAACTTTAATCAAGTCGTTTTAAAAGTCGTTGAAGTAAACATCTTAATCATGGTCTCCAATTCAATTCCAACAAACGTTTTAGTAATAGATCAAAATCATCATAACGAATCATATAACAGAAGCCAAATTACAAATAATAGAACAGGTTAAAGTTGTAGAAGTAAAAACCAAATTACATTGCAATTAATCAGAAATACATTGTATGTGTACAAAGAAAAACTACAAGCACGTGAATACCACTCCTTTGCCGAACGTAACGAAGTAATCGAACTGCGTCGGAATGAGTGGTATGTTACCATAAGGATTGGAGGAGGAAGGAGGTTCGCTGAGCATTTAGTACGATGTTGGATGCAACTTCATTAATACTAAATAAAAAGGTTTATTCACGTTTCACCCTATATATATTTGATTTTTAATGGTTTAAACAAATTAGACGATAATTTGAGTTTTTCGTAACTAATAAATTAGCGTTTTTGTTTCAAAAATTTTTGGTATAGTTAAATTTATGTAAGTGCTTACAGTTATTTGTTTTGGCGAAAAGCCATATGAATTGGTCAATGCAGTAGTTAATTTCCACGTTGTTGGTATACAGACGCATAAGTTTAATAAATACAGAAGTATTCATTTTAGCTTTGCATCCCACTTGGATGTAAATAAGTAATAAATAAATAAATAATAGTAAATAAGTAATTTCTTTATGTAAATATATATATACATATAAATGACCAACGGGAGAATTCGTTTGGAAACATCAAAAACCATTTTTGATGTTTCCAAACCTTGTCGCCTTTTAAAAAAACGCAAGAAAAAGACAAGATTGTATGTAATCGTCATGAACATATCTATAAAGCTCAAAAAACATAATTCAAAATGCCAATCACAATTATACATTATTCAGCCAATAACATAAACGTGTAAGAAGGGCGAAGATTATCATTACGATATAAATGGGCTTTGTTTTTTGGTCCCCACAGAAATGATAATTTATTGGATTCTTATACTACATCGCTATGTCTAATGGCATAGTTTTCAACACCAGAAACGGCAACTTTTTAACAGGTCCACCAATCATAAAACTTTAAATTTCGACGACAGTACTTTCGGTACAAATATTACTTGTCTTTTGGTATATTTATGTGTTTTTGTAAAGTTTAAACAAATTCTTAAATGATGATAAATTAAAGAGGGATTTATACAATTACAACTCATTACTTTTTCGTTACTCTTGGTGGAGAAATTATTATAATTGGTGAAATTGTATTGACATTGAGATGTTGTTATCTTATGTCATATTTCATCATTACCATCAAGGCATATTTAGTAAAGTACATTTTTCAACTTAAATATAATAGTAACTATCTTAAATGCATACATGATAGTAATATTCTAGACAACCTAGAGCCGACTCTAGCCGGGGGTGCTGAGATAAACCTGTTTTGCTTATAGGCTAGACATGGAACCTAGAAATAAATCCATTAATCAAAAAGCTATCAATGTTTCTCTGAGCTGATTTTAACTCATCACCATTAGCCTGTCTCAGTCCAAAGCTGGACATAGGCCTCCCCTAATGCACGCCACCGCTTCCGATCTTCGGCTATTCTCATCCAGCCCACACCGGCCACTTTGCGAATGTCGTCACTCCACCTCGCCGCAGGGCGTCCTACGCTACTATTTTGACTACGGCGGCCGATCTGCAGTAGATATCAGCAACCACGCCGTAGATATAATAGTGCCAATCAACAACAATCGGGTCGGATCATCATTGCCCTAGCCGACTAAAAAACTACTTAGAAAATTTATGAGCTGCTAGGCTATGGAGACAGTAAAAAAGTCCTATATCAAAGTCGTACATGTAGACCGTATGTGACCACTTTATACAGTACAAATATATATGGTCTTGTGCCTACGCTTTAAGCTTTTAGTTTGCTTTAAGGTTGAAATAATCAGAAGCAAAATAAGACAAATTACTCAAAAGTTTCTGAAAGCATGGGTACAGTACAAATATTCAAGTTTATCTCGTTAGGTTCATTTCAATGAATTTTATTCATTAGTAGATTGAGTTTTAAAATCGAACTATCAACAGTTTAACTAAAAATGTATTAAAATTTTAACCTAACTAAAATGCTTGTTTTTTCTTTACATGTAATATGCATATTACTATGCTTTTACATCTAATGCTACAACTGTTAGTTGAATAAAAAAGTTTAACATATCGTTCAAATCATTAACAGCAGGAATGATTTTATTTTCAAACTGTTTAATTTAATAATTGAATATTTATTAAAATTTATTACATTGATATTTTCAATATACATCTTCTGTGTATTTTGCCATGTTTATGAATAACTGTAACATTACGATAATAACATAGTACTTAGTTTTCATAACAAAGATTGAACTAAACCAATTAAAATGTACAGTAAACTATATATAATTTCAGTAGATTGAATAAAGGGTTGAATAAAAAACAACTATATAATTATCATTTTAAAGCACTATACCAAACTAAACGTAGTTTATTAAGTAAATATTTAATGGTAAAGAAATAATAAAATCAAGAAAAAATTCCTTTTAAAATTTATAAAATAAAAGGGATTTTAAAGATACGTACGAAATATTATTTTAAAAGATGTTTTAGCGTAAATCGAATTACAACGTTATAACTATAATCATAATAAAATAATTGATTAAAACCATAAAAGAAGCTAGTGTTATAATTCCAATAACGCCTTAAACCTATACCAGTACTGCCATCTAGCGGAGGGAATCAGAATTCTTAATAAACGCGACCTGAAGTTTAAAAGAACTGAAAAGTTTCTATATAGCTTTCCACTTTAATGCTCGCTTATTAAATAAGATTTTTTCTCATATATTTGAATATATAATACGAATATTAGTATTATTTACACGTATTATAACAGAAATCATCAGAATATAAATTAAATTAGAAATTATCCGTCTAGCAGTGGACGGATAGGGGCTACTAATGAATGAAAAAAAAAAATTACAGAAATGGTAGCGATGTTTACCAATGGAATTGAACATATTTGTTCAAATATTTCAAATTACATAATTATTAATTGATTAAATACTGAAGAATCGACTTAATTTTATATAATAAACGCCCTCGTGCGTTTATTACATCCGGATATAGACTTCTTTAAATATTATTTATGAACCTAAAAGTAATATACGTCAATACTGCTTTTTAAAACTATGCTATAAAATAACGAAAAATGTAATCTAAATATATTAATGAAAAAAACTACTATCGTTATACTTATAGTAAAACAAAAATGTTTCGCTGTTACTAGCGCTAGCACATAACCTAATAAAAAAATTTACTTGATTGTATACAATACAAAGATAAATTCGAAGATACAATGAAATGTTTAATAACACTAAAGACACAAAAAGAAATATTCCTTAATAATTTTTAGCAAACTTCGGCAAGTTCTACCTGTTAACTATCTGCCAATAGAAACATCAATTATCACTAATACAAAATAATATTTTCATAAGACGTCACAGCATAATTTTGTTTACTAAAACATTTGTTATTGTTTTTTTGGAATTTAGACCAGGTACAGGACATTTACAATAAAACAGCTACAAACTATTAAAGTTTTAATACAGAAAGCTGATTTTAGTCTACCGTCTACCACTTACCTTGAAATGTTGATGGGCTGCTTGCTCCTCCGCGTCATATATGTGCTTTATATTTTCGATTCGCATCTGCTTAAGGATACCGGCCACTTCGATCCTGCAACGAACAAGCGTAGTATCAAGAGACATATTAAATAACAAAGGGAGCTATTAAAACAAGACCCAAAATCAAAGTCACCAGATCATCAGCGTCCCGGTTCGTACACCGACCGCCAACGATCCTTAGCAGACATAACAAATGCCTAACTTACGTACTTTCTGCGTGTGGCTTCACTTTTAGCAAAAGTACTATAGCTTGCTGCGAACTCTGTGTTAGATGAAGCTTACCAAAGACCTTGCTAGAGTCTGGAAGCATAACTAAACAAAAAAATAGACCCAAACCTTATAGAAGTTCGAATTCACTTAAATAACATCTACTTCCAAACACTAATGGCGCCAAAAACAAACGATTCTCAGTCATCCATTGCTGTTCAGTGCGGTGTTAAACCCAAAGTTGCGACATAATGGTGAGTTTGAAATTAGATTTTGTTGACGTAATTTCTTCTCTAATTTAGTTGGGGCATACATGAACTATAAGAGTGAATGTAAGAACAAATTTATTAATGCTGCAACTCTAAACTGACTCAAACTGCCAGTTGCTCAGAAAATCAACTGTTAAGATGAGATTTTACTGTAGTTTACACTGTCGAAAAATTTTGTTTTTTGCAATACTAAGGACCAAGTAACTCTTTATTTGTGGTCATCAACAGTTTCAACATACTCAATAAAAATATAGTTGACACCCAAGCAAGTAAGTTATACATGCCATTGTAGTCCGTAGTTTTTCTCAACATCTATGACTAAGTGAAAATGTTTAAATGAAAGGTATTAACATTTGTCCATAAAATCATTTTAAATACTAGCATTTGATATTACATTTTAATAGAATAAGTATAAGTGAAATAGACATTTACCTCACTCTCATGTTCTCTTGTAGTCTCCTTAATGGTCCAAGATACTCTTGAGAGCGTCCACCCCTAACTTCAGCAAGCTGGTATTCTACATGCTTAACTCTTTCATTATAAAGCTGTTCACGAAGCACAGTGAACTGACGTTCCAGATTGGCTGAAACAGAGATTGTTTTATGTCATTTCACTTTAATTAGTAGTCTACTCTAAATTAAGCTTTCAATTCCTCGTACAGATAATTGTACATTAAAATTAAATTTTATGTATTTCATAAAATGTAAATTTACTTAAATCTTTTTAGTACATTTACATTTTATGAAATGTAATTTAAATTAATGAAAATAAAATATTTCATGAAATATAAATGTTCCCAATAGTTAATAATCGGATATTTGTTTCATTTTTGATATTTTGTTTGTATACTGCCGTTAACCAACAAAAAATATAATATCTTATCAACTTTACAAAGGGTTTCTATTCAAGAAACCAACAAACATATATACCATATGTACAACTATTTTCAGATGCATTTAAAAATGCATTTAAATGGATTCTATTTTCCACTAGGTAGTTGAATATTCCAAGTGACCCCACTTCTATAGTATGTTTAATAAATAATGTAAAAGTTTATAAAATATATCTTCAAAATATTAGTGAACACTCCTTTTAAATTGTAGCAATTTCCTGCAGGAAACATCTGAGAAATTGTACACCTTCAGTAGAATTTTTACCCAAGAAAGAAATCACACATAGTCTTTCTCTTTATCTTTTTCGGTTTATAAAATAGTGCTAAATTTTTACTTTTAAATTAAAAATTCAAAAATAAAATTGACCACAAAAACTGTATAATAACCCCAGAATTAATTTAAAAAGAAACCATGTTATGAAATCTAGTTTAATTAAATTAATTGTTATTCTAGTAGGCAACAGATCTGTTCTTTTTTTCTATCTTATACTGTTCTGTAATAACTTATTTTTTATTTAAAGCAAATAAAAAATGTATGTTTAATTTTTATGACCCATGAAATTACCACTTTGAAACAAGACATTCAACTATACATACTGGTTGATGTAGATAATAATTTATATAATTTCTTTGAAAATATTATCATGAAACAATATGTCAATCTTATAAGAAACATTGTATTTTTCAAAGGAATTTTAACATATAAGTTAAATAATTAACATATAATTCAACATCTGGCATAAAGCTCAATAAAATTGAATAGCATTTGTTACAAATATAATTACAGTATTCACTATTATAATTATATAAGATGTTTGTTAAGTTACCAACAATTGTTTAAAAGAAACGAGAACAAGCATTTGTCAACTACATATACTTATGGAGAAAAACATATACATATAAGAATAAGTAAATAATAATATTTTTAAATTTTCCGTATGCTCTAATAAAAAAAATTGTGTAACTACTTAAATAAGAGTTTATATACATAAGAGTTTATCATAAGCTGAACCGAAGGAACGAATTCGCTTAAACCGTATATGTTGGTAAACATAACCTCAAACTGTCTGTTTATAACTTACCTAAATTATCGAGGCACTCGTTTCGCCGCCGCTCGCATTCACTCTCATCCATTTCAGAGGAGTCATCAGAGTCTGGTTCGTCTGCCTCTTCAGCACTGGAGTCCCGGTCTGGACCCCTGGAAGACCCTCCAGATCTCTCAGTGTCTCCCCCAGACATATCACCGTCCCCATCGCTATCACCTTCCACTTTCATAGACGGCATTCTGAACACTGATTTGACTAAATTACGGTCTTTTTTAAAAACATTCACCAAGTTTCCGAATGGATCGAAATTCGCTCCTTTTTAAACTTTTGACACACAAACACAAACATCAAAAATACGTCAGTGTAAACGTCACGAACGAGCAACTGTCAAACTAGTGTTGCCAATAGACAAAACTCTGTACTATTTGTGCATAAATTGTCAATATATAAATATTTAAAGCGTATCTTACACAAAATTTTGCTTTCTAGAATAATAATAGGGAAAAATTAAAATACAATGTTGTTATGAGAGCATATATGATAATCTATAGAAATTTAATTTAAAATTTTTAAAAAATTTCTTAAATTTCACAATTAAACAAACAAAAATATACAAAGTATAAAATATTAAAAATAATTCTACGAAAAGGATTAAATATGAGGCACTTTAATGAGTCAGACAGTTAATAAGAGTGCATTTTTATTTTATGTTGTTAAATACTTTTTCATAATTACAACAACAACAGTTAATTAGTAGTCTATTCTAAAATAAGCTTTCATTTCCTCGTAAAACAATTAAATTTTATGTATTTCATAAAATGTAAATTTATTAAATCTTTTAGTACATTTACATTTTATGAAATGTAATTGTAAATTAATGAAAATAAAATATTTAATAATCGGATATTTGTTTCATTTTTGATATTTTGTTTGTATGCTGCCGTTACCAACAAAAAAATAATAATCACGATAATGTGAGTAAGACTACTTTATTGTAGTAAAAGACAATCTAATGTAGCAGACAGTAGCTACGAAGTTCATTTTAGGTCTTTAATTTAATGTTAGCATCGTGTTGTCTCAAAATTAACTATTTTATGAAATGGAGAATCATTTTTATATTTTTTGCTTATTTAGGGACAATAGGAAATAGTGATGATACTAACGACGAATCTTTTCTCATACATCTGAACCCGGATGGAACTAGAATAACCACAATTAAAATTTTTACACAAGCAGTTTTAAATAAACCTCTTTTTACACTGTTGATAACAAATTAAAAGTTAGGAATAGTATGATTGAAATAAAAAAAAAACTAAATACTTTGGAGTTTTTTGGACCGTATTCTGCCACCCTGGTCCAATGCGGTTTGGCGGGTGGACCGACCCGCAACCGTATTTACATACCCATTTGACGCATGGTTCATCTTACTTTTCAGACAAATGAGTGATTTGCCAAATTGTCCTAATCAAACGGAATACAAAGATAAAATAAAGTTGTTCCCCGCGGGATTGGAACCCACAATCTCCGATTTATAAAGCAAGCGCCAGACCACGGAGGCAGTGCGATTTAATGTAACTTTTAATTTATTGAGGTCAAACTGCAAAACGTCTTGATCAGTTGATGCCTGAAAAACATAATTCACAAATCTATTCGGAGGTTTCAGCGGGTAAATGCAATAATAAATAAAACAGACGTTTAATCTGATATTAAATTTAATAGGTAATCTATTATTTACACAGAATTGTTCTCTATTAACATGTTATTTATAATATATTTATTATTCATTCAATTGTTAATTTTATTTACAGGGCTATTTATAAATTAGATAATATCAATACTGTGAAATCCCGACAAAACCGCGTTTAACGACGCGCATAAACAGTGTTGCCATGTCAACTACCCATTTAATACCACATAGTGACGTAACACGATCTATGCGCGCCACGCAACAATTAAAAAAATTACACAAAGACCGAACCAAATAGTTCAACAATTTTAGCACCTCCACAGGCTACAATTCGTTAATACACGGATACACAATAACTTACAAATTACAATAAAACGCTTTTACAAATTGAAATTTTCAAAAAACACTATAACACTATATCCAAAAATTAGCACGCACAACATTGTGGTCAGAACAAACGTACACGATAGAAATTATATATATATTAATTGTGATAAATCGAAAGTAATGTACATACGACGACCGCTATTCATTGTGGCCTTATATATTTGGCACTAAACATTTGGAACGCACGATTCTATCTACTTAGTTATAAAATAGGTGTAAGGAAAATATATAAAACTTTCAAATTGTGGACATTGTTACAAAAACGCGATTCATACAAATAATTGTTAAAAAACCGTTATTTAAATAGTAATGCAATATTATTGTAATCATTGCTAATAAATTCAATGTCGATTAAGAACTACGACACAGGACGAATTGAACAAAAACAGCAGTCAGTTTTGATCACATAAAATTCAAACCAATCAACCATACTAAAACTATTGATTTTTCGTTTACAGATTATAAAGTATAATAAAATAACAAAATGATAAACCGCTCGTTCCAATAAACGACAGAGGAATACAAAGCGATGCATATAAACATTTTTCAAGGATTATTTTCCGTTTATTCATCTATCTACCCACAGGTCAAGTAATAACGTTAAAAATATAAAACTCGAAGCATTCGGACATTAAACACTTCGGAATGGTTCAATTATCGATTAACTATCAAAGCGAGTAAGTACAATACTGTTAAGATTTAAAATTGGTATATCTGACATAAAAGTAGATTCAAATTGGCCATACATAATAGGAGGTACAATGTAAAAAACGGATATGTCCTTGTAAAATTGGTGATAACACGAATAAAAAATATTGCTTTTCTACTCACTATTATAGCGATTTAATGTTAATTCATTTTCATTTGAAGTTATTAAATTTCTTATAAGCAAGGGATCTCTCCTCGCCTTAGAATGAGAAGTCGTAAAGGCTAGCTACTTGAATTTTTTTTCGAAAACTCCTATACTTTTTACTTCTACGGTATAAATTTTGACAATAGTGATTAGTTTATTGGTTAATAGTGTTTGTTTTTTACTATTTAACTTATTTATTTAGCAAAACTGTAAATTCAATTCGCTTTATTGTTATAGTAACTTGAAAGGTTTGAAAATAATGTCCTTTCGAATTCTAATCGGTTACAATTTTAGAATTCCTCTAGAAAAATATACCTACATCGAAGTACGAGAAAAAATTTATATAGAAAATAAAGACGACGGGAAACTCTAAACTATTCACGAGGTTAAAAGGTTTTGCGTTTTATTTTTGTATGTCCAATGAAATAGTGCTGTCAAACGCGTCATTCGATATAATGTTTTACTTAATTATTTAAAAAAGGTACATTTACAAGTCTCCGAGAAATAAAATACAACTTAATGGAATCACATACACGTGACCGTTTCTCTCTCTTTATCACAAGAGTACTACATTTGACTCTTTCTCTACTTTTATAGACATATTGCGGTGTCACAAAATATAAACAGTGTTATAACACGAAATCAGTTTAAAATATACATTCGTATCGTATTCAAAATCATTACACGAAATAGTTTTCGTTTAAACTTAACTATGGAATGTAACGGACAAAGGGATATTTCCTTATAAATCTCTCGATTCGTTTTTAAATATACACGACGTCTATGAATAAGGCAGTATATTCGTTATATTCAAGTACACCGGCTATCTATGGGTCTACATTCTAGTGGTGCTTTTTATTGCGAATTTCCGTATCCCTGGATTATTCAGCGATAAGGATATATAGGTTTAAAAGAGCCCCGACATTTCGTGATAGGACAATGGAAGACAGTATATCAACGATAGTTACTTGACGTTTGTGAATAACCACAGATAGAAGCCAGAAATGGAGCTTTTGGATTATTTTCCTTCACAGATTCGATTTCATTTTGGCTCGTGATTGAGGCAATAGATAATAGTTTTCAGAACGAATGTACGAGCTCGGGGTTCGAGATGCCGTTACGGTCCAGCAAATATCTCACTGCACTATCGCCTCCGCTTCTTCTCCATACGCGAACGGATGGAGGGCCTTACAGCGGCACTATCTTTAAATCACCGTGACGTCGAGCACACGTCTGATAAATTCGATCCTACCCTTCTCGGTTGCATGACGTCACCGACTAGCCACATCTCGAGTGACGTCACATCTGTCGTGCCTTGCGAGACAGAAGTGTGAACAGACGTAACGCGTGGCCATGGTGCTGTCGACGCGACGCGTGGTCGTGACGTCACGCGTATCGCGGCGCAGTGTGCGTGACGCGTGGGCGTGACGTCACGCGTATCGCGGCGCAGTGTGGGTGACGCGTGGTCGTGACGTCACGCGTATCGCGGCGCAGTGTGGGTGACGCGTGGTCGTGACGTCACGCGTATCGCGGCGCAGTGTGGGTGACGCGTGGTCGTGACGTCACGCGTATCGCGGCGCAGTGGGTGACGCGTGGTCGTGACGTCACGCGTATCGCGGCGCAGTGTGGGTGACGCGTGGTCGTGACGTCACGCGTATCGCGGCGCAGTGTGCGTGACGCGTGGTCGTGACGTCACGCGTATCGCGGCGCAGTGTGCGTGACGCGTGGGCGTGACGTCACGCGTGTCCCGAGGCGCGTGACGTGCCGTGGCGCCGTCTGCGTGACAGGGGCGTGACAGGGGCGCGGCGGAGACGGGAGGGCCTCGTGCGGCGCTAGGTGTGCTTGAGCCAGTGCGCGGGCACCCACTGCGGCTCGCGCTCGAGGCTGTTGATCTCGTTGAGCAGCTGCTGGTAGGCGCGCTGCGTGTCGTTGTTGATGATGATCATGTCGAACAGGTGCCCCCAGCGCACCTCCATGTCGCGCGCCGTCGCGATGATCTCCTTCAGCTCCTCCTCCTGGGATTATACGCAATTACATGCTAGGTCAATGTTCAAGTTAATATAGCAAAACTAAAACTTGTCACATAAGTTCTACTATGCGAATGGTGGTCGTAAAGGGATGTGCAAGGAATCGTACTAGTGGGCGAATCAAAGCGAAGCTCACGATAAATGCAACTGAGAATGGGAGAACTGTGAAGAGGAGTGGTACTCTAAAAATTTTAAATTATATAAAAATCATATGCGTGTTTTTTGTGTATTCGTGGATCGCCACCAAAGGAAACGTCCTATGTGTGGCGCAAATAATTTATTTCACATGACATTTGGCTCGGAACAACAAATTTATTCATTACTAATAGCGTTGCAATTCTTAGAAAAGTTCGTAATATTTTGTTTAAAAAATATTCATTCAGTCGGATGTGAATTTGTCGGAACTCACTTTGAACGCCTCCGCGTTGCGTATCTTCTTCTGGCGTAGTTTCTCTAAAGAGGGCGGAGCGACGAACACGGTGTACGGCTTCAGATCCGAATTCCGCAAGATCCGCAACGACTGCGGATGAAGGTTCAACACGCAGATCTTGCCCGAGTTGACCACTTCGCGGATGGCCTCGAGCGATGTACCTGCAAGAGAAATTGGGCAATTTTAAATAAAAAGCCGTATAAATATAATACGCTGCTGCAGCAACTTACAAAAGATGATTATATTTTTAAACAATATTAATACTCAATTCATTTATGTAGCGATTTTTTTTATTTTTACTAAAATGTAAGCAATTGTGGACTCTAGAAGATTAAACAGTACATTAGATTTGTCTATTCGATAATAATCTTAACCTTTCCATGTTGTGTAAATAAACCGGTCAATGACGATAAAATATATATCAGGAATCGAACATTTGACCTCCAATTAATCAATCACACAGGCTTTTGCTCATATAAATAATTCAAAAGCAATCACCGTAATACGCCTTCTCGTACTCGCCGTGCTCCACAAACTTCCTGTTCAGAATGTCCGCCTCGAACTGCGTGCGCGAGATGAAGTGGTAGTCCTGACCGGGGACTTCGTGGTCCTTGCGCGGACGGGACGTGTCTATGAGTAAACAGGGTTTATTATTATAGTGTGCAAACAGTACTGTATTTCAGTTGCTATGGTTACATCGATTCTGTCTTTTCTTCGTATCGGTCACACAAACACGTGAATTTCATGTGTAATTTAGCCTGATATATTTTATTAAATAAAATTACTTTACGGATATGGATATTATAGCAAAATGAACTGATTGTTCAATCAGTTCATTTTGCATAGGTCGGAGTACAGATTAAAAATAGTTAATAAAAATAAGATCTTGAACCCCGCTTCAGCACTGGCAAGAAGACGCATGACATCTCAGTCTACCCCGTGACCACGGCCGCTGGAAAGTGTTCGAAACGTCGGAATTTAAATGTAAAATAAACGCGATAAAATCCGTAAAGTAATTTTATTTAATAATGTATAATATTCGCAAGCAATAGAAATAATTATCTGATATATTTTGTGTGAAACAGGTAAACGTGGCGTAAAATAATTTATATTAGACATATAGCTCTTAGGGACACATGGGAATCTATGTTAACTTATGCTATGGGACTACGGTGTCGTTCCAGTGGAATGCATCCCGTCTCCTGAGTATGAACTTAAAATCACAACAAATCGTAAGATATTTCGCTACTTCTGCGAAATATCTGAAAACTGTGTCGTGAGGTTATTAAATATCACAAAACGCGTTACAGAATTATTTTTATATTTCTTATGTAAGCAATTACTTCTATTAATTGATTGTCTACCGATGAAGATCTGGCTCAAGAAATTAATTTGTCAATTTTTCCAAACAAAATTACATAAAATGTACTTAGCACCATTTTATAATAAATTTGTTTAATTAAAACTTACGTGGCACAGCCGCTGCGAATCTAGAGCTGTCCTCCATCAAGCGCTGCCTCAACTCGTGTCTCCCAATATTGGGTGGACCGATTAGCACTATGGGCCTCTTGTGGGACGCGCGCGGATAGTACAGCGCCACTTCTTCGTATGTCAGAATTTCCTCTTGCTCGAATTCTGGAGACCCAATCACAATTCAGATAAATCAAAATGAATATGGTATATAATGGTGGTATTAAACGATATTCAATTTTCACACTATTCATTTAACTGCCGACTGTTAGGCAACTAATAATATTTGGCGCTTATTTAATTGTAATGGAAGATGTAGGTTTCGCTCATTTTAATTTACTAAAATAAAGTAACACTAAGTTTTTAACCTTTTAAGATCTTGAATATATACATTACAAGTACCGACGCTTTAATAACGTGCAAACGTTCATAAACATCACGTAAAAAGAATATTCAACCGTTACTCATCGAACATGTATTACAAAAAGTACCTAGGTATTAAAGCGCTTTTTACTTCAAAAATCAAATATTTTTACCATAGTCCAAAAATATACCCTTTTCTTTTATACTAAAGCAATTATGGCACAAATTTCTCTCAAATAATGAACTAAACTATAATTGAAATAATCACTACATATTATACAAGATATTTCTCACCGTCTGCCCCCGAGGTGGAGTACAAGGGATACCCAGCCTCGCTGGTGGCCTTCTTGCCTCTCTTCTTTCTGGGCGGTTTCTTAGCGCAGAGCAGGGTGCCTCCCTTGCGCGGCTTGTCCCTCGCCGCCACTTCGCCGGCGAGGGTCAGTTTCATCGATTCACGCCTGTCAAATGACAATTCAGTAATAAATATTAACATCCGGCGTAACTGCCTCCGTAGCCTAGGTGTAAGGGCGTGTCCTTAAAACCGAAGATCGTGGGTTCGAACCCTGCGGGGACTATGTCTGTATGTAAAAAGTCGGTCCACCCACCGACCTGCGTTGGACCAGTGTGGTGGGATAAGATCCGAAACTCCCTATTACATACGGTGTATTAGGGAGGCCTTGTACAGCAGTGGACGTCACAGGCTGATGATGATGAAAGGCTGAACTATCGATAGAGTCGTGTACTGACTGGTGCTGGAAGGCCTGGCTGGGGATGAGGCCGGCCAGGGTCTGGTCCTCCTCGCCCTCGCGGAAGGCCTGCCACCAGTTGGGGTCCTCGCGGCTGATCACGTGCAGCACGTCGCCCTTCTGGAAGCTGATGCCTGCCGACGTAATACACGCATTTTTGATAATAATCGAAATCAAGTTGACCTATTCTAATATTAAATCATTACTAATATTTAAAATATTTTAGCAAATTATCAGTAATATATAATGATGGAGTTCAGAATGGTTGCGGTTCCCCAAATGATAAGCATTCGCTTCTGACGCTGTTTGTGTCGTTATTTAAATTTCCAACATATTTTACTTTATGATAGAGGCGCCCTGTGATATTTTTACTCAATCCACAAGCCGGAGGTTATGGATTTGAAATCTGCAGACAAAAATATTGTTTTTTTATTTTAACTTTTTTAACTTTTTTTAAATTGCCAATGAAGACAAGAAGACAGGCATGTAAAAAGGCGGTCCACCCACCTACCCGCATTGGACCAGCGTGGTGGGATGCGGTCCTAAAACCCCCTAATGGATAGGGGTGTATTAGGGGAGGCCTATTGTCCAGCAGTGGACTATCAAAGGCTGATGATGACGATGATGATGAATGAAGACAGACGAGCAGTCGGGTCATTAGATGAGAGTTGGTCATCGACGCCTATGGACAGCGGCAATACCTGGCACTGATATCACCAACGGGCTAACTACGTGAGACCTAGGATGTCACATCTCATCCGTGCGCTATTATTGTTTTGTGGTCGGATAAGGCAATCTCGACTGGTTAACTCATAGCTAAATAAAATTACATCAAAATTAACCAAATAGATCGCAGAATAGAACATGAATAGTAGGACCCACCTAGCTCCCTGCAGGGTATGTAGACGTCGTCCTCGGGGTCGTAGTCGAAGTGCGCGCGCACGTGCAGCACGCGCGGCGCGGCGCGCGGCGGCTGCGCGTGCTGCCCCGCGCCCGCCGCCAGCACCACCGTGAGCGTGCCCGCCAGCGCGCCCAGCACCTGGCACACCTCGTGCACCGACTTGCCGCGCATGCTCACGCCGTTCACCTCCAGCAACTGGAGACAGGGGGACGCTTGTAATGCGAGAGCATGAGACCACGTCATTGATATGATTCATGCGCTTGATGGGTAAAGGTCACTTTTCAGGTCTGAAGAATATTATGAAATGATATCAAACACAATTCACCTCGTCACCCTCGTGCAGCAGACCGGACTTCTCTGCGGCACCGCCCCTCACTATCCTGCCGATTATCACCGCCTCACCTTCATTTCTCACCGTAGCGCCTGAAAAGTTTTAGGTGTTAACAATGGAATTATATTTAAATCAAGTGACAAAAACTAGGACGTTTGTCTTGTGTTTGATAATATGCCTGCATATAGGATATGCATCGTAAGAGCATAAGACCGCCCACTGCCTTCAGACATTGGCTACTTAGAATTTACACTGGCTAGAGAGCCCTTTAAACTAGAATACAGTAGAACACACTAGTGTATTGCAATAATATAGAAATCTGGTAATACTTCTCTAATCGGCTATAAAGAGCAGATAACGTACAGCAACTATATATTTTATATAGTATCTTTACGAAATATGTACAAACTGCATAAACAATATCACACAAGACAGTCTTGTATGATACAGATACATGTGTTTATGTATGTTGTCTTGTACCTAAATGTGATTGACATTTAGTTGGTATTTCCGACACACTTTTTCGTTAATTTTCGGCAACCGTCTTATACATGTACTTTCGTTAAAGGATTAAAATTTTTGTAGTTATTTATATGATCCGACTGCAAGCTTTGATAAAAAGTCCCTTGCAATTTTTAATTTCACCAACAACAATCTACAAATGTAACCTACAATTTCACTCGCATACTCAATATTTCCATCAACATTCTGGAAATACGCCACACATTTAATCAACCGAATATTAACAGATGCGATATTTGTACGAACCCGAGTAATATTCGAACGTACGTATGTACTCCACCTTAAACGTTACATTGCATTCCCGTGTTTCACATTGAAATCGCTCGCAATAAGTAACATACATATACGGAAAATAACTTCACGAAGCAATTATTTCAACAATTTCACTCAGAATTATGTAACGTCACGGGAATTTTACATGTCATTATATATTTTTCATCTCTTTATGCTTTTGAAAATCTCAGAGATAAACTTTTAGATTCTAGTCTGTGAGTTCGACTATATAATAGTCCGGACTAAAATTACTAAACTAATACCAAGGCAAATGGAAATATGCCGTCGTTAAATCTGCGTAGTATATTATGATTTTGTTCAAAAAAAAATAATTTACAATTATTAAGCAAATAGGGCTATGAAAAAAATATTGATGTTTAAAATCTGTACTCCACTAATTAAACATGTAAACTTTTTTAAAACCACACAAACGATCTATAATAAAGTCTGGTAAAAAGCAATCCGTATTCGCAATGCGTTTGTTAAACCAATTAAATTTGTATATGTTTAAAATAACGTTATTACTTTACTAAGACTTTAGATAAAAGATAATATTATGGCTCAATAGTACAAAAGTATTATTGACTAAGATTAAGAATTTCTGTTATATTTTAACACCAAAAGAACCATCTTCTGTTACTTCGGAAAAACTCTTAACAGCGACAATGTAGGGCATCGCCTGGCCTATTTTTCAAGAATTATGAAAACTTTAAGGGAAGACGTAAAAAAAAAACTTTTGATTACAAGAGTAACGTTGACATTTTTTAATTTTCAAAAGTCTTGTTAAATATTCCTTTCTTGTTAAAGAACTTTGTAGGAGGAAACCGATGTTTCTTTCTCGCTTGTTATTCATTTTATTATTGGTATTAACGTCAAGTTTGAATTGGCAACGTTGTAAGAAAACCCCCAAAGATTTAATATAGCCTATTTTTTCTTGTTTCTTTGTAACAACACATCTCAAACACCAACAAATGTACAGATATACGCCTATTTTTTTTTAGATTCTTCTTCAATTACTATTTAAAAAGACTAAATATCGGACCCGGTTCCAGAGAGAATAACAATAACGAGAAAATATTGAACCTAAGTTGTAAATTAATTTGCATCATGAGATTAAACAAGTGTAATTTCGTTCAATGCTTCGAAATTTGTTTCACAAAAAAATACAAAATACTCCCCCATTCTAAATCTATTTTAACGCAAGCGAAGCCGTGGCAAATTTAACTTTTAAGAACATCTTAAAACCATATCATAGCCTCATTGCTATTCGATTAAAGCATATTACAATATTTGTTCCGTTATTAACTGCCATACGTGTACAAGTACAATTTACAACTCAATATCAACGCAAGCGAGTCTCAATTGCGTAATGTGCTAAAACCAACGGAGCTGAAGTATTTCGCGTGGTAATAAAAGAGCGAAATTAACGTATGTATAAAAAAGCGTACATTTAAATGTGCGAGCTATAAAAGTTGTGTGACTTTATAGGACGTTTACGATTTTAAAGATATTTAAGTATATTGCGTGAGGAAAACAGATACTGAATGTGAAATAAATACATATTTTATTGATATAGTTAATTTTACTTTGTTAATAATTAAAAAATAATGACTTACGCACACGCAAAAGAAGACTTTAATGAGTAATTTAATTTTAAAAAAAAAGTAATAGAAATTTATATCCTTATATTCTGTTATAATTTTCATATGAAAATAAATGCATCGACTAAACTGCCTCTATTAGTGAATATTATTTGCATTTATTAAATTAATATCTTTAAATTTTAAATAGACGATTTTTTAAATAAACTAAATCTTATCTTCATTATTAAAATTGACTTACTTATTGACGTGAATGTATTACTTACAGTCATTACGTTGCTATAGAAAGAAAGTGTGCTTATAGTAAGTTTGTCGACTTATTAAGATCATCTTAAAGGACTTACCAAGCGGTTCGTTCGTTTTCTCGATTTTGATGATCTTTATCTGCTCACTGGTGCTATCTGGTGATGTGGACAGGGTCTTGTCACTGTCGCCTCTATGGTTCGCGTTCGCAGTCTGTAGAGAATATCAAAATCACGATTATCAATATATTCAGGACCAAGATATCTCATCATTATCATCATTAGCAGCCTTTGTCCGTCCACTGAGGTCTTTTTCAATAATACATCTCACATCATCAGCCTTTGATAGTCCACTGCTGGACATAGGCCTCACCCTAATGCACGCCTTCTCCATTAGGGGATTTTTGGACCGAATCCCACCCCGCTGGTCCAATGCGGGTTGGTGGGTCAAGATATTTTGTAATATGGTTGAATCAAATAGACTTGAAATTTATGTATATAAAGAAGTGTATGTCGCTCGTTCGTTGCCACTAGCCACAAAAATGTAGTTTAGTATTTATGCTCTGCATTTGCTTATCTAACTTAAGGATGATTGTATTAAATTAAAATTTAATAATATTTATATAAAATTAATTTTTACTTTACATACTCTTATTTTATTATAGAAAGGAGTACATAAGTGTTCGCCTGATAGCCAGAGATAAGTTAAGTCCTTAAAACCGGATCGTGGTAGATTTGCGCGGAACATTGCGTGTCATTTTAATTATTTTGCGATTTTAATTTTATAAAAATATACATATTGTTGTTTAGTTTAATCACGAAACGTTGTCTGCGATGTAGGTGCGCTTCGATTTGTAAACAAACACATTTATAAGTCGCTGCATAATTAATGGGCGGGCACTCACAATTCGTTTTACGTAGATATCGCAATCGGTTTGCAACGCGATAAACAGCTGATAAATTAATCTTTCGACGAGATAATTGATAGAGATAAAACAGAATACAATGTTTAATGGGAAATCGTTGAGTTTTATAAGTAAAACATTGTACTGCAAGTAGAAAATCTGTTAATATAGAAAGGTACGTAATTAATCATGTTCGTTTGTTACATATAAATGTTACGTAAGAATTAAAAAAAAGTTGCGAAATACTTTTTTATTATCAACATATGGCTTTGAGCCAGAGTCTACTAGTACTAGGAATCATTGCTGGAAGGGGAAGACAAAACCACAAGCCAGTGTAGTAGCATTATTTTAAAGTTATAGTTTCAAGCGATTCAAAGGAACGACACTTTTCACACTGCGATTATTCTGCACGTATAACAAACATGACAAAGACATTAGTAATGCCAAATGTATGCTTACATAGACAGGCATCTGTAATTGTGTATAAGAGGTATTATTTTAGAAAGATAATAAAACACTCAATATGTTTTACAAAGTGGTCAATCTATATCAAGTGTAAGTGTAAAGATATCTGTAAATGATTGTACCCTACGTTACAGCGAGTGCAAATGTGCAGGAAGTCGGTGGTTGCAGGTGACGCAGGACCATACCTCTTGACGGCTCATGGAGGAGGCCCATGCTTAGCAGTAAACGCTGTCAGACTGATATGGTTTATTAGATGATGATGACACAATTACAAAAATTATTGCTTCATCATCATCATCAGCCTGTAATAGTTCACTGCTGGACATAGGCCTCCCCTAATACACCCCTATCCATCAGGGGGTTTTGGACCATATCCCACCATGCTGGTCGGTGGGTGCTTACGTAGGATATAAATTAAAATACGGTATATATTTTCAGTGGAAAACAGTGACCAGTTCAACTGACCTTGTGTCTCTTGCCTCTCGTGAAGCAAGCGGGGTCCAGAGCGCCGCAGCCTGGTCGTGGGCCTGGACCAAGCTCTCCACCTCCAGTCCGCCGAGGACCGAAAGCAATTCAGCGGCCAGCGCTGAACTCTCACCTCCGGATGCCGCTAAAGGCCCTATCGCGTCTATACACTGTGAAAGGAAGTAAAAAAGGAACACTTCATAGTATAAGGCACAAAAAAGACTGAAGTCAAATCTATACTAATATTATAAAGAGAAAATATTGTGCGTATGTTTGTAATAAATAAACTTGACGTTTCTGTGCCGATTTAAAAAAATATATTTAACCATTAGCATGCTACATTTACCTACTTTTTATCCTAGAAAAATCTCAAAATGACACAGGAAGAGACGTGGACGGACTGCTAGTATTATATAAAGAATCTAGGATAAAAATTTTAAAACTTATATAAATTCAATCATTAAATCACTGAAGAAATTTAATTACACGCGAAAAACAAGAAAACTTTAGAGAACACTAGTATATTTTGCTCATAGTAAAAATGATTGTTAGCAAACACCGATAATACAGAGCATTCACATCACATCACATCATCAGCCTGTTTTAGTCCACTGCTGGACATAGGCCTCCCCTATCCATTAGGGGGTTTGGACCGTATCCCACCACGCTGGTCCAATGCGGTTGTGGTGGACTGACTTTACATGCCCATCCGACGCATGGATCATCTTACTTTTCAGACAATTGGGTGATCGGCCCCAATTGCCCTAACCAACTAGGAAACAACAATGAAATACAGAGCATTATGAAGTCATAAAGATACAAAGTAAAAAGAAGACAGTAGTCAATACAATTTTAAAACAAATATTTAAAACCTCAGTACTTTGCCCTATTTTTCTAATTAGATTAAAGTCAAAACTTAAAAAAAATATGTTCCGTTATTAACCACCATAGGCAGAGTGCAATTTACAACTTGATATCAACGCAAGCGAGTCCCAATTGCGTCATGTACTAAAACCAACGCTGAAGTGTTTCGCGTAGTAATAAAATTATGGAGTTGGTATGTCCCCTTTACGAGGGGCCGTCTGAAGCGGTACAACCTATGCCTATTTCTGCCGCAAAGCAGTACTGGGAAAACACTACTGTGTTCCGGTTTGAAGGGCACCCAAGCCAGCGTATTTACTGGGAAAACAAGATATAACACCCTACGTCTCACGGTAGGCAGCGCGTAGGTGATACCACTAGTATTGCTCACAGGGTTGTTCGTTAGAAACCGGAGGTCGTGGGGTCGAATCCTGCGGGGACTCGAGAACTTTTCGTTGTTGTTTCCTTGTAGGTAAGTGCGATGCGGGTTAATTAAGTAATTGTCTGTAAAGTAATTTGAACTTTGCATCGGTTTTTCATCGCATTCGACAATGAATACCATTAATTATATTAAAGTGAACAATCAAGTGTTTTTTTTTTATTGTACATAATATAACAAACATTTGAAGAGTTTTAATCTTTTATTTAAAACACTAATTTAATAACTACATACTAACTGTAGAAATTAAAATATATAAGTAATTAAAATTAAAAGCAACGATCTATCTTTTAACAGGTGTAAACAAGAGAAGTGGTCGCAGACGACTTTTAGTAGAATAAACGCTACAAAATTCAGGCTGTAGGCGATTTTCAAACAGGAATTTTTGCCGCGCAAATTTATCTTTTAAATGATGTTTTCTTTGACGAACACAAAGCGAATCGTTCTGGGCCAAGGTGAGATTGCGTCATAATGATTATTTGCGGTAGTCCTATTATTACGGATTGCTAGCTTATTACTTATCGTGAGTATATAATTAGTATTTCTTTATTATAAGTGTTCCGTATATTAGGTATCAAAGCAATGTTTAAAACATTTATTTATTAATGTTATTGTGTCATTATCTTCTGATGTCAATAAATAATTTAATAAAAGTGTTTCGTATATTGAGTAGATATACCTAGGGTTTAAACATCAATGGAACGTTAAAACATTTCATTATTAATGTTATTGTACCATTATCTTATGATGATTAAAAGTTGTGCGTATTTAAACTGAAGTTAGTATTAATAAATATTGTATAATAACAAGTATTTTTAGTGTTAAAAGACGTTAAAATTGACGAACTGTAAAACGGGAATCCATTTAAAATGGTATAATTCGTTAATTCCAGTGTAGTTTCTCTTTATTTTGTTTTCTTATTTTTTTGTTTTATAAACTATAATGCGAAACATTGACATTTTAAATATCAAAACTCTCAATTTTCTCTCTTTAAACTTATTATTATTATTACAAACATTATTGTTTTAAATTTGTGTATTCAAATTTACAGTTTTTCACTGTTAAAATTCACATTTTTATATCATATTAAACAATATTCATCGACAGATACGTCTTAAACTTCCAAAAAAAAATCTCCCACCTTACATTTGAATTCAGTTAAAACGGTGCGGCAAGACCATTAGCATTAGAAGAATCGCTTCACGTGAAACGTTTCAAACGCTCCTCCCAAAGCTCCCTAAGCTGCAACACTAAGCGTGGATTGCGAAAGTGGAAAAGGCCGGGGAAATGCACTCATTTTCCAGCCGCACACAAGAGCATGTATGACCTACACTTGCCAAAGTGCACTAATGCACTGAAATAAACCATTTGTTTAATGTAAGCCTTTCTTTCCTTGCCGTTTAAATAATATATGAAATCGGAAATCTTGTGTGAAGTCAATTACCAATGACGCTAATAATCAACATGTTCTCCCGTAATAGAAGTAAAGCAAAATTTAATGTTTCAACAATTTTAAAATTTCTTACGATACCGAAAAGCAAAGTGTGCAAGAACACCATGTTTATGTTAAATGTCAAAATTCCCTTTTAAAACTTGAAATGCATCTGTGTAGTTAATCACAATTGTTTATTTAGTAAAGAATATGTTTTTAAAAAATATTATGATAAAAAAATGCATGCTTTAGGTTCAATAAACGATATCTGTATGTGAAATAAAATTTTAGCCTTTACTCGACATTAGTATGTAGTTAATGTCGATAAAGTTAAACTTCCAGCAAGAGCTAAATAAAACTTGTTGCTAAATTTATTTTCTAGCCTAAACTATGTAAAAAACTTTACTCACTAAAGTACGTAAACCCTTATTTAACTTGCCGCAAACTAGCGTTAAAAAATCCAAAGTGCCAATAAACCTTATATACCAACAAAGAAGAGTCCAGAAAATTTATCGGAGTTTACGCTCACATTGGAAATAAAATAATATTGTTACTTAGTAATGTAAAATAAATGATATCTCCTTGTTAGTGGAGGTAGGTGCCTTTTTACAAGGAAGTTCAGGGATAATACCTTCGCGCCTATTTCTGCTGCAAATTAGTTGTGTGTAACACTACGAAATAATATAGATACACGTAATGTGTAACACTACCAATTTCATGTCGCAGGGCGGTGAGCGAATTTGCGGTAGGGCAGGTATCACCTGCCACCAGGTGAACCACCTGCTCGTCTCATGGTTATAACAAAAAACCTAAGCTAAAAAAGATCTAGAACCTTTGTAAAGGTCTGTAATTTATGAATATTACAATTAAAGAAGAGGCTTTGTTTTTTAAATACTAGATTCGCTTTAACTCATATAACATTATTATAGGTCGACGGACTAAAAGGGGTTAAAATAATCTAAAAATAACTTCTGAATATTATAAATACATTGATAATTTAAATTTGGAAATTCCATTCAAACAAATGTATCTTATAATAAGTTACAAATATATTCCAACGCGTAAATGAAATGAATATTAATGAAGTTTTATGACGCTTTGATGGCAATAAAGTTGACGCTTCAGGAATCTTATAAATTACAAAACAAAAGTTAATTAAAAATTGATCTTTTAAAGTAGTAAAGGAGTGAATTCAGATAATAAATAGATTTCATTTTGGATTTGAAGTATTACTAGTTATCATAAATCTATTACATGTTATTCCTTTTGAAAACTTATATATGATACCTAAATCGCTTCGAATACGTTAAGGAAAGTTTCTTGACATCTCTAGTATGCAAACTCTTTTAATCAATTTACAAAAAAAATCCTGTACTGGCTATGGACGAAATCAATGATGTTCTTTATTTAGTCTCTCACTAGCCCATTGATTGATTTAGAACTATTTAAATCATAAAAGAAGTGACAATGTGTCGTAGCAAATCGTATAGTCATCAATCAATATCAACTGAATCCTTCATATCATTTCACTCTAACTTACTCGCAATTTTAGTGTTTCGATCACCTCCATTTTAGTACTGAACCGTAAACAGAAATCCTATAATCAACAACACGAAGACCAAGCTATCCGTTCTGAAGTATCATTAAACAACTAACAACAGCAACGATTCAACGGTTACATTTATACTTAGATAATTTATTTATAATATTACATAATTAGATTTCTTCTGACTCCACCCAAAGTCGTCATTATACTGCTTTACGACACTGTTTTATCTTGATGTTGTGTTATAGTATATTAATGATAATAATAATAAAATAAATACAATGAACTTACATCCCGTAGTCTATCGGCAGCTCGTCCCGCGGGCGTCGGTAGCGGTCGGGCCCTTAGCACGGCCGATCTTGTCTTTAACGTGGCGCGTAGGGCGCCGCCCGCCCCGGCTACCAGGGCGGCCGCGGCGGCTGCACTCCTAGCTGCCCCGCCCGCCCCGCTCGACGTCAAGGCCGCTTGAAGACGCGATAGTGCCGCGACGACATCCTCGTAGTCTGATAGGGTAGATGAAAATACTGATAAATATTTTTTTGGGATAACATAACGCTGTATTTAAGCCAACCATCATATGTATAATGTTGTAATTATGATAGAGCATCACAGAACATTTAAAGCTCTTATTAATTTGTAATCAACGTTGCTGGGTTCACAATATTTTTTTTATCAATTTTATTGTTTTTTGCTGCAAACCTGATTGTGATGCATTTAATAAATTAAAAAAAGGCATAATATATGTATATCAAAGACAAGTGAGACTGAAAAAAGTTGTCGTAGTTAACCATGGCAATAAAAGACCGCGTTCATTAACCACCAAAGTAACAAGACCGAACGTACGAAAATATATATATATATATATATATATATAAATATAAACACATATGATATAAATATAGACACTCAGACTCGACCAAAAGAACACACTACTTTCTTGCCGTGTTGCAAATCGAACGCACGCCTCTTGGCGAACAGTCAGGGTCACTTATTACTACGCGGATCGGGAGAATAGAGGAAAGAGAAAGAGTAACAGAGACCAACTTGCCTGGCATTTAATTAGAACATAGGTATATGGACTATTCATGGATTATTGAGACCTAATAGATGGGTTATTTGTTCGCAATATAAATTTAAATGGTTTAACAGGCCTAGTCTAATGCAGGCCATCCGTCATATTACTATAGTCGACTGAAAAGTTTATTTACAAATTAAAACTAGTTTTTAATGATGTATCACGTTTATTTCAAACTTCTTCTCGCTGTGTTTAAACCCTTTTCAGAATCTAGTGTTACAGTACAGTCCAGGTCAGTTATAAAAGTTTTAATGATACATAGTAAGCCCAAAAAAATATTTTCCTAACAACTAGGTACGTTTTCCTTATTCACGTGAGACAAATTTTTCATTTGAACAAAACATATGTTGTCAGTTATATTTTTTAAATTTTAACTCGCGTCATTTTATCTGTTAAGTACATCCATGCGCATAATACAGCTTTTGAGATGGAGTTAATTGCAGAAGAGAGATCTGGTTAATTGTCGTGTCCCATAAAAGGATTGGACGTCGCGACCGCTTTCGTAGTTATAAAGCCTCTATTCTTAGCCTGTTAAATAATTAACGAGCTCTTATCCTTATCGCGCTGAAGGAGGAGCGCTAGGAGCTTGTTATTTTTACTATATTACTCTCGGACGGAGAAGATCCGTGCGCTTTAGTGATAGTTATCCGTCAAACGCTTCCTTTCAAGCTGTTCCGCTGTTTATATTAAAAGACAACGATGTTTTAATTTGAGAGTTATAACAAGCTTAGAAATAATTTAGTTTCAGGCCATAATTTCCTTATAAATAAACTATTTTGAAATGCAAAAACTATAATTTTAAATTAGAACTTAATACTGCCGCAAGCGAGAACATTTAAACAGATAAAATTCATTATTTTGGACAAACAGGATACCTAAAGTGATTAATTGCACAGCCTACTGAGTGTAGTGAGTGTGTACAATACGCAAGACAAAGTCATCGACGTCACTTTCAGAGCAAAATCATTTGATAAAGAGTGTTAGTACAGTAGTACCAATTAATTTTTCCAGCGATCTCGATAACTGTACTTCGAAAACTGGCCTCACTCCACTACCGAAGGTTTATTAATAGCCACGATCGGGCCTTAGTGGCTTTCAACCCAGTTATTAATTTTAAACCGACACGAACCGTGCGATCGAACTGTTGGCACGTAGCAATGAACTGGAAGTAACGCGCCTCCAGCACCTGCGACTCGAGGGCTCATATAGACATGCATTCACGAGACATTTAAATATTTATACGAAATTTATAACTATAACCGTTTTTATTTTTGAAAAGGAATAAGTAAAACAAGCTTTGCTAATGAGGAAAATAATAAAACAATAATAGAACATTCCGTCCAGGCACAGAACCGACCACGTACGAAGGCAGTTATTGTAATGTAAGTGACACCATGTCTTAAGGCATAGCATATAGCATCGCGTTTTACCGATATTTTCTATATTTACTAGATGGCAATTTTTAGGCTAAAAATTGTATTTTCCGATTCCATTCGGCAAGCGCATTACGGATGTAAATGCCATTTCATATAGAAAAGTAAAACAAAAGCAATCGAATAACAGGGATGTTCACGTATTACAACATTTTAATAAAGTTAAGAAGAATTAGTAACTTAAGTTCGTAGTTAAATATGTCGCACTAAATTACTTTCGTCTAAAAGACCTATACTTTAACAAGATTAACATATTTTCCTCCGTCGCCTACACCCCACAATTTTAAACATATCGAATACCACAAAACATGGTGACCCTACAAAAGGTTGTGTTACTTCGGTCTTACGCCTCATTAAGCCATAACCGGTGTAGTACTAACAACTAATTTGTTTCGTAAGAGGCAAGACGAAATTCTTGAAGGCAAACTTTCGATGAATTAGTTAATTACTATCATAAGGTCACATTATAATATCTGTTGGAAAAAATGTTATGCTTCCTTGAACCTATTTGTATAATAGAAGAAGTATGTTCTTCAACTGTTTAAACATCAATTTAGAAAATATTATAATATTGACAGATGTTTTAAATTGTTTTCTAATTAGTCATATACATCTTTTCCTTGACATAAATAGTTATAACGTAATACTACGTTAATTACTAATAAAGTTATTCCTTATAACTAAAATTTGGTTAAAAATTGATGCAGTTAATAATATTTTTTTTAATAATTTTCGTTCGCTTTTGGTCAACAAATTTTTATTATGTTACGTGACATCGGAATTATAGCACATTCTTATTCAATGCTAAAGTAATGACTTATAATATATTTATTTTATTTAGAAATGAAACCTAAAAAAGTTTAAAGAGAGGGTTGTGTATGGGTTATCTGTAGAATCTTTAAGCAAAAAAATATAAAATTATGTTTTTATCCAATTCGGTTTGAGTGCTGTTCCTAGTCCCTATGCAATATTAGTTAGGAAAATTACTACGCTACGGAATAAAGTCAAAAAATATTTTAAAAGGCCGTTCCAAGAGAAAAGCAATTGGTGTCACGGTTTTTTTGTTTAAAGGTCACAACATCTGCCTATTCTTATTTTACGCCATGTGGGCTGTCTAGTGGAATTGTCAGTTGATATACGGGCGTTTAACTGCTGCCTTGAATGCCTTTTTCTTTTTTTATTAGTAGTTCTATATTAGAGTAGCAATTGTGAAAACAATTGAACACGAAACATTCTTAAATATTTAAACTTGTAACTTAAAAATATTTTCTACCTACCCAATATATCTTTGTTGTTTCGGCCTTAAACATCATTACGTGTACTTGTATAAGATACCCACAAAAACCAGTAATTTATACTAATTGATTAGGTATCTAATAAACTAATTAACTCTATGTTATCTATACTAATATTATAAACGATTTGCATTTTTGTGTGTCTGTAATGAATAAACGCTAAAAATACCGTAGCAATTTCTAAAATTGTTTCAATATTAGAAAGTTACGTTCAGCTTGAGTAACGAAGGCAATTTTTTGGCCCCAGGAAAATCCATTTCAAAAATCTATAAATAACACGGGCATAGTCCTGGACGGAATGCTAGTATAGGATACTTCGAGATACAGGAGAAATTGTGGTTCACCAAGTTCTTCCAGCCATATTTTGCTTTTAAAACGTGTACTGTAAAACAAATTAATAGATCATTCCGCATTCTCTTTACGTTTTTGTTTAGATATTACCTTTTTACCTAAGAAATGTGTCTAAACGTTAGGTGTACTCACCGACAACGGTGTACAGAGGCGAGACATCATCCCCGATATCCTCTTCGTAGGCGTCATTGACGAACGCCGTACACGAGGACGGCGGCGTCGACTCCAACGCTTGCAGCTTGTGCGAGCCGCGGAGTGATGTGCGCAGGAATTCATTCTGCGCCGCTATCCTTTCCTCGGCCTCCTTGCGTTGGCGGAGTTGCTCCTGAAAAGGATTCAGATTATAATAGACATAAAGGCTTGTGATTTGTTTTTTGAAGAACGCACCGAAGAATTGAATCAAGTGACCACGGCTGCTGGTAAGTGTTCGAAACGTCGAGAATTTAAAAATGTAAATATAAACAAGATAAAATCCGTAAAAAATATTTTTATTCAATAATGGAATCTGGTTATTTAGAGAACTTATTTTTTTTAAGTGCCGGTTTTTTTATACATCTACTAAAAATATACTTCTTAAACTGTAAGTTTTCACTTAAGCTGTAAATTATCATTTTACATACTTTAGATACTTGCTATATTATGTATAAATTTAGCGGTGTGGCAACTTTGATTCAACGGAGATTTGACGTTTACTTTTAACACTTAACAAGCTTAACAAACTCCGGAGAACCTCCGTTTGTTTCCAACATCGGAGATTAAACCACCGTTTTACTTTTTTTATTTAACGCAAACGATTAATATGGACGAACATTACTATACTATATTCCTCTCTCTACCCTCTCTTCTCCTGAGGTGGTAGGTCCCCTTTTACAGAGGGCAGTCTGGTTAGGAATGGCGATCATCGCAGTTACTATTTCTGCCAAAAAGCAGTAGTTGAAATACTGTGTTCCGGTTTGAAGGGCACCGTAGCCAGCGTATTTACTGGATAAACTAGACGTAACATCCTCTCACGTCAGCGCATTGGTAATACCGTTGGCTTCTATGTGCGTCGGTGACCACTTTCCATCACGAGGTCCGACTGCTCGTCTGCCAAAGTTTGTTTACATTAATTTAATGTCTTCTTTGGCTTTGCAATAAAAAACGACTGACAAAGAAACGGATATCATATGGCAATACATATTTCATTAATTATTGTTAAAACTTTATATGAATGTTAATATAACTAATATGATTTCAAGGTTCATTGTTTGTAAATATATTATTTCGCGCCACCATGATGTTTTTGTTAACCATAATTTTTTATTTTTTTATGACACGAACAGTACTGTAGTATGATGGATAAACATTATCATAAATCATTTCTTATCTAAAACAATGTAGGAAAATATTAAGTGCACTTTCTAGTTGAGATAATAAATGCCAATCCATTATTTATTCTTGCATCATTCTTTCTAAGAAATGCATAGAAATTCTACAACTTCTCTATAAACGTCGTGAGATAACAATATCTAAGATATCATTTTAAAGTTATTATAAGCAAGAAATGTAACAAGTTAAGAAATATTTACGTAGTTACGTATATATTACGTATACTAGTATAGACTCCCCAGCTTCGCATGTATATATTGAATTCATTATCATCATCAGCCTGTTTTAGTCTACTGCTGGACATAGGTCTCTCCTAATGCACGCCTTCGCCATTTACGGGATTTTGGACCGTATCCCACCAGGCTGGTCCAATGCGGGGTGGTGGGTGGACCAACTTTTTACATGCCCATCCGACGCGCGGACCATCTTACTTTTCAGAAACTTAGGTGATCGGCCCAAATTGCTCTAAGCAACTAGGAAACAACAAAGAAAATTTGTTGAGCCCCCGCAGGATTCGAACCCACGACCTCTGGTTCCTAAAGCAAACGCCCTTACCATTAGGCTACGGAGGCAGTAAACAGAAGTCGTTATTAATTACAACCTACGACGGATTGGCGAATGAGCTATATATAAGTAATAAATTAAAATTTATCAAAATCCTTACTAATTGTTTTTGTTTTGACACCTACAGTTATTAATATAAACTTTCACATTAGAAAAGCTTACGCATTAACCTATAAATTCTCGGTTCAATTCAAATAAACGCCACTTAATCAGACCGACATTTTAAAGGCATTCGGGTAACTGATTGCATCCATTTGCGTGCGTATTATGGTACTCCCTTATCCTGCAGGTTTCGGGGTCGTTAGTCGCAAATTGAGGCAGCCCTTGTCGGCCCTTTCAAACTATCGTTATACAAGAAGTAGATTAGGGAAAGTCTATATAGATGAAATAGGCTCTATAGTCTAAATAACATAGTACTATGTTACTACTACTAGTACTATTTCTGTATTATCCTATGTGGCAACGTACGATTTAGTATATTCCAATACATACTATTTTTATGTTTAATTAGGAGGATTGTGAAACAAGGCAAGCTTTAAATTACACACACTATCCCATAATAATTTAGGTAAGTATGTAAATACTTACAAATGTTTTACATCCCAGAAATCGAACTATTAACGGCTTAAATCTATCTATATAGTAGTATATTTGTAGTTTCCTAACGCGCAAAATTTGGGCCAAGTGTAACAAAAAACACATACAAATGTTAACAATTGATAGTACAAAAAGTAAACTGAACGCTTATTACGCTTTCATATGACATGGTTATCGCAAATATAATAAAAAGAAACGACAATTGCCTTATAAAAAGTAATGTAAAAGCCGCAAATTAAATTTCGCCACGACCCGGCGAATGTTACGTAGTTTTAGACGCACCTTTTAACAAGTGCAAACAGGACTTCAAGGGTCCCTAATTCTGAAGTTATTCGTACCTTAATGAGAAATTTTAATTAAAATTCACAAGGACAAAGGAAGAATAACGATGTATGCCGGTGGCGAGATACAATTATTTTTTACGCTTATATTTCCTAACAAGCTTACTTTGAGCAGAACTCGCTGAGATAAATAAATCTGATTTTTACAAAGTTTTTATGAGTGACTTTTATTTTAATATTATGCTCACATTTATTAGGCTACGAGTTGATCTGTCTAGTACCTTTTATAATAAAAACAAAAACGTATATTGTCAGAGGATTTGTAAGCCATATTATTAATAATTTTAGTTAGAATTATCTAAAAAAATACCCTATCGTTTTGTTAGATATGTTAAGCCACATTTACAGGAAATAAAATTTGATCATATTTTTATGTTAATACAACATGAAAACCATCAATAAAACAATTTCTTATTCGAATAAATAATACTAAATTCAGGACGTTAAAACTGCACGGTCATCGTTAAAAAACACGTATCATCCCCACGGTTAATTAGCGTCAGAACGAACGAACGAGGAATATAACCAAGGGCGCAGAGCACTTGGGTCCTGAATAAATAGAATCAGGTTAAAGGGACCGAAAAATTAGCAGTACCCTGCTTTAAAAGCCTTATTTCACCACAATCACAAGCCTCGTTAAGGGGCATTAACATGTTAGATAAACAATGCTGCTCTACAATGGGATCTTTAATAGAATTAGAGCTCGAACCGTTATTTCAAAATTGGATAAGAATGGTTTATTCCTTATTCGGTTAATTTAGTTCTTAATGTTCGGTTAATTAACTTGAACCTCAAGATTAACCGTATGCAAAAAAAAAATATGTGTAGATAGCGCAACTGTAAAACGAGAATAAAGCGATATCCGTGATAATTTTACAATCGCAAATGAACTATACCTCCGTGGTCTAGCGGTATTCGCTCTTGCTTTATATGGTTTGGCCCGATCACCCAATTGTCTGAAAAGTAAGATGATCCATGTCGGATGGGCGTGTAAAAGTCGTGCATTAGGGTAGGCCTATACCCAGCAGTGGACTAAAACAGGCTGATGATAATGATGAAATGAACTTTTCACACCCCTCAGACGGATTTCTGCCTTAAAAGATATACAGCATATGAAAAACTTGAAACATCAGATTAAGACAGTGCATTCAAACAGAAGAGCTGTTCGCAGCGACTTATCGTTACAGCCCATTGTTCTTGCGAAGATGCTTCTTTCGTTGAATGCAGTCGACGTCAGCTTATGTGCACATTGACGTCAGCAGTTCATTCTTCACATACGGAAATAATTACTGACAAGGGTAAATTTGACTTCATTTGACTTAGAAGAGCGAGAAAGATCCTTAACTCAAAAGGAAAGTTTTGAATTGACTTGACTCATCGATATCATTCGGAGTTTTATCAAAAAAGGCAATGTTTTTGTAAAAATAGCGATTTAACATGATTGAATGATCTGTGTGGTAATATATCGGATTGAGCTATGAGCTATGAGGTAAAAATCTATCAGTTATAAAAATGCTCGCATTTAAACAATAAAATTACAATTATCCAATATCGAAATTATCGCCTGACTTGACACAACTCGAAAGTTTGCAAATTCGACATTGTTCCCAACGCAGATAAGGCCCGCATCACCACTGAAGCATATTTATAGAACAGAGATATACAATCGCCCATATCCGAAACGCTTATTTCCAAAGCTTTCAGCGTAATTAAATCAATCATCGCTGAAGCCAAACGATTTCAGGCCAAATGTTAACTTGTGCGGCGAAATAAAACTTTACAGCGATGTGACGTCAGCGTGCTTACGTCACGACTGTGCGAGCGAGAGGGAGGTGCGCGGCAGCAGGGTAAGAGTTAAACGACCTACGATCTAATTACAATATCTGCGTCTTGGATTTTAATGGTGCCTTTATTAATACAACACGAGATTTCGTTTCTGTTACGTAAGTAGAATAAAGAGATTCCTTTGTCGTTCGAAATAGCTAGCTTTAAAAACAAAACATGGCATTATTCTTAGATATAAGACAGATAGTTTTCAGCCTTTTATTATAATTCTAATTTTAAAACAGATATCGACTTGAATACTACTGATTGTATCCTTCCATATAGTTCACCTATAAACAGGATGTTACGAACAAACGATTATGTCAGCAATGAAGAGTATTCTTGACTTAAATAGTTTGTTTCCCACTAAACATACAAGACAAGCTGCAAGGCGATTTGATTCGATGTTTAATTTTTATTGCGTCATTTATGTGCTTTGACATCATCTACATATAAAAACACTACATACACGCATCACATCGATATCATATACGAGAATGAGAAATATCTGTTTAATACATATTAATAATTCTAAAAAATAAAGAGCTAGTAAAAATTTAAAGAGCAAAAATAATTTCAACGATTCCTACGAGACTCGAGACTTTGAGAGGAAAGTAAGTTAGGCTTTATGCTCAATTTTAGGTACATCTCGGGAAATACATTCTGTAATCAATCAATCTACATTACAAATACTTTGTTAATTCGTAACAGAACTGCTAGTAATATTAACATCGCCGTTTTAAAAGTATAGTATTAGTGAGCCACGAAAGTAATAAAACAATTTATTTGAATGTTTACAACAATTGTACGACGAAATATGGTTTCACTTTGCACAAAAAAACATCAGTATAACAATAAATAGTATGGAAAAAAAACAAATATATAACACTCTCGTGAACTTTTAAATGAAGGCAATATAAAAACTATAATGGTAACAATTATGAATGTACAATAACTTGTCTGGCCTCGATGAGGGTGATAAGGTTTTTGAAGACGGAGACCGACTTACCGAGTAGGCTTTAATCCTTTCTGGGTCCACGTCGTGCTGATTACGAGCTTGGGCCCGAGGGGACGAAGAGACCATGGTAAGACTAACTGGCACCGATCCTGGCCAACTCCATACCAATTGGCACAATCCACATAATAGACCGACTAGCGAAACACAACTTTTCTTCACAACGTTCTACCTTACTAAGATATCACCATTTACACATACAAAAATAATAACAGTCGACTGACTGCAGTCATTTCTTCTGTTGAAACAAAAGCCACATTCACTTTCGAATTACAAATTACTAAGTTCAGGGAATGACGAAAGTTTTGCAATTATCGTAGTCCATCGTTAACCTAATGATGCTTCGATAATATTCGTCGAATGCATTAAATTGCTTTAACTAACTTGTCATCAATTAAGTCGCAAGTATTGTCAGTGAATAATGCTCTGCCTTCGGTATTCCGATATAGCGCAGCGGTTAATTTACTCCGGCCCAATTATATTAGCATGCCGTCCTAAATTCGATTTTCGGATGCATGCGCTGTCAGGAGGTGTATGTGACGCTCGATCGTAAGCATACATCAAGGCTGAATGAAGCGCGCATAAGCATTTCGTGTTTTAAAAAGTTTTCCTTTAGTTAGTAAAACGCATCACAACAAGGTTCGTGATTGATTTTAAATATCTAAGTGCTTATAGAAGGTTTTAAATACAGAGTAATGCTAACTTTGACGTCGTTTTAAGTTTTTTTGTTTAACCAAGCGATAAAGTGCTCAGAAGCCCAGAAGGGGTTATAAGAAAGTCGGTAAGAAATATTGTGATGTAATTACAAATAATCATAATCTGTGTGAACTGTTAAAATAATGTTCATCTGAATTTAACATTTGCAGACGGTAAATTAGAAAATCAATTAAATTTTCATCAAAAATACAAACAAATTAACGTAACAGCAATAATTTCATTATTTCGTGCTTTTGTTATATTTTATATTTAAGAACAATGATTCTATTATCTTGTAAGTGTATATAAAAGTCAATAAAAATAGAACCGTCGCATATATAACCTATGATAAATATGCAATGTAATATTGGCTCGATTAAACATAGACTCCATAATGAAGTTACATAGACATCTATTAAGCTTCATCTGCCAATAAGCCCGGCGGCAACAATCATTATGTTACCTCAGGCTAGGAGAGCTAATGTTGCTTCAGTTAAATATGATAAATATGTGTATGTCATGTGTAAAATTGTGTTCATATTATTACAAGAAATCGTCCTGCCTGAAAAGTACGAAAAGGACATGTATAAGCTATGAAAATATTTTAAACAATCCTTGCATTTTTCGTATAAAAAGGTTAAATTTAAATTCATTAGCGTGAATACGTACCTTGGAACAGAATAGTAGCTTTTTAATTCAAAATAACATCATTTTAGAACCTGTTTATAATAATATGTTTGATATATATTTGTTTCATTAACATTTTCTGTGGTTTACTTTTTATTATAAGAACGGATAAAGACAAGGAAAACAGTAACACAATTGCCTGTGCAAGACGTGATACTGTCTCTACATGTCTTTAATAAACCATATTAGAAAACATGTTAAAATATTTAAATTGGTCTGATGAGGGAAAACAATCTTCATCTACAATTGTATTAACTACAATACGAGTAAAATTGTGTACTTTTGTACAAAAAGTATAAGCTCATACTATTCTCGATCTATTTTATAAATTCCTTTTCCATAACATTTTAATTTTAGAAAAATCAACAATCCTCGGTTATTAACATTTAAACAACTTGTAAAAAGCCATAAAAAGTCCTTAATTTTACTTCAATATGGTTATTTTTGATAAACTGTAAAAAATTACTATCCATCCAAAGGCGGATGGAAACATTAGCAGTTCAACACAACAATTCACAAACGACTTCAGACTTTGCATTAAAAATACGATAAGAAAATTGTCAGTAATTGTTTTACTTATTTAGCAGCGGCAAAAAATCGAAATAAAGATATATAAAATTCATTAAGTTATATAATTACGTGCTTTATGTTAGTATAGCTAAGAATATATACATGCATACTTTCAGCTTAACATAACTTGAGTGTCCTTACGAGAAAAACATTTTGCGATGAAGCCGTCGAGTGAGTGTGGACCCGCGACGATTTTATATTTCGGGTCGCATTATATTATGACACTATGATGGATGTTATCACTCAGCTGACATTGCCACCAAGCAACATATTGCGGTGATAAACACACATACGAACAAATATATGTACATATTCATAATTTTTCAAGATTATTCAAGAAAATTCGAAATATGAAGCAAAATAGTTTAGATCAACGCGTTAATCGTAGCATATTTTGAATAGACTTAAAAATTCTATAATTCTAAGTCTATACGACGGTTATATCACAAAAGCTTTCAGAACTTTACTAAAACATCTACAGAAAGAGCTACATATAGGAGCGGGGCAGTTTTGTAAAAATGTTATTGTGCTTTTTGATTTAGTTGATACTTTGTTTACAAATATGTGAACGTATCTGTAAAGTGGTGTATTAGCTAATCATGCAACTGGTTATTACTGAACTTTGGTAATTTTTTTAAATCGACTGCATATTGAACTTCTGTTAGTTCGTGAAACAAAATTAAATAGGCACAAAGCTATTAAATTAACTCTGTACCAGAAAATAATGCATTATTCATAAATAATACGCGACACAATCTAACTTTATCTTAATAGTTACGAGTGGGCATCCATCGAGATATCGACAATCGGGAATGCCGTCGTTATCGACATTCGATATGATCGATAAAGATCTACATATCAGGCACGAATTGAATGAGGTTTCGATGCTGTGGATACGTTTTTATATTCTTTGTAAAATTCTTAACGATTTTAAAAAGCAAAAATACAAAAACTTCTTAGTTTGAGCCTACGAAATAGTAATTAATATGACAAATAATTTGAAACTTAAATAAATATTGTACACTTTCGTTACATTAATATTAAATTTGCGTTTGGACAGAATTTTTTCATTACAAAATCAATTTCGATTACTTAAGTAATTTTGTCTTTTTAAACACGAAATCACTGTTATTGTATTTATATATTGTTTGTCAACAACAAAAGACTCGCATTGCTTCTTACGAATGATTACAACTAAGATTCAGATAAATCAAATTGTACTAAAATTTCTAAAAATAATGAAAAATATTGACCAAGTGCCTATTGTGAAAATTATAAGGTCTGAAAAGATTATAAAAAAAAATCCTTTAAGGAAGTTACACAACGAGGAACAATAAATAATTGATGAGAAATGGAACGTAAGATAGTCTTTTGTTGTCTATTCATAGGCACAGTCAAACACGCAATAACGTAAATGTAGTAAATTAAGTTTCTTTTAAGAAACACTAGTTTTAGTTCAAAAAGCAAAAGTTCGGCTAGGCAAGGTGAGTTTAGAAAGTTTAGAGATATAGCTAAAGTAATATTTTCGTTATCATCTTCTGGTTTGAGTGACCGTAATAAATTCCGCTTTCAACAGTAATTTTAGAAGCGTCAGTTTGAATCACTACTACCGATATATATTTCTTAAGGTGCATACAGTACACAAAGCAACACTCATTAAAACTTTTCTAGAGTTGCTATAGGTAATTGGAATTAATATAAAAAAGTCTTATATCATTCTTTAAAGATAGCAAATGCGGAAAATACATCGATTGGTTAAACAACAGACAAATAAAATGTGAGAGTCAAATGTTTGAGCGCTATTTTCAATTAAACGTAAGACTTTATCTAAATAACTTTATTTAGATCCTCTTTCATTCGCAGAGGGTTTTAAGGTGACTTCACTACACAGTAAAAAACAAAGTCGCTTTCTCTGTCCCTATATCCCTATGTATGCTTAAATCTTTCAAACTACGGCACTGATTTTGATGCAGTTCTTTTTAAAGATACAGTAATTAAAGAGGAAGGCTTACATGTATAACACATACTTAATATTGTAGGTATATTTTTTATCACCAAAGCTCCCATGCGAAGCAGGGGTGGGTCACTAGTAGACGTGGGTCGTTACGTCACTTTTAAGAAACCAAACGTAACCGGTTACGTGGACGGCGTCGCTTGTTTTAAAACTAGTTATTTTATAACTAGCTACTTTCATCCAGCTACTGTACACATAATTTTCACACCTATACGGTAACGTGCGTTTCTTAACTATACGAGTTTACATACTAGAAACGAAAATAACGGTTTCGTGTTTGATGCCCAATAGTTAAATCAATATTAATTTACTTTTCTGCATACTTTACTCCGGTTTATAATTATAAGATGTTTTATAAACATCAATGATATTACAAAAATAACTACTTTTAATTTGACACGAAACGGTTATAACCAGTTATTGTAACTGATGACGTGAAATAACGCTCACGCCTAGTAACTAGTAGATGATATAAAAACAACACAATCAAATATTGTCATAAATAGCATACACCAATTATAGCACTCAAGATATACAACGCACTTGTAATTAACAGGGACGAATTTCTGTCCGATTCAATAATCACAAGAGTGTCAGCTGGATCTATTTGAATAACGACACTAATGATACAAGTACACGTTCAGTCACAAATGAACAAATAATATTTTTTTTATTTAGCATAAAAAGCGTAGGAACCTGGATGTGTAAACAAACACTTTCATTATAATGATATTTCCCTGGGACTAAGTAACGATGTTTCTATTACTATGCATAATTTTAGACAGAAGTGGTTGGTAAGTTACTAAAATGTTTATGATCACAGGTTTTAAACATAGTCCTACTTATTGGGGAAATAGAGCTTGAGAGCTCTAACAGTCCTTTAATCAAAATGGTTGTTTATTACGTTTTCACATTTTCGATCTATGTATGTGCAGACAAAATACATGGAGTTTACAAAATAAACGGCAATATCTCTTACTCCATTGTCAATGAAGGAAGTTTTCATACGCGTAGTGGCGGCGTGGGAATACGGTGGGCAAATAAAACAATCTTCATTCGAGTTTAGCAACCATTGCTACGATGACACACTTCGGCCAACGAAGATGGCTGAATGGAAGTCAGCGCTATTGTGCTCCCATCGGTGTATTTGAATGGGCACTTCGCATAATTTAAACGTATCGACTTCCAATATTAAACAATGTATTCCTAAGACAAACGTTTCTTGATTGACATTACGAAGACGGGTTGGTAATTGTGCCACAAAATGTGCGTTACTAAATTCAGACACGAGAATTGGCCTTTAAACGTAACAATATTAGATAATAATACAAATATATATACAATGGTTTTTCTAACATATTTAAATCTCAAATTGCCTAGTTTATAGTAAGCCCTAAATTTTTGGTAAATTGAATTTTGTCGTTTACATTGCAAGACATTTCTTGCAATAAAATCCCACGTTATAAGAGTAAAGTAATCATGCGAGTTAGGTTATTGCTGACGACATTCTCATAAGAGGCAGATTATGGATCAGCAGTATTATTACCAGGGGACAGTAAAATTACTTCCATAATAATCATTAATATATCAAAAAAGGACCAGCATATTTAGGAAATATCTGTTAATAGTGTATAACAAAACTTTATAGTAAACGACAAAGGTATAGTATATATGTACAGATATATACAGATTCAATGCACAAAAATGCTCGTGAAAGCTTAATTTCGGGACGCTACGAGCCGAAACAAATATTGAGCCTCCACCCAGTAAATGTTTTACGCGTCGCCGTCCGAATTAATCAGTCGAGATTTAATTAAAAAATATCGATGCCCCCACACAAAATCCAATTGTTATTCCAAAGGCCCATCGGCGATTTGATTGAACACGAAAACAAAAGCGGATTCCGAACAATGTTCGCTCCGAATTGACACACAATTACATCGATAGCCAACACGAATCCGATACCTCGTTCTCCTCTTGTCGACGACAAAGGCAGAAATGTTTCAGCCTGTCGACCGAAGCGCAACACCTCGACGTGTCCAACAGATACGCGTTAAGCGTTTGCATTATTTTCGTCATTTTGCACGATACGAAAACGGAACGTAACTGGATCACATTGCGCGGGAAACGGCACAGATAATTAACCAAATTCTAGCGCTAGAAGTTAACGAGTAAATTTGGTATTTCTTTGTTTTCGCTATCGCAAAACGTGCGACCGGTCGAGGTATAATGCGAGCACTGGCGTTATCAGAGGCTGGCTATCTCGATACGGAGGTTCGTCACGGCAGATATTGCTACGCGATGTTTTCAGTTTCAGACGATAAAGCGGTTTACGGGGGCGCATTCGACACGCTTCTGCCCGTGCAAGCATAAACAAACTAAATTCGTAAAACAATTTAACTACTTTGTGATTATGTTAGCGTAGTAAATAATAATAATAATGATGATTGGACGAAAATATTATAGCGTAATTGTATGGCTGTGATTACAATATAGCATTTTTCATATCCAAAGGATTATGCCACAGACTAATTTTAAGAGTTGTGTGTGGTCAAATTCGTACTATAAATACAAAGAGCTGGTGAAAAAGAATATAATGAAATTTTTAAAAAAATATGTATTTTTTTGTTCTAAAAATTACTTATCATATCGTTAAAGCTGCATTCATAAAGTTATTTAACTTATGGCCGAAAAAATTTAAGTAAAATATAATTTCGTATCGAGACCTATAACTCTCGAGAGATTAAAGATTTTCGATACAAAATCTTTTCATACACTTAAGAATATAACGGTCGCCAATTAAAAGTTAAATCAATAGTAAAAATTATCGCAGCCTTCCGGTGCTATATCAACTAGGCTGTTAATTAAGGCTAAAGTTAAAAGAATAGATATATATTTCTTAAGGTGCATACAGTACACACAGCAACACTCAATAAAACTTTTCTAGTGTTGCTATAGGTAATTGGAATTAATATAAAAAAGTCTTATATCATTCTTTAAAGATACCAAATGCGGAAAATTAGAGTCCGACTGAAACTGTTTTTCCGGCGAAATCCGAAACCGAAACCGAAAGTTCGGTCGTGGCTTCAGTTTCGGCCGAAACCGAAACCGAAACCGAAACTCACGTGATCAAGTATAAAAATTCTTAAAATGCTAAAAATATGGAGCTTTTATGCCTATTATTTTCTTTATTTTAGTCATGGAATGGAGACAGTATATTAAACGTGTGGTAATCTTTTATTTCAGTTGCCTAATAATATTTTATGTAACAAAATATTAAAATATAATTTAATTTTTTCAAATATATTTCTTATAGCAATATGAGTTATTAATAAATAAATTGATAATTGTGACTGTTGCATTAAAGACTAAGTGGTATTTTGAAATCTTACTAATTAATACTTTGGTTTGTATTTGTAGTTCGAGGGGATCAAAAAGTAAAAATGAGATAGAATATAACGACTATGATAGCTAATTATTTATTTTTCTACATAATCTCCGAGTCCAACTACACACAGTCCAACGTTCCAAGTTTCCAATGCTTCAATTCCTTTAAAAAAAGGATTGTCTTGGTCCTGCAAAAAGGTCACCACGGCATCGTTTACTTGTTATATATAGTTTTAACACATGTTTCCTCTTAAGTATTGTATCAATTTGGAGAAAGATGAAAAATAGCTAGTCCAGATCTGGTGAATAGGGGGATGCTCAACCAATTGTACGCTAGCATGCTGAACGGTGGCCATCGCTAATGCCAACCTATGCGCCGGTACATTGTCAAGATGAAACAACTCGCCCGTTCAAAGTTTGCCTCTTTTTTATCATTGACGGCTTTCTCAACCTTGGTATTAAAGCTGCATAATCTGAAATGATGGTTCCATGCTCCAGGTAATCAAACAACATTATCACTTCTGAGTCCCAAAGTATTGAGGCCATACCCCGGCCAGGCCATATACCACGGCCACGGCATGAAGATCCTTCGGGATAAACCCGTGTTTCGTCCACTGCCACAAAACTAGATTTAAAGTTTTTAGAATCTTCTTAAAACTTGTCCAACGATATCTTCGAAGTCGATTTTGTTTCTGATTCTCGGCACTCATCTTGCGGAGACTTTTCTCATATTCAAAATTTGTGTAAATTTGCGTACCTCTTTATGAAATGCTCGTTTCTTAGATTAGGTATCAGATGGTAATTCTTTAATCGCTAAAAACAGTTTCTTTGAATATGGCAGCATATTTTTATTGTTTCTTGTTGATCACTGGCTTCGATGGACGTCTGCAACCATGTTCGTCTTCCGTGTATGTTCTCTCAACTCGAAATTAAGAAGCCCACGTTGCGACAATTGATCATGACAGAGCAGTTTCTTCTCATGTTGCCTTTAAGCCGCAATAAATCTCTTACGTTGTTAACTTTTTATAACAGTGGTGTTTAATGACAAAGGTCGCACTAGGGTTTTCTTTTTTCGAGAACATTTCGCCACACATAGCAAAACAAATGACTACATTCAGAAAAAGTAAAGAGACTAGAAGATTTATTTATTAATACAACAAGTATCTGAGCTACACTTCCCAGTATTATTTCTATTTATTTTTGGTTACCAAGGAGTATATATTTTGTTCTCACTACTATGTATTCCTCTTCGTCTTTCTAGAAGAATCATCAATTTCTTTTGTCAAACTTGGAATGTTTGTCTGAACTAAAGTCGACTGATCTAAGCTCGATTGTAGCAATGATACATTTAACTTTCGCTGCTATTTTGAAATTGAAGACACTTCTGAAACCAGTTTCGGTTTCGGCAAAAGTTTCGCCAATTTGGCCGAAACCGAAACTCGGCGAAACTTGATTTTGGCCGAAACTCGGCTGAAACCGAAACCGAAAGTTCGGTCGGACACTAGGAAATACATTGATCGGTTAATGCAACAGACAAATAAAATATGAGAGTCAAATGTTTGAGCGCTATTTTCAATTTGACATAAGACAATCTAAATAACATTCTAATTAGATCCTCTTTTATTCGCAGAGGGTTTTAAGGTGTCTTCACTACATAGTATAAAACTAAGTCGCATTCTCTGTCTCTATATCCCTATGTACGCGTTAGAATAGATTTGTCTATATTATATCTTAATTTTACAATCGTTAAAACCTACGCAATCATTACTAACAGTAAATCTTGACTTTAATTACAAAAAACACGTGTCAAAACACTAACAATATTATGTTAAATAAACTTAAATGGCAAATTATATTGCATTTTAACTTATATCACAGGGAATGTCGCTACCAACTAAACCACTTGTGTATACCATAAGCGCATTAACCTGCTTACAAATACAGAGGTAGATGAATGCACGCGTACACTCTCAAACTCCACAATATTCCACAACATCTTAGGCAACTCAATAACAAGTTATAAGTGTTCGTGTCAAAGAGATTATCGTCACTTTTACGAGCTTGCAGCAACACTAGCATGTTTATGTTATTGGTTTGTTTCCTAACATCTAATAAAGGTACAAGGATTGACTAGTTTATCTACCTATATAAATTAGTCAGCAATAAATACATGCAAAATTTCGCATCCAAACCAGAAAATACTAACATTTTATGTGCTTAATAATTAGTAATTCTGAATTATATAAATTTTACTTATAAAGTTGCTAAATGCAATTAATATTTACCATTCTACTACTATAAAGAATTAAATTTAATTAGGTTTAGTGCTTTATGGGATAAACAAAAGTCAAGGATGCATCATAATAATTAACAAGGCTTGTTAAATTTATACACTTTCAATTAATATAGTTATCACTTTGACAAATATATTGTATTGTTAATATACGGTTTGCATTACTTAACGAACTGTACTTTGATCGAGTTAACGCTAACTATTTCATTAATATTTCATAGGTACATTTTATATCATGACATGTGAAAGCCGAGCTTATTCGGTTAGTTTTTTCGCGTTTTGTTATGAGGTACTGCAGTAACGAGAAAAACGACCCCCAAAACGTCAAATGCTGGTAAATTTTCAACAGAAATCAAATATAATATTAAATTATCATAATAAGCAGTTTAAATGTAATGTTCCGGGCAGGTGCCCAAGCAAGTAATTTAGGCTTTAAAGCAACTACCTAATTCGGCCTTAACTGTAGGCACACCTTGACATGTTGAAGCCGACCTCGATACGACTCGTGCGCACTTACGAAACTCATAGTCGAGATAACTTGAGATAATAACTGAATAACAAAATCTACTGGACCAAGGAATCGATCCATCGATTTAGAATAGTATGCAACTAATACAAATGAAGGCGTGTATGCTGTAGTAGAATGGTTTCATTCTAAGTATGAAACGGACAAGGGAATTTTGTATTTTACTCGTACTAAATTTGGCAATAATCGAAGTTGTTGATTGTTATCAAATGTAATATCATTTAATTGTGGTTAACGACATAGTTCACAGCAACGAAGATAAGTCGTAGTTACGTATGGTTTTGCTGTTATTGGCCTTTTCATTGCTGATTGTCAAATCCGTAACAAAACCGGAAATATGAAAAACATCAGTTTTATAGGTTACTTTTCTTATATTCATCCTATGTCCTATTTATCACTGATTATATGCTAAATTCGAAATAAATACACTATACGTTTACTTGGAATTTAGCATACAAATGTAAATCGTCAATTGTTTAAAACGTTTTATTTTAAATAAAAATCGAATTTATCTTAAAGAAAATTGAAATAAAAAACATTACTTTTGTTTTATCAAGCAGCAGAAATTCCTGATCCGAATCGAATAACTAAACAAGAAAAATTAAAAACCTTTTATGTTATTATATAGTTCTATGTTTTAAAAAAAAAATAACTTATGGAAGAATAGGAAATCTTGGAACGATTGCAGGTCACTGCTTCTACTATAATGAACTAACATGAAAACATACGATTCCCTCCCCTACAATATATATCCACATCCGGTAAAACTTTCATCTCTCTCTTTAAAACGAGGAATACTTATTAAATAAAAGGAAGTTTTAAGCTTTGTTTAACAAACGTCATTAGAAAAAATATTTTATTGTGATAAAATTGATTTTACATGAAACCCGTAATTGTTTGTTCTAAATTATGTTATCGTTTTAAAACACACAATGTTATTGCGAATAGTTGTTTAAATGAGCGTGTAAATTAGTTGAAAACTACATTTAACAGTGTTAATTAGGCTTTACAAATTAGGGCACGTTTAAGCGCTAATTCTTATGCACCCAGACCTCTAGATCCGGCGTAATTACAGTGAAAACTAGGGCCTAGTGTAATTACTTTCTTTCGCTGCTAGCCCAGTTGGGACTAACCAGCGGGATTATTACAATGTTATCCCGGACTTCCTATTTGAAAGGAACAAAGGGCTGATTATAATCTTTTGTCATGTTTAACAATGAATTAAAACAGGTAATTAATTTTAAGAATATAAACTTGCTTGTTAACTTATTATTCACTTAATTGAGCTCCATTTATTTTGGTTAGAATATAAAATTATTAAGGGATATTTCTTTTTTGCCTTAAGTTAAGTGCGTCGTATACAAAATTATTTTAAAATGTTTAAAAAATTGTTATCCAATCATGTTTATTTTTTTAATAAAAAAAAATCAAGTAAACTTTATGATTCACTTACCGAGTTTTAAATCCTTTATATAATATAAAAAGTATACGTTTAACAATTTTGTACTAACGCAAAATCTCATTTAGAGTTAAAGTTAAGAAAGATCATAAAATCGTGTTATAAAACTCACTAGAGTGTATCTGGCATTAAAAATACAGTGTTCAACTCTTTAAGTTTGTTGTTCTTTACAAAGTTGCCGGAATAATATTGAATACAGCAATTTAAAACTTTATCACGTTAAGCCCACATGACTGCACGGTTGATAGTAAGTTTATATTTTACTTAAGAATTTCAAGTTATCTTTGAGATTACTTGTAGTTATAAAAAATTGTGTTGGTAACAATGTTAAATAAAAGAATGAAGATTAAATAAATTTTGACACAGAGTATAATGGTACCACACAGTAATATAGGTATTAAAGGAAAAGGGTAAATTTACAGAAAAATCTATGGTTTTTTGTTATATATTACCACTTATGCTTGTTTTTATCTTATTATGTTGAAAACAATAACGTTTCTACTCTTCATATTATGATTTTTGAAAATTTTCTTTTAATATAATATTTAAAAATCAAGACTAAATATAAATTGACATATTTTCAAAGTTCGGTGTAAACTTATGATAATGACAAAACAAAATTTTATTTACAATTAACTATAAGTAATACATTACTGCAATATCTTGTTCGTATAGGTTAGTGACCATAAAGACATTTGTAGCTAGTAAAATATGTAGGTCGCTCATATCAAAGGATCCCGGTTTCATATACATTATGTTACTCTGAAACAATGAGCTAATAATAGCACCTATAAACAAGATATCCTTAAAGCTTACAATAACTGTATGAGATAATGTACTTGACAAGTTCCAAGTGATAGCCCTGAGCCATTGACCGTAATTAACCCATTCTGCCGATAACTATCTAGTGACAGCCCTAATACTAGCTTACGTCATACATTATTAACAATATGTCACGGATCGCGAAGGTAGAGAAATTAGGTAGTAAGTAGGCTGGAATAACTAAAGTTGCTTTAATATTTCATTTGTAATTCGGGTTTTAGTAGAGGTAAAGGTCTGTAGTGGATAACATTTTTAATAAAAATAAAATTAAATCTTGACAGATAAATTTGTAGACACATAGCTTAGAACATTGCTCCTATTTTATTACTAGTAATTTTTTATTTAAATATAAAATCTTTACTGAGATATAACAGTAACCATATTAAGCTAAAACACATAAAAATTGTTTAAGCTAAGACACCTTTATAAAAGGGATGTTTTAAAGTTTATATCTAGGTAGGGTCTGTGTATCTCGACAAACATTCTAACAAAGCCAGAAGTCCTTTACGTGCTAGCCATATAGCTACAGCTTAGCTACAGTTGGTATAGCTACAATGTTTCTACTATGTGTATTCAATGATATAAAAGGAGCATAAGAAATTTCATATTATTATTTTGCTTACATCGTATTTGCTATGTCCTTTTTGTGTTTTTTTTTTATTAGTTTCGCAGACAGACGTGCAGTCGGGCCACCTGATGGAAAGTGGTCACCGACGCCCATAGACATAAGCAATACCAGTGGTATTACCAACGCGCTGTGTTCCGTGAAACATAGGATGTTACGTCTCGTTTACCCAGTGAATACGCTGGCTACCGTGCCCTTCAAGTCACACAAAAAACAGAAGTTCTTTCACATTACTGCTTTGCGACTGAAAAAGGCACCGCGGCGGTAGCGCCCAAAAGGTCCCCGGTAAAAGGGGGACCTACCACTTACATAAAGGTTGTAGATTTGTTTCTAATACTTGCATGACATTCGGCTTAGCACCGTAACGAGTAAAATTTTCTTAAGTTCAGTGATAGTTTTAAAGTTAAAAGAAATTTAATAATTAAAAAACGCAGATTTAAAAAAAACAAGTTGACTTAAGAATAAGATTATTCTTATTACCATACCTCGTCTTCTGTTAAAGGACACATTTACATTTCTAGACCTATCAAAGTACACTTTCTGTTTTAATTAAATATCACTAAAAATTCCCTGTCTACAGCTTAATTAACAGTTAAAATAATTAAAAACTATAAAGAGACCGGCCAGTTGCCATAAGTGACAAATTATTACACATATTTTCTCTTTCATGCATGTATGTCAATTAGAAATCAAACCTACACAACAATTAAGGTCATCTAAATCCATTTTTATCCAGCAGATTGTCAAAATCGATGAAAATCAGCTATATCAAACCCTTCATATTGCATAACATACTCTTCAATTAGCTTTGTGTCCATAATTTCGGCTAAAATACAGCCTCCGAGGCTGCGCACATTTCAGACGGATATCTGCGTACAGTGAAATGTAATTATGACGGAGGCTGTTGCAGATTACGGAATCACTTATAAATCCAAATTATCTCGTACATCTGTTGGATTCGGATTGTTTTACGTGCGAACCGAAATTGTATGATGGAATATAAAACAGGCAAATTCTTACGATGTCAAACTTACGCATACGTCTAATGGAACCTTTATGATCATTGATTTTAAATTATATAAACAATCTTTGCAATACGCAAGAAAATGTTATGGCATTCAAAAAAATAATGGAACCCATAGTAACAATGCAGCTCTACAAGTATCGCAATATCTTTATAGTGGTTTGTCACTCAGTAATTAACATTTTATACGTGTCAATCCTTCTATCAATTACATGTTTTCTATAGCTTTGAAGTAGATTCGATTAGATATATTGCGGCAACAGATCTAAATACAAAAAGCTATTGCAATGCAAACATGAGTTGTAGTATAATTATCACTAAATCGAGAAATGCCACATCGTAAAACTGTTATAAACTATATATTATACTTATTATTTGTCTTATTGTCATCAAATTATATTTAAATCAAATTTTGAGTTTTATTAAAGCATTTAAGGTTTGTCAGTACTATCTTTATCACGTTGAAGCCACAGCACAAAGCAAATCCGCGCTTCATCAATTTGTCATAGTAAACTGTACGTCGAAGGCATAAATCCCCCTGATGTTATTTACGGCATAAGCCATGACTGACAGCGTCAGCAGCCAACAGCTGATTTATCGGAAGCCGAGTTAATTTAGGGCTATAGTACGCTGAGCAACATTGCCTGGTCTGTGTCAAATAAATTCGGGACAGATAGGAAAATTGGGATTAAGATTAGAGTAAGAACTTAAAACTAGAACTATATAGAAAAAGCAAATATGTTTGATATGTTTTTGCTTTAAATTTCATGTTACCGCTGATCTATTGTTAAGTTATAACAAATCACACACCTAACGGCCCTTTTTATAAATCGCAGGTCATAGGTTCAAATCCCATGGTAAAACGGCTATTGCGTAATCGTTGTTTTCTGACCGGTTTGAGTTATTTTGGCCTATTACCCAATTGCTATTCTATCCATCTATCATATGTAGTTTTTACTCTAGATTATAAGGACACCGGTCGCTCTTTGTCAAAACGGCTAGATAAAACTTAGCCTAGGATTGATTAGAAGCCCTCCCCAATAAAACCCGAAAAAAATGCCTAGTAAGTGTTGTTACCACCAACCCGCATTGGACCAGGGTGGTAGGAAATGGTCCAAAACCCTCTAATAAATAGGGGTGTATTAGGGGCCTATGTCTAGCAGTGGACTATCACAGGCTGATAATGATGATGATCATGATGATGAAGTGTTATTATTTAGTGCATAAACATTGGTGCTATCATATTCCGTAAAAGCTACCAACTGAACGAATAACAGACGTTTTTAACGATGCTTAACAGCCAAACTGTTCGTTTTACAAGCGAATAAATTAGTAAACAACCGACGAAAGAAAACAACCATTAATCCCATTAATTTATAACCTCGTAACTGCAACTGAGGTAGGCAACTTTATGGCCAGGGCTTTACAGTCCCGAGGCAATGATGTATAGCGGTGAACGTGCAGTAACTCACACCGCTGTAGCTGTGGCCCGCTCGGGTAATAACGCAATAACATGCATTTAATAAGTTGCACTGGGAATACGTAATTTTCGCTTGACAATTGCGGTTAGGATTAACGTGAACGAAATGTTAATACACCAAAGTTATCATTATATGCGACTTAGTTTGAATTAAATGTAATAACAGTCCTAAAGCTATAAAATTCAACTGTTTTATGTTGTAAAACATGCATGTGTTATTTAGATAAAGCTCGAAGTAAACGATTAAACGTTTAGTAATGATAAAACATTAACCACTTTTAAAATACTAGCATAATTTAGGACTATCATTTCCATAGATAGAGAAATTTTAAATATGCAAAATATAACTTAACTTATAGTGCATTACACTAAATATATATCAAATGAAGCCTTAAAAGAAGGAAGAAGCCTTGGCTACAAACCAGCAAGATCTTTAGCCACCTGCATCCTTCAACTTGGTACAGATTTGTACAGGTTTTTGGGAGAAAGGATCGGGTTCCATAGAGTTTCAGAATGTGCTTTAGTAACATTAAACATATAACGGTAATTTATCGGCATGTCCCATGATTAATTACTAGACTTCTGTCCTTGCTACAGACAAGGCTGACTTATTTTAACATTAAAGCATAAATATAGATATTTCCAAAAGGACTAAATATTATGACTTGATTTAAGCGAAGGTTTTCCAAAGATTTTTATCTTATAATAAATCCAGGTTACTCAGTGATAATGCAGCTCCGTAGTTCATTTAAAATGAAACATTATCACAGCTCATAATAACACTACTCCAATCGGAGGCTTTTTTGCACTGTCAGTAAAATTAAAGATGCCTAAATCTATTCAGATCTAAAACTATTAATATTTATCACATCAAACAAAGTTGGATACACCCTATTCGTACGTAGACATGCGCTTTCACAATTGTCTCTCGCAACTCCGAAGCCGAACAAGTGGGGGACACAAAAGCGCTAGGGTGTCCATTGTGTCGTCAGATAACAGCTGTACGGACACAATGGTGTTGCCACTTCGCAGCGGACATGTCTCGAATGAAGTTATTTTAGTTAATTAAAGTTTAACGGGACGCTACAATTTTGATATGGAACAAGAACACGTTTTAAAATGACATTGTTTTATTTGCAATGCTAAGGCGGTTTTAAAGCAAATATATTTAAAAATAATTTCCAAAGTAACTGTTAACATATTACAATCCGTTAAGACAGATATGAAAAAACGTATTTAATTAATCTTTTTATTAAATAAACAAGTACACGTTGCTGTTTCGGTTGAATAATTCATCGGACATTGTGACTCAGCGTGTTTGTCCGCCCGTCGCCATGACAACCGCTCAGACGGCCACGCACTTCCCGTTTCCTGTCGCAACGGATCCAATCAATGGACTCGGCGAACAAAGCACGGGCAAGTTTCCCTTTCGAATATACTACAATACTGTTGGCTGCGCATATAGACGGAGCCCTCCGCTTTCTAAAATCGCATGTGCGGTAGAAAGGCAACGTTCGGAGTTACTTTATTCGGTTTACCCATGATATTTGAATAGAGTTATATAAAACGGACGCCACGAGATTGGAGTAGTCACAAGACATTTGAAAGAGCCTTTGATTTATAACAAAGCGATGTTAATTATTCAATTCAAATGTAACAGATCTTCAAACTAAGAATCACGCTTAACGGTGATTGTTAACACCTTCGTAAGCTTTTATATAAGCTTTACGTGGTATGGAGCTTAATAACTTTATTTCATAATTTCACTGTGTAATCAGTCATAGATTATTTCAATTATACACACTTTATAAAGTTAAAATAATATAATAGTAGTACAAAACTACACGCCGTAACTCAACTGCCACAATCACAAAAACACTTTTATAAGTCAAGTTCCTTTGATTGGAAAGCTCGTAATAAAGCACGTACATAACCTTCTTTAAAACAGCCAATGGCATAACGAACTTGCTTCAATTTCGAATTCTCAACAAATTGAGAGTCGCCATTTAAATTGCGGCCACAATTGTCTGTCACTCGCTTGGAGCGTTCATCATGCATTCATGGGACAATCGATGAGTCAATTCATATATATCCATTGTTAGACGTCCATTTTGTCGACATCTGTGTAAATAACGTTATATAACTCAAACTTAGCAACTCAGCCAATAGACTTGAGTAAACGTAATATTGGAGTAGGTACACAACTGGGTTTTACACTTTGATATATACAAAGTGCGAAATAAATTTGTAAATCATTTTTACACGTTACCTGTAGTAGCATACAAGTTAGCTAATTTTGCTTTACTGGTAACGACAGATAGCTCGAGGCTTTAGGAAACACTTATATAAGAAAGAGATAACATCGAAAAATACAAAGTGGTATGTAAATCACTTACTTTAACTACAACTTTTATAATATATGCAAAATTTTCAATTTATCTATCAGATAAAAAGTAAATAATTTAATTGGTACTTGTATTTTTAATCAGCCTTTGAAGTTTCTATTGCGCTAAAGGATATTGTCCAACAAACACCAAACATTGAAATCCATAAGCTCCATATTGACCTCCAAAACAAAATTGTGACTCTAAACTGTTTGCTTGCCGACACTACATACCACATTTGGCGCTAGTAATATGCAATATACACACGGATAAGGCAGTTTTATATGATAATAAGAGTACCGTGTACCAAGACCTAAATCGGCGAGCAGGTCGCGTAATGAATTAGTTATGTTCATGGTGCCTCAGGCTGACTTCAAAATGCCGGAAAACAATTTGCACAATGAGGTCATCAGTAGTGGCCAGTTAAATGCGGAGTCGCATTATTATGTCTTAATATAAACCAACACAAAACGGAGGGTTTTTAAATTTATAAACAGCTAATTAAACTGTTTGTTGGACAGTCGTTGCTACTTGGAACATCATAACGAGTTTTATTAAAGCTGGTAATCGGGTAGCCTCCGTAGCTTAGAGGTATAGGCATTTGCTTTAGAAACCGGAGGTCATGGGTTCGAATCCTGCGAGGACTCAACAAATTTTCATTGTTGTTTCCTAGTTGGTTAGGGCAATATGGCCCGATCACCCAATTGTCCGAAAAGAAAGATGATCCATGCGTCGGATGGGCATGTAAAAAGTCGGTCCACCCACCAACCCGCATTGGACCAGCGTGGTGGGATACGGTCTAAAACCCCCTAATGGATAGGGGTGTATTAGGGAAGGCCTATGTCCAGCAGGGGACTATCAAAGGCTGATGATGAATGATGATGATGGTAATCGGATATGAAAAGATAGCAAATTGTGTTGAAATATTTCATTGTTAATTATGGTATACGATAAATTAATGAGGTATTTTTACAAACACAACAGCATAAATTAAATTGTCAAAGAAAAAAGTGGGTTAATACTAAAACGACTTGAATAGAATTTGTAATAATTATTTTGACCAAACTGCTTTAGACAGAATTACACTCATATAGACTTTATTAAGACACGCGTTGTAGCTACTTTGTACACACATATTCGCAGACATTTCGCATTCCGCAGCATAACGCTTCTTATGTGCGTTCAATATATAAGCAGCTGCCAATTGAATTGATACGAAACACCTGCTGGTGGACATAAGAAAATGGCAAAACACTGCCGGTTCGGGCACGCGCCCGTCAAACCGGATAACCGGGCGATTGTTATTCCGAACAACTTTTTACGTGTCGTATCGACCGGTTGTTGTAAAATGTATGTTCTCTATTGAATTGAATTGATATTTAGTATCTGTCCTCAAATAGTAATTATGAACTTTAAAGTTTAACTGTATTTGTACACTGATCCCGACGAGAATATAATTTTGAGCGAAATCGATACATCGATATTAAATTCAGAAAAATGTTTGTTTTTAACAGTAAAAAGTCGTAAAAACAGTAAGTAATGATTTGCCAATTAAAAAGGCTGTTCAACAAGTACCAATACTTGTTATTAAACATTACAGAATAAATATCGACACTATTACACCGCGTATTTAGAAAGTAAAAGTTCCTTGACAGTTATTTCAATTACAATATACTAAAACCCTTACAAACATCATGTGATCAATATGTTATATTAAGAATATATAATATATATATACATATATACACATATATGTAAGTAACGGCACCACTAAATGCTAAAATAACAAGGCAGTTATTAGTATATGTATGCCAATCGGAACAGGAAAATATTATTGTTATTCATACTGATGGTTAGACAATCAACAGGGCATAGAGTAAACAGAAATGACGTACATCGAACATCACAATAGTGTTGTAAGTTATTCTCGAGAAGAATCGATAGAATCTTGGAAAACCGTTCTATTTATTTTTTTATAAAGTGCGTACAAACTGCCTCCGTAGCCTAGTGATATGGACGTGTGCTTTAGAAACAGGAGGTCGTGAATTCGAATCCTACGGGGATTCAACAAATTTTAATTGTCGTTTCTAAGTTGGCCAGGGCAATTTGGGCCGATCACCCAATTGTCTGAAAAGTAAGATGATCCATACGTCGGATGGGCATGTAAAAAGTCGGTCCACCCACCAACCCGCATTGTACCAGCGTGGTGGGATATCGGTTCAAAAACCCTTTAAGCTACTTTTAGGCCACTTAAGGCTCAAAACACAACTTAATGAGAACAATATAAAAAGAATTATAATATTTTTCATCAGTTCGCAAAAGGTTTACAAAAACTTTTTATTTGTAACAACATAAATAGCATATCATATCCACTCATAACGGATTTTTCGCTTTAATTATTTATATTTATTCCCGACGTTTCGAACTTTTCCAGCTTTGGATTTGATATGTATAATAATCGCGTAAATAAAATAAATAATTGAGCACAAATAACACTTAACTATAACAAATAAAATATTATCAGAACTCTAAGAACAAACTAATTAAAAAAATAGAAACGTTAGATAACCAAGTCACGATCTATACAAGAGCACGACTCACCGTAGTGATTGAAGTGATTTACTGGTTCCTTCTTATGTTATAATTTATCCGATGCTGAAAACACTTAACCTTATCTAATCTTTATTTTATTTTAGGGAAAAGCTTGTACCAATAAGGTGTTGTTATTGACAAAATATATTGTGTTTTTTAAATAGACATTTAAATGTTGATTAAAATTTTTTAAATAAATTCTCCTGGAGTAAAAAGTGTGAATGTAGCTTTCTAATGGTGAAAGATTTTATTAATTGGCTAAGCAGTTTTTGAGTTTATTCATTACAAATATAAACAAAAACATACGCATGTTTCCTCTTTATAATATTATTGAAAAAAATAGGACGATTGTGTTAATAGCAACAGATTTTGTGCTTTGTTTTGCTGTGTTATATTGTACGAAATATGATCATATTATTGATATAACTAATGAAACTTGGATTTTTACAATCTGAACACAAGAAACAATATTTAAGCCCGTACTTCTATAAATTGGGGCTCACAAACTTCCTGGCTTAATCTGCGCAGCCCTCATAACTCCAATTCAACTTGTGTAGATTCCAATCCATTAGCATAAGATCCAATCGAATTATAAGCATCTTTAGCTATCAATCACTGCGTTATTCACGCATTGCCTCATTTGAGAAATGTTTTAAGAGAAATCTGTGAAAGTGAGGAATGTTTACGTGTGTTCTTGTTTAGATAATTTGCCTAAATAAGTTTCGATAAAATTAGTATTTTTTTTATAATGATAACGCTTAACTAATTTAGCCTTAAAACATTAAATAAGCAATAGCTTCTACTTTTCAGTCAGCTTTAAAAGCGTACAAAGGGACAAATCTGTCTATATTATGCAAAACATAATATAAAACTTAATGAATTTACCTGTAAATTTAAACACAATTTGCATTTATTACCTTACAGTTGAAATTAAATTATAATCAAATCAATCAATAGTTTTCAATTAGTAAATTGAAATTTTAATTAATATATTATACACAATAAAATATTCCAGTAATGTATATAACAATATGTTGTTTTAAAAACAAAACAAGCAGCTTGTCATTTTCTAATATCGGCTCATATATAGCCGAAGTCTCGATTTTAAATCCTTCACTTTACATATTAAATAAAAGGACGACATTCAAAAAGTAAAAATGTCCAACTTGATTTCCTATATATTTTACTTATTTATTTTCTATATATTTTATTTATTTTGCTTACTTCTAAAACCTTACGCCTGAAATAAAGTTGGAGTAAGAAATGAATCTATTATATACCAACCGCGAACGCTCATTCCAAACAATCCGCCAACAATTCCGGACCGAATAACAGTTTAATGGGTGGCACATAATCGCGGAGTCTCGCGGCGGACCATCTCGAGACCGAGATGTCGACATAGTTCGCGAAATGTACATCCGAAGCTATTGCGGCCCGTCAGCGACCGTGTAAGAGCTTTCGCTGGGACCTTATGAGAACTGCGTCGGGTATGAGCTACGAGCGAAAGCGTTTTCCAAATACAAGTGACGGAAAAATGGATTGACGAAGGTTGGACAAACGATCAGAAATTGTTTGCCCTGCTCGTAGACAGGACTACTAATCCACTCGGTATTTCAGGTTATATTGTATTCTTTTACTCATCATCATCAGTCTGTGTTAGTCCACTGCTGGACATAGGCCTTCTCTAATTAGGAGGTTTTTGGACCGCATCCCACCACGCATGTCCAATTCGGGTTGGTGGGTGGTCTTTTAATATGTTACGTTATATCCTAATCATTTAAAGGAAATTCGTATTGAGATAAGAGTTTGTTTGTTATGCACTCGTTCATCAAAATTTGTGATTAATAAGGTCAATATGGTTTATAACTGTAAAATAACGTAACCACGTTATCTTGCAGTAACTCTTCACTATTTTATTATCTGTCAATATCCTGTTTCTGTAATTATACTATTAAGCTAATTGGATCAATCGCAGATAGCTTGAACGCTGATAATAAGTAAATAGATAATTAGAATAACCTAAAAAAATGTATATCCTTACTACTGTGTATAAGAAACAATACACCGCTTACACGTCTTACTTGAGGTCATGAAGCTTGGATATTTCCGTTCATCGGAATGGGGCCGCGTGCGGGGTTACGCAATAGGAACACTGGGGCGGAATCGCCCTTCCCTAGGGCTATTTCGGGAACGGGGGATGTCCTGTGACGCTAATAAAACCCACAGAGGCCTATACAAGCGAGAGGTCTGTAGGCAATTTAGCTTGAATCGATCTAGGTAAGTAATGGATGAGAATTTCCTTATATTCTTCGCTTCATTTTCTACAGATGAAGGTTAGACAGGAGTTATGGCGAAAGATAAAATTCACAGGCATTTCTATTATGACCTTACACGCTTTATTTAGTTTGATATTCCGAGAAAACGTTACGTTAAAAGGAAGTTTTACTATAACTTTGAACTTTTAATAATTTCTTGTGAACCCAATAAATACTATTTATTCTGAGATATTACAAAGCTACCAATCAAATAAAAATCCTAAAAGTGCCTCGATATTTCAAATGCCAGTTCAAACCAAAACATTTACCAACATCGCCCAGAGCGACACAAACGCCGAACGTAATGAGAGCTCAGCGCCAGATTCGAAGCCGCTACCTCATAATTATCCGGTCGTCAATAGCACTGCTCAAGTCAAACATAATTGAGTCCCCCGAATACTGCACAATGGGACGACACGGGGCTCTGTTGCCGAATATAACAAAGGATGGACTTTAGCCACCTGCGGGTGACGTACATTCGAGGCTGTTGTTCATTGTTTGCTATGACTGTATTGACGTATTGTGACCAAGGATGGATTGTGCGCTTTCTAATATTGTTTATAGTAAGAGTAAATAAACATTGACGAGAACGTAGGACATGACCACCTCCGTGGCGTATGTGCCCTTGCTTTACAAACCGGAGGTCGTGGGTACGAACCCCACAGGGGTTGATTGATACTGTTGTGTTCTGACTGGTTAGAACTATATGGGCCGATCACCTAAACGTCTGACAAGTAAGATGACTCATGCGTCGGATGGGCATGTGTCAAAAGTCGGCCTCCGTTGTCAAGACCATCTTTGGCATTCGTTTTAAGTCAGTGCCTTAAATTTACTGACCACAAATTCATCGTTAGAATGCAGTTTACCCTTTAGGTTGTGGAGGCCATACGCCAGCCGCTCTGAGTGAAAACTGTTATTCAGGTAAATGTGGATGGATTAGAAGCCGACCCCATGATAACTTGGGACAATAGCCAGGTGAAAAAAGAGAACGTAACACATGCTTTGTATTGTATGAAGCGGTAAGACTAGTTGGAAGGTAACCTGACAGTAAGTTTTGCACATAAGACTTTATCAGGAGGTATTAGATGTTACGGCTCTGCTGCTAATCACTTCAGAATGCACGTTTATGTAATCTTAATCTTACATTCTGGACTTCATTTACTTGGAAAAGTGTATCCTCTGCCGCAACTTCCTCCAAAGTTAATTGTGTGAAAATTTACTTTGGAGTAAGTTGATTAGTATAAGCAGTAACAAGCAAGGAAATTATGATTCGAGCTTTAATACACTTTAAAGTTATCCTGTTTCTTTCATGTAAGGACGAAAACAAAATATTAATACAAAAAGCAAAAATAAACATAAACTATAAGTTAACACAAAAATAAACAATATATATTTAACTTACATAGATTTTAAGTTACACGAGCGAAGTAACTACGCTAGACAATTCCCCGGAACAAAATCTAATGGTACAACAAAACGAAACGCCCCGATACGTCTATGAAGAATTGATACCATTAATACGGCGAAGCTATTGTCTAGTCCGCTTCGGAGCGGGGTTCAATAACTCATCGGAGAAATCATATTCATCTCATCAATTCAGAGCTTAGGCATTATGGGCTTTTTAATTGATAACATTGTTAGCCATTAATGCATTACGTTTAAAGTATATCATTATTAGTTACGAAACTTTAATGTAAATCTCTTACTAACGCTAAAAATCTGTTTATATTTCGTATTTTAAAAACCGCGTGTATTCTGCGAAGAAAATTTTGTTAGATCTATTTAGTGAAAAATTAAGGTTAAAAACTAAGGTATTTTAAATCCTCATCATCAGCCTGTGTTAGTCCACTGCTGGACATAGGCCTCTCCTAATGCATACCTTCTCCATTTAGGGGATTTTTGGACTGTATCCCACCACGCTAGTCCAATGCGAGTTGGTGGGTGAACCGACTTTTTACATGCCTACGATACATGCATGGATCTTACTTTTCAGACAATTAGGCGATCGGCCAAATTGCCTAAGCATCCAACCTAAAAGGCTACGAAGACAGTTAAAGAGTATTGCGATTATTATTGTTTCAAGTTGGAACGTTAGAATACAATTCAGCGTATATGCAAGATACCATAATTGTGCTTATCACCATTGTAAGTGCGCCTCATATACCCCGCAATTTCACTAGCTCCTTGGTGGCAGAAATAAAACCATGGTGGTTTCCAGTTTCTACCGTAAAAAAGGAGGGAACTTTACAATTCCTTCTTAACGTTACAATAACCTACCGATATAGCGACAAAGATATATATATAAAAAACGAAATATATAACGATTAGTTGACATATTAAAATGTTGCTTACTAAACTATACACAGACTAAAGTACGTGTATACCCTCGAATTCCAAGCGGCGCGACCTTCTCATCATTTTGCAATGTAATCTTCAAGTGTGCGCGTGAGGGGAAATCCACGTGACCTCGGCACGTAATTCGTAATGATTCTACGATTGATTTGAGGATTTTGTCACCGAAGTGGTTTAAGACAGCTATCCGTATAAAATACTAGTATTAACAGATGTAAAAACAAAGCTTACTTCTTTATGAGATATAGTCTTTAGCCTACCAAGATTCATACGCTGTATGTACAAAAGCATAGCTTATATGTAAACCGTATGTACATTAGTATTATATTGTTAACATAGTATTATTTGTTTTATTAGTACTATGCAGTGCAGGACAAAACGTCAATGTACGTAAATCAAGCGTTGAACAGAATTGACAACATATCGAATATATTAAACGTCTCGTTGTAATAAGTCCATACGATACTCGTATTGATATTATATAAGAGACATAAGTATCATGGAGTATTAAGTAAGTGCAATGGTCGAATTGATATTGTATAAGAAATATCTATATAGAACATCATTTCCTGCCAGCTGCCCTTCGGACAAATCTTCATTTCATATAAATTACACACCACGGCACACCGGTCTGGTGCCGTAACTCATGTGTCGAAAGAATCGACGGCTAGTTGCCGCCATTACAGGTTTGTGAGCAACAATTTTTGTTTCCAAACAACTGGATAGCGTGGGCCCACAGGCTATTTACGATACGCCCAGGGCGAGGATAGAGTAGGAATGAACAGGACCATAGATAAAAATATTCGCCTAGACTCCCAGGGGCGCGATTAGGTGAATCTGGAGTACAAAGCTTTCGTGTTCACAGACGGAAGGGTAAACTTCGTATTAGATTGTGATTTTATCGCGTAGAATTACCATTTAGTTTCAGTAAATTCTGTACCATTTTTATGGTCATTAACTATTATATAATAAAAAAACATCGCGGGAACGACGACTGCCTTCGTAGCTTAGTGGTATGGGCGTGGGCTTTAGAAACCGGAGGTCATGGATTCGAATCCTGCGGGGACTCAACAAATTTTCATTGTTGTTTCTCAGTCGGTCAGGGCAAAATGCGCCGATCACACAATTGTCTGAAAAGTAAGATGATCCATGCGTCGGATGGGCATGTAAATAGTCGGTCCACCCACCAACCCGCATTGGACCAGCGTGGTGGGATCGTCCAAGCCTCTAATGGATAGGTGGTGTATAAGGTGATGAGTGAATGATCGAACATACTAATAACCTAAATAAAAACATGTCATACTTAATATATGAGAAATATTAAGAAAAGACGTAAAGTTATATGAAGTAAAATATATTCGACCTGCTTGTTAGTTGACAGACTAAGTATCTCATCATGAAATGCGATATAACACAAACTACACGTATCACAATATTATTCAAAATAATACTTTCTCCATTACATTAACAAGTTTTTAGCGAACGGAGAACTTAATCCGAAAGAGCGGACAACAAAAATTCCAAGGTAGACCGCAGCATACGTGGCCCGTGCAATATGCATTATAAATTACGTACACCGGCAAACCGCAATTTGTCGGTAACAAGCAACTTTAACTAAACTTTTACTTCAAACATAATACCTCAAAAGCTCGGAGAAATGAAACTTTTTAACTTTGGTAACCGGATTAATATTTAAGATAGGTCAGTATGTACAGTACTTTACTAGTAAATAGTTTAAGAAAAAGTTATTTTGGACAATTTAATAATAAGTGAGATTGTTAAATTAAAACAAAATGCTTCAAGATGTCATGAATTAATATTTAGAAATATATTTTATAACAGTCAAATAGTTCGATCGTTTATTATCTTACGAAGTTTAATTTCACGTAACTGTTGGCACCATAACATTTATTTACATTATTGCAAGTTGTGAATAAATCTTTTAACTTAGTTTGACAATTTTGCTTCTTCCGTTATCAGTGCGTGAATCCAATTTGTCATTTGTATCATATAATGTTAAAAAAAACACTATCACTGACAGTGGCCACATAAAACTTTCAAAGACGGACGAACAGTATTTTAGAACCCGCAAAGCATCTGAATAGTCGGGATTACTAAAAATAATATATTATGAAATAAATAGGCTATTTCAACTTTTCGTGTTTGGTGATGCAATAAAATAATTAGAGACAGTCGAAATAAATCGAATGTGCTAAGCACAACTAATACTGACAATCTCCTCCAAGTCTAGTAGAAGAGATCAGGCAGAGCAGGAAATATTATAGTGCACAAGCACACGCGCAATGACAGGTGCACTCCCTCTTCTTTTTACTCACAAAGCCCGAAGAAATGCGGTAACCGACACGATCGGAGAGAGATAACGTTCAGAACCGATTTTTTTACATGCCCATCCAAAGATCGTCTTACTTAATAGGCCAAACCAACTAGTGAAAAAATACCCGCAGGATTCGAATCCACGACTGCCGGTTTTTAACGCGCAGCCACTAGGCAACGAAGGCAGTCAAAGCTATAGAATCGATAATCAAGAACAATGGTCAATTCTTAATCACAAAAAAATATTTGAAATATCCGAATTCTATCAAAATGAAACAAATTAATATAAAGCTTTGTGCGGATACAAAACATTTCTTATTGTTTGTACAATTCCACTTCTATGTTTTATATTCATAGCGAAAACAAAAAAAAATAAAATGAACCGCGCAAAGCTGAAAAAGAAAACTGTACGTACTGAGTTGGCAGCGAAAAAACAAGTTTTCAACAACGATAACAAAAACAGAAATATCGAACTGGATTCGTAGAGACTTTTTAAATATGCCGCGGATGTTACATTTATATTTTATTAATCACAACAGCGAAAGGGGATTTTGCTGTGCACTATAATGAAAGCACAAAAAGGATACCGATAAAGAAGTGGGTTGCATTTGTATAACGAAATTATGGTATTTTATGTTGACAATTACTTTGTTTTAAAGCGAAGTGACACTATTTGTGCAACATAAATAACATAAAAAATGAAAAAATCTATCTATTTTAATTTAAAATGCACGATAATCTCGGCTCATCTTACTACGAATGTGATATGTATTATTTAACCCAGTTGGGAAGTATAAACATAAAACGACACGTTCGGATGTATTCTTACATAGAATAGTATAATGAGATGAGTTCTACGACTGTAATTGGTGTTATACGTGCAATAGTAGTACGGAAAGACGTGCGGACATTGCATAGAGTCTGTCGGCAATAAGAAGATTATATAAGCGGAAAAGTGATTAAAAATAGTGTAATAAATTATAACAGAAACGGAATTATTTATTAGCCCATCAACTATACGGGTCTTTCCTAAGGACAGAATTAAATTATTAACTTTATTTAACGTTAAAAAACTTTTATTCAAAATGTCATCGGTCTAACCAGCACAGGGTATTTAATTATTAAACACTTGTCTGTTTGCAATTACTTCACAGGCTAGGGTAGTGTGGAAGTGAATGTCATTTATCTTTTACTAGCGACCCGTCCCGGCTTCGCCCGGGTGCACTACCGATATCCATACAATGTATGGAAACATATAAAATTTATCAGCGTTTTTCTACAATATTATGTATTAATTATTCATATAAACCTTCCTATTAAATCAATATATGTATTTAATAAAAGCATCAAAATGCGTTATGTAGTTTAAGCATACAAGGGATACAGGGACAGAAAAGCGACTTTGTTTTATACTATGTAGTGAAAATAATAGCCAATATATTTAAGTATAATTTTATATGGCTTCAAGATATTGTAGTACTTATCATTATTAGAACGTTCATATCTCTATAAAAGTATGCTTGATGCTGAAACCTTTGTGATATAATAAAGAGATGATTCGTTTTAAATGGGAGTGCAGGCTTCGAAACGTTACGGCGGAAGACATCTGGGTCGTATATAGTCATTCCATTAGTGTGAGGCTCCGGTTCATGGGTCAAGTGGGTTTGCAGCCATTGATACGCGGGGGCGTGGGTTCGAATTATGGGCGCTGATGTGTATACTTATACATTTAAGCAAAGTAGCAAATGAAGTTCTGTGAGCATCTTGTACAGAGAAGAGTATGTAGGATTAGCGTTGCACAATAATATAAGATGAATTGTGTACGCCTTAGGCTAATATAGATTGGGATCCGGCGTCTACTGAAACATTTCAGTTTTTATAAATCTAAAGAGAACGGTACCATATGGAAAACTAGCATGTGGAGCGTCGCCTAGATAGCTTAAGAGACAAAATAAGGATGATAAACTAAATAGAAATGTAAGTTTTTTCAGATGCTAACATACATAAATTCATGTCACATTTGTTATCTTGGATATAATTAAATAAATGCAGTTTGAAGTAACTGAAAAAAAAACGATACAAAGCACCGAATTGCATAGCGACCATTATAGTGTGAGCTTTGCGGCGGGTTAACGTACTCTTTATAGTATTTTATCTCTATAAAAATTATAGGTTGCCGCACTAAAGAGTGATATTATATCGCTTGCAAACTAAAGAGTTAAAGGCGAAAATTTATACTGATTTAAACACTACAAGTGCATGTGTGATTTTTATATGGTAACTGAATGATACGTTAACATTAACTATTATTATTGTTTGTTTTGTAAATGTTTTTATTAGTAAAACGTCTTATTTTATTCATATTATAAGACTTTCAAACTTGCTCGTGTGTTCAAGGATAGCTCTTCATTAATGTACTACACTTTTTTGATATTGCATCAAGACTTGTCTCAATCATAAAAATGTAGAAAGTTGTAATACAATAGATCGTTCGTATCTATTACACTCATGACATACTATATTGGTTATTGAAATAACATTTCACGTGCATAATCTACCAATTTTTAAGCAACAATATGTAATCGCCAATAAACTTTTGTAATCAGTCAAATGCAAACACTTACTCAACAGTCAGAAAAATACTCTATCTTTCCCTTTTCCCTCCTCCCCTTTATAATTTCAGGGAAGCAGGCAATCATCTTTATTGCAATACACTAGATTATATAAGCATATTCGACCGGAACAGTAGGTAAAGTACAAACGACCATTAAAGTGGCCTAAGCTCCATAATAGCTCCATCGTAAACAATGCGAGGTAAGATATGGTGTAAATTACCATATAACGGTTCCCAACGCTGTTGCAATCGACGTAATGGGAGCACACTTCACGTACAGTGACGAGATTACAATGGGCGGTTCAGATCGAAATGTTTAATTACAGTACTAATTTTGTACAGGCACTAGATGATATATTATAGCAATTTAATTACAGCAGAATGGACTTGAGATAAGACGAAGATCTGAGCTTGCAAGAGAGTCAACAACTTCGTTTTCTTCTGCTCTCTCTGCTACTATAGCAGAGAGATAGAAGTCTTATCTGCCAACGAGAGGAAAGTGCAATTGTGCATGATTCCCGCAGTATAAGGGCAGTTGTGCCGTAGATTGACAAAGTCTATTGTTAGTGTTGCTAAGAAATTATTATTGTAATAGAAAAATATGTGTTTTATAGGGTATTGTTAATCTATTTAAAAAGTGGTGTACTTGTTTCAAAAGATGTTTGTATTTTGTTATACCTTAAAGTAAAATAGATGCGCTTTTAGTCTAAGGATCTTTACCACACTGCATCGATTGCTAAAGATAAATTTTTGTCTTAAACTATTTGTAACTCAATATACAACATTTAAGGAAAGATATTTATGGTATAAATTACATAACGATTTTACATGAGATGAATATCTGATAATGTCTCATACTACGGAATAATAAGAGGTTTATTAACTCCACAGGTAGCTTGGCATCCGTGCCAAACGAGGTTATTGGCTTCCTAGTATTCGATTTAATACATATGCGATTGAACTTGAATTAATATGCTAATGATTTCTTAATAAAGTAATTTTAGTCAGCGTTGATCTAATTTTTAAAAACGAGCACCATATCATCTTATGAACATCTTAAAATAAATAATTAGATATTAACACATTGAAAATTAATATATTTATATGTTGTGCCAAGATCAGGTATACATTTTGTCTCGGGTGTTACAACAAGACATTATAATCAGAATCTATTTGGTGTAAAAAATAATTATATAAATCGGCTAATGCAAGAACCGTTTTGAGAGTAGCAAATTAGGTTAAAAAATCTATTAAATGTTATCAATACAAGATTGGTTGCTTGTATGCGAACAGTTAATTAAAACAATATATATATATATATTCTATTAAGGAGATTTTCATAATTAGTATAATAAATTATGGTAAATAAGTTTTACGCGTAATTATCTACATGCGTCAGTAGAAACGGGCAAAGGTCACAGAGAACGTAAAAAAAATATATTATAACCGTTTTTAAAATTTATGTTTGACAGAGTCAAATGTCTCAACTCATCCATCTCTTATAGTATTTGATAGTAGCGAGTGGGAAGTCGGATTGCAATTCACGCTAAACACAATTTTGACCAGAAAAGCGCATAATGGCTTTGAGTTATGACGTCAATTACTTATAAAAGTGAATATTTTTAAACACAGATTAACAATCTGCGGCCAATTTGATAATAAGAATAACTAACTTTTTAAATTTTTCAAAGGAATAACTGGTAAGGACGTTTAATAAAGACAAAATATTTCCTCACACTTCAGTTCTAATTCTTCTTTAGCCCGATACACTGTACACCATAATCGTATCAGATAAATGACATGAGGCTGGTGACACTGAAGGAACCATGACCTAGATACAGACTCATTCCTAAAGGTGCTTCTTTTTGTATCAGCAAAAAGGAGGAACCTCTGTTTACTTATGATGTATATCTACTAACAAATTTTTATTGACATTACAATAATAAACATTTGGATAACATGAAGAAGCTAGATGCTAAGCTACGCTTCTTTTTCTTAAACGCAAATAAATCATGCCATATTTTAGTATAGGATTTGATGGTTTTTTTGTAAACCATAGTTTCACGACGACCAATTTTGAGCACTGTGCAGTTGACTGCACACGAGGTCTAGTATTATTTAACAATAAATAAGAAAGTGTAATTGTTTAAAATGCAAAGAGAATGTGCATGTGCGATTTCATGAATATATGATAAGGTGCGTTTATGATTCAGAATCTGATTTTAATTAGCATCAGTAAATCTACCTACGGGCATTACTTTTATTTATTATGTACAAAATTTTATGATGTTCTTAAAATGTTTTATATAAAAAACATCTACAAATAAATGTTTACTTATAATCTAAATAAAGAAAATGTCTACATTCTATGCGTCCTCTCAGATATAGGTACTAGTATAAGACAAATGACTTCGTAACACAATCAATTTTCTTTTAGTATATATCCATCAAGATAATTTCTGATATTTAACGCTTCCAAATCGGCTTAGTTCCTGGTTCAATTTCACGCCATAGATTGCAAACGGAGATTGGGTACACACGGAACACCTATTAATTCTGGCTATTCAGTATCTCATACAATATGCAAAGATATTAAATATCTTTTATGAATTATGTTAAAATGAATTTCATGAATTAATGAAGGACTTAATATTGGGAACACGGTAATACCTTAATCCTTTTAATCCTAGACTTGACTAATGCGAAATGGCGGTAAGTACAAATCTCCTGATTTGTTTAATCGGTTAATAAAAATAATTAGTATTTTGTGGCAAAAGACATCAATTTTGTCGGATCCCGTTACAAAGTTTTAAATGAAAATAATCGCCCAATTCCTATACGGGCGTAATCTATGTTAATTTCGTCAAATATAGTTGAATTCACCTTCTCATTAGCATTATACGTCTATCACAGACAGGTTTAATACAAAGTGGAAGCGATATAAACTAGTTTTCCGGCGAAACGTTGATAGGGGAATACAGAATTGAGAATATTGCCAAAAATAATCGAATGATAAATATTCACGGACCGAAAAAATGCACGTATCCCTGATAATTTGTTGTCAGTGAACATGGAACTTGTATACACTAATCATTCACATTTTCGTTTATAGATATAGCTAAATAAAACACTCGACCACACTCGCTTTACTTCAGCCCCCTTCGGATGTAGTGGTATTCGCCCTTGCTTTATAAACCGGAGGTCATGGGTTCGAATCCCCCGGGAAAACAACTATGTTCTATCGTTGTTTTCTGGTTGGTTACGACTTTTTAGGCCTGTAAAAAGTCGATCCACCCACCATTGGACAAGCGTAAGACGTACATTAAAAGAGGCTTATGTCCAGCAGTGGACACATGCTGAAAATGATGATGATGACTATTATCTTTGTGTCTTTTTTATATCAGTAATATTTCCTAACCTCAGTTTATATGGCACAACGTGTGAATTGAACAATCATACGAATCGAACAAACAATAAACATATCATAGGTATGTGAAATTTGTCAATTTACGTATTGCCCAAATAGTGTACTTTTTTGTGTACCTATCAGTAGGGTCGATTGATATAAGATATTGCTACACCTTTATAAAACAATTATTGAATAAAAGGAATTTTAACGGATTTGGTCCCGTTTATTAAAATAATTAAATTTATTTTTATTATATTTCCTATATTATAACTGCCTCTGTAGCCTAGTGGTATGGGCTCACGCTTCAGAAACCCGAGGTCGTGGGTTCGAATCCTGCGGGAGGCAACAAATTTTCATTGTTGTTTCCTAGTTGGTTAGGAACAATTGGGCGATCACCCAATTGTCTGAAAAGTAAGATGAGCCATGCGTCGGATGGGCATGTAAAAGTCGGTCCACCCACCAACCCGCATTGGACCAGCGTGGTGGGATACGGTCCAAACCCCTAATGGATAGGGGTGTATTAGGGAGGCCTATGTCCAGCAGTGGACTAACAAAGGCTGATGATGTGTGATTTCCTGACGTTTCGAACACTTTCTAGTGGCACAGGACAGACGAAAGTTTGTCAAAATGCTTTTATAAAGTAATGTGTAGTATTCTCTTACTTTATTTTTTATGAAAGAAGTCAATTTGCAGACTAGCATTATAGATCAGGGTGTTAGCGATCTAGGAACAGACTGATAGACAGATTCCTAATCGATAGTTCGCAATATTTATAGATATATTCTGCCGCTGAGGCATTAAGAGCTCGTTACTTAGCATGCAACCGTTTAGCTGTGATGCAATTGATGTTAGCGAAGTCAGTGAAATCTCTTATATAATATTACTTTATACTCGTAAAAAAATTACCATAATAACATTGAATCACGTAACCAACATCTTATGCAAAGGTTACAATCGTTTATTGTTTTTATTAATATGATGGCTCGTTTAATATTACTTAAGTAATTACTTATTTAAATTTAGAAGTCTACAATCGTTATGAACATAATATTTATATTTAAAACTGTGGTAAAATTTCGATATGCAAATTCTTTAATGGGATACGAAAGTTTTTTAATTTTTTAATCAAAATTATCAAACAAAAGGGTTTTCTGATAAAATTGTTGTAAAACACGGATTTAATTACTTATATCAAGGAAGACTAATATCTTATACAGTTATACTTGAAGAAGCACTAGAAATATATTTAAAAGCCTATCACCTAAATTTATTTAACCGAATTGGATTCAATTTTTATCACAAAGATAAAAGGAGCATAATATAACAATAGTATTTAAAATGCCAATAAAAATGAGACAGTAAGGTTGTAAGGCAGTACTTTGTTCAATAATTTGTTACAAATTATGGCCAAGATTTTTGGTTCATTATTCGTTATCTAGCATCTTGTGTCTAATGCATGTAACGCAATCAATTGAATTTAACACAAACTTTGCGAGTTTATTATAGAAGGAATTCTTTTATACTTTTTACCGTTTGCTGGATCATAGAACAAGATACAGAACATTCTTTTGGAATCCTCAAGACTCATGTGCAATCTCACATTTCCTAAAAAACATTTGTTTAATGACAAAGAAATGCTTATTTATCATTTAATTTTTAAATAATCTATTACAGTACGCGTTTACAAAGACAAAGGAGAATCGTTAATATATGAAACGTACATTTTTGGTTACAATATTGCTAATAAATAGGTTATAAACCGTTAATTATAATGAGTTACACAAAGTCAGCGATATTCACCATTGCACTGTAATTAAATGTTTGCAAATGTAGTGTTAAAGGTGTACACGAAAACTAATAATCTTAAGCAACAATTGTCAAGAAACAAACTGAAGGCCATACAAATAATAGCGAGGCTATGAAATAGAATTAACTTGATCGTAAATATTTGCTTTCTAAACCCGCTAAAAAGTCAACGCGTGAGCAAGGTTTCGAAATAACCGCGAGTTGATCTTAAACCAACTTCTAAACTCATATTCAAGTTAACACAATTCGCGACTCCTAAAACATCATCATCATCATCATCAGCCTGTGTTAGTCCACCGCTGAACATAGGCCTCCTCTAATGCACGCCTTCTCTATTAGGCGGACCGTATCCCGCCACGCTGGTCCAATACGGGTTGGCTAGCGAGATAAGCTCGGACGGTGGGCTAAAACATCATAAATAACAACCCACCGCATATTTTCAATCTGAACTCAGACAAAATAATCGACAATTAATCAATTCCATCACGTACGGAACGCGCGCGAAGTTTGTAAAACCGCGTCCGAAGCGTACAACACAAGTATTACAACCAAACAATCACAGAACTAACGGAGTCAACATTTGTATAACACTAAATTAAAAAACTTTCATCATTCCCATCGAAGTGCACGATAAAATAACACAACAATAAATTATAACAAACACGAATTGGAGGTAAAATTTGACACTCGCTTTCTGTTTAAACACACGACGAGTCGCGGCAAAGGCGCGGCGCGTACTGCCGTTCGGGCAACCGGCTTTGGCTGACGGCCCAGTTGTAAGCCTTTTCATTCAACTAGAGAGCGGAAGGTACAAACCCGATACATTTTGTTTGTTAAAACCTTTCGGTTTGAATGCACGTTCTCAGTCGGATGTGACATTTGAGAACGCAGTTTGCCGATGGTCTGACGTTACCTTGATTGGAAACGAGATTAAAAATATCGCTTTATATATGATTATTTTTAGCGGACTTTTCGGTTAGCTAGATTGGTTTTAGCTATTTAAAATATCAGCTATTTTGCGTATTAATAAAAAATCATAAGTAATATAAAACTTATACAATTAAATATTAATTCGAATTCATTTGTTATTCCCAATTTCCCATATTTGACAAAAATAGTCATATAAACTATTTTATCTCTATTTTTAAAATAATTACTTTACAATACTAAGGGTATTATCATCATATATTATCAACTACAATTTAACTAAACGAAAAAAGCGTAGATTTGATTTTATATCTAATTCCCGTTTCATTTACGATTTAATAAAGGTTGACATAACACATTTAGTCCGCTCAATCCTAAACGCTAGAACCATATAATCGCATCGTCCATTCAAATATTTAAAAGAGACTGTCACGACTCGTGGTTTCATAACAATGGAGCGGACAAAAGCACAAATCAAATACAGTTACGGCACTCCACAGTAAACGTCCGATTTATGACTTCCACGCCGTATCTAAGCAATTATGTATTGCGCAATGGTTAAACGTTCAAAATCGTCTATACATAATACAATCTTAACACATCATGCATAGAAAATATTGATTACCCAAAATATGCTTATATTAAATAATAATAATGTCCCACAAGTTGATTACGGCTACGGCCGCCGATCTATATTAGAGATGAGCGAACCGCGCAGGAGATACCACACCTAGTTCGTGGGGACGGTAGCTTCCTGCTAACTGTGTGTTAGATGAAGCTTACCAAAGACATGAGTCTGGAAGCATAACGTCAAAGATAAAAAGGAGATATTATAGTGCACTAGTGTACGCGCAAACACGGGTGCACTCCCTATTCCTTAATACTTTTAAAGCGTGATGGGGCGGACAACCGACATGACTGGAGAGATACAAGGAGCAGGATCGAATTTACGTGCACATCCGACGCACGCATTGCCCTAACTAACTAGGAAACAACTTTGAAAATGTAGTTGAGTCCCCGCAGGAGTCGAACCCATGACCTGCAGTGTCTAAAGCGCAAGCCTATACCAAATACACATAAAGAATGTTATCGAAGCATTTTTTATATTCCACAAGATTAAATTTCAACATGAAGAGGAAGGTTTTTATAGTTTGTAGGTCCTCTTTTACAGGGGCCTAGAGCGGTACCACCACGGTGTCTACTTCTGCCGCAAAGCAGTAGTGTGCAAAAACTACCGTAATCCGGTTTGAAGGGCATCGTAGCCAACTTCTTTACTGAGTAAACGAGACGTAACATCCAACATATCTCACAGTAGGCAGCGCATCGGTATAGCCAATGACTATGGGTGTCGGTGACCACTTACCAACAGCCGGCGCGACTGCTCGTCTGCCTTCATTAGCAATAAAAAAGAGGCCATGAGAAAATTAATAGTGTGCCAGAATAAAAACGTCCAACAAATCGAACGAACTTTCTGGATAATAATCAAACTCGACTTGCATACGATCCGACACCGCAGCGTTCGTTGGTCGGCAACAATCGGAAAAGTCGCAATCGGCCAATTTAAGAACAAACAGCTCGGAGTGCACTAGCGTTCGGATGAATTCGAAAATGGGACGCCATTTTGAACAATGGCAGTTATTAAATTTCCCGCCAACTATATTCAAATTCAAATATCTTTATTCAATTTAGAAGTTTACACTTGCTTATTGATTGTCAAACACACTACCACCGGTTCGGAAAAGGACGCCTCAGACCTGAGAAGAACCGGCGAAAAAACTCAGCGGGCTATTTTTATATCATCTTTTAAAATAACAAACAATTTGATAATTCGGCATTACATATTATGCAATTTTGAAACAAGACCTGGAGCGAGCATTCCATTACCAGGCTGTGTTATCATTTAAAAATCATTAATATCGTAATATTCTTTAACACAAAAACGTTCCTTGACCACCTTTTAAATTTATTAATAGTTAAATTCTGCACGTTTACTGGGATTTTGTTGTAAAAACGTATACATTGTCCTATAAAACTTACTTATTCTTCGCAACCTAGTTGCTGGTAGAATTAAATTATGTTTGTTACTTGCATCTATGTCATGTGCATCACAATGTCTTAGGAAATCATCAGTATTTTTTGCACATACATTAAATTTTCAAATATGTATTGAGAACTTTGATATTTAATTCATTTCATATTTACTTTTGTTTGCACTTTTTATCTTTAAACTTTTGCAACGGAACAATTTGCAGGAGTGCCTTTTATTTAAATATCGTAACTTCTCATTGTCGCCACATCCGTTGTCAAAATTATTTTTAAAATCAGACAAAGAAGAACTTGCAATAAAGGAAATTAAGCTTTTTTTCCTGTTTCACTCATCATTTTATTCACTTTACAATTTTAAAACAAATCTAAAATGCTTCATTATTAAAAAGCTGGACAGCGCCCTATACGCTAGGTAGTTTTTTCACGTAATCTAAAAAAATACATATTCTTCATCTAATTTTCGAAACATTAATGATGTTTAAAATAACCTAAAATATACGGAATAAGTCTACGCGAGGTCAAAACAAAAACTACATGATAAGATAAATGTTATAAAATCTGCCAAAAGTAAAAATGTACAGCATAGGTATACTGTTACCTGTTCGCGAAGGTATGTCAATAGTTCTCGTGCAACTGTTGAAAAATATCTAAAATAAGCTTTAAAAGCGCAGAAGTGCAGTCAAAAACGAAAATCGAAACGCCGTTCTTTATTGAGTGGATGTCAATGGAAATCGAAGAAATCGTAGCTTTTAACAAAATGCTACATAGTATAAAACAAAGTCGTTTTCTCTGTCCCTATATCCCTATCGATGCAAGTTTTTAATATTATAGTGATCTGTAAATGAAGGTCTATATGTGCAACACAATGCTTAATATTGTAGGTATATTTTCTATCAGCATAGCTCCCGTGCGAGGCACGGGCGGGTCGCTAGTTCTCGTACAAATTTTGATATCGGGTTAGAAATGGGTTAGATGCTGGTTTTATATAAACATGCCTCAGCTTTTTTCAAATATAGCCCATTTCAAATATAGCAATAGCAATGTAAAAATTCTTAATTGAACTGCAACCCTAACGCCCACCTTTATATACTGTCTGTATTTTTAGTATTATTGTATAATTTGTATATTATGTTGTTTATAACATACACTACTACGTTGGTTTTGACATGTCTAAATAGATAAAAATCTGTTACTAATATTTAAAGATGAAAAAAGGTTAGAAATATCTTCACAGTTAATTCGCTAAACGTTACTACGAATTGAGAGACATTGTAACAAATATTCAACAAAACATTGTAGTTTTTGACACAACAACTACGATACGGATTTTGATTGAATTTCCATTGCTTTAAGTCTTCTCCTTTTTAGATAATTTGAACACCTAATAATCGTTATCTAGTGCACAGACCAAAATTCGACTAGTAAAATTGCCTCTGACATTAATTTCTCTAATGCTATTACGTATTAAAGATTAAACTGAACATTTTATCAGTATTGAAAATATTTTCGACAATATATATAACGGAAATTTTGATTAAGATTTCATAAATTCATTGTTTTTCAACAAGCGTTTAGTTACCGAAATTATTAAACAAAAAATACTGCCTCTCAATCTTTACTTTAGGTAATGGAATAAAGTCTTGAGGGAATAAATAACGACGTGGCTCTTGAAGATTGATAATCAAAAGGGTTGATTATTTACGTGATTTACAAACGAAACATTCGCTGTAAAATTTAGCAACAAAGTTTTTAATAATATTTAATCATTTAAGGGTATAGAAGTATATTTTGCAGTAATTAAACATTAACTCATAATTCATCATCATCATTATTAGCAGCATTTATACGTCCACTGCTGGACATAGCCTTTTTTCAATGAACATTGATCGGCCCCAGGAGAACATGTAAACTTTATCTGCGTTTTAATATTATTGATATTTTACCATTACAAGATTTAGAGATTTAATCGGCACCATTTCAACTTTAAATTAAACGGCATGTAACTGATTAAAGAATTTAACAAAACGTATACACATGTATAACCACACCATATATAGTATGTATATCCCCATTTCAAAATCCCTCTATTATTTTATTTCATTTTATGCCTGTTTGTACCTTATGCTCTTTACACCACCCAAAGAATATGACAGGTAGATAATGCCTTTTCGAATTAAGTCAGCCATTGTACTAAATTATCCGTAAAGCTTGAAGAAACAAATAAACCACGTTAACCAAACTTCTGAAGCTATCTTTTATGAGAAAATATATTGTATTGTGTTAAAGAGGGCACTACAGCAAATACTTTACTGAACTGCATTGAATAAAAACGTTTAGGTGGACTATTTCAAAAAGAGCGGCTAATCTTTAATAAAGATCACAAATCTATGCAGAAGATATCAATGCACACAAATTTACGCAAATCACTCTTATAGCAAGTTGTGGCGGATAACCGACAAGATCGAAGAGAGAAGAGTTATTAGACTGATTACATGCAGGTATTACTTTACAGCTGAAACTCAACTACCTCCGTTGTCTAGTGGTAAATGCGTGTGCATTAGAAACCGGAGGTCGTGGGTTTGAATCTTGCGGGGACTCGACAAATTTGCATTGTTGTTTACTAATTGTTCAGGGCAATTTCGGCCGACCACCCATTTGTCTAAAAAGTATGATGATCCATGCGTCGGATGAGCTTGTAAAAAGTCGGTCCACCCGCCAACCCGCATTGGACCAGCGTGGTCCAAAAACCCCCCCTAATGAAGAAGGCGTGCATTAGGGGAGGCCTATGTCCAGCAGTGGACTAACACAGGCTGATGATGAGGAATTACTTTACAGTTTATTCGACAAAATCAATCACAATTATACCATTTCATATCATTCCCTAAATCAATTAAAAAACAACTAAACAAAAAAATAGTCAAGTCTTCTAAGATTTTAAACTTTCACTTCAAAAAGCACAAGCACATATCACTAGGTTATGAAGGCAGTTCCCGCGTTAACCAAACGTTATTTTAACGATTTGACTACCGACATATTACTAGCAGGTTAGAAACTAAATGCAGCAGAACTAATATTTGTCTTGGGGCTACACCGGAGCCGGGAAATCTATTACTAACGTTGTAATTTAAACTCACACGACGCTCGTCGGTGCCTCTTAATACGTCGTTTCCACGTTCAAGTTGTGCACTAACTTAGATTCACATTGTTGTCTGTTTCGCTTGTATCACATAACATAGTGGGTTGCAAATTACTATGTAGTTCTGCAATGCTTAGTTTCTAAAATGGAATGTAGGTTTCGTTTTATAAGCTAATGCAGAGGTAGTAGGATTATTCGTAGGTCATATAACTTATAGTAATGTATATGCGATGCAGCTTAATTAAATTTTTGCAATATAATTGTCACTAATATACAAATTACTGTATTACATTGTCATTAGTAATAGTGCTTAAAAATACTCAAGATTACATTTGGGTATGGTTTTGGCACATCGCCGCTAAATAAAATATAAAACAACTTATCCTACAGCTATGCTAAAGTTATGTTCGCAAGTAAAGAAAAAACTAACTTCTTTTCGTAAAATACTAGACAAAGACTTATAGCCGCATTTCCTACTACCGACAGTATTATTTGAAACTTACCAACTTTACAGACGTTGAGCTTTAACAGAGTCGCAGACAATAAACCTACAACTTGATAATTCTATAAAAATGTAGACAACGAACAACAACCTAGCCAACAAACATTAAATTACAAAGTAAAGTAGGATTTCAGCGAAATATTACAGAACACCAGCAGCGTACAGCGTTGAAACGTTTTATTCATAAGAATATGAAACAGTCGGTAAGGTTCATTAGCATTTTCGAGTGGAGCGAAGAGTCGTATGCTAATACGGATTCATAATATTGCACGGATTGGTTTGTGAGTCCGTTTGTAGCAAGTGCAGGCGAAAGAACTCTTTGCTGAGATCACTTACCGCGTTTGGACGAGGTGTAAATTTAATGGTGTTGACGCTTACCTGAAATGGAATACAAATAATTAGCTATAGTTATAAAAAATATTACGCACTTTATGGGTTTATGAAGGTTGATGTTTTTGAATAAAAAATTTGAAAAAAAAGACGTTTGGCAATTTGTTAGATCCCGTGTAACTATAGAAGAAAAATAAAAGTGGGTACTGACTTTAAAACAAACACGATATAACTTTTTAGTTTTACCGTTTGTTGAAGTTCTTAGGCTTTGAATTATAATACTTAAATAATAGTAAATATTTTAAAGCTACCTGTTTTCATCATCTATTTAATCTTCAATTTATTTTATAACTCCTATAAAATTCTATTTATAAGTTTTTTTTATATTGAATACCACAATAATTAGTTTTTAAAAACTGATAAGTAACTATTTCCCTTAAATATATTGTTATCGCATAGTGCAAGTTGTATTACAGGCTATATATTTAAATGATTATCAAAAGATATTGTACCTATATGACAGGAAAACAGTTTTCATTATAAAATTATTGTGATAAATTGTGACAATTGAGTAAATATCTTATTAGATAGCAAACAATTGAAAACGCTTACAATATTAATAAAACTATTATCTAATATTTGCTGTTACTAGGTTAAATCGAAGTGTTTGTTTGTAATATTAATATAAGCAATTTTGCATAATTATATTTGACAATGTACTTAAATTGTGATATATAAATAGTAAAAATAACACCAAATTTTTCCGATTCTACCGGCTAATCTAGTATCTAGAATGACTGGTCGTATTTGACGGAATTATAACTGATTGAAAGCTTATGAAACGGGGAGTAACTTCATCTTCATCATCATTATAATTATTATGGCATAACAACGCTCAGGATAATTTAACGTAATCCTTCAGTCCTCGACAGAATGATTAAAATACGTCAGCTTCAAATCAGGATGAAATTTAATATGAATTCAAATCGATCGCATTCCTATTAGATAGCACCTACTCTGTTTATTGCACTGGCCTAGATACTGCAGTCGGAATAATTCGGTCATGAAGCATTTGAAGTAGTCTACAAAGGACTGAGTTGCACACGAACTAGTCAAATACGAAATCCCTTGATTGGTTTTTCGTTTGTCCTTCGTGTTTGTTACCTCTGATTTAGTACCGCTAGACGATTTCATACGTGTTAGGCAGTGTTAACGTATAAAGTAAGATTATTAGGTGGGTATATAGTACGTGTACAAATACGACGTTACATATGCGTTCGCATCCTGCGGGGACTCAAAAAATTTTCATTTTTTTCCTAGTTGATTAGGGCAATTTGAGCCTACCACCCGGTAGTCTGAAAAGTAAGATGATCCATGCATCGGATGGGCACGTAAAAAGTCGGTCCAACCACCAACCCGCATTGGACCTGCGTGTGGTATACGGTCCAAAAACCCCCTAATGGAGAAGGCGTGCATTAGGGGAGGTCATGTCCAGCAGTGGACTAACACAGGCTGATGATGATGATGATGATAGTATATGGTAATAAAAATTAATGAATGTTAAATGTTATCAGTTTTCATTTTCGTCATAAAGTTGTAAAATAAAAGGAAAATGCTAGTATTTTAACAGCAATGAGGTGGATGAAGAGTCACAGCGGAGCGTTGATAAATCGACGTTTAATGCCACAATGATTAATTCTCTATTTCATTGACACTTTATAAAACACTTACTAAGGCACCGTCATCTTTATAGACCAAATAACTACGAAAATCTACGGCTTTGCTTATGTTATTTTCAGATTTTATAAACGTCAAAAGCCTATGTCTCTCAAGACAAATGTAGCTTTGTAATTGTAATATATTTTAATCGGTATAGTACTTTCTGATTTTGTTCATTACGAACACACATTCAAAAATATTAATAAAAAATATTGACTTCAAACAGTAGGATATACATAACTAAACCGCGGTTTCCGTCACTGCAATTTAAATCTCTACTATCTTTTAAGGTATTCATCAATAAATTTTTAATGTAATACACGTTTTATGCACATATAATAAAGAATTTTTAATGCATTAACTTTTATGAAAACCTAAACTATATTTTACTTAAATGATGGCTATAATAAGGGGATAGAATTACCTTAAATGTGGGTTGAATATGTCCTGTTGCGTTTTTTAACAATGTTTTACATTATAATGGTTATTGTAGGTTATTCTTAAAATATACATATATGCGCTCGCGGACATTATTATAGATCATTCAAAGAAGTACAATTATGAAGAACATAGTTCAAGTCTGTCTCTTACGATTTCGGTATATTTTTGACGCCGTTTCGTTAATATCTATTAAAGTACTAATTATAAAATTATTAAAAAAAAAGTCGGACCAAATGACAGATGATGATACCTATCATTTAAAAAAGAATGAACAACATCGTAGCACTAGAAACAGAGGAACGAAGTAATATATATGTATTAAAAAATACATTTAAAAATATACGCTCCCAATTGAATACCTCCTTATTTTGGGTAGTCAGTCAAAAGAGCAATCTTTTCTCTTTATTTCATAACTATAGATTTGAAGAATAATTTATATTAGCTGTTTAAAATCTCGATAACTCTATTTTCCTTTGTATATCAAGAGCTAGCAACAAAAAACGAGCTAAAGCGTGATTTAGACTCTAAAATGGGCTAAAAAGGTTTAAAATTTTAATAACGTCTCCATAACCATTCAAAGTTCTCATTGTCATTCGTGACGGCGATCGAGTGAACGCCCGAAAAGGCGAACGGTCGTGTTGTTTACGATTCACGAATTCAGACGAATGGATATGACTGTTGAGATCATTGGCATTGGGTGTTTTTGCGATGAATTTACGAATTACGGGTAACGATATTATTTTAACGAGTCAAATAAGAATGGGCAAGAAGGCAAACATAGCAACAAAACACTGTTTAATTGTGTCTTTGATAATTAGTTAACTTTATTGGTTAAAGGACTTTGTGGAGGCCAATTTGGGAGAACGGAGCGTTGGTTGGGCCCCGACCAGGTGAGATGCCGATTTCGTGCAGTAGCCGGTTCAAGTTGGCAGCGTTGAAAAGGTCTACGTCCAGCAGTGGACGGATAAAGACTGCTGATGGTGATGATGATGATTGGATTAAAATTGCGAATTGTCTAATATGAAATGTAATTTGAACAGTTCAGTTGAAAAAACTTCGAGGAAGTGTATAATTTCATACAATTAAGGAATCGCACATAGGCAGTTGACAGTAGAAGGATTTCGTTCAACGATCTAAGACCTAAGGTATAATTGAAATAAGAAATACGAAAATCCAGATTGTTATGGCTTTATTCATCTGACATCTAAATATAACTGATAATTATCAAAAACGATATTTATCTGACGATTTGGTATTTGTGGTAACAAAAAGGAGATTTTGGCAAATGTTTGTTATGTAAAATTTTATTGCGTGCATTAATACTAAATTGATCTAGTGAAAATTCCTATTTCTTTAATCTGGTTAATAACTATGTATTTTAGTCTCATCTCATGAAGCATTAGTAAAGCGTTATGAACTAAACGTTTTTATTTTAGCCTCAAATGAACATTTGCGTTATAGACCATGTTATCATAGTAATAGATTCCAACAATTTTAAACGAAATCTTTCATTAATATTCAAGTAGAAACTTAATGGAGAAATTCTGGGGAGCAACGTTTCGTAGAGTTAGAAGCAATTTGGGGATTTATTTTGAGTAACATTAAAAATTTGATAATACTTCTGCTTTTTCTTCAAACAGTATTATTTTCACTAAAGGATGCAAATGTGAAGCAATTCAATCAACATGGACTATTTTTAAGTAAAGTGAAATTAACTTGTCTAGAAAAGTCTATCACTGGAATACTTCATTTATTTATTATAACGCTTATATCACAAGCTGAGCTTTATAAGTTCTCAACATCAAGAAAGTGATCAACATTGCGTTGTAATGTTGGAGGATTTAGAAAATATTGAAGCATTATCTGGTCCGCTATTAAAACGTTTGGCGAACTATGCTGTAATATCGCGCTAATCCTAAACTGAAGCACGAAGCATCTGAAAGCTTTTGCTACTTTCAATACACAGTTTAAAGAGGTGCGTTATTTTATTAACACTTATAGGTTTTAAGCGGATTTTCTTTATAAGTAGCTCTTATTTACTCACGTTCTGATTTTTATGGAATGAAGGCAATAAACTAAAAACACGTGACACGAGGTGCTCATCAGAGTTTAGTTTTGTTTAAAATAGTAGTATTAAATAATAGTTAGTTTTAAATAATTTCCTATATATAAAATCAGATACAAATAAAGCTTATTTTATAATTATCTTCACATCCTACACACGCCATGCTTATAAAAATTATGTTTAGATATATAAATAAATTGCTTTGTTTGCTTTAGATACCGGAGGTTGTTGGTTCGAATCCTGCGGGGACTCAACAAATTATCATTGTCGTTTCCTAGTTGGTTAGGGCAATTTGGGACGACCACTCAATTGTCGGAAAAGAAAGATGATCCATGCGTCAGATGGGCATGTAAAAAGTCGGTTCAACCACCTAGCCGCACTGGACCAACGTGGAGATAAGGTCAAAAACCCCTAATGGGGAAGGTGTGCATTAGGGGAGGCCTATGCCCAGCAGTGGCCTATCACATGCTGATGATGATGATATAAATAAATAATATAGCACCGGAATATTGCTTTCGTGTAAAGGCTTGATATTGTATTAAATATGCATTCCACTTTAAAATCATCGTATACACAAAATAACCGTTAATAGGCTTATTTAACTAAAACATAATAGTTCACAAGTATAAAGATTCATAGGTAAAAGTTTCATAGTCTCAAAGGATCTGTTAGTTTCGTCCATAGAGTTTACAATCCCCCCGGATTAAGTTCATTTAATATTATGCATTAAATTGTAAATTAATTAAAATTATGTTGTAAATTTATGTACAGTTTCGGGGCCCGCTCTTAGCCGTTAGAGAAACTTAAGCCCTTATATAAGTGACCTAACACCGTGTATTTGCATAACAAACATTAAGTATAGAGCGGCTGGCTAGTAAGCCGAGACTTTCACCGGCGCTTAACTAACCTTCGGCGGATCAAATCGAGTTCACTTGAACCATATTAATGCACTCGTTAACTTGATTTTGGCAATTGTTTGTTATGTAAAGTTTTATCGCGTGCATTAATACTAAACTGATCTAGTGAAAATTCATATTTCTTTAATCCTGGTGTAATTAACTGTATTTTTTTCTCTCATCTCAAGAAGCCTGTTATTGCAAAGATTGTTATTTTAGGCAGCCTAGAACGTTTCTTTTATCACTTAGCCTCATATTAACATTTGCGTTATAGACCATGTTATCATAGTAACAGATTCCAACAATTTTAAACAAAATCTTTCATTCATATTCAAGTAGAAACTTAACGGAAAAGTTCTGGGGAGCAAAGTTTCGTAAGTTAGTTGCAATATGGGGATTTATTTTACTAACTTTAAAAATTATGAGCTTTAAATATTTAATTAAACAATTTATTGTATGAGAAATGTATCTAATGAAAACATGTCAGTTATCGAATGTTTTTGTATCTTGTTTATATCCTTACAATTTGTATCTTGTTATAAATTAATTAATTAATTATTAATTAGTTATTTATTAAAGACATTTTTTAAAGTAAAATAATGATTTTGTATCTTAGTTACTAAGACAGGAATTCTATTGAAAATTATTCCTCGACAAATTCGCTTCATATTGCGTTTAATATTCAACGTAAAATCTAAAATTTTGCTTAAACAGTAAGTTTTAAGATAATATAACTGCTAAAATTAAAAGAGCTTTATCTCCCTATATCTCTATATAATCTCATTCCCGAGGCCTAGGAAGGGTTTTTAATGCCCTGTATAATAAAACATAGTAAAACTGTATTGTTCATCATAGTTGAAACCGATTTACAAAATCAAGATATTTTATGATAAAGAACCTGGCTCGAACAATGGACCTTTTACGTCTGTTCTATTAAGCACTGCGCCAAAGGTGATATGTTGCCATAAAAAGTACAAAATAACCGTAAATCGCAAGATGTTAACGCGCTAGCAAGCGGTCTTCTTTGATATAACATTTTCAACGCGTCTATTCTTGGAAATTAAAATTACAACGCATTTCAAGGGAAACTACAAGATAACATGTTATGTTCTAGTATTTCGATTTAATTGACAAAGAAATATGAGAATGAGCGTACATACTATAATGTTATTATTGCAGTAAAAATACACCGGTTTATGTGAAGATTGTACGACATTTTTACTGTGAAGTCAGTGAAGTTATGCTGTTGAATAAATGTTGTTACGCGTTTATTTCTCTAGAGAAGCATCTATATATGTTTTTATAACAGAGTTTGTTTGCAGTTTCCTATTGATATGGAGAATTTATAGCTATGAAATTAGATTTAAACTGTCTGCAGAGTGAAAATATCTTGATAAATTACAAAATTTTTTGTCAGGATATGCTTAAATAGTTTTTTTTGTTAACTACGAAGTTATGCTTCTAGACTCTTGTCTATGGTAAGTTTCATCTAACACACAGTTCGCGGAAAGCTACCTTTCCCACAAACCAGGATTCTTAAATAGTTCACATACATCTTTATCAGCCTGTGTTATAGTCCACCGTTGGACATAGGCCTCCCCTATTGCACGCCTTCTTCATTAGTGGGTTTTCGGACCGTATTAATAAATAGTAAGTACAAGTAAATTATTATGTACGTTTGATATGTTTAAGTTTGAGCAAAATCGCCGTAAACAATATTAAATTATTAAAGTGATCAAAAATCACTTAACATTTTTTGAATACAAAGATTTTTTAGAAGAAAGACAACTATTTGAAAACCCTCTTAAAAATGCTATTTAATTTTTATTTTTGATATAACCTGAAACTAATCTTGTACCTTTAATATTTTTCGAACTGAATTCGCTATTTATAAAATATTAATAATGGCAATCCGAAGTCTAACACTGAATATTCTTAATGTACAATGAACGGATACTATATTTCGATGAATGGATTATTTGAAACCCTTTAACAATAAGCATGTCACAATAATAATAATACAACAATGGATATTTGAATCTTTTGTCATATGGAATGAATACTGTAGCACTTTTTAGCAATAAATATTTTGTTCAATTTAACGGTTTTAACAAACAAATTTATGATTATAAACAATACCCGGAATCTATTTTTAAAATGTCTAATTTCAAACGCTAAAATAAGCAAATATCACACTGTTATTAAATATGGCGACGGTCTGTCAATTAAAATGCTATAGGTTCAAGGGCAATTTGAGTTTGACAATTGTCTTTCTTTACGTGTATTCTATATTTGTTCCATAATTGCCTACGCAGGCAGACTAGCAGTCGGGCCACCTGATGAGAAGTGGTCACTGATGCCCATGGACATCGGCAATATACCAACTACCGATACGCTGCCACCGTGAGACGTTGAGTGTTAAGTCTCGTTTCGGAACACAGCAGAAATAGGCACCGCGGTGGTACCAACCGAGACGGTCCCTGTAAAAAGGGGAGCTACCAGTACATATCTTATCTGTCTCTATCTAATTATGTATAGTATATGAATCAAATTAGATTCAATATATAAATAACAAAGTGCCCATGAGCAGTCAGCTGTTACTATTGACACATCTCGGTGACAATTTAATAATAAGAACGCTGGACGTATGACACCTCACCTAACCTCTCCGTTGCCCTACAATTTTCTACTTTGTAGGGCAACAAAAAATTGTAGAGCTCAAGGAAATTTAGAACAGAGTAAAAAGATACAATAAAATTATTGGAAAATATGAAACGACAAAGAAAAGGTGAATGTGAAGAACTTATTAAGGAAAACAAAGAAGAAATAGATAAACTTAAAAACAGCATAAAAGAACAATGCAAAAAAGAGCACGAGGAACTGATGGAAAATTGCAAGAAGGAAATTTCAAAACTACTGGAGAATATGAAAAAGGGCGAAGTTGGGAAATATGGAAAACTACTAATAGAAAACAAGGAAGAGATAGCAAAATTGAGAGAAAAAATCGAACAACAAGAGTCAAGAAAAGTCGACATTGGGAGATACGAAAAATTATTAACAGAAAATAAGGAAGAAATTACCAAATTGAGAGAAAGTATCGAGCATCAAGATCTTAAGAAACCTGAGACAACTTACGCCAATATTACGGTAAATAAAGTGGGCTCCCCACCAAGAGTAAGGGCCTACCACTCGGTAGCCATTGTTTCGACCGACGAAATGGAAACGGGGAGACGATGTTATAAATAGGATAAAAGAAGTGATAAAACCAAGAGACGAAGGACTACAAATAGACGCAATACGTAAAGCAAAGGACAGAAAAATTATAATCGGCTGTAAAGACAAAGAACAAATAAATAAAATAAAAGAGAAAATAAATAAAAGAGGAACAAAACTAACAGCAGAAGATATTAAAAATAAAGATCCACAAGTGACCCTAAGAGACGTGATAGGATGCAATAGCGACGAGGAACTCCTTGAAGCACTGAAAAAACAAAACAAACACCTATGGGATGGAATAAACGAAGAAGAATACCGAGCTTCAGTACATTATCGGAAGAGGACAAGAAATCAGCTAACCACCCATGTTACACTTAAGGTATCCCCTCGTCTCTGGAGCGTAATGACCTCAAATGGAACCGTACACATAGATCTTCAGAGAGTACGTGTTCTGGATCAGTCACCATTAGTGCAGTGCTCTAAATGTCTGGCGTACGGACACACAAAACGTTTCTGCACTGAGGCTCTGAACACCTGCAGCCACTGCGGCGGCCCACATCTGAGAGCTGACTGCCCAGGAAGAATGGTGGACGAGATCCCGAGCTGCATAAACTGTTGTAGAGCAAAACAACCTGTCACCGATCATAACGCTTTCAGCGATGTGTGTCCGGTGAGAAGAAAGTGGGACGCACTGGCGAGGACCGCCGTAGCTTATGTCTAGGCGGTCCACCATGCACTCACATAAATCTTACGGCAACCAAAAGTCGCATTCCAGCTCCTCCAAACAAGACGCTTGGAGGAACCGGAAAATAAAAGGCAATCAAAACACTGAAAGCGGGAGGAGAACAATAAGATCTGCGTTCGACACACGAGAAAAGGGTAATAAAACCAATACCCAACACTAAGAAATCTCGTTGTACTCTCAAAAAATTAGAATCTAAATACAAAGTACAAAGTAAACTAGAAACTACAGGCAACACAGAGAAGGTAAAACCGAGTGGAAGTGTATCAGAAAATAGATATAAAAATTTAAATAAAGTAGTAAACATGTTTAAAAGTAAGCATTAAGTGTAGAATATAAAAGGTAATAAATAATAAATTAGAAATGTATAAGATATTGGATTATACAATAAATGTATAAATTACAATACTAGCAATATAACTGGAAAACAAATAAAAGAAGGTAAACACGCAATAAAAAAAAAATAAAAAAAAAAAAAAATATTAGAAATAAAAATTGTAATAGGATAAGATACTAGTATATAAGTAAAAGGGTAATAAAATGTGATATAAAACTCAAAAGAAATTACCAATAGAGGGCGACGAATCACGTTGTAAGTAAAGTCACTATGAAAACAGTAAAATGTACATGATACAAAAGCTGTCAAATAATGATTAAAATTAAAAGATGGTAATGATGTAGCAGCATAAATCAGATAATATAAGTGTTTGAGAACAATAGAAGTTGAAGTAAAGAAAAATGTTGTAAGCTAGATATAGAAATAAGATGTAAAACGGTAAATTAGAAAACATTGTGAAACGTAATTATAGTATTGGAAAAATTTGAGTACGAAAATAAGTACATAAAAGTGAAAAATAATGTTGTAAAATAGATATAGAAATAAGATGTAAAACGGTAATCAGAGAATATTGTGTAAAGTAATTATAGTATAATAGTAATGTATAAAGAGACTTGTAAAGAAAATGTATAAAAATAAGAAAAGAAAATTAAGAAATGACAGAATCTGTCCCAAAAAAATAAGATAAAAGTGAGCATAAAAGAAAGAATGCAAACAAGGTCCCAGATCATACATGTCCGGGGAACAAGGATAAACAAAAATAAAAAAAAAAAAAAAAAACCTCTCCGTTGCCATGGTTACTTTGTTGTTAATTTTGTGTCTTATTTGGCTATCTACAGCTATACGTTTATTGAAAAAACAAATACTTGCGTTATGAATATGTACTATCATATATATACATATGATAATATCGTCCAAAAAAAACAGCACCGGCCGGATGCAATTCAATGGGTAACTAACGGTCGTGTAATGGACATCATACGTGTGACAATGCACACTGTCCATTGACCATGACCGGCTTTTAGTACGATGAAAAACTGAATATATATGTTTCTAGTAGTTTAAAGTCAATCAAGGTCATGCATTTATTGTATGGCTTTTTAACTTTCTATCGCGTCTTTTAACTGTACTCAGTGTAAGTCGATACAGATGGCGCTGTAATCAATAATGAAAATGGTTCAAAGATTGTACTTGCTTAAATAAATATTTTATGACGATTTCAGGGAAAATTTAAATGGATCATAGATCGTCTGAAAAGAAGGATAATAAATAATACTTTCTTGTGTTTACGCGTATACTTTTTGTTAATAACTAATGTTAATTTGGTCTGCCCGTGACCATGGATCCTGTAAAGTGTTTGAAACGTCGGGAAAATTGTAATCCAAATTAAACGCGATAAAATCCGTAAAGTCTTTTATTAAATCAGGATAATAAATGATAAAAGAAATATCGGATGGGCATGTAAAATCCGGCGGTCAAAGCCACCTTTGGCAGACGTTATTGGCCGTCAGTGACTTGTTAAAATCATTAGGAGAAGCTATACTTGATTTTGTCTAATTATAACTGATAAGGGCAGCATTATTTGCGTGCAATTACAAAAACGTTTGCTGTTACAATTTACTTGCAATACCAAGCGTCGATTATTTCACTTTACAAACAAGCAGATGAACAGCTCATATTGCACTTATAAACTAAAAACGAGTTTCCGCTAGATTCAAACCTGGACCTCTGGCTACCGACCTGGATTAGACCCGCTAACTCGCGTCACAGCAGTTTAGTGACATTCGACGTAGAGCTTTGACATTTATAAGAGCTAGAGCCTTAATAGAATGGATAATATTGACTTTGATACTAAATCATATATGCGATGGCAGTTTAGTAAGAATACTAATACCAACCTGGTACTTTCTGATGGATTGTATCTGGTCCCTCGTGACGTCTAGAGCAGGGGGTCTAGGTGGCGCGTCTCTTGGCACCTCCCTAGGTGGGACGGCAGGGGCACCTCCTTTCGCGGTGCCGTTCACCTGTTAAAGTTCCACTGAATTAGGGGACTCACTAGACTCAATAACTCATATAATGTTTTATATCCGTTTGTAAAATACGAAAATATTGTTTCTTTTCTTTAATTGAGATGTTATTAACAGAGCAAAATAAGATAAAGAATGATTACATTTTATTAGCGATAAATATTAACGAAAATTATTGTTACTAGTTAACCTTATAAATCTAAGTGTAATAACTGAATGTAAAATAAATTGTTTCTTTTGAATTTTTTTCACAGTCAGTTCCATATCTTATTTTCCCTTTCAATAAAGTGGACATTTGAGGTGAATCAAAAGAGGAAATTATGAAATATTATTTAAAGTGGGTCAAGATTTTATAATACGTATTAGGATATACATAATAAAGACGTATCAATTAACGCAAAAAGCTGTAACAAATATTAGTAGGTATATTAGGAGCATTATTTCAAATTAAGCTTACAATTTATACGGAATAAATTAAAATTTCTTTCATGTCCTCTTTGAACAAGTTATTTTTGTTTTTATTTGTTATTGATTAAAATATGACATAACATTGAAACACAAACAAATTACACTTGGGGAACAAATTGAAAGCTTAATATGAAAACAAATTTAAATTTATTGCGACAACAAACAAGATGTGGAATATTAATAAACAAATTTATCGATGCTTTAATACTTTATTTTTTTAGACAGGCCTATTGGCGTAGAGGTCAGTATATATCGCCCTTGCGTTAGTGGTTGTAGATTCGATATCCATTGCTATGAAATAATGTTACGACAAACAGTTATCTCTATTCTATAGATCCAGCCAGATCATGTATGGAATCTGTATAAACACATTTTTATCAAACTCTTATTGCATCCTTAATTATCTTCAATTATCCTCAATTATCGTTCAACACGCGTCCTCCCAGTAACGAGGGTTCTGATTTTAGCTCGTTATAGCTTTATATAACACTTTTATATAAATTCTGAATCTTGTTTTTAAAGCTTTCAAAAGCTATACTTAATAGATGGCGTTGTATTGCCTTCCAAATTTTATTGTCTACTTTTATAGTACTAGTATTTATTTCAAATGGTAGTAATACAAAAGTTGACAGTAAAAATAGATTTTTAACACTTGAGTTTATTCTGTTTCTGCGAAATAAATTTTTACATTTAGTCATATTCCACAGCCTATTTGTGTCGGTATAGTGTTACATATAATCTAACCCAAATATTAAGACTATTTTCATAGATTCAACATATTATTATATGAAATTATTAAAATTTAAATACCACATCAGATTTCATAATTTTTAAACATTTTGAAAGAGTAAACATCAGCAAATGTATTAAAACATAGCTAGATTGAATAAATACATAATTTTACTTATTTCTTGAGCTTACAAAAATAGAAAAATTTACGAGAATCCTAAATAAATATGTTTTAAAGTCAGTAACTTTTGGAAATATTTGCATGTTTGCAATATGTTATATTTGTTACATAGTTTTTATATTACTTTGCCGACAGTTTACTCCATAAATGAACAATAAAACAATAACTTAACTACTCTCATTGATTTCTTATAAATATTATTAATTCTCATGCATTTCCTTATAAATAACCCAATACCTGTCCGTTGTAATCCGCTAAAAATAAAAACAGTATTAGTCATATGCGCTTATTACCCTTTATACAAGCAATATAAACTATAAGATTTTAAAAACTCATATCATATAAATAGACTGTATGACTACATTCAATAGTATACAATATATGAAACATAACTTGTCTTGTAAGTTGTAATTACATAAAATCGATGTTAATGTTAAAAAACGCCATGAGTAAAACATGAAATGTCTTTTTCGAAATAACTTTTGGGAGTTATATAGATATAGACAGTTATGTGACCCTTGTCCACATTAAATGCAACGTAAAACGCTATGGATTCGCTTAGACATCAGAGCATAGCTCATTTATCTAGTAATTACAGTGACTACAGTGCCGTTCGAACTAGAACACAGAAGTGTTTTCACCCTATCTAAGGAACACATAACGCCGAACATATAGCATATAAGGAGTATTTAATATATAACTTTTGCAGATACTGTCTGGACTGCTACCGTATACACCGTACCGTACCATCCCGTTGTTCTGTTAATAATATAAATACTTAAATTTTGTCTGTATGAATGTCCAATAACTAATAATGCCAAAGTTTAAATAACTTTAGAACGAAAGTTACCGACATAGCAGTGGGCATGTCACGTTGTCCAACGGAGGGATGGCCGATGGGCCAATAAGGTTCTCGAGTGGAGGCCACGTTTAAGAAACGGAAGCTTAATTGACCCCCCGACCAGGTGGGATGGCGATCTCCGTGCAGTAGCCGGTTCAAGTTGGCAGCGAATAGCAAGGGATGAGCCGTCTTGGCGTTCATTGAAAAAGGCCTATGTCCAGCAGTAGACTGATAAGGGCTAATTATGATGATGAAATAACTTTACTCAGTAATATAACTAAAATATGGGTCACATTCAATAAAATTTCAAAAATCGTCTCTTTCAAAGTCCTCAATGCTTCGAACACTCATCCATCATCAATTGGAATACTTGTTCCAATAAAGCAGTCTATTCTTTACATAGTTTAAAAATATATAAAACTAGAGTCCGACCGAAACTGTTTTTCCGGCCGAAACCGTAACCGAAACCGAAAGTTCGGCCGTGGCTTCAGTTTCGGCCGAAACCGAAAACCGAAACCGAAACTCACGTGATCAAGTATAAAAATTCTTAAAATACTAAAATATGGAGCTTTTATGCCTATTATTTTGCTTTATTTTAGTCATGGAATGCGGACAGTATTTTAAACGTGTGGTAATCGTTTATTTCAGTTGCTAATAATATTTTATGTAACAAAATATTAAAATATATTAATTTTTTTCAAATAAATTTCTTATAGCAATACAAATTATTAATAAATAAATTAATAACTGTGACTGTTGCATTAAAGACTAAGTATTGGTATTTTGAAATCTTACTAAATAATACTTTGGTTTGTATTTGTAGCTCCGAGGGGGAATCAAAAAGTAAAAATGAGATAGAATATAATGACTATGATAGCTTAATTATTTATTTTTCTACATAATCTCCGAGTCCACCTACACACCAAGTCCAGCGTTAAGTATCAATTTGGAGAGAAGATCAAAAAATAGCTAGGCGCCAGATCTGGTGAATAAAGCGATGCTCAACCAATTGTACGCTAGCATGCTAAACGGTGGCTATCGCTAATGCCAACCTATGCGCCAGTACGTTGTCAAGATGAAACAGCTCGCCCGTTCAAAGTTTGCCTCTTTTTTATCATTGACGGCATTTCTCAACCTCGGTATTAAAGCTGCATAATCTGTAATGATGGTTCCATGCTCCAGGTAATCAAACAACAATATCACTTCTGAATCTCAAAATATTGAGGCCATACCCCGGCCAGGCCATATACCACGGCCACGGCATGAAGATCCTTCGGGATAAACCCGTGTTTCGTCCACTGCCACAAAACTAGATTTAAAGTTTTTAGAATCTTCTTAAAACTTGTCCAACTATATCTTAGAAGTCGATTTTGTTTCTGATTCTCGGCACCCATCTTGCGGAGACTTTTCTCATATTCAAAATTTGTGTCAATATGCATTGAGTACCTCTATATGAAATGCTCGTTTCTTGGATTAGGTATCAGATGGTAATTCTTTAATCGCTAAAACAGTTTTTTCGAATATGGCAGCACATTCTTATTGTTTCTTGTTGGTAACTGGCTTCGATGGACGTCTGAAACCATGTTCGTCTTCCGTGTACGTTCTCCCTACTCGAAATTAAGAAGCCCACTTTGCGACAATTGATTATGACAGAGCAGTCTCTTTTCATGTTGCCTTTGAACCGCAGTAAATCGCTTGCGTTGTTAACTTTTTATAACAGTGGTTTTTAATGACAAGGTCGCATTTAGGCTTTCTCTTCTCTTCTTTTTTCGAGAACATTTCGCCACACATAGCAAACAAATGACTACATTCAGAAAAAAGTAAAGAGACTAGAAGATTTTTTATTAACACAACAAATATCTGAGCTACCCTTTCCAGTATTATTTGTATTTATTTTTTGGTTACCAAGGCGTACATATTTTGCTCTCACTACTATTTGTTCCCTCCTCGTCTTTCTAGAAGAATCATCAATTTCTTTTGTCAAACTTGGAATGTTTGTCTGAACTAAAATCGACTGATCAGAGCTCGATTGTAGCATTGATACATTTAACCTTCGCTCCTATTTTGAAATTGAAAACACTTCTGAAACCAGTTTCGGTTTCGGCAAAAGTTTCGGCCAAATTTGGCCGAAACCGAAACTACGGCCGAAACTTGATTTTTGGCCGAAACTCGGCCGAAACCGAAACCGAAACCGAAAGTTCGGTCGGACACTAATAAAACCCATTTTTTAAGTATAGTCTTAACATCATTTTTATGTAAAAAGTTGTTGAAGAAGCCTCCTTGACTATAAATTATAATTATGTTATAGGACAACATATACAATCAAAATATACTATAAAGTAGATACTTAAACATAATAAGGATATATATGGCAATTTATATTCCATCTATAATATAAGACCTCTTTCTAACTACCCTGTATATTATGTGGTATGAAAACCCATATAATATTAATCCAAAACATTCGAAAGCTCCAAAGATCCAATTTCTCGTTGAAAATTGATCATTTCAACGACACCGCGGACAGAAGAGTGTTTAGTGCAAAAAGCATGACATGAATATGGATGAATTATGGACGAAAATAAAAATAATATAACGCATTAAAAAGTAAATGAAGAAAAGTTATAAGATTTGTTAGTATGAAACTCATATTTAAAGCTAACACCATAACTCGTAATTGATATTAAAAGTGAGAAATAATGAAGACAAATGTTCCATTTTATTATTTTTTTTTAAATTTTAATTTTTTAAATGTTGAAATGAAATCACATGAATGTCAAAAATGAAACTGCCTCCGTAGCCTAGTGGTAAGGGCGTGTGCTTTACAAACCGGAGGTCGTGGGTTCGAATTCTGCGGGAATTCAATTAATTTTCATAGTTGTTTCCTTGTTGATCAGGGCAAATTGGGCCAATCAACCAATTGTCTGAAAAGTAAGATGATCCATGCGTCGGATGGGCATTTGAACCAACCCAACCCGTGGACCAGCGTGGTGGAATACGATCCAGAAAACACCCTAATGGAGGCAATTGGGGAAGCCTATGTCCAACGTTGGACTAACACAGGCTGATGATGATGAACAATGTTACCAATAGCAAATAGTACAGATGTCGTTGTTATTGATGGATTTTTGATCAGCACTCGATATCTCAGTGACAATTCATGGATTAGTATGACCTATGAAACGAAACCTTTGCTTTAGGTGGCTAATTTAGACATAGAACTGGTACAAAAACTAGTTTAAAAGTTCTTCTGTCGTCGTCGTTCTTCAGTGAGTGAAATTTCATCAACAACAACGCCACTTTATTGCTATTCATTAAATCGTTTTCATAAATTCTATATGTTATTTAGATCCGCCATTATTTACTTTTATTAATCACTTTTAATTCAACATTGTGTTAGTATGAAGATGTTTGGATGATCATTCTAATATAGATGCTACGATTTTAATCAATAATGCGTACGTATATTTGCTAGAGCCAATATAACTATATATAACACTAGTGCATAAAAATTTCTAATCAAATTACAGTAATTATTACACTAAAACTTAAAACGCAACTGATAGAAGGTGACGAAATTTTTCTTTGTTTTTCACCCCAACACCTAGAAATACCTTAATAGGCGTTCTTCGGTTCATTAAAAATCTGAGATTTAAAATATGAATTAACAACCATACCATGAAATAAATGTAATCTATAAAATTTTATATGAGAAATTAATTAAACACTCTATTAATTCGAAAATGCACAATGATTATTACCTTCATTTTCGTATTTAAAAAAAAAACATTGTTAGTCAATTAAATAACGAACTGTATCCAAGAAATGGTCTCATAAGTTACACCAGCTCTAGACACCCATACCACCCTTACCGCCACCGGATGAGTGAATGTAGCGTTGTGCCATACCTGAAACACCTTTCTGTCCACGGTACCAGGATACTTCGGGGTGGTTTTCACGATCTGCACGAAGCTCTCGGGCACGTCGACCGCCACCTCCCTCCCCAACAGCACTGGGGTGGTATCGAAACCTGGTGGGAGCTTGTAAGAGGCGTAAACAGCCTCCCTTATGAGCACCGAATCTGTCCTCGCGGAATAAGTGACACCCTCTCTACAATCGAGCAGGGAGTCCTGTCCGTTCGATATCAGGAGCTGGATCTTGTGGTCGGATTTGTTGATGGCCGGTGATATAGACCGTTCGGAGTTCAGGTCGCATTTGGCGGTCTCTGTGGACCCCTTGCTCTTCTTGCTGCCGAAGCTAACGCCTGAGCTGTCGGAGCTTTGGGGCAGGGAGAGGAGGTCTATAGTGGTCTCCGAGCTGGGTCCGGTGTCCACGCTGTGGAGCGCCGTGCTCTGCTTGCTGCCGAAGCTGGTGCCCGACCCGCCTGATGATAGGAGCGGCTCGTCGTCCCGGGTTCGTACCTGGGGCGGCCGTGGTGGCGGGTAGCGGGGCGGCGTCTTGTTGCGTGCTATGAAATTCTCCGGCACGTCCACCGGCATCTCACGGTGGGGGCCTGGAAAAGGTGTTGATTCATTAATAGTTTGTACAGGAATAGTAATAGTAGTAATAATAAAGTTAGACTGGGTATTGGATTATGGAATTAAACATTGTAACCATAGAAACGACGCGTCATAGGTGAGGTGTTATTATTGGTCGACTGCCACTCAGTGATTTACCATAACAATTAATTGATAACAAAGCTAGACGACGCCACAGATCCGCTCACCGCCCTTAGACATGAGATGTTATGACTCGTTTACCCAGTAATTGCGCTTGCAGCGGTGCCCTTTACACCGGAAGACAATAGGGTTTACACACTTCTTATTTGCGGTAAAAATAGGCATCGCAGAGGTACTGCCCCAGACGGTCCCTTGTATAAAGGGCCTACCTCCTACCGACAAATTATGGGGTTTTTTTCATTGGCAAATGAAACTATGATAACAATATTTGCTGCTATTACCGTATGATATTAACAATTAACTTGACTCATATTTATTTTTAAATTAATAAAATAAGCCGACTAAACAGGGTTTAGAAATAGGCAATTTACCTATTGCAACAACATTGTGGTTTTTACTAAATGTTGAGTTAACACGTAAAATACAAAAGGGTAAATCCATAACATGTCACCTATGATATGTTTAGAAAATTTATATACATAAAATATGTTAAAAGTCCTTTATAACTCTAGGTGTGTTGAACTGATTTTATATATAAAGAAACTATTTGTATTATATTGGCTGACCACGCAAATTAAATCATTATTTATTTAAAATTAATAACTTCTCGGTACATCGTGATATGTTATTTTATTTAATTAAACCTAAAGTATTAAAATTAAAAAATGGCATATACCTATATATTTGAAAGACAACACTTATCACCATCCTGCAATACGTTTAAACCAAAACAAGTAGGTACAATAACATTATTTATAACGTCAATGTAGGTCTGCTGACCAAAATATTAATATAAATTGGCCCATCAATAAATCGGGGGATCGATAAACGCACGCGTTACCGCTATAAATACATCGAAACGAAAATTTCTCCAATGACCTAAATAGGATAAGTCGCTCCGACGGTTAAGCGGCCAATTATAGTAAACGCCCTTAAGCTACTGAAACGGACCGTGATTGGGGCCAATTTAGGCAAGACGGATTATATTACAATGCTAAAGCCCCCATTGGCACAGAGTCTGGCAAGCAATGGTGTATGGCTATAAGATTAGCTTCTTGGTGATTTGCTGTGTACATCATTATCGCACAGTGAAAGAATACAACTTATTGTAAGTTATACGATCTTAAGAAAAGCAGCGCGGTATACCGCATCAGAAATGATGAGGTCTGTCAGAGAACCATAGTCACCGATATAGTCCACCGGATTAGGAAGCTGAAGTGGCGGTGGACCGGTCATGTAAGCCGCAGAACTGACTACCACTGCAGTTGGAAATTTCAGTTCGGACGCCCTGAAGCAAAATGTAGCGACGACCTTCGCAAAATGGCCGGTGTGGGCTGGATAAGAACAGCCGAAGATCGTAAGCGGAGGCGTGCATTAGAGGGGGCCTGTGTCTAGTCTTTCATAGGCTGATGATGATGATGATGATGATACCACTCAACTTATACGTCCTTACGGTAAATAAATTTCTATTTTTTTTGGTACTAAAATTGTTAAAGAACACTTCCCTAACAGTATCAAAATATAGTGCAGCTGGAATAACCACTTTTCAATAGTGACTCTAAAAGTACTATAATTCAGACGGTTTTCAAACATTTATGTTTCCTGGAAAATTTTATATGATACATTTCTTGTGACATTATCCTTCTTACTCAAGCACGGGGTTTTATTAACACTGTATAAAGCAATTTTGTAACGGTTGTAGTGTAATTTTTGCCGCCCGGATCTGAAATTAAGTGCCAAAGGGGGAGCTAAGACTACTCGTTTACGAAAAGTGATAAATTTTAAAGTATGCTAACATATATATATTTCTGTAAGTAAACGATATTGTGGTAAAAGCGTGCTTTAAACAGTTCTCAATTAGTTTAATAATTTCTTTTTTATAATAATTTCAAGTACTAGTACGTTATATTTCAACAGATATTAAGTAATTCACAAACACAGTGTATATATAACAAATTACATATTTAAAAATCTCCGAATCACTTCAATGTCGCCTGATTTATTTAGTTACCTACCCACCTAGAAAGTTTAGTTAAAATGTATAGAAAAATCGTTTCCTTCAGCGCTAACAACATAATATTCTCAGAAGGATACGTCAGCATTGTCACTTGAAGGTCAATCCTGTGAGATCTGTCCATTCATCGGAGCCGACGAAGCGTGAGCCTAACTGCAAGAAGACGCGTTAAACTACGCTCACGTCGTAATAAACACCGAGAAGGCTGCTTTTTATAGATTATTTTATAAACGACGATGTTAAAGGTCGATACTGTATTTACAACGAATTGTTTTACAAGAATATTACCCGCAAAATAATAACGCTTTCAGGTTAGGTGCGTTTATTATTCCGGATTCATTTAAATGCGCAGTTCTGATAGTTGTTTTTTTTTATTATTATATAGTTAATATTTTGAAGCCAATGTAAAATTTAATGCCTAAAGAAATTATTATATTATAGCCGAAGTAATACGATAAAAACTTTTTTAAATGCCATAAAAATGTCACAAGTTAAAAGCTAGTTTTTAGGTCTTGTGTAAAGAAGTCCTTTGCTAATTCTACAGATTTATAAATGTTGGCTAGTGCTTTCATTTTATGTCCACTTTTAGTTCAACCCTACCTAGCGCCTTTTCGTATTACTGAACGTCTTAAAAGTAAAAAAACAAATTTTTATTTTCTAAACCATAATAAGATAGAAAAAATTGGGGAAACGAATATAACAGATAAACATTTCTTAGTTAATTACGAGAGACCTCTCTATTTCATCTCCTTCTATCATAACCAATTTAGATTAAAATTATAGTTACATCTCAAAAGTACACTCAAATCTTTTCCTAATAAGAAAACTTCATTCTTTTACCGTTAATAACTGTTGTTGAAAACTCACGGGATACATTAGAAGCCGACTTTTAAATGTCATCTGAAATATTATTTTTTTAACGTTAACTAGCAAACCATTGGCATTAAACCTGTGTACAACTTTTACGGATCGGTACCATCAAAAACTTGACCTGGCTTCGTGCAACGGGCGAACGTTAAGACTTGGCGAACACCTGGCCGAGCTGGATTTATCGTGGCAAGTTCGAAGACCAGGAGAGGACACCGTATCCCTGCTATCAGGTCACCTATTCTACTTCCAAGGCGGTGACCATCCGTCACGAAGCGGCGTGGGATTTCTTGTCAATAAATCCCTTGTTGACAACATGAACTAAAAGTTCAGATAAATAAATTATTTGTAATGTATCACTGACCGGTGTCCGAGGGGATGGAGAGCATGGTGAGCATCTCCGGCTCGTCATCCGGCGGCGGGCGTTTCTCGTCCTCAGCACCCAGCACCACGATGCTCGAGCCGGAACGCCTTCGCGGCCTGGAATTTGTATTGGAACAATCATAAGATTACGATACGTAAGTCAAAGAGGGTGGCGTTGTTATTTTGTTCGTATATATATGATTATTACTCATTATGTTCGGTATGGTATTGTAATATCTTTTATAATTGCACCTATTCAACTTTCTTTTCACCATCCAATCGTAGACGTAGAGAATGCCTTTGTCATTAAATATAAATAAATAATATTTACGTCATTATTTACGTCATATTTTTTTATATGATTATAAGGAAAAGTAACTAATATATATTTTAGGTTAAAAAAAGTCAGTGATTCCGTGAGGCAAAAAATTTAAAACAATAAATTAAAGATAAAGCCTTTTCAATTCAAAAATTCACCTTTTGAACTACCAAAAGCTAGTCATAGAGCAACTTTAGGTAAACTTAAAAAACCTAATTATGTTCATTCCTGGGATGGCTATGGAACCAAGCAGTTCGTTATTGTTTTGTCTTAAGTATAAAGTGGCTAATTAACCGAAAAGTCATTTAACAAAAATAATTATATGTTTATTAAGAGCCTCGAAATATATATAAAAAGTGAACTAAAATAGTAGACAAAAATCAACTTCATAAATCTTATTATCGAAACTACTATAACTTAAGATCAAGAATAAATTTAATCAACACTATATGTCAGGAAACCGTAAAATCTTAACGATATCATAATAGGAAATTGAACAAGTTTTCCGATTGCCGGTTTGATTTCGTTATTAGATCGTAAAATATCAAGGAAATGTGTTCTAGATCCAAAGTTAGAACATTAAACTCTACCAGTAATTTGGAAAATCAAATAGAAATAAAAAAAACTTGCGAAAACTTTAACTGTTTTTACTTAATAACTATTAAGTTAAAAGTTGCAGGCGTTTAATCAGTGTAGTTTGTCCTAATTTACTCTTACAATATTAATAGACGCAACACAAAAGTTAACAAAGTATTTCTTTTTATATTAACAATACCTTCACTTAAAATCGGAATAAACCCGAGATATTTTGTCAGGAGAGGGAAATTTCAGTGTTTTATATAGCGAAAGATCGTTATATCATCACTATGAATTTTAAGCTTTAATTTCAAAAATCATAAATGCTTTTTAAAGACAATTTTTTCCATCCAACAACATTGTTTTTGATCCATTTACAAAGATGCTAAAACGTATATCTGATTTAGATTGAAGCCAAACAATAAACAATATTTTACTTGTAAGTAAAACGTCTTAAACATACAAAGAACGCATGGATAAACAGACAAATAAGGCAACTAGCGGAAGTGATAGTGAAATATCGATCTGTATCAGTGCTCACCCCTCTTGCATTATATCTATCTCTCCCCTAAGAACACAACGATTAATGAGCCGTACGTAGACCTCGCTGCAAACACAATTACGTTTCTCGTATACCGACGAAGATACAAAATGTGTTTGTTTGTTAGCTTATATATGTATATAATTGTTTAGAAGAACATATTTTATTATAGCATTTAGTATTAAGTCCGAAGCTATCAGAAAATTTAATTATGTAAATCTACTTTGTGTTTTCTTAACCACTCAAATGAGTACATTGGCATGGCTCATTTAATATAAGCTTCGCTACATATAAAAAAATAAACATTTGTCAAATCTTTCAAAAATTATTTATTTAAAGATGCTTTGCGCGAGATTAATAAAATAAATAATACCTGCTCCTCGTCTTTGGCTTAAAACTGTTACAAATCTCAATCGGTACCAGAAAGTTTTCAATTAACCAAAAATATTTTAACCAAAAAATATACGAGACTCTTTTCGGAACATTCTGTAAACTTTTTCATGTAAAAAAGCTTGCGATGTTTAGTTGAAATTGGATAATACCATACTTCTATATCATCCTATCCTATCAACTTCTATATCATACATCGCCCATTAAATTTATCAAAAATATTCTCATAACACGTACAATCCAAAAGCAAATAACTCATACTGGGGTAACATAACTGAAAGGAAACAGGTTAGGCATGAGGCAACAGACAGACGGACGCACCGGCGCGTGCAGTCATGCACGCTTATGTAACGGATCTTTGTAATTTCAAATGCGTCTTTGTACAATCGCATGTTTAGCTTCTTTTTTGTCTCGAAATACTCTCTTTTTATTCTTTTCTTTTGTACATAACGCCGACTCGAAGAAAACACAAATTTTTAACGCCTCAGCTTATATAACTAGATAAACGAAAATTATGCGAACGTCTTAAGGTACGAAAAAGGTTCTCACTGTTAGGTTTAAACTCTATTCGTCTAATAACAGAAAAACAGAGGACGATATCTTTAAATAGTCCACTACATTAAAAATAAACCAAAATTAATATATCTCACAAAAAAACTTGTAAATTATCAATCATTGTGTAATCATACAAATGTATTACAATCTAATAAAAACTTAAAAATTTGTGATCCGCTAATACAATAAGCTCATCGCTTTATTACGTAACTTTTATGGTTCAATTAGGTAAAACAAACTTTTTTGTATTCCATTATAACATTAAGATTAGAATTCGAGAAAAAAACGTGGGGCAAAACGAATTATTATTATTATTTTATTAAAGATAGAAAAAACAATAAGAAATAAAAACAACAAAATAGTTTATTAAAATATATTCAGCATTTAGTGGTTTGCATTTGTAGACCAAATTCATAAATACTATATTTTTCCAATTCAAAACATATATGCTAAGGTAAAAGAGATATATATCCCAAATTATTAAGGCGTTGCTAATGGATATTAACAAACAAAGCGGGCTTATTCTAGCTTATCCTAACTTTCGATTGCCCGACTTTATGGCGCTCTTAAAGACAGCCCTGGCACATACGGCACTATTCAAATTATTTCAGCCGCTGCTTGAGTAAAATGTAAGATTTAATATATCTGTATATGTTCTGTGTATGCTCCCAAGTTCTTAGTTATATACTCAGTGAATTACAAGCCGAACACAGCTTCTAATTCACTTGGTATTAGCTGAATGTAAGTTTAAGGCCGATTTACTGGTATCAGACATTTACTACCAAAAGAATAAACTTTATTTCCAAAAGGATAGACGATGGACAGATTCGATGCCATTAAATTGATGCAAATTCTATTTTTATATAAAACACTACACGTGTTATAGTTAAATTCGAACTTGAGTCCCTTGTTTTGTTAGGCAAGGCGTTAGCATTATAGACTCACGTTGTTATCAAATATTTTTTTACTTTAGCTTTTAGCCCTTGTCTGTTAAAAAAAATAAGGTAGTTGTTAAGGAACGTTTGTGTGTAAGCATATTATTGCTGTAATGAGTACATCAATGATAACACACACACAGGTAATGAATTGTTCGCTCCAGCCTATTTCAATATGAGAAAAATATATCGTTTTGTATTCTAATTTGTAAAGAATTTATTGAAGAAAGAAAAAAAATAGTCCCGCTGAGATTATTGCGCCGGTTCCTCTCAGGTCTGAGGCTTCTATTTCAGAATCGGTGGTGGATTAATTGACGATTAATAAGAGAGTGTAATGCTTTTATATTGAATAAAGATATTTGACTTTGACTTTGAAATTAATTTTAAACATATAAATAGTAACTTAATATATAAACAGTAAAATGTTTTAATAATACGAAACACAATGCTCGTGATTTCGACGGTAGGAGTCTTATAGATCATAGGAGAGGATAAATTCGTTCCGACTGGCGAGTTGTAGACTTATGGGGATCAAGTGATCACGGAACAAATTTCAATTGTTAGAATTAAATGAAGTTACATTAAATAAGAAACAGACAGACACAAAATCTAGATTAGGCATATGAAATTTGTTTTTTCATATAAAAAGATTACATTATTGATATTAACACTAGGTAATCAATAGGTTTTGTAGAGAACATTAACCATCAGTCTATTTCCTATCTATCTTTAAGTTAATTTTAAGGTCTTTTCCTTTGTTTATTTATTTATGCATGTTCTGTTTGCTCTATTTAATTAAGGGTCTTCTGGTCTAGAAATTTAAAAAATCGATTTTTTTTTTCATATTTTCATAGTTTAACTATTTAAGAATATGTCTACGAGAGGATTTTCCCAAATTCAAATTATTTCCGGAGAAATAAGTATTTTGCTGAGCAGGCATCCAAACCGGTTGGGCTGTAACTAATCGAACAAAAGACATAATGGGTTCTCCGACTACCTGAATCTATATTTCTTAGTAAACCCTTTTGTTCCGTTAATACAATAACTCTAGGTGATCTGTGTCTTTTATATTCAGTATTCGCTTACATCCAGCTGCTAACAGTTGAATTTTAACCTGTAAACCACGTGAACGTATGTGCTTGAGTGAAATAAAATATTTTGAGTAATTATTTAATTATAAAGTATAATATATTTAATTATTAAATTATAAAGCCAATTTACGAGAGTTTATCATCAGAAGAGTTATTGACTCGATGTTTGGGTTCAGAAACTCAAAATAATAATGAGTCTCTAAACTCGCTGATATGGACTTTCGCTCCAAAGCATATCCATGCCGGGTCTCAGATCATTGAAATTGCAACATTTATTGCTGTATGTATTTTAATGAAGGCTTTATACCGATATTGAAGATAATGACGATTATGGGAGTGAAAATTGGTCCAGAAGCGCATGCATTTGCTATCAGACGAGACAACGCCCGGATTGACCGCTCCGAGATACGAGCATCCAGCGCATCAAGGAGGCCAGAACTGCTCGAATAGAAACAGAAACGCCGAAAATAGTTTTTCGAATTCGAGGAAGGTCCGATGTAGAAGCAGGAATGGCAGATTGAATAAATGTAAGTTAAAAATATAATTTTATGACTTAGACTGCAACAATTTTACTTTAAACTTTAAACGCGTTTTTCTCAGAACTGTCTTTTTGAATCTGATACCCACGATTCTCAGGTTCTGCCGAACCGATTTACTTGAAATTTTAAGAGAGTCTTCTTTAGGGACTTGTCTACGTCCGGAACTACGGCCATCCTCAAATTTTCATTTTACTAATTTTAACAAATCGAAGAATGTTCAAAAAAGTGGTACAAAATTTTTTTTTTCATTAGGCAGTCGCCATTTTGTAAAAAATTTTTTGTAACTTTTCCGTAGTTCCAGACATTGCGACATTATTGTAGATTGATAATCTTTTTATTTTTGATTTCAGATTGCTAGAGAGTTAAAATCGTGGGTATGGTCACGCACCAAATTTTTGAGACGCCCCACTCCATCAGCTGATAACTAACAGAATTTTGATTTTTTTTAACTTTTTTTGTATTTTGTATGCTTCCAATGTGAATAAATGATGTATAAAATATTGATGAAAAAATATTGCTTGTTTTTTTACAGCACTTCAAAAATTACCTAAAATTCATGTCTCTAGACCAGAAGACCCTTAAATTAAAACACTGAACACACTGACACATAATTATATTTTATTTACATATATATATAAAAATGCGCAAATCGCAGTTTAAATAACAACACCGACATAAACTGACATCTTTTTAAGGTACCCAGTTCATTCGATGTTACATCACACAAAAACATCTTGGTTGTCCGCAACAACGTAATAATTTTTTGCCATCATTAAAGCGCGGCACAAACGCGGACCGCGAATCGAATCTCCGGTTAAATCGTTCGGTTTAAGTGAAAGCGGATTAATAGAGTGAGCCGCCGGAGCGTGAAATTTAAGCAAACTTGACCTCGGGACAGTACACTACATTATCTGCGGTAACGATCCAATGATCCGGGAACAACCACAGCGAAGCGAAATCGTAAAGAAATCAATGGTACTTTTATGTGCACATGCTTCTGCTGAGTAATAGAGATTAAACGACGTTATATATCGACAGCTATAGTATTGGTAACACGAATGTGACATAACTTTTTTTTATTTAGGTATCATCATCATCATCATAATCAGCCCTTATCAGTCCACTGCTGGACATAGGCCTTTTTCAATGAGCGCCATCCCACCTGTCGGGTGTCGACCAACACTCCTTTCAGCTTTCCTAAACGTGGTCTTCACTCTAAAACCATTCTTCCTCCATTCTTTGGACCACGTGAACGGCCCACTGCCACTTCAACGAGCTAATCCTAATTTAGGTAGGACCTTTAAAAATATTAAGAAATTATTTATTCATTATTTCCTTATACACTGATATAACCAAATACTAGTAGTTCAAACTTTAGGTATAACATCGATGTTTTAAATACTAAATGATCGAGAAGATCCATGCGTCAGGTGTACATGTATAAAGTTGTCTTACCCATCTTTCGAAAGCAGTTAAGCCTTTTGGGTTGGGAGTTCAAATGCCTACAGATCTATTCAAAAAGTAAATATCTCATTGAAATGAATTAAATGGCGATACACGAAGACTTCAGATAATGACGGTAGAAGAATCATCTCGCCTTTAATTAAAAATACATTAAAATAACTAATTATCAAATTTTAATTAGTTTGTGACCAAGAATTGCATGTCCTTTTCACTGATACTATATAATTGTGCAATTAAGAATATTGATCCCATCATTGAAAAAAAAAATGGGGGAAAGAATAAATTCATCTAAAATATGTTCTCAGTTTACATAATAAGCGCATTTAATCCAAGCATTTTCGTTAATCTACCTGTAGACATATACTTAACTTGTCCGCCAGATGGAAAGCGGTATCATTTTGGTTCGTAAAATTATAAAGATTTACTAAAAAGTTTAAGAACCTTTAAAAGTCTTAAGATTATTGCCAAAGTTTTCTTAGATTAACGAAAAAAATAGAAATCACGAGTATTCTACTGGTTTAATCTGTATAAAGGTTTAATTAAAAATAAACAAAATTTATTTATCCGTTATTAAGCGATATTCCACATGAATCATTGGTTATTTTAAAAGCTTTTTCAATCTATATACTCGTAGAATTGTAAATAGTTATAAGTACGTTTAGAACTCGTCCAGTATTCAACTAATTGATCTAGAATTAATATGAAGGTAAAGTTGTATTTAATTCGAATAAATACAGAAAGATCATATCAGAATGCTGGCATAATTCAGAAAACAGACTATCAAACCTTTAATACTGAAGCTTTAAAATATTATCTAGCTTAACGTAACAGAACTAAATACATAATAAGATCACATCATAGCTTGAATAGCTTTGTCATTGAACGTTCTAAGCAATTCTTAAAACTAATTGAATGTTAAATTTAATACAATCATTCAGCGTCTTGACAACGACTAAAGACTCAAATACTAGTATAAGATTACTGTCAACATGCCATCATCGTTAGGCAGCTTTTGTCACCCGACCATTCTCGCACCTCGGCCTTATCAACTCGAAACAGCATTACATGCGATATAATAATTAGATAATAAATATTCAGTAATATATTTTATCAGTAGCGCGATTGTAACAGCTCGATAATATGACATCAGATAACGGTATACAAGAATCCCGAATGATATTTATATTGGAGCTTACCTGTGTCCATGAAAGACTTTACTCGACTATTTTCTGCACTGTGCCATATTCAAGTCTGGTAAAATCAGAACTTTTGCAAATAATAAAATAAATTATAAAAAATTACTTCTATATATCGACTTATTTTCAGATATTTAGGAGACTTGACTGATTCTAAATACAAGATTTGAATAGAATAATAATAATAACGTTATACATAGAATCCGAATGAGCCTATTTTTATTCTTTGAATTATTGTTCATCGAAGATTTACACAAGACTAATTTTTATTGGAACTTTCAAAGTTATATAAAATTTTCCATTAAAACTTCTTTAAATAATAAGTAAAAAGTCAAAATGTATAAATAATATACCTTTCATGAGCATCGCAGCATAATGTAGGCGTAACCGATATACGTGAGAGGCAATGACAAACATCAAATGTGAGGGCGTAACCGGAATACGTGGCCGGAAATTGATAGGAAATAAAGTAATTTGTCCTTATTGAAGTAAATAATTTATTCAAACGTTTGAAGAACAGTTAGAAGTGCAACAGTTTAGAAGTGCCGTGAAAAAGATTAATTTTTAATCATACAAATACGTTCTGCATAAATAACCGTGCTCAGTACTTATCCGTATTAATTTTCTGGTATGAAGACATAAATAACTGTGCGGAATAAATATCTTTTGATCATTCATTAAATACGAAATGCAAGGGCACACAGAATCATGATCGAAACTGTTTAGCCCTACCTAATTTTATACGACACTGATGGTATCTTTTAGAAATAGAAAAAAATTCAAAGGCTACTAATGATACAAAGAGGAAATATTTGTTTGTTTGTTCTTCATGTGCAGGCTCGAAATTACTAAACGGATTTGAATTATTCTTGAGCATGTAAAAAGCTATATTGTTATTGAGTAACTAAAGCTACACTGTATCTCAGGAAGATCCATTAAAAATTAAAAATAACACAGGAAAAGCCGTGGACGGACTGCTATTATATGAGTGTATACAACTGTAACACAATCCCGTAATTAATGCAATATTTTAATCAGAAATAATAATTAACAAGCCAGCTTAAAACAGACACGAGAGATATGCCGTAATACAACACGGGCGAATGTTGCGTATCTAACACGCCAGACAGACGAACAATGTGTGTATATGTTAATTCGTGCACACGGCGTTTGCTTACTATACGTTGTATGTCAGTATTAAATGTAGGAAAAAGTAATGAATTTAGGACCCGTCGTTTGGAAATTTTTATTTTGCGACAATATGAATGTATAATGACCGCCTCCGTGGTCTAGCGGTATAAAGCAAGGTTTTTATAAACCGGAGGTGGAAAAAAACTTTGTTTTATCATTGTTTTTTGGTTGGTTAGGACAATTTGGGTCAATCACCTAGTTGCCTTAAAAATAATGTGATAAATGCATCGGATGGGCATGTAAAAAGCCGGTCCAACCACCGACAAAGCATTGGACCAGCGGGTGGGGTATGGCCCAAACCCGCTTAATGGAGAAGACGTGCATTCAAGATGGCGGTAAAAAAATCAAGCAAATGTCACTTAACAAGTATCGAATATAGATAAACAGTATTGACTTATCATGCAATATTTGCTGTATCCTAAAGTAGAACTGTCAAACCATACATTTAGCTAGCTGATGTAACCACTACGCATACAACAAAGTCAATAATTATGCTTAATGTAAAATACTGTGTAATACCTAATTTTATTGCGTAATTAATGTGAGAAAAATAAATTATTATTATTATTATTATATATATATTAATATCAGTGTCATAATTTTGTACACAGCAGAGAAAAGTCGAAAGGACATCTTTAGCAAGGCAACAACAAAGCTTCTAATGGATCCGGTCATGTAACAAATAGGTTTCTTCAAGTTCCATTACTCTTATTGTATTGAAATCCCGCTTCTCTTGCAAGTACTACAAACGTGAAGGTTTGTAAAAATGTATGGATATACAATTGGCTCTTTCATGCCAAAATTACTTAAATGATTTTAATTAAGCTTCATCATCATCATCAGCCTGTATAAGTCCACATCTGGACAAAAGCCTCCCCTTCTTCATTAGGGGGTTTTATTATTATTTCAATTAAGCATAAGTTATTGAATTATAGGGTGAATTATTGGAAATTTGACAATAAGTGTCAAATATGTAGACAAAAACACTAGATGACTAGACGAATTACAAAAGAAAAAGTTATTTATTACTGATTTTACTATAAAACTGCATAAATATAGATTTAAGATTTTGAAAAAAAATAAACATTGATTGGAATAAAGGAGGCTTTATTTTTATAATACATAAAAAAATCAGCCAACTACTGGAACTTGAGCGGACGGCGTTTAAACCGTTTAAGTTATACGAGTATAATGTACAATGAAAATATATAACTTAAATAGTCATGCAAAAAAGCTCATTGTCGACGGTATTAACGAAAACCATAGCGATCCATTTTGTTTTTCAATCACCACGGGGGAGATACCGCAGGGATTCTATTCAATTAGTTGCAAAAATATCGCTGAACAGAATGTTTGCAAATAGTCACCTAATCACTACATAGTATAAAACAAAGTAGCTTCCTCTGTCCCTATATCCCTATGTATGCTTAAATCTGTCAAACTACGCAACGGATTTCGATGTGTTTTTTAAATAGATAGAGTAATTTAAGAAGAAGGTTTATATGTATAACAAATGCTTAAAACTGCAGGCTTATTTTCTATCAGTATAGCTCCCGTGCGAAGCAGGGACGGGTCGCTAGTTTGATAATATAATCATTTAAAACATTGTATCCTCATCTATCTAGATGTGCTCATACTAAACATACTTTCGCACCGCACCAACTTTGGAAGAGAATCCTTTAGCAGGTTTCCGCGGCACTAATTAAATCTAAACTTACAAGGAGCCGAGCGGGCAATCCCGGTAACAAAAAACTTCCTAAGTGAAGGCCTCCAACTGCAAGGTACGTCTTGACCTGGATACGAACCCGACCCGTCCGACCTCAAGGAACTCTTACACGGGTAATCCCATTTGTTTACACTTCCATTGCGTAACAGGACGTCTGTTTATTCAAGTTACATAATGCTACGTCTACTCTTTTTTTTAAATATGGGAAGGGGTGAAGAATATGACTAAAAATCTTTGCGAAATCTACTCTAAAGAGTTGTGAGTTTTTTACAAAACAGTAAATTGATATTCATGTGTATTTTAAGTTAATATTTTAGGTAAAGTCAAGTCAGGAAAAGTTATGAAATATGTTTATGGTCATAATTGAAGACTAAAAGTGTTATATATTTCAGAATATCGGGTTTCGCACTGCAAAAAGGTGTTTTTTGACTTAAAAAAAAACTTAAAGATGCAACTGATTATAAAAAGAATACCATATAGATAAATTGCGACTACTGCAGGTAATAAATAGTAGTTACATATTTTAAACCATACGTTTCTGATTTTCTTAACTTCGTAATATAATTTTAGTTTTAACTCTGCAACGTCTAAAGTATTTCATTAAACGTAGAACGCGATATAACTAACAGAAGAGTCAGTATACACTAAAACAACTCTGTATCAAGTACGCGTGTATATAGTATCCATAATGATGTATACGGCCCACATACTGGCACAATGCGCATTGTAGTCCCATGTTTGGACTTCCCACACCCTTCCGCTTGTTTGGATAGGCCGTTGCTGACTTTGAAGAGTACCTGAACGCTAGTGCTCCACGCGACCGCCGTAACGTGGTCACGTGACGTAAACATGCTGAGAAGCGAAGTCACGTGACTTTAATATACTAAGAAGTGAAGTTAGGTTCACGTGACTTTAGTAATATACTAAGCGAAGTTAGTCACGTGTCTGGACAGCAATGTGGATAGATGGGAACAAACTATCCCGTTGCAAGGAAACTGCAATGTACATTATTACTGGACTGTCAATCAGTGATTGAAATCTACGTGAAAATCTATAATATGAAAATGATTTACAGAATGTAAACTTCTAACCGAACAACGCCTGAACTTAATTGGTATTTTTTTTGGTTTAACTCATTGGCCAAGGTTGGTTTTTATGGCAAAAGATACCCTAAAAACAGCCCTCTTTATTTTTCCAAATATAGGTTTTCTAACCAATATGTAGAGTCAATTTTAATTTCCTTGCTATTCGATACAGTTCATATTAAATAACAAGAAATTTGCCCCTATTATAAAATAGATGATTGGTGACGTTAACACCAAACCCGAGTTTATATTGGCTTAACTTTAAATTGAAATGTCGAAATGAAAAGTATTAACTTCACGTGACATGGACGCACTAAAACACGTGTCACGTGAATCTAAGGGTGGGGGATAGAATCCGTCACGTGACCTAGGTGAACGATTATAGTGTGCTGGATCGTTAGTTTCGCTTCTAGGAACAGGCATTATACACCAAATTATTATAATTCGTCTATAATGCCTGTACATATGCATTACAGCAGCTTTAGCATTATTTTGATGAGACTTATGCCATATGTTATAAACAAATAATCAAATTTCATTGAGGTTTTCAAATTAGCCTACCATTAATATCTGCCAATCACCAAAATGTCTAAAAAGTAATATGATCTATGCGTCGGATGGTCATGTAAAACGTACTCACGCTGACCAACCCGTGTTGGGATCCACCTAATGGAGAAGGTGTCATTAGGGAGGTGTGCATTAGGGAGCTGTCAGCAGTGGTAACAAGGCTGACGGTGCATAAGGAGGTATGCTGTGCAGCGTCGCATTGAATATCATCACAAGATGATTGAAGATTGCTATTAACAGACGTGTCTGATTGAAATCTCAAAAATTTACAAGATTCTTAAGAAAGTTGTCTAAAATGAAAAAAGTAATGCTTTTGCGATATGCGGCCCTTCGTTTAATACATCCAAAGAACACCAAAACTTTATATACGGTTTGGAAATAAGTATATATAAGAATTTTATACATATAATCAAATATTCATAGCCTATTATGTAGATATTGTAGATAACTCTTACGAGTCTAAAAACAAGGACATCATCCACTGATTGCAATTCTATTAGAAACTATTAGTAGCTATGCACCTGCGACTACGAGAATCGATCGTATCTATGTATATATATTGGCCACTTGTTAGCATTTTAGTGTTACTATGCCAAATTTACATGAAAGCCAACTTTTATTAACGTTGAACCTCTTAGGGACACCAATTAGTTCTTGTTTGTATTTGAAACAAAACCACTAGACAATAACTAATCAAAATATGTTCTCTTTTACACATAAGCCGATGATATTTATGGTTTTCTAAAAATTCAACATAGCTTGATCGTTTATAAGGCCCTTGTTTTGTGCTACGATAATAGTTATAATATACGTATATTTATTTTTAAGCGTGAACGATAGAATAATAAAAAAATATGAAACTTGTAAATGCCATAGCATTAGCTAACTTAAAACGTTACAACATTTGAGGTTAGATAAAGTTCTTTTAATCTTCAGAATTCTGTACAATGCGAACCTCGCTGTAAAATTTATACCTTCAACAATATTAAACCTAACCAGAACCGGAAATTGTAGGAATCTATAATAAAGATGTATTAAAAAGGTAACATACTTCGCAATCAGCGCGATTGCAGGTCACCTGTCATGATGCTTAGTCATTAATCATTATCTAGCGGCCGTTATTGACCCGGTTACTTGTGCACTTATCACATAGAGCCAAGGAATACACGCCATTTTTGTTCAACCGCAGAACAGGTAGAGCAGGTTCTACCGGAAACGAGGTCTATGACGACGTTTCCCGAAAGAGATAGCATTAATACTGGCCCCCTCTCGCAATCAGCTGATCGCAAGATAACCTCGGTATTCCGATTTGATTGGACCAAACTGACACGACACAGTCGGGGTCAATGTTATTAGGTTTGATTAAGTACAACTTTTTTCTAAGTTCCCACGTTTCAGTTATCGCTCGGCTGATAAATTGCTGGTTTACTGAACATTGTCTACTTTAAGACCTGCAATCTTAAAGTTCGCAGAAATAAAATATCCTAGTAGTGTACAACCACCAACACATACCAAGCTGAAGTCGCGTTTTTTTTAAATTCCTGTTGGCAAATTAAGTTTCAATTTCTTACGAATTAATAAGCGAGATAACTGCGGGTACGTCACACACTCTCAAAGAACAAAGTGCAAGTATGGTGCTGTCTACTTGGGCATGAAATAGAAAAAAAGAATAAATAGTAATAATATATACCACGACTATTTTGAGACAAATATTTAGTATTAAAATCACTTGTACAAGACAACTGGACATAATTTCTTTGGTTCGTAGTGAAAGTCGCGTGAGGAGAAACATTCGAAACGTGTGCGCTTGACGTGGGAATTGGAAAGCGTAATTCGGCGAACGGATGGATAGGTGTGGTCGGTTTTAATAATATTTCGGATAGATATACATTTACAATGCATTTTATTGTATTAAAAAAAGGAAGCAATACGAGATGAGTATATACTAACTGATAACATGTTGCGGAAACGCCTAAATCTCGACTTATAGATAAGTCAAACATAACATTTATTTAATTTTTAAAAGACCGTCTTACGAGTGAATATTTAAGAGTGATAAATTACTACAACGGTATGCAAACGTTGCTTCGAGATCAAATTATATTTATTAGTCATGATATATGCACTAACAACACATCTTACTTATTGAAACAAACTATATATAAATTGCTGTTACGTACATCAGTGTACGCTTACCATTGGTATATCAGCTTTTATTTTATTGCCTACTGATGCCTGACGAAATTTGGTCACCGACGACCATGCACATCGGCAATACCAGGGTATCACTAACGCGCTGCCTACCGTAAGACACAGAATGTTACGTCTTGTTTGCCCAGTAAATACGCTGGCTACGGTGCCCTTCACACTGGAATACGGTTGTGTTATTACATTGCAGAAATAGGCACCGCCCCAGGCAGGCCCCCTCTAAAAGAGGACGTACTACCTCTAAAGATCAGCATTAATATTATTGACAATGATTACACAAGTATACATTGTACACTATATCTATGAGATAATATTAATGATCACTAAATAACGATGTAAACAATTTTATCAGAAACAGAAGGAAAATGTTCTAAAAACATTATCTTGATAGCTACAAATATTTTTTTACTAAGTAGTACGTTTCAAGCATTTTATAGCGTAGCCGTTCGACTTTCAACTGCAATCATGTTCCCATTGGCATCGTAACTCAATTATCTGCTAATTATATCCAATAAGGTAGAAACTTAACGAGCGGGTCAACTCACTTCCCGCACGAAATGGAGCACAACTGATACTAAAGAAACTACTTTAGCACTAACAATCTGTTCGACTGTTTTACCACCTGCTAGATTTAAGAGATACTCTAATTCTTGAATTACTTAGCTTAGGTAATTGAGATTCTTTGAAACATGTCCTATGGAATATATCAAGATTAAGTTCGTGGAAGGGTAACTTATTTTAAAACGAAACCTATTTGATGGTAACTTATTAGTTATGGGTTTAGTTACTTTTATAGAAGTGCCTAATAAATAAGCCAGTACTTCACATACTACCTTGCATAAGTATAGAGGTTGACTATTGTAATTATATATATAAAAGAGATTTCCACCTCTTTTATATATACAGATTACAATAGTCACGATATCTCTGTTATTGATTCATCACGATATCTCTGGAACCATAAGGCGTAACGACTTGAAATTTAGTAAGAATATTCCTTTCGCCGAGTAGATGTCAAGTTCGGGGTTGCTAGTAAATAATATACTCAAATTACCTTTTCAAATTATAAAACGCTATATTTGCTAAAAAAATTTAAGATACATAAAATTCTAAATAAAAGTTTAGGATCAAGCGGACATTACGGAGATCAAACATGAAACAAAATACCTGCCTATGGGTTCGGTTAACGCAAGGTGTTTCATCAAAGTGCCTACAACGCTTCCTTATGTAAGACAGTTTTATAGTGCCTAACTGGTCAGTTATATGTAACAAATAAAGAACAATTATGCACTTTATGCGTACAAAGCGATACCAAATATCAAGAGACTTGCGGAATTAAATAACCGAACGCAAAGTTGTGTCGGAGTCAGCGTTACATACAATTCACTATTTTTATGCATAAGGAAAACCGCATATACGTCAGACACACAAAGCGGAATATTTTATATATAGCTAATGAATAATATATAAAAACCCCAATTAGTCACAGTAAACAAAGCTAGGGCAATGAGTTAAGGTTAAAAATTGTGACTACATAGAGAATGAAAGTGTTCGTTGCCCTTTTAAACCTTTATTTACTCTAAAACTAACAGTATCACAATGAAATTAAAAAAAAAACATTGGACATGGACAACAGACCTTTCCGGTGCCGTTTCTCCACTGCCAGTGCTTTCCTCACACAAGGTGAAGAACTTGCACAACAACAATTTCCTATACATATAACTTTCTTCACCATCAATACACACACAGCGTAAACACTACACTTTTAAAAAAACAACGTTCGTTATTTAAACTGTTACTAAAAGAACGCGTTATTAAAAAATATAACTTTTTTTTAATATCACAGAGACAACGCCGTCACAGGTATGCCAGTGACACTGTCCGACTAATTGTTTCAGCACAGATAACGAAGTCTGATAAACGGAGCCAATGACGGGCGGCGGTTGCGTGACGTGTACTAGGCGGTAATGCGATTTACTTGGATTTACATTGCACGACACGTACACAACTATTATTGATTTTATTGCGCTCCGTTAACGGCTAAGAGATAAGGGGATGTCATCATGCCAATATAATAAAAACATCTAAGCAGCATGAGGGAAATGCCCAACAAAATACCAACCATCATATAGTCAAAGTAAAATTAAAATATCTTTAGTTAATATTAAGGCATTACATTTTCTTATTTAGCATCGAATAATAATTTAAAAATACAACTTTGGGTCCCAGATCCCAGGATAAAACTGCCATTTAAGTTGAACGAACATTTCTAAACATTTTCAAAGTTAAAATTTTGCGAGGAAACCGTAATAAGTTCTATACCAAGTCATAGTAGATGTGTCAATTATAAAAATAGCGGAAGCACAATATGGACATTAATTTCGAAACATCTGACTAGGACAGAAGTGACTCATTTAGACCAAATTCCAAACATACTGATAAGTGGCTCTACGTTAAAGTAGCAACTGCCTCCGTAGCCTAGTGGTATAGGCATGTGGCTTAGAAACAGGAGGTCGTGGGTTCGAATCCTGCGGGACTCAACAAATTTTCATTATTGTTTTCTAGTTGGTTAAGGTAATTTGGGCCGATCGTACAATTGTCTGAAAAATAAGATGATCCATGCGTCGGATGAGCATGTAAAAAGTCGGTCTACCCGCCAGCCGACATTGGACCAGCGTGATGGGATACGGTCCAAAAACCCCCCAATGGATAGGGTGTATTAGTGGAGGCCTATGTCCAGCAGTGCACTATCAAAGGCTGATGATGATGATGATGATGATGATGATGACGTTAAAGTAGCCGGTTACCTTATTGAAAGTAGAAGGCTTGACGAAACAGCTAGACAAACAAGGTAACCCTTGAGGTAACCGTAAAACCATAATTTAATGGAAAATTTCATAGTTGGATATAATTTTTTTGCTAAACGCAAAACCATTGTTACGATATAGTAACTAGAACGATTTTCTATCCTATGAATGGCTAACTAATAAAATAGTGAACCAAAATGTATTTGTATTCTATTCATAAGTCTATTGAAGAGTTATTTGAATTTAAAATATTTAATAAACACTTCCTTATTTTCCAGAGGACGTGAATAAACTACTGCATTCCTATTTAAAAGACATCTTCGCCAACGCAATTACTGGATAAACGAGACATAATATCCTATTGCTGGGAACGGACTTGTGGAGTCATATGCTGCACTTCGTATGGGCAAACCATATTATTATTACGGCCTCCGTAGCCTAGTGGTAAAGGCGTGTGCTTTAAAAACGAACCAAGGTTCGAATCCTGCGGGGACTCAACAAATTTTCATTGTTGTTTCCTAGTTGGTTAGGGCAATTTGGGCCGATCACCCACTTGTCTGAAAAGTAAGATGATCCATGCGTCGGATGGGCATGTAAAAAGTCGATCCACTCGCCAACCCGCTTTGGTGGGATGCGGTCCGAAAACCCCCTAATGGAGAAGCGTGGGGGGCCTATGTCCAGCAGTGGAGTAGCACAGGCTGATAATGATGATGGAAGCATATCACTTAGGTAAATGTCTTGCCCGACCTATCGTTACAAACAAAATTATAATAAAAAAAATTATTTAGGTTCGGGAACTAATCTACCCCTAATAATCACAAAGGCTTCAAGAATTAAACAAAAATTAGACGTTAAGTCTCATAGGACGGGGACCGAAACTATTGTCCCAGAGCGGTCATTAACGCTAATTGAGGTTGCCTCGCCAATGATCCCCTCATCTAACGCGAACAGTAGACATTTCCTTACAATAATTTAAAAATATTTTCAGTCATTATTATTTATTTATTATAAATGGCTTACCAACATTTACAATATAAACTGAAGATAAACTAAACTCTATATATATGTATTTAAATTATAGGTAACAGCGTTTCAAAACAAGCTACTGATTATTTAAGAGTACACGGATCCAGATACGTTGGAACATTTTAACCTTAACTTAATACTTCTTACAAAATATGTACAAAAAATTGAATATAGTGTTATAAAAAAAGTTTTTACATTGTTAAATAATTAATTTTTCTATTTTATTTTCTCTTAACACAAGTTCCTTACCGTGACATTGGTAACCCCTTTTTGAATGCTCAGCTTTCAGCATAGTTCTAACATAAAATAATTTATCAAATTTGTATATGTCATGATACTCGCAAGATTTTTTCGTATTAACTTATGAGTACTGCCTGTAAAAGGTCGATCAATTGACGAATCGGTGACCTCGAATTACTAGGTCGCTTTTTAAAAAAAAACGCAGCAGCTACCAGGCTATAGAACTTGCTTAAATTCCCCGAAAGAGCAAAGCTGAAAGTAAAACTTGCCTTGTCACCACCGAAAAAGGAAACCTACACTACATACACGAGTGTATTAATAACAATACAATTGACAGTCTCAAATAGCTCTACACAAAACGCCAATCCCGAGCAAGCGAGTGTTTTGTAATTGACGGAGATGCCTGGCCGGGGTCCATTGATGCCTTTAAGCGGACTTAATTGAAATTTGGGCTGACTCCACTCTAATAGCACGATAGGAGATCTCGATGGAAACCGGATGGAAACAGGTCTCGGTAGCTGTTTTCTGTTGTACTTTGATGGTGTCTTGTTTATTTTAGCACTGTACAATTATACGTTGGTCAACAAATTCAATTAGTAAGTAAACATTTTATTATCTCGATTTATATGTTTTAGATTAGGTTTTGTTTTTAATTTTATTCATACGTTGTTGACTCCAACCCACAAGAATATACAGAGAATCGCTTATATTAAAACGAAGTCGAGGAAAGAAAATTTGCTATTAATAAATACTAACAATTGATACAAGCATGTATTTTAATTCATAAACAACAAAAAAGCTCCACCACTCGCTATTTCAATAATAATTGGCCACAGTTTATCCATAATTGAACATTTAATTAGCATACAATTTCTAATCGGTGATTCATTCCATCATAAGTGAACATGCTCTTCACGATAACATTCATATTTTAACTAGTTTTTCATGTTTAATGAAATACATACAATAAGAAATATAATAAATCTGTGATAATATTATAGACGGATAAGATTTGTATTTTTGTGTGTATGTTTGTAATGAATTAACTCAAAAACTACTGTTCCGATTTTAAATATTCTTTCATCATTCACCTTGAGGAGAATAGGCTACTTTTCACCAGAGAGAAATGTATTTCAGTGAAAAATCTAAAAAAATCATGGACAGAACAACTTATTTATATTATACTAGCAGTCCGTCTACGGCGGACGTTTCACATAAACAACATCTTCGATACACTCCATTATTATTTAGCAGCCTGTCTGCCGCCGGAAGCGGATGCCAGATTAAAAGAAAACTTTCGTTATTAGCCATGCGATGGGTCGCGAACTGGGAACACGTGTCAAGGGTCATTTGTACAGTCAAAGCAGAGCCCAATTAAGTTAATCGCCTCGGGGAGACATTTCATGTGTAATGTCTGTGTTGATGTTTCGTTGCCCATTTATTGTACGTAATAAAATCTTTTTTTGATGTAATTGTATGTCTTTGATGTAATTTATGTTTTATGGGCTTTCAGTATTATTATATCTTTATACAATATATTTTCACCGCCTAAAGATTTAGGTCAAATTTCAAATCTTATATGCTTTAAGTACAATTTTAAGCCTGTCTTGTCAGTCACGAAAATTTTTGAATTATGCCAAGTGCAAGTGGTAGTAAGACAGATCCGCAGGACAAGTGAAATTAGTCAATTACCAATCCGTCTGCTCAGCGTGGCATAAATTTTATGTATACGTGTGAGTACTTGTTATTGTAATTACACCTCAAAATATCTTCTCTCTTTGATACTCCGTTAATTGCATCTACTGTCACGTATTCTCCTACTGCGCTAACACAGAATTGTGTAACGGAACGTCACTCTCTAAAAAGTGTGAAAGTCAACGCCATATTGTTTTATTGGCCGGACACATATCGCGTGATGTTACTATACTATACTACCTACTATATCTATACTATATACGAGTAGTTCTATGTATAGACGGACCGATTTTTTTTTAAACGAACGTCAATCATCAATCAAATTGAATTTATTTTTACAAGAAATAATAAATAAAAAAAATATATAGACGTCAAAGTTCAGATTATGATTTTTACTCTGAATTTCCTTTTAATTTCCAACGTAATTATAATAATTATTTTGTTTTGACATTGTACGTGTTAATTATTATTTATTAATTCCGTAATGGACACATGAAACGGAATTTGACAGTGTAATGGTATTTTCAAAGTCTATTTCAATAATTAATGAATTTGTATATTTGCATTTGTTGGTGACTGTCAAAAATATTTTGTTCCTTTTTTTACAGTGGACAAGCAGAACACAATTTATTATGATTAAAACCTAGCTTTATAATCCAACTTTGATTATAAAGCTTGGTTTTTAATTAAAATAAATTATACGTGTCAATGTGTCATGCATAAATACGCAATTTACACAAGAGATCGTAGCAAGTGTGTGTGATATGTAAATACAGTATACTCTTCAATGTTAGGATACTTATATAGGTATACCAGAGAGACATAACCTAAATTATATTAGGAAGCTGTCTAATCCATAGTAGGGCTGAGCGTTTATTGTCAAGCGATCTAATAAGTAGTTAAATTGTTTCAAAGCTTTCGAATATCTACAAAAAACATTCCGTTAATTCGGTTACACCTTTTTAATAGACAGTGCTCGTTCCGAAATCGCTAAGGTCAAAGATCAGAAATGAGACTAACATTAGTTTTAATAAAATCTCTTGTTAATGTTAATAAAACCTCTTTTTAGTGCTAGGGATATAATATTTGTAAATTACAAAGCTATCGCAACGGTTAATTCTTATATCTATTTATTTATCAAAGTCCTAATTGCGTAAGATTAGATGACTCATTGGCTAGTATTGTAGACATTTAGAGTTTCAGCGATTGCACGTGTCGCTTATTGAATAGAGACTTCTGTGCATTTTGTAATACAGTCGTAATAATAATTGTTTATTGTGTTTATGTAAATGCGTTATTTAGTACAGCTTCCTTTACCGATCTGTTAGCACGATTCTGAATATAATTGCTTCTTTCTTTTACTAATTTATAGCAAATAAATAAATTCGGTACATAAGTGATTGTCATATGAAATAATCACAAGTATTTCGGTAAGAAATTTATATAAGACGTATTTATAAACATATGCCCAGCTCTCAATAGAAGAAACAAGTATAATTTTCACTAACTCGCTTTCTAATGTAACCGTTTGGTGAAAACTTCGCTATTGTTCTTAACTTACAAATAAGAAGCTATATACATAGAATGTACAAGATTAAAAAACAATGCTGTCTTTTCTCACACGTATCTTTCCCTTCTTTATTTAATTATTATTACTTATTTACAAATGTTTCTTCAAGTAATCCATAGGACAACTAAATACTTTTTAAAATAAGCATAGATGCAACTCAACACTGATGCTATAAAAAAATCTTATTTGACGTAAGCGATTGTCAATTATTAGGAAAGCCTATGGTCATCCTCACAATGGAATTCACTAGAATGATACGATGATGATGATGACTGTACAATAGATTCCTATCACAATAAGTGCCTATAACCATCAGCCCGTGTCAGTCCACTGCTGGGCATAGGCCTCCCCTAACGCACGCCTTCTTCATTAGGGGGTTTTTGCACCGTATTTCACCACGCTGGTCCAATGCGGGTTGAATATAATAAATCATCATCATCATCAGCCTGTGTTAGTCCACTGCTGGACATAGGCCTCTCCACACTCTCTCCATTAGAGGGTTTTTGGACCGTATCCCATCACGCTGGTCCAAAGCAAGTTGGTGAGTAAACTTTTTACAGGCCCATGCGACGCATGGATCATCTTACTTTTCAGACAATTCGGTGATCATCCCAAATTCCCTAACCTACTAGGAAACAACAATAAAAATTTGTCCTAAATTAATTTAAATTGAGTCCCCGCAGGTTTGAACCCAAGACCTCCAGTTTCTAAAGCACACGCCCTTTCCACTAGGCTACGAAGGCATTAATATAATAAATCAATTAAAAACCCCATTATATAATAACATGAAAAGATCTTCCACGACTGTACGCCTGGCAGATTCGTACAATCGGTTATTCAGCTGCGTGAATTACAATGGAGTGCGTCAGTTGTGTGGGAGGATTGGCAAGTTTGCCATTGTGTTTGCCAAGATATGCCATATCAAGCTACAGACCACTCGGTGTTTCAGGCAAAAATTTGACCGTTATAACGATTGCGTAATGATTAACCTTTAAAAAGATCATTAAAAAAATGTACGCTGCCAGTATAAGCAATACTTCAATTTAATTTATGAAGATATGTCAGAAACATTGAAAGAGACGCAAATTTCTTTAGTATATTGCATATGGTTATGCACCTAATCGCACTATAAAAATTTAACTAAGATGAAGTTGGAGATGTTATGATGATGAACAATGTTATTGGCACTTTTGATACTTATGCATTTTTATTTCTTTTAACATATTGAAATAAATAAAATAAAAAAAAACATTATGCCATCAATACCCCAAATTATTGACATTCTGAGGGAGATCCTTAAATCTTTTTTTAAAGCAAAGAAATCGATCTACCTCATACATAATAAACGGTAATACGAATATAATCACGCTAAATTTATACCGTTTGACAAAAATGTGCAGTATCTATGCGTGATATTTTCCTAATGTATTTTTTGGTTAAATTCGTCATATACCAAATTAAATTTATGCAACAAAAGTTAATGAAAAGTTTGGTACATACATGCTACACAACAAGATTTGAACAATGTTTCGATACACGTGCAGAGAAACTGAGGTGTACCGCAAGGCTATTATTTAGTGCCCATTACGTATTGTGTTTTATTGGGCTTGATCGAGCATGTTAAATTTGTAAGCACAGATGAAAATTGACAATAAGTGTATACACGGTGTAATAACGTGTTCAATGTCGTATGCTACACATTTACTCAAGTGAAATACAAAAAAAACATACTAAAATCGTAACTGTTATACTCTTCGAGACTGAAAAAAAAAATATATGAAAAATACTCATTTGAACGGGAAATAAGAAAATAATAGAATGGCCTCGATATAATCGCAATAAATTATTTTTATAACAGAGTTGTTATTAAAGTTTATGTGCAAAATTACTAATTGTACTTCACAGTTTTTCTCTTCCCAGACTTATTATATTTGATTACAAATACATTGTCTTATCTTGTCATTAATTAAGCTTTTAATCTTCTCGTTCTACTAATTACAACCTAAAGCTTTATTCATCTTTTGCACTTCAATTGAATAAACGGGCCTAATTGCGTTTAACTTATAATACAATAATAAACACGAAGAAGGATCTCCACAGAATTTTATCGTACGACCACCAGTTTAAAAAGTAAGGACCAATTCCACGTTTATTCCTATATTTTAGTACTATGGTCGAAAACTGTGATACACAAGGCATTTGTTATTCGAAAAATATCCGTGTAGTACAAAAGTCAAGGCTTAAACAAATACAAAACAACGTCTCCGAAAATCCACACGAACTCTGTCACAAATCGTTCCTATCAACCGAAAAAGAAGTAAACTCAACGTGACGCCGTAGGCATCACTTTGCCAGTTAAATGACTTATAAAATGCCGTCTGAAAACTCTTTCCTTTGTTTAGGGCAAAAAAGCCAATAATATACGCAAAAAATAAACCTTATTCCGTTTATGTAAGGTCTATATCGGAGTACAGTTTTCAGGGAATCCTTTTAGCGTCACCGATGGCAGCCATCTTAATTTTTGAAACCATTAAAGGCCAAATCGACGTAATTATTCAACTGCTGATGCGTAAAAAGGACACACAATTACGTCTAAACGCCACGTTTTTGCGCGTGTCTGATGAATCGAGAAATTACTCTTTTTAGTCTAACTTAGGCAATTATTTTTTGTGAGCTATGTTAATATATTTTTGGTTTAAAAATATTTTTTTTAAAGTTAGAGTCTATATAAAAAGCATATCTTTTGGTTTTAAAATCGCAACTACCAATTAATACAGTGATAGCCTCTACTAAAGCCCTACGTAGCCTACGTAGTTTCCAAATTTATCAGCCTTCTTCATTAGTGGGTTTTTGGGACGTATCCCATCACGCTGTTCCAATGCGAGTTGGAAGGTAGACCGATTTTTTACATGCCCATCCGACGTATAGACCATCTGACTTCTCAGACAATTAGGTAATCGGCTCAAATTGGCAAATTATCCTAATCAACCAGAAAACAACAATAACACAAAGTTGTTTCCGCGCAAAATTTGAACCCGCGACCTCCGGTTTATAAAGCAAGGGCCAATACCGCTAGACTACAGAGGCGATGCCTGAGTCAACGGTAGTTTTTAGAAATATACATTACAAACGATAAATTTCACCAGTTACATTGAATCACAACGCAACAGCACCGTAGCTCATATCGACCCTAAACATGATTGATGCTCGCAATTTACCCAAGCATCGAAAATCCGACGTCCGTTTCGTCCATCAAAATATCCGGACATCGAATCGTGTAGTCGAGCGAGTTCCGATGATACAGTAAAAAGGCCTTTGTTAGGCAACGTATGAATGTATCCATCATACATCATACATCATCAGCCTGTTTTAGTCCACTGCTGGACATAGGCCTCCCCTAATACACCCTATCCATTAGCGGGTTTGGACCGTATCCACCACGCTGGTCCAATGCGGTTGGTGGGTGGACCGACTTTTACATGCCCATCCGACGCATGGATCATCTTACTTTTCAGACAATTGGGTGATCGGCCCAAATTGCCCTAACCAACTAGGAAACAACAATGAAAAATTGTTGCGTCCCTGAGGATTCGAACCCACGACCTCCGGTTTTTAAAGCACACGCCCATACCACTAGGCTACGGAGGCAGTATCCATCATTGGTTCAATACTTTATATGCTTGGATACATTCTGATACGTTTTATATGCAACAAAAGCAAGAAGTAAACGTCAGGACATTAAAATTACGTTTAAAACAATCTATGTAGAAGTTGTTTTATTTATAATCATAAATAAGTTTTTTATCGCATAAGAAGACATGCGAACAGTCGGGGTACCTGACGAAAAGCGGTCTCCGACGCCCATGAACTGGCAACGCGCTGTCTAGCGTGAGACGCAATATTTTATTTTTAATATAATTTTTAAATTATTAATTAGGTCTTGTTTATCCAGTAAATACGATGGGTACTGTGTCCTTCAAACGGTAACGTAGTAGTGTTTTTACACTACTGCATTGCGGCAGAAATAGTCACAACGGTGGTAACACCCCTGGCGGGCCCCTGTAAAATGGGGACCTAGCACCATGAGTCGTATAATGTCAGTATCAGTACTATATTTTAACATCTGATAACATCACTTTTCTTTAATTTATAACAGAGCACAAGACCTGCAATTTGATCAACCAAAGTCATTTGGCATACTCTAATCACACTATAACATAAATCATTCAAATTGGTATTCGTTGCCAAATGTCAAAACTCCCGCGGTGATTAACCAATATTCCGGAAACACTATTAAGTTGGACATTACACTTTGTTCACGTAAACTCCATTTTTTAGGTACTGGTATATTCCAGCATATTACATATATTCATACAATGCATAGAATCATCTTAATTACTAAAAGTTAAAGCTCGACTTTGGCAAACGCACAACACTTCAATATACCCGTGACCACGGATGTTGCAAAGTAAACTTAAATCCGAAAAATCTTTAATGAAATTACTAAAACTTTCTATCAATTGTCTTCAATATTTCGTATAAGTGCGATTTTTAATTTTTCTTGGATGATAAAGTTAAAGACAGAAGATAATTGCGGCTTTTTCCTTATATATAAAATAGACACATGTTAGTTAACTTATAACAGATAACATACACAATGTAATGGTTATAACGCACTGACATGAAAGACTGCCCCGTAGCCTTGTGGTAAGGGCGAGTGCTTTAAAAATCGGAGGCCGTGGTTTCGAATCCTGCGAAAACTCAACAAATTTTAACTGTTGTTTCCTAGTTGGCTAAGGCAATATGGGCCGATCACCCACTTGTCTGAAAAGTAGGATGATCCATGATGGGATGGGCAAGTAAAAGTTGGTTTACACACCAACCCGCATTGGACCAGCATGTTGGGATACGGTCCAAAAACCTCGTAATAGAGGAGGTGTGCATCAGGGGAGGCCTATGTCCAGCAGTCGACTAATACAGACCGATGATTATGAAGGGAAAGATGCAGGGGTGTACCATAAAAAATACGATACCTTAACTAAAAATGGTTTCACTCAAAATCGATGGTTAGGCACAGCAATTTAATAACATTAGTTAGTCATATAAAAGAGAGACGTCAAACACCAAATCATCGAGATGATCTTAGGCAGTCATTATACGACATCGGTTCATTATTAAATAAATGAACAATTAATAAACGCAATAGAATATCATAATAACGCACACCATGCCTAAATCCGTGGTTTAAGAACTGCTAAATTAGCTTTAAGCAGCTTTAATTAGTTTTTAGACTTTTTAGAATTTGAGATTTATGAGAAGTTTTTCTAGAAAGCAGTCAGGCAATTAGTAGAAAAACAGACAGCGTCGTTTGAGCATAAGCTTAGCTTCAAAAAATTTAATTAAAAATATTCGTTAAGCTAAAAAAGCTCAATGGCCTATACGGTTTAAAAAATACTCAACGCAATTTTTAATATTTAGAAGCTCTTCGTTTAGCTGAATATTCGAGTAGTTGAATTTATTTACAGTTTATTCGGAGCGAATTTTTACTTAAAATTCTAATTGGAACTACATTTCTAATAACCGAAGTAGTATTTTTATGGTAAATTCCTAAATATTTATAGACACAATAATCCAAAGAGAAATTAATTTAAATATTATTTTAAGCCCTAACTCTCATCATCCTCGTTTCATTCCTATTATAACTTTAATGTACTGATTTTAATCATTCATGAAACGCCTGAAGCACGATTATAGACTAAACATTAAAGATCAAAAATCGTTAAAATGAATGTGAACTTCAACATAATATAATATATATATACACATATATGGGTGACACAATATGTTTCATCCATGCTACTATTAACATTGTTTACATTAGTTTCTACTTATATTCAGCTATTTTATAAAGTCGGATAAATCGCGCGATGTACATATTTATATCGCATACGAAGGCAGACAAGCAGTCGGGCCACTTGATGGAGAGTGGTCTGCGACACCCATTGACATCGGCAATTACCAAGAGACACAGGATGTCAAGTCTCGTTTACCCAGTAATTACGCTGACTAAGATGCCCTTCAAATCGGAGCACAGTTGTGTTTTTACACTACTGCTTTGCGGAACAAATAGGCACTGTGGTGGTACCACCCCAGACGGACCCTGTAAAAGGGGACCTACAACCTCTCAAAACCGCAATAATGAAGGATCTAAGCCTACACTGGTTAATATCACTCTTGGCCTATTCCTATTAGTAATAAATAGCCTGCGCATATTGATAAGCATCATCAGCATCATCATCATCATCATTAGCCTGTGTAAGCCCACAGCTGGACATCGGGTTAGTGGGTGGACCGACTTTTTACATGCCCATCCGACGCATGGATCATCTTACCTTTCAAACAATTGGATGATCAGCCCAAATTGCCCTAACCAACCATGAAACGACAATGAAAATTTGTTGAGTCCTCGCCGAATTTGAACCACGACCTCCGCTTTCTAGAGCGATTGATAAGCTTTTCGTAAAATTAACCGAACAAAGTGCTTACGTTTTAAAATATGATGTAAACAGAACAATGAGCGGACTTTGGCCTCAAATGCGCGAAACGATATCCGATAGCCAAACACCGGCGGAAAGTAGGTCGGATATCTGTTTACCAACATGTTCACTTTACACAATAGTTATTTAATTACTCGACTAAACAACTATAGCTCTACGATGTTCTTTGATCACTTCATGGAATATATCTGCTTTTTTATATCTAAAAAAAATCGAATATACTCCGATTTGTATGCTGATATAATAATATCGATAAGATCTAACATTAAGTGAATGAAACATTTGTAACTTTCATTTTTAACAATTGCTTCTTACACTTGATGTTAAACTTGATTTATTTATTTCAACTTTTTGCACAAATAAAGAGTGTAAACAGGCGGCTTAATGCCTTAGGCGTTTTCTAACAGCCAACCTTAGGGAGGTTACGAAAATTCAGGAGTAGGTGAACTAGAAAATATAAACTAACATAATAATACTGATTAACATATTAATATTGATTATTCAGTTTATTGACAGAAACTCTCTATGAAAATTACGCGTAAGTAAAAAAACAGCAGTACACACACATACAGCATTTACAGCATTGTAAAATTGTTGTTATGTTGTGTTATTGTTAGTTTCAAGAAAATAGACATGCTTTAATATTTTAGATAGAGTTAGACTTAGACTGACGCCACGTTCAATGTGCTAGGCTAAATGGTTTTATAGCTGGAGTAATGTGTTATCTCAAAGTGCTTGTGGATCGTGTCAAAATATTCATGTTTTATGTCTAGCTTAAGTATTGTGTGTAGACGTAGATGTCTAGACATAAAATGTAAATATTTTGACAACGCCTGTTAAGTAATCTTGCTTAACAGGTGCAAATTTGAGCAAACTATTGTATTCAAAGACCTATCTCATATGTATATCTTATATTAGCTGATTATACCATGTGCTCATTATATTGTAGGTAAAAATTGCTTTAAACAAAACGGAACAAAACGGGTCAAGATCATATCAGAAAGGATATTTTGTAATCAAAGCAATGATTACGTAAAAATGTGCCAGTAAAATTAACAATACGTCTTTTTAACAGCGTTGGTAAATTGCATTGATTAATTGCGTAAAATGATTTACGCAGTAATAATACGCAGCATACAAACGACCGTGGTTCTTCCTTGCTTACGGGCACCTGGTACCCAAACTACACCGCGTTCCAGGGTGGTTCTCACCGCCCCCAGCAACTGAATAAACCAGTCACCAGATCTTCGAGGTCCCGGTTCGCAAATCGATCGGCGACGATCCTTAGGAAACACTTAAGAATGACAAACTCACGTACCATCTGTAAGACCTTCACTTTTAGCAAAAAAATATCGGTCACCTCGTTTGTATATTTTGGCATAACAAAATTGAATGGCATAAAATATAGGCACATCTACTAAATATATAAATAATAGAGACAAAACAAATGATAATTTAGGATTCTATAAAAACACAATTTTCATTTAAAATCATTTTTAAATGAATGTGAAAAAGACTGAATATATCGCGTTCATCTTTTGAATTACACTAATTAAACTATCACTCTTTGTATCTTACTACAAACATAAGCATTTTGAACTAATAATAAAAATTGTCATAGTTGCAGTTGTATTAAATTAAAATGCCCAACAAAGTAGCGTAATAACGTACTGCCCGTAAACCGCCATTATAAAAAAGCCTGCATTAAAAGCATGAACTACGACAAAAACATTTAAAAGAGAAACACATATTAAACACGTTTTATGAAAAAAGGCGCGATTAAAAACATAAGCGCAGGCGAATTTTTCTAGTTAACGTGGAATCCGGATAAAAAGTTTCTCCGTGTTCATTATGAGAGCTTACGCCTCAAGGGCGCCGAGCTCGGCCGGATTGTTTTAAAGCTCTCCGGAATTGAAAAAATTGCACGGACGCTAACAAGACAGCGGTTAGCGCTTTTTATGATGTTTTACTTAGCATTGAGGTATTACGCATCGGTAATGATATGGATAATGCGAGACAGGTATTTTAGTTTACTCAGGTGAAATTAGATTTATTTATTGTCTTTCCAGGCGGACGAGCAGTCGGGCCACCTGATGGAAAGTGGTCACCGACGCCCATGGACACTGGCAATACCAGTGGTCTCACCAACGCGCTGCGTACCGTGAGACATAGGGTGTTGAGTCTCGTTTACCTAGCAAATACGCTGGCTAAGGTGCTCTTCAAACCAGAACACATTAGTATTTTCACACTACTCCTTTTCGGCAGAAATGGGCACCGCGGTGGTACCGACCCAGACGGTCCCCTGTTTAAAGGGGACCTACCACCTTAGCCATACTCGACGTATGTTTGTGACAGGATCCTGTACTGATAATACTAAAAAATGTGGGACGCCCTGCGGCAAGATGGAGACTACTTCCGCATAGTGGCTGGTGTGGTCTGTATGAGAATAGCTGAAAATCAGCCTGTGGGAGACCTATGTCCAGCTGTGGACTCACACAGGTGGACGTTGACTGATAGATTGAACAAATGTAAAAAAAATATTCATTGATGATATTGCATTTCGTTCATTCAGAAGTCGTAAAACTTTCGTTACATTTACTCACATAAAGTATACTGAAACATGTAAAAGTCATAAACTAAAAAGTATAAAAAACCGTTCTGTGCCTTTTCTTTCCTATATGTTGCGGAGAAAAGTAATTGTTATATTTAAGTATGTGACTGCTTGCGACAAAATTTACGTTGAATAAAAGTAACGAATCGACTACGTGAGATTCGTGCGCAGAGGCAAGTTTTTTTGGATGGACAACGAAAACATATAGATTCCCATTGAATTCTAAACAATTTGTAGCGCAAAATGCCATTAATGGCGTCTAATATTTCTGTGCGTCCAAATCAGTCGCAAACCGCAGCGATTATGCACGGACGGAAGAGCGGTTTATCTATCGGACACGGCTGTCACGCGAATGATATCTCGTGGTCGAATTTAGCCATGATTGCGTTACAAACGGGTAAACGGTGAAATTGGCCGGACGACTATTTCGTACTTTCTAGCTGCTACAGTTGTTACCATTTGTCTAGTAGAACACGAGATGAATTAAATCAACGATGATTTAGAGCTTGATTCAAGTAAGATAGTAAAGAATAATAAGGGGTAAGCCAAGCTCTAAGCTCTAGTGAGATACCTAAGTATGTCAAGGTGACTTTTTAAAAAATAAATTAACACATTTTACTCATAATTGACACGTTACAGTTTTATTGATTTATCCCCAAAACAGAAGATCATGTATACACAGTAAATAGTGATGACGTTTTAATTTTGCTGCATTTCACGTGACCATGGACGCTAGATAGAGTTCAAAACGTCGGGAACAGAAAATTTGCCACTACCACGACATATCTGTAAAACGTGGATTCTAACTTACATAGTTACTTTTACATACTAACTAACATAATTACTTTTATAATAGCCGTTTTCCGCTACTGAGGCCGATCTATATAAGAGATTAGCCAACTGCGCAGGATATATTATAGTGCACAAGCGTACGCCCACCCTTCCTTATCCTTTATACTCTCATAGTCCGATGGGACGGAAGACCGACACGACCGGAGAGAGGTCAGGCGCAAGACCGACTTTTTAACATTCCCATCTGACGCATGGATCATCTTACTTTACAAGCCATTGCGTGATCAGCCCGCATAGCCCAAAGCAAGGAAACAACTTTGAAAAGTAGCTGAGTCCCCGCAGAAATTGAACCCACGACCGTCGGTTTTTAATGCACAAGCCTACCACTAGGCTACGGAGGCAATTTTATATTATTAAAGTTAATATACTTAACATCGTCAAGTCGTTATTTACTTTGTTAAAACGAGTCATTATAATATTAAATTAATATTTTTAAACCCATCCTTTTAATTCTAAAAACAAGTATATTATCATATCAAATTATCAAGTGTCACCTGAATGTATTACACATACACATTCCATCTGCATTATCAATAACAGTGTAGAAAAATAATCGTATATTAAAGAAGCATAAATACAATAGTACTTTTTTATTATTTACAATCAAGCCTTGGTTGCTTCCGTAGCCTAGTGGTAAGGGCGCGTGGATTAGAAACCGGAGGTCATGGGTTCGAATCTTGCTGGGACTCAACAAATTTTCATTTTGTTTCATAGTTGATTAGAGCAATTTGAGCTGATCACCTAATTGTCTGAAAAGTAAGATGATCCATTCGTCGGATAAGCATGTAAAAAGTAGGTCCATCCAACAACCCGCATTTGGACCAGCGTGTTGGGATACAGTCCAAGTACCCCTTATGGACAGGGTTGCATTAGGGGAGGCCTATGTCCATCAGTGGACTAGCACAGGCTGATGATAATAAAGCCTTAGCATAGCAACGATTAAAACAAAACAAACAAAGGAATGTCGATGACAGTTGCATTAACGTTCCGTTAAACCTATTTAAGACAAGTGATATTATGATACGAGTGCTCGTATGTCTGCGTTGGTAACGAAAGCCGTCTAAGATGTACTATGGTATGGGCGTGTGAAGATTTCTCTTGGTGACTGGACACCCGAGTATTATCTTACGTCTAGTGTTTAAGAACCTGACGTCTCAATTTCTAAAGGCGACCATGATCGCACTTGTTTGAATCAGGTTTACTAGTACGGGTTCAAATAGAATAAGTTCATTCTGCATGACGTCTAATTCGAATCGAATCTACGCATAATATTTTTTTTAATGTGTTGTATAAAAAAATTAAAAAATTTATACGCAATAAATTGAACAAAAATGATAATTAATCGACGGTATGGCGGGAAAAACCGGTCTTTACAAGAACTTAAAAAAAAATATTGTCCTTGTACTCCTCTGTTTTAATTGGAACGTATAACGCTTAATCGATCAACTTGAAAACCTCAATTTAAAGTTAATATCAATTACATAATTTATCATATAACTTTGTACTGTTAAACCAAATATTTCGTAACAATACATTGCAAATTATTATAACAGTTCGTTGAAATAACACAAAAGAACATTGACATAATATAACGATTGTGCTTAACTAAAAAAAATATCTCAAGTAAGCGGATACGTATGAGTAACATTGTTATTTTTGTAAAGAAAGAAATTCGTCCGAAGCAGTAATGTTAGGAAGAAAGATGTTTCATCAGTCTTAATTTCTTTTCACTCTTGTGGAATGATTTAATATTAAAAAATCTAAAACATATAAGAAAATAAAATTGATTATGTATATGTACCTGATAAATAAGTTTTTAGCAGATAGATACGCGACACTGAAAATATCATTTTAACAATACTTTTATATAAAGGTTTGTATAACGATATTATCGTTACGATTCGTAAAAAGAAGATAAATATAACAATAGCAATAAATACTAGTCTTTTCAAATATTTAGTATTTATATATTATAATATATGCCGGTTAGGGTGTCATGATCTGTCTCAAGATTTAAATGTACCATTATTATTGATTACATTTCGCCTTTCATGAACATGAAATAAGTTTATTGTAGCAGGGAATTAGTTAAACTACAATTAACACTCTACCAACATAACTTTAAGAAAGTTTCATTTGAGTGTTATATATCAGATGTAATTCAAAATTTACTTAGGAAATTTAACATGTTACTTTCATATCTCTCTCGTTTACCCGTTTCAATTGTTTTTATCTCATATGTTCATAAAAAGCTCTAGGACCTCAATTTATATATTTATCAAATTTTATATTTAAAGGATTTTACGTGCTATGATATCAAAGAGTTGATTAGTTGCGAAAAAATACTTATAAATGTGACTAGAAATAATAAAGAATATTAATATATTAACGTAATAATTCCTTAAATTACTTAGCGGTCAAATTTTAATAGACTTATGAATGTTTATCTTGTATACACATTTTATTAAATGTAATGAAAAGTACACCTTATATTCCGTACTGAGCACTACTAAATAAATAAGGTTAAGTATTTACCTTTCCGGTAAATCTGTTTTCAACCCGAAATCTCCCTAAAGGCTGGACGAAACTTAATTAAACCAGCTTAATGCAATTTAATGCGCTTTTAGCTAACAAAACAGCAAAACGGTTACGCGTTAAAACTTTAGCTATTTGACAAACAAAAATTGCTTTATTCATGTTTTTTAGTAAAATGCCAAATAAGAAAAACAGCTGTTGCAACAAACATAGGCACAGGTTTTTATTGATTAAAGGATAGTTTAAGACAATATTATTATAAAGTTTTTTAAAAGGAAATTATAACATCATGGTTTCCTGTTGCCAAGTACACTGTCTAGTATAGTAAGCTAAGGAAAAGTTCTAATTTACATTAAAAAAAAGTAAAATTGTAGACTTTTATGGCACCAAAACGGTGTGGAGTATACCTTTCGCTAAATATCGCACAATGAAGTCAAACGCGAGTTAATTTCAGGTTTATCATAAGAGTTTGTAATTAGACTTTGTTAACATGAAAACCAGCTCTAATTTGGTCTAGTTTAAACCCTAACATTAAACGACAAATAATTTTCACAGAAAACTAGATAGAATCAAATCCAAACGCAGTTAAGCGAGTTACACTATCCCCTGCGCCAACAAGGTCGTCTTTTTTCCACTTGCGACTTGCCTAAAATTTCTCTCGGCATTCCAAGTGGCCGGATACTTAAGTGAGTAATACTTTAACAAATTTAAAGCATCAACGTCATGCGATAACAGCTTTGTTTACCGCATTATCGTGTGAACGCACCTTAATCTGTTGCGCAGGAATGTTGGTAAGGCTGCGTCTATTCTTGCTAGGGTTACCATAAGCTAACTAAATCATTGATATTTTTTTGTATCACACTTTAACATTAACAAAAAAATCCATTTGACAATTAAGATTAGCGCGTGGGTTATAATTGTGTAGTACCGTTTATGTGCGTGTCAATCTCGTCATCTCGTTATTAAAAAGAAGAAGGTATGTCAGTAAAATCACGTATTTATTTCTTTTTACTTATTTGTGTAAATTGATGTAGCTCTTTAACAGGTATCAATTAATTAGGTTTTATTAAACAAATAACATTAAACCCAATCGTATTACTAAGAATTAAAAACTAATACTGTAGGATACAGTGTTTAGAAGATATCATACGGTATTCGCTTTGTTCCAATCTGAAATTTAATACTTTTTAAATGTCTTATAGTCATTACTTAAGCAATCGTTACCTTGATAATTGCTGAAAATAACAAGTTATGCCGAGTAAAAAACTCAATCATAGCTCCAAAACAAAGTAGACACAAGTGCATTCTAATAAACTACTACTGAATAGCAAAGGACAATAACTCGCCGCAATTTTTTTACTGTCCACGCCAAAGTGACAGTACCGTTACATTAAAACTGAATAATGGACGCCTTAAGCCCTATTAACTTATCCCGTCACCTCGTTATTTACGAGTCTTACGTTATTACGCTCCTCGGGTGGAACTTAACTAATAACGCTCGTGACCTCAACGCCGTCGGGTTAGGAAAAAACCCCGAGTTTCGGTAAAAAATGTACTGAGGAAATTTGAACGATATCGAAGGACGATCGAGGTCGATACAGTGCAACAAAAAGTCCCAATTAGGCGATGCTTCAGAGAAATACTCTGTGTTAGAATAACAAATCTATATACAATCATCTATAACAAATTATTTAATTGACAAAGCAACAGTGATGGATTATAGCTAAAAAATAAAAACGAAAATATGAAATTTATTCAACACCTTTATTTTAGTATCATCATCAACTCGTTGCTGGTAGCAAAACATCTTTTACCTACATTCAGTTTAATCGTTAAACTCATTCGATCTGTAACTAACATTGATTTACAAATACATAATAAAAAAACCACCTAAAAAAAACTTTAAAACAATACTTACTGATTTAGCATTACTAATACTAATCTGTATAGCAAATGGAGGTTCGCAGAAATCGTAAAAAGATAGTGTTTCTCACGAGGGAGACGTTCCCGAAAATCGACAATGGCCCGTAACAAAGGATACCTCCGCATTCCTCAGTAATCGGCCGGTGATTCCCAAAAGGAGGCGGCAGGTAAGCGATCCCGGGTTGTGACGTCACGGCCTTAAAAGCCCACGAGAATGGTAACAAGTTCCCTTTAGTTGTATACCGCCTAAAGGCTATCGTTTCTGGAAGATTCATCATTGTTATGCAGTAAATTTTGCAGTGCTGACGACTATGATATGATAAAGCATTATTGAATTTTAAACGATAAAGGCATTATTTCCATATAAAAAATACGTTAGTATTAAATATTTTGTAGTCCTATCGCTTGATTTTTTAAAATACCGGTTTGAACAAACACGTAATTTTATTGACACATTGATCAGTCGGCCTTCGTTGTCATTAAACATTGGAAGGGTCAGTCCTTCAGGTAATTTTGCAAACAGCTAATTTCATGATAGACTCGTTATAACGTCGGTTTATTAAAAAAAGATATCTGATTAGATGTAAGTAAGAAATAAAAGCATATCTATGCAAATAGTAAAATTTTTCATATATCACTATATATAATTTGGTTTTATGACTGTTGGTATATATATATTATATATAAACAAAATTTACGGTCCTTTAGAAAATTGAAGATAAATATTCAAATAATACAGCGCTAGAAGAACACTATCGTGTCGTTTACATTTAAATTAAGACAAAGATCAAATAACCTGTAAGCAATAAAAGATTCGATACTTACTTCAAGTAAATTCAGGATACTTAATTTTATACTAACAATAGCAAATATGTTTTATATTGTCTGAGCTTTTTATCTGGGAATTTTAGAACTATCAGATTGGCTAAAGGAGATATTTTTTTCAATCCTAACTCTTGTTACTTATCAGTAATGGCTTCTTGGTCCGAAAGAAGGTTATACTGCAGGGCCCTAGAGTTATGGCCCTTGTTTTTTAAACTAGCGGCCGCAGATTTGAATACTGATCAGTAATAACTTTGTACTTTCTTTGTTTAGTTTGGTTAGGTATACTATGATTTGAGTTTACATACATATAATCAATTGAGGTAAGATTCAGCGTTATAATAATCGGATGATATATATACAAGTGGGAAAGGCATCCAGGAAGAAATGGTCATAAATAAGACTCTCATTTCCTGAAATCCGTGACTTAAAAATAAGGTGATTAGTGTTTGACTCTTCAAATCCCAATTACCTCAATGTGACACCCCATTGAATATTTAGTATTTAACAATGATTTTGAACTAATTGCTCGGGGCAATGCATTATATATTTTTTAAATAACTCCATATTAAAAAGTTAAAGTAAACCATTTTAATTTCGTGTAACTGTTTGCTTGTAATAGTTGTCAATAGTCACGACGTATTTCGACTTAAGCATAGTGCCTATGACTAAATCTCGTAACAGTCAGTCATAGTCGTAAAGTTAGTCACGTCTACGCGGCGAGTGTCTAAACATTCGCGTCCCGTCGGAGTGGTGCGACTGGTTCGTTTTGTTTGTTCCCTTTTTTGTGGCTCGAGTGCGCTTAAGAGGCCGTGTCGATTACGGTTCACGCAAACACCGATGCCTTTGGGAAAAAGGGGAGGAAAAAAAGATAAAGGAGTAGGGTGATTTTTCAAAAGTAAGGAATATGTTTTGGAAAACATTTCTGTGCTAAAGAACTTGAGGATTGTGTTCCGTTCCCTTTTAATTAAAATGTCATAGACTGTCTAGTCTGTCACGTGACCACGACAGTTCAAAATGTCGAGATTAAAAAACATCCGTAAAAGTCCTTATGTTTCAACTCTTCTACATATTAGTATACGTGTAAAAAACTATATTAACTATTTTTACTATAAAATGGAAAAGCACAACTAACTACAATTAATAACGTTATCATATCGAAATTATAAATTAGAAAGAATGAATAAAAAGAGATGATGAATGTATAGAGAAAGAGTGAATAAGTGTATTTTATTATATTTTAATATTAACTATGCAATAAAATACATCGGTTAATTTCTTTATTTAAATCTAATTTATAACCGTATTTCCGGCAAATTAAACTAATCCAATGGTGATATTAAAGCGATCGCGTCATAAACGGCTAATATCTAAAACAATTTATATAATCCACGGCATCCAACTATTCGTGGAATTCTGCCAAATTTAATTTATAACGGATGCGTTGCATAACCGTGGAAAGTGCGCTACAATTTCACTTTTTGAACGTTAAATTAACGCGAACTGCGCTAGTTTCGTGTGCACAAAGTGTTTTAATGATTATAATTTCAAATAAACCGCGAACGAAACTGAGAACGAGAAAGTCATGTATGGTAATGAGTATAATTTTTATAATGTACTCTAGTCGCCGAAAGATAAAAATATTAAATGATTTGACGATTTGAAAGCTTGGCCAATTATTAAATTTTCTTTACTTAAAGCTAATCAGTGAAGATTTTTAATCTTCCTATCAGTTATTACCAAGCATCTTGTATATTATCATCGAATTTACATTAAAAAGAAGCAAAAACTACATACGAATAAGGGCTGCTAATGATGATGATGATGATGAAAAACTACATATACCTAAAGTAATAAAAGTCTAGTAAGGTGTAATATTCGGATTTAATATTTTAAGCTCTAACCAACACCGAAATGCTATGCGATGTACACTCTAAATCTCATCCAGATTACCAATTATTGTGAACTTAATTATGATCACGATAAACGTCAACTGTGACCACACTCGTAGTAGCTTATAAAAATCTAAAACATTAAAAAAAACCTGACATAACTCAAGATTACGTGCTTTAATGCCGGCCGGTACGGCCATAATCTTCTTCCGTCAATTTTTACCTTTTCTCATCTGTAGCAAGTCGTGACCGAAAGCCTCACAAATATCTCTGGAAATTCGTATTATTATTTTTTTAATTTTTTAAAATTGTAACCTCACGACTTTGTGTTAAGCCAACGAATTTGTTCGTTACCGTAGAGAATAGGCCATAGATAGATATAGACAGAGGAGAAAGAAACAATAGCTCGAGATTGTTTTTTTTGAGAGGCAGCGAAAGCCTAACAAATATCTCTCGAACTTGCTATAATATATCTTTCAATTTTTCAAAATTGTAACCTCACGTTAAGCCAACGAAATTGTTCATTACCGTAGTGGATAGACCATAGATAAATGTAGACAGAGAAAAAAAAATAGTAATTCGAAATTGTTCCTTATCCGAGACGCAAGCGAAAGCCTAATAAATATGACTGGAACTTCGTATATTTATTTATTTTTAATTTTTCGAAGTTGTAACCTCACGACTTCGCATTAAGCCAACAAATTTGTTCGTAACCGTAGTAGAAATAGACCATAGATAAATATAGACAGATGAGAAAGAAACAATAATTTTTTATTGGTTTTTTCGCTTGCGAAAGCGTCACAAATATCTCTGGGGATGCGTATTATTTTTTTTAATTTTTCAATTGTAACTCAGACTTCATATTATCCGACGAGAATTGAAAAGAAGAGAAAAAAATTGAGATTTTTTTTTCGAAACGCAAACAAACGCTAACAAATATGTATGGAACTTAGTATATTTATTTATTTTTTAATTTTGTCAAAATTGTAACCTCACGATTAAGCCAACGAATTTGTTCGTTGCCGTAGATACACCATAGATAAATAAAGACAGAGGAGAATTAAAACAATAACTCGAGATTGTTTTTTGTTTCGCCGCAAGCCGTAATTTATTTTTGATGATGATAGCGCTGCATTACTGTAATGTGTAATCGTTTGCCTCTATATTATATTTTGATGAAAAGCTAACATATACAAAAAGTAACAGAACTTCGATCATAATAAAAAAACGCTTTTTTCCTATACTTTGTCATTAAAATATATGTCATATAAACGTGGCTTCTTTTCGATTTAACTTTAATCAACACAAAACAATAACATTTGTTTTTTTCTACAATAAAAATATATTTTGGACTCTAAAAATCCAGATAAGCATAGAAGCAAGCTTAAAATCTCTCCGTTATTATTATTCGGTAAGAAATATTGCCTCCAATAACTTAAACTTTCCTTTTCTATATTAATAGGTTTAAAAAAAAGATCGATCTTCGTAAGAAACCAGTGAAATATGTCGAAACGTGAACATCATCAAGTGCAGGCCACTCCAAAAGCTAATGCGCAAAAGTGGTGCTGGAAATAGCATCTTACATTCTCATGCAGTTTCAAAGTGGCAAAGTGAAAAAGTGTAGTAAGAAGAGTGGAATGTATAGTTCAAACGATTGAGTATTTATCATTTAACTGAAACAGTTGAGCATAAAGCTAGAAAATGGAAAAAATGTGAAATGACGAAAATTACAGATCTTTTAATGAATATGTTAATTTTATTTAAAAAATCTACTGCAACAACAACGTAAAAAACTCATTGCTGATAACTGTAAGTATATTTAAAGTCTATAGATATATCTTTATTTATCAAATTTACGTACATTATAACGCCCGTCAAAACTACTGGCAATAAATAAAAAAAAACAGTCTCCCATTTACTACTGGCGACAATTAAGAATAACATTCGGGCCTTCATTAAAAAAGAAACACCTCGGTCCGCGCTAAAGCCCATCCGAAGCCGAGGAACGTTTAATCCACGTCCCGCAGCTCGAATATTAAAGCGACAGCGCGGGAAATTCGGACGAATGCGGAATATTGAATGCCCGCCATTGTTCCAATCGTACGGTGACAATGGGCCTTAGATACCGATGCACTTCAAGCTAAAATAGACCTTAAGTAGATGTGAAATTAAGTTTTTTTTGCATTAAACTTAAATAGTTTGTTAGTACAGTAATGAGTTTTACGAAATTCTATTATTCCCGCCTAAGACAATACCGCTCCTGTTACAAATTTCCTTTAGAGGCTGTTTATGGATGTTGTACTGAGAAACGCTTGATGCCGGATATTATAGTTGGGACGTGACGGCCGCGCCGGATTGTTGGGACAAATTCAAGTGATGACCGTTATTAACAGAGTCTCAAAATGAGAAACAGTTGGATTTATCTATTAAATCGGCAGAACATTGTTTTTGGTAATAAAATCGTTATATGGCTAATTTTAGAACATATATAGGTCCTTAAATAATTGTTCTTTAGTTGATACCTATATAGTGAACTAGACTTTTATCAATCTTATAAGGGTTTTTGTTTTACATAATGTGTTAAAATTGATTATTAGTTTTAATAATCAATTTTAACACATAATAATACAAAGATTTAAGCAGTGTCAGCTTTGACGTTTACGTTATAATGACCGTAGCCGCTCATTAAGTATTTCCGACTAAAATTCTAAGCTGACCTTTAAGAATAAAAAAAATATTCTTTTTTAAACTAATGCACAAAATATGGCAAGCAATGAAGTGGTTCGACACTCCGAGGTAACGCTCCACCGACTATCAGGCACATGTTGCCAACCACTCATGGCAACAATGCGAAAGTTACAAGTGCCCTTTGAATTAAAAAAGAAAAAAAACACAGAAATAAATTTATTTTACCTACAAGACTACAGATAAAGTAAATAAATTAAAAAAATTGCGATCTTATTAGTCTAACGGAAAAAACTCGTTTACTAGTTTCGCCATTAGAGTTTTTTATCGGGATTTTTTCACGTTAATTCATCTCATTTGGCTTTGGTAATATCCTAAACGTGTCTTATATTACTTTAATATAACACTAATAAACGCAAAGAAATAGACAGACCGATTAAAATGCAACTAAAACATCTAATTAATACTGGACACTACAAAGCATAGTAATACAAAAACTATGACCACAAAACGCGCGTTTTTACCGTTTTCCACAGACGCCATAGCGATGGAGTACAACCCTTTATCACAGATTAAAAAGAATTCAAAAATGCCCCACAAATTCAACGTATTCTCGGCGGCTACACACGAGCACTAATCGCTGTGGAAGTATCCCTGGAAGTGATCATTAAGGCCGACGTGTTATTATTCGAGACTGTTTTACGGTCTACAGGATTTCAACTATCCGGGAAGGCATTAAAATTAAAAAAAAAAACTTATTAAAATTTAAAAAGTCATGTACTCTGCACTGATGCACTGTAATATTGATTTTCTTGTGTTCTGAATCGTAACACCAGTCTTGAACCTTGCACAAGCGTAACATAGTTCCAGGCAATTATGTACATTAAAGATATAAACAAAATATAAGTAGCACTAGTTAAGTTAATCAGAATTTTCCATTGATTAACATTGCTAAAGTAAACGATTATCTTTATCTTGTAATATGGGTTAACATTTAACAGTAATTAAATATTGGGACCAAAATACGTCCCTATGTGAATAAGTGTCAATCTATATATTATTTAATATAACAATTTTGGAATTAGTAAGTTTTCTAAAACTGTTAAGCAGTTCTCTTTTATTTTTATTTAAATACAGAACATAACAGACTTAAATATTTTATAAATTTCAAGGAAAGTGGTAACAATAAAGCGCTTGTTATTTAAAGAACTTTATCTTTTTTTGTTTAACTAAGCTAATCGATGTAATTGGATAGTTTTGCGAAGTGCAACAATGAAAAAGCCTTTGAAGCAGTATAATCGTGTTGTCTTTAAGGTGTCCAGAGATTTCGAGACAAAATTAAAAGAAAAACCTGACAACAGCACAGAAAACATGTATTCAGCATAATAATAGCCGACTATGATGAATCTAAAACGACATTCTCAGGAATTCCACGCGAAGCCTCAAGGAAACTGGGCGTCCGGTTATTGAAATCGTATTAATTACCACACGAAGCGTAATTACAAAACGAGTCGATAACAGGGCGCCATTAATTATTCAGTTAAATTATTCATTACCTTTTGAAAAGTTTGTAGTGCATTACGATCGCTAACAGTTTCACTGTTCACATCTCACAACACAACACAGCACACACACAAGCACAAACACCGAGAGCACAGCACAGGTGGAGCGTACACGTCCGACGCGCAGGTAATAACGAAAAATTGTAAATTCAAAATGGTAGAATGCGCGGGAGCGTCGCGCGCGCCGCTGTGCGACAGAGACAACGACTTGTCCGGCGACAGGTGGGGGCCGCGCGTTTGAGAGGCAACAATACCCTTTTTTTAACGATCAAATAATTAATTTTACATTATATTGAATTAATATGGATGTCTAGTGCTATCTATGGATATATGAGTTATCTATGCAGCCAATGTATCTTATATTGTTATTTAATATGTGCTCATTCTCCACGGTAAAGTAGTCATTTAAACGTGTTGAGAACGACGCCACATAAAAAGCGGTCTTGCTCGAGTCTAGTTCACACTCAAGACTCAAGATGATGCTCACTTCGAAAAATTCTTCTTAACCTATCTTTCATTACAATTTCTATTATTAAACAATGTTCACCAATTACTTTTTGAAATCCTAATTAAGGAGCGTATGAATGGATCATAATTAATACGTGATGACGTGATAAGCACGTATCGTACTCCTAAGGAAGACAAGATAAGACACATGCTATACCAATACTTGATGAGTTTTCATTGTTGTTTCCTAGTTGGTTAGGGCAATTTGGGCCGATCACCCAATTGTCTGAAAAGTAAGATGATCCATGCGTCGGATGGGCATGTAAAAAGTCGGCCCACCCACCAACCCGCATTGGACCAGCGTGGTGGGATACGGTCTAAAATCCCCTAATGGATAGGGGTGTATTAGGGAGGCCTATGTCCAGCAGTGGACTATTACAGGCTAATGATGACTTGCTGAGTATTTGTGAAAAAAACAAAAGAAAACAACTAGAAATTACAATAGTGACAATGCAATAGGCTTGAAAAAGTTAAATATAGCAATATACTACTGTTTAGCGCTTATAAAAAAACGCCAAAAGACACAACGCAAAACGGGCTCTTCTAGAATAATCGCCTGCTGGCTCCTACTTTGAATTTTGTACAAAGTTCGATTATGAAATACTAGCTCAGAAAAATATTTAGAAAACAACTTTGCACATCTAAAATACTATCAATTTTGCAGTACATAAATCTTGTTTAAAGTTAAATATTCCTTTCGCGAATGTCCAAATTCTATACCTACATCGTCAAGCTATGACGGATTTAACAAGCAATTATTTACCCTTCATTCCACTATCACAAGATCCTTCTGTAAATAATTTAACTAATTAAACTCTAACGTTTAAAGTTTAAGAATTATCAGCCATTAGCTCACAGCAGGTTTACTTCCTACTTCACGGAAGGTTCTAGAATGCCTGCAGCGCTGGCGCCGTCTCTCAAGCGGTATTATTATCTCAAATCGCTGCAATTAAGTACGCGATGTCGTTACGAGATTGCCTAGCTTTGTATTTGGTGCGATAGTATTGTCTGTAGGTTAGATAAAAAGCTAGTTTAAACCCCCCGACTATTGAAAAGAATGGAGATCAAGTTCGTTATATTGCAAACCGATTGGGGTAATGTTAATTGGATATGATTCTTTAAAATACTGTATTTCACTATAATATTTTTTTAAAAGTTTTAACGTAGTGTTTAAATAAAGAAAAGTACAAAATCATTAATAACAACCACGTCCTCCAAGTGGATTCCAATTACGGCAGCCGATCTATAATATAAATAAGAAAACTGCGCAGGGGTTATTATAGTGCACAAGTGTACGCACTGACCAGAGCGATTTCTCCCCGGTCGTGTCAGGCACCGGACCGACGTTTTTCATGCCCATTTGATGCATGGATCACCTTACTTTACTTTTTAGGTGATCATGCACTAACCAGCTAGTAGACAACAGAAAAGTCCCAGCAGGATTCGAACCTAACCCCCCGTGTCTAAACTACAGCGTAAACCTGAGGCTACACCGACAATTCTCCCCGAACAGATTCTTGCTTTATCGTAGCGGTAGGCGTGCCGCCCTTCTTTGTCCTACGCAACCAGAGGGGAAGAAGAGTGTCGGTATTCCGTAGGCTGCTTCCCAATCCTTTCAACTCGACGGGGCTGCACCGCTGATGCGGTGTGGAGCAAAAGTGATAGGATGTCTCTACATTTTGCGGTCCAAACGGCGCTAGCAGCAGAGCCCAATATCGAGGCCAACGCTGGGGTTTGAGCGTTTTGTCCCTGCGTGGGCTTTGATCTCTCGGCTCCCATGGTCCCTGGGTAACAAATTCTGGACAGGTCTGCTGTCCAGATGTGGATTGGGGCACAGGCTGGAGGCGGATTGTCCTCGGCGGCTAGCGCTAGTGGGTTTGAAGCGTTCCTGCCCCAGACCTCTAAATGCATCAGACAGGAACAAGTTATTAGTTGTAGTTGGAGCGATTCCGAAATAACCTGTCTTTGCCCCGCGAAGACGGGTTTGCACAGGCATTTCCCCACAATGAAAAAAATAGGCTACGGTCTCATTTAACCTAAAGTTAAAATTTGTACAATATTAACGAATATATAAAAGCATAACAAAATACGTCATCATCATCATCATCATCAGCCTGTGATACTACTCCACAGCTGGACATAGGCCTCCTGAAACACCTATCCAATTGGGGTTTTGGACCTATCCCACCACGCTGGTCCAATACAGGTTGGAGGGTGGACTGACTTTCATGCCCATATGACGCATGGATCATCCTACTTTTCAAACAATTAGGTGATCAGCCAATTGCCCTTAACTGACTAGGAAACAACATGAAAATTTGAGGCTTGCAGGATTCGAAACCCACGATCTCCGGTTTCTAAAAACACGCCCATAAACTAGGTTGCTACGAAGGATAAGAAATACACAGCTCAGAAAATATATTCGGCATTTACGCTATTTTCGTTGCCGGTGGATTGTGAACGATGATCTTTGCACATAAAAAAAATTTATTTTTACGTGCTGGGAAACTATAGTTATTACACTGAAATATCACACAGAAACAAATATTAAGGGCACGAAATTATTTAAAAGATTTGACCCATCAATTAATAAAAATATTTTAAGAAGATAAATATGTACAGAAATATATCACTAAAAAAATTAAATTGAAGTATTAACATGACAATAAAAAGAAAACATCTAATATTTACTTCGGAAATTAATTGGTACCGCAGACCTTAATGACGATGTGCCGCGCGCTACACACCGAAACGGTCACAGCGCGGGAAATCACTCGATGCGGTCGATGGTCGATTCGTTAATTGTCGATACAATTTTCGATTATTACCTACTATACTTATTTAACTTAATATCTGTATTGAAACGTTAAGCATAGTGTCATCCTCTTTTTACCACCAATTTCGCCATGTACAATAAGCAAGTTATTGTTATGCTCAGTCTATCCTTTTAGCCTAGCAAAACGAAATAGTTTAGAAAAGTTGTTAGCTGAAAATTCTAACAAACAGTACAATAATATATTTTGCTATGAATTATCATTATATATAAACTGCCTCCGTAGCCTAGTGGTAAGCGTGTGTGATTTAGAAACCGGAGGTCGTGGGTTCAAATTCTGCGGGGACTAATCAAATTTTCATTGTTTCCTAGTTGGTTAGGAAAATTTGGGCCGATCACCCAATAGGTATGTAAAAAGTCGGTCCACCCACCAACCAGCGTGGTGGGGTCCAAAACCCCTAATGGAGAAGGAGGTCTGTGCCCAGCAGTAGATTTAGATCGGCTGATGATGATGATGAGAAATTGATTTAAGAGATAAAACAAGTGCATTTTCATTTTTAATTAGTTAAACACTGTATTATCGTCATCATCATCATCAGCCTGTGCCAGTCAACTACTGGACATAGGCATCCCTCAATGCAAGCCATCGATTCCGATTTTCATCTATTCTCATGCAGCCCCCACTACTAATAATAAATAATTATGCCAAATTTCCGATATAACACTTGGTGTAATGTTATAAAAGATTTAAACCATAAACATGCGCGCACTTTAGTTACCTATTATAAATATTAAATATATATATTAAATTTATCAAAAACAAAAAACCTGCACGCATTAAAAATGTATTCAGCCACATAGTTACATCCGATAATCTCTACAAAGTGAAGGATTCTCCACTTCATACGCTGTTTTAGACATAGACATAGACATAGACATAGACATAGACTTTATTTCGCCAAAAGACACACATTTACATACATATCTATATTAAAAAAGAGTAATAACATAAACATAAAAGAAAAAAAACAGTGCATACATCTAAAATAAATTCTTAACAGTAAAATAAAAAAACAAAAAAAATTAAAAAGAAAATAAAAACAGCATATAAGATTAACAATAGGAATAAAATCACAGCACGAACGTTATTACCATTTTAACAATATAATTGGTAAACAATGAATAAAAGTTTATGAATAACACATACATGTTGTGTCTTTTCGTTAAAAAAGGTCTCCACTCAGCATAAATTGCAATAAATAATTGCAAAGCTGATTTTCAGTGGAGCCAGTTCGTAAGGGGTAGGGATGCTATTTAACAAAAGGTTTTGACAATATTTAGATACGAGAATTATACTACTCATAGAGAATACGTAAGTAGCGTCGGTGGATTGAATTTACGCGGGATCAGAAACATACTTCTACCCCCAGGATCCGGAACACGTAAGTCATAAATTAGTAACGAAATGTATGTATTAAGTACAGTATTGTGTAGACAGATAACTCCTGGTTCGCTCAAAGGCCAGGCTCTCATTATTATTAATGTGCTTGTACTTAAGACAACAAACTACAACAAAACCGAATCAAAGGCGTAGCATCCAAACAATTTGAAAATTGTCCTGTGTTTTGAAACGGCGGGAATGCGATAGTTGGAGGATAACGGGAGGTGGTAGTTCCTCTTTTATAGGGGGACGTCTGGGGCGGTATCAAAGCGGTGCCTATTTCTGCCGCAAAGCAGTATTCTGAGAACACTACTGTGTTCCGGTTGGAAGGGCACCGTAGCCAGCGTATTTACTGGGTAAACAAGACGTAACATCCTATGACTCACGGAAGGCAGCGTGTTGGTAATACCACGTTTAGCCAATGTCTATGGGCGTCGGTGACCACTTTCCGATCCGACTGCTCGCCTGTCTTCGTAGCAAATAAAAAAAAGGTAAAAGCAATATTTGAAATTAATCAAGAAATAATTAACTGGCTAAGAAGAAACGGGTTAGCACTATAACAAATTTGTGTATGTTTCTTTACTTTATTTAACAAATATTTACTGACGAACATGAGGAGCGTTACTTTTGAAGTAATCCATTCTGACGTCACACGCATGTAATTCTTAATGTCAACTCATTGCTTTGTCAGTGACTAATATCGCCTTCGTCTATGATCGTATATGAGAATATGAAAAACTATTTTGTTGCGACGATGATGTTTAAGATATTCCACAACTTTGTCTAAAGCTTTATTAGTGCGTTAGGCTAACGATCAAAAAAACTTTGTGCGCATAATTTTCAAAGTTTAAACTTAATTTTGGCTCACATCGCTTTTAACGAAGTATGGAATTTCTCTTTTTAGCAGAGAAAATAAATTAAAGAACACTCCGGCCTAAAATCATCAGACCTCTCTAGTTTAAGTCTGTCGATTTACGTATAATTTAGAGGAGATTTTTACCCGGGCTCCGTCCTAGACATCGGGGCGAAACGGAGCCCATGAATAAATAAACACTTAATTAAGCATTTTGCATAAGTAAAAGAAAAATATCCGAGATGATTCTCCCGCGGGATGGACTACTGCAGACGGGAGATGCTTTGATGTGATTTGGCAGTGTTTGAAATTAATAAGATTCACTCCGCTGCTGTATTCTAATTATTCTTGGCAAGTACAGTGATTTTTACTCTCGATTTTCAATAAAGAAACATATCTAATGATCTATTATCTGTTACCATGTCTTTGACCGACTTTCCAATAGAAGGAGGTACTCAATTTGGAGCATATTTTTTTTAAATATGATACCTCGTTGCTTCTCTCCTAGTGCTGCGATTTTGTTCATTCTTTTTTAAATGGTAGGTATGTAGCTTTCAATTAAGAAAAGAATGCCCCATATTTTTATAATTTTTTGATTAGTTTAGATTACAAGATATAAGAAAGCTATATAAAGTTAGCGATTAGCCAAAGTACGTGTATTATTGACAATTACTGTTAGTTCTATTACAAATATTCCATAAAATGTATTGATAAAAACAGTAGTTATTATTGTGACACTTATGCATACATATATGTGTATATTAGCTTATGCCAATGGCTCGGCTCATATGTAAAATATAATATACGTTATTTTAGTAAATACTATAATATTGTAAAGTCCGTTACTTGTGTTTTTAATACAAAACCGCGTTCTCAGGCTTACAACTTCGTATTCAGCTAACAATAATACATATATATAATTGTGTTTTGGTAATATACTTATTACATTACACAACTATCACTACATAGTATAAAACTATATCAATTCGCTGTCTGTCCGTCCCTATGTATGCGTAAGACTCTAAAATTACGAAACGGACAAATGTTCTTTTTGTTTACGTGAATACTACACATTATTGAATAAAAGGACTTTTTACGAATTTTATCGCGTTCATATTACATATTAAAAGTTTCGAACGCGTGTTCGAAACGTCGGGACGTATGGACGGTCGTTAACTACGATATATACTCGATAAAATCCATAAAAACTCCATTTATTCAATTACGAAACGGATTTTGAAACGTTTTTTAGAGAAATATTTGTACGTATAAAACATACTTAATATTGTCGAGAAACTCTGATAAATTTAGAGGTTTCTGATCTGATGTCGTTATAAACCACTTTTTATGTTTACATTGCGCTGACTGAACTCTTAGAGACAAATAATGTACCCCAGTATTGTAAACTTAAAAAGGTCAAGAAAAAAGTCCCTGATATGTCTAATACTTAAGGATAACCTACAATAACGATTTTACCCCTAACATTTTAAGGGAAAAGATGGCTCAGTTACGAAACGATTTTAGGAAATGCAAAATTAATCTTCTTAAATACATTGTTGATATAGATCACTAGGGCCCTTTACAACATATAATTAAAGTGAAAATTTACGAGGGTTTTACATATTTAAAACGCAGTGATATGCTACTCTTAAATATTCAGTATATCTTCTTCAAAATATATTAGAGGCTTATACACGCAAGAGTTTTGATAAAAAAAATTAAGCTGTTAATCACAGAAAGGTTTTTCTTGTCGGTAGGGGTACAAGAAAGGTAATATAATAATATTTAGGCATCATCATCAGCCTTTATCCGTCCATTGCTGGACGTAGGCCTTGTTCAATGAGCATACATACGTAACCCTAATTACTTCTAAAACTTGCGTCTCCAAATACATTTAAGTCTATTCTAACGCCACTACGTTTTCAGGCCAATGAATTCCATTATCGCACCGTCATTAAATCTACAGAGCGAAGCTTTCGGATTTTATTCCGCATCCATCGATCCAGCCATCAGGCACATCGTAAAGTGTCTGCACAAAAGGAACGATCCGCCCTGATTCGGAACAGGCGCGAATCCTTTATTAAAGGGATAACCTTCGACTTCGGGATGAATATGTGGAAAACGTTACTCGAACCCGAAACGAATGGGTCGTTTGTCAAAAAAAGTTGTTTGATTTGAATTGATAACAGGTCTCAAGTAAATGTTGTATTTAAAAAAAATATATTAAAAGAACTTATAAAAAACTCGTAAATGCTTCCGTAGCCTAGTGGTATGGGCGTGTGCTTTAGAAACCGGAGGTCGTGGATTCGAATCTTGCGAGGACTCGACAAATTTTCATTGTTGCTTCCTAGTTGCTTAGGGCAATTTGGGCCGATCAATCAATTGTCTGATAAGTAAGCGTGGCGGGATACGGTCCAAAAATGGAGAAGGCGTGCCTATGTCCAGCAGTGGACCAACACAGGCTGATGGTGATGACAAAAAAACTTCTTTGCTCGATCACTCCTTTTGTTTTCTTATCGTGTATTCGCTTTTACTTCTTTGAGCTATAGTTATTATATTTTGCTAATAGTGTTTCTGCATATTACGTTAAGATAGCTTAGTTTTGACGGTCAAAGTCATTGTGATGGAAAAGAAAATAACTTAAAGATAAACGTATTTTAAGAGCACTTAAACCTATGAAAAAACATATCCGGTTCATACAACATCTTGTTGGCGAAAGGATTATTTGATACAAGAGATATAACTAATATCATACACTATTAAACATTAGGTACTAAGTTATAAACATCTCATACGTAACCTATATCGAATCAATTAATTAAATAACGAAAACAAAGTGAAAAACAAAAATAAATTAACAAGAAATGAGGTGAACACGTGCTTATTGGAGAAACTCAGCCATATTCAATCAGATGTAGTGAGAAATAATTTTCCTTCGGGAAGATGGACCTATCGGAATACGACAACACCCAAACAGTCAATGAACTATTATGCGAGAAACTTTCATATCCAATAATATGAAACTTGATTGTTTATTTATTTATTTATTAACACTTTATGTACACAAATAAATGGTACAAAGGCGGCTTAATGCCGAAGGCATTGTCTCCCAGTTATTTATTTACTTATATACATCAACTACACATTTACTTATAAGTATTGAAAATTGGTTTTTCTTTAATAGTGTCAAATGTCAAAATGTATAGTGTAATTTTATAATATACCGACATATAAGTACTGAAGCTATATGGGAGAGCACGATGAATGCGAACTGTTCCAAAAAATTACGAAGACAAATTTTTTCTCAGCATATCTATACGTCATGATTAAACAATAAGATCCCTTGACGATTCTGTCATTAGCCGTTGCTGACACAAACTCCGTATCTACTGACTGACACAAAGGCCTAATCTGGTATAATTTTGTAAACAACTCACCCTTTCTCGCCTGGTCCCAATTTATTGCTCTCCAACACCGCCGTAGTCCTTAGCCGGTTGTCCGGCTGCTCGCCGAGCAACTTCTCGCACCTCCCGTTGCTCAAATGCTCGCGCGCAACGCTCAGCGGGTCACTTTTCACTTCACTCACTTCACTCTCAACCCTCACTTCGCACTCCACTGTTAATTTCTCACTGGAATCCTTCTCGTGTTTCTCCGGTTCTACTTTATCCTCCTCAATTTTGTCTATCCCGTTCGCTATCACTGGAGCGGGCTTCGACTGCAACGACTTCGGCTGTGACTTGGGCGAAGATATCGTCGGTTTGCTCTCGATCGCCCCGTTCTCGTTTATCGACGTGACGTACACTGCGGAGTTGGCTATGTACCCGTTTATCTCCTGCCGGTTCTCCGGTTGTGTGCGCTTCTTTTTGTTCAGCTGGAAAGTGAACATGGGCATGTATTATCTCTGTACGGTCTGATGAATAGGGTCACAGTGGCGAAATGGACAGTTCAGCATAATAAATGTATGATATGGTCCCTTTTTTAAAGGGGGCCACCTGGGACGGTACCACCGCGGTGCCTATTTTTTTTAGTAGGTTTGGTAGGGTGAAAACACTACTGTGCTCCCATTTGAAGGGCACCGTAGTCAGCGTATTTACTGGGTAATCGAGACGTAAAATCCTGTCTCACGGTAGGCAGTGCGTTGATGATACCCCGATGTCAATGGGCGTTGGTGACCACTTTTCATCAGGTGGCCCGACGGTCTGACGAGTTAATCGGTAGCTGGGTGAGTGTGTGATTGTGTGGTGGGTAAGGTTGGATGACGGGCCACCCGTTAGGTCCGAAGTCTCGGCGACCCTTTCCTCTTCCGAGTCGAGGAGAAGTTAAATCATTGTTATTCAATATGTTATAGGCAGACTTCAAGTGGGCGTAATACCGAGTTATTTGTACCTAAAAATTGCGTTTCTTCAATATTTTTAAGCTTTTTGATGACTTGACTTTAATGTTAAATGTATAACTTAAAATCGAATGTTAAGTTATACAACACGCTCTAACCGAAAGAATAATAGCGCAATATACTACTTTACTGCTTGCCGCTTTAAGACATCTCATTTCCTTTTTATTATAATACAGAGGTGCTCTTCAAAACGAAACGCAGTAGAGTTTAAGCACTGCCGCTTTGTGGAATAAACAAGCGCTTTGTGGTGCTATCCCTATTGCTTCCCCTTAAAGAAGTTTACTTATTCATTGACTGCCTTTGCATATAAGTTAAAATACTTATGACTTAAAACTTAAACAAGTTTAATTCTGAACGCGTTTACATTCATATAAGGCCTAATTATCAAATATTACTATTTAATTCGGTACTGTTTTACCATTATGTGACAAATGACATTAAAATTCAAACATCCGATAATCAGCCGAACTAGGTGTACAAGCGCTGCATTCTGCTCGCAATTGTAACAACAATAGATGTCAAACAATGGCTTGTCAGGGTGCAGGAGGCATTGTTGCCGAATCGTCAAACGCCGGGCACGGATGATTAACTCGTTGCATTCGGTTACAATTTACGAAATATACGTTGTAATGTCCCCCGAATCGATTTTGACTATCGCCGCCGGCCTATTTCAGAGATCAGTCAACTACACAGGAAATATTATAGTACACAAGTGTACAACCGCCCCTGTGGCCTAGCGGTCTTGGCCCTTGCTTTAGAAGCCGGCGCTCGTGGGTTCGAATCCCGCGGAGAAACAACGTGAAAATGTTTGAATTACTTAATAAAATTTAATAAATATCTAATATAATTGCTAGCGTTGTTTTCTGGTTGGTTAGGACAACATGGGCCGATCAACCGATTGTCTGAAGAGTAAGACGATTCAAGCCTGGTTCATGGGGACGGTAGCTTCCCGCGAACTCTGTGATAGATGAAGCTTACCAAGGATATGGGTCTGGTAGCAAAAACTAAGAACAACATATCCTTGGAACATCTTATAATCAGTAATTTTATTAATCCAAATGTAAAACAAATATAAATTACATGCCCCAAACCAAATCCACAATTGATTTTAATCAGCGCAAACAGCAAAGGCCGCAATTGTGTCAACCTAACAATAAAACTCGCAGTTAAAAGCGCTCGGGGCGTACGTATTTGTTTACCGAAACGGTTTTATCCAAACAAGATTTCCCCACGAAAGGCAGCCGAAAAGCGGGCCGTTTTTCCAAAAGGCTAATGGATGGAGGGCTCACAGGTTAACGTTTAATCCATCAAATCCAACGGGAGAACCAACAAGTGAGGCGGGAAGATAATGACGCCGGTGTTGACGCAACGACAAAAATTAATTTATCGTGCGAAAACAATGATGATGAGCATTTTTGGGACGGGGTCATGCGTTTTTCGCCACCTACGCATTTACCTGTTATAAAAGACGCGGGTTCTTTATTCAAATCAGCTTTATAATTGACTAGCAGTTCATTCGCAGCTTTGCCCGTGTTATTTTTAGATTTATAAAATGGATTTTCGGAGTAAAAATAAATAATTTTCTCAAGGGGAATGTAGCTTTTATCAATAGATACATTACTTTTAAAGTTTATTCATTATAAACATACACATTGAAATACAAATCTTACCTGTTTGTTATATTAGTAAAGATCTCTTTAAGATGATCAAGCTCTTTGTTTTATATCATTATTGTTTATTTTGCTTTTACTAGATGAAATTTTATGTTAAGTTATCAAAAGCTGAAAACCTCCCTGGTGAATAAGCTTTGAACGACAATTCTAATTATTAAAGTACCAGTTCTCTTACCAGGTTCAGAACAACTCCTTCATTTTGTTATTCACTATAAAATAAACACGTTAAACAGGGGTTTTTAAATTCATACTCACATAAAACCTACCAGTTTTAAATAATTAATTGCAATTCGTTCACTATGCCAGTATAATAATAATGGTAATTTCATAAACATATTTTGTAAAGTTACTTTGTTTAAACAATAAAACATTAAAGTTTACAACGCTATCTCCCTGCACACTTTATTCCTAAACAAGTTAGATTTAGTTGAGTGTGAAATGCGCGCTTATATAACAAAACTGACAGATTCTCATTGTAAATATATTCTTCTATTAAGAACCTTTCTTAAACCGTAAAGATTATATATTAAGACACATAAGGCGTAGCCTAAGCTTTACACGCAGAAGCAGGAACTCAAGGTACAATAAGAAAATATAAATAAATAGAATTTACCATACAAATAACAAACGTTATGATCATTTCATAAAACAATTTTTAGAAGCTTTTACCAAAACCAACGCTATCACCACGCACGGTCGTTTCAAACCGAATATATTGCAGTTAAAGGTCGAGTGCTCGATGCAAATGTTAAAATATATAAACAACCATAAAACCATTAAAAGGCTAAGCACCGTCGGCTTGCGTAATACGATTGTTATTGCACTTTTTATTGACCGCGTGTAATCACACACAATTCGCTCTGGAAGCGTGGTTTCCATGACTCATAGCATATGACCGAGGACGTGGAATCAAGGTCGTTATGCGTTGGAACATTTGATAATTGATAGACATATAATTGATGTTTTACGCAATATAAATGCTGTATTAGTTTAGTATCAAGAGAATGTACTTGTATTTATCTTATTGGAGGTAACTTAAGTTCCGAAATTGCTGATTGATGTTAAAGCTGCAAATTTAGTAATTTAACATAGTGGTTATAAGTACAATGAAAAAAAAAACATTTTAATGGCTCGTAAAATTCGATGCCTCGCGTTTCGAAAATAAATTATAAATCTTACAAACTTACAATGAATGTGGAAATAACAGTTTTAAAATATTTAGATATTGTAATAGGTAGTTTGATTTCAAGCATTTAAAAAATAGCGTAATATATACGGATTATGAATCGTAGTTTGAGGCAATTAACTTTGTTAATATAGTACTAAACAACATGTCATAGATTATTAGAATAAAAAAAATGTATAGATCTTATCTTTGTCAATTGCTTCATATTAATTTGTTTGATCCAATTGGCCTAATGTTCTCGACACTTACTTGACAAACGGGGGTAGCGTGATCAAATCCTATGTAGAAACAACGTTATATTACGTGACCATCACCCAAGCAACCGGATAGCTTGGTGAGGGCGATGTCAGCCAATTACCAACTGTTAAACATGATCGACTTTACAGGCATATAAAAGTAGCCTTCGTCGATCAAGATCTTCTATTACACTATAGTGTCAGTTTAATCTACTGACCGGTGCGTTCTGCATAAAACTGTTACCGTCATCATCATCATCAGCCTGTAATAGTCCACTGCTAAACATAAGCATCCCCTAATTTACCCCTATCCATTAGGAGGTTTTAGACCGTATCCCACCACGCTCCAATGCGGGCTGGTGGGTGGACCGACTTTTTAGATGCCCATCCAACATTTCAGACAATTGGGTGATAGGCCCAAATTGTCCTAACCAAACTCGTAACGAGTATAATCAATTGCCAAAAAACTGGGCACAATGGATATCAAAACGACAATCAAAATGAAAGCGCTGTGGTATTCAACCGTAGGTGTTCTGACAGCAATAGCGCAATATGGAGAGTGAGCAACTATGCATAGCGTCAAAAATGATGTCATCGTATTTGCATACAATGGACACATTAAATCCGCTCGTCTTCTCGACGATAATAGACAAGATATCGGCATCGGTTCGACAATGAGCGCCGCGTCGAACTGTTCAACTGTACATGGAAAATTCTACAGTTATTGCGCCGTTTCTTTTAATAGAAGGTACATTATTTTACAATACTAATAAGCCATTGCAAGTCAGTATAAAATGAAACACGTTTAGCAACCGCTAAACTTGTTTTATATACTTTTTATAACGTAACTGACCAGTCATATTATAAAAATAATATTTAGTCTATAACCTAACATAGGTTGCACAAATGAGACATTTTCTATTATGGTTTTGAATCATTTGTTTTAATAAATTTGGAAAAAAGACAACATATTATAAAGTAATATTTATCAAAGTATCGTATTCATTGAAGTTAATTTCAATTAGTAAAATAACAGACAAATAAAGAAAATAAAATATATGTCTTAAAAAATTAATCGATATAAATAAAAGTCTAACTCTTATAAAATTAAAATCACTACAAATACTTTTATTATAGCCTAGCGCCTAGAATAACTTTTATAAAGAAACCTATGATAGTATGATGAAACGCGCTATCCAGATAAGACACGTAACACATTTTGTAATATCATTGAAAAGTGCTAGGACACGTTTCATTAGAAATCTCGTTCTCTTCATATTTATATATAGCCTATCTTATTTGTGCCAAGGGCTTCGGGTTAAATTATTTCAGTAATTTTTTAAGAGACATCGATAACTTAAAGAACAAAAAGATGTGGTGTGTTTTTTACAAAGGTTTGTATTAGTTTTATCGTTTTAGTCTTTTTATTAATTAGTATTATCCAAATAATTCTAAAAAGGCGACGGATCCATATATTACTTACAAAACTGTTGTTGTTGAATATCCTTACGTATGTTGTAAAGTCCATAATAATGACCTGCCAATAAAAACATAAGCTGTGTTACTTGTTTTCATCAAGTGAAAACAAAAGTTGTTGCAATAATTTACAGTACAAACCTACCTAAGTATATATCAGTTACATTTACATCATATAGCTGAAACAATTGAATGAAAGGCGTATATTATTTCTTACGAATAAGTTATGGCGTCTTCCAAAATTTCTTGAGTAATATTAAACGCAGATCGGCGGGCATTTTAACATCTTAAGCCTATTTAACCTAAAAACAATTGCATGACCTGGCTGTTTGAATATACTGCGTCCTATAACGGTTCAAAACGTAATACTAACAAGTCGGACAGTCTGGTTACATGTACCGAATAATGTTCTATATTATTTTGTGTAATGACCGAACCAGCTAGTATACAACAACACTAAAGTCGTTCCCCGCGGATTTGAAGCCCACGACCCCGAGCGTAAACGAGCTCCAAAGCCACTAGACCCAAAAGGGAATTATGATAATGATAACTATTTTTAAAGGTTTTTTGTAATTATACCTACATACAATCTTTACTAAAGATGCTTCTTCAACAAGATTATAATAGTTAAAATGCGCGGAGGTTAGACCGGAACGACTACTTGGGTGGTCGAGCATTAGGAGGATCGAAAAAGACTAATACATGTAACGTAAATCCTTTTTTTTAAAGCAGTCGGGCCACCTGATGAAATGTGGTCGCCTACGCCCATAGACATCGGCAATAACTGGTGTCACCAACGTGCTGCCTACCGTGAGACGTAGGATGTTATGTCTCGTTTCCCCAGTAAATACGCTGGCTACGGTGCCCTTCAAACCGGAACACAGTAATGTTTTCACACTACTGCTTTGCGGTAGATATAGGCACCGCGGTGGTATCCACCCAGACGGTCCCCTGTGAAAAGGGTACCCACCACCGGTAAAAGCCTTCAATTTTTTTATAATACACCATTCTGTTTTATAATCCAAGTTTTAACTATATCAGTAAAAAAACACGTAACAATATATGTCGCTAAAGAACGTCGACGTCGCAAATATAGCTGACACTTATAACGCGTTTATTAATATTCCGCCTCTATTTATCGCCAAGCTCCGACGTTTGCAACTGACGTCTTTATTTATAACGCCGAGACAATATCTGTCAGATACGAGCCGACACTTCGCTCTGTCGCATGGACACGGATGAATGGTTCAGTGTTAGTTTATGCGACATAAGGGCTCTAATGTTTGTCTAAACATACGTACGTTAAGCGCGAAACACTACTTACTTGCGTGTGTATACACTTTTAAAACGCATGTTATAAAGTGGAAAGAATTGAAATGTATTTAGAAATAGTTCTATAAGTAATTGGTATATAAAAGCAAATACGACCAAAATCAGTTTTTCTAAGACTTACTCTAAAGAATCGACTATATGTATTAAACCAAAATCTTTCTTAAGAAATTGTACTGAATAATAAGCTATACCGGGGGACAGGAGATTTTTAATATTGAAATAAAATTGTCTAATATATTATATGTTTGCATCAGCAAAAAGAAAATAAAAGTGTTATATGAACGCGACATATCCGGAGATAGTAATTCTATTTGTTAAGTACAGATATCGCGTATCAACTAGAAATAGTTCATCATCATCATCATCAGCTTGTGTTAGTCCACAGCTGGACATAGGCCTCAACTACTGCACGCCTTGTCCGTTAGGGGGTTTTTGGACCGTATCCCATCACTGGTCGAATGCGGGTTGGTGGGTGGACCAACTTTTTACATGCCCATCCGACGCATGGATCATTTTACTTTTCAGATAACCGGGTGATAAGCCCGCATTGCCCTACCCAACCAGAAAATACAATGAAAATTTGTTGAGTCCCCGCGGGATTCGTACCCAACCTCCGGTTTCTAAAACACACGCCCTTACCACTAGGATACGGAGGCAGTAGATATAATTATGACTATAAAATGATAATAATAGCCTTGTTTTAGCTATATTTCATCAAATATTTTAAAGGAATCCGTGACCTTTTTGCCAGTTAAAAGATATTAATTTCGTCCCAACCCACGCAGTAAACGCTAACTGTATATTGAAGGCTTACAGTAATAGCGTGCTTGGGTCGAAGTTTTAATTTTAGAATCGCAAACCGGTTACTCGAAAGAATCTTCTGATTGTTATGAACGGTTTGAATTATCCACAGCGAACTGGTGAACTTTAAGAACGTTTGCAATCTTTGAAAGATTCGTTTTAATATTGAAACGTACATTTACTGAAGGTAGGTAGGTAGTAGGTGTTCCCTAAAACATTTTTAACATAATTTTTAATGATGTAATCCTACAGGAAAACTGCTTTTTCTTATATCGTGCCATGGTTGATTAGAATAGACAAATCACCAGAGTGTCGGTCGCACCAAAAGTCATTGTCGAGTGACTAAATTCATATCTCTTTGTTCAATATAGAAGTGTAACACTCGCTTATTGATTGTCAAGGACGCTACCAACGGTTCGGAATAGGACACCTCTGACCTTAGTAAAAGCGGCGAAATAAACTCAACTTTTAAAATAATCAAATATACATTCATATTAGCTATATACAGTTCTATCATACGTATTTTAAATTTGAAAAAGCCTGGAGCGAGCTTGACTGTTTTTCGAAGTCATCATAGGTCTCCCTTACTTTTTAGGTAATGGACGTCAGTTACGCATCAATCAAGGATTAGTTACAAGTCCACTAAAAGAACAACCGACGGTCCTTGCTCTCATCGCTTTTGCTAGGACCGCGGAAATGGGTTGGCAATCCTGCGTGATTAGCGCGTCCCAACATTTGAAGTTCTCATTTCTCCGAGTGAATTGGGCCACTCGATACGTCCTTTTAGGTGCCATGCCAGATCAAACAGTGCAGGTACCTCCTGAAAAATCCATGACCCAAAGGAACCCCAAAAGTGAGGGATCTATGTTCTATGTCTGTCCACCATTTTTGGCTTCCATAGTCTGCCAACGGCATTGGGCTAACTACAAGCCGAGCCACGGTAAATTGTGGAAAACAGATCAATGAGAATTTGAAATCATTTCTGAGATAATTATTACGTAAACTTTTAACAATTGAGTACTTAAATTGTGGATTGCCGCTTCGAGAGTAACTGGTAAATCGGTGTAAATGTATCCATAAGATCATAAAAAGGCCACCCGCCTGCTATCAAAAAGTTTTCTTATTGTATCACTATTTTTTAATAGCCCATGTGGTTATTTTGTCATCGGTAAATAGTGAACAGTCTGATAATAATGATCTATATAATACAAATGCAGCAAAAGTGCGCTGAAGCCGATGCAGGTAGCCCAGTGTGACTAAGGTAGTTAGAGAGCGCAAGCTCGATTGTGCTCAAAAGGACCAATATGGCAAACAAACGTCCATAACACCCGATTATTAATGGTAAAAGATATAAGCTGTTACAAGACATAACTCACTTCTACAGACAACTTGGACATGTCAACCGGAGTGATCCGCTTGAGGGCCGAGAGCCGCTGAAGCCGCTGCCGCGCCTGCTCCTCCACCGCGATGAGGAACGCATCCTGGACTATGTTGTGGCCGATGTCTGACACTGGAACAAAGGTCATCATCAGCTATCGTATATTTTCCTAAAGCTAAATAGTGATAAATTTTACGTAAACAACATGATTTTCCCTACAACCAGAACCAAAAAAACATTATATTTAAACGTGTCACAAAAAACACCATAATGAAATCGAATAAAGTATAAAATATCTGTCCACAAAAGTTAAGTAAGCGAAGTACGAATTAAGTAAATATTAGTACAGTGTTACTTTATCTTGTTTGTTCTAATAAAAAAATTAACATAAAATTAAAGATTTTCTCCAAAGCACATAGTACTACGCACGAAATTAAATAACTCCATCAAGTTATTCATACCATAGCAATGCAACCGCGGAAGCCATCCAGTCTCGAAGCCCTACACGAGCATTTCTATTAAATTGACGCAATATCGATAATCACTAGAGCAATTCGATTGCCAGCGTTGGCGGGAATGCCTCCACTCCCCCGCGACTCGTGAAGAATCGTAACAAAATGGAGGATATAAGCGCAACGCTAAATTGCTTTAATCGCCCACTCGTCTAATAGAATTCCCGTCAGACAATGAAGTATCCGATCTTATTGAAATCCCCTTAGCTTTTGATAAAACTAAAAATGGTCATAATCGAAACCGGTTATCATTTATGTAGAGAATAGATAAAAAAGTTGTTTGATTTCATTGTATTAGAAACAAAAGGCAATTTGTAGGCCCGGCACTCAATAAGGATGTTAATTTATAAACATTTCCATTGCAATTGCTATGGCTTTGCCAATCGTTTTTATTACACACAATTATTCTGGTAACATCTTCATTAAATAACAGTATTATTGCTAAATAAATACAACATAATAGACACGAGTTGTGCGCAAAAAAATTAAAATATAACAATGATACTGAGTGCTAAATCTTAACGACGGTTTGATTAATTCCCCCTTTTAACAATTAATACAATTAACAAACGTTAAAGAGAATAAATACCTACAAAAATTCAGTCATTAACACTATGAAACGTGACAAAAAATACAGTCTTTTCGATCATAGATGGTTCAATATTTAATTAATATTAAACATTAAACCCATTAAGACACTATCCTCTTTTTATTAACTTTTTAATCAGCAAAATATGTACGTTGCAAATCCTTTTTATACTGAATACTAGCTGTATAAAATATGTCGCGCGACTTCGTCCGAGTGTTAAAAAAAAAGTAGCCTAAGTTACTTCTAGTTAATCGTACATTAGCTATCTTCCCGCAATATTCCCTTTCCAGAGATTAGCCAGAACAAACAGAGAAACCAAAATCTCAAAAAATATTATTTTGTTATACGTATCGGTTATGTATCACTAAATAATCATTTTCAACGGTTATTTTGATGGTACATACAGACGCTCCAATTTTATTTATTTCTGTAGAGTCAAGAAAAGGCAAAGCAAATATTTGCATACTAAAATAGGTAAAGCCGGGATTTTTCAGCAATTTACACTACTTTGTCTAAATCATTTATTTTAAATCATTTCATCTTTAAAGAAAAAAGGAGATCGTGTATAATAATATATTTTTTCGTCTCTAAACCGAATATTTAGAGAAAATTCTTATAATAAATATTGAACGTGAACACTTACACCTAAAGATATTGCCGTGCCTCTTTGGGTTAAAAAGATTCAGAAACCACCGGAGGTGGATACGTGTTTACAACTCAGACAATAGCAAGGCCACGAAGATTGCTCAACTGGTGTCGGAACATCTATTTGTCACTTAAAATTAGGGCACATATTATAGCGCTTACGATTAAAACCTCTGCGTACGAAGAACTATGTTAATATGAAGTATGGTTATTTAATTTATCATACGAGAGAAAAATTATATATGTATCTCATAGTCGTTATCAGTTGATTCATCCTCATCATCATCAGCCTTTGTTAGGCCACTGCTGGATATACGCCTTCCCTACTGCACGCCTTCTCCATTAGGGGGTTTCTGTACCGTATCCCACCACGCTGGTCCAATACCGGTTGGTGGGTGGACCGACTTTTTACATGCCCATCCGACGCATGGATCATCTTACTTTTCAGACAATTGGGTGATCGGCGCATATTGCCCTGACCGACTAGGAAACAACAATGAAAATTTGTTGAGTCCTCGCAGGATTCAAACTCACGACCTCCGGTTTCTCAAGCACACGCCCTTGCCACTAGGCTACAGAGGCAGTTTATCAGTTGACTGTCCCACAGTAATTAACGTCTCAGTGACAATTTAGTAATAAGAACGCTAGATACATATTTTTAAACGATAAATACACATACACACGACTGCCTATGATGATCTTTACAGCCGAGACTGATATTTATCTGCCAATTCGAACACAGGTGCACTCCATCTTTCTTTACTTTCGTGGTCCGATAGGACGGGATAACCGACTCGAAAGAAGGGAGATCAGGAGTAGAACCGACTTTTTACGTGTCAGACAGACCCATGGATCATCTTTAATCTACAGAAAACCGGATAATCAGCCCGCATTGTCGAACGCACGTCTTCCGATTTCTAAAGCCTGAGCTCATACCAATAGGATACTTAAGCAGTTAAAAAATAATAAACCTAAAATATATACTATAGAGGAGGCCTATGTCCAGCAGTGGACTGACACAGGCTGATGATGATGATGATGATATATACTATAAAGAAACAATGTGACTACGTCTAACATGAACATCAACGTATTCGTTCCAAGATCGTTTACCCCTCTGACCTCGTCAATAACTAAATTTCAATGTCAAGTGAACGAAGCGCGAAGTCGTAACAGTGCCGAGGTATGCCTTTGCGTCGTTTATAGGAAACCTTATGGCTGCTAATCTTGATATCGCTTGAATTGTAATGTTATCAATAAATATCGCATATTACGTGAAGTTAATCATCATCATCATCAGCATTATCATGCATGTCTTCTCCGTTAAGGGGTTTTTGGACCGTATCCCACCATGCTAGTTCAATGCGGGTTGGTGGGTGGTCCGACATTTTACATGCCCATCCGGCATGGATCATTTTACTTTTCAAACAATTGGGTGAATTTGTCAAATTGTCCTTACCAACCAGAAAACATCGATAAATAAGTTGCATCCCGCGGATTCAAACCACGACCTCCGGTTGCTCCCTTGCTTTATCAAGGCCAATACCGCTAGACCACGGAGGCGGTTACATGAATTATCCCAATAATCTTACTTTCTTTTACCCTTTATCATGTACGTTGAGTAGAGTCCGAAACATCGGGAATAAAATATATAGAAAAACGTGAAAGATCCTTAAAAAGTGAATTAAATATATTCACATAAAGTTATTAAGTTTTAGAATATATATTTTATTGTTTTTTTTTATTATTGGACTTGAAGGCAGACGACCGAAGAGAGACAAGTCGGGCCACCTGATGGAAAGTGGTCACTGGCGCCAGTGGTCACACGCTGCCTACCCTGACATATAGGTTGTTAAGTCCTGTTTACCCAGTAAATACGCTGGCTGTCCTTTAAACTGGAACACGGTAGTATTTTAGCACTACTGCTTTGCGGTAAAAATAGGCACCGTGGTGGTACCGTCCCAGACGGCCCCCTGTAAAATGGGGCCCACCGCCTCTTAAATTAAAATCAAATTGGAGTACTAATCAAACAACACTATTCTACTTTATTTGTGTAGTATGGCACCATAGCTAGTTATGCTACGTATTTAGGCTACTTTGAATTTACATATTTTATTAACAGAGTCTATAAAGTTCTACACGTCTCGATACTTCGTTCAATATAATAATAAGCCGCTACATGATGGAGATAATTCTGTAATTGCCTTCATACTAAATTATACAAAAATGTTTATGAAACGAATTGATTTCTTTGAATTGAATCTTTTTATTACGTACATTGTTTATCGGAATAGCTTATTTATTTTTTCCTACTCAATGTCTTGATATTCCTCCAACGGATAATGCACGCCCACATTTTCCGCCCACGAAGAGAATGTTGTTTGAGAAATTAATAATTGCGAGTTTATTAAACGGAACATTTTATAAATTTCTATTCGCTTTAGGAAGAATTCTGCTTTTTAAGTATTTATTTTATTACGTTCATATATTGTTATTTTAAAGAGGCTTTTAAACATTTATCTATTAACCAGCGACCCGCCCCAGCCGCGCACGGGAGCCATGCTAATTAATATACCTACAATATTAAGCGCGTGTTATACATATAAACCTTCTTCTTTAATCGCTTTGAAATCCATCGCGTAGCTGGAAACATTTAAGCATACATAGGGACATAGGGACAGAGAAAGCGACTTCGTTTTATACTATGTAGTGATTCATATTTTTTAAAGATCGTGTTTTTTTCATTTGATTTACGACGAGAAAAGCGGGACCTTCACCTGTTGGTTAATGATGCGCCCTGCTCATTAGAAACGCAACGTACGACACAAATCCTCTGGCAGTAATTCCGTAATTATACTGGCTACGGTGCCCACCAATTCGGAAGACATGCTTATAAACAGCTGATTTACTAAAAAGAATTAAAGAAAACTCTTACAGAGGTCATTAGGTAAACAGTCAGTTGGGGCATATTAAATAATTGACACAGTTAAAATAAGACTTCCTTAAAGTTTTGTCGAATAACATCAACTTTTTATATAAGTACTAATTCGACGTACGGATCATCTAACTCTTTCGGCCCTTAGAAGGCAGACCTACATTATCCGAACCAAAACCCAAAGTTCTTTCTCCGCTAAACTTGAAGCCACAACCTACCGCTCCCAAGCAAGGGCTAACAGCACTGGACACTAGCGTACGAGCGTGTATTCCCCGCATTTGAAATATTCTAGTCATTAAAAACTATCGAATAGATCTCGCTTTCAAGTGCTTTCGAGATTATAACGGCGTGTTTCGTATTGTAGCCTGACACGCCGATTACCTAGCTAACTGTACATGTCTGTTTCACGCTCCGCTTTGGACTATCCAATTTGGAGCTATCTTTGCGGATAGCGTTGCATGCTAGATATTTGAGTCAGTGCTGCCAAAAAGATTCGGAACGTAGCGGCGGATGAGTAATGGATATATATGTAATAACAACAAAACAGACAAAATGCAGAGCAGTCTTAACTGTTACGACTTGTGATAACGCTAAGAAAGTCACGCTAAAGAAGAATTGTTTCTATATATTTGACATGATAATTTTAAAGCTTTCGTTGATTTTAATGTCAGTATATCGATTATATAGCACACGTTTTTTTTCGTGTTTTTATATGTAACCGAGCGAACAAAAACGGAGAAACAGTAAGTAAAGAAACTCTAAAAACAATCTCTCTACCTTAAAATCGCACTAAGTTTGGGTAATAGACTGTTTTAGTTATACATTCTTTGACTACGTTATCGTGAAACACTGAATAATATGATATAATCATGGTGCATGCCAAGAGCCGATTCATTATACAGCTAGTTAAGTTAGACTTTACGTTCTTTCTAGGTCTAGACCGGGTAGACCCATGCTCTGTGTTCTATAAGCAGTAGCGCCTAAAACAGATATCAACCGTTATGCGCTTACTAATGCATTATTGCATTCTATATCCGGATGACGTTTATTAAATATGGTAGACGTATCAATTCGAAGGCTTTATGTGATTTCATAATATAACTATTCAATTTTGTAGCAATTAAAATGCACGCAATACACCTATATGTATGTATATTACTAGTAGCTCCTTTTTAATGGGTATAAATATAGTTATAAAGTTGTTAGAATTTACATTATTTACTAAAATACAAAATAAATTATTTTACCATTTTTATTAGTTAGACTCATTTTTTGGCCTAAAAACAATGAAAAATAGCAATTGAAAGTTTTAACTCATTAAGCTAAGGGTCTGCGTTTATGAATTAGTGATGACAAGTATTTTGTAATCCCAATTGTTTTTATCACTAATTAATAAGTACTGATTAATCTAAGATGGGCCAGTTGTGTTTGCATTAATCCTCATAAAAGTTAAAAAAATACCAACAGTCCGTTTTCTCCTTTCTTTTAGATGTATTTTTACAGGCCGTCATTTCAATTGCCTTTTGGTGCTTTATTGGTTAAATTTAATTCTAATAACAACAAATTTTATATCACAATATTTCATTTCAGCTATCGCGACCACTATATGAAATCTTTAATTGTAGTCGACGTTAAGAAAAGGAAGAAAAAATTCAATCTGTTTGAAGTTTTATTATCTCATCCTAGAGGGTAAATAATTCATGAATAGTTAAGGTTCAAACCCTAGTGTGATTAACTAACAGTAAAGTTTCCGAATAATTATCCAACGACAAACGGATTGATTGGTACTTTGTACTGTTCTTTAACAATCTATCAAATCTATCAGTAGTTTTACGACCGCTAACGGACAGACAGATGATATATACAGAATCATCGGTCCACATCACTTGTATAATAACGATGATTTTCTTCGCGATGCGTCCCATGGTACCGTTGCTTGTATTTGTAGAGGAATGTATGAAACGGGTTTTTAGCTTACCGGAGCACTAAATAACACGAGAGGACCGCACTGCAATTTGCACTTTATTCATAAGTATTAAGACACAATTTGCTTTACTCTTTGCTATGATCTACTGCTCAGATGTCTGATACTAGCTATCAACAGTGGAACGCTTGTAAGGAAAATTGATTCTTATTTGTAGGCTATTACAGATGTTTTTACGACAAACGAGGCAGTCGTTAAGGCTGGCATCGTGCTTCAGAATCATGACACTTATGTATCGAGTCTTTGTGTCGTTTGTACCAGATGGCTAATTCTGTGAACAAGATTTAATACTTGAGCCAAGGAAAATACTGAATAGATTAACACAGTAACCCGTGGCAACCAAGTGGTACTGTGTTCCTAATAGTCGACTGTCACTGAGCGATTGACATCTGATTCATCATGATCGTTTTATTAGTACATCATCATCAGCCTGTGATAGTCCACTGCTGCACATCGGCCTCCCGTAATACACCCCTATCCATTAGGTATTTTGGACCGTATCCCACCACGCGATTCCAATGCGGGTACTAACCCGCTGGGACCGACTTTGTACATGCACATCCGACGCATGGATCATCTTACTTTTCAGACAATTTTTGCCCTAAAAATATTAACTTTTGACGTAACGTCGCAGAATAAGACAATAAATATTTTTCCAATTGATAACAGTATCAATTGTTATCAATAAAACGGGAACAGAATTCATGTGTTTTGGGTTTAAATTTATTACTCATTAACGGTGGTCTCTTCACCTTTTGTTTTCGTGTTAAAATAGTGAATTCAGCCGTCTCCTACCAAGATTTTCTACACCATAAAATAATTATTGCCCGTCTTAATTGACTGCAGAATATCCGACATTTACTGTTATTGTAATTATCACCATTATCAGCCTGTGTTAGTCCACTGCTGGTCATAGGCCTCCCCTCATGCACGTCTTCTCCATTAGGAAGTTTTTGGACCGCATCCCATCACGCTGGTCCAATGGGTGGGTAGACCGACTTTTTACATGCCCATCCGACGCATGGATCATTTTACTTTTAAGGCAATTGGGAACGGAAACGACTAGAAAATAACAATGAAAATTTTATTTCCTAGTTGGTTAGGGCAAATTAGTCCCCGCAGGATTCGAACCCACGACCTCCGGTTCGTAGGACTAGGCTACGGAGCAGTCATTGTAGAAGTAACAAAAAAGTTCTACAAACGACGCATTGAATCTATCCCTACCTATGTTTTGATAAAGTAAACGTTAAGAAATATTGCTACTTCTATGTCAATTATTGAAAAACCTTTACATGACGTATTCGACTCGTTCCTAGAAATAAAATATCCAATCCATAGCAGAAGTAATCAAACGATAACATTTTGACTGCCTGTATTATGTTACTATAACGTTATTATTTTCCGATTGGCTTTATCTTGTTACAATCATCCCTCGTATGATAGTATTGGATTATATAATATTTTTCTTACCGTGCTAGTAAGACGCATGAGGTAAACTCGAGTTTTCTCGAACGATTTCCCTCGGTTGTGTTAAGGAAAATCGTATAAACCTGCTGATCATCAAGGTCTGTGAGATTATGTAACGATTGTAGAAATAAGTAATTATAAAAGGATACTAAGATGTATACGCATGTAAAGAGTCGGTCCGCCCATCAACCCGCATTGGACCAGCGTGGCGGGATCCGGTCCCAAAACCTCCTAATGGAGAAGACGTGCATTAGAGGAGGCCTATGTACAGCAATGGACTAACAAAGGCTGATGATGATCCTATAATGTATTTCTTTTTGTAGACTATGCAAGTACATAATATATCTATTTCTACAGTTGGATTGATCCAATCGATTTAGGAATTAGGTAATGCCTATAGTATCTCCATCCCCATTTACTAAACTGAACTTTGGTATATGAAGTGTTTGATATTAAATCATTATTAAATCTCAATTAAGATCTAACATAACTTACTTAAAATCAATCATCATAAAGTAAATTATTAATGCAGAAAAATACTAAGTGAGTTTTTGTCATACGCTTAATCTATTAACTCAATAATGAAAACCTTCGTAAGACATTGAAATAAAAATATACGTTATAAATGGCTAAATTCACGTGAAATCGGTAGTAGTGACTAGTTTCGGACCTAGTGCTAGCTTTCTTATAGGATTTAGTTCCTAGCTTTTTCGCACTCAGTGCGAGATGTGTAGCCACCGTGAATTCCACCCGTCCTGATGGTGGACCTCTCATATGTCCGAAACTAGTCGGCACAAATATTAAATTCACATGAGTTTAGCCTGTTTATAACATATACGTTTATTATATTATATTATTTTTGTAAGTTTCGACATTTTCACAAGTTCGAAATTTCTGCTCTATATCTCATGTTTATGTTTTTATTTCTCTTTACAAAGAATGAGTAAATAGATCATAAAAAATTGACAATTTATGCTGAACAAAATATATCACTCGGCAATTTTCATAGTTCAACTAATGCGCAATTGTATACGTTAACGTATATCGCAAGTATATGATATAACATATGTAAACGTATGGATTATTAATATTGATGTTCATAACGTGTTCCTCATGCAAACATCACTTACGCAATATGTTAAGGTTTATTCGAATTTAATCTTTACGACGTAGGCAATAAAGTGCACCTGAATGGGACGCTTGATTACCTTCAAGCTAGTTATTACTGCGCCATCCCTCACTTATCTTCTTAAGTAATGAAAGCTATGTAATGGAACGACTGTTTAACACTGCTACATTTTATAGCTATCAGTGATTTTTGCTATGATATCGTTTTTAAAATTACTTTCAATAGTAAACGAATAAGACATAGTCTTTATTCTACAGGTTTTCCGTCTACTTTGCCTACCTTGAGATTTTATTATTATAAAATAACGAACTATATAGTTTAGACCTATATTTCTACTTTAACCACTTTAAAGTATTAAAAAGCTTATGACAAATAAGTTTTTTCTGTAATCGACTTGGTAATGGAATTTTACTGTTTGTTTTATTACATTAAAATGCATAGGTAAAAGAATTACAATTGTAAATGTTTGTAAAAAAGAACTTTGCAATTTACTTTTTGGGTTTTAGAGCCACTCACTCTGCATATTAACTGTAATTCAGGTTAAACGGGATAGATTCTAAGTGGACCACATGACACGTCACCACATAACTCAAAAAAGGGTGGAATAAAAAAAAAGGGAACAAAATCAGTGACATCCACTTCATATACTCAATCTGTACCTTTTTGACCGCTCGGTGAACAGATTTTGTGTTCCCAATCTATATATCTTATATCTATATAAATCATATATAGTAAGATAAACATAGAGTTTCCACACGTTTAAAATTATAGGAGGTAGTTATTTACAAACAAGGTTGCAATATTCGCAAATCGTCTAAGTTTGACGATGAGGATCTACTCATAACACAGAAACCATTTAGAGGCAAGTACTACGTTTTTTTTAAAAGAAAAAAGCACACAGAAAATATTTTAATAAAAACAGAGAAGCATTCATCCTATTATTTTTTCAAGCTACTCTAGAGACAATTTATTTACTTTTGCCTTACGTAACGGCAAAATATGACAATGAAATAGTTGAACCAAGGGTATCTAAAATCAGTTCAACTAAGAAAAAACAGAGAAGTTCTCAGAGAGTGACGACGACAGTGGAAACTTGTACAATTACTTGTGTACCTATTTGTTGAACCATCACGAAAAGTTCAAGTTCAGGATAAAAAGTTTCGAGCATGAACATACATACATCTATGCCATTTTATTTGTACAATTAAACCGTTTTTAAAACTCTAATTCCATATAAAATGTTTTAAATAAGCCCGGTAGTCCGTCACGGCTCTGCTCGTGTTATTGGTAGGTTTTTATTTGAATTTTCCTAAGGCAAAAAAACAACTTTTGTTACTCAATCATGTAGCTTTGTAAGGGTGATTTTTTTTTAAATCGGCACAGTACTTTTTGAGTTTAATCATTAGAAACGTACACACACAATACAACTTTCCTCTTTTATAATATTAGTATAGATAAAATTAATAAAAGTTATAACTCGTACTAATGAAATATTGTCGTGTTCCTAAGGTACTTTTTTATGTATTGCCAATGATCGCCAATCACATAGTGACATTTCACTAAAATGTACGATGCGTTTGGTTGCCCCACGCAACATTGTTTACATCAAAGACATGCCGTAATTAACTCCAGCTAGAATAATAATAAAATAAAGGTGTTGGTCACGTAACGTGAACTATGTCGCGAATCAAATTTAAATTTCACACTTGCTTATTAATTGTCAAAACACTACCACCGGTTCGGAAAAGGCTGTGTTATCATTTAAAATTCATTAATATCGTAATAACTTTTAACACATAAACGTTTCCTTGACTACCTTTTAAATTTATTAATAGCATTCATTCTAAACGTTTACTGGGATTTTGTTGTAAAAACGTATACGTTGTCCCATAATAGACTTTACTTTATTCTTCGCAGTCTAGTTACTGGAAGAATTAAATTATGTTTGTTCCTTGTATCTATGTCATACGCGACACAACGTCTTAGAAATCATCTCTATTTTTGCACATACATTAAATTTTCAAATATGAATGAGAACTAACGGTCATTATTTTTATTTCAGTGAACAACTTTCTTAATGATTCTTTGGGCCCAGGTTATAGACTGCACCAGTTGACGTTTTGGAGGACAAAGATCAGTATTAGTATCTGCCGCATTTCCCCACAGTAGAATGCCATAAGACATAATACTACGAAAATAGCTAAAATATACTAAACGAGCTGTCTCTCACATCAGATTCAATAATCTAATTCTTTTTACTGAAAGCTGCAGAGCTTAGTTAACTTGCTAGCCTATTGATATGGGGGCCCCATTGTAGTTTTGTATCTGCAGTTCTTCCTAGAAATACAGTTGATTCAACTACTCTAACGCCTCCCATTCTAACCACTTCAAATTTGCCTTTGAGTCATGAATCTAATACCTTTTATTTTCCTTTGGTTTAATAGCAGTTATTAACACTAAACCAATTCCTTCTCTAGAAGAGCATTATTTACATCGTCATTTATCAGGAGGTATCATCTACAAATATTCTATCTCTTTGCTATTATTTATACACATGTAAGTCGTTTATATAAATGAGGAGAAAAAGGCCAGAATGGATCCTTGTGGGACCTCCATATTACCAGGCCCAGGAGATCTTTACCATTCACGTCAGCCTCTGAATTCGATGGCTCAAGTAAGAAGAAGCAGAAGGTTGAGTGCGAGTATTCTTATACCATAGTGACGTAATTTCCTGACCAGAGTCTCATGGTGTACACAGTCAAAACCTTTGAGATACAGAAAATGCCTAAAGCATCCTGTAAGGCTTCCAGCCTCAAAATGCTTGACTAGCTATCCTGCGTCAGGTTGTTGAGCGACCCTAGTGAATCCATACGCTTTATTTAAAAGGCAAGCTTTCCTTATAAAGTGAATAATATATTACAGCACATGTGGTTTATCATCCATCAAATAGTCAATTTTGTAATATTATTCTAATTTCTCATACGTTTTTTTACATGGAACAAACATAAATTATTTTAAATGTATTTCCGATATTTATTTAATCAAAAGAATAAAATAAACTTTATGTTTTCGTCATAAAACATTGTTTAAAGTCCACTTAATATTATAGGATCCTACGTACATAAGACATTCAAAATTCTAAATAACTTTATTTATATAGTGCTCAACAGCATTTCACAAGGTCGCTTGTGGAGAAGCTTTTCTTCTCGACGTTTCTCGAACACCACTTCAGTGTCTTGAGCCTCTTCGAGACTTATGCCAATGAAAACCGATCTATAAAAAACGTTTAAACCTTTTCCACTACACGAATGCACTAAGCGATCTATGTCTATAAAACTTTTGTAATAAACATTACTAAAGAATATGAGAAACGAAATTAATCGCCATTAAGTCCGTATTTTTATTATAAAATAATAAAAATGTGTAAATTCGTACTCGAGATTTAATTGATATATATTACCTGCAATCATGTAATATCCTTTCGACACACACACAAACAAAATCATTACCTGATATATGTACAGTACTTGCATTTATAAACGACATATAAAATATATTTTTTAAAATAACAACGGACCAATAAATTACTACTCAAATATACTTATAATTGCAGATGGTGTGACCGTGTGGGGCGGTGGCAATTTTTGCCGCAAATCAGTAGTGTGAAAACACTACTGTGTTCAGGGTTGAAAAGCACCGTAGCCAACACATTTACTGGACGTAACGCGAATGAGACGTAACGTCCTACGTCTCACGGTTGGAAGCGCGTTGGTGATACCGCTGTATTGACCATGTCTATTGACGGCGGTGACCACTTTCCATCAGGTAGTCCCACTGCTCGTCTTCCTGCATAGCCAATATAAAAAATACTACGTATAAATAGCAGTGCACCGAAAAGGTTACTATAATGCGCTGTATTGTTCTGCCAGAAATGATCTCGGCGGTCAAAGGTAATGCAACTAAAAAACTCAGTTTATATGCGTATTGTACAATCATTATAAAAATACATAATAGCTAGTAAAAAACTTGATGTAAGAGATTATTTTTGCATATACATGGATTTATACAAAATGTATTTGATAAACGTAGTAAATAGAGTGATATATATCAAAAGAAACTGGAAACTGTAATGTTTTTGATCGTTCAGATATTAGGTACCGTGAAAATTTTTGCCTAATAAAACTTATAAGTTATTTTCTACTTAACCACGCATATATACATATTGATTGATAAAAAGCACTGCAAAAAAGTTTTGATCTCAATATCAATCAAGTAACGCTATTATTTTCCATCGTGTTTAATGTAACCTTATACAGGACAATGTGAATGGACGCGATCAATTTATAAAGTAAACTCAAACAGACTGACATTCAAACAAAGGAGTTATGAAGACATATGGTTTTAATTTTACGTGTAAGTTTTGAGTATTTAACCAGAAAAAATAACATATAATGTCATCACATCTATGCAAAACAAAATATTCTGTTGTTTTAAAAAAATCCACTGCTAGCTTTGTTCCCTTTTATATTTTGACGTGAGTACGTCACACTAGAAGGCAATCCACAAAACAAATGACAACAAAATCTCTCCCGATTTTGTTTAAATACAGTTCGGTGTTACGGTTTTTGATCTATCATTTTTATTTTAAATTCAAGTACATCATTAGATAGCTGAAGGATCAAAGAATTCATTACATCAATTAACGACTACGGTGCAGTGGTGGGCGCGCCGCCATTTTGAAGTATTTTGCGGCATATCGAGATTTCCATATAGTATATATTTGGATTGGCATCAGCTACAGCGTTCATTTAAGTTTTGATCGTAAGCTCTCGTCAAAATTTACCTACTGTCTACAAAACAGTGGCGTAAATAGAGAAAGTGAATATAATAAGATGGTAAAAATAATAAATACAATATAATATATTGCAAGTACTAAACGTATCACTTAATTTATAATTACATATTAATTAAAACATACGCAAACGGAAACAATTCTGGTATTTCACATCAATTACAAGCGGGAAAGAGCGTGAATTTATATTCCGCGGCACTTCATCTGTCGGCGCTCATTTATCATCGAAGTAAAAACAAAAGATCTCAATAAAAGTCGTAAACAGAAGTCAGGGCGAACGGAAACACAAAAGGCACGCCCGAGTAATAATTCTATTAGACCCATGAGGACTCTAATAACCGGACTCGGATACGATTCTGCTATGGAGTGGCGCTGGAAGGTTGCCAGAACTGTATGCTATGTTCTGTACGAAACTGTATGGTATTAAGGCTGTGTTTGTAAAAGGTGGCAAGTATGTAAAATAAAACAAAACTAGACACCTTTAAAAATATTCCGCAAGAATCTGCAGTATAGTTATTATTATACATTGTTCACAATCTTATCTTAAATGTAGTAGGTCCCCTTTTACAGGGGGCCGGCTGGGGTGGTACCAACGCGGTGCCGATATCTGCAGCGTAGTAAGTAGTGTGGAAAACGCTACTGTGTTCCGGATAGAAGGGCACCGCAGTCAGCGTATTTACGGGGTAATAGAGACGTAACAGCTTATATCTCACGTAGGCAGCGTATTGGTAATACTCCGGAGCTTGCCGATGTAAATGGAAGTCGGTGACCACTTCATCAGGTGGCCCGACTGCTCGTCTGCCTTTGTTGGCATTTAAAGAGAACCTGTATCTGAACCCAAAATGATCATATAAATGTATATGACGTAACTCATAGTAACGAATTGGATCAGAATCCTAAGTTTTTTTTCTCGTACATTAGGATCTATTTGAATCACAGCATACTTAAATATAAGTTAAGAAATTACCCACATATTAGGTACAAAATTAAATAATCTCAAACACATTCTAACCACTAACGTTTTAATTAGATTAATTCTTTATTTATTTTATTCTACGTAATTTGTTTAACATCCGAAGTAACAGTTAACAAAGTGTGAGATTCATTAAAATATACTGTTGACCTTCAGTATATTTTGATGAAAATTTAAAATCAAGAGTATCATAACGTATCATTAAAACATAGCGAGTTTTCGAAAGCCGAAAGTAATCTGAAAATAAACAATAATATCAAATTCACATCATTAAAACGGCCAAAGTTTCGAGCGCAAGTTTCGTAGGTCCCATTGAGGTCAGACGCGGCCGGCGCTGGGTTTTATTGCATTATTTATTTCCAGTACATTGCTTTTCCACTGCCCGTGCTTGTCGGCCGTAATTGGTTCGGAAACAGTATTTCTGTGTATAATGAAAACGTAAACTGAGGATAATTTATTACTTGACCGGATTTGAAAACTATAGTTTTATTACGGTTAGCGAACGATAAATATTCGGTTCAACGAAATATTATCGAAATATGATGTATTAGATCAGTTTGAAGCACGTGATTTCGTTATTATTACTTAATAAGTTTAATAGCAGAATGTGTAATAGCTTGAAAAGTTTCCGAGAGCGCTAAAAGTAATATCCTAACTTTTCGTTATTCCTTGCCAGCTCAAACTTTAAAACCGTTTACGATAGATCTTATGAGTAAGTAAATTTTTAATAACAAATTGATACTTTACTTTCTACTACAAAACACTATTATTAGATGAAGACCCCATCAAAAACAAAAGTTTACAGCAAATCAAAAATAAGTCATCGCTTCCCATCAAAAGAAAAGTTAATCCTCAAACAACAAAAGCTTTCAACCCCTGAAATGAAAGCCTTCGTAGAAAGGTGCAGAACTCCAGCACAGAGGGCTATCAATTATTCAGACCTTTTCCCGACTACAGTACTATTCACAACGAACCGTTCGCAATAAGAACGGATGTGCGTGACGCGACCGCAATGCGGCGCATATTGCATCCACAAACATCTTTCCAACGGGTAACGTTGTCTATTGCATTCCTAGAGTGCTTCGTGAATTTCTTTCGAGAGCCGGACCGGCTGCCAAGTGTCACGTTGAAGTTGCAATATTAAAGTATTAGATATATTTTATTACTTTCCAATATATACACACATATCGTAAAATATATTTTTCAATGTATTACGTAACAAGTGCAATGCATGAAATTAATGATAAGTGTACACTTTACCAATGATTTATACTTGAAACTATACCTCCATAAGGGTTTAATTAAAAAAAATATATGCCCTTAGACACCGACTTGCGAAACATATCGAAAATAAATCATTTTTCAGTGAAGTACCCTTTAAATCGGACCATACATGACAGACAAAATAGACCGTCAAACGAAAATGTTAAATAATAAGATCATTCTAAAACTGTTATTTTAATGTTACAAACAGACAATGCAATTTTATTGGTTTGTATAGATATAGATGTACTGATGAAGTAGAAAATAAGTTGAATAATTCTTTTTCAAGGCTGATAATGATGATGATGATGTTTTTTAAATAAATCTCAATGGCGTGAGTAGCGCCAATATCCGAGCCTAAGGGAATGTCAAACATAGATGAATAATAATCCAAAATAAAGCAGAAAAACAATGAACCGATAAGAATATTTAACCAAAAGGGTCGCCTTACTAAAATATAAACTAGCAACACTAACACAAAGTTATGCTTACATATTTAACATCGGACGTCTGGGTCTAGTCATATATACTTAGGTTTAGGAATATTAAGTTAATCGGTCGGTTGGTAATTGGATGTATAACAATAACCATGATGAATAGCTTTCTGTAGGAATAACACGTACACACACATCATCAGCCTGTATTAGTCCACTGCTAGACATAGACCTCCACCAATACATACCTATCTATTAGGGGTTTTGGACCGTATCCCACCACGCTGGTTCAATGCGGGTTGGTGGGTGGACCGAATTTTTACATGCCTATCCGACGCATGGATCATCTTACTTTTCAGACAAATGGGTGATCGGCCCAAATTGTCCTAACCAACTAGGAAACAACAATGAAAATTTGTTGAGTCCCCGCAGGATTAGAACCCACGACCTCCCGTTTCTAAAGCACACGCCCATTCACAGTTAACGAATAACACAGCTTTTTTAATTGTAAATTTATCGCTTTATTACCCTATGGCCTTAGGGTTAAAGGTAGGTCTAGCATTCTTATCAATGACTTGCCACGAAGATGTCAGTCACCAAGCGATTATGAACAAATAACAGTCCAATACGACGCCACTGCGTTACTATGGGCTACGATATTAACATCCATTTCATCTTTCCTTTGATTCAGGTATAGATTAAGCACAGCATCAAATCGTTAACGACCCGCTTGGCATAGTGATTAGTGACCCTATCTATTGCGCCAAAGGGTGTGGGTTCGATTCCCACTACGGGAAAAATAATAAGTGATGAACATTCGAGTTTGTCTCGTGTCTGGGTGTTTGTATCTATACAACATCGATGTTTACAAAAAAAAGCAGGTTTATGTATTAATCAGTCGTCGAGTTTTCCATAGAACAAGCTTTGTTTACTTTGGTATTAGACGATGTTGTGTAATTCGTCCAGAAATATTATTTATCTTATAACTAGCAACCCCCCAACCCCCCTTGTGGGTGGAATTTCGTAAACCCATTCTCAGCTGACCTACTCGGCGAAAGGAATATTCCTACCGAATTTCAAGTCGCTACGCCTTATGGTCCCAGAGATACCGTGACGAGTCAATTTATAGGTGGGAATCTCTTTTATATATACAGATAGATTGATTATCCATCAATCGCCGGCTACAGAACAAATCTGTAAATGGCTTTTGAACTCGGTGCGGACCAAGGCTGACGGGTTTTTGCGACTTCGCGCCGACCTAAGGAGTTCTAATAATGCCGTGATACTAATTGTTACGATTTTAATTGGATACCTGCGCTGGGTGATTACAATAATCAGTTTTTCTTTGATTGAAAATTGTCGTGTGGTTTAATAAATAGCATTCAATAGATGTTGTTCCGATTTAATTGAGATAATAAAAATAATATATTTTAATAAGTGGCACGCAAAGATTACTGGCTGTAGTTTATATTGTTGCCAGTGTAAAAAAAACAATAGAAAAAATCTCTTATATAAATGTTTAATAGAATTTGATAAACATTACAAACTCCTAACTACACTACTGAATTTCGATCTGTTTATTGTTCACAATTTACTTCGGCACTAGTTACTAGTTAGATTTTTAACTAGATTTTGAAATAAAATATCAAACAAAATCATAATTTATTATTACCTATATTTTATTGTGATTTATAAGCTAAATATAATAGTGCAAAGTGTGATTTAATACCATTTTATAGTTTGGATGTTAATGTAACGTAACGTGACGTAAATATAAGTAGGTATAGATATAGTAAGAAAAGATTTCCCTTCGAAATTTTTCAGAAAAGTTCGTATTTATCGTGCTCTCTCAAATAGTTAAGTACCTGTACATATATATTGATGCAATTATATTATTGATTTTGGCATTTGACACGAAAAAATAAAGTTTCATATTAATTGATATGAAAATATAACATTTAAATACGATCATTAATTGACAATTCGGGCTACATCGTATTCCGATAATGATCCGAGTTTCCCCGAAGGAGAATAATTTCGCAATACTTATCTATAATATCTAAAATTAGTAGACAATTCCTAATTTTTTAAAACATACATCAAAGTGTAATATCGTCTATTTAATATCAAAGGAAAAATAATAGTAATATCTCTTTGGGATCGACCTTGACTTGTTGTCACTGCATAACAGTAATTTCACGTAAAATACGGAGAGGTACATATTAAATGTGTCGCGTTGTCATCACAGCTGTTTAATATTTATTGTAGTTCAAACAATCCAAACTATAAAAGATAAGTTTAAACCTAATTACTTATCTAAGAAAAAAATGTTTTAAGGTATTTTAAAACAGTTATTTTTTTTAATTTTCGACTACTAACGTTGTTGTTTAGATTACATTTTTTAAAATAACTTTGGCTCACAGAGATATTTACGAATGTCATCAACAACCTTAAAACCTTCCACGGTTTATTGTTCTTGCCAGTTCTCGGTAATATCGGAACCGGTATTTCGACGTGGATATATCTCATTGGATAGCCCAGAGCATTACTAGGAATTGTAAAAATGATTTGCGTAAAAACTGTTATGTACAAAATACCATCGGACAAAATACTTATACGAATAATTACACTTTTGAAAACAAAGTTACTGCCATGTAAAGTGTATAAGTATTGCACAAATTGATAATAAATTGTGTGATAAATAAAATAATCGAAAAGCATTCACGTCAAATAAGTTTTTGGCGATTTTCAATTGTCAATCGAACAACAAGCGCGCTAAACACAGAAGGAAAGCAAAAGGCTCGGACGGTCACAGCCTACAGCCGATCCAAGTTCACTCACCTCAGTCCGATACGACTGCCCACTTTCTATGCACAATAACCCACTGTGTCACACTGTATCATATCCGCGGAACGTTGCAAGTCGGTAATGTTGTACAAACAATGTTTTCGTGAGCCAAAACATGGGTAATTGTTGTTTAACAATAACTGACTAGTACTTAAAACGCGCCGGTGCAAGCGCGCCCGATCGGCGACTCACGGCGACGCTCCATCTCGCTCGCACGTTGTGTCCAGTGCTGCCATGTGCACGCGGTTATTTTGAAACAGTTCTTGTTTTCTCGCGCGAAAATTTTGTTATGTATTTTTATCCAATTAAATATTTTTCTAATTACCTAAAGAAGATTCTTACCGGAATTAGTAGACATAATATTCACAGGTATTATGTTTAAGTGACATGTCAAGACAATACTAATAGTGGTATAAATAATTTAATATAACAGTATTTGCACACTACTGTTAAGCAGCAGAAGTAAGCAACTCGATGTGACTTCTGTAGGTAGGCTCAAATGAACCGGATATTATACCACCTATATTTTTCTTATTAGAAGTACAAAATTTTCTTAAAAAAACGTAGGTTCAAATATTCAAAGGAGGTTATTTTTTTATGCAACTATTTAAATACTACTTGTTAAAGGGGATAGATTATAGCAATTGGGTGAAGTAAGTCAGGAGTTATTCCTGCATCCGACAATACAAACAAACTTTATGCATGCTACTGACACACATTATAACAATTTTTAATAAACCATTTTATAAAATTAACCAAACCCGGTTGTACATTTTACAGTTTAAAAATATGCCGGACGTATTTCAGTTTTTTATTGCTCGCCAACATCTCGTTTTCGCGCAAACATTCTCAGCGATGACAACACCGCCACAGAGTTGCCGCGAAGCCTGTGCCCGTGTCCGAGTGAAAACCGCGGGCGAGCACAATTACACGAATGTGATTCACATCGGCCACGTCACTCGACACGAGGCTGCGACAACCGCGAACGGCCAACATTTGTCGCACCGTCGGTTCGTATCAAATGCAGCCCTTTGGCAAGTTACGAAACTCAAAGCTGTGAAATATTTAACAACAGAGTCGAAGTTCGGCTTGAATTAGCTTCAAAAACGTTCACGACACGTCTAGAAGTATCTTTGGATGAAATGGGTTAAGCAACTTTAAATATCAGTCAAAGTATTTTTGTAGCCTTCTTGCAAAGTATTGACCGGTCCTTCGATAATTTAATCAACCATCTAAATAACATGTTTATCAACAGCTTACATGCTGTACAACTGGTATCAGGTCAACCTAAATGGATCATCATCATGAGCCTGTGTTAGTCCACTGCTGGACATACTGCCTCCCCTAATGCGAGCCTCCTCCATTAGGGGGTTTTTGGACCGTATTTTTATCATGACGACATTTATCCATCACATTTAGAATTATTAAAAGTCAAATCGATAACGTCTTCTATATCATGAGAAAACTAAACACATCATATTCGCACTGACCAAAGGCACTGAAACCATAAAAAAACTATTCTAGTGTTTAGGTAGTAAATATCGCAACCATTAATAATTGTAAGGTCACTTATTTCTGTATCAATATGTAAATAAATTTTGTACGTTATATAAATATATTTACAGGTGTTAGGTCCCCTTTTTACAGGGGACCGTATGGATTAGTACCACCGCGTTGCCTATTTCTGCCGCAAAGCAATGAAAACATTACTGTGTTCCGGTTTGAAGTTTACCGTAGCCAGCGTATTTACTGGGTAAACGAGACTTAACACTATATGTATTACGGTAAGCAGCGCGTTGGTGATACCACTAGTATTGCCAATTTCCATGGGCGTCGGTGACCACTTTCCATCAGGTAACCCGACTGCTCATCTGCCTGCGTAGATAATTAAAAAAAAACTGTCAATTCACTAAATTATCGGAAAAAGAGAACCGTACATCCGTGTATGATTTAGTCACACCCAAGAAATTTTATTAATTCCATCATTCTATTTGCAGTCAATTTTCATAGCATGCTAGTTTAATTCGCTGCACATGTGCCGGATATTTTGATAGTCTCAATTTCATGTTGCAACGAGAACAAACAAATGTCTGCTCACAAAATTTCACGCTCAGAATATCAGATTCTAGATTCTAGGTTATCTATGCAGGGATGTACGTTGCAGATGAGATATGCACAGTCAGCAGTTGTCAGAAGTCGTCTACGCTCCGCCTAATGAAATTAGCACTTCGCGGAACAAACGGCGTGTGCATGGCGAAATGCGATTTATATTCTATTTTGTATTTGAAAGCTTCTACGTTAATTACTAGGCACGATGCACGATTCTATTTACGATGCTTTTGCGACGAAATAAGTCCAATACCTGTTTTTATAAGTACGGTTATGAAATTATAGCAATATGCGTATCAAATCGATTCGAATAAATCTTCTCAAGAAATTATTCTTTTATTGTAGCACATGAATCCATAGGTTAGTTAGAAAACAGCTACGAAAATAAAGAACTTCCATAATTATTCTTTATGATTTTGATTTATGGATCAGCAGAGTTAAATATCCTAACTTAAAATATTTAGATCAACCACAACATTACATTTATAAATCTTTTAGCGCAGTTCCATCACAAATAAACAAACATTATGGACCAATGATATTACATCAAAAAATAAGTAATTGATATTAATATTTAAACAAACTTCGAGCTAAAGCGTTCTTTGGCAGTCAGTTGGGGGGGTTCCGTAAATAACTATTTATAATATTAGAGAATGTGGAAAAAAAAATGGGCATGTTAAAAGACCGTCCACCTACCAACCCGTATTGGACCAGCGTAGTAGGATACGGTCCAGAAACCCCCTAATGGAGAAGGGGTGCATTAAAAGATGCCTATGGCCAGCAGTCGACTCACACAGGCTGATGATGATGATTATGTTCACAGAATAATAATATGCCTACATATCAAACAATAACTCATTACAATCAAAATGTAATTTACAGCGGAAACGTGGTTCATTTATATTAGAAAAAAAAAACATAAGCAAACTGCGCTATGCGGATAATCCGCAAAGCCAGTATTGTTGTCTGTATTGAATATGAAAAATCTTTGAATGGGTTAAAATATTGAAAGGGAACAAACGGTGGATCGACTCTCCCGTCTTGTTGCATCCCTTTGTCCTAGACCCGCATTGTTCCCTAGAAATAGTCGAGTCTGGCCGAGTTTGTTTCGACTTATCTAGCGATATCAACAACGGTCGAATACAGTTTTTGATTTTAACGTTTTCAAGTTGAATTTTTCGCTCTAACCGCAAACGACGGTAAGTTTCAAATTCACCTTTTATATCTAGTTTAGTTAAAACGTTATCCGAAGCGTAATTATATTATGGAGCTTATCACGTTAAATCTATTTCAAGTTAGACTCTTATTAGAATCATTCTTCAAATATATGTGTCAACTTTTAAGGTTTCGCGAAGGTCTGTAGTCAGCAGCTTTTTTGTTACTTTCAACAGCATGTTTTCCTTAGAGGTTACGCTTGCTAGAGCGAAATGGTATTGTAGGCTATGCCTAAGAGGTAAACATATGCCATCGTGAGACTTTTTTATAACCTAAACTACTAATGGTACTAAAGTCCTAGATTATATTGATAGAGACTATTGATTTATCGCGTAGGGCTCAGCCGGCGTTTACGATGTAAAATCTAACAAATTGTTCAATTGAAACATCACAAAAGAATCAGTTCCTCTCTACTAAATCATTAATGTTTATAAATAGGTTATGTTTTATACATTTATCTATTAATAAAATTGGCCAAAAATCCGCTGGGTGGTTTAAAAGGCCTTAGCGTACATAGAGATAACCGATTGCGGAAGCGTAGTATATGAGAAAGGATCTGACAACAATACTTACTTAGGTGTTATAGATGACGATAGTAAAATTGGGAATTCTCAACCATATATAACCCTAAATAAATACAAAAAGCAGGGTCCTTTAAAGATATATTTCAAAATTTTCAAATTTTTTTCTTCATATTAGTTATTTTAAATAGATTGGCTACAACAATTGCAATATTATAAATACTTATACTCACGTAATTTTGTTTCGCTTCTCCGTTTCACACGTAGCTTGATAACGCACGACGATATGCACTAGAACAAGGAAAAATATTTAGCTTCATTATGAATACACAAATAAGTTATTGTATTCAACTGCCACTGCAGACCATTTTTTTAATAAACTCTTTATTTTGTTAGTTAAAGTACTTTGTATGTGAAAGCTTTGAAGCCTGTGCTAGTGTAAAATGAGTTACAGGTTACAATATTTTCCCAAATAATGTATTATATTACAATACAATTAGTATTAAATGTGTGGATGTGAGTGTTTGTGTGTGTGATGTATGTAGCTGTGTGCGAGTGTGTGTGTAAAAGAAGGACAGAGAAGGGAAAATACGCGTGTAAGATTGTGTCTAGTTGGTAGCCTTATACTTTAAAAAGAGAGGGTCGTATGTACTGTAAGTTTTCATTGATATTTTCTGGTTGATTAGGGCAGTGCGGACTGATCAACCAGTTGCAGAAAAAGCTGTTGCTAGTGTTTGGCACAATACATTATAAACTATACATAGGATGTAAAATTCATTAGCGGTGTATTTTACACTATAGCGAACGCATAGATTCGGAATAAGAGTTAAGCAAATATAAATGCTTTGTTAAAAATAAATAGTTATACTTTCTTGCATTTACGCGAACGCTACACATGATTTAATATCAGACTTAAAGGATTTTATCGCATACGATTTATCTTAAAATATTCCCGTTATTTCAGATGGGCATCACAAAATTAAACCCAAGCATGACTGCAAAAGGAATGCATGAAGCATAAAAGGTTATTGTGGAAGCGGATCACAAAGCACTTCAAAAACAGCTTCAGTGTACGTAATAAATCTATATCAATCTACTTTGAACATCGATTGAGTGAATTAAACTTGCAAGCACGCGTCTACTGCTGCGCTCAACCGACACAAGAAATTTTAAATTGAACCGAACCGATTACTTATGAAGAAGAGTAGAATCTGCAAGATAATCGGAAACGCTCGTCGCAATGGCTAAACTCTGTAGACCCAGATAAATTCCTTCCTAAGCGAATATTTACTCAGAAAAAGTTACTTCAATCAGCTTTCTAAAATTGGCCAAACGATTAACGGCAGATATTTATTGCCAGCAACAGCAAACTATAAACAACCGCGATTGCTCAATCGCTCGAGGCCACTGCTGCTTCACTACAACGCATCACTGCAAAACGAACAAACATTAGTGAAATAAGCTACAAGTTCATTGATTCTCGCACCAATGTCTTTTTTAGTAAAGGGATCAAAATCAAATTAAATACGAGATCGCAAGATATAATACTTTGATTAATAAAAAAAATATTGACTGTCCTCTCACACAATACAAAAAGTTAATTCAAATCTTTAGGCCTAATATAATCAAATCTCTAAAGGAGGTTGTGATTGTTATAGTTATAATTTGTAAACAAAATCTGTGAAAATGAATAAGCCTTAACCGGAAATAGTAATAACAGTTTTAATGTAACTTTACAGTACAATGGCTTAAGCGCCAAAATAACATATGTATTAAATTTTAAAATGACTTTCCACTCAAAATAATCTAGTCTGCAATAGTTGTATTGCAATCATATGAGATAGGCTTTAATCTGTTTGATTAATTTTACATCCATTGAAGATGAACTGAAGAATTGGGAGCGGGTTTATTCACTATAATAATAATAATAATGGACCAGAATTTTAGTGTATAAAAGATAACGGAACAGTATAGACCAAAGCACCAATTTTTGTTATTTGACATGTTTATTGATATTTTCCAAGAATTTACTACACATCGAATAACTTTTTTCCGTGTTTGGTAAATTAATTTGTTTAAAATCTATACTGCTGAGGTTGTTCAGTGTGTTTACTAAAAATGAAAAGTTAGTACTGGTTATGGCAGTACTGTCACGTAATCTTCTGAGGAGACCGACATGGCTTCTCCGATGCCTTGCAAATGCTGTGAAAATCTACTTGGTTATAATTTTAAATGTGACTGCATTTAATATCATCTTTTTATGTCATTGTATTATGGTTTGTTTTACGATTGTTACAGTTTTGTCTTCATGTAATATGTATTATGGATAAATAAAATAAGACACGGTGTCTGTAGCAGATCGAATCTGAGCATTTCTATAAGAAAGACAGACAGCGCCTTTAAGGATTTCCTATTATTACCTAGCTCAGCCCGTGTTAGTCAACTGCTGGACATATATCTCTCCTAATTCACTCCTTCTCCATTAGGGGTTTTGATGATAACCAGATATGCCAGCGTGGACCACGCTGGCTCAATGCGGGTTGGTGATGGACCGACTTTTTACATGCCCATCCGAAACATGGATCATCTTACTTTTCAGCAATTGGGTGATCGGCCCAAATTGTCATAACCAATCAGAAATCAACGATAACTCAAAGCTGTTTCCCTGTGGAAATCGAACCCAGGACTTCCGTTTTTATAAGCCAATACCGGTTGACCACAAAGGCGGTATTAGCCATAATTAGGGTATAAATTATTTTTCACGGACGTTATATGGTTTTTATTTTTCATGCTGGTTGTGTTATGGGCAAAAAAATGCTTTGAAAACATTGTAGCTAAATGAAATGTATGCGCTGGCATTATCCAATATCTTTAAGGTTTTTTTTATATCCAACGAACGCAGACGAGCAGTCAGGCCAACTCAAAGTGGTTACCGCCGTCCATGGACATCGGCAGTATCAAGGGTATCCCTAATGTACTACCTACGTGAGACATAGGATGTTGTCTTGTTTAACCAGTAAATACGCTAGCTACGGTGTCCTTCAAATCAGAACACAGTAATATTTTACACGCTACTTCATTGCGGCAGAAATTGGCACGTCAGTGATACCGCCCCAGACAGCACCCGTTAAAAGGGTACCCGGAAAGTAAATTTGGCCAACTGAAAGACATAGAAGATGTTGGCTCAAAAGACTAATATTAATAACAAATTAGATTTAAATTTTATGGAGCATGCTGAGTTATCGTCATGATGTCCCAAACAGACCTCATACTACTGAACAGATCAATTAGTTAATTAAAAATTTTAAAAAATACCTATGATGTATGTAAAACCAAAAAGGAATCATTATTTTCATGGAAAGACGGAATAGTAAGAGGCGCAAGTTATCTTTCAAATCTTTCAAATAACGATTCAAGCTAAATGTGTTCGCAGAATCTATTTAAAGAATTGCGCGTTTTATGGTTTCAATGCATGGCCGATCATAGACACAGTTGTCTTGTAATCCTTTCTTAAGACAGTCAACTAAGCATGCTTTACAGACTTTTATGACTCGGTCGGGTCCCACCGCATATACAGAGATGTGCGTGGCCTTGAGATAAGGAAATATTCAGTAAGCGATATTACGGCCGGGCTGGTCCAGCGGTATTGCCTAATATTCCGATCGCAACTAAGGCCTGGGAATCTTGTCGCTGCAAGGCTATGGTTTTCCTAGTTCCTTGGGAGCCTGTTGTCCATGTATAGGCTTAGACAAAAGGCAGGTAAGTTCTGACGTGCTCAAAATTTGAATGGACCGAAGGCCCGCAAAGGACTGCTGAAAGGGTCAACACTAGTGGAATCGTAGTAAACAGCAAAAGTGTTCTTATGGTACCAAGTTTCTGGTGAAAGAATGGAGAAACATCTTGGTTTTAGGCGAAGCGAGTCCAATATAACTCAAGGGCGCGAATGCATGGACATTTTCCAACGTTTGGAAGAAAAGAAGAAAAAGCTTAGAGAGAAAATGAGGAAATTTTACGTTTTATTTCAGATTTGTCAAGTGTCATTTAAAAAAATACTCTGTAATTTCGAGTAACATAACCATAATTTTATCAATAGTTGCTGCTGTTAAGTTGGTCCGCGAGGAAATAAAAAAAAAAGTTGCCACGTTACTCCATGTTACATTAGCTAACTTCCAGTGAAACACCAGTCACAATCGGACCAGCCATTCCCGAGATCACAAATGCCAGAACAAACAGACAGACAAAAAATTTAAAAATGTTATTTTATTAAATGTATCTGCAATATATCCCAATGTAATCATTAAAAAAACGGTTATTAACAGACGATCCAATTTTATTTTATTTATATAAATGTAAAACTTTTATTTAAAATAATATACGAGTTCGTTTCACCATACATTTATGAAAATTTAAAAAATAATGATTGTATATTGCATATAAAAGCACTAGAGTGCAAGTGCTCATTTCTGGAGGCCTATGTCTATAAGGGCATTTTAAGTAATAACAATAATGTTAGAAATATTAACAGCTTTAAAAGCTTTCAGATGTAGACTGACGGGAGGTACAATAATAAACGTAACCCAAAGTTTGGCCGAAACACATAAATATATCAATTATATTAGTTTGAATCAAGATTTATGTAATCAAACACCAGATCCATTATCACATATCACGAATATCGTAGCATAAATCATTTCGAGTAGACTGAGTGCATGCAAATTCCGTTCCGATTACATTAATTACGCTAATTGCTCTCACTAGAGCTAGGAGGCTTGCTCAATTGATGGAGGTCGTTAATGATAACCTGAATAGCGAATGCTCATTGATTTTGGAGCACTATCGGAAATTTAGGTCTCCACATACCGTAAAGAAGATGAGGAGAATGTCTCTAAAAATATTTATATGGCTTCTTTAATTTGGAATGATCGATGATAATATTATTAGAAAAAAAGTTTTATTTTAATAAATAATGGTTTACAAATGTCTTTATATTATGTTAAGTAAAGATTTCTTTAAAGCTATCTTTTTTCTTGTTCGTATTTACCTAATATTATTCCATATTAATTTTATAAATGCATGCCTGTCCGTGTTTTCCGTCTAAAACACTGAACCGATTTTGATTAAATTCGATACAAACTTACGCTACTTACTATAGCGAAAAAAGTGAAGAAATTGGTATGGAAGTATTTATGGAAATACGTCATTGTTGAAGGTAAAACTATGAAACTAAGTATCAAAATATACGCAAATAGAATTAATGGATGCATCATATTTATAGGACTAATATATATTATATTACAATACGTTATTATTTAATAAACCTCGCTATTCCCCGCGGGCATAGACGCGGTACCAAGTAGTAAGTCATATAAAGAAGTTATATGATTATAAAGACATTTTAAATTTACTATTTCAAGACTTCTTGTTAAGTTATTATATAAGTTTAATATTAAACCAGTAACTAAGTAAAATCACTCCTAGAAGCAGTAGTACAATTTGAATTATCATTCTAAACTTAATAAAAGATACTTATTAAGCAAACTCATTGCAAAGAAAGGAAGGAAATTGGCCAAACAAAACGAAAATAACTAAAAAGTCAAAAGGTTAAACGGTAAAGGTCACAAGTGGTGAGAATCTTAATTGGTGCAGTATGCATTATGCATTTGTGCGCTTAAATGAGCGCAAGACTCGTGAATTAGAGAGAAGAGAATATAAAACAATGCGGTTACGTGTAAAAAAAGGAGTTAATTTTAAACTAGAGCTACGAATTATGAGTAATGAAGTGTAATTTTTATATAAATTTCTTTATAATACTTCCTCTTTTCAAAAAACAACTATGGTTTTTTTAAAGTTGAGGGTCACGGTCAAAAGTGGTGGATCCTCTTTTCAAAGTAAAACCTATCGGAGAAATATCACCGCAGAAATTTTTTCATCAAAGCAGTAAACGACAAATATTACTAAATATTGTTTGAAGAGTATTTACTAGATAAACAAGACCTAACATCCAATAATTCATGACAACGGGCATAGTTGTAGCTTCTTAAAATGCATTTCCTGCTACTTTGATGCCGATACTTCATCGCTTCATTAATTAAAAATAACCTAAGCATTAATTTCCTACTTAAAGTACCCGAATGTGAACGATTCAATCTCTTTTTTACACTAGTTGACGTGCCTTTTACCGGGCCACATTCAACTCTTAACTGTTTTGACGCAAAAGTAGACTCGGTAATAGAACTAACCTACTCGGTCCCTTGAATAAAAAATGGCTAACTTAAAATATTCGGAATATCTATGGAATATAAAATATAACGTAGACATGAATATTCCGTGTCTATTAATTTTAAACAGACTTACAGTTAATGCATCCAGAGAAAGAGCTTTCTTGCCCAAAATTAAGGAAACTCATAACAGTGCTTCCTCTAAATTATTAAATAATATTTACACATTTCAATAAAAGATTCAATACTTTAACGACTAATTAACTATTGGGACTCTAGGCTACCGTCATGAAATTTTCAATTATTTCAGATGTGCAGGAAACCCACCAACCCGCATTGGACCAGCGTGGTGGAATACGGTCCAAAAACTCCCTAATAGTGAAGGTGTGCATTAGGGAAAGCGTATGTCCAGCGGTGGACTATCAGAGGCTGATGATTATGCACGGAAATTTCTGATGAAACTTGCGTTATTGACGACAACTCACAAAGGAAATTAGTTAATCCAGATATGGCGCACTGTAGCAGATTGCCTTATAGACGATTATGCAAATAGACTAATACGGTTGTGTGGACTTAGTAATTGGTTTACTTTGTAAACAGCATCTGCAATGTTTGCATTTGGCACTAAAATGTCATTTCTAAATGAATTCCGGGTGTTTTGAGGTAATATTTTTTTATGGCATACGCAGGCAGACGAGCAGTCGGGCCACCTGATGGGAAGTGGTCACCGACACCCATAGACGTTGACAATACCAGTGGTATCGCCGACGCGCTGCCTACCGTGAGACATAGGGTGTTAAGTCTTGTTTACCCAGTAAATACGCTGGCTACGGTGCCCTTCAAACCGGAACGCAGCAGTGTTTTCACACTACTGCTTCGCGGCAGAAATAGGCACCGCGGTGGTACCCACCCAGACGGTCTCCTGTAAACAGGGGACCTACCACCGGTATAGGGGACCTACCACCGGTGGTAATATGGCAATATCTAAACTTTTGGGTAAATCTTAATTATACGTTTTGGTGAATATTTCCAAACTCTGAACATTTCCACAATCTATTTATGTTTAATGTAGTTATAATAAACAGAAATTTTATTCTAATCATATAAACGTGAGTGTTACACTGAAAACTAATTAAAAGATTTATTTAAACACCACTTGGCTTACACCGTATGCCCTATGGGATAAAGCTGTGATGATAATTAGGTTATAATTTATAACAATTTTGTAAACCATTTATATACACAAGCGAGGCCGCTGACTTCAGCTGGGAAATTTATATAGATAGAGCAATTTAGATAAAGTACCTCGTGAATGTGGCTGAGGACCTCTGTCCTGGACATATCCTCCAGCCTCGTTTCGTTCACGTCCATGATCTCGTCGGCCAGCTCAAGGTTGTCCAGATTTCCCGCTGATGGTGAACCTGGGAAAGGATGGTACATTGCTAAGTATACCACAAAAATAAAATTGTTTTATTCCTTTAACTATTAAATAAAATCCGATCATAAAAGACGCAGAAATGTTATAACTATTTTATTTTATTGCTAATGAAGGCAGACAAGTAGTCTGGCCACCTGATGGAACGTGGTCACCTACGCACATGGACATCGGCAATACCAGGGGTGTCACTAATGCGCTGGAGAGACATAGGATGTTACGTCTTGTTTACGCAGAAAATACGCTGGCTACGGTGCCTTCTAAATCGGAACACAGTAGTATACTACACACTACTGCTATGTAGATATAGGCACCGCGGTGGTACCTTCCTAGACGGGCCTCTGCTAACGGGGACCTGACATCTACCAACTAAGTTCATCTGCACAGAATAAAAATTCGAAATAAAACTATTTAATATGTGCAAGTAAGTTTGTGTAAGTAAATATTGTTGTTTACGCAATAACTGCCTCCGTAGCCTAGTGGTAAGGGCGTGCGCTTTAGAAACCGAAGGTCGTGGGTTAAAATCTTGCAGGGTCTCAACAAATTTTCATTCTTGTTTCCTAGTTGTTAAGGGCAATTTGGGCCGATCACCCAATTGTCTTAAAAGTAAGATGATCCATGTGTCGGATGGGCAAGTAAAAAGTCGCATCATCCACCAACCCGCATTGGACCAGCGTGGTGGGATGCGGTCCAAAAAAACCCCTAATAGATAGTGGTGTATTAGTAGAGGAATATGTCCAGCAGTGGACTATCACAGGCTGATGATGATGATGATGATGATGAATAACTATAAAAGTTGCATATTTTTTATGGATTGTTCACGTTTAACACACAGTTATTTTAAAACTATTTCCTCCATAGAACTTCATGTCTGTGGAGCTGGCAACGATTAGCGATCGTATAGTATTGATGCGAATGGTTTTTTTTGATATTTTGATCTTGAACAATTTAAACACAGTAACAGTTGTATAAATATTTTGAGGCGGTAAAATGCGTTTAACTTTTATAGTAATCAATTTAAATCAGTAATTTGTGAATTTAAAGCATGTTGCTGTTACATTCCTCTAGTAGTTCATAATGTACAGGCATTGTGACTCAATGGCGATTATTAAAGGCCTCTTGAATTTACATATCAGTTACAAAAATAAGTGATTAATCCATGAAGCTACACTAAAGAGTTGAACAGAGAGAATCATCCACAGTACTACCACGGTATGTACACTGAATCCTATGCAATTTTTAAGCCACTATCTTCCCTAAAATGTTTTCTTACAATATGGACCTACTACTTGCATTAAAACTATTTTTGTTAGTAATCAGAACACATCGGTGCACCCAAGTAGGCTCTTATTTAGGTTTATTGGTTTCTAATTGTGTTAAAATTACGTACTTAACAAAATTTACTGTACATCGTGTTATGCCTCTGAAGTTCATAATTTTAATATAAAAAGTCGCTGAACATAGAGCAAATGTAAAGAGGTTTTCAAGATATCTTTACAATTGAGTTTCGATTCAGTAAACACGAGAAAACATTATAATATTATGTTGTTTTATTTTTATTTTATCAAAATAATAAAGGACTTGATTGTTTTGCACATCCCCTTCGGTCGGAAACTGAATTAATAGATTTCGCTTGAAGAACCCTCGCACAGTAATTAAATTCAATACCCGGTTTAATAACACAGCATTCGCTTTATAAAAATTAGATCCATTTATTTAACCCAATTTACATAACAATCCCATCACACTTTATTATACGAAGACCGTTCGCTTGTGTAAACATAAAATTGATAGCTTTAATGGAAAAGTCGACGTTAAAATATTGGACGGTATGTAACATATACATTACCTTCAGAACGAACAATAAAAAAAATAAATTGACGCTAATTAATTGTTATTGGGAGATAAAGGGGTGTTTTTATTTGTCGAGGCGACCTTAACGTTCGTCTGATGGTGAGTTACACCGCTCAAAATAAATGCATCGTATGACTATTGAAGAGTTACTCTTTCACCCAGTATTTATAGAAGCTACGGTGTACTTCAAGCCGGAATATGGTGATGTTTTCACACTACTGATCTGGGGACGGATAGGCAATCGCGGTGGCATATTTCACCCACAGAACCCGAATTTCCCTAGTCATTTCTACGCCTTCCCGCGCACACGCCGTCGCGGCCCACCTAGGGTGCCTACTCAAGAGGGCGATACCTAGCCAGTGACCCCGGAGAGGCCTGATATTATTAAGGTCTTAAACCCGGTGGCACTGCCCAGACCGTATCTCAAATAGAACTCTAAAATACTTGCCAGGCCCTTTTGTCTGTGTATTGGTCAACATTTTCAATATTTTACTATCAACTTGTACTTTTCCTGATGCCTGGAAAGAATTGAAATGAATCGGTATTCCCAAGCCGAACAAACCCTCTAACCTAACCACGAGTTATCGTCCAATTAGCTTGCTCAATTGCTTGGGAAAACTATATGGAAAACTATAATTCTCTTCCGGTTGAAAGACCACGCGTTCTCCAATAACCACATCCCAGACGAGCAATTCGGTTTTCGTCCGAAGCCCTCCTGTCCCGACCAAATTTATCGCCTGACGGAGTTCATTCTGAACGGCTTTCATCAATCCAAACCCCGTATCACAGGGCCGTCTTCTTCGATGTCGCAAAGGCATTTGACAAAGTCTGGCACAACGGCTTGATTTACAATCTGTACACTCTGCTGGTTCACATCATCCTAGCCTACTTGTCGAATCGCTCTTTTCGATATCGAGTCGAGGACACCCTACCACACGAGCCGACCGCTCCAAGCGGGCGTCCCTCAAGGATCGGTCTTATCACCTCTATTATTTACGCTCTACACGAGCAACATTCCAAAGCCCGAGGATGTCAATTTGGCACTTTTCGCCGATGACACCGCCCTCTATTGTTCGTCGCTAAGACCAAACCATATCTTTAAAAAGCTAAAGAACGCGATCAATCGTTTAGGCGAATGGTTTCGTAAATGGAGAATCGACGTCAATCCCGGTAAAAGTGTAGCAATACACTTTCATCGGTCTAGATTACGTCGTGATTACACGATAGCCCCGGTCCTCAACCCAGGCGTCAGGATAAGGCCACGCGCTGGCCGACACCAGACACTAGGGCCACTAAAACTCTACGGTCAACCGATCAAATGGGAAAGGAAGGTCAAACTTAGGCGTGACCTTCCACTGCAACATGTCGTTCAAAAGTCATATTCAGGACGTTAAGAGAAAGGCTTTGTTCGTTTCGACCAGACTCTATCACCTAAAGAATTCTCACAGTAAAATGTCGCTCAAACATAAACTTTTATTGTACAAAGTTTTCGTTCGCGCATCCTTCACACTCCTATACCAACTACAAGTAGTGCAAAACATATTCATTCGCCGCGCCACCGAGGCGCAGTGGTACCAACGAAACATAGATTTACTCAGCGACTGAAAATTGCCGACACTCCGCGAGCACCTTAAAAAGTTAACTCGCAAACACATAGATAAAGTAGTCAACCACAGTAACCCTCTGCTGGTAAAAGCAGCAACGTATATGGCCGATCGAATCGCGTCTAGTCAAAAGCGTAGACCGCGAAACGTTCTCCTCGACCCGGACGAGGAAGGGGTCGCCGAGACTCCGGACCCAACGGGGGTCCCGTCATCAGACCCTACACACCACACGAGTAGGGATAGCACACAGTAGTTCGCCCTCGCTTACGAGCACAGCGAAACACACACACCGCGTACACTAGATACACCCGCGTTCCATGGCGGTTCTTACCGCCCTGGAACGCCACCAGCCCAGCCACCGATTAATACAGTCGCCAGACCGTCGACGACCCGGTTCGTAAACCGATCGTCGATGATCCTTAGGAGACATAAACAAATGCCTAACCCACGTACCTTCTGTACGTGTGGCTCTCATTTTAAGCAAAAAATTTTGGCCACCTAGTTCGTGGGGACGAAAGCTTCCGGCGAACTCTGTGTTAGATGAAGCTTTTCAAAGACAAGAGTCTGGAAGCATAACATCCAAGAAAAAAAAAAGTCATTTCTAAAAGGAGACTAACTTCTGAAATATACAGGTTGCTCCCTTCTTCTGTTTTCCAGAAATTTCTTGGCTAAAGGCTAATGGCTCGTCCGATTTTGACAGCACTATCACTGAAAGATAGCTAAGGTAACTAGGAGTAGCTTAAGATACTTTAAAAAAAATACAGTTTTTTTTATACTAGTACGCAATTGACGAAATGCTGGCATCAGCTAGTACTTAATACCCATAACACTAAGTATAAATATCTTTTTAGTTACTTGTATGATTTTAAATTAAATTTAAATTATCTTATATTCATATATTTATAAGATTAGTAAATTGAAACAAGCTTATTTCTCACTTATAAATATAAAATTGAAAACTAACTGATTCTTCCGACTGTATTAATAAATAACCTAACACTAATTTATTTATTCAAGTATCGCTCATTAAAGTTGTAAGATAAGAGCAGACTCCGAAAGTACTTCAACTAGGTACGACCCTTTTTATCATAAACTTACATGTGAACAAATACGGACAAAATGTCACCCGAAAAGTTTATATGGGCAGATTCCAATCATAGTTACAACGACTTCCTGACTCGCAAAAAGGTAAGGACCAAGTATATTGTTTAGTGCCTTATTGATAAAGTACAATCAAGATTCTGATGTCCATATATAATAAGTTGTAAAGATGATACGAACGATAAGCTTCCTTTCTCAATATTATTTATATAAGTAATTCAACATAAATTGATGTAATTGTTGTTTGCTTGGTTTTCGTTATGTACCGAAGATTTTCCGTATAATTTTAAGGAAAAGTTCGTATTTATCGTGCTCTTTCTAATAATTTCATTACCTATAAATCTCTATATTATTCAATGACATTAGTTTGATATTACACAGTAAAACAATAGTTTGATATTTGACCTAAACACCAAATAATAGATATGAAAATGTAACTTGTTTAATATGATTATTTATTGATAGCTCGGGTGTCATAGTGTTCCAGGAAAGATCCGGGCTTCCCCGAGGGAAAAAAATTCACTATATCTATACTAGGTTTATATAGAACAGAATTATTTTATTAGTCACTAGTTGACGAACGTCACAAGACGTTCTTCGTCTTGGTCGTCTAGTCGTTACCATAATAACAGTAATGAGTAAGGGCAAATACAGCAAAGTTGATTAGACCTACGGTTTAATGTCTTTCCGTACGAAACTCTTACGGCATAGTTTTTTACAATCCAAATTAGAAATTAATTTTGACCACCATAGTCCCTTTTAAATAATCGGCTAAAATACCTGCGATTGACTGGTCCGTCATGAAATTGGTTTTCATATCATGCTACTCGGCAAGCTGAGGTTCTGTCTCGAAGTTATTGGGGTCGTTTCAAAGAGAGGCAATATAGGGGTCATATAAAAATTATATAAAACAGACAAAGTATTGTTTTTGTTACTAGCTTTATAACTATACAGCGAAACTATGTAGAGATCAGTCAAAGAAGTGTATAATTCAACAAAGAATTAAAAACAATTCAAGTGGTTTACCATTAAATTTACTATTTTTATAACAAAATACTCAAACCAATTATTCATTACAAAAATGCAATAAAGGGACAGGCCCGATGATAATGAATCATATTTAAAGTGCATTATCGGTATAACGAGAACGCTCCTAATAGAGAAGGCGTGCATTAGAGGAGGCCTATGTTCAGCAGTAGACTGACAAAGTCTGATGATGATGATGATTACGAGAACTGGAAACAATAAAATAAAACCTTATTTTTCTATACTCTTTTATTATTGTACTAATCTGAAGCAGGACTTTAAAGAATAAATATGACTTTTCTTAAAGGACTAGTAAAAAAGGTTAAGCTGTGAAAGGTTTGGTATTTCTAATCTTAAGAGGTAAGCTGGGTATTTATGTATATTTATTCAACCTTTAGTTCAACGCTTAGCTATGTGGGGCGTTCACGTTACAATACCCTATTTAATATAATATTTTTCATTGTGGAGAATCACCATTTAAAGGAGGCCGTCTAATAGTGTGAAAACAGTGCATTGTTCCTTGTTCAATGGTTTGCAGGTCACCGTAGCAAGCGTATTTACTGGATTCCTGAGACGTAACATGCTATGTCTCGCAGTATGCAACGCTTTGTTAATACCCCGATGGGTGGTTTTGCCAATAAGCATGGGCGTCTGTGACCACTTTTTATCAGGTGGCCCGACTGCTAGACTAACTTTAAGCTAGTACTGTAATTTTTCGTCCTTATTTTTCTTTCTTCAAATTCTTTGCAAGTTAGCGGATATTTCATTAAGTTGTTCTAAAACAGCCACTATCTCATCTTGAAATTACAATTATTCATGTCAATGTTAAAACAATTTTAGTTTTTGCAAATATTGTATCGCTGTTTCTTTCACCTAGCCATTTTCGCAGGTTATCATGGGGTCTTTGGAATAGATTTATCTTTTACATTATTCCTTACGCAAAGCGTAAGTTTCGCGGATATTAATTATTTGATGATATTATATTTGTTATCCTTATACGCAAAAGTACTACTAACAAATTTTGAAAAAACATCGTGCATATGGCTTGTACACTATACATTGGTTACAATTAATAAAAGATTTAGATTTATATAAGTATTCACGCACGAAGCTGGGTGTAAAAGTAATGAAATTATAATTAGGATAACGTTTATTATAAAAGCTTAAGACAATTGTCATACAAATGTTGGTTTAATCATAAATTAATAGCAACTCCATGACAGAAATCGAAGTGGAAGTGGGCCAAAAGCAGCACGTGCTTTTCATGGAATACTTTACTTACTTGAAAATTACATATTGAAACTTGTTTCTATTGTTTGAAAGTGTAATGATTCTTTTCTTTTATTTTTTTTTGTATAAAGTAATTCTTTGCATTAATACTAAAGTTACTTATTCACGGTCTCTAATATAGATGTACAACATCAAAGGAGAAAGCGAAGACGATCCTTAAGTAGTTAGTTAATGTCTTTTAACTCTACACTATCAAATAGACTTCAGAAAAAAATATCGTCGAATTGGCTATAATATGTGTCTTTGAATTGCTAAGCACATAAGAACAATAAAGATAGTTCGAGTAGTAAAAACCCTAATAGAAGTCATGATAGGTTTTTAACAACGTCTAATTCACAGCGCTGACCAAGAGCATATTTCTTCATCTAGACGATTTTCTTTCTTCTCATGTTTTTAAACATTGAATAAATGTCGCATTGGACCTAGATACATTAATACCATAAAATTTAGACAATCTAAAATATACCAATCCGAATTTACAACTGACAATGAAATCTATGATTAATAATAAACGTATTTACTTATACACAATCTTTATTCAGTACCTATCATACATCATAAGCCAGTGTTAGTCCACTGCTGGACATAGGCCTCCCCTACTGCACGCTTTCTCCAAAAGGTGATTTTGGGGCCGTATGACACCACACTGGTCCAATGCGCGTTGGTGGGTGGACCGTTTTACATGCCCATCCGACGCATGGAGCATCTTACTTTCTCAGCCAATTGGGTGACCGGCCCAAATTGCCCTACCCAACTAGAAAACAACAATGAAAATTTGTTGTGTCCCCGCAGGATTCGAACCCACGTATCGTTTTAAAATCAGACTATTCAATAACATTTAATTGAAAAATACGACTATGTGTCCGAACTTATAATAGGAGTAGAGGGTGTCCCGGAAAACTAACATGACTTAAAGCAAGAAATATGAAAATAAAACAAAGAACTAAAAAAGATAAAAAAATGGAGGAGACCTATTTCCTAAAAGGAGTTCCGTTCAATAATAATTTAAATCGAAATGGTAGCAATAGTATACAAACAAAAAAGGGTCAATATTTTAACTGATTGCATCAGAACAGAAACACGGCCAGAATTACAACTTCGAATTAGAAATTTATAGCTTTTAATAATGTAATATTTAAAGGAACTGATGCAATATCCCACCTAACCGCATTGGACCAGCGTGGTGGGTCCAAAAACCCCTAATGGAGTAGACTAGCACAGGCTGATGATAATGATGCACTTATATGTCTCAAAATATATTGTGACAATCAGTGACTGCTCTTACAGCTCAGCCATATAAAGTTAAGGACCACACTGTTAAAGATTAATCTTAATTCATATCTACTGTATTTTTCAGACTATTGATCAGAGTGATTATAATATGTTAAACTAAGCATTAGCTTAGTGGCATTTTTATTTAAAATTATAACGAAAAGAAACCTTTCATTTAAAAGAACATTTTATGTTATTTGGTAACAGTAGAACAAAAATCGCCACACGTTTTAGAAACGATATGGGTAGCACAATAGACTAGAGGACTATTGGGTCTTGATTTATAAACCAGAGGTTCGAATCCCGCGGGAAATCAATTTCGTGTTAAATATCGTTGTTTGCTAGTTGGTTAGGATAATAAGGGCCGATCACCCAATTGTCTGAGTATGATGATACATGCGTCGAATGGGCATGTAAAAATTCGAGCCCGGTTGTCAAGATCATATATGGCAGACGTTATAGTATATCAAACCCTTCAAATTAACGACTAATTCATCCTTGGAATGCACTTTATCCTTTGGGTTTCGGAGATCAATTGCCAGTCGCTCTGCGTAAAAACTTATATTCAGATCTGAATGGATTAGAAGTCGACCCTATGATAACTTTGTACATGAAAATTCCTAGGTGAAACTAGACTACTAACTGACTAGGGAACTCGCGGATATACGAAATATTATTACTCTGTGTGCCAATACTACAAAGCCTTAACGTTTTTAAAGCAAGCCCGTAGATAATGCTGCCAGGTTATTTTATGCTTTAGGCCAAGTTAGTGAATAAAATATTAAGTCAGTCATCAGTTAACTCTATGGTAATGATTTTGACGACATCATTTAATTTTTTTTGTATTATTGATTACGAAAGCAGCAGAGCAGTCGGGCCCCTCATGTGAAGTGGTCACCGACGCCCATTGTCATGGACTGCCGTGAGACATAGGGTATAAGTCTTGTTTACCCAGTAAATACGCTGGCTACGGTGCCCTTCAAACAGGGACACAGTGGTGTATTGACAGTACTGCTTTGCGGCAGAAATGGGCACCGCGGTGGTACCAACCCAGACGGTTCCCTGTGTAAAGGGGACCTACCACCAGTATTTAATTCTATGATTATAATAAAGAAAGTATTTTATTTCTCCATATTTATGACTATTATTTCACATTTTGAGTGCCTGAAATAGTTGTAACATGCATAATCAAAATGTTTCAAACCAGAAAAAATTAAAGAGACTTAAAACTTGCGTTTCGTATGTGTCTTCCAAAATATATATTAAATCACGAAAGATATTCGTTTACACACATAACGGCACATAAACATATTTTGAGTCCTAGATTATTTGTGTATTTAGATTGTTGGTACTGTTCATAAAAGAAAAACGACTGAAATGTTACCTATTTGCTTAAAAATATACTATCGAAATATACTATTTTTACACAACTTTAATTACGATATTCTTATAGCTATGAACATAAACACTTAAATGGATAACAAATTTTATAATCTAACTAAAATTCAATCAGTACTTTTACCAAAGAAAATATCTTTTTTACTGTCTTGAAACGCAATATTTTGTTTACTTATCCCAATGCCATACCATAAAAACGTAATGGTTGAGAAATAAAACCTTTGCAATTCTACTTTCCACGACTCGATCTCGTTTCTTTCACCAAATCTCTAGAACCATTCTAATAACATTAATGAAGTAGGAATAATTTTATTTCGGCTGTTTCTATATTGAAACATTACATTAAAATATTTAATTATTTTGCATATGTAGGTTAGTAGTTTTAACAAAAACTAGATTTACGTTGAGCTGAATATGTGTTGATCTATTTCAAACATCTAAATCAATTTATAATCATTTATAGGAGATATATACAATACATCACGAAATAAATTAACTGTACTTCGGTTAGAATTATAGAAGATTCGTGAATTCAAATGTTTATTAAAGAAATGGATGGAATAGAACACCACTCACCGTAAAGTTTGACCTTATTATCCTTCGTTTGGACCACAATAATGACGTACCCCTCCAAATCCACTGATTTACACTTCACAGTTGTCATTTTATCAATAGCGTTTATTTGCGTTGTGGGCGCGTTGAACGAATTCATTTTGACAAGGTCTCCTACAAGTGCCGATTAACAAACAATATCCAAGCAAAATACGCCCCATCGACCGCAGAAATAGTTATCACTTTCTTAGGCTGATGTGACCCTTCCTCCAGTACCATTTTAGACAGAACCTCATGATGAACTTGCTCGTCTCAAACATTGTGCCACCGCCGACCATAGGCTGGTCATTCCGATTATAAGTTAGCGGTTTTACGCCCAACTAATACACTCTCAGTGTTACGTTCGGGATCGATTGGGAGCAACATTATAGTAACTTTAGGTTATCCTCCTGTAAAACGTGAAAAAGGCATCAATGGACCCCACGACACACAACCTCCTGTCACATTTACACTGAAATGGGTGCGATGTCGCAGATTTTCTCGTTTTTCAAGTTGTTTTATTCATCGTTAGCTTGTCGCGTGTTTTTTAAGCAATTCAGAGATGATTTCACCGTGTTTTTGGGAGGCTGCGAACGCTTATTAATGTGTTTTCGTGTTAGCACAGCGGCCCAACGTTCGCGTACTGGCTGCACGCTACGAATGGATAAGGCCATCCCACTTCGGCGCGATCAATAAAGCTCCCTACCCAGCATCCCTACGAACACCCACAAGAAACGTCCGCGCGATATAACGTTAACAACTTTCCGCTCGTTAAAATTATAATTGAATATTGTTACGTATAATATTAATTAAATTAAAATGTTAAAAAACTTTAAAAAAAAGTTATTTACAAGGTCCCACCGAGATTTGAACTCGGATCGCTGGATTCAAAGTCCAGAGTGCTAACCATTACACCATGGGACCTGCCTTTACACATATGAATTACAACATCTATTTAAATTTATTACCCAAAATAATAACTTTCTGATTTGTTTTAAACAAATTACTATTTTTATTAACTTAAAATCTACGTTACTAATATTGACTTCTTATATTTTCATAATGTATTGACTTTAAATATAGCAAGCGACATAAATAATTGTAAAATTTAAGCTACGTAATGTGTCATGATTTCTAAATGACATGTAAACATCTTGTTATACTAAAAAACATAATAATTATTATTTCTTTAAAACTGTGTCAAAATCATAATTTTGTTATTTCTCCGTTTCTGAAATTGAATTTGTCCTTTAATAAATTGATTAAATTATAAAAATAACTCTTAACACTTGCATAAATCTTTAGGTATTAAATGACCAAGTAAACCTTTTAAAATGAAGTAAAAGCTCCCAAATCATTAAAATATTCTTGCAATATGATTCAATTCTAAATATTAAAATAATAGAAATATTTAACAAAAATGCAAGTGAAGTCATTTTGTATTATGTGTATGATATAAGTACATCATAGCTCTGCTTTAGTTACAATAATTTTTATTTTAAATTTCATTCTTAATGTGCTAAATTCTTCTAAGTAACGCCATCTATACTCTTTATTAGTAAATATATGATTATTAGGTTTACAAAGATTCACGGGTATAGAATCAGCTGTATTTGACAAGGAGCTCTATAACTTTTGTAAGTAAGAAAATTTGATAGACAGTGAATACAATACATTATTTACGTATTAAAAAGTCTTAGTAAATATATCTGGTCCATTTTAACAACAAGGTTAACAATGAGTTATTTACCTTCATAATTAATTCGTAATTTCATTGTAACTAGGTGGCGGATATCATTATTTGAAATAAATTATTTTAAAACGCCATCTACAATAAGATTTGACAGTCTCTATATATTTTTTTGTGTTGCCAGACACATCCTAAACAAATTTTATATAATTCCGTTAAGCAAATCAAAATGAAACACCAATAAAATATATTTTTAAAAGAAGCTATACATGAAAAGATATTCGCTTAAAGGGGTAAAACATCATTACGCTTTATAAGCTGTTCTTGAATTTTGCCATTCTATTAGTGAGTAACATTGTAGTTATGACAGTTTGTCACTGACTTCGTTGTGGTATGGTTGTCATTTCGTCCGTCTATTGCGATAGATGAATGGAGAATAATTAACATCGCCACAGCGAAGCCAACACGTATTGAATATCATCGAAAACGACTTTCGACCGTATCTTAACGACCGAGTGAATTGCTGCCGTTTTGCACCTCGCCACAACACCGCCATGATCGATGTGGGAAACAAAGATGGCGGAATAATACGGTGATCGTGACCAAACGCGTTCAGTAGTTATGTGCGGTGGTGGGCGGGGGCTGCAGCGGTGTCGCGGCGCCTGAGCGAAGGGGAGCAGGATGGCGGCGCGGCCGGGGTGATGCCGCCGCGGCCAGCGGCCGGCCGCGCGGCTATGGCGGCAGACGAACAACGCCCGCCACTAGCTCTGTTTACCGCCGTCTACGACTATATAGCGCAGGGCGAGGACGAGCTGTCCCTGCGCCGCGGGGAGATCGTCGAGGTGCTGTCCAAGGACGCCAACATCTCGGGCGATGAGGGCTGGTGGACGGGCAAGATCGGCGACCGAGTGGGCATCTTCCCCGCCGTGTACGTGACGGAGGAGGACCCGCTGGCCGTCACGTCGGTCATCGGCGACGTGGACCCGCCTCGGGTCTCCTTCAGCGAGCTGAAGCTCGAAGAGGTGATAGGCGTCGGTGGTTTCGGCAAAGTGTACCGCGGCTACTGGAACGACGAGGTGGTGGCGGTGAAAGCGGCGCGCCAGGACGCGAACGAAGACATAGAAGTGATCAAGGAGAGTGTACTGCAGGAGGCGAAACTGTTTTGGATGTTACAGCACGAGAATATAGTGTCATTGAAAGGTGTTTGTTTGGAAGAGCCTAATTTGTGTTTGGTGATGGAGTATGCTCGCGGCGGGCCGCTGAACAGAGTGTTGTCGGGGCGCAAGATCCGGCCCGGCATCCTAGTGGATTGGGCGATACAGGTGGCGCGTGGAATGGCGTATCTGCATGTGGATGCACCAATATCCCTCATACATAGAGATTTGAAGAGTTCAAATGGTGAGTACTCCCGGCTTACTGTACCAGTGCATTATTTTCATCATTTTTAAAATGCGTCTGATTGCTATTTAGATGTGCAAGTATACAGTAAATTTACTGGAAATTATAATTTTTGATAGCCAACAAAATACAGTACATTGACCTGATTCACTCACAGCTTTGAAACTGCCCAACTCGCTATCAAGATAATATGCCAGTGGCCCACTTCAGGTTATCAATGATGGGAAATTCTTTGTTGCATTCCATTGTGATAACAGTTATATCCTGATATACATTTTCAATGTCATATGTTAACATGCAAAAGGGTGTAGATAAACGGGTGCAAACAAAGTAAATGGTGTAGACTATAGAAATATGATAATTAATGTATTCACAGCAATTTTTATTGAAAATAAATTCCATCCATTAATTGAGTCAGATAATTGCTAATCCTTATTAATTTATTTATATTTTGTTTTACTTAGTGAACATTATTCAATTGTTTTGTACATTTAATGTCGTAACAAAATAAACAAGACATTCATCTGATGGCAAGTGAATCTTCCTTTACAAAACTAGTGTACAACACCATAAGTCCACTCGGCACCCTGAGACATGAAATGTAATATTTTAGTGACTTAGTATTTACATTGGCTTCTGTGCCCTTTAAATACCAGTATTACTGGAATTCAGGAACATAGTATTCTCCTGCTGTTTGTACCCTCTTTTTTTTTAGATTTTTATATGAATTTCTTGAAATAATAAATTAAATAAATACTGAATACTCTTGGGTGTAATGTACTTGAGCAATATGCATGGCAAGTTGAGTCTTATTCTCCATTTTTATTTATCCTTTATTACAAAGGATGAATATATATAGTTAGTACCAAATAAGAAGTAGTAATGAATATATATAGTAATAATGTGTGTAGACAATAGCAATACATTAGCAAAAAACAATCTATGAATACTAAGACAACAATATGTCAATTTTCACATACTTGCCATTCTATATTTTTATTCTAACCATTGAAAGATATTTTATTTGTAACCAGCTGTTACCTGCCAACTTTGTCCACATAAAATAGAGAGTCGTATTCAAAAATACTGTATAATAATATAAATGAAATGTTTCAATTATATATGTACATAATTAGACACAGAGTTTCATAGCTTTATCTTCAATTATGATCAATTACCATATTGACTTTCATTCCCTTTGCAACCTCCTAGTTCATCCCCGTACAGTTAGAAATTACAAAATTACTAGAACAACATAAAATTCCATATAAACTTTCATCCTCTATTTAAACCAATTTTATCACAATAATAATTAGCCTATGTTCTCTCTTGGCATTCAATCTGGTTTAGATGTTAAATACAGACAGAATTACTTTGCATTGCAAAATATTTAAATGCATACTAATATTATTAGTATGCATTTAAATATTTTTTTCTTATATGAAATCATTTCAGAATCTCACATGGCTTTAAGGGCCACAATGTTATGACACTGCATTGTTCTGCCCACACCCAATAGGCTTTTAAAATGCTACACGCCCACTAACCAATCACTTTAATTATTTGCATTGAAACATTGGTCATTGCTTAACTGCAATTTGAAACGTAAACCTCTTTAAATTTAGGTTACACAGTTTTTACTGAGATTGATTGTGTGTAAGAAAAGTCAAAGTTACTAAATACAAGGATTTCTTACTAATCACACGGTAGACTCATAGTGTTCAAAACGTTTCGAACATTTAAAAAAAAAAGCCATTAAATCCGTAAAAAGTCCTTTTATTCAATATGTAGAATTTTGTAGAGAAAAGAATTAATTAAAAGTTACTAGTTTTGGTGTATTGGATTAAGTTGCATTCATTTAGTTTTCATTCGTTTTGGAGTATGAATTAAAAGTTCTGTGGAGTTGTTGTAACTTAAAATTAAGCAAATGTCTGGAACTCTTTTATAATAACTGTTGTGTTGGTTCTTTTTTAGTAAGTTATTTAGACTACTGTAAAGTGAGATTTGTAATCCCTTTATAAGTAAAATATAAAATAAAATTATTAAACAAAATAGAATGGCTTATGTTAGTGAAAAGGTAAAAAAAGGATGTTGAACTTGTACTTTAGTAATGTTAGTTTTGTCTTGTTTTTTTTACTACTACAACTAATTTATATATGTGGTCCTAGTAAAATCTAAGGAAAACACCCCTGCTAGATATTTGTTTTTGCCTCAGGGTGGATAGAAGCATTGAGAGGACTGTACTTTCTTGAATTACCAAATGTCCTTATGAAATGTATATATATGTACTTATAGATATTTTTTCTAAATCCTCACAAATTCAAATTCCAAAAGTTTATTTTTCATACTAATTTCGATAACTGTTAGGCTTGTTCATCTTTCATGGAGTATTTAATGATGTAAGAAGTAACTATGTCACAAATTTCATGGTCATTAAAATTGCCTATGAAGATTATTAATAATAATATTTTAGCCAAAGGGTTTAGATGTGGACAACTAATGTTATATTTTTTTATTGTTGTTTATTGAATTTACCTGTAACAATACTAAAAGAAATTGTGATATATTCATTATGTTAGTTTATTATAATTTGTAGACATAAGAGGCTTTTGTAGAACATTCATAAAAGGTTTATTTTATTGTTGAAATTTTACAAAGAAATTACTTAATTTAGATAAGAAAACATCCATTGTTTTGCTTAAAGTGGTGCACAATGATGGGTTGACATCTCGGTGACATTTCATAAAAATAAAGTTATATTTATGACACTAATTTCGTTGCAGTGACCACCATACTTGTTATGAGGCTGAAAACATTAATTTTAGCATAAATTATAATTGCTTTTGCAATAATTTCACAATAGCTGATGTATTAAATTACTTTGTCTAACAACATGGTTTAATAACGAACACTTACTCTACATAACAAGTATAAATAAACAAAAATCCATGTTGCATTACCAAGCATACTCTTGATCCCCGGAGGGTGCCAACCCTTTAGCATCCAATCAGCTGAGAGCTTCCCGTTATCTCGGTAGAACCGCATCCCCCGCTGGCCCAATAAAATGATTACTTTCCAACAGACAGGGTGCCTTAATGGTTCAGGTTAAATATATATAGTTAATGGATATTGTTAGATGTAACTTTAGACAGACTCGTGTATTTTACTGTTAATGATTTACGCGATTGCTTTCTATCGTATATTGATTTATTTTTAACCGATTTATATTAATTAATAGGCTAACTCAATGCGACAAATCTCAAATCAAAGGTTTAATTTACGACATAAATGTCATTTCTTTGCTTGTATTTATTGTAATTGTTATTTGATCACTTTCTTAATAGTCGGCATGCTATTATACACATATATAATATGCTTTGATGATAAATTATGTATTTTCAATTAATTCCCTCTTACTGGTACTTTTAAAGTTGTAAAAGTTTCCGTTTCTTATTTTATTATAGTATACAGTGTGTACTATAGCCAACAACTTCCTGGTTTTTAACACCAGGAACGCACTTTATGAAGTATCGTTTTCAGTTGAAATATCGTGCTTATCTAATAGGAAGCTTAAATAAATTTTATATGTATGCAATACGGACATGCGTTTCGTCTATACTAACGTTAAAAAGCGGAAAGATTAGTTTTTTCGTCTGTATCAAATAGCCTCCGTACCTTTAGAAATGATTTTGAACATATTTCTAGATAGCTGTATTGTCAACGAGTAACATAGGCTAGTTTTTATGGAACAAAAATCTATTCCTTAAATCTAAAAATAAAGGTGGCAGCCGTGGACGGACTATCGAGTTAATAATTTTTCGTTTTTTTTTTTAATCATTCCGAGACAAAGATGAGATGGAATTTACGTAATGCGTTCACGACGTATAAAACCAATTACTGAATGACAATTGGCCAAATTAAAAACACTATTGACAAATACCTATTTATTTGTTTAACTCAATACGAAGAAAGCGATAGCGACACATTCCGTTGTTTTGTAATCTTTTCTTTGACCAACTTTATTTTAAAGATTCGGTCTCGGTTAATCTTGGACACGGCATCGTTTGTCGAGCAACTTAGGCGTTATCTTACGCCATTTTTATTATATAATGTCGCTCTTTAAATCGATCAGTTTAATTTTTGTACTTTGTTCGATAGATCCATAGTTCAGTACAGTTTTGCTAAATAATGTTTAGCGCGGTAGGCGTAGGTCATAAATAGTGATCTGTACTGGGACAAAAAAAGACTTGAAACCAACCAATGAAAAATGGGTGTAACCAACGGCAACGAAGTGGCATCTAGTACTCTTATTAATCAATCATCATCAGGATGCCAATCGATGAATGACTATCGAGCAATGAAAACGCCTCGTCGTAGCTGTTGGTCTCAATTGGCTTATAAATTCCATGTCTTTTTGGCAGTAGATCGTCATTATGGGTTGTGATTTGTATATTGAGCTTGTTTTTTTTATCTCGGGGGAATACTTTTTTGAACACGCTTGCTAATGAAATGCAAAATAATAATGAATGAAATTGTGCATTTATGAAATACAGTTTCATATTCAAATTCAAATATCTTTATTCAGCATAGGAGCGACACACTCCCTTATTGATCTGTCGAAAATCTACCACCGGTTTAAAAAAGGACGCCTCTGAACTAAGAACTGACGAAAGAAACTAAGCGGGACTTTTTTTTTTGTCGTCTTTATGCTAAATTTAAACAATAAACAAACAATTACTGGCATAATATTTCATCTTATTGAAAAAATAATATATAATTTAGTTTGTTTCTTTCAGACTGTTGTGGACATGGTTCCTATATTGCTTTATGTTCTCCGTTTCGCATAATCCGATACTCGTCCGGTCTGTAACCTTTCGCACCCTTCCACCGGTTCGTACCCACCTCAATTATAAAGCTATTAACCTACACCGGCAAGCGTACATCTTATTGCAGTCTGGGGAGTTGAACATTTGTATTCATTTAGCTGCTAATGATTATGTTTGTTCCGCGTTGTTTATTATCCTTGTTTTGTTATGAAGTCGTGATTTATTTAAAGCCTACTTTATGAGCAAATAATATTACGACTTTTGTGTCTATAAAAGCTTATAGGCATTTTCTAATAATACACATAGTAGCAGTTTTTTAAACTGACGACTGGAAATATACTTTCGCATTCACGTTACTCTACTTTTTATATTTATTGGATTTATACCATATATATACTTTTGAGTTATACTGTATTAACCCAATACTTGAGTTCTTCATTCTTATAAGGGTGAATTCATCCAGATTTATCAAAATTTCTAAACAAAGCTACTGGCTATCTAACCTCCACAATCAAAAAGGTAAACAGTATTTGATGCGTGGATTAGTTTTGAATAAAATTAAGGAACTCTAACGTTTGCCAAACATGGTCTTGACTAGATGGACCAGCTTTTTACACGTACATCCTAAGCTTTATCCAACTATCGAGGCAAAGCAGATCAGCCCATATCACCTTAACCTACCAAAAAAGCAAGGATTACGCGAAGTTGTTTCCCCGCAGGATTCGAACCCTCGACCTCCGTTTCGTATAACAAAAACCTACACCTCTGCCCCTGAAGCGGTTCTTTTATTATTTAATCGTGCATTGCAATAGTAACGCTGATCATATTTGTTCCGCCGGTCGAGTCGTAGGGCTGGTTTTAACGAACAAACATTTGCCAGCCAGGTACCCCATAATGGATAGGGGTGTCTTAAGGAGGCCTATGTCCAGCAGTGAACTATCTCAGGCTGGGATCCAGTTGACACCGTTCGCCGCACGTAACCGCGTTATTTGTGGCCCTAGTGAGATTCGAATCGCTGTAGGACTGTATGGGGTGACGTGAACACCCCTTGGTTTATTAAGTACTGTACTAGGGGGGCGGTTTTTTTTGCACTCGTGTTACGGTTAGTGCTTTGAACGTATGGTAGGATAATGTTATCAAAATTGGCAATGTGTGTATGAAACTTCCATTTGTAGAGTCGGAAATTAGCATTGGTCGAACGTATCTATGGATTATTTCCGTTCATTTTCTTCCTTTTAATCCTAGATTTTTAGTACTTAATTAATATAGTGCTCTTATTAAGCGAGGAGAGAGCTAACATGTATAACAATGCATGTTTTAATAAATACTTTAATATCAATAGTTGAATATATATCTTATTAAAATTTATAAACGGTTTTAAACCATGTTAACTTGAATTATGGGTTACCATTAAATCAAATTAAATTATTTAAAAAAAAAAATCATTTTTTTTTCATTTTCCTAGTTGCTTTATGCCATGCTCCTCAATTTGTAGAACGTATGGTCGTTGCCCAAAACTATAAGACCTTGCACACTTTGCTTTCTATTCATATGCAAGCCGGTTTTGAAGCGGTTGACGCAAGCACAAGATGTAGACGGATCTAAACGTTGCGTTATTGCGTCTTTTAATTACATAATCTTTAAATGATTAATTATTAGGCATGATTGTATACTGTGATATAATATGACCTTCTTTGATATTTAAAATAGTAAAATTATATTGAATCAAAACATTAATGGCAAACACAAGCTCGTTTTGTTACATTGTTTTTCTAACAGAATCTTCAAAAGCATAATTTGTTTAGTTTTAAGTGTTTAATAACATCAATTGTTTTGTCATTAAATGTAAAAAAAAGGCTTTAAAAATCTAACTTTAAAAACATTAGCAAACTTTGTTATTTATGAATTAACCATAGATTTAAGACTAAATTTGTATGTAGTGTAATGTAGAATTTTGCGTATTTATATTATATTAGATGTTTCTTTTAGTATCGAATGATCATAGTTTTATCAGAAGTTAATATGATATAATCGAAAAACTAATAATTAGTAACCTCCGTAGCGTAGTGGTGTAAGTTTTGCTTTACCGGAGGCCGTAGGTTCGAATCCCGCGGGGAAATAACTTAGTGTTATCGTTGTTTTCTGGTTATTTAGGACAATTCGGCCCGATCACCAATTGTTTAAAACCATCCGTCGGATGGGCTTTTAAAACTCGGGCCACCCATTAACCCTCATTGGACCAGCGTGGCGAGATACGGTCCAAAACCTCTTAATGTAGAAGCGTGGAGGACAATGTCCAGCAGTTGGCGAACACTGGCTGATGATAATGATGAAGTTCTTTAATCTTTTCTGGCCTCTGATGAGCTTGAAATAGCAAAAATCGCCAATTCAGATAGTTATGCTCGTAGTATTCAACTATCGATTCCTAACTCGTGGAAATATAAACTCTCGGTTGTGTCCTCGCGCTAATGTGTTTATAAAACAGCTCGCGTACCGGACCGAGTTGTCGTTCGGGCCGGTCGTTTCTACGTTTAGTGTTGCTCGGGGATATCGATGTTACTGTATTATTACACCCGATTTTATCGACAACCACGATTGGTGAATTATTCTTACTATATTCATTATTTTATTCGTTAGGCATACTTTTTATAAACTACCCGGTACAAGATTTAATTCGGGCTCATATAATCGTATCCATACCGATGGCCAGTCCGTAGATAAGTTTAACAAAGAGGTTGGTTGCCTACTTAAAATCTCTTCTTCATGCATGTCTGATCGCTGTATTTGTATATTTATTTGGATTGTTACGTTTACTAGGTTAATACTTTTGTTAACTTTTTCCCATGATTTAATAAAAATACTTACGGATTTTATCGCGTTTACTTTGGTTCCAATTTTCCCAGTTTCAGACACTTAACAGAATCTATAGTCGCGGGCAGACTGAGGTGTTGAGCGTCTGTCAAAGGTTTTTAACCGGCCACCGTTATTTTTGTATTTTATTAGTCCGCATACCGAGTTAATGTTTGTTTTGTAGTGTTGCTCCACTATATCGATGGATACCGCTGTATCGGTACAACACTAGACAGACATACGACACGTCTGGTGAAGACGCACGCGTCGAATTTACGGCCCCACGGGTGTTGTGACCATAGTACCGTGTTTACGGGACACAAGGTGTTCGGCCTTTGTTGCAAAATGGACTTTGTGTCTCTAGTCATAGAGTCTAGTATTAAAATGGTTGTTCTCATCAGCTGTATTGCGTTGTGCCATCCACGTTGAATACGAGAGTGAGGTGGGTTTTTCGATGTTCAATTATGTCGTAAAACGTATCTGAGGAAACGACCTTTCGTTTTGAATTATGCTACACATATACGTACGAGTTGCGTATTGGTCGTCCGTAAAAGACTGTAACAACACATTTCGTTAACAAATATCATTTTACCACCATGAAATATTTTTTTTTGTTTCAAATATATATATATATTATGTAAATAACTACACGCTCATGATAAAAAAGGCTTTTTACCGTGATTAATTTTAAGAGGTCTTACGCCTTCAATTATATTGTTTTCTATCTTGCCTATTTTTAAGCAATCTTCACGCATTTTTACTTTTTTCTCTTCATCCTCCATCCTTTACCAAGCTAAAGATTTTTTAAATTCACCTCTCCAAGTAAACAGTATAGCCTTTCAGTATGAGCTATACTATCGCACAAACATACGTACATTTTAAGGTTTCACGGTTAAATTTATCACTTCAGACCGATTGCGCGGGGCGGTTATCATTTAACGCAGGCCTCGCTACGCTTATCCGGCTGACCCGAATATGCTTTCGTCGAATCGTAAAATCACCCGTGAAAACGTAAAGTTCCTTATCGTCCTTTCTGTACCGTTATGCGGACTACATTTTAGGAAAGTAAGTGTTCTCGACGCTTCTAGGAATAAGTACTAAGTAGGAAATGCAGCGTGCATTGGTTGAGCTATTTGCGATGATTTTGAAAACAATTGTTCATAATTTTTGTTGTCATATTTTATAATATACTAGCTGTATCTTCAGTAGCATGGAATTTATTTATTGTTATATATTTTACAGTGCCCATCACGATAGGATCATCTTCACTTCTTCGACAAATGGGTGATCGCTCTCAAAGTGCCTAACCAACGTAAAACAGCAATGTGAAATTTGATTTAGTCTCAATGTTCAACCCGACCTCTGGTTTCTAAATCACACTCCCATATCACTAGGCTACGGAGGCAGTCAAAAAAAAAACAGGTTATTGATGATGATGACATATTTTTTGTGGTTAGGAGAACGTCTTTTATTTTTCCTTTATAATTACTAACACGTATTAAACTTTATGCAAATTTTGTAATTATTTTCAATATTTAAATTATTGATCTTAAAGCCAAGGGGCTTTGAGCAATAAATAAAAGTTGATAATTAGTATATGCCGTACTAAAACCTTTATCTCCAAACGCCATGGAAGGGCACGGGTGCGGCCCCGTGTCCCGGCATTAAGTTGAAACTAAAATGGAGCCATGAAACAACCCCATGGCAGTAAAAACTCGCTAATTGGCGTCCGACCGGACCCTTTGTCTACTTTATCGCACTCTTTATGGGCGAGGGAACAAATGTGTTTGTATTAGACGGGCCTTGTCTGACATTCTGTTGCGATAACGCACGGGTTCGGTTTCACGGGGAAATGTATGTACAACGTTAGTAAAATGCTACGGTAAAGTCAGCAGCAACCTATGGTGATATTGTGTAACTGTCGTCTATGCTGCAAGGATAAAAATGGTTATTTACGCCATTTGTGCATGAAAATTGTTTATACTATTACCTTGGAAAATAAGAAATAGTAGACCACCGCCGATTACCGACTGTATCGGTCATAACGTGAATACGTTCACGTGGGCCGATTTTTTGTATAATTTTTTTAGAATACGTTAAGAACTTGGACGAATAAGAATGGAAGGATGAGAAAAAGTATTAATAATACTATTTTGATTTATCATTTATTTTATTCTACTCTTAGACTCACTGACGTTGAAAACTAACAAGTGTTATTGCACAATTGTTGCAAATGAACGCACTAGAATGGTGATAAAAGTGTGTACAATTTTGTCATCTCAAGAAGTATACAAATAACTGTCGTAATAATGAATTTTTTAGATTTTCAAGAGTAATCTTCGTGGAAAGTTACCTGGTTATTGTACATATTTATCTGTAATACGGTGAGCGCATCGTATGTGCCATTTAATATCACGTAGCTGTGACGCCATCGAAAATTGCATAGTCGCCATGTCTAGTAAAATGCAATTTGTAAACATTGCAGCCGTGCTGACCGGCACGTAGACAGAACGGTATCGTCTTACAACTAGCTGAGCTAGCGTACTTATGTGTCGCGGTACCGTCCTCACCTGGAATTAGATACACTTATGTCTGAGTACATTAAACCTGTAGTGCAAACTGAAACAACTTGCGTAGTATATTTCATTCTTTTGCTTACGCTAATACTACACATTATTGAATAAGAGGATAAGAGATTTTATGGATTTTATTGCGTTTATTTTACGTTTTAAAGATAAGATCTTGAACCCCGCTTCAGCACTGGCAACGAGACGCATGATATCTCAGTCTACCCCGTGACCACGGCCGCTGGAAACTGTTCGAAACGTCGCGAATTTAATATGTAAAATAATCGCGATAAAATCCGTAAAAAGTCCTTTTATTCAATTAGCGTATTCATTACAGTGAACGATCTAATGGTTCTTTTATTTATAGATTTATTTTCATATTAGGATAGAAGAAGACAGTTTATTTATAATGTTATCTGAATATAAAAAAAACGTGAGATAGAAAACTAACTTCTTCATTAGAATGCACGTTTTACGTTCAGTTTTGTTGATGAAGATTATGTACAAGTGTATTGCGCAACACGTCTAACGATAAGAATTTAATAACACTAAATACTAAAAAGATTTGTTGTCCAATATTTTACAATGAGACATTAATATTTCAGTAAGAAATGTTCGTTTACTCACCTTGAAGTTTTAAGTTGTCCTTGTAACTAAAAGAAGTTACAAGAGTTGGCTTGATATATGCTTATTGTACGTTATAATAATGTTTCACTTGTAAAAGTTTTCCAATCGAATCATACAATCAGTAATAAAGTGCGGGCTAGTAAATCACCGCCTCAATACGCACTTTATTACGAACGGGCGAATTGATTGCGTGTTTGAAACCACTATGCCACGATTACCATGGCACCGCTCGTAAATTAGCCAATTAAAAGGTTCACTTTAACGAAAATAAGTTATATCGGTGTAATTTCGTAATATTTCGTTTACCGTTAGTATTATGTCACGGCGTAATGAATTTGTCCTTCGTTTCGTTATTTGTAGTATTATTTAGTCCTTGCTTTGCGTTATCTTTAAGACCAGCTTAACTTTAAGGTATTACAACTAGTCTTGCTTCGTTTTTTTAAGCGCTCATTTGTGGTTTCTAATTTTTTTACCTATTTGTTCTATTAAACTCAATTGATAGTTTATTTCACAATCTTTCGCCAGACTAGACACACAAAGCTTTTATAAACTATAAAAGACAATTACCGGTAGGCATAACATATCATAATGGTTAACGGCCATTGGTGTTATTGACCACACATCCACAGCGACAAGGGCCGTGGGAATTGTACTCTATTCAAAGAAACGTGGTGTTTTTTCCTAGAAGCATTGCGTCACTGCAATTATGCTATAACGGATAAACATATGGAAGTCATTTCAATGTCGTTCTACGCCTATGCCACGTAGTATGCAATGATCAATAAGTGTATTTACATTTCACATAAAAACGAGTTATATGATGATAAGGGTTACTGTAATATAAATGAATTTTTAAATGATAAAACAGCATGGTAGTGGAATCCTCGCTCCAGGTTTTGCTTCAATTTTAAATAATATGTTATCCCTGAAATTGTTTGTTAATTATTCCAAAAGATGACATAAAAATAGTACGCCAAGTTTCTTTCGCCGGTTCTTCTCGGGTCTGAGGCGCCTTTTTCCGTATCGGTGGTAGTTATATATTGTATATATTGAATACACATATTTGAATTTGAAATTATAACTTAACTTGTGTTAATGTAATATAATGAAACTTATAGAAAAAGTTGTTTCTAACCTTTATGCTAAATGTATAAATGTATGTGTTCATTTTTCTACTTTAAGAAATGTAAGGTTCTGGTGAATTGATAACTTAATACAGTATAGTTTTATTTAGTGCGACTCATATAAAATCAAAATAAAATACTAAGTTATCGAAGCATAAGCAAGTGGATTTTTTTATTTAAGAGACTTTTCTTTGTACCTAATTATATTATCTACATCTAATACGGATAATATTATATATATATATGAATATATAATATAAATATATATATATATATATATATATAATATATATATAATATTATCCGTATTAGATGGAGAATATATAATTATAATTATATATATATATATAATATATATATATATATATATATATATATGAATATATAATATAAATATATATGAACGGAGAATATTAGCGTTGCAATATTTTAGTACAATAGAGAATAATAATAATTAATCTATTATTAATATTATCCTTTCAGTTCTTTCCAGTTCAAGCTAGGGTCTTTTTGCATTTGACTTTTTTTTTAAACCTAGTAGACAAATATTTTATAACTATAAAGTGTTGAATACAGCTTATAATCACTTTGAATTATTTTATCTGTTGTCAGCTTAGTTAGGTTAGACGGGATCCTTTTGTTGACTTTAATTTTTGCGAGATGTAAATGTTTTTCCCTGACATTGGATGGACTGATGAATATTTTTTATTTTGATGCAACGTTACAATATAAAATATACTCTACGTTTTTGCTTCTAAAGCTATCTATATATATATATATATATATATATTATATATATATAATGTTTTTACAAACGCTAACCTAATATGTGTATCGCATAGATTTTATGTTCGTAAATTGTTTAAACAAAGGCTCTTGCGCCTTGCATTATCGTTAACCGTTAACGCTGGACGACCGATTGTGGGAAAAACCCGTGTACTATCGCCTACATACGTAATATCCCCACCATCATACAGACCGTATATGTTGCTAAAACTAGTATAAACAATAGTTTTTTTGCTACTGAGTAATGGATTAACGCCAAGCGTGTTTTGTTGTCAACATTAAGGGATGTACAGTTCAACCGATGGGTTATACAGGGATTGTACTTTCTTATAGGGCAAAGGGATAATTAATTTTGGCTGGAAAATAATATTTTTCGCTTGTTTATTACATGGCCACCCGAAAATTAGAGTATGGCTATACTATAATTTCGTTACAAGGAATTGATATAAATAAAGTGCCCTAGGTCACACTAACGAAACATAAAAAAAGATAATAACAACAATCAACATCTGGCGTTCTAGTAACGATAGCATACGTATGCCGCAGCCTCGTTGCTATGGGTCACTTTATTTACATCAATTCTGCTCCATCCACCAATTCAACTGCCTCAGTAGCCTAGTAGTGAAGGCGTGTGCTTTAGAAGTCGGAAACCGTGAGTTCGAATCCTGCGGGACTCAACAAATTTTCATTGTTGTTTCCTAGTTGGTTAGGACAATTTAGGCCGATCACCCAGTCTGAAAAGTAAGATGATCCATGCGTCGGATGGGCATGTAAAAAGTCGGTCCACCCACCAACCCATATTGGACCAGCGTGGTGGGATACGGTCCAAAACCCCCTAATGGGTAGGGGTGTATTAGGGTAGGCCTATGTCCAGCAGTGAACTATCAAAGGCTGATGATGATAATGATGATGATGAGTAGCCTAGTAGTGAAGGCGTGCGCTTTAGAAGTCGGAAGTCGTGAGTTCGAATCCTGCCACCAAGAATTGCATTGAATTGCGTCGTGTGGGATTCGGTCCAAAAATACCCCTAATTGAGAAGGCATGCATTAGGGGCAGGCCAGTCCAGTAGTGGGCAAACATAGGCTGACATTGATAATGATGACAGAGGACAATTCTAAAAAGTATTATAATAAATTATAAATCGCCTTTCTTTCCAGGCTGTTCGCCGAACTCTAGGAAATGCTGATAGCATTGGAAGTTTGAAAATTATTTCGTAAAGCAAGGGATATCTTAGATTACTTCTGTGATTTCGCATTTGTGGTTTCAAACGCTGTTATGAAAGTATATTTAAATTTAAAACTTCTAACCCTATTTATTATTATTTTATTTAAGTATTCAGGCTCCGTTTTATATAAGACGCTATTAATTAAGCGCTTCCTTTTTTTACATAAAACATTTAATGAACAACAAATGGTGACGGCACTCGAAAATGTCACATTTTTGACCTTTATAGGTCATGATGAGTCTCTTTTTATGTGCCGGTAATACCATGGTGTGTTATCGTTATTTTTTATAATTAATTTCACTTATCAAGAGTACAATATATTTTAATAACAGTCACTAAGATTACTTATTCAATTAATAAATCAACATCAGCCTGTGTCAGTCCATTGTTGGAAATAGGCGTCCCCTAATGCACGCCACCGCTTCCGATTTTCGGCTATTCTCATCCAGCTCACACCGGCCACTTTGCGAATGTCGTCACTCCATCTTGCCGCAGGGCGTCCCTTTTCGTCCACTAAATTTGCCGAACCTCGTGTCGCCACTCCAGAACTTTCCGACTCCAGCGGTCGTCAGTTCTGCGGCTTATGTGTGTACTTGGCTTATTAAATTCTCAGTGATACCAATACAAACCAGAGATAAGATCATGTTGTTTTATCGTAATTTTAATAGGAAAGTTTTTCGGCTAGCGTGTGTGAATCATTGGATTAAAAGAAATCGAGCCAATGAATCATCGATCTAGTGCCAGAATGTTTCTCGGAATACTTGGCCGTTCTAATAATTACTTTATTAATACCGATTATATCTGATTTATGTATTGGTTAAAGCTTTTTTTCTTATTAATATTTATTAAAAAATATGCCATCTTCAATTACGAAAGTGTAATAAACAATTAAAGGACACAAATCTCTCTATTATGTCAAACTTAAGGAAATGTTAATTAGATGTTTAATAATTACCTTTCTGTAGTATATATTAGGTATTAATATTAATAGTAGTTTTCTGATTAATTAGTCATTTTCCAATATATAAGCTTATGGATATGTCGCAAAGTGACGAATGAGAAGGATCTCATCCGTCACTTTATCATAGGAATGATTGCGGTATGATTAGGTGTTAATTATTGTATTGCGTTGTGCAAAATAACAGACCTTTTATTTTTATTACGGATTTTATTTTTCTTATCGTATCCTCACAATACATCCTTTGTGTGAAGGCCATGCTAGGTATTACTTCAAAGCGTAGAGTTAAACCCTACGTTAAAAGTTGTTATTGTTGGAAGCGGATATTTCAAGTAAAAGTATTAACTTACATTTAAACTTCCTACCTGTTCTTACTTTTGTGTATTATGTTCATATATGTTTGTATACACCTTGGGAATAATTTATACTTAAATTATTATTAAGTACTTAAGTAGTGATATTTCCATGACGGTTAAATTATGTTACAAATTATGGTAGGAGATGAACATTTTTTTAAAGACCATGCACTATATCTTGGTCTGTTTTAGTGTAATGTTGATACATATCGTTCATGTACGTACATGCGTTCTAAATACCGATTTTCTTAACCGCATCTCTGCAGTTTGTGATAAAGTATGTGTCTAATGCAATCAATACAACTATAATACAAAGAAAGAAATATATGTAGACGAGTTTTACATATCAAGTTTAATAGATAAAACAGTTGTAACTAAGCTTTCAGATTTTTCAGTTAGTTATCACCTTATAAGTTAAAAAATATGCTTCAAAATTAATAACTAAAAATTAAATCAGAACAAAAAATAAGAAACCCTACATTAAAAATAAACAAGTCAGGGGCGTGTTAGTGGTCGTGTGTGTGTGTGTTTTTTAACAGCGCGTCAGTGTTGGATTTTTGTGTGGAAAGTAAAAAGGATTTAAGGATCTTAAAACTCTTTACTGTTTTTGAATTCCCTATTGCTGGTGGGATGTCGTTCTAGCGCTTAATGGTTAACGGTCAATACAAAACGAAAAGTACCTCTGAAAGAAGTCATACGCTAGCGAGGATGGATGAGCTTCTAATAGAGCTCAAATCCTATAAACAGTTTAATGCCTAGCAATTGTTGTTCGATCGTCCGAAAACCGGTTTCGATTGGCGTTTATATAATTTACGTTAATGATATCGGATGCATTGCGTCAAAAGAGCCGCTAAACCACCGAACTCGATAACAAATACACAAAAGGTCACCAATCTCGTACGATCGTAGATTTCGCGAATGTACGAATGACGTCATCGGTCAAACGTCACAGCCGCTCGTAGTTTAGTGACACCGATCGTGGCCAACGAACCGGCACCCGAAAACTGTCGTCTCCACCGTGGGCAAATATTGACAGCGGCGATTAGGATGCGGGCACAGTGAGCGCTATATTTACATTGGGGGTTAACGTTGCTTTAGCAGTAGTTTGAAAACACCGTTCTGATTTGTAAACGAGACGTTACATGTTATGTCTTATGGTAAGAGATATCTTTGGTTTTGCTGATATTTATCGCTGTCGGTGACCACTTTCCATTAGATGGTGCGACCGCTCCTCTGCCTTCTTATGCAATAGGTCTTCAAAATGTTTCATCATCATCATCAGCCTGTGATAGTCCACTGCTGGACATAGGCTCGCCTAATAAACCCCTATCCGTCAGGGGTTTTGGACTGTATCCCACCACGCTGGTCCAATGCGGTTTGGTGGGTGGTCAAAATGTTTAGTTCGTTAAATTAAATCATTTATTTTTTTACGTTTTTACACCCTTTATTGGTAAATTGTTGTTATAACACGGTTTGTTGTGACGACTATTAAATCCCGCGCTAAACGTTTTACTGCTTTTGTTACCTTATTCTCTTTTCCCAAGAGGAAGCCGGGACATTTTGTCATTGTAGGTAATTAAATTCATGTATCATTTGAGATATGGCACAATTCACAAAGTGCTATATTTTTCTATTAATACATTTTTTCACTGGTTTGTTTATAAACTCAAAATTAATATGCTAAAAAAACATAGTCTGATTTAGAATCTGATTGAAAAGGACCAAAGCTGAAAACATATTTCTACATTATAATTTCGGACGTATTTTTAACAGTGATATCTCTGCAAGTGCATAATAAAATATGCTGTAGGTACACCACATGCACATTTAACAATAAATATTCACCGTATTCGAAAGACAGCTTACGCTTACTACAAAAGTACTGATACTTTCCGTTTATTCTTTTGAACGTACGGCAAGGCACACTAGTTTTATATATATAAAAGAGATTCCTTATAGATATTGAATCACGATATATCTGGTACCATAAGGCGTAGCGACGTAAAATTTGGTAGGAATATTCCTTTCACCGAGTAGAGGTAACAAAGGATTTTACGAAGTTCAACCCACAGCAACCCTCCTGGTTTGGAGGGTCGCTAGCAGATAATAAAGAAGAATTACTTGCGAATATTGCAGTATTATTAGGTTTACCGTTTTTATCAAAAAACATATTTAATGTATTTGTGAAGCGCATGTTAGCATTGCATCTCAATCGCCATCGTTATTTTTAATAAATAATTTTGTACCTCATTAAATTTAATCTAGTACGTTTTAAAAATATTTACTATAAAATTACAGTCTATAAGATTTTCATTTATATTCTTTTTACATTTTAATATGAAAATTATTATTTATTACAGACAAACGTTCAAATATGAATAAAAATGGACAATCACCGTCTATAACTGTACATAACCATTACACACATTATGCTTTGTATATATCGGATTATTATAATCACCTGACATATCATTAACAGATAGCAGAGCTATTCTTGTAGATTTTTCTATCAGTATTAGTCGTAATGATAATTTGATAACTGGTGTTAATGACCTACGTCTGCAATACTGTGAGCTAGTTTTGTGGCCTTGAGTGTCGGTGCCTTATCCCGCATGGTACGGTGGCGTTGTGCGGAAACGCTTTGGCCTACATTGCGATTGTGTTTTGTGTTTTATTATTTGCGGACTAACACTGTACAGTGTTAGTGTGAGAGTTTTGTTTCTCTACTCCTGTGCCGTTGTTGTTACCTTTGAGAATTGCTGATATAATATGAATATTTAAGAAATCTTAAAGATAATTCCAAAAGTTAAAATGATGACGACAACAACTGAACATCTCTTATATTTAAAAACATTGAAATGGCTCACGTGACCCCGACAACAGCCACCAGATGTCTCGTACGGACGAGTCGATGCGTAACACCACTCAACACAGTAACACTATCACAGATGCACAACACTTATCACACACGAGGAGAGTTCCGTTCCGGGCAGCGGCTTATACGAAGCTGTCTAGCCATTTTCAGGCCCTTCTTTATACACGATCGCAGAGAGCAAAACGTCAATATCGAGACTACTTTTCTAAAAGTACCAGCAATAGAGGTAGTGTTCTGATTATTGTTTATTTAATCTAAGAGCCAAAGCAGTTGTATATATAAAACCACTAAGGGATCACAAAGCTTAGAGCTATAGACGCATGTGATGTTACTCTATGAAAGCATATTTTTATGCCTTTGGACGTAAAGCTTAAATTTTATTTTAATATTTTAGTTTACAGTTTTAGTTTCTGATACACGGATATATGCATCTCCCCACTTTTAGTCTCTGCATCACCACACGGCTGACTGGCAGCAAAATGCCATCACGGCGCCTCTTACAACTTGTACGTGAAGTTTCAATAAATAATTAATAAATAAATAAATTATACGTTTATGGTAGAGTTTAGTTTTGAAATATATGTGCACTTCAAATCAGTTCGTTTACTTAAACTATATTATCTTTGTCATTTACAGTTTGCGATTTACGGAGAAGACGTTCTTCATGATTTTAGAAATCTTTTCGCTCTTACTCGTATTACCGTTGTACCTTTATTTGCTTAAAAAACTAAATTTACTATAGTCATTCTGATTTGCTCGACTTTGTCAGTTGTTTTATTTACTTCATGGTGATTGTAATAGGGGATTGCATTACGGGGAACGTCTGCCGCACTGCGACGGTGCTGCACGCGATAACTCCATGTCGTCCTATGTGAAATATTGTTTCTATTTCAACGTGTTTACACGGACGGACCAATTTAAGTTTATTATGTAATAACGAATGAGATGTATATATCAGAGTAAGTGAAATATTAAAAATTTAGGTGATTTTAGACTCGGATTGATGTTATCTTTGTAGGTAATGGAGCGAAATGGCGTAATACATGTATCGTTCTTATTGAGATGTCAAATAACAATAGCTCGTAATTTTTCTACGAAAAGGGGTCAAACATCTATTATAATTGTTCTTCTTTATAGTAAGCTTAAGATTTTTGTTGCTGCTATTTACTTTTTGTTCATATATTGCAAATCCTTTAGCCAAGTAGGAACTATAGTAAAGGGTTATGTCTTTGATGTAAATAGAACTCAGGTACCAAGTTTGTCTCAGTCATAATTGCTGATTGATTATTGTACCCCAGCTTACACACTTACAGGTCTTTTTTTTCTGGTCATCTTTAAAAATAATCAAACAGCATATTTACTGAGTAATATCGTATGTCTCACGTAAGCAGCGCATTGGTGCTGCCACTGGCATTGCCAATGTCCATGGACGTCGGCGATCACTTTGCATTAGGTGGCCCGACTGCTCGTCTGCCTTAAAAAAAAAACAGATGGTAATAACAATACATATTTTGGAATTTTACAAGAACATTACCATTTAAAAATTCCTTTATATTGTAATCTTCAACACATTCACGTTACTTGACAAATATTTAAAAAAAAAATGGTTACATTCTGAACGTTTACTTACACTTTCTTTTGAAAAAATAAACTAAAATTGCTCGTGTTTGTAGTAGCCTATCACCATTTGACTATACCATACCAACGCCGCACCCACATTTGCTCAGCGCGGCGTTAACAACCGACGTTGCGCCGATTGTCGCCCGAAACTCGTTTTCGATGATTTTATTCTCCAATAGCCTTTCGAACACAAATTCGTCGAATGCGCAATCGGATGTTTCCACGGTACTGTGTATCGGCACGCGGTAGTACGTTAGGTTTACGGGTTTCGTGTTAGAAACGTATCTATATAAGGAATAAGCCGAACGAACTGTATAATGTTAATTAACGATATACATATGCTATGACTGAAAAAGATGTAGAAGTTATGAAAAAAACGTAATCCATAGCGGCGTTTCGTTTCTATCATTAGTAGTATATCGTCGCTGAGAGAATAACATTCGTTTGGGTTACGGATTGATTTATAATAAGAGATTATTATTATTATCCGATGTAATATATGTTAATGTACTCATGTATATACGTATGATAATTTTATTCCAACCTCTGCCTCGGTTTTGAATACTATAAGGAATATTTACAATTATTCAATCGAAAAGTACATTGAAATCGATTCGTCAAGTCAGACGATAAACTACTAACCCCGCCAGGTGTGCATCGTACTTTATCATCGACCGCTTAATTAGTAAACACGGCTCTCTAGCCACGGTACGTCACAACTGAGCAACTGGGAGCAGCGTTAATGCGTCTGTTTCGACACCCGTGCACTGCTACGATACAAAATGACTCGTGTGTGTGTGTGTCGTAAGGTACTTAATGGCATAACCCCTGGCGTTGTTTACAAGCTCTCGGTGAAACCTGATAAACATTCGAGTGCCCCATAAGGTATGCTTAAGCTCCAGGTGTTATGGGGCCGTTAAAATTCCCAGAGGACGACTGATCGCCTATTGTTTGAGGTGGAAACACTGAGTTCTGTTGAGCACTTTCTAAAGCAGTGGTTAAGATTTATGATATTATTTATCGCTCATTTACGGGCAGAACCTATAATTTGAAAACCGCCCGTGGTCTAGCGGTATTGGCCCTGGCTTTATAAATCGGAGGTTGGGTGCAAATCCCCGCTGGGAAACAACTTTGTGTTATCCTTGTTCTTTGGTTGGTTTGAACTATTTGGGCCGAATTCCCAATTGTTTGATAAGTAAGATGATCCCACCAACCCGTATTGGACCAGCGTGGCCGGATACGGTCCAAAAATCCCCTATTGCCGAAGCCGGGCATTATGGGAGGCCTATGTCCAGTAGTAGACTAAAACGGATAATAATGATGATGATATGAAAGCAACATGCATCGCTTTAAGAATAGGCTAATTTCATATATCTACACAAATCAAATTAGTTTAAACTTCTTAGATTAATCTTGAATCATAACAAGCTACAGTTTCACAACAACTTATCAAACATACCCACAACTATATAAAGTATTGATTGATCTTGTAACAAATCTCAAAAACCTCCGAACGTTCCCTTGATTACACAGTTTTATACGTGAAACACGTTTTATATGAAGACATTTATTATTTGAACTGTTATTCCGACACGTAAAATATTCTGCATGCACTCTCATGTTTCGCATAAAGTTCTCTTATCAGAACTAACCTTAGACGGTCCTTCAATATTTCCCGGTGCATTAACTCCACCGTAAAGTAGGCCGCAGCTGGCAATTTAGCGCGTCGCAGTCTCGTTGCCTGCGACGACAAAGACGCTGCCTTTTATTGTTTGCCGAGATATTAGCGAAGCCTCTTCCCATTGTTGACAGTAATGGACGGTTTTCTATAAAACCTTTGCCGTTTTTTCCATAGCTATTACACCATAGACCGGTTATGCGATTGGATTGCCAAAATCGATAACTTTAATATACTTGCTTTGTAAAATAAAATTGGCTACGTAACAAATCTATGCTGATGCGTCGTACCTTTAGTAAAAAGCGGCGTCATCTTGGTGATATTCATTTATGTATACAAAACACTACTTATTGTATTGTTCAGCAATATTTTTCGTATCAATTCCTTTTTCTAACTGACAGTAAAAATATTGTTTCAGGACATCACGAAGGATAACGTTATTTGCACCACACTTGCTACTCCGATATGGTGTTATTAAAACATTATTAACCACCGTATCGATAGACCATTATAGTGAAAGCAAATTAATTAGCATTAAATAACAGTTGACTCTCGCAGGCCGGCGACTGTCTCATTAATCTTGGTAGAATGTGCTGAACAAGCTATCAGCAAGGCCGGGAGCTTGTATATAAATTTCTAAGCCGTATAATATATAACGCTTATCTCCCAAGCCCCGTTGTCGATCTAGACGCTAACGGGAACCGAACAGGCGGCCCACACCGTCATTATTCAAATGTCGATCATGGCATCGCAACGAGTTGACGTTGTCTATGGCATTTGACTTGCAGATAGGAGCCTTTTGGCTGCCAGTGGTGGAATATTGGTTAGTTCTTTGATTCAATGGCGTCGAATTTGTAATAATTTTTATATTATTGACGGTCGTTTCAAGGTTCTTTTCTAATTGAGTATTCTTATACTGAAAGCGCTTTTGTTTTTGGTCATTGTATTAAAAACCGAAGGGTATAAGGCCTAGTGGTAACATGTATCTTGTGTTTTCCTATTGGTTAGGGCATTATGGACAGGACAATTACTCAATTACCCGAAAAGTACGACGGTCCCGAATCGAATGACCATGTAAGCATCGGTCAAGCCCTTTATGTTGTAGAGGTGAGATTTTAGTCAATCTTTGTGGAAATCGCCCCCACCATAACTTCAGAATATAAATGAGCATCTAGTTAGGTTTAATCTGAGCTCAAAATAAGATTGGAATCCAAATAGTTAATAAAGCGAAGAATTGGCGTGGTAGATACGAGTAAATAGGTTGACAAATTGAGACTATACGTTTTTGCATTGCCTTTTTGCTAGAACCTATGTTGTTAGCAAAGATATGTTATAGTTTAAGTGGAATCATTATTATCTTATTAGACTTGAATGAATAATGTAGAAGTGAGCGTAAACGCCGTAGACGCATAAAAAAATATATCGAAATTACTATCTCCCGCTTGCAGAAAATTAAGCACGCCAAGTTTATTTAATATATATGAACTCTATCTTTGAATTTATTTATTTGATTAGATATACAAACATGGCCACTTTGTTCAAACGCGCCGTATAAGGCACGGCGCCTATTGATTTCTATTATTGTTTCGATTATATCACGAACTGGTCCGCTTCCTTGAAACTGTTGTGGTGTTATTAGGAAAGCTGTTATAGAGACACTACTGTGAATTGCGGCGTTCGGTGGTGATCTAATTATCTGCATTTAATATATATTTAAAGTTTTTTCTTATACTTTTAATTGCGATATCTAAGATAAATATTACCGGTGGTAGGTCCACTGTTTACAGGAGACCGTCTGGGTGGGTACGACCGCGGTCTCTATTTCTACCGCAAAGCAGTAGTGTAAAAACACTACTATGTTCCGGTTTGAAGGGCACCGTAGCCAGCGTATTTACTGGGTAAACGAGGCTTAACATCCTATGTCTCACGGTAGGCAGCGCGTCGGTGATACCAGTATTGCCAATGTTTATGAGCGTCGGTGACCACTTTCTTTAAGGTGGCCCTGATTGCTCGTCTGCCTGCGTATGCAATAAAAAAAAATATACCTCTGGCCTGAATTGTACCGGTGAAAGTATCCAAGGATAATTTTTGTCTACTTTTATAATTTGTTTTGCAAACAACCGATCTTGTTAGATGATAACTGCTTCAGTTTAAGAAGAAACTAACAATAGAAAATAAACTTTGATAAGTAACGGAACTCGGAAGAGAAATGTCGAAACCACCTGGGATTAGCTAAAATTTGTTATTTGTTTGCTAAAAACCTGTATGTAAATTTAAGTTACTTTTAGAATTTAAGTTCCTTTTCATATTTTAACTTATAGTTTTATTTAGAATCGATGGAAGCAATAATTACCGTTTATGTCGTCAGTGACAAATTAAAAGTGTGAGGAAACGAGTAAAAGTTTTCCAATAAAAATTTTTTCCATTATCACATAATTCTATAAGTATTAAAGGCATATAAGTTATTAAACCTATTATGAACACACGCTTATAATCACCCTGTCATCGCAACAAACTTACAAATAGGTCCGGTTGTGTGCAATCACTTTAGCACGGTCTCGACTGGATCGAGACTGGCCGAGGCATTGTTAGCTAGCGACCAGTATAATCTCTATGGAAGATCGCGCTAATTGCCCTCGCGGGGATGCTGCTCCTAATGGACCTAGATTTGTCTTAGCGATGGGTAATGTTTGCAGTTAGTTTAGGTGATAAATAACTGTGTATTCACTTGGTGTTATTAGAGTGTGTATTAGGAAATCTTTTAGATACGTAATTTCATCACAGGATATCCTGGATACTGTATAATTTCTGTGTATTGTCGTGAAATTCGCCAATGGTTTGTTAAAAATTTTGTTAATTTATTAAGTTTGCCGTAATATGGTGCATTACGCCTTTTCGCTTGGTCTCAGTTCAAGTTTCGGTTATGCGATATATACATAACCGTCCGTTCAAAGTAATTCAGAAACATATTCATTCATTCATTGAAGGAGTGCGAAATATCGCAAACGATCGTTTGTCGCGCAATGAAAACAAAGTTAAATGGCCGCACGTGACAGGGGTGCACCTTGTAAAAATATTAGTTGTGCAGAATAAATGATAATTATAATACTTTCGGACGAATCACACATCTAGTCCCACACTAAGCATAGCTTGTTTTGTGGAAGCTAGATAATTGATAAATTCATATAATTGTTTTCATAAAATACTTACTATATAGATATAAACAGACACGATAAATGTTGTTCCTGTGGTAGGAATCGACCCCGAACCCTTTAGCATTACAGACAGGATCACAAATCAATAAGCTATGCGGGTCTTAACATGTACGTTACTCAGTGAGTCTGTTACTTTTTACTGTTAAGCGAAAACTACAAACGTAGTTCAATTAAATTACAAATAAATTTAACATTTACGGCAGACGGGTCTGAGGATAAAACATTATAAGGATAACTTCGCTATAATGTAAGAGGATTCTTACATTATAGCGAAGCGACTTCTTGACTATATCAATTTCATTGCAATCCAATGCCTTAAAACGTGATATAGATCTGTGTTAGATCGTATCAAAGCGAGTTATAGTGATATAAATTCTGAAACCGCTGAGAGTTCAGCCTCATTAGTTCTCCCGTCAACCCTACATAGTATCTCGCAATGTTCTCTCGCAGCGGTACTGCGGATCGCCTTGACTCGCGCGAGATGCCGTCTCGATTTCGCGATAAGGTCCATTTGCAACTGGACTGGATGAGGCCAGTGTGGAGATTTGTGATAGCCGTCGTGCGATATACAACTTAATGGTGGTACAGCAGTTCGCAGGGAAAAACGGCTCCTTAATGTCTTGTTACATGATCGATTTTGCTACCGTTCTTATCTTGTATGGGACGTGATTTGTTATATGAGTAATAATTTAGGTGTTCCGAATCAATTGCTGTACAACTATTGTTTATCAAAAGACTTAACGGATTTTTTCCCGTATATTTTGTTTTACAATATACCCGACATTCCAGATACTTTGTTGTAGGATACATGGTCACGGGCGGACCGAGGTGGTTTTCACCCGGTCAGTGATTTTCATTTCTGTATTCTATCGATTTGTCCTGGCACTTAAATCTACCAATAATAGTAGTTTCAAGTGCCAGGAACATGGACAAACTACTAAGAAAGTTTACAGTAATTTTAATCCAATCGGTATCATATCGGTCTGCATACAGTTTTCGATTGCCATATCAAGTGTATACGACCTGATTAGAAATAATATATTCTTGTCAATTACAAATTTTGAAATAAGTTGTTCATAATTTTTAGTTAATCACTATAATAATAAAGTAATTTGCTATTTGAAAATAACAAAAAGTCCTCTTGCCTACTTTTACACTTTTATTAGTCTTTACTATTCAAGGTTCTTTTTATAATATTTATATGTTAGGAATGGGTCTTAAATGGTATTTAAATTTAGTTTACTACGTTTAGTTCTCGAGTCCAAAACTTAAAGCAACACAGCTATTATCGTGTTTGATTAATGGTGTATTGTTATGAATAGTTATATAACTAACTGTATTAATGTTTTTATAGGTAAAATGTTTCTTGCGTTTCTCACGCACTAGCATTTTTATAATTTTTAAAGTACGGTACGATAACATACAATTACTTTTTATGCGTATAGAATAATAAAATATATAAATGGTAATAACTTATTTTGCTTCGTTATATTTTAAACTATTTGGAACGTGAATATGTTTAGGTGTGGATATCTTTACCTTTGTATTTAAATGGGAAGAACTGTTTTCGCAAGATTTGTAACCAAAAGTCAGTGTAATAATATATAAAAGTATATTAAATATTTAAGTCGATAAGTACAGAAAAACTTGTTTGATGATTTCTTCGAAACGCTGTCATTCTTATATATTTATTAATCAAAAAGATTTTTCTCTCAAAAATGGCTTTAATTTTTCTGGTGAGCAGATACAATTTTTTTCAAATACGTAAGTATATCGATCTTAAATGTTTTACCATTTGACATTAATATTACATTATTTATACGAAAACATTTTTAGATTTTATTTTAAACTTAAGTAGAGAATATATTGTTTGTCTTTTGTAATTTTTGTGAGTTAGGTACCTTAACCCTACGAGCGTTTTGACGGTCTTATTAATGTCTGAGCCAAGGACACCATAACAATGATATATATCTTCCTTACTTTGTTTAGAAACATACTTTATCTAATTAAACTACACACTATATAGTTCTATTCTATTTTACAAAGCAATATTCTGGTTGTGGACTTACAATGCTCTCTATCAAAGTAAAAACAACAAAGCGTCTGTTTGTTTTTATGGTAAAACTATTTTATTCTATATACTGTATTGTACCGTCATTATTATCAATGTACCGACCAAAGTCATATGTTAGCACCCGAAATATCAGACCGTACGACATCGTTGAGATCTGACAAAAACGCTCATCCAAATAGTGTACGACCCGATAATTCGTACACATATTTGTAATTGGAATTTTTGGCCGTGAATATTCTGGTCCGTATTCCTATGTTAAATCACTCTTACGCAGATATAATCCCTCCAAGGGAGGTCCTTATTTAAGGTTTATCTAATTTTTTTCACATTAGCCCAAAATCGATTCTGAATCTATCAAAAAAAATCTCGTTCAACATCGTACGCCACACGTGTAACGTCTTGACGGTTGCCTGAGTTGCGTACATTCCATACATGTTTACATAGCCTTTACCCGGCCATGGTCCCCATAAATATAGCCTATTCCACACCCACTTTTAAGTGCTTCAGCATCGCATATGATTAATCGCCTCCACGCTAGATGTTTACATCCCGACAGCTGTTTACGTGCGTGCGGACGGGGAGCGTCGACGGTCGCTCTATGCGCGCTGGTGACGTGTAAACTTTGCCTCTTATCTCGTGGTTCTAAACACTTTATAGTTGCCGCTTTATTTGTAAACATACTGTATTATACACGAGTTGATGTATAGGTGTTTAAGTTATGTAAGCTCTGTACGCCTGGTTTAGTAGTCGGCCTATGACATAAATGTGTCAATTTCTTGTTAAATATTTTGAACGCTGTACTATTTGATTTTTTTCTATAAATATTTAAAGCTAAATGTTAACTAGCAGTCCTACAGACTATAAAGAGTGAAACATAGAAGCTTAGTATACAATGAATTATTCTGACGTTAATTTATAAATAAAATTCACCCCAACAATTAAAAATCATTAAGCGATAATGCTGTATTAGTTAAGTTTATGATTAAAAAACATTTATTTAAACTTGAAAAATATTTGGTATTTAATGTGAATGTTTGTATAACTATTCAATTCCTTGTAAACTACACTATACTTACTTTACTATTAATTGAATTGTATTACGTATTATATGTTGAAATTAAAAATATTTTACACCAAGATGCGATTAGTAAGCTACGCTGTTAATAGTCTTCCAAACAACTTTGACTACAGGAACTAAAACATACTAACCACAATGGAGGAAAAAGTTATGTCTCCTTCGGTCTCGGCTGGCTTGAACGTCTTATATTAAAATAATGGAAATTTACCCCTTATTCGTGTCTGAATCGTTATTATAAACCTTGGCGTTTTTATTATTTATAAATCTGAAATGTTTGCAGTTAATAACATGGCTTTAAGGTACGCTATACAAGACCTTCTGTCTTGTCTTTATTTAAAGGAAACATTAGATGCGTAATAGAATTAAATACAATGTACTAATGCCTGTTATTGTAAAACAAATATACTTTGCAAAGGATCAATACTATTCAAACTAAGCTCACGTACGTAAAACAAAGTCTGACTATAAATTCAATTGGCGTCAAAAAATCGGGCATCTTATTGGTCAGACATCGTGTGGGGATTAAAAATGGCTGCCGTTCACCAATCAGAACGCGTTCGCTACTGGCGTCATTACTGGTTGACGTTAGCATTCGTTTACCAATACTAATTTGGCTACAGTATAGTATTAGATAAAAAAAATAGCCATTATTACTTACTTACTAAAATTACATTCTTTTTAAAACTCTTTTTTGCATACTTATACAAATATAAAATTCATATATAAAGATCCTCATCATTAGCCTGTGTTAGTCCACTGCTGGACATAGCCCTTCCCACTGCACCATTTTTCATTAGAGGGTTTATGAGCCCACCCACCACGCTGGTCCAATGTGGGTTGGTGTAAATAAATGTGGTGTATATAGAGTTCCTATCTAATTGAAATCTATATTTTCTGTTCGTAAAATAGAGTAGATATTATAATTTGCTAGCAGTAGCCCCTGCTGCGTAGGCCTCTCCCTAACCATTCCAGAGACATATTACATAGGACATGATTAAATATATACACGGTTTATATGCACTGCACAAATATTCACATTGCATACCGTCTTATGGTCGATATGGCGTAAACAATGCGCCTACCCTCCGCTACCGAAACGGTGCCGTGTGATTTAATGTGCTGTTACCACTGTTTCGCGCATAGCACCGTGGGACACGCGTGGGCGGCGTGTCGCCGTCCGCCCACGCCTGGCGCCGACCGGGGCTCGAATGTCGCCCAACCTTTATACAGTTTTGCACACGGGTCCATAAGTATAGCGAAAGTTTGTACGTCAACTTGTTGGTCCAAAGGTTAAGTAAACAGCAGCTAGTCGAGCCCCTAATGCTGTCAAACGGTCAGATTTCAATATTGTAACAAATTAAACAAGTAGCATTTGAGTATAGTCATTTGGGTAGTCCAAGATTTTCAGTTTGGAGAGCCGTTGGATGTATTACTCATTCATCATCATCATCATCATCAGCCTGTGTTAGTCCACTGCTGGACATAGCTCCAATGCACGCCACCGCTCCGATCTTCTATTCTCATCCAGCCCACACGCCACTTATGCAATGTCGTTACAAAACGTTACAAAATAGTCTTGTTGAGTTTTAGTATGTTAGGCTTGCTACATCAAAGCCTGACATACTTAAAATTAAAAACTCTGCATATCCTTTAAATTGTATCTTAAACTATTACAATCAACGTGTATAGATAAAAAGTCGATCTGATAGGTATATGTTTAGAGACCAGCTTGCGCTTTTCTCGATCTCCAAATCCCTTTTCGATTTATCGGTCTGCTCTTTGGCACAGCCGGTTTTGTGTGGCGCTTTATTAACGCGCACCTAAATCTTGCGTCGTGTTTATTCAAATTAAGTTATTTAGAATGGTTGCAATTCATAATTCCATTGTATCGTGTATTGGGCGACAATAGCGCCTCATAACTTGCCAACGGTGCTGAATAATATTGATTTGTTTATTTCGTGTACGTTACGAAATTTCCACGCTCCTTAGTGGAATGATAAGCATTATTGTTTATTATCCCGCTAAGAAGCGTAGAACTTTGGGTCTCTAAAGAGAGTTGAATCGTTAACCTTATAAATTTAACGTGCCGTTTTCATAGCTAAAACTGTAAAAACTTTTAATGTTATTTTTAAAACCCTTATCAAGTAGGTAACTAAATATGGTAGATCCCCATTTTACAGGGGTCAGTCTAGAATAGTACCGCCGCGGTTCCTATTTCTGCAAAGCAGTAGTGTGAAAACGCTACTCGATAAGAAAGGCATCATAGCCAGCGTGGTTACTGGATAAACGAGACGTAATATCCTGTCTCCCGGCAGGCAGCGCATTGGTGATACCATTGGTATTGCTGATGCCTACGCGCGTCGGTGTGTTTTTTAAGTGGTTAACAAAAAGTTCATACTATATGTAGAATTAAACCTATTGAATGCCATAAATATATGATTCGACCTTTCCAAATCATCTTCGCTAAAGTGCTTAAGACAAGAGTATCTTTAAAGTTGATCGGCACAACGAAGAGTAAAATAATAATTATATTTACTAAAACTTACATGTTTATCAAAATTTTCAAAAATTAATATAATTACATTATTAACTATTGAATCACAATAAAATACAAAATATATAAAATGACAAACACTCAAACATACCAGCGAAACAATTTGCCGTTATCTTTTATATCTATATTAAGTAGTAGAGATATATTATCACATATCTATGTAATACATCTCTAATACTCAATTAATTTTCATGATTTATGCCTTATCTATAGCGATTGGCAACAAGTTCACAGCGGCATAAATGACACGTACAAGTTGTATTATATCAATTTCACATATCTACTAGGTAATAATATCAAATTTTAAGTGGACGGTTTATAGCTTATCTTATTCCTTAAGACATAAACGTATTTATATGCAATGGCTTGTTACGTTTAATGGTCATTCACTAAGCTAATGGAAATAGCGAATTTTTTGGAATCGCAACTGTTACGACGCCATGATGGTGCATGCGGGTACCTTGTACCCAACTACTCGTGGTTACATCATTTATGAAAAGTATTTTTTAAGTTTATCGGATGCTCAAATATTTTGCATAGGTTCCTTATAATAATGTACATACGAATGGTACCTAATATTACCTATTGCGGGATATATATTGACAATTATTTTTAAGCTGCACACTGTCTTGACTAACTCTAACCCTACGCAATCCGAAAACTCCATTTTGAACACCCACCTGCTCCCAGGTAGGGGAAACCGTCGTTATTGTCCCTGGTCGCTCCCAGGGGCTCCCTTGCACTTTAGCGGTGATAAATTTCCTTCCCCCTTGCCGGAAAACCACCCCGCCCTGTGTACGTGGAAATTGCTCGCGCGAGCGGGAAATGCACTCTGAATGGAAAACCGGGCACCTCTCATGGCGCGAGAATTGCCGCGTTTTGTTATCGGTGCTTTGTTTCGTCTTGGTGTATGGCTAGTTGTATTTTTATCACAAGCGTAAGCGTAATATTTCAACCCATGGTAAGCCATGGTTGAAATCTTTCTTACTATGCAGTAAATAAATAATACTCTTTTAATATATGAAGTAGAGTAATAAACTATCTATACGATTTATCATTAATCATACGTACTATGACGCTAGCTCTTTTTTTTTATTGGCTACGCAGGCTGGCGGGCAGACGGAACATCTGATGGAACGCGGTTATCATGGGCATTGGCTATACCAGTGGTATCCCCAACGTGCTCCCTACCGGGAGACATGGTTTGTATTCGAGTCTCCTTTACCCAGTAAATATGCTGGTTGTCTTTTCAATACAGAACGTCAACAGTGTTTCGACTACTGCTTGCAGAAATAATATCTTTAATAAAGAGGACTTAACCACTCACGATTTATCATAATCTACGACAAGACCAGCACTCATTTTTAATGCTAGCAGGTGGCGCAATGAAACTATCTGATTGAAGTGTTATCATTGAATCATACATTCAGCTACGTAAAGAGTCGAGTCTGTTTGCCACGTCTAAAGTAGCTTGGTGCACGTTCACGACGAAGGTCTTGTTGCAACTACTGCAAGAAAAGTACTACCCGAGTCCCTGAAATAACGACTACCAATATTCACATAACATTAATATGTTTTAACGGTTCATAAGAAATGAATAATAATATCTTTGGTTTATCATACTTCAAAATACTGCACGTCGAGTAATGCCGTCTCGCATGATATTCACGTTCACAGATTTTTGAAACTGATTATCAAACATACTAGTCTGCAGATAACGTTAATCATGGATTGAATAGTCTGATTTGTCGTGATCATAAATATATTAAGTATCTTTGTGTTATAAACTCAAATAGTGGATTTGTTGGTAAATCGCGTAATATTAAGAATAATTAATGATTATTCTGGTTTAAAAGTAGCCGATGTTACTTACGGTCAATTAAGCTTTCTAATGGTGGACGAATGGGTTAAATCTACTGAGTAGTTTGAGTTAGTAATAAACATACATACATACACATAAAAATACAAATCATACCACTTTTTGAAAAGCATTTTTCTCTGTTTAGGTAGTTGCTTAATTATGCGAGTGAATATTTTATACTAACATTCCATAATAATAATTAGTTGATACATTATAAATTTTCCGGTTCGGCGGCCTTTTTTTTAACACACCATTACGTAAAGCATTTTGAAAAACTTTAATGTGGTGCGTGGTAAATTTAATCAAGGCCGTAGTCAAATAACTGAGCTGCCTAAATTTGCAATAGTATGTTCATTGATTTACCGTTTACAGTTTTGTATGAATTATTATGTACCGTAAAAGTACTTATAAATACTAATAATAACTAGCGACCTGCCCCGGCTCCGCACGGGTGCAATATTGATATCTGTAAAGGTTATGGAAAATTATATAAATTTATAAGCGTTACTCTACAATGTTACAATGCATGAATTATACATATAAACCTTCCTCTTCAATCACACTATGTACAAAAAATACCGCATCAAAATCCGTTACATAGTTTTTAAGATACATACTGATATAGGGACAAAGAAAGCGACTTTGTTTCATACTATGTAGTGATGTGTAGCATTCGTCTGAATTAAAAAAAATGTATCTCTGTCAACATCAGATGCATGATAACAATTTCCGTTATTAAGTTGAACTTTGCGCACTGTTACGTAATATGTTACCTTAAAGATGGTAGCTGAAATAAGTGTGAAAGGTAGGCTTAGTTGTAAAAAAAATTATTAATAAAACGCTTGCACAAAGTAGTCGAATATCCACCCAGCGCCCCCTATCTTTAGGGCTAATTAGGTGGATTTGGGGTTCGCTCCTCACGCCCCCATCAACTCTTAAACAATAAGAACTCCATGGGGGTTGAAATACCCGTGGAGTTTCCACCCCTAATACGAAAACTCTGCCTAATGTCACTTACAATGCGGAAGTTGCGGAGACGACCAAATTTTACCTTAATTAAACGTTTGTATGCCTTCGCTGGATGGATTCCATTGTATGATGGATGAAGTTAACATACAGTTTCGTAATTAATCAAGGGAAAAACGCTTGTAAAGTATATTACATGATAAGTCTATTTTATCAGGCAACACAAGAGTATGGATCCGAACTCATTTTAGTCTATGCATTAAAGAAATGGATTGTATGTCTTGTTGTAGTCATTTAAAACCACTGTAATACTTGGATCTGCTGATTCCATGTCCATCCATAAGGTAGATTATCGTACTGAGTAATTAAGTAAATAACCACTAAGGTCTTTTCCCTATGGGACTCGAATCTACACCTACTGGTCCATAAACCCATGCCGAATACCTCTCTACATTTTCACTTTGTCGTTGATAGAAACATGTGATGTCCGTTCACAGAAATTCCATAATGAAATTTTAAAAAATCGGCAATTTTTTTCTCTTAACTTGGCACGAGCTGAAGTCGTAAATGATTTTTTTTATATACAAAAGTATACAGACACTCTGAATATTCTTTTGTACCGTCTTGGATATTTTATCACTTTTAAAAGCACGCATACCAACCAGTCAATTTAATTATCATTCGTATCTTACCAGTGCTATTTAATACGGTCGTATTCCATTTATTTTCTTCTTAGTGCTATTTACATATACCGCTTAGTATGTAAATCATTACGGTCGGCGTTTTTATAGCATCGAAAATAAGTTGGCTCGCTCTTTCAAGCATCTCTGCTATGTTAAAACGACTTTTAGAACCAATACTGGTATGAGATATACTATATTTATAATATCTTACGTACGGACAGTGTGAGAATATAAAGAGATATAGTTTTACGATAGTGTAATTTGAATAACCACGATAACTGTTAAATTTTATGCGATACCGGTTTTATTGCGTTTAATATGATTATAGTTAACACCCACCAACCCGCATTGGAGCAGCGTGGTGGATGTCAAACCCCTAATGGATAGTGTATTAGAGCCTATGTCCTATATAATTGTATATATATATATAATATCATAAGTAATCAAGTATTATGATGATATATGTTTATAGATTCTCCAACAATATCTCGTCATATGTCTATAATTGTCATATTGAATCGAGTACGGATAAGTTCACGCTGCAAATAGCATAAGCCCATTACAATCCTTAAACTGACAATGAGACTTGCGTACTAAGTCTGTGCCGTTTATGCCCTTTACATCTTTGCTTGAAATTAGTTTATGATGTTCGGATGCCCTCTTGCGACATCAAATATGTCATATGAGTGGTGTTTGGCGTAAACCCTAGACTTAAACAGCCTCAAGGGCATTCGTTTATGTAATCAATATGTGTTAGTAACTACCTCACACTTATACTTGATCCCAAGAAAAGAGTGCATTACTGTAAACAAGGTTACTCATAACAAGGAAATAGCTTCGTACTTAGAACATTGTTATGGGTTGATAATCGCTTAGTGATCAACTTCTATAATAAATTATTAATAAGAAAGCTTGCTGCGAGCATTAATACGTCGTCAATTAAACAAATAGATTTTTTAACAATACTGGCATAAATATTACATTGGATATCATATCGTTCAGCAGAATAATGATACCGCGTGGACTGTTATTCTAGTACACTCTATACATTAAAGACTTGACTGACTTTTACACGAATAAATTTAAACATTCATCTACAAGAATATATAGCCAGCGTTGGAATTTCGCTGCATCCGATGCTCGGCGGGAATGTAAATCGCCTCGCGCTCGTAAAACGTACCTTGTGCCATGTCTACGTTTCGGTTGCAATAGTAATGCGGGCGTAAAAATACCTCGTGCCTTCCAAGATGCGAACTGGGCGGAATTCTGTACGTTTTACGTACGTGCCTTGCTAGATCTTTTCGGCAAATTTATTATGCTCATACTCCCGGTGGCTCGCCTAAAACAACTATAGCAAGTATCTACACACAATTGATGGCAGTATTTCAGTTATTACTGTTATAGAGCATACTTGAACCATCGGCTTATTTATTATTTTGAAATTTCGCTCTTTTCTCTCTAACGATGAAACTATACTGATTATAATGAAATAACTTTGACTTATTCAAATTATTTAATCAGATCTAGTATTTTTATATAACTTTGCTTTAGTTTTGTTGCCACTCGTCTAAACCAAAGTCGAAAAAAATATCGTCAATTGTATTGCTTATTTATTAGTATATCGTCGCCTCGAAATTCACCGATAAATGTCAATCCATAAATATATTACATCTAAATTCAACTTTATATCGTAATAACATACATCAATGTATATAACATTATTTCATTTGCATCGACCACACTCTCTTTTCATTCAAAAGGTTTGTTGTTTTTCACTGTCAAACCTTGTTTTACAACGACAACAAACCGACTTGCGTAAATCACCAAGTTCTCTCATAGCAGAATATTATTTACTGACCATATAAAACAATGTCTCGTTGAAACAATTTTTCGACCAAATTCAAACAATTCTTTCTTGGCAATAACAAATACTTTCTACATAACGTCGCAATGCGTTATGGGAATGCACGTTCCTGTATTCGTTCCAGAATGTTGTTTTATTAAATATCATTCGTCTAGTACATGGAGACTGAGTTATTGCATCCATTTCCAAAGGGGAAACTGAATTACCCATTGGATGGCCCGTTGTTCGCGATAGCGCACGCATTTCTACTTAAATTGTAGAGTGCAGCCTTGGACGCCAACCCCTCTGCGTTATGCTTACCTAACAAGATAACGATAAAGAAACCCGCTTGGCATAGTGGTTATTTGAATGGCTCTTGGGCGGCATGGGGATTCGATTCTCATCTCCCTCAAGATATGTTGCATGATTAAAGTTTTGTGTGATTTAAACATTAGGTGTGCAACGCCAATTCCTTCCTATGTTTATGTCAACTCAACTTTTTTACTCTTGTATATAAATTATATATTTATTACTTTCAAATAATTTTTCTCAGGGATACAATTTTCAAACTCTATCAAAGCTTCGGAGAAATAAAACTCTAAGAGGAAATTAGTAAACTCAGCGTGCAAATAGAAATTAAAAACATTAACAATGTATTATTTGCATTGAAATATTATCACTTCGTAATTCACGTAGTTAATTTTGTACACTACATTTAAAGTTTATTAACAGACAAAAGGTTTATATTAAAAACGTACTCAACACGGGTAAATTACGACAAATATCATTTTAATGTTTTATTACTTTTACTTTAATACATTTATCCTTTTAACTGAGGGTGTACTATAAAACGCTAGTAAGCCTTTGTTCTAATAAGCCACGAAAACTTTGTTGAAAAGGAAACTAAAAGCGAAAATATCTTCGGACCCTGAACTATTTCATTAGTCGTGTAACTATTCGGTCGGATACTTTTATGCTTGCATTTAGCTTCAGCAAAGAAAAATAACTCGCATTTTTCAGCAAGTCTAGTTGAAGTAAAGAAAGTCCTAGCCTTTTTTTATTATATTACTCTCTTAGAATAGCTCTAAGAGAAACTTATGTATTACTTAAATACCTGTGGTTTATGAACAAGATAAACTGTGCAGTCAACATTTTAAAAAATACCTATGGATTAATCAATTAAAACTTTTAAGATATTTCACTAATAACATTTATACAAAAATCGGCTTAACTCACTTGAATTCGGTATTGGTGTCGTTTCACATAGTTTCGGACCTATCGGAGGTCCTTCATCAGGACGAGTGGATAATCTTCACGGTTGCTTCGCAGTGCGAAGCCCGGTCCGATGTTACGTGAGATAAGAAGTTTGTTTAATGTTATTAGCAAATATGAATATCAACAGACTCAGATTTCAAACCCAAGGGCATTACTCATATTTACGGGGTAAACTAGACTTAACAACCTTTGTCTCGCATTAGGCAGTGTGTTGGTGATACCACTAGTATTGCCAATGTCCATGAGCGTCGATGATTTTCCACTTTCCATCAGGTGACCCGACTGCCCGTGTGCCTTCGTTGACGATAAAAAAAATCATCAAAACGGGTAATATTACCCGTAATTTGATCAAAATGTGAGTAATAAATTTGACATTAAACGTTGTTTACATAAATTTCGAACGTCATTAATCTATGATATTAATTAAAATATTCTTGAAAAGGATTGTTCTTGTCCAGAGATACTGTATTTGCGAAATGAAACCAGTTTTGGAGCCCAACTTTAATGCAAAAATTGAATATCATTTTTATTATATTCTGGCACGCACAACGAGACGAGATTCAACCTTTATGCGATATGTTCGTTGCGTAATACCTCTTGGTATACGAAATAAATTTCCGGTTCCGATCCGGTTTAATAATCTACGATCAAATAATTGTTTTAAAGTAGAATTTATTTGATATGATTATTGACTGAAATAAACAATATTGATTTAATTTCCGGTTGAGATTCGAAGACTTTAGCTTTCGTGGTGGCCGTAATGCCTACAGTTAAGACAAAATATATAATAACATATAGTAAATAGATATATGAATCATTGCAACCCTTGGCGACAAAAGGCGTCATTCCTTTAGGGTTGTTATTGATGTATGATGTTCAATGGGTTATACTATACTAATAAGAACACCAAACATACTTTGATTGCATTTCAAGTCCAATTATCCTAAAATATATGAAACTGTCATTACTTTCGGTGGACCACAAAATGTCGCTAAAGATACATCGTCATCATCAGCTTGTGTTAGTCCACTGCTGGACAATGGCCGCCCCTTATGCACGCGTTCTCCGTTAGGGGGTTTTATGGACCGTATCTACCTAAAGATACAGATTGTTGATATTAAAACAACCCGATTCAGAGATAAAGTTTGTAAAGAAAATTATTAAAAAAAATATTAAATACATGGTATTTGTTTACATATTTAAGCAGGTGGTTTTATTAGAGATCGCTGAGATTTTTGTATTTTATTCGTAACTAGCAATTCCCCAACCCCACTTGTGGATGGGTGGAATTTCATAAAATCCGTTCTTAGCTGACATCTACTCGGCGAAAGGAATATTCTAACCAAATTTCAAGTCGCTACGTCTTATGGTTCCAGAGATATCGTGATGATTCAATATATAGGTGGAAATCTCTTTTATATATATACATAGATAAAGGTAGCCTATATTACTCCCTTATATTATAGCTTTCTAACAGCAAAACATTGTAAATCGGTCAAGAAGTTTTTGACTTTGTTTGTTACGTACGAAATGACAAATCTTTTCTCTTTGAAAACAGATTTTGAATAATAATTTAACATTACTTTTTAAAAGCGTTCCACCATGTTGCGTAAGATATAGATAAAATAATCAAGCGAATAGATTAGTCAAATTCATTTTCTTCGACGTATATATACGCATTTGTGCGATGATTGAAAGTTATATTATACGGTTCTACCCAAAGTTGCCCCATCGTTCGGAACTTGTGAGGTCGTTTAAACCATTAAGATAAAAATGGGTGTGCACGGTGGAAAAGTCACTTTGGTTTTTTTTGTCGAACCTTTTAAAGAGTATCTACGACTTTTCTCGCGTGATAAATGGTACGGGGTGTTGATAAGAATTGAAACGCATATCTGTCTAGATTGTTTGAGAGTGTCTGATCTTTTGTGTTGTTTACCGTTGTCTTATTATGTTGGTAGTGTTAGTATTGCGAGGTCTGCTGTTTGTTTTTTTTTGTTATTTTCGTCAAGTTGTCTAAAATACTACTAGATAAGAATAATATCACCACCCATATTACTAAAGCGACGTTTGATCTTGTGTGTTTGTGGGCATGCTATCCTAGAATTGTTAATAAATGTTTCGAGACGGAGTACAACTTACAATTTTTTTTCATACTATTTTATTTTATAACATGGTTATGTATTATATCACATGTTTATAATCTATTAACCGCTATTCGATGGGATATAAGTTTGTAATTATACGCTGCAAGTGCAATTACACTCTTGCATTTATGCGTATTTGCTATTATATAATTTGCAGTATGGTGTACTTTAACAACTCATTGAGTTTTGGCAAAGAAACAAATCCCACAATTTGCCCCTAAAATTTAACACTATTTCGCGTTGCTAAAGAAATATCTGCATTGCTATTAGCTAGCCAGTTACTGCCTGTTACCGCTGAGACCAAACAGACAGGTTGACCGCGAAAAAATAGATGTCTTTTTTTGCTTTAACCATTTCATTTATATTAAACTTATAATATAGTTTCCCGCTTTTTTTTAACTTATTTTTATTGTATTCTCAGGGTTTTGGTTACTCTTTTTATATTTTTTGAGCGTTTATTTTTGTTAGTTTGCAACGAAAGTTCGTTAGAGATTATCTGCACTTATAACAATATTCCTGATTTGTTTTAACATCTAACTAATAACAAACAAATGCTTTATTTTGTCGGTTACTTTTACTTGTGTTTAAATCAATAAACTTAAAAACCTTAATGTTTCTTCTAACAGCGTATTAAATAGTTGTGTTTAATTTTAATCATTATAATTGGTCTATAAATAACATCAGCTAATTATTTTAACTATGTTTAAACAATTCAGCATATAGTACTTACCTGAAAAGAGTTCCAGAGTTTTTACTTCTTAGTGTATGCAATTAATTAAAACTTTACGTAAAAAGACGTTAAGAGTAAAAAAAAAGTTATATTCTTTTAGTGTCTACAGATGAAATGTTTAATTAGATGGAATGTTTCTATTAATTAATTATTTTATGATTATATTATATATTTTAACTTCCTTACTGTTATAATATGCAAATTAATATTTTTCTGTCTGGTCCTTATTAATTAGTCTAATTAAAACTGTGCCAAAATAATGTACTTGATACTCGTCTCATAAAAGCCCAACACCTTAAATGGCTTGTATAGCCGAGTACAATATTTACCTAACGTTTTCTGGTTTGGTGTTAATTAATTTTAATTGATGGTAAGCTAGGCTATAAATTATTATATTCGTGGATATCCCGCAGCTTGTCCGCACTTCTAACTTGTAATGTAAATAGGCTTAATTTATATGTGAAAAAAGTCTATAACTGGAAAATCGTTTTCATTTAACTGGTTACCCGATACATGAAATATTAAGAAAAAAACTGGTTGAAATTATAATTAAAGAATTAGACTGCTTTTTATTTAAGGACGGCTTTTATGCTACTAAACAAGTAAAAGTAAGCAAAAACTTAAGGGTCACTCGACATCAAACGGCTGGGCTGATTTGTAAATATGTATTTACTATTTAGGCATGCGTTATGACATATCTTATTTTTATTCAATTTTAGGATTTGATAAGCTACAAAAAGCTTATCCAAGGATAGCTTAATAATTAAAATAATTTAAGTGTACAGTAATATATCCTGAATTTCAGAATAATTCATGGGCGTTATAAAAATATCGTGTGAAGTATTAACAATATAATAAGAATGTAGTGATTGTAGAAAAGTTTTTCGCGGGGTGCAAAAAACCTTTGCGTTTACTAGTATATCATGCGTTACCATTACAATCACAAATTACCATGCGGGTGAAACTGTGAAATTATGTAATAAATAATAATAAGTATCCATAAAGCGCTACGTTCAGAGATTTTCTCATATGACATCTTCAGTATCGTTCAACTCATCGACTGCATGTTGCTGGGTGGGGAACCGGATCTATATCCTGTCGGCTTGTTTCCCGCCTATCCGCCGTATGAATTATTCAACAAAGACGACGTGATGTGAACACGACTGTGCGACTATGACGCCACTGGCCGGTGGTAGGTCCACGGATAGCGCTTAGCTATCTGGTTTCCGGGCAATAGGAAAAGACTTAAAGGGTCTCATGTCATAGTCATCATAGCAAGACTGATCTCTGATTCTGATCACAAAGAATCGCTAAGAATAACAATACTGTGAAAAAAACGTACGTATTAGAAACCTATATATCATAGCGTATAACCCGTTTATCCTACGCCACACGTGTAGAGAGACTAAACAAAGTTTATCATAATAGAATGGATACGAGACATTACATGATTCTTAATGCTCGTACCGTTTAAAGCCAGGGAAAGTTCAGCAGAACCAATCTATACTTATAATTTAAATCGCATTTAAATATTAAACACATTATTTCGAAGGCGTCCTTTACAGTCTTTATCACATAAAGAAGTTTATATCATATACATAACTAAGTAACTGAATAAAAATGTTACAAAATTTTAAGAGTAGGTACTGTTTTATCTTAAGCCGTAAACGTTGAGAACTTACGGAGTATTCTAGCTACCGTCTTAAATACACTTTCAAAGTTATGTCTTAAGAAACATGCAAGCGAAATAATTCAGTCGTGGAACGGTTTATGACGACGTTTTTATAGACTATTCCGGTCGCCCTCATCGATCATTCCAGTCTCGCGTGAACCTTATTCGACCTGGAAAAGGATATATAAAATGGATAAACGCGAAATAAGTCGTAAGCCTCTATCCTGTTGATCTATATCGGCCCCTATATGCCTCTTTGTAATCGATATGAAATTATGCTGGCTAATAAGAATTTTTATATGGTTTTTTTGTATGGATCGATAAATTATGTCAATATATGATCAGTATTGATACGTGGCAGTAAAAGGATATGTTGCTTATTAAAACACTAGAACAAGTTTGGACTAACAGTAATCACAATGTCTTTATGGACCTTTGTGAATTATGGGCAACCATAATTATTTTACGATAAGTTGGGTGGACATTTTATTATTTACTGCATTCATTAATCCAGTATCAATTTATTGCTTAACTAGGTCTATGATTTTACCTAGGAAATTATTGTAAAATACGCTATTTGTAAATTAATCTGTCAATCTACTAACACAACTGATTAAACACGAATTTGTTAATTAGCTTTGGAATTTGATTTTAGCAGAAAACAAGCGTGGGAACTTGTTAGATTTATACATTTTGAGGAAGTTGTAAATTGGATTACGTGTGCATGAAACTCGCTGCAGCCATAAATAAAGCAATCAGTGGAGGAAAAAAGGCTATATGATAGCAATCTATTTCAAATGACATTTATATTGACGAGGAAATGGAATTTAATGTTTATAATAATGTATTGAATGCCTCCGTAGTGTAGTGGTATGGGCTTGCGCTTTAGAAACCGGAGGTCGTGGGTTCGAATCTCCATCAGCCTGTAACAGTCCACTGCTGGACATAGGCCTCCCCTAATACCCAATGGATAGGGGGTGTTCGAATCCTACGGCGACTTAATTACTTTTCTAAGTTGTTTCCTAGTTGGTTAGGGCAATTTGGGCCGGTCACCCAATTTTCTGAAAAGTAAGATGATCCATGCGTCGGATGGGCATGTAAAACATCGGTCGGTCCACCCACTAACCCGCATTGGACCAGCGTGGTGGGATACGGTCCAAAAACTCCCTAATGGAGAAGGGCGTAGGCGAGGCCTACGTCCAGCTGTGGACTTACACAGGCTGATGATGAATAATGTATTTATGTTTTTAATTATTAAGCCGACTCTATTTTATAACAGTAAAATAACAATCGTACCTCAAATCACTTTACCTTACGACAATGATGGTTTTTCCCCTTACAACGTATATACCGACAGTCAAACTTTGCCTTTTTCATAAGTGCGTAACCATATTTGTTTAAACTAAAACCTTAGTTTATTCTTTTACAAGCTGATCGATTGATTCTAAGCTTATGTTAAGAGCTTCCAATGAATTATCTCACAATCTTATTAATCTAACATCGCATTGGTCTCCGGCCTACAGTCATTTGCGAAGAAAGCCTCGTCACTCCGTCTCCATTCGGGCCGCGGCTGTCACAAGCGACCATCTCGTGTGGCGACACCGGCGCCACCTAGTGTACACACACTACGCTGCTGACACTGATTGACGTATGAATCGAAACGAGCGCGCATTAGGTTCGAATCTCGTGTCAGCGTTAGCGTACTCTCGCGCGTCGGGTTCCGTTACGTTGTATGGCTTTCGATGTATCGATGAACGTCTTAAATGTAAGATGGATGCGATTGTGTCGATCGAATATAGACGTAATCTTTTGGTCGGTTATTGAGTTGTTTAACTTGATGCAGATTTTTGTTACTTGTAAGGTTTTTCATGGTTGAAATGCCATATAAGTTGACTTCTAACAGAATACATAGGTTTCTAAACGACGAGTAAATTAAAATTAATATTAGTAACAGAACATTGTTACCGTTAAGATTGTATTGTTATATTCCTTCTTGTATACCAACACAACTAGACTTTTATCTGCTGATAGCTTAATTAGTTAGTTAGTAGCTTAATACTTTATTTTAAGTTCAATTACGGTCGAACTTATTTCTTATCCCGTAATAAATCGGTATAATAGGACCACTTTTATACATGTATATATAATGATTACCAACCCGATTAAACTATTGATGGCCCATAAGTCCGGAAGGCTCGTGCGGCGAAGAAAATAGTTTTTTTATGTTTAGAAGTCATGTTAGTTATATGTGAGAAATTATTTTCCTTTGGAAAAACTCGGATTTTTATCAGATTACGATGACACAAGAACTGTCAAAGTACCATCGTATTAAATAAGTGACGTTTTTATGTCCATTAATAGGAAACTTTATTGTTTAGTGTCAAATGTCAAAGTGAATAATTTCATTGTATAAGATAGAGATGTATAGATACTAAAACTATTTGAGCGAGCACATTAATTGAAGATGTTCCCTTGTGATTTTTCGGAAGAGTTTGGAAAATTACGAAGGTACATCTTTTCTCACTATATCTATATGTTAAAATGCCTAAAAGCCTTTGCGAAGGTCACTTGGGGTTGTGGAACGTATTTTAAGAAATATTGTAGAGATCGATCCGTGCTCAATTGATTTACAATTAATTTATTTGCAGGTGTGCTGCTATTAGGTTATGGAATCGTGAAAACATACTGAAAAGTTAAATAAAACAATCGTTAGTTAATACGTTTATAAATAGTGTAAACATTGTGTTTATCGCACAGTTAAATGTAAAAAAGTTTAAAGATGTTAAAAATACTGGAGACTCGACACAAGTATAAATGTCGCTTAAATTTTATGTTTATAATTTAGTAAGTTATAGTATATTAGATAATTATGAGGCATATATCGGAATGACGTTTATATTCCTGTGGGCGTAAGTTTTTTTATGTTACTTGAAAGTATTTATTTTAAGAGCGTGAGGTGTAAGGTTCGTTTATAGAATTAATCAATACCGACATGAGCCTAAGTTTGACGCCGAAAAATAGATTTTTATTGAGGTCACTCCGCCCATGTACACTGAAGAGTACGTCAGAAAAACATCTTATTAAATATAGGCTTTTGCTTTAATAACGGTATCGATAAGTTATTGCTTTTAAATGAAACTGCAGGCTAATTCTTAGTCTGAGGCTAACATTTTGGACTAACACTTAACTGGTTTGAATTGCTTAAATAAAGTATTTTTTATCGTGGGACGATAACAGATGAAACATATTAATTATGCTATTTTGGTAAACACAGCAAAAGGACGTGAATACGTTAGGGATTTTATCTAGAATAGTAGTCACTACATGGTATTACTATCGGCTTCAATATCATTAATTATTTCTTTATATCTAAAATCTCTAATAAGTATTAATCAGACATGTAAAGAGCCAATTTTGATACGCAATGTATGTAAGTGTATGTTCCTATTGATGAATTGTTACCGAGATTTCAATCGTCAATAGCAGCCTTATAGAAACACTATGGGTTCGATGTAGCTTCGTTACTATGGATATTTTTGCCGTCTATTCGAAGAACGATTTGGCTAGACTATAGTCATGTATCTAGTGTCTATAACAGTGATTAACAAATAAGTCGATAGTTTAGCCAATTAAGACTGAGAATAAAGTAATAGTGTAATATAGGTTACAACCTAGGCAATAAGGCAAGCTATATATATCATCAGCCTGTGATAGTCCACTGCTGGACATGGGCCTCCCTAATGCACCCCAATCCATTAGGGGTTTTGGACCGTGTGCCACCCTGCTGGTCCAATGCGGGTTGGTGGGTGGACCAACTTTTTACATGCCCATCCGGCGCATGGATCATCTTACTTTTCAGACGATTGGGTGATTGGCTCAAATTGCCCTAACCAACTAGAAAAGAATAATGAAGATTTGTTGAGTCCCCGCAGGAATTGAACCCACGACCTCCAGTTTCTAAAGCACACGCCCACACCACTAGGCTACGGAGGCAGTCAGTAAGATGTGTAGTGTAAATTAATTATATTAATTTAAAACACACACCGAACAGGTATATAATTGAGTCTAGACGACGGCCTCGCCTGACACCCCCAAACCTCTCGGGTCAGCCGGCAACACTAGGCGCGACCCACGTGCCCGCCCACGTGCGTGTCGCACTTTCGTTTGTCAATGTCGCCGTTGTTGTAGTTCTTTTTTTTTGTTTAGTAACGATTGATACCACGTAATCGTTGACCTAAATCTGTGGAGGTTTTTATATGTAGTGTAGTTTCGTATTGCGCTTTAACGTGGAATTATAAATCGCACGGAATGTAATTCTGCAGGATTGTTTTATAAGTACTAATGTCTTACTAAAAGCCACCTTTCTACCATTCAAACAATTGTAATATCTTACTATACCCAAACAAATATTTCACTTTACATTTGGATGGTGAATGTGGATTTGATGTAGATGGGTTTTACGCGCTTAATTTAAATTAATTATTTATACATTGATACGTTATGTTTGTCTATAAGTACAGATACCCAATTTGCGGAAAAGAAATGCGACTTTATTGTATTGTACTATCAAGAGCATCGTCTATATTCTGTAGTAAAAAGTATATTTTATTTTGTGAGTATTGGTTGCATTTTATGTGTACAGGGTTCACATCCTCTTTGTAATGTAATATATAATGATGCAATTTACTCTTTTAGTTCTACTCAGCGAGACGATACTGCCCGACGACACTTTGGAGGACAAGACGTTGAAGATCACAGACTTTGGTCTCGCGCGAGAGGTCTACAAGACTACGAGGATGTCGGCGGCGGGAACGTACGCCTGGATGCCACCCGAGGTCAGACCTTCATCGAATACATAAATAATTAAGAAATGATAAAAAAAGGTCTGATACGCACGGCACAATTAATATTAAAATATTATTACGATTACTTAATATTATTAGGGTATTTATACTGCCTCCGTAGCCTACTGCCTCCATAGCCTAGTGGGAAGGTCGTGGGTTCGAATCATCCGGGGACTCAACAAATTTTCATTGTTGTTTCCTATTTGGTTAGGACAATTTGGGCCGATCACCCAATTGTCTGAAAAGTAAGATGATCCATGAGTCTGATGGGCATGTAAAAAACCCTCTAATGGAGGAGGCGTGCATTTGGGAGGACTATGTCCAGCAGTAAACTAACACAGGATGATGATGTTGATGATGATTACGGTATTCATAAGTGTAGCTCCTTGTTTAACTACTGAATCAAACTAGCATTACAAACCAAGAATCTGTTAGTGCACAATTTCCTAGAGGCAAGAAAAGTAAACAATTCTATAGTTAGTTAATTAGGACTCGGAAGAAATTCATTCTTTCGGTCATTTTCATGTCCTCGCGATGTATAACTTAAAGGAGTGGTCAACTTATTGGCTCTAAAAAAGACTGTCCTTATTCATTTTAACGTTAATTATATGTCTACATTAAATAAACTGTAGATGGAACCCTAACACCCTTGCGTTACAATCGTAAGGTGAATTTCTGTATGAAATGACCAGGCATTATCGCTGTATGCTATTCGATAAGGGTAATAAAGGCCAAACACTAAATTGTTTGAATAGTAAGATGATCGATACGCTGGATGATAATTCCAGGCTCTTTTATGTTTGTCAAAACCCTATTAGGCATTCTTTATAGTACGTTTTATCTCTACCAACTTGTAATCCATCTATTAAATTTTGTATACTTCTTTCTTTGGGTTATGGGAATCAGATGTCAGTTGTTATGGTTGGACTATTGAAACTTATATTCATTATCCCGCCCCCATGATAACTTGGCATAATAGCTAGAATGAAGAATGTGTTCAAGCGTGTTATTCCCTTTATTCAATCGCTAAAGAAGATACGATCACAACAGCAAACTATGATTTCTATTTGTGAACATTTTATATATTTTCTTATAAACATGCCAATCCTTGGAGGCACAATTTTACTTCAAGGATATTGTACGGCACAGACAAGTTTTATTGGCCTTTAAAAAAATTCAGCAACCCACTTTACAACCGGAACCTAGTATTTACTGATTAAGATCGACGTATATGCGATTTAAAGATCAAGTTATCTCGGTTGATCCTGTTCTCACGGTGGCGACCTTTAAGCGTTTGCAGTTTTATTCATTCCGACGTAATGGTATTAAACGGAAATTAAATTAGAATTGAAATCAGATTTCGTCAATCGTTTGTGCTGAAAGGAGATTCCAATTAGATCTAAATACTTAGAAAAAAATATCTATTCATCTTACTAAAAGAACGCGCGTTGTGGTCTTTTATTATGCTATCAGTTAAAGCAGGTGGGTCTAACAAAAAGTGGTTTTGTTTATATTATAGAATGCTAGGTTTAAATTCTTCAGTTTCTTGTAAATCTTATGCTAGAAGTCTGGCGCTTTGGGTAGCGATTTGATGCGCAGAAGAATTGTGATTTTTTTACCACTTGTAAATAATAATGCTTTTATTCATCCATTTTTTAATTAAACTCTAACCCCGAAACCATGCACAGTATTAGGTTGCCGAAAGTAAGACAGACTCAAGGGACACTTAAAGCCCCTATTGGGCTATGAATGCTCCAACATTTACAAAAATTTCCAAGGCACTTAGGTGAAATATATGGTACTAGCTTTGGTTCTATCGGAGGTCCTTCATCGGGACGAGTGGTACAATTTTACGGTCCTAAAGCGATAATCGGCACAAATACCGATTTCAATCGAGTGTATCACGTAAGTTTTAATTGTTTAATTATTTCAGGTGATAAAAAACTCGACATTCTCGCACGCGTCCGACGTGTGGTCGTATGGTGTGCTCCTATGGGAACTCCTGACCGGGGAGACTCCGTACAAGGGGATAGATGCGCTGGCCGTGGCTTACGGGGTGGCGGTCAACAAGCTGACACTGCCCATACCTAGCACCTGTCCGGAACCATGGCGGGTGCTGATGGAAGGTTTGTGGTCAGACTTATTTTGTCAAAAGTGGAATTCAAGAGTCCGTAACAACTTAAGAGTGGGTGGGGGGAGAGACTCCACATAGACACGGTCTTAAAAACATAAGCGTATTTAGTTTAACGAAGATTTAAATACAGTAAGTTTGAATAACGTAAAGTTGAAATTGAGAACTTTAGTTCCTGATTTCAACTCCAGATCTTGAGATCACAATAACCCTATTGACATTTTTATAGCTGACCGACGAGCAAAAACTATACCACAAATAGTTCATCATCAATCAAGCTACACACAATTAAAGTACTAATAATCTGAACTTGAAATACATGTTAACATTGTTACCTATGACAACGAAGTACTGTTGCAGATGTAATTGTTCATTTCTTTATTTAATCTTTGTGCATGAAATGTACTTAACGCCAATGGCATATTCTGCCAGTCAACCTTGGGCGATGCAGAGATAAAAGTGGGGTGCAAATATATTAATATCGTAAATTGAAACTTTTATTATAAATATATAGCTATAAATAAATATATAAAATGCTACATATGCATATATATTCAAGTAAATATTGTATATATATATTTTCCAAGTGTAATTTGGTTCAATTATACAATAAACATCAAATATCTTTCTGGAATTTCAGCATGCTGGCACTCAAACCCCCGCGAGAGGCCACTGTTCCCCGAGATCTTGGAACAGCTAGAACACATAAGGCAATCTGAGTTTACGAGAGCGCCCCACGAGTCTTTCCACACAATGCAAGACGGCTGGAGGTTGGAGATTGAAGAGGTGCTGCGGGACCTAAGGAGGAAGGAGAAAGTATGTGACCATTAAGGATAATACCAACCTCTACGAAAATATATGTTTATAATTGACCGAAAATAAATGTAGACTAAACTACAATTTTGCTATGGATAACATTGTTTACAAACCAAAGTTTATATAAGTTTTGTATTATAATTTTATCTTTTAAAAACTTTTCATATTCGTCCTTTGATACTACTGAAATTTTTGCAAAGTTACTTGTTTACCACAAAATCATTTAAAATTTAATACCTTATATTGTTTACGCGAATACGCGAATAGTTTTACGGATTTTATCGTGTTTAATTACTTGACAATTATTTAAAATTATAACCAACATTCAAAACCTTCCCAGGGCCCATACTCTCATGGCCATTGACCCTAAAAAGGGTTTAAAATCCGTAACTTTATTATATTTAGTTTTACAATTTCTTTGTTAAAAACCATATTTTTAATATATAGCAAAAAAAGATATAGTAAAAGACAGTACAGAAGTATAATAATAAGCTAGTATGATCTTACTATGAATATTGTTATTATTCCAATAGTCAGACTGTCTTGTTTAAAGTTAAAATTCATAGGAAACCTAGCAGTTTGTTGTATTAACCATTTTTTGTTGAATGATTTCACTGTTCATGTAAAAACTAAAAACAATCCTCTTTTGTATGCAATGCTTGCACTTAGGAATGCAAGACAATTGAAGAGGTTAGTTCCATTACAATACATATTTTGTTACTTAGCCTTTTTTTTTGTTGCCCTTCTACACAATCAGTTAAAATTGTTTTAAACTAACATTCAATATTTATTTTTATTTTTTTGGTACTTAGATATTTTTAAAATTGTTGTATCATAAGCAAATCCTAGGAAATTTGTTGTTTTGAAGCCTAGCAAGGTTTCATCTTCTCGGAGCACACAATAAGTATCAGTTCTTAGTTTAGTGAAAATGGTCGATGCACTTTTAACTTAATGTCGAAATTGAAAAGTGATAATAAAATAAACACATTTTAAAAGGAACTAAAGAAAGATTGGGAAATGTAGAAACTAATAAGTTATAACTGCCCTAGGCTGTTGTCCTCACTTCTCATTTTGCTCAATTATTGATTAATAGATGCATTTCACAGCTTTGTATACTTTATTTATTTTACATCTTATTGTGCTTTAATTCCCAGTCTCATCAACGTTTAGTATTAACCGCTGCCAACCTTCACATTCCAGGAGCTACGCTGTCGTGAGGAAGAGCTGACCCGCGCCCAGCTGCAGCAGCGTCTCCTGGAGCAGAACCTGGCGCAGAAGGAGCGCGAGCTGGAGATGCGCGAGATCGACCTTGCGGCGAGGGAGCTGCACATCCTGATATTCGCCAGCATGTCCAACAGCCAGCCACCGCAGCCCAACAAGAGGAAGGGTCAGATTTTAGACTTGACGTTTGGTTATACCTCAGCCAAGTAGGGGATGGAATCTATGTTGACCAGGTCTTATGTCAACCTTATACAGAAATGGCAGACGCGCTTATTAGATTAGATTTAGCAATTGTTTAAATATTGCATTGGAGTTAATTATGAGCGGAGGTCCACCAGTCCCCTTCTTCTGACGCCATTATTGTGTGACATAAGAATTTGTTTATGTGAATTGCACTTCTTTTATCTGGTTTAATTGATTTGGTAAAAAATCAGGTATTCCAATACCGACCTGGTGAACGATTACAATCAATATCGCAGTGATAGTTTATTAAATTGCAAGTGCAATAGATATATTTCATTTATCGTACACAGCCGTGCACCGTACATATAAAGTAACTGGCAAACATTATCAAAGTCGTGTTGGTGTAAAATATGTTTGATTAGTCGGTGATGAGTCGGTGTTCCGTTCGCAGGCAAGTTCAGCAAGATCAAGCTGCTGAAGAAGGACACGATCTCGTCGCCGCTGGACTTCCGGCACACGCTGACGGTGCGGCCCTCGGACGACGAGTGCAGCGTCAAGCAGCTCGTGGCCGTGGCCAAGGACACGCCGCCCGGCTCGCCCGCCATCATGCGGGCCATCGCGCGTGAGTCGAAATCGATCTGTACAATGTTGCTATATTATAGCTCTCGTTAACGAAGTGGCGTCGTACGTATGTCGTTGTAAATGAACTGGCGTTCAGTGATTGTATCTGTATATTCAATCTCACTTGTGTCATAACATAATGTAGAGTTTCGGTATAGTGACGCGTCGTGTTCTCGGATTTCAGTGCCGGCGGACGGCGTGAAGGGCAAGACGTGGGGCCCGTCGACGGGGCACCAGCGCACGCGCGCGCACCTGCCGCTGCCGGCGCTGCGGCCGCGCGCGCAGCGGCCCTCCTGCTCGGCGCCGCACCTGCCGCACCCGCACCTGCCGCACCACCTGCACCACCTGCCGCTGCCCGCTCGCCCCGCGCACACAGGTACGCTCCTCCCGGGACACGACATTTCGAATTCTTAAACTTTCAATATGAGTGAGTATCACATATGAATAAATAATCGAATTGCCATAATTTTATGATGCAATGATATACAATTTTAGACGTATTATGTATAAATTTTAATATTAAGATAGAACCAAGTAAAATGGATGTGAATAAGCTGACATATCAGCCAATGAAGTAGGAGTTGGTAATCAGAGTACATCGTAAAGCACGTAGCGAAGTACTCGGTCCGAGGTGGCCAGAGTTTGGACGGCATAGAACAAGTGGCGTGCCCTTAGCCGTCGGCGCCGAGAGCGAGCCGGACAGGCGGCGCGAGGGGCGCAGGCCGCGCAAGTCCAAGTCGCAGGTGCGCGCCGCCAAGGGCGGGGCCAAGCGGCGCAGCGGCAGCCACGACGACCTGCTCGACCGCGGCGCCGCGCGCGAACTGCCGCACTACGGCACCGTGTTCGAGCCGCCCCTCGCGCCCCCCTCTCCCCCCGCGCCCCCCTCGCCCCGCCCCCGCGACCTCAAGAGGGCGCTGCTCAAGGGCATCCGCTCCAACAGCCTGGCGGGGCTGCTGGCCGCCGCCGGGGGCCTCGGGGACACCGCGCAGCTGCTCACCGACGAATAGCTGTAGTTGAGCCAGAACGGACTCGGAATGCGTATAGACTAAACGATACTTACGACGGAGAGACGTCACACGTATGGTGTTGTCATTGGTCAACTGTCACTCCGTGATAATTCATCAGTGATAACGCTACATGTGTGACGCCATCTCGTTTCCAAAGGTTACTTGTTTACGTCAATTTCGAGTCCGAATTTGTTTAACTATAGTCCATGCCTTTAGACTTCTCATAGCTAAACTCTAATTATTGACAAATATTTTAGACGTAGTCATCAAACATATCTTGACTGTATTAGACCTTGTTGAGAGCCTATTTAATTCTCGCCGTTCCTTTCAATTTCTTTATCATAACTATACATTTATCATACCAGTCCGGAGCATCTATTTCGAGTACCATTTATCAGACATATCTCTTCATGTCGTCAACCGCCATGAAATAGTTTTTAGACTTTAATCAGCTCACGAATCGAGCTAGATTGAAGAATTTCCTAAAACGCATTTCTAGTAGCACCAAATGTAAGCCGATGCCATATAAACGACTGCCATCGATCGATCCATTGACGATTATCGCGAGAATAAGATGTATATACGCTCCACCATTCATGTTCCAAGGATTTGATACTAGATGTTGTAATGTTTAGATTTAAGTCTAGGGTTAAGGTGTTTGCGAGGAAAATGAAATAAAAAAAGACTTATTTTTAGGAATCTATCTTTTAATAATAGTTAATTGGTAGCGTCTGGCCACATTTGTCAAACGAAACTGTTATTAATGTATTTCTTTATGCTCAACCGATATACTACAACAAAATACTGTTTAAAAAAATTGTATTTTTATATAAACACTTTTTAGTTTCGATTATTATGAAATAAATGTATTTTCCCGTACTCTCAGTGTGGCCAGCTATTATTCTTTTATACTAGTGTTGTCATCTCTTATTGTAATGATTATTTCTTAAGCTTAATGTATTAGACGGGAATTTACGAAAAGACTTATTGTACGTAACATAAAACATGTTCTCGTTGACTGATAAATTTTTAGGATCTTGCCAGATTTTCTGCAAAACAACTCGCCAAGGTGTCGAAGGGATCGCATATAAATTTATAAAAAAAAAGATAATGTAACAAAAAATTGCGATTCCTTCGTGAGCTTTGGTTTTGTTGTTTAAAATCACTGTCCAGCCGCGTCCTTTGATATAATGTTAATTGTGAAAGTGATGTTCATGTTTTTTCTAATGTCAGCCATTTTGTTTTGTTCATTGCCGCTCTAAAGGAACCTCTCAAGACAACCTTCTTTATCCCTGTGAGTATAAATTGAATTTGTAAAAGTTTTCTCTACCATTTATATGATTTAAGAATTTTGTAGAACGCATTAGAATTTTCAAGCGGCATGTATATTGAGTATTTATGTCAGTATTTAAGCATTTACGAATGGATCGTGTCACAAAAATGCGGCGATTTGATAGATGGTTGGTTATACGCAATTAGATTATTGTGTGTGTTTGTGATTTGTCTTAAAATCTCACTTTTATGTTTTCAATAATACTTTTGACAGATTTGTGTTTTAATTATTTTTACTTTTTATTTTTGTAAATTGTAAGCATTTGTTTGCTTCCAGCCTACACGGTTTTTTTTTTAAACATATATATATTTTTTTACATTACGATTAAGAGCTATGCATGCTTAGCAGTTCATAGTAATACGCTGTTTACAGTACAATATTCGTGGAAGTATATATATTTATGTATCTGTCCGTACTTACTTTATCGTTTAGTCTGTATGATACGCTTCGTACTATATCACCATGTCACATGGCACGCTTTCAAATGTTTACAATACAATCTCCGATGACGTGTTTTGGAAGTGTACTTGATTTTCAACGTTATTCCAAGTGAATATTACGTTTAGACGCGTTTTGGTGGATTTTTGCCCGTTTGCATAGTTCAGAATATACCTCTGGCCGTAAAGAGGGGAGCTTTGTCAAGCGGTGACGTCACGTACCCTTCCAAAACTAGAAAAGTAGCCGATTGTCAGTATATTATTACGGAATATAATTCGCTGTAACATTTCGCCCTTGAAACACGTTCCTATGGTGGTGGATACTCCGCGCGGGGGGCTAACAGCGCGTCACTCGATAAATGAACGACGACATAATAAATACAGAGCGATGAACGACATTATAGGCGCTATAACGAATCGAAACTCTTCGGTGATCTGGTCTCTTTATAATTATATAATTAGTAATCTTTTTTTTTTTAATATACATATATATATCAAATAAACCTTTTCCATAAAATCAACGCTGGTGTATTCTTTTAACATGGGTCTACTAATCAAATTAGCAACTAACAAAACCCCTAACATTGAAATTCGAAAAAGTAAACAAATTAATTATAAAATTCATTGTGATGTTCAATGGAACAGACAAGTTAATAATTAAAACTTTGGTGAAGGGAATTAGGAGTTGTTTTAAAAACGATTACTTTAAAAAGATCAGCTTTTGCTTATCATTTGAATATTAATAAGGGAAGGAGAGGAGGACATAGTCCATAATAACAGTGTCTATTAACAATCGAGTCTACGGAGAGAGAGTTGTGACGTCATATCGTAAGTATAGTACGTATTAATATTACGCTTACAGAGCTTGTGAATGAACTGTTCAGCATGTGTAGGTCATTTCAATTACAATGTGACTAATTAATCGATAAATATTTATCTAAACATTTTTTTGGTTCTGTTTATTTGCCAACTAAACAAAGATAATAAAAATTTAATAATATTAGTTTAAACAAATAGCTACATAGATGGAAAATGTCTTATTCACTGATTATATTTATTTAAAGAATTACTACTCAAATGGATCTTGTCTAGTAATTTTTTCTTGCCAAGTCAGTGTAGAAATCAGATAAAATCAAAATCACGAGGCTATTTGTACACTTAATCTATAAATAATTTTACTTGAGCTGAGAGAGAAGTTAATTACTTTAAGTCTATTACTGAACAGGTCAAAATGGTAACACAAAATTCCAAACCAAACCATAAAAAATATACTCTAGATGTTTATAAGAATAATAGTTTTATATTTTTCTCATATTTATTTTAAAAAGTATTACTTATGAATGGTTTGATGATGTAGCCATTAAAATATTAACTTGTAAATAATTTTTAACTATGTTTTACGCTTGTTTAGTGAATTTAATTTTTTCTGCACAGAACGGCTTTGTAATCGTTGTATTATGTTGTGAGCTTTGTACATTATGTTTGATAATTATTTATAGATTTCCATTCATTATAGTTAAGTCTGAAATATGATTAATTTTAAGTAAAAGAAAGCACAAATGACTTGAAATTATTGAGATGGATTGAAACTAGTGTAAAATAATACTAAGGAGAGTATAAAAATAAGATTATGTTTCTAGTGGCATGAAAACCTTTCATTGGTTGGGCAGGCGTCAATCACGTGTTTTTTGCCAATATGAGTGCAGGCATTACTTCTGTGTTCTAAAGATATCAATGACAATAAAATATTTTCTTTCAATCCTAACCTAAGTCCAATAAAAAAATGCAATATTGGTTCAATCAATATCAAGTGTTTATTCACTATTATTATATTACAAATTAACATATTTTTATTTTAACCGTACTCTAGCGAATAAAAAATCTGTGTTCTCGTCGGTAGAGAGGAACTATTTACGTTTTTAATAATAATGGATTGCATATTTTACTACTATATTGTCTCTTGACATGACCTCTCGTTTATGCTGTAATTACACTAACCACGATGCGAATTAAAAGTGATATACTTGTATCCGCGATATAAAAGCATATAAACCAATATATTAGCATGTACTATATATAAAAATATAGCCCACTTTCGACCTTGATCAGAGTATTTTTTACTTACTATGCGTTTGGCGTCATATTTGAACCTGACGCCTATCATTGGTCAAAACAAAACGAGCGTCATAAATTAGCCCAAATGACAGAAGCGCCATTTACGCCCCCATCGCACTTGAGTGCGCGAATACGTAGCGACTAACACGCGTGTGTTTTCCATTCAAGGTTGTTTTCTTCCTTACACAGACTTCAGTCCGGACGAATGGGGGCCCGAGTTCCCTCTCAGCGCGCCCTCCCGCTACACGGTGCCCATGCCCACGCTGTACAGCACCGAAGGTGAGGGATCACGTCGTTTACTTTTTATCATACATCCATAAAACGAGATATTAGTCAAACTGGTACGGTACAAAAAAATGCTCAAAGCTAAGAAAAAAGTGTTTAAATCATTCAACGATCTGTTTTACATATGAAAGAAAGCAGAAATTACATGAACTTTAAAGAACAATTTGTTTGTAAATATAACACAATGTAATGAAAGTCTTTTGACAAATATTAATGGCGAGATTAAATATTTGTTGTACCTCAAAAACAAACAGTGTCTTGTAAGTTACAATGTCATAGATAATCTTATTATACTCTTCTGTACTGAATAAAATATTTGTATTATAGCAATTTCAATAATATAAAATTCACTCGTGATGATTTGCAAGATAATATATTAAAAGAAGCTGATTACAAAACAATTCGAGAAATCGCTCGTTTAACTGCTGAACTTTGTGTTATGTTCTCAAAGTCAGGTAGACTGACCTGTTAGATGAATTATTCAAAAACACTATAAATTCATTAATACATTCTTTGAATAAAGTTATTCACATTTGGTTTGAGATTTTTAATGCCAGATATATTGGGTGATCTGTCTATAAACTGTTCGTTTGGTTAAGGAACGTTAAGTAAGTAAGTAAGCAACTTGATTATACCAGTAGCTCAAATTAATTGGGAGAAACATCACTTTCATACTTATATAAACTATCCCGAGTTGCATCACATAATCTGATACGGGATGAATCGAGCATCGTAATTGATTGCCTTAAATACTTGGTGTCGTGATACGCACCCACATATAACTTTATCCTCGATAGGTGAGGGATGAAACGATAGCATTGAATTAAATATATATATACATATATATGTATCAAGGAATATCGACGTTTATTTCATTTTCGAACCGCACTACAGTAATTTATATGTTTTGTTTCGAATCAAACGCGATCTATTGTTTCCGAATTCAGTTCTCCATTGTATTGTATCGAGGCAAGTTGTACCTTTTGTATTTAATAAATCTATTTTGCACGACCTGTTCTTCCTGACAGAACCACTTGAAAAACAGGGTGTACATTGAGCGACTAGAAGTATTCTCGCACATCTCAAAGGGGTGAACTATATTATTAGGCTGGATTGAATGCATATATTTAAAAACGTCCTCTAATGATTGTAAAAGATTGTCCTGATACGCCATCTATTTTCAAACTCAAGTATCCCATAGATCATTTAAATATTCTCCAGTGTTTTTTTTTTCTGATAATCAAAACAAACATTAAGCTGCAAAAGTGGTCATCTGTATACAACTAAAGACCTAAACTTTTTTAATAGAAGGACATACTTTCCCTTATGCCACACGTGCAGATAAAAAAACGCACAAACATATGTTTATGTCATAAATTCAACATAACTATATACAATCAGTCAAGCATTTATCTGAACTTTAATCTTTCAATGTGGCTAATATATGTATATATTTACTTATATGTAATGGTGATAACCGTATAACAATATTCGGGAGGCCGAGTTTTTTCGCACATTAAAAGCTGCCAGTCGTTTCTAAACAAGTTTCAAACAGCAATTCACATTATTGCTATCTATTAGCTATACATTGTATGTATCGCGTTTGCAGGCTACAAGTTTAAGAAACCTAGCATAATAGAGCTGGTGCTGTACAACATGGCCGCTCTTCTCGGCGGAGTTGCGGCTGGCTACGACGTCCGCGTCTCAAACGTTAGTCCTCTGCATCCCACGTTGCAGCCGCACAGGTAAGGAATAAACTAAACAACTCATTATCAGCCTGTGTTGGTCCACTGCTGGACGTAGGCCTCTCCCCTAATGCACGCCCTCTCCATAAGGAGGTTATTGGACCGTATCCCGACACGCTGGTTGGTGGGTGAGTCGTCTTTTGCGTGGATCATTTAAGACAATTGGGTAATCGGCACGATTTGTCCTAACCAATCAGAAAACAACGATAACACTAAATTGTTTCCCCGCGGATTTTGAACCCACGACCTCCCGTTTATAAGGCAAAGGGTAATATCGCTAGACCTCAGAGGCGGTTAGGTTAACTTAACAAGTTAAGCCACATTAGTTGTGTAATAAAGTAAAACCTATTTGTTCCCTTGTAAAAAGCGTTAAGTGCCTAATTTATGACAATAACTTGACTTGTTGCTTTGGTCTTGTGGGACTAAAGACAATTTTACGAATTTAATATGATGAAACAATTTAATGTCATTTCAAATTACGGCGTTCTACTTAGTTTCAATCGCAAACTGCTGGAATTGTTCACCCAAGAAATGTCATCAGCGTGAAACAATATATTTTTTTGTAATAATTTCACATCACACTTGCTTTGATTATTATTAAATTAAAGCATTTTATAATAGAAATAGAAAAGAGTTCGCTTGCCACGTCCTAGATATCTGAGTTGTAACTGTAAATCGAATCAACCAATTACAAATATTTTGATTCTACACTGCCTTGATTTTTTTTTGGGAATAACTGTTATCAGTTAATAATATTAAATGACTATAAAATGTTTCAGGGCAGAGTTGGAACCTGAACCCGTAGCGTCGACCCTGTACGAGGGCTACGGCTATGCGCACAACACGTACCACGGGCCCACAAGACATCTGAGGGCGCCTCTCAACGCGATCACTGGATCGCCGGTAAGGCTGATAACCAATGCAAGCGTAAAAACTATCATCCAGGTAGTATTCGTTAGATTAGCAGTATAAAGGAAGGCAATAATTGTATATTATATGCTTTCAGCTGTCTAGTGTGCAAGCGGAGGAGCAGCGCCCCATCCGCTTCACCGACTCGCCCACGCACTACGCGCACGCCTCCTCCTCCTCGGGCTGCGGCCACTCGGCGCCCCTTGTCGGCCACCTCCGGCCTGGGCACGGCCTACACCGCCACCTCGGGCCTCGGCACCGCCTACACCGGCACCCAGCCCCCCACCCCCTCGCCGAGGAGGACCTCCTCCACCTCGGACCACCTCGCAGACCTGTACCACAACTATCGGGAGAACTTCCAACCCTCCCCCTCGCAAGACTACTACCGGACGGAGCCGTACTCGTACGAGCGGACCGCCGACTACGTGGTCAAGCACCCCTACTACGGCTACGACGAGTGCTCCTTCGAGTACCAACGGGAACCGACCCCGGACTACAGACCGGCGGCCTACCTCTCGCACCGCAGGACGCCCTCCAACTCTTCGGCGACCAACTCACACGCGGAGGAGTTCTCCCCCTCGAGACAGTACAGGACGGAGAAGTACAACAAGGAGCGACGGGAGGAGTACAGAGCGCCGAAAACGGAATATCCGAGGAAGTCGAACGACTACTCGCTACCGAGGGACTACTACCGGCAGGAGTCGCAGGAGAGGGCTGAATTGGAGAGGCCGGCCAATCTGGGATTGGAGCTGGCACCCACCAAGCTGAGATCGAGTCTGAAAAAGTATAAGAAGTCCTAGCGCGTCCGGAGGGAGTTCCGGAGGCGGGACGCCAACCAATCCCACTCCACCGGACAGTCTGACCAGCGAAACTGACAGCTCGTACGTCTCCGCCCGAGACGCCTCGAGCGGCTCCCAGTCCAGGGTCCGCTTCAGCCCGGAGACCATGGAAGGACCGACACCGGAGCGAAGGCCCTCGAGGCACTCGTAGCGAAGGCTCAAGAAGTTCGACGACTACCTCGTTTAATATCAAACGTGCTAGCTCGTGGAACGATGTCATAGTGACTGAACCCTTGTGTAGAGACGTTGAGTGCAGTGTTTGGTTTAAGATGGCTGCGGTGAAGATCGTTAGTGCAATGGACTCTTGTTAGCGGTCGGATACACCACATGTGTTTATATAGATCCTTCGTATACTCGGAGTTATAATTACTTGATTTAGCAAATTTTGTTTCAATACCATTTGAATATTAGAGTTCATTTTTGTAAATTAGCAGTTGGCAGCTTTTAATGTATTGAATAACGATGAAGCCTTAACACGACTGATAGATACTTTCCTAACATTGTATTGTAAATGTTGTAATTATACCAAAATGGTGAATAATCATGAGTATATTGCTTGGTCTGTATATATCGGTAGAAGTTTTAGATGTCAACATTCCAATGTAAATGAGTGAAATTATATTTAAATTATGACTTTCGAATATGTCGTTTAGTTTATTCTCGTAATTTTCATGCGTGACGTGTTCAAACTTAGTTTATTTAGCAATTTTGCCTAACATTTTGCGTACAATAATTAGATTTTGTGATGAATAGCAATAGTGATAGCGATTTTATTTCTTTTGATTTGAATATAATTTCAATGAATTACATTCAATACAGTTAGTTTTAAAGCAGTGTTCTTAAGCTATTTTATATTTAAAAAATCATAAATTCTGCATGTGGTTAAGAGCTTAAGCTTTACTTGCAGAATACAGTTATTACAAATCAATGTAAAAAACTTATAAGTTCTTTTGGAAACCTGATTTTTAACTTAAGGGGTTTGTGCAAACTATTCTACAAAGCCCCATAAAAGCTAGTTTAGATGAAAGATAAACAGATAAAGGACAATGGTGAATGTTATGATAAAACTTTAAAGGCATCCTAAACAAACAGCAAATCAGAATTTACAGGGCTCCTTTTGATCTAATACTGACCATTTTGTTTTTAATCCTCAACTAAACAAAAGCTAGTAACACTTAGATTTCTCATCATTTCTATATACACATGAAAATGGAATCAATCATATTTGTTAGGTTATTAGTAAGTGATAACTTTTACATTGACTTTTCACTTTTTCATAACACCTTTCATGTAATATTTATTGTGCAAAGAATTTTTTTTTAAATAAAAAAGTTACTTGTGTTCATTATCAAATATTTCTGTACAAAACTAACATTGCAGTATAATTTCATACACTGCATGTTTTGTACAGGAGTAATGTTAATATGTTGATGATTATCATTGATGAAATTTGAAACAAGTGATTATTCTTCAATTACCCTTAAATACTTTACCATCACAAACAGACAAATTAATTTTGATATAGTCTTAAATAAATAGGGCAAACATTAAAGTAAAATTGAAACAATCATGCATAATCTGCAATTTCAAATGTATATAGCAGTTGTATTTTTATAACATTCCATTTTGAAAACTTTAAAGCAATAAAAAAAGATGTATTTGTAATCTCCGTTGAAATTTGTACTTACTGAATATTGATGAAAGTTCCTTAGATAAATGAGTCCAAAATAGTGTTGAGAGAAAGTAGAGATAATCAGTTTGTTGTATATGGATTTTGCAATCGTTTCAATGTATTTTGTGCCTGTAACATATTGTTTAGTGAACTGAAGTATACTCTTATGAATCTTACAGTATAATGATGAAGATAGTACATACAGTTAGTGGCCATTGTATGCTGTGTGATTTTGACAAAAGGTTGTAGATTGTAACAAATTATATTGCGCTTTATAATATATAGACTACAGAGTTGGAGAAAAATCGCAAAATGTCTTTGTATTAAAAGTATTGTGCTTAAATATAAATTAAAACATCATTTTACAAAGCTCCTACTCTGGCAGTCTTTGAATGGACAAACTTAAAGCTGTATCGTAATATTGAGTCAGTCAACAATTTATGTGCATGTTATGTTTTAATCAACTGCAAAGATAATTGATTTGTTTTGGGATAAACTTTGTACACTTGAATAATCTTGTGATATAATGTAGCTTTTGATTACAAACATATAGTGCATTAGGTTTTCAGGGTGTAACAAGTAAGCACTTGGCACAAATGGGATATTTGTACAAATGTAAATAGCCATGTATGTAAAAGCTTAACATTTATTTAACTGGCATTTATTTTATTATAAATAGTACAAATATATTTTTAAGAGTATCTTATAGCGATGAGTTTAGCAACAGAATTGATAGCGGTGTGTAATGTTTGAAATTAACAATCATATATTGTATACACATAAATATAGGTATATACGCGTTTTTGTACAAAGAACGAAATGTTAGATATTTTTTACAGAAAATATCAGATTACTCGTAGTCGATGTAGTACTAAGCAGCTTTTGTATTATCCCACTGTTAAGTGTTGTTTAGGTAAATTGCTGACTAGTCAGTATTTTGCGAGACGTTTGCATATCGCGCTGAAAATGATATTACTATGACGCTTCCTGTATCCGATGAGAATGGATTATTTTCCACGTGTCGTGAGAGTTGTGACCTTTATAGTTTCGATTGGAAAGGTGGGCCTATAAGTTGATTGCATGTGTCGTAACGCTTGAATGTACCAAAAGCGTGATTTTTATTAATATAAGAATTGTATATCCTAATGTTCGAATATTGAAATTAGCTTTGATATTATTAGCGGAAACCAGTGCCTAAACGTTTACTGGAGTGGTCATATTGAGATTTTGTCAAGGAATTGCGTATTCAGATGGGTTTTTTTTGTATCATTTATTTTATTTATGGCATGGCCGATAGAACAGCGAACAAGTATGTGTATTGTGTGCCCATTTTCCTTATTTTTTATTATTAATTTATATTTTTTTTTTGTGCAATAAGTGTAAAAATATTTGCGTCCATTTTGTTTTATTATACAATTATTTATGTTTTGAAATAATAAATAATCGTCGTGAATTGAACAGTATTCCGTACAGTATTTGAGATTATCGCTATTTTAATATGTGTATACATTTAATGTGAAATTTTCCTCGTTCGTTGTTTCAATATGTATTTGGTCGTGTTGTTATTCCGCGAGCATTCACTCAGCGCCAATACCTTGAGCGTTGCTTCAAGCAACGTTCGCCATCGAATCTTTCCTTATTCACCATGAACCAAATTGCAACCAAATTACTTTAAGAATCTCCCGCAGAACTCGCGTCGCCGGTCGTAGGTCACAAACTTGTATTTAACGGTAATTTGTGTGAACGCATTAATTTTGTTGTTATCCCGTAGTTTAGTACATACAGTGCGTATTCGAGATTCACGGCGTGTTTACTTAAGAACTCTAGTCTTGATGTTTTTTATTTAATAATCGATATCTGGCCGGTTTAGAGGTGCGACAAACGGGTGGCGATTTGTTTTATATTATTCGGGCATAAGATTATCCTTTGTGTACGCTGTTACATTCCATATTGTTTGGACCGAAGTGATATTATGCTCAGATAAGTTTTTAGTCGAATGTATTGTGACGATGGTTCTGTGTGCCAATAATCGAGATGGGAGGATGCCTTACGTCTGTACGTTAAACCGACAAATAAAAGTTAGATTAAGCTTTTTAAAACGTGTTTTTATTACCCCTCTTTACCTGATTGATTTATTTTTTATTTTTATTTGAATTTTTCATCTTAGAGATGGTAGACGAATGCTGTACCTATATGGAACTATCGTTCGGTCAAATTAGGGAAGTAATTGAATTTATCATCATCAGCCTGTAATAATTGAATCAAACAAGGTCTTATTTAAAACAATAAAGACGCCAGAAGTGCGCGTTTTAATTGGTCACAAAGTAGATAGAAGGTATATTTAATCTTCACGCGATGTTTAACCAATTAGAGGCCAAACATTTTGGCGCCACTTGAGTTTGAAGTTAGACTTGTTCACGTACATTCTTATATATAAGATATTTACGGTGTATTATAAGATCAGTTTTACATAGCGCACGTGTCTATCAGTATTGCACCTGCTTAGCAACCAGTCCGTGGTCTATCAGTATTGGCAAGGAAATGTTGAGAAAATGAATTGTTTTCTGGTTGGTTAGGACAATTTAGGCCGATCACCCAATTGCCTGAAAAGTAATGTCAAAGATCCATGCGTCGGATGGACATGTAAAAAGTCGGTCCACCCACCAACTCTCATCGGACCAGCGGGATACGGTCCAGAAAACCCCTAATGAAGAAAGCGTGCATTATGGGGGGGCTTTGTCCAGTAGTTGATTAACACAGGCAGATGATGGGAAAGATGATCGACTATAAATGTAGAGAATAGTGTAGTATCGGCATGCTACTGATTTTCGGCAGACAAACGCCCTGTAAATATGACACATACCCAATCAATTATGTCAACGTACAGTTAATAACAACACTGAAGGTTTACCTTGTTATGGCCGCATCATAATCGAGTATCAACGATGCATGTAATCAATTAAACGTGGTCATTGTACTGTTCCCTTAATCACTTTAGTTTGAATAACTGACTATTTTACATATGAAATTAGACCTTATGGAACGTTTTCGTTAATTATACCGACCTGAAAACTGCCGTTGCATCCTAATTATGGAGTTCAAACAAAGTATAATGGCATCTTATTGATTAAGAATGACGGCAGTAATCTTAGTCTCTAGACTTAAAAGTCTAGAACTTTGATAGTTGGAAATCATCACAGCAGGAAGGTAGAAAAAATAATGATTTAAACTGAACACACTGACATATTTTAGTTTGGTCATTATTAGCACATAACATAATTTTCAAGAAAACGATTTAGGTAAAAACTTGAATTCCGTCTTTAATTTTATTTCTCAATCAATTAAGGTTATGAAACACTGTAGGTAATTGATCAAATATGTAGATTCATTGTACTTAAGTCATTAGCAGCAAATGCAGCAAACTTATTTTCTTGCACCATCATCATCATCATCATCACTTCGTTAAGTCCACTGCTGGACATAGGTCTAATACACCTATCCATCAGGATTTTGAACTAACTTTTTTTCATACAGAAGGCGACGAGAGTCCGCTAACTGATGGAAAGTGGTCTGACCGACGCGCTGCCGTGAGAAATGTTATGATGACAGAGACGTTACTGCTCGTTTGCCCAGTACTTACGCTGGCTACGGAGCTCTTCAAACTGGAACACAATGATGTTTTCACACCACTGCTCTGCGGCAGAAATAGGCCCAGCGGTGATACCAGACGGCTCCCTGTAATGTGTATGAACTGACTTTACATTATTATTTATTTCTTATTTATACCAAAATCAAACTATCATGAACATCCCTAACATTTTATAAACACGGCACAGCTTTATAAACCGGAGGTCGTGGGTTCGCATCCCGCTGGGAAACAACTTTTGTTTTCGTTGTTTTCCGGTTGGTTAGGACAATTTGGGCCGATCACCCAATTGTGTCAAAAGTAAGTTGATCCGTGCGTCGGACGGGCATGTAAAAAGTCGGACTACCCATCAACCCGCATTGGATCAGCGTGGTGGGATACGGTCCAAAAACCGCCTAATGGGTAAGGCGTGCATTAGGGCAGGCATATGTCCAGCAGTGGACGAACACCGGCTGATGATTTATGTATGTATGAGCATCCAATATCATCGTCTTGTCATTTAACGTTTAGTGTGCCATTAGATGGATTGTGACCAATCCGTCGATGAAGTATTTTCCATCCTCAAATGTGAACACATAAATATCGACGACCCTAATCATCAGGTTACGTTCGGCAAATCATTAATGATAGATGTATTTTTGAAGCTATCAGAATTTATTATAATTAAACTTTATTTAAGAACATTCCAAACCTTGTTTGGTCTGGCATATCGTAGACTTTTTACATTTGTAGTTACTTCATCAATTCCGCAATATATACAATCTGCTGTATCGTGGGTGGTATTTCTGTAAAGAAAAGACTGTGTAATTGACACAGACGGACAGTCTATTTTAGTTTGATTTCTGTTGTTATCACGTTGAAATTGACAACCGATCACATAATACTGATATACAAGTAGGGGACAAAAATCAGTAGCACGAAATAAATAAAGTAAATGTTTACGAACTTTCGAAATATATAGCACCAATGCTGTTTTAGGAATACCTAAGGGCTGGAAAACCAATAAGAACTATATCCGCGGGTTTCCCTCATATTTTTATAAACAAAAAACACTTAAAAGGGTCGGTTGGTTGTCATATAACAAAAACAGGTTGCTAAACAACTGCCCAAGACTTCGTTAGCAACATCATTTCTCGTCTTACATAAACATTGTTTAACGAATAAAACATTTCTTTGGCGATAAATAAGATTTCTCCAATATTAATAAACAAAAGGTTTACGGGCACAAAAATGTATGTAACGCACATTGTGCTGGTAGCCTTTAAGAAATATTCTTTACAGTGAAATGTATTCAGAGATTAAAAAATTCTTGTAGCCAGTTTATAAACTGGTAAATTAAAAAACACATTTCATATCCGAATGCTAATTCTTTTAGACACGACTAATGGTCTTTGTGTGTCTCACGAAATAGAAACTTGTTATGACTTCGTTACCTCACAGGATTATTTACAGAAATACGAATCGGAGAAAAAAAATATGTAAAATGTACAATTTTTAGATAAAACTGTTTATGTTTATACCTTTTATTAGAATCATAAAATCGTATTGTTTCATCCAATCCAATGTTTTAAAGGCGCAGAAATTACAATTTTTTTTTTATTTTCACATACCAAATGGTTTTTTATAAATCCATAAAGTATTTTAATGCCTTTTTGTACTAAAATTACATTTAGTATGGAAAGAAGGAATGATAAATAAACTTAACTTCCAGTAATAATTTATATACCAGTCCATGAAACCATATATTTTCAGGGCGACTGAATAATTTCATAATAACTCTGTAAAATAATATCTTTGACGGTAACAGATACCTGCTAAAGGGTAACAACTTGCCCGTCAATGATGCATCATTAACAACAACACAAGGGCGCGCTCATTGGAAAAACCGATTACTCAACTTTTGGCATTGGGTTCTTCATGGGGGCGTAAGCAGCGAAACAACATCCTTTTTTATATAAAAGAACAATTTATTAAATAATCGACATAATCTACAAAACACTAATTTAGTGCGGTGTAAAAATAATCTTACATAATGTGTCCTTAACACTTATTTACATTACATAATTAAATTTTAGCATGAAAAAATTTATAGTAGAAAAGTATCCTTTTTGACTATATCACATAATGTTGTGTTTATAAAAAATTTATAAGTCACTTTCTTTAGAAATCAACTTTGTAACGATCATTTCCAAAGAATCCGGGACTTTTTCGCTTCCAGTCACCCGTGTCCCTAAAATTTACCATCGCTCCGCCAAACCCTGCATATAAATAATTATTACAAAAACTTGATTGGTTCAGAACCACGACTTACATCTAAATTAGCACTGGGAATCACCAGAAATATCACAATACAATATTATCCACTCTCTAGTCTTATTCCTGATTATTGCTACATACTACGTTTACTGACTAGTGAAAACGTTAGAACCATTTTGCATGTTTTTTTTATTGCTGTATAGAACTCTCTTAACCTATGGACATAATTTCTAATAATACAACGCGTGGTCTCCGACACGCGGGGTCTATTAAAAAAATACATTTCCGTCGGATGCCATACAAATTACATACATGCCCCGTCGAAAATAGGACAAAGGAGCAAAACGTTTACACTGGGGCCTACGTGCGAGGCTAGTTACTGTGGCATACTGCCAACGCATCACTCATCTCCCCATACTTTCGACAAGATCATTTTCCCCGACAAAACTTGCTCGTTACACTAGCAAATTGACGAAACAGCGCGCTCACACAGACATATCATTTCTTATCGGGCCACTATTATTATAAATAACTTCAGTCGGGTTTGGTAAGGCCTTGTTTAATAAACATTTCGATAAACCAGTTATCTCAATACATTCAGCTCGTCAGTAAGATTGCGAATTATGTTTGACGTATCATATATTGGAATATAGAAGGAAACGAAAACATAAACTGATACGGTTACTGTGTGAAATATATATACATACAAAAATATACTAATTTACGCTATTTGCAGCACAGACGGACACACAAGCAAAACTGAAAACTACTAAAATCCCTAAGTGACGTACGTAGCGCAGGTGCTTCGTGGTATTTCTAAAATAGCGTGTTCCAACTGGGTTTACGGTTGTTACCATAAATTATTTCCCGCCAGGTTTACAGCGAGCACTGTCGCCGTCTAATACATTCGTTAGCGATGTATGTTAATGGTCGGAACTGGTATTTTTAACGCTTGTAAAAAACACTACGGTGGCGACGCTCTCCGAGTTCGTTATCTCGAACGGTTGTCAATTCGGCAGCCTTGGCCTTTCGATAGTGCGGACTATCGCGTCTACTTTTTGGATATCCTCCAGTTAATTAAGCTTCGGTGTTCTCGTAAACATATCCCATAAATAACAGCGTTGTGTTAGCGCACTATCACGCGCGAGGGTGAACGGATTCAGATTAATGCGGGCCCGAAATTATTTCTTGCCGTGTGAAACATTTAATGCGAGTAGACAGCTAATGCATTCGCACGTATACCGAGATGGACGCCGCTCACGTAAACAACGTAAAAAATACCGTACTAAAATATAATAGACGGACAAAAAAGATGAATATAAAGCAAAAATTTTACGAAGAATTAATTATTACTTTTAAATTTCCGACATTGTTTGATTTTTTGTCGTTTTTTACACGTTTACTAAAATTAAACAATGATACGATAATATTATATTAATAAGCTTAGCTCACTAAATGTAAATAAGGTAATGCAGTTTTAAGTCAGAGACAACTCTAAAACAATTTGTTTAGTAGTGTTTTGAATCTCATTTCTCTTTATCCATCGCCCATAAACAAAGGGCAACAATTGTACCGAATCAAAGACTTATATGACATGACCAAAGGTTTTTGTGTATTTCACACTTCAAACGACGGACTTTCGACTTCGTATGAGACGGGACAAATGCCGAACTTTTATGTCTGTTGCGAATGTTACTACGTCAGTCAATGACGCAAAATCATACGTTAGTCACTTAAAAGCGTTAGACACACATGCGTTATACAAAAAGAAAAGAACCACAATCGATCCGCGTCGACGCGTCGTCTCCTCTGGCAACAAAGCGCGCACACAATCGTACAACCGCTTCCATAAACTTGATAAAACGGTGAATGCCCTTCACCGTCGAGAATCTCCGCCGTCTCGTGGCCGGCTAATTGCCTCGCGTCTCTTATGCGTATCGATACGACTCGTAACCGTATAACGACGCCCTATGACCGACAAGTTCATTGCCGCACATGCAACAGCAGAAACACGTTCGAATCCATATTGCGATTCGCCCGAGTTCGACTTCCACCGAAATTACTCATCGACGTTATCATCACACTAATGTAGATACAGCTATCGCAAGATACGCTATCAAAGATGACTCCGTTAACGAGTCGCAATCGAAAAGGCGGAGATACGTAAATAACTAATTTGTAGGAATGTACACTAATGCATTTTCAGAACGCGTGCCCGTAGGGGGACAAATTTAACCGGCGCACGACGTGTGGCGAGCCGACGTCTTTTCGCCGGAGGACGAGAGGTCACGAGTGAACTGTATATATGGGAATATTTATAGACGTTGCCCTTGGAGAGGACGCATAGGAGATTGAACTTGCGGAGGTATAGTACGATATTTGCGCATTCGATCGATAGCGAGTCGCGTAACTTTCAATTCGCACTTGTAGACGGCGAGCGAATGGTCGTCATGTAATCCTCTATCGAAGCGCCATAAACTTTTAACAGCTACTGTGCAGATAAGAACGAGCGTTCGTGTGCCGGTTGTTTACATATTTTGCGGCCACGTCGTATCGGGTGCACGAAAATAGATTCATTGATGGAAAATGCAAAATACCGAGCGCGCCGCTCGGGTACAGGCGACGCATACTTTCTACTTTCACTCGTGGCTATGCCTCTGACAATGGTGTACACGCGTGGACCGTGCGACGGCTTAGCGCCAATTCGGATATGCCCGGCCGTCCCCTCGCGTATTCCTTCCGCAAAACGGCCGAAGCCATACCAAGTCGGACATTTAAGCCGGCACCAAAGTAACACGAACCGAACCTAGGTGCCCCGACACAAGCCGAAAATAATATCCAACGGTCAACAACTAACCCGGGGCATATACAATAACGGCGGCCATAAAAACTGCGGTAACATAAACAAATAAACTTATTTTCGCCCTCTACTACACAACATGCAATATGAAAGCACATAGCTCAACTTCCGGCGGACAATACACACAAATATGATATTATGTACATGTTAAAAAAAACTACTACCACAAATAATAATAATTATTATGGATTATTTTATTACGTATACTATAAGTAAATAGGGGAGAGGGGGTGGGAAGGAGTATATAGAAAAAAAAATAGAGAAATATACGATAAACTCTATTTAAACATGAAATTTATTAAAGATTAAAAAAACATACAATGGTTCGGTTTACACAAAATAAAAATACCTGGGGGGTGATAGGTAGGGCGGGGCGCGGGCGCGCACGGGGCCTCTGGATCCCCGCGGCGCTCCCACGGCCCACACATAAGGTCCAATAATATAATACCATATCATAAGATATAAAAAAGAGTACACATATACGATACTGTCAAGCAAAACCCAACTCACTGATAGTCGTCGCGTTCACGCGAAATATAAAAACTAGCTTCCTTTTAAATCTTACAAAAATACTTATGCGACTAATCTGAAATGCACATAGAGGATCTCACGTCTCGACTACAAAAATATTCTGAGATTGGAATGGAAAATCGTTAAGTTTCGGCCTCCACGATCACAGAGGTTGGTGGCCGGCGGCGCGTCCGACCACCGCCCGCGCTCACACTACTCCCTGGCCCCTTAAACGCTAGTTGCCCCTCTTCTGCGTCTTAAAGCTAACCGAGAGCACCTGCCCGTTCAGCGTGTACCCGTTGAGCGCCTGTATCGCCATCGCCGCCTCGTCGTACTCGCGCATGTTCACGAACGCAAACCCCTTGTTCTTCTTCGTCTCGGGGTCCTTGATCACCTTGATCGAGTCGATGGCGCCGTAGGGGCCGAACAGCTGCCACAGCGCCAGCTCCTCCGTCTCCTCGCCTATGTTGTACACGTACACGGTGGTCTGGTGGGGCGCGGGCGCGGCCCCCAGCAGGGGCACGGGGCTCGCGGGCGCGCCGATCAGCGGCAGCGGCGAGTGGTTCGTGGCCGCCATCGGGTTGAAGCGCTGCTGGCCCTTGTTGATGAAGGGTAGCGCCTTGCCCGGCGAGGGCAGCAGCGGCGGCGGCGACGCCTGCGGGAAGCCCGGCGCGAACGCCGCGGGCCGAGCGCCGAACGCCGCGCTCAGGTTGGTGCCGTTGAAGGCGGGCGTGGTGCCGTTGAAGACCGCCGTCGCGGCGCCGTTGTACGCGATCGCCGGCGTGCTCACCACCCTCTGCATGGGCCGCGGCGCGCTCTTGTTCGAGTTGGGCTTGTTGGCGAACTTGACCACGATCGGGCCCGCGCCCGGGATCGGCGTCTGCCCGTTCAGGTGCTGTATCGCGTCCTCGGCCTGCTGCCGGCTCTCGAAGCACACGAAGCCGATGCCTTGTGACACGCGACTGTTCGTTATGATACCGAACTGGCTGAATAGACTGTTCAACCTCTCCAGTGTCATGTCGGGAGGTAGATTGCTTATGTAGAGATTCGATTCCATGTCTGGTTTGTGGCTGACCTTGTTCTCCGGGTTGAGCAGGGCGAAGGACACTTTTAAAGTTTTCCCCTGCATGAGGAGTCCGTTGAACGCGGCCCGCGCCTTCTCTGCGTCCTCGTGTTTCTCATATTCCACAAAGCCGTAGCCTCTGTTTGCTATTAACTTACAGCTCTCGATCTTTCCCATGGCAGAGAACAATGCGTACATCATATCTCGAGTCATTAACTCTGGTATATAGTTGACCATGAGTTTGGTCGGTGACACATTGGAATTAGCGTCGCCGCCGCCATTCTCCACCGTCATTTCGTTTGTTAACATTGTTCTTTTATCGGTTAAACTACACTACGGAAAACAAAATTCTAATAAAACTGACACTATTGGATTTTGGTTATTTCATTTGCAACATAGAAAAGAACAAAGAATGAACACAAAAAAATCTAAATGTGCGAAAACGCCAACAGCAACGCCGGTTCACAGGTTCATCATCACACGACACGAACAAGTTTGTTTTGATAATGTTACCATTATTAGAATACTTTACGAAACTGCACATAGGTTATAATAGCTTTTAAGCCAATAATAAAAAAATAGTATTTAAAGACATCTAATATATAATACCTAATATACATCTACACCAGATAAAACTAGTTTGAATAAAACTTTTACATATTTTTTAATTGTTAAACATGGTTTGAAAAATACAATATAGAATTATACATATATATCATTTATTTTATTGTAGGTTTCAAACTTAAAACTTTAAAATATTTTAAGAATGTATATATATCTATCTACGCTATAATGAATGATAAATAACATAGGATAGCCACAGGACCTCAACAGTATGATTTTCAGTTTTCTATTAAATTAGTACACACAGTATATAATTTTATTAATGAATATTAATTATAACATTTTAGAAAATAATGTTTTATTATAAATTAAATTGTATTCATAACAATCGTAATAAAGTTTAACTAACCAGATATTTGAGTACTTTGGCAATGGCAATAATTTCATTAATGTCAAGACCATCTGAATTTCTTACTATTTTAGCAGATTATTTTTAAATTTTTTCAGATATCACGATACCTTAATTTAAACCCATTGAAATTTTTCTTAAATAATTAACATGTTTTTAACAAATGTGTTACTAAAGAAAGCTAAAAGCAAGTAAGTGTGATAGTTTTTTTTGTATATAAAATAACCTTTATTATTAAATTTAAATCAACAGTCCTAAAGGGTAAATTATTTGATATTTTAGTGGTTTATTTTCCTTTTATAGATAGATACGAGTCAAAAGCAATATCTATCAAAAATAACATGTTTAATAAATAAATTAGATTCATTTATTTAGTCATTGATTCATCATCATCAGCCTATGATAGTCCACTGCTGGACATAGGCCTCCTAATACACTTCTATCCATTAGAGGGTTTTGGACCGTATCCCACCACGCTGGCCAATCGGGTCATTGATTACTTACACAAACTATTAGATTAATAATTTCAGTAATTAGTCATTATGTTACAGTATAGGGTATGCAATATTTGAATTTAAAACATTGAAACGGTAAAACTTCTATAGTATTCTTATTAGAAGACTATCAAGTATCAATCACCATACAATGTCGTATGTTCCACCCATATGCTTAAAATTTTGCTACATGTTATGGCAAAGAGAACTTAAACAAATCTGCTATGCATATCAGCTACATAAGCAAAATATCATGAATAATTTTTTATAATAAAACAGAAATATGCCTTGCTTGATTTACTTATTAATAAAAAATTATAAATAACTGTGCTAGTAGTTGCCCGAAAAATTGAAGTGAAATTTTTGCCTCGGTCACATACAATACATCACTAATGCCTAGCCATTCTCAGAGGCGGATTCATGCCAAAGTTCTATCAATCATCTACAATCCCTTTTGATATGGCTAAGCAATTGGAGATACGTTATATTAAAATTATTTTACCCAGTTTGTGATGCTTTTCCTAGTTTTCTTGGTATTTAGCCTTAAGGGTTAAATGACCGAGAGTAGAAGCTTTGATTTGGGCTCAAACACTTTTGGGTGACACTTAACTGCCTCTGTAGTGGTAAGGGTGTGTGCTATAGTGTGTTATACCCTTTTTAAGCATATTATATGGTGTTCCAGACATATTATGGTACTTATGGAGAGTGCTGTGTCTGGACATCAGTTCAATGTGATAAGAGAGCGCCTTGCTGACAAACTTGAACTAATCCGTTTTGATCCATACAGTAAGTAAAACTATATCAAAGAAAAGTCTTGAGAACACTTTGTTTATAGTTGTTTAGAATTATGAATGAACATGAATCATATAATTTTACATAGATAGGCAAAATGGTGTTATTTTGCACTGCATACCTCATATTGTTTACCATTTTTTTTTTATGGCATATGCAGGCAGCGAGCAGTCGGCCACCTGATGGAAGTGATCACGACACCCATGACTTGCATACGTATATCGCAATCACTGCCTACCGTGAGACACAGGATGTTAAGTCTTTATAAAATAGCTGGCTACGGTGCCTTCAAACGGAACACAGTAGTGTTTTCACACTACTTCGCGCAGAAATAGGCACCGCGGTGGTACCCTGCAGCGGTCTCCTGTAAACAGGAGACCTACCATCAGGTTGACATCTTGTCACTTTATTCTATGCCATTTATTTTGAAATTTTTGTTAAAAATTTGTTTAAAAAAAGGTCATATTTTAGAGCAATAATTCATGACATGAATTATTTTTTTAAAAGAGATTAAAGAAAGTTTTTAGAAGAGAATGAGCATAATTTTAGATATTGAATATCTCTAGTCTAAAGTAAATAATTGATATAATATTTTTACATAATTATCCTCAACCTTTTTAAGGTTCTTATTTCTTATATCAACTTAAAGCTGCCTTTAATTTCAGTACAACAAGAGAGTATATACAAGGAGAGAAAGAAGATAAGGAGCATTAAGTAACGGCAATGTATGTTATAGTTAATATTTGCAATGAAAATATCTGTAGTGATAAATTAATATAAGGTAGATAAAAACCATGTAAATTTTTTAAATGTTTTTATTTAGTAATTGTACTTGAAAGAAAACAATAAACAATATAATTACAATTTAGCATGTTTTAAATCAAAATCCTTAATATACAAAGCATTTTAACTACTGTTGAAATATTTCTAAACATTTGTACTAATAAAAACATAATTTAAATTCAATATCCATAGAATTTTAGCTTTCCAATAGCAAAGTACTGCAACAAAATCTTTAAAATATTTTGTTAGTATAGTGCCATTATAAATTTAATCAAAAGTGCATGTAATTTAAACCTGTGTTCATAAACAAATTATTTAATTAATGTAATTTTTTATTTCACACATTTCAATATCTTAATATAATAGGAAAAGTATTAATAGAAATGTGCCAATTATTAAATACACCAACATAGTGAAAAGATTTTTTTTAAATACATGCCTTCAGCATAAATTTCAAGAAACACTATTATTATATTCTCACTATATTTTTATCTTAATATTAAATTCAATTATTAAAATGGGAATACTTTAAAGAAATTTTTAAACTCTTATACAATACTACAATCAACACTTTATATACTTTAAAATGGTTAAACAGTGGCAATAATACATTTATATTTTCACTTAACAAACTTAATAATAAAAATTGACTAGAATTTTTTTAATGTACTTATGTTTCTAAAATTATAATAAATCATATTATTCATGTTTAACATAATAATTTATATTACACAATAAAGTTTCTTAACATATAATGAAATTACAATCAAATTGTAATCACACCCTATCTATGCTACATGAAACTTTGGAATCGCCTCAACATATTCTTATAGTTTATTACTATTTTATAGTTATGCAATATAGGAAATGATTTCAGTAGATTGAATTAGAAAGTTGGTCCTCTAACAACAAGTATGATCAAAGAAAATTTGAATGGAATGATATAATTAATGTTAAATAATTATAATATTGGCTAATTTACGATTGATTATTCCAAATTAAATAAAAACAGCAACATTTATCTATTACAGGACCAATGACGGACAGTTTAGGAAAATGCTATGAAAGAATGTTTTATGCATACATACTTAAAATCATTTTTACAGTAGAAACTTACTTCTATTGTGTCTAATAAGGATACAGTACATCATATTCTTTAAAACAAAATTAATATTATTATTTCTTTGGAATTTTTTGTAACCTACTAAAATGCAAGTTATTGTAGGTTATTTAAAGTAATATATAAAATTTATTATAGAAGCAAACTTACAGATTTTTATTCAAGTCATATGTGATTAATTTTTATGTCGAGTAGTATATTATATTAAATTGAGATAAATTGTATATGTTGCAAATGCATTTCGGGATTATCTTGATTTGTAATAATTATAAAATAATATACAATAACTTTGTATATGTAGCATTAATGCTGTTATAACTTATTGCTAACTTCATTTCTAACTATTTAATATGTTAACAAAAGCTGGTAATTAGTAATTCATAACTAAATTATGTGAAAATATCTGGCAAGAAAACATGTATCGTTACTATAGTTCTGGAAAATGATTTGTATTATATATATTTTTAGCACATCAATTCCACTGTGAGGTAATATTTTCAAGAGTTTATTTGCTGAACTGTTATCAGCATACTGGTTGCTTTTGTCATTAGATATATACAAATTCTTACTAAATTGCAATATTTTTCAACAAGTTAGTATCTTATCCATTATAAGTAATAAAATCTAAACTGAAACAACAAAAGAACGATTATCAAGGTTATTTAGTCAATTTGCTAAAACTTACTACATTAGATGTAATAAAATAATATTAATGATAATTTTATAATATGACTCTTCTTATATATATGTAAACACATAAACATATGTAGGAAAATATGTACAACATAAATACTAATATTCAACACAAGTTATAGCATACTTATTGGCGGGAATCTATATGTATGTATTTATGTAATATAATAATTTGAAATGTTATAGGGTCACATTTTATGGTTTTTAACATAAATATGTTTTTAACATAAATGAGTTAATTAGACTTATTTTTATACTTATGTTAGGATCTGATTTAGGTCTGGTTTAATGATAATAATTTATTTTAATGGGTCTTTATGTTTTAGACATAAGCAATGCCTTTTGAAGTCATGCACAAGGCCCTTATAAATATTTTTAAAAGATCATTAAATCATGAATGCTTTAAAAAAAATCTATTTTGAAAGTGATCAATGTCATATGATTGAAATTCTATGTCAGTATGTTACATCTATAGCTTATTGCTAAATAAATTATATATTTAAATTAATTAATAGAGTGATTCCATAAAACACCAACAGTTATTTAAAAAATTATCTAAATGACTTTATTTTTAACTGTTTCAGAGATAAGTATTCACTATTCTTAATACAAGGCTTTGTATAATGATAATTATCAAGTTATTTATTAATAGGTATTGTATATGTTTTTGTAACTTTTTTGGTTGAATGTAACTAATATAACAGTATTTTTATAGTGAATAACACACAGTACCTTATTATACAAATGAATATTCTCTAATAGAAAGTCATCTTAAATTATGTTAGTGTCAACGTTAATGTTGACATTATATTGGGCCTGCCCCAAAACAGATATATCTGGAGATATCTTTCATATATCTTCAACCATATGGTTTAAATTAAGGTAATATCTAGTATAGAGAATATTATATACATATATAGTAATTTAGATTATAATACTTACAGTTACGCCTAGGTTCGTCTATAAATATGCAAATAAAGCATAAAACTTAGTTGCAACTCGCATATCGGCTAAGTAAACTCTTGAATCGATAGATTTCAACAAAAAAGTATACAGCCAAGCCGAAAAAGATCTATCAACAGACTCCTTGCTCTGTTTACAAAGTTTCTCTTGTATAGCTTATGATAAATAAATAAGAATCTTCATAATTCATTCAAACAATAGGAAAGATATACTATTTACTTTACTATTTGCTATGTTTGCAAAGTTTCCCTCGTTTGTATCGGTAACTGAATGGGCTGATCTGCTTCAGGGCAGGCCACTGCGCCGCTAAGCCATCTCCTCCAGAAGCGGCGCAATGTGGGGGTACTTTCATGCGAAGAACTCCGTCTTCCCCGCCATCTCGAACTCGGCCTCCTCCATCTTGTACATCTCGATCAGCTGTTTATGTTTGTTTGAAATTAAATCTTAGTTATTTGGTGCTTGTGTGTTTAAATATATCTATGCGTTTAATACTTTTAATTGAAGGTGGCAGATCTGAATCATCATCATCAGCCTGTGTGACTAACACTGTTGGACATAGGCCTCCCCTACTTTTACTACCCCTAGGCTTTTTGGACCGTATCCCACCACGCTGTTCCAATGCGGGTCGGTGGATGGACCGACTTTTTACATGCCCATCCGACGCATGGATCATCTTACCTTTCAGACAATTGGGTGATTGGCTCAAATTGAACTGAGTAGAAAACAACAATGAAGATTTGTTAAGTCCCCTCAGGGTTCGAACCCACGACCTCCGGTTTCCCTACCCTACCCTAAAAAGTCGGTCCACCCGCATTGGACCAGCGTGGTGGGTTACGGTCCAAAAACCCCCTAATGGAGAAGACGTGCATTAGAGGATGCCTACGTCCAGTGGTGGACTAACACAGGCTGATGATAATGATAATAATGGACATACAGACAAAAGTATAACTCACGTTGTCAACATCCTTCGACAAGTCCTCGAGCTGCTTGTCGTGGGTTCCCTTCAGCTTTTCCTTTTCACGGGTGTGCTTGATGATTTGGGTCTGGGAAGGAAAAAAACGAACGCTTGTATCTTCAACTAGCAACCCCCAAACCCCCTTTGTGGCTTAGCTGACTTCTGCTCGGCGAAAGGAATATTCCTACCAAGTTCCAGAGATATCGTGATGAGTCAATATACAGGTGGGAATCTCTTTTATATATTTATATATATATACATATATTGTTGTTAAATCTATAATAACTGTATAATAAATGTAACTGCGTGGCGAGATATTTGGTCTCTTTTTTACTTAGGAGCGTTAGGGGAAGTACCGTGCGTACTTTACCGCTAAGCAGTACTAGAACACTACCGTCATCCGGTTTGAAGGACACCGTAGTCTGTGTAATATTTCATGCCTCAAGGCAAGAGAGATTGTGGCGCCTGGCGCTATTTTTCTTAAAGGCATGGTGTATTATCACATTTTTCTATTTCCAACTGAATTATAAATTAACTGTAAGACTTATACGAGCCTGTATCTTTTTTGTTGTTTTTATTTTACTTTGTATTTAAGTATAATATTAATAAATAGTGATATTAAATTGCCTGAAAGTCACAAATAATAATATCTTTATTCAAAGTTCTTTTTAAACGAGAGTAGATTGTTCCGGGTACCTTTCGCTCGTCCATGAACTTCTTGGTGTTGTTCTGCTTCTTCTCCCTGAGGCGGCGGTCCTTCTCCTGCTTGGTCTTGAGGGTCTTGTCGTTGGCCACCTCCTTGCTGGTCTCCATGCTGATCTTGGCTTGGCGCGCGTTCATGTCCTTCAGCTCGCTGCGGCATTATGTGAACATTATGTTAGGAATACTATAAAGGACGAGGGTTGAAGCTGTACTGTGAGATGTACCTTCATTTCTATATATACTTTCACGTCCTTAGGGCGCACCAACCCGCATTGGACTAATGGCTAGGGGTGTATTAGGGGAGGCCTATGTCCACCGTAGGCATCTACGTGAAGCAGCAGAATGGCACGTACCGCTCGTGCTTGGCCTCGAGCTGCTTCATCTGCGCGAGCTGCGTCTGCTCCATCATCTTGCGCAGCAGCTCGCGCTGCTCGTCCAGCCTTGTGCGGTTGCCCGCCCACTCCTCCAGGCGGTGTCGCGCCGCCAGCTCGCCCCACGCCGCCGACTGCTCGCCCACCAGCTTGCGGAAGGCCGCGTCCCCGCTGAGCTGCTCCTTGCTATAGACCACGAGTGTAAACTATGATAATGTCCTCTCCGATAATTACGCTAGGGTAGCGGATGTCATAGTGCACGAGGGCAGACACGGCTGCACTCCGTCTTCCTATTTCTCCCGTAGACTAATGGAAACAATAATTAACCACGACCGGAGAGAGGTGACTTTTTATACGCCTATCCGATGCGCGGATCATCTGACTTTACGGACCATCTTAGTTGTTTATACAAAGTTCATGTCCCATTGGATTAAATATGTATATGCTCGGTTTCTGTGACTCCGTAGTCTAGTAGGTTGACTCAAAGACTGTCATTGTTGTTTCTCAATTGGTTAGGTAAATAGCGTTTTAAAAAATTAATTAATTAAAATTTTAAACTTACATTATTGCAATATTAAAAAAACAAATTACAATTGCAAATATTTTTATCAGCCCTTCATATGATCAGTCATAACTTACAATCCGATGGTAGATTGACGTTTAAACCGCCTCCGTAAACTTGCGGTATTAGCTCGTGTTTTATAAACCGGAGGTCGTGAGTTCAAATCCCGCGGAGGAACAACGTTGAAATGTTTAAATTAATTAATAATTATCTAATATAATTGTTATCGTTTTTTTATAACTGTTATAATTGGACCGATCACCCAATTGTCTGAAAAGTAAGATGATTCATGCGTCGGATTGGCATGTGAAAGGTAGGTCCCGGTTGTCAAGACTATCTTTGAAAGTCATCACAGAAATTCAGCCTTCAAAATTACTGACAACTAATTCACCGTTAGAATGCAGTCTACCATTTGAATTATCGAGGTCTGATGCCAGTCGCTCTGCGTTAAAACTGTTATCCAGGATAAATCTGGATGGATTAGAAGCCGACCCCATGACAACTTGGGAATATGGCTATAAAGGCATTAGTAAGGGCTAATTCGAGCTTAATACAACCGAAGAACATCGACATGAAAAAGTATCAACTCACTTCTTTCCCTTGATCATCTTCTCTAGCGCCGCGCAGTGCTGCTTCTGCAGAGCCATCTTCTCTTTGACATGCCGTTTGCGCATCGCCTCCAACTCTTTCTGCTGCTTCCTTCCTGTCTTCAGGAAGCCCTTCTCCTGCCTCAAGGATTCCACCGTGATCGGTTCGAATACCAGGGGCGGTTCTGTAGAATAGTACTTAATCTTGAATTTCATTTTGAAAGATATATGTAAATGTAAACAGGTAATAGGGCGTTTTGAGACCTGATTGAAGTAAATATATATGAAAATTGTGGCGTTTGGTTTGTTTGTAGAAAAAAAAACATTATAATACAATGTTACTAAAATAGATGGTTCGTTCCGGGTTTTACTATATGTATAGAGTAAATATAAATAGTTAATATATTATTTACAATTAATTTCAGATATAACTAATTTTTAAGAACAGCGACATCTAGTTATTAGTTAAGCAGAAATAATATGCTATTACATACATCTCATAAAAAAATTACAAAACACGGGAACAGTTAAAATTTCAAGGATTATATAATTTGATTATGCTCTAATGTTTTTCATTGATGACAATTAACGATATGTTAACACAGTAGACTGTAACGAAAGGTATTTTTTATTTTAATACGAAAAAGCAAAATAATAATAATTACAGTTAATTCGGAGATAATTAAAAAATATACAATTAAATTGATTTATAGCAATATTTGTAATATGATTTAATATTTCACACATCATTCTCAAGTTTCCGTAGTGTAGCGGTTATCACGTGTGCTTCACACGCACAAGGTCCCCGGTTCGATCCCGGGCGGAAACAGTTATTCTTTTGACTAGTTATATTTTTGTTTATTTATAAAGTTTATCATTCGAAGCGTAAACGTTTCGTGTTTGTATTGTGTACTTTACCATATTTTTATACTGATATAAAGTTACAGTTATTTTTTAATAACGATTGTCATAAATTATCTTTTAAAACACTTTTAAACACCACAATCTTGCCTATTAAAGAATACTTTATCACCAATATTACAAAACACAGAAAAAGTTTGAACCTTTTAACGATTTCCTAGTGATTTCCAGCAGCCGCGGCACAAACATATAACTGTACATGAATTTGTTTACATCCATTTGATTAACTAATATTATTTTCACTAATCAACAAGATAAATTATAAAGTTTAATAAGAGACATTCGAATGCGTGTGCTGAGGTACCCGACGCAGAGCGACTACACGCAAAGTTTACGCGGGAAAGAAACCTAAATTTAGAGCGGTGTACGTTATGAGCGGGTAGCGGAAGTTTCTGGACCATACATTAAATTAATCGATATTTTTCAATAAATAAATTTTTTATTTTTGTAAGTTATTCAAGAATAAAGCTGTGTGATAATTTAATATTTATTGCCATTTATTTGTCTCTGTTTCGTCGCCCCCACCGAATAATCGAAATTTTAAACGAAAGTTTTTGCTTTTATGTCAAATCTGCATCTACGGGGCCTATTACACCTTGTGGATTTTTATCACGTATATATAAATACGGAGATATTTTTTTATCGGATAACTTTTTTTATTTTAAGCAACAATTTTTTTTAACACAAAAAATACTTTATTACACAAAAAGGTTAAAAAAATAGACACGTTTGGAATAGTAAATTAAAAAAAAAACCTATATTATGGTATATAAACGATCTCAGTATCTTTAATAAATAAAACGTTATAAACGAAAAACTTGATTTGATTTGATAGTACAATTGACTGGATGTATGTATGTGTAAATAATATTTAAATAGTTTTTGAAGTTACACTTCTTTAGCGCGTTAATGAAAAAGATTCGAGTAATTTTTTCATTTTTGTTTGAATCATTAACTTTATTTAAGCAGATGATGCGTTATAATAAAACTTTTAATAAAATAAATACCTTTTTTTCCTATTGTCAGTGCCGTTACTTCTAAACCTTTAGAATAAGGCGAAATTTAAAATAAATATTTTTATTTGGTTACGCTAAAGACGAATGACTTTTAATGCGTGTACACAATTACGCATTCACTTTTTACGTTTTTTTTATTATACATAATTTTTTTACATATATACACAAATAACTAACTACTTGTTACCAAGAATTGTTTAAATAAAACGATATTTATTTAAATTGTTGCAGATAATAGGGTCTTCACACAGCATAAATTAAAAAAAAATCATATCTCGTTATTTTCAGACGGTATTAAGCGGAAATCCGCACGTCAATGGAGAAACATCTCGACGCCACTAGGGATTGACGTCAACCGCCTACGTGGTCACTCGTTGTGTGAACTCCCGAAATAAATTACTTGTTCAAAATAAAGGAAATGCGAAAAAAATTGATGAACACAACAGTGGTAAATATACGTAAAGTGTACGTGCGGTGTAGTTATTTTTGTTTGATTTAATACAGCTGTCACCCGCGCCTTCGTCCGCGTGGAATGGGGGAAATATCCGCGGGGTGTATTAAAATATTACGTATAATATAATACGAATAAGTTTTTAGTATTGTATGTGAATATCATTAGGTACAAAAGTTGTATATTTTATTTCATCCCTATTTCAACCCTTTCAACGCCTTTTATAGCAATAATAATAAGCCTATCTCCCTTCTCGAAGTTTTGATAGCAAAGACAGACAGAGGACAGACCGATAGTCAAAAAGACAGAGTTACTTTCGCATTTAGAATATTAGTTGCGATATAACATTTGATACAATAGCAAAATCTCGCAACACAAAAAATAATCTTCTTATCTGCTCAAATGCGTATTATACAACGCAATGTAAATTTAGTACAAAAATGTCTTTATTCGCGGGGTGATATAAAAAAGGTATTTATTTGAAGTAGTCTAAGTTACTCTCAGTAACATCAAATATCTGTTAGTAAAAGTGCAGTCAAAATCAGTTCAGCCAATTCCATAGATTAGCTAGAACAAACAGGCAGACAGTTGATTTCACAATGTACTTATTTAAAAATGGTTATTTTAATGTTACGGACCGTTTATAAATGTGTTATGCGTCCGTAGCCTAGTGGGTATGGGCGTGTGCTTCAGAAACCGGAGGTCGTGGGTTTGAATCCTGCCGGGACACAACAAATTTTCATAGTTGTTTCCGAATTGGTTAAGCAAATTTGGGCCGATCACCCGATAGTCTGAAAAGTAAGATGATTCATGCGTCGGATGGGCATGTAAAGAGTCAGTCCACCCACCAACCCGCATTGGACCAGCGTGGTGGGATACGGTCCACACCCCCTAATGGATAGGGGTGTATTAGGGGAGGCTTATGCCCAGCAGTGGACTAACACAGGCTGATGATGTATTGTAATGTAAATATGTGCTATGCATTTCTGCTTATGAATTGCACTACAGCCAGTCGGCCAGAAATACACGGTGCTGTCATGGAGCGAATATAAGCGACTTACGTAGTCAACGTATATTATTATATCGAAATCGGAAGAATGGAAAAGGCGCTTTGTATTTTTCTTGGAAATTTCTGAAATCATTTGATTACATTCTATAGATTTTAAAATTACATTTAAATATTGAAGAGAAGTGGTTTAGTACTTTAAAGCCTAAAATCTGAGCTTTTTTTCTAAGTTAACAAACCACAACGCACGCCTAATTTCTCTTGTGTTAATTTTAAATGTTTTTTTATAGTTTAAATGTAATGTAGACAAGTTTAAGTGCATCGTCTATTATATAGAAACGTGTTTAACCTTGCATAAAGTTGAAAATTATTTTATATTAATGAGTAGTTTTGTAAAAAGATTTTTATAAAGCAGTCTTTAAAATTCTTAATTAGATTGTTATCCATTTGACTTATTAGTTTATATTTCTCAACATATTTAATAAGATGGTTGTTTCGTATGGAAAGTTTTTCTCCAAATCGTAAGTAGGTGTTAGTTAAATGTAATAACATTATACAAGAGTGTGGTATGAATACTTCAATGGTTCCGATTGAGAATGAATGGTTGTTAGTATTGGCAACGATCGTGTTGCTAGTGCTAAAAACGGGCGACTACGTCATAAGATATCAACTAATATACCATTATAACTACATCGGATTAAATTCCGATCCATGTATATTGGTTCATAATTTAAAGTATTTTGTTAAATTCTTTTATAAGAGTTAATAAATATTATACTGTTCATATTATTATATAGTTTTTACAGATTATATAGATATTTTGTTGCTTTAAAGTTATTTAAAATTAAACCTGACGTTTAAAACTTATTCCAGGGTCTATGGTCACTATTCCGACTAATATATTTGGCGTCCATTATTTTTGATATCGAGCGTTGTTTATCGATTATATTTATAGTATTGTTATTATATTATTTATTAATGTTTTCTAAATCTTTATTTAACGCAGCTAAAGTGAATGCACAATTAACTGTGGGTTATTCAGTTTATTGAATTATATCAGTTAGTATAGAATAATAATGGAATAATTATTTTAGAGTGGCAAAATGTCAAAACTCCATTTTACAGGTATTTCCCTGCCTAAAAAAAAAGTAGTTTGGGGGGGGGGGGGGTTCCGGTGCGTAGGGTCGGTATTTATATAAGTATTAATTAATATGTATTAAAAAAGTATCATGTACTGCGACCATAATATGCAATCTGTGATATTTTCAGCGTACACCACAAAAATCAGTATGCTATAACTTTTTGGAGACCGACACTGTCAAAAACCAAACGGCTGAGGATATTATTATTATTATTAACCGTAAAAAAATGAAGGAGAAATGGAAAAATCTAGAAAAGAATAATTTTAAGAAGATTTATATTATTCTTAAATATCATACCGACCTTCTTTCTTCTCCTCTATGGTGACCTTCTTCTCGGGCGCGCTCTCCTCTATGCCCATGGCCTTCATGTTGTCAGTCCGCTCCTTGGCGGCCCCCATGAAGGCACGGGGGTCGGACAGCGCCGCCATGAAATCTTTATACAAATAATGTTATAGCAAGTTAATAAATAAATATTATTCAAATTCAAATATCATTATTTAATATGGGAGCGATACTCTTACTTATGGATCGTCAAAAATCTACTATCTTAATCCTTTATTAAGTTTTTTTTTATCATTAAGTAAGTAAGTAAATAAGTTACGAGTAGATTGAGGTATAAACCTTTAAGTTTCACTGGTTAAAATAAGGTCTAAATAATTAAATGAGAAATAAAATGATCATACAATTTTATTGTATGCCTACGCATATATATCATATACGCATATTTTAAAGTAGCGTTTAATTTTATTTAAGTTATTTTATTTATTATTCATTTTCATCTGAGTCTAATTTTTTTATTTCAAGTTACCAATAATTTTTATTTATAGAACGATTGTACTTTCCAATTTTAAATTAACTAATAAAATGGACTACAGTTTTTTTTAACCTTGGAACATTTTTTTCTAAAATTTCATTTAGTTACTATTCAATAAAATCGTTTATAAATTAATAAAGATATTTTTATATTTTAAATTTAATAATAAAACTGCTAATAATGCTATTGCCTTTTAAGCCAAAAATTTAAAAAAATCATTATATAAATAAGGCTTTCGGTGTCAAAACTTAGCAAGACATTTTCGATAACATATTCGGCTAAGAGGTAAACTTAAAAATAAAATAGAAAATAAAATAGTGACCTTCGAAGCCGTCGGGCACGTAGATCTTGAGCTCGATGTTGCAGAAGAGCATGGGCAGCGACATGGGGAAGTTGGCCTCCGTGCGCAGCGAGATGTGCCGGTAGCCGGCCTGCAGCCCGTCCAGCGGCAGGATGCGCTGCCCCAGCAGCTTGCCGCTCTCGTCGTACACGCCGAAGCGCAGCACCGCCAGGTCGGGCAGCACCACCTTCCTGAACAGGAAGGGCTCCTCGTTGTACACGGGGTTCAGCCCGTTGGCCGGCACCATGCGCGTCCTGAACTCCTTCCTGATGGTATCCGATGGTAGACCGTACATATCCACCTCCACGTACGTGCCGACCTTTTTGTCCGACAAGAACTGACCGGCGATCACCTGCGAATGGTATTTATAGCGTGAGACAATTAAAGGTAATGAGAAAGAGCTGGAATATAGAGCCAAATAAAACGCGCCGAAAAATAATGGCCTCTGAAGAGAGCCAGATCAAAGCATTGAAAAGGATCTAGACGATGACGCCATTGACTTCTCGAATGAGTCCGATGGAATAATACTAAAATCCTAGAACTTCAGAAGACTATATGCTTTGGAATATTCTAGACCCGGACAGAGGAATGACGCAGATCAGAGTAGGCGGCAATGATGCTATTGATTTGAGCATTGGAAAATTTAGATAAAATGTTTTGGAACTGGGCTACAGTGACGCTATTGAAGCCTAGATCAAAATACTGGAATATTCTGAATTAGATGATTTTGTTGGACGAGATGGGTCTGATGGGATAATAATAATCTTTAGACGTGGATGGATTATTGCGGGACGATGACTCTAGTGACCTTGAGAAAGAATCCTTAAAACATTGGAACATTCTAGAGTTTGATAGAGCACTGGGCGGAGACGACGACTTTGATGTTAAGGTAGGTAGATAAGAAATCCTTAGAATATCATATATAGACTCAGAGAAGAATGAATTATAGCATTCCAGACCTGAAGCACTGATCACATCACACATACATCACATCTGAGTCTGCTCGAACAATAGGTATGCTCTAAGGCTAAGTAAATTTGCATTGGAACATTTCAGATCTGGACAGACGATTGCGCGGCGTTGACGTCAATGCCCTTTGAGAAAGAGTTATATGAAGCAGTAAGAAAGACCTGGACCTAGGGAATACATTGAAATGATAAAGAACACTGAGCGGCATTAACCATTGATTTTGAGATAGAGTTTGATGGAGAGATAAAAAGGAAAGCGATAAATAGAACTAGAGCATAAAAGAAGCATTGGAATATTACAGATCTACTCGTAGCACTATAAAAGAACAACGCCCGTACCCTTAGAAAAGCCTGATGGGGCAATAGAGATGTCCTAAACCTACAGAGACAAAACAACTACCACAATTCAGACCTGCACAGAGCACTGAAGATGACTATCAATTTTGACCTCAACCTACTGAAGCAATTAGAAATTTCTAAACCTGATAATTCCAGACCTAGACAGTGTACTACGCGGAGATGACGCCAATGCCCTTTAAAAAAGTCTAGTGTAGCAATAGGTGTGATCTAGACCTAGATAAGTTTCAGACCGGCACAGACCACTGAGCGGATATGAACATTGATCTTGACCTAAATTTAATTGAGCAATAAGATTGTCGTAGACCTAAACATTTCAGACCTAGACATTGCACTGCGCGGTGATGACGGCAATGCCCTTCATAAAGGAGTCTATATGCCCTAGACCTAGACAAGTTTCAAACATACACAAAGCACTAACGATGACCATCAATTTTGATCTTAACTTAATGAAGCAATCGGAGTGTTCTAGAAGTGAACATTCCTGATCTAGACTGAGCGTCGATGCCCTTCAAAAGAGCCTACATGCCCTATACCTAGACCAGTTCCAGACTTGCGCGAGCACGACGATGAACATCGACCTCGACCTTAGCCTAACGGAGCAACGGGCGTGACCCGACCTGCACGGAGCACTGGGCGGCGATGACCCCGTCGACGGGCGCGTCGGCAAAGGGGTCGAAGCTGCGGTCGGCGCGGCGCATGAAGTCGGGCTTGAGCAGGTAGCCGCAGTTGCCGTTGTACTCGAACTTGCCCTGGTTCAGCTGCATGGGCAGGTCCGACGTCTGGAAGTTCAGCGACACCATCTGGCAGCCCGCGTTCCAGAACACCTGCGGGCACACGGCATCGTGGTCGGTTCATCCCATATCGAGTCTAATTCAACACATCCCGAATAGTTGGAAAGTTTCCGAATAATTGGTTAAGTCACTAAATAATTTGAAAAAAAATCGATTATATTTTCAAATCATTTATTTTTTAGAATAAATCATGCAATTTTGAATAATTCAAAATTGGAACTATTATATTCGAATTTCGAATCCAATATCAATATGATATTCGATTCGGACTAATAACTTTTATGAATTGGTGTCTTTTTACACGTTCTCGTTCACAGCAGCTAGACCAAATATCAAATCGTTTACTAATAAAAATGTTTAATAATATTAGATCCTATTATTGACTTCACGTAGCATGGTAATTTTATACGACTCTTCTGCGATTAGCTTCCCTTGACGAATTACTGTTTGAAATAATCTTGCTCGGTAATTTCAGTATTACATTAACATATATTGTTATTCTGACAAATATAACATTAATATTTTATATAAAAACGTCTTCAATTTATTAATAAATATACCTGAGGCATGTAGTTGGATGAGTCGGCCCTAGTTCCCTTGGGATAGATGCGGGACATCTGCCTCTTGTTGTAGTTCACGAAGTCGATGGCCTGAGATTTCAGGTAGTTCATGCCGGTGGTCTCCGCGAACGAGGACATGTTGTGGTATATGTTTTTCTCTGTGAAGAAATTATTTATCATTTTTCAGATATGGATTGGATAAGAAATAGATTGTACTCAAATCTAAATATCTGAACCAAATCATGGCATAAAGGTTTAAGACACCATTACTTTCGGAAATCTTAAGAAATATATTTCACAGCATGTTTAAATTGTCGTCATATATAGACTACTTTTAGGGTGATTCAAAGTAGAAAATTATTAACTGTTTTAGTGTTGAATAGCTCATCATTGATTCTTTTTAGTGCGGTGAAGTGAAAGCACTTGTGCATTCCGGCTTCTGGTTTGAAGGGCACCGTGGCCAGTGCAATTATAGGGTAAAGGGGACATGCCCGTGTCTCAGGACGGTTATAACTTGTCGTATGTTTCAATTAGTATAGATAGGGCGTATCACCAACATCTTGCTCGTCACTTCTTTAAATTAAAAAAAGTGTACATTTTTTTAATCTGTTATTTTTTTAAACTTACTAACTCAAGGCTAGGCTAGGTTTATGTTTTTACGCTGACTCTTAAGCATTTAAGTGTACAGCCTAAGTAATAGTGGGTTCGAATCCTGCGGGGACTCAACAAATTTTTATTGTTGTTTTCTAGTTGGTTAGGGCAGTTTGGGCTGATCACCCAATTGTCTGAAAAGTAAGATGATGCATGCGTCGGATGGGCAAGTAAAAAGTCGGTTCTATGCCTTACTCTCACTGGTCGTGTCGGGTATCCGTCCCATCGGGCTTTGAGAGCATAAAGGAATAGAGAGTGCGCCTGTGTTTGCGCGTACACTTGTGCATTATAATACCTCCTGCGTAGTTGGCTGATCTGTATATAGATCGGCCGCCGTAGTCGTATCGACTGGAGAACATTATTATTAGTATGGAGATTGGCTCACTCTCCGCCTCCTCGAAGCCCTGAAACTTGATGGGCTGCGCGTAGTTCACCATGGAGGAGAGCCAAGGGTGCACGTTGGTCGTGGAGCCCGTGTACGCCACGGGCGGGGGCGCCCCGTCCTCCGTGGCCGCCGCCTCCGCCACCACCTCCTCCGGCTATTAAACGAACATCATTATCACTATCATCATCATCATCAGGACCACCACTATTATCATCATCAGCACCATCATAATTATCATAACCATCGTTTATTTAGTGGAAAGTGATACCTCCCTTTCCCGTAATAAAAGCAGCGTAACACTCCATATAGAAATATAACGTAACGCTCCATATCCACTCCACAGCGAACTGTTAATTACGTTGTGTAATTACGCTGGCAACGGTGCCTTTCAAATCGGAAAACAGTAGTGTTTACACACTACTGACATGCGGCAGAATTACGCATCGCGGAGGGACAAACATACCTTATACCAAAAGACCTACCTCCTCTAAAGTTATTGTTATCAATACATTATCATCTCTAGCCTTTGAAGGTCCACCGCTGGACATAGGACTATTCCAATGAACACTAAGAAGGCCGACGTTACTTTGTATCGGCCAATTCTTCACAAATATCTAGATTAATATCAGCAATCTTTGGAGGCGAAGAGACTTAATTGACTGACGAGATAATTGGTGAAGAAGTGCTCTTTTTAACACTCTGTTTTTATGGCGTACACGGTACATATTAGAAAATATTATGTATTATACGAGAGACTATGACTAAGGACTCATGTACTAAGGCGAGGGGCTTTAAGGTTTCTAAGCAGTACGGCCATAAAAAAAAGGTTATTTTATATAAAATAAGTTTTAGGGTTAATAGTTATGACAAAACTTTCATGTCGAAACTTTGAAATCAGTTGTAAAGTTGGATCTTTAAATCGGCTTAAAGGGACCTAAACCGAACAAAGGATTTGTCAATTTACCAACGCTGTTGACGAATACACAATATCTTACTTAGCTTGGTTACACTAATATTTTCAAATATTCTACATTCAGGGTCACCTTCTTCTCCGGTATAACGACGGCAGACGCGTCCTCCTTCACCTCGTCCTCTATCACGAACTGGCCCTGGCGGAACAGCTCCAATTCCTGCTTCTCCACTTCTGGCTTCAGACGCTTGTTCTTTATCATGATCTTGCGTTTTAGTAACGAAGGCGGCGGTAAAGGCGCTCCCGGTTCCAACTGACGAATGACAAGTAACAATTCAGAATCTTTTTGAATAGGATACCATATCGTTGATATTTTATATTAAGGATTTATGGATTTTATCGTGTTTAATTCCATTACAGTTATTTTCGCTAAAGAATATTTAAAAACTTTGGTGTCCCGTTTTAAAATATGTAAAGTAATATTGATACAGGACAGTCTACCACGTGAACCTGGGAAGAGGTATGAAAAGTTTTTTATAAGTTTATAATAGTATAATTAAGTGTAATTAAATACGATTAAAGCCGTAAAGGTCTATTAATTAATGTAAATAGTATTCGCGTAACAATAGAGAGTATTTACGTTTAAAGTCTGTTTTATTAAAGTTAATTTATAGATAGACGTGCATATGCGTACCCGAGACGGACTACGGAAGGGCACCCGCCCCTTCTGCGAATCAAAACATCGGATCTTTTTCAAAATATCAAATTTATTTACAAAATTTTTGTTAAGCAATTTAATTTTTATAAGAACTTCAGTTCGACCTCTAATACAAGGAATGAGATCAAGAGGAAGATATCCCATGCGTTGGACAGATCAGATCCGCAACAGTTAGGAACGGGAGTCTATAGGGCATTAGACACTGCCCGGGACCAAAATAAGTGGAGTGCAATCATCCACCGGACAACTCATGGAGGTCACGACCCACAGCAATGAGGAACAGCATCGACACAAGGAGGAGGAATTCGACCTCACTCAAATTCAATTTTTTTTTATTTTGACTGTATCGTTTGAATCGTATTGACGAAGTTAATTAATTTCTCCAAAATGTTCATAGTACTATTTTTCTCATGTTTTATTTGATTACAATACTATCGACTATAATCTATATTAGGCTATTTTATTATCTCCTTATGGAATCTTGCTAAGCGAGTTTCGTTAAGTTTTATTTGACTATCCTTTTTGACCGATTTCCCAAAAGGAGGTCTACAACTCGGAGCGTATGTTTTTTGTTTTTCATATATGTTAGCTCGTTGCTCTGCTCGTAGAGCTTCGATTTTGTTCATTATTTTTTAAAATGAATAGGTAAAAACTATTTTATAGTCCCAATTTTTGAGAGTTTAATAAATATTTGAGAAATGCATTGAAATATATATAACTGCACAAAATGCAGTGGTGGAAATCGTGGGGTAAATCTGCAGAGATCGTTTTGACCGGCTTATATTGCGAAAATTGGTTATATACTGTTTTAAGCCTGTCAGATTATTTTGATAAATTTTACTTATTAATAGAATTTATAACGATATTATAAGTTATTAACAATCAGCACGAATATTTTAAAAAGACGTTTTGTGCATGGATCACATTAATTTGTATTTCAGACCCAACCAATCTGGTGAATAATTTTTACATCCTTAACCAATTGAAGATTATAAAGGTAAAAAAAGTCCTAAAAAAAATTTAATTTTCTGTTAGATTAATAAGCGTGTAAAAATCAGTCCTGGTTTCCAAACCAGTAGATAAGCATATCTGTCCTGGTTGTCAACACCAGTCGACAAACTATCCACCGAGTTCTTAACCTTTCGGTTTTGTGTCTAATTCCAGTCGGTCTAAGCCAGAACAATTTCAGGTTAATACAAGCAAATAACAAGCCATCCCCATAACTTGGGAACAGACAAGAAAAAGAAGATGTAATCCTTTCACACCTACCTTCATCACTTGTCTACTCACCGGGTGTTCAGGCAGCGGCTCCTTCAGCAGCAGATCCCCCAAGATCTCATCGCAGTATTTGGCCAGCTTGTACTGCTGCGCCTTACAGCAGTGGTTCTCGAAGGAGAGGATGACGGGACAGTCTGACGTCACGAAGGCGGTGTCCCGCAGCGCGTAGATGACGTCACGGAACAGGATGTCGGTGCACATCGCCATGCCGTGCGTGATGATGGGCTCCTCGTCCTCGCCTTTGCCGTCCCAGCAGTCCAGCTCTACGCACCTGGATGCAGAGCATATAGGGTCTCTAATAAGATGTAATAACAGCCTCCGTAGCCTAGTGGTATGGGCGTGTGCTTTAGAAACCGGAGGTCGTGGGTTCGAAACCGGCGGGGACTCAACAAATTTTCATTATTGTTTCTTAGTTGGTTAAGGCAACTTGGGCCGAACACCCAACTATCTGAAAAGTAAGATGATCCATGCGTTGGATGGGCATGTAAAAAGTCAGTCCATCAACCAACTCGCATTGGACCAGCGTGGTGGGATGCGGTCCAAAACCCCCTAATGGTTAGGGGTATATTAGGGTAGGACTATGTCCAGCAGTGGACTTTCACAGGCTGATGTAATAAAATATATAGTCTTTGCAATGGGTTGAAATCATGTCATAACTTTTGGGCCGTCGATCACTACGAAGGTTTATAATTAACGTATCCAAAGCTTTTTTGTCATTTTCTAAATACACTTTGTACCTTCCTTACAGCAGTTTCTTAAATATAATAAATATTCATTTCGTTAATATCTCTGTTTCTTATTTTGATTTATTTATAAAACTTTTGTTGTAAAATTTCGATTTGTTGGATCTTAATGCAATGCCTTAAGAATGTAGTAAAACACGCCCTGATTCGTTTCTTTTGTCTTTATCCTATTTACACAACAATACTTAGTAATGCTATTGTCAAAGTTCTAAGTAATTTAAACATTTGGGAGATATTAAAGTATACCTTATAACATTCTTTCACGTTTTGAAATATAACAAAACCTACACAAAGCTGTTGAGTACCCGCTGGATTCGAACCCAAAACCGCCATATTCCTTCGAAGTAGTAGACTCACCTGCATCCAGCTAGCAAAACCTGTCGGTACATCTCAACGGAGCTCTTCCCTCCAAACTGACGTCCAGAGAGATACGTGTTGTGTGAAGAGTTGATGTAGTAATGGGCCAGAGGCTGGTCCATGTCCATATAATTGTCCAGTCGGTCCAGGAACACGGGCGCGTTCTCATCCGACATCAGGTAACGGATAAGGCCGTCTTTGGTTAGACACTCTGAAATGTGTACGGTTGCGATTGGTCATATCTATATATATATAAAAGAGATTTCCATCTATATATTAACTCATCACGGTAACTCTAGAACCATAAGGCGTAGCGACTTGCGACAAATTTGGTAGGAATATTCCTTTCGTCGAGTAGAGGTCAGCTAATAACGGATTTTATGAAATTCCACCCACAAGGGGGGTTAGGGGGTTGCTAGTATAGTATAAAAGGAGTCACATTCGCTGTCCGTCGGTCGCGATGCATGCTTAAATCTTTAAAACTACGCAGTGGATTGTGATAATGCATAACATAAATAATAATTTCATAAATTTGGAGGTTTCTGATGTGCTGTCTTAAATAAAGACATTTTTGTTACATTCCAAACGCTGGCTGAGACCCACAAGATATATCAAAATAATATACTAAAGTATTGTACACTTACAAAGGTCTACAAAAGTTCGCGATACTATACGTATTACCTATGGATAATCCACGATGATCAATTTTTTTTGACCAACTTATACTTTGTAAGAAATGCGGCATTAATTGTACCCAATTATGCTAGCTCGAACACATTGACCACTCATCGAAATCAAAGATTGAAAAGACCAATATGGCCCTTTACAGCATGTAATTTAATTGAATATTTCCGCAGATATTACAGATATCAGCATTGCACCCGCGCGAAGCCGGGGCGGGTCGCTAGTATGAAGGTAAACAAGTCTGAGGTTCTACTGCGCACTTTTTAATTTTGCTGTTGTTTTTCTATTAAGATGCAAAACGTCTTCATAATTTATACAGTACTAAATGTTTCTAAATAATTAGTATTACCTCGGTTATAACTTCAATTTTGCTATCAATGAATTGGCCTTCAGACTTATTAAAATTCGGAGGAGTCCAATAATAATTACGATTCTGTACACTATTTCGAAAAAAATAAGAATTTCAGATATTTTAAGGACATGTTTACTGTTTTCGTTTAGATGAGAATGTTGAGGACTAAGGGCATACAAAAGCACCTGCAGTCCTGAGTTATGTTAAAGAGACAATACTTGTATTGCATACCTATTAATAACTTAAAACTTTATACAGTACAATATAATAAGTTACGACCTAGAAAAGCGTAGTGTACATATATTACTATTTGCCGTATAAATCAGCACCATTTTCAGAGTTTACTCGAATTATTCTGACAACAGTACATGTGTGTAATGTTATATGACGATTTGAAGCACTTACTTGCATTTTTGGCCTCCTCGTTCTGCTCGTAGTCCGTGATGATCTCAATAGCTCTCTTGTCATCGTAAAGCGGATACAAGATTTCGTTGAGGCGCGGATCTCGCTGCTTCTCGTTCAGAAAATTGACAAACTGGTCGAGATTGATGCGATCCGACTTGCCCTGGGTACTGTATTAGATGCGTGGTAAGAAAGAAAGTTAAAGTTATATTAAATCCACTTTTTAAGAATTTTTTCGTTATTTTTTTATTTACTTCTGACATTTCGGCCTATTTCCAGGGTGCGTGATAACGGGTAAACTAACATTTGATATGACTATGGAGTCCGTAAAAGGATTGATTTAATGCGCATAGTAATCGCGTAAATAAAATAAATAATTAAATTGAACTTATACTTTACTTAGGCGTCGTACGGACAATGATATTTAGAGATGTAGAAATATGTAACTTATACTAATACATCCAACTTCATCGTGAATCGCACCTTAGCTACAATTTCAATTATAATATATTATTCGCTCGTGTTCACTAAATATATAAACGGATATTTTAAAAATAAAATATAGTAAACTAACAGTTGTTATTGGCCTTATCACATACATTAACGTTATCCGCGAACGGTTTAAAGCCTCTTCGTTACCAACAAAAAATATAATATTCAGTAACGTAACAGTTTTTTATTGCCTACGCAGGCAGACGAGCAGTCGAGCCGCCGGATGGAAAGTGGTCACCGACACCCATAGACGTTGGTAATACTGGTATCACCAACGCGCTGCCTACCGTGAGACATAGGATGTTAAGTCTCATATACCCAGTAAATACGCTGACTACGGTGCCCTTCAAACCGGAACACAGTTGTGTTTTCAAACTACTGCTTTGCGGTAAGAATGGGCACCGCGGTGGTACCCACCCAGACGGTCCCCTGTAAAAAGGGGACTTACCACCGGTAAAAATTAACAGTAATTAACACTAAGCATATTGAAGTAAGTGAGATATGTGTATTCCAAACACTTACATAGATCGGAACAGCTCCTCGATATCGTTCCTTGGACAGATCTTGTGGTACAGAGCGTAGAACTTGTCGAACGTGAACGCTTCCTTCTCCATCGCTTCATTCTTGCCTGAAGGTAGACCCAGCTCGGAGAGGCACTGGTAGACCAATTTCTCGGTCTTGCCTGAAGCGAATGTTCGCGCGACCACTTTGACAGGAACCTTGCCTCGGGGGTCCGTGAGGAAACAGAGGCGCATCCAACTGGGAATTTAACTTGTTGTTATGGCAACATGGTTCGGTGATCGAAGATGAATGACATAAAATGAATAATCTGAAAGATATTGTACAGAATAGATTTTATTGGTAATCTAATATTTATATCATAAATAAATTACCTTAGACATAGGGGCCTACGTGAAAACACATTTAAATAATTCTTTTGCAATGTTTCGTAGCAAAAATGTTGCATTACATTGTGGTTAACCGATTTTATTTACGGTAGAGAAAGTAAAATAAAACAAGTTAGTAACATAGAATCGAACTAAAAAACTAATGTTAGAATAAGTTTTAGTGCAAAATGTGATAGTAATGTTATTTTACACGTGCATATTTAAATATTACCACAGCGTGCAAAAAACAAGATACACATTAGGAAAAACGTACATTAAGTTAATCGCATCGTCTGCCAATGTGCCCAAACAGAATGTCAATAACCCTATTTATATATCAATCAGAAAAATGACATTTTTTTTTAATTTTCGAAGAATTAGATAATTACTTAGAAGCCTACTGTTAATATTTTAAAAAACAATAAATGCTTGTCTTAGATAAATGTACATTTCGGATAGTGCCATTTTTCTATTTGACCGACGATATTTATTCTTAAGCCGCATGATCGAAACAAAAACTACAATCCGGTTCAAATCTACAAAAAAAAGTGCACTACTGGGTTGCCACACTGAAATTACTTTTCATTTTCACAAATTCACAGGCTTAACGAAAACATTACACATCAATATAATACACCTTTAGTTTAAGCTTTTATTCATAGCTTCGATGTTTATGATGAGTTGAATATAAGCCCGAGAATTAGAAATTAAGTCTGAGTAAAAGGTAACATAGACGCAGTTATTAAAAGTTATACTCGTACTATTACAACGATGTCGTTCAAGTGGTAATTAAATTGAAAGTCCATGTAATTTCTATCGTCACAATATACATTAACAGAACTGATAGTTCAATTACTGCGTGTTGTGATAATTAAATAGAAAAAACAAGGCTTCTATGTATATTTTATAGAGTCTTATCGAAAAAGTTGACGTTAGCGAAATCTATAAAGAAACGCCATTAGGCCAAAGAGCTGAACTGATAATTAAATAACTACATATTAATAAAAACATATTTAAGATACAACTTATAACTTTTAATGAGGTTCGCTAGCGAAATCGAGATAATATTTTTTATATGACAAATTGACTAAAGATATTTGTAAGGAGAGAAATATTTTAGAACGAGTAACGATAACTTTCTCTTGAATTTTAATTCGTGTATTTATAGCAAAAATATTAAGAAGAACAACAAAGAAATACGCACATATAACATCAATGATTACCAAATATTCTACTAAAAGTTTCGTTTACGAACAACATTGTATCCAAACAGAAATATTTGTACTTTTATAGCCCTTAGGCTACTAATAAAGGTTCATCCAAAGGACTCTCCAGATAAAGATGAAAAAGATGTTTTTTCCCCTACTCCACGACTTGTTTACTTTGCAATTTATTTATAAACGAATCTTCGTCCGAAGCGAAAAGGGTCATCCACCCAGACGCCGTTGTTCAAACGAAATTAGTCTTTGGCCGGCGCCAGGACCTCTTAATGTAATAGACGAGTTCCTTTTGAGACCACAAAGGACTGAGCAAATGAAAGGAAAAATCTCTCCTTGCTTACCTTACTGCTAAATAAGGAGATCAAGAGGTGTAATGAGGGAATTTGGTGTTTTAATGGCTTATTTTTCTTACAAGTATATGTTAAACAAAAGCATCCGTTGTGCTTTAAAACAATAAAAAAATATAATTAAATAACAATTAAAAAGCGTCATATATAGGCAAAGATTGTTTCAATATAATCGTTTTAGTTAAAAATGTAGCAGATAATCAATTCCAAGCAAATGTACATTTTTTTAATATCACTTCCAATTCGTCTATGCGTCTACAGTCAGCACAAAAAGTAGTACAACAAATTAAATACAGTTATGTAGGTACATGTATTTTACTTTATACCTTAATAAAAGGTAAAAGAATCTGTAATTTAGTCGAATTGATAGACTAAGTCCTACCAAACGCCACGGGCTGAAACTAGTTATCAATAACAACTTTCTTGTTTCCAATACCCCTGAAAAGAAATCATGATCCGCTCCATCGAGATCGCTCTCCACTGACCTATGCTATGTTGATGAGCTGTTTAAGTGTGTCAAGTACGCCCAAGACTTATCTTCGAGAAGTCGCTTTCGAATATTAATAGGGTGGAAAATAAATCCCAGGCCGTCTTCATTACATGAATAATGGAAGCGTAGCGAAATGTTGCCGACAAAATATAAATAAACGCGAGAAGAAAATGAAAGCCTAGGCGAGCATAATAAATGACAACAAATTAACGCGCAGATTATTTAATATTTGTGCTAATAAATGAGAAATGAAAGCATTAAAAGTTTCTTATTAACATAATGCTGTTTTTAGTAAGCTAAAAAGATATGAGGTCTATAGTAATGTTTTTTAAATGTATTGTATTAATTTATCATCATCGTCAGCCTGTGCTAGTCCCTTTTGCACGCCTTCTCCATTAGGGGGTTTTGGACCGTATCCCACCACGCTGGTCCAATGCGGGTTGGTGGGGGGACCGATTTTTACATGCCCATCCGACGCATGGATCATCTTATTTTTCAGACAATTGGGTGATCGGCCCAAATTGCACTAACCAACTCAGAAACATCATTGAGAAATTGTTGTGTCCCCGCAGGATTCGAACCCTAGCACTAGGCTACGGAGGCAGTTTTGTACTGTAATTTTTAATTAGCTGTTCCCTTTACATGTGTATACTTTACTCAGTATATTGTTAAGTGTGAAGGCTGTAAAATAAATAAGCTAGACAATATTATTTAGCACTTAAACATGTGACGAGCGGCGTTGCTGCTTATTTTACACTGCACTTTATGAACACACGAAACGAGATTTTACAGACTTTTTCTGCTTGTTTTTGATCTTGAAATTTTCATAGAATATCGAGTCACAGTATTATTTTATAAACAAATGCAAATAAAGCACCGTTAAGATAAACCTACGAATTATGGAATATTTTCCAAAAAAATAGTGCGGAACCCGTCGCGGCTGAGTCGGTTCGCACTTGGCCGTTTTTCATTTTAATTTTATCTACAATACACGTATTCTTGACCGATTGATGGCCGAGGCGAGTGATCTTATGAAAGCGTAATTTTCTCAGCGAACTACATCGAAAGATTGATTGAAAAGAGATTGCCAACAGAAACCCCGATCGAAATTCTGCTCAGTGCTTTCGTGTTCGGAGATGCTTTTAAGCTAACGAAGAAAGCCACTCTGCTACGTCAGAGTTTGTTGATTGAATTAGGTTTAATATGTATATAAACTAATGCCTCCGTAGTCTAGTGGTATAGGCGTGTGCTTTAGAAACCGGAGGTCGTGGGTTCGAATCCTTCGGGAACTCAACAAACTTTCATTGTTGTTTCCTAGTTGGTTACGGCAATTTGGGCCGATCACCCAATTGTCTGAAAAGTAAGATGATCCATGCGTCGGATGGGCATGTAAAAAGTCGGTCCACCCGCCAACCCGCATTGGACCAGCGTGGTGGGATACGATCCAAAACCCCCTAATGGATAGGGGTTTATTAGGGGAGGCCTATGTCCAGCAGTGGACTATCACAGGCTGATGATAATGATGATGATGATGATATACTAACGAAAAAATTATTTTCACGACCCGTTTGACGCAGTGGTTAGAGACGCTGACTCTTGTGCCAAAGGGTGTGGGATTCCCACCACGGGAAATATATAGTGTAATGAATACGGTGTTTTTCTGGTGTCCGGGTGTTTGTATTTATTTACAAAACAAAATGTAAGTCTATGTATTTATCAGTCAACAAGTGTCCATAGTACAAGCGTTGCTTATTAGATGATGTTGTGTTATTTGTCAGGGAAATATTATTTAAATAAAAACACTTATATTTTAATAACTGCCTTTGTAGCCTAGTGGTAGGCGTGTGATTTAGAAGCCGAAGGTCGTGGATTCGAATCCTGCGGGGATTCAACAAATTTTCTTTGTTGTTTCCTAGTTAGAGCAATTTGGGCCGATCACTCAACTGTCTGAAAAGTAATATGATTCATGTCGGATGTGCATGTAAAAAGTAGGTCCACCCACCAACCCGCATTGGACTTGCGTTGTGGCAAACGTTCCACAAACCCCCTAATGGAGAAGGCGTGCAATAGTGCAGGCCTATGTCCAGCAGTGGACTAGCACAGGCTGATAATGATGAAATTTAACGTTGCTAATATATAAACAGAGTTTAGATGCAATACCTTAGAAAATAATGTAATGAAAATATTCCTGTATGACCGCTGTCTATAGAGGTCAGACTGAGGCGGATAACCGGCCCTTATTTGCGCTGCTAATCTTTAAAAGCCAATGAAATTAGTAAAAGATATACTTCGTCTACAGGTAAAAGTAACTAACACAATATTAAGTTGGAGCAAAACATCTATTACCTTTAAAAGCGCAATTTATTGTCATCTACTTTACTGTTTAATGGAAACAAACGGCCGATTTAAGAGCGACTAGACTCACTGCGACAGTAAAATAAATTCAATGCCTTTAAAACCATTCAGAGGCAGAGCAGTAATCCAATTTCAGGCACAACAATGTAAAACAAAATATGTCTTACGATGTTTATACTACGGTGGTCCCTATTTAGTTTTTGTCCGAATTTTTCTTTCACTATAGTCCCAAATCGGATCTAGATTCCAAATTAGGTTTCATGCGATTTAATAACTCATAATTTTAATTTTAATCCGGCACCCCTCGATGACCAAACGTATACATTTAAATGACAGGCGAAAAAATCTCTTATTATCTCGGAAATTTTTTCGTCGTTACGTATGAGTAGATGAATTCGTAAAATTGACTTAAGCCAAAACTTTAACTCAGAAACAGTCAGAGTTAGCAAATAGTTATAAAAGACTTTTTGTAGAGCGAGAAATTTTCTCATCATCATCATCATCAGCCTGTGATAGTCTACTGCTGGACATAGGCCTCCCCTTATACACCCCTATCCATTAGAGGGTTCTGGACCGTATCCCACCACGCTGGTCCAATGAAAGTTGGTGGGTGGAACGACTTTTTACATGCCCATCCGACGCATGGATCATCTTACTTTTCGGACAATTGGGTGATCGGCCCAAATTGCCCTAACCAAAATTTTCTACAAGAACTATCATATTTTATCGACATGATTTTTCAAGGACGTAAAAATGTAATAATAGCTGTTTTCTCTTGTTAATCTCATGTAAAAATTTGGTTACCAGGGGGCCGGGGTAAAATTACAATTAAGTTTTTTAACTTGACATATTTTTTTTAATTGATTTAGAACCGATTAAGAGTTATCGTGAAAATAATTTCGGACAAACCCTGAACATGGATCTCCCCAATAAAACCCATCACTTTTAACATATGTATAAATATGGTGAAAGTGATGGTTTTTACACTTAATGCTAATTAAACATTGTTCTACTAAAACTACGAATAGTTAAGAAAACGTAAGGTAGATGCAAATATTTAAGGAAGAAAATAAATGTAATTTACAGTCTACATCTCTATTGTACCCAAGCGATTCATGTACCAAGTATTCTTAATACTTAAGTTCTACAAAACAATATTAAATTATTGGTAGAAGACCGATAATAATTCAAATAACAATGTACACAATTTTATCGTGATGTCATGTGTATTTAATCTTTATTTTGTACATAGGCGGACTTAATGCCGTAGGCATTTTCTACCACTTAACCTTAGGGTGATGCAGGAAATAGAAGTTGGGAGGTGCACTGATAAAATTAATTAAGAAAGTATGGACGGAAATTAAATACATATCTTTATTTCTACACATATACACATGTAAATACACGTTCCACGGTGTGTCCTGAGACAGGTGCTTTTTAAGTTTTTTCTTAAATATTGCTCTACTTACAGCCATCCTAATTTTGGGAGGTAGCGCGTTCCATAAAAGGATAGATTGAATAAAAAAAGAGGAATGCGTGATGTCAGAACGGTGAATTGGGATTTGAAGGAGACGGTTGTGTGTTGATCGAAGATTTTTGTTTCTGACATCACATAGGTATTGAAAATTTTTTAATCTATAAAGGGAACATAGTACGCCGGTGGCTTTTTGGACTACACCTGATATTTGAGTTTTCCAATTCAGTGTTCTATCGATTTGCAGACCCAGATTTTTCACACTGTTACTAATTGGTATAATATTTCCGTTACAGATTATAGGTGGAAGTGCACTAAAATTGACCTTGTCCATAGTTCGTACACTACCAACCACTATAGCTTGGCACTTGGATGGATTTACGATTAATCCGAATCTATCGCTCCAATTTTTAATTGACTCTAAATCATTGTTAATCGAGCCAATTACTTGTGGTAGCATTTGAATATTACCTTGAGCATACAACTGGAGGTCATCGGCATAAAGACGATACGCACATTGAAGATTGTAGGTAATGAGATTGAATCTAATCTTTATTATAGCTATTTACTTACGTGTATTACTTACACAAGGAAAGTGCGTTTACGTATAAAAAATAGTCCTTAAAACCTCCGTAACTGCCTCCGTAGCCTAGTGGTATAGGCGTGTGCTTTAGAATCCGGAGGTCGTGGGTTCGAATCCTGCGGGGACTCAACAAATTTTCATTGTTGTTTTCCTAGTTGGTTAGGGCAATTTGGGCCGATCACCCATTTGTCTGAAAAGTAAGATGATCCATGCGTCGGATGAGCATGTAAACAGTCGGTCCACCCACCAACCCGCATTGGACCAGCGTGGTGGGATACGGTCCAAAATACCCCCTAATTGATAGAGGCGTATTAGGGGAGGCCTATGTCCAGCAGTGGACTATCAAAGGCTGATGATGATGATGAGTCCTTAAAACAATGTATCCCTTAGTTTAGGCAATCTTTCTAGACTATTTGTTTATAATTTAAACGTAAAACAACACTTGAACCATATTACTAGATTAACCAAATCAGGATTAGGGCAGAACTAAGCACTTTCTCAGGTATTCCTTAAATCAGTTTAAGGACTAAGACTAAGAGAAAGTCTTGAAGTAAGTATAACATTTTCAAGCTGAAGAATGTACGTGTAAGTTCACAAGTGCTCACTTTTGTAATTCGGCACGAGCTCGACCGTAATTAGGTTCAAAGTTTGTTATTAACGTAGTCTTCTTCAGTGAAACTTTGTGATATAATGCCGAATAATGTTGTAAGCTTTTATACTAGCAATACATACAACAATACAAAATTGTCATCTCATTCTATCCTGTTATATTATATTCTATCATTTCTCAAACTAAGTTCAAATAAGTTGTTACTCGTGGGCCGCCAACATTATTAATCCCACGCTTAACTTTTTTTGACACTAACACAATCAATCGTTACTAAAATTATGAATGCAAAAGTAACTCTGTCTGTCTATCCTTCGTTACTAGCTAAACCATTGAACCGATTTCGATGAAAATTGGTAAAAACTAAGAATAGATTTCAAGAAAGGACGTAAGATGTTAATTAATAAAATATAATTGGTACGAATGGTTGAAATAGAGGACGAAAGTTTATATGAAAAAACGATAAAATTATATGTCTAGCAATGTTGTGGGTTCAAACTGTACGGGGATGAACTCGGGGTTGAAATGGCGATGAAAGTATATATGGAATTTCGTCATCGTCGAAGCAAATCCATAAATCATTGTGAATGGGAAAAGGCATAGTATATTTCAAAACACCTCGCGGACATTTATCCTATTCCACGCTGACAAAGTCGCGGGTTATAACTAGTTATACAATATAATAAAGAATATTTAGGGAAGAATAGATCACTTAATGTCTCTCTGATACATTAGTTTTGTTTACGTAAATTCTATAACATGAAGAAGAATGGGTATATTCAAGTTATTGGTTTTGTTGAAACATTTACTGCAGAAACACACCATTAGCAATATTTAAACTCATATAGCACTCGAAATAAAATAAATTACATACTGTTTCATTAGACTAGTTCTCGGACAGACATTGTTGATCTTGTTGTTATGTGTTACTTCGCGAAGTGCCTCCTTCCACACCTTCAGAGAGTAATAAATGCAAATAAAACATGGATGCAGTTATTCATGCAAAGCTCCTTGATACGTATTGATATTATACTGCTCGTCTGCAAGTTTCTTCTAATCTTTAAGTAACAGGAAGAGGTAGGTTTACGTCGTTATTAATATCAAAACGTATCAAACAATAAATAAATTTAAAGTGCACATAATCAAATAAAAAATAATTTAAAGTCGTAGGTATTATTGTCACTAATTTTGGTTTTAGGCAGAAACCGACGGAGTGTGCCCGTGAACTAAGTCAGGTTAGAAGTCAAAACATTTTTGACGCCTTATGGTTCTATATTTATGCAAATAGTAGTGTCGTTTTCGTAAACAGTGTAACTCATAGCGAAGTTTACGACGTGTTAATAATGTTTTTACGAGACAATGGCAGTTTTAATATAATATCTCCATTAGGGTGTTTTCGGATCGAATCCCACCACGCTGGTCCAACGCTGGTTACCCGTTGGACCGACTATATACATGCCCATATGACGCATGGTCTTTCTTACTTTTAAAATTTGCTTACTATAGTTAGTAAAGGAAAAATGTATCGGTTAGAGCTACTACTAAATCTTTTGGTCTTTTACCCCGCTCTCTATGAAAGTTTCAGATGTATATCACATAAGCGATTTGATGTCAAAGTTATTAGATTAGAGATGGACAACAGCCTTACTGGTAACATTTAAGCAAGGCGTGTTTATACTTGTAAATAATTACAAGTTTATGGCGATAAACCACTATCGACATCGCCATTACTATGGGTTGCACTGTTTATAAATAGAAGCATTATACATCATTGGTTTTAAGAACAGAAACGACATAAAACAAGAACTCATCAGACCTGTTACACTTTCACAAATAAGGCATTGTAAAGCTTATCTATTCCTGAATAAAACAGAAGACAAGAGTACGCTCTGTTGATATCTACCATAAACCATTTCGTGCATCATGCAAGGCGAGAAGCCACCATTTGTTAGAAGCCATGCTTTATGCTCCTTAAGGACTCACTGTTTCTTGAGACACGTCATGGGGCATACGTTGTTCGCTTTCACATTGTGTGTGATTCTTCTTAGACCGTCAAGCCACACCTTTTCAGACGTAGATGTTTTTTTAGAATCTTTTCTTATAAATCATAATATCATTTTAAAAGTAACTACACTGTAGTTTTGTCTATTCGTCCCTTGAACGAACGAAGTGTACACTAAATTTTTGGTCGATTCGTCTTCTGTATTAATGATCATTTGTGCAGTATAAACTAAAAGGACTCGTTTATGTTATGTTTTTTTAAGAAACTGCTTGAACAAGGCCAACATCGTCAGAGGAAATCGACAGCAAATTGTATTAATGATAATTTGTACAGCAAAAGCTAAAAGGACTCGTTTACGTTATGTTATTTCAATAAACTGCTTGAACAAGGCCAATATCGTCAGAGAAAATGGACAGCAAATATAAAAAACACGATTTTTAATGAAGTTTACCACATAGTCTTTTTATTGATAATTATTAATAGTAGTATCTTAATTATTACCTACCTTGGCTGTGTTTGCGTCTGGACAGACAACGTGTTGGTAATTGATGTTGATGTAATCAGTGCCACTGCATATCGTGAGCGATTTGTCTTCCAGGTCCTGTCCGTGCTTGTTCAGCAGATTGGTGCTGAGTTTCGAATCTTGCTGCAAGGGAATTACAATATGTGATGATGTGTATGTATGATATGTATCATATGTTATTAACAGTCGTTAAATGTTATATAAGCTTATTCATGGATAGCAATGATAAAGAGAAGTACTCTCTTGGTAATAAGAACGTTATAGATAATATAAGCCCCTTAACATGCTCAAAGCTATTATGAAAATAAAATAAAATCAAAGCCTGATCTAATTTATAACCATAAATCGACTGAGCTATTGTAAATAATTATTTTATATGTGTAATAATTAAGATTTTAGTGCGTATCAATTTAGATTTTGATCTTTTTTATACGTGTATTTTTATAAAAACGAACGATCCGTTCAAAGACAATAAAATTTTATTTATTCTGGATAAGTGTTGAGTTACGTATATACATAACTTGAATCACTTCCTGCCACAATAGGCTTAATGGAAACGACTTTGACGCTTACTTCACTTACGTAAGAGCTTTCGCTCCAATGAAAGATCAAAATAAATCGTAGATCGTCTATAACGCAAAATTCAAATTGCTAGTGAAATATATCAATCACTATGAACCATTTCTACGTCAAAGTAATATTTTTTTAATGGCTCTTTAGTTTCTTATATTTAGATTCTGCACGTTATTGATGGAAACTATTTTATATTACGCAACACAATCTGTTGAACATTTCACGTAGGGTGTACAAAAGTTATTAGGAGATATATAGAAATTCTGGAAATAATTTGGCGAGTGTATAATATTAATAACTGTGATGATGTTGGTTGGAACCCCGTGGTAAAACTACTATATATATATATATAGGTAAAACTATTTAATTATTAATCTTTATTTATTATTAAACCACTAGCATGCTAGCAAATAACCTGTCAGGTTTTATATTATATATACATACAGATGTAGTGAAAAATTATTTTTGCTTCGGGAAAACCTGGGTATTTTATTGGAATACGTTGATACCCGAACTGTCAAAGAAGGATCATACGAAATGAGTGATATCTTCATTGCCATAAATTAGTTATTAACACAAATAAACATAATCATCAAAATAACTGTTTTTAAATGATTACTTTCAAATATAATCGATATATATAACAAGACAATATGTTTTTTTTAATTTTTGTCTGTCGTTTGATTTGAAGGGACTTTCGTTGGAAGATAGCTGGTATAACTGTGAGTAACTTAGCTTTTTATTAAAAAAAAATATTGCAGCGCGGATGAAGTCGTGGGCAACAGCTAGTTTACAGGAAACTTTATAAGCATTTATAAAGATGTGTTATTGTTAGTGACTTTTATTATTAATTACCGAAGCTATTTGAGAGACACACGATAAATGCGAACTTTTCCTGAAAAATTACGAAGGAAAACTTTTGCCTATTTATCTATAATTTTAATATGTTTAATTTTCTATCGGACACATATAAATATAAGAGTATAATTGTTATCGTTATGCACTTATACACGCTTTTTTAAATAAAACTTTTGTCACTTTATTGATTTACGGGTCCGAGAAATTTGTACAGTTACATATAGATTTAAAAATGGTTCCAATAAAAGTATAATTTTTTTATTGTAGTATATTAAGGTGGTGCCTCGATGCATTTGTTATATTAAAATTAGTAAGTGTTTATTGCCACAATTTTAGTAATCACGGTTTCTCAATATTAGACATATGGTAGCTAGGCTAATCCACGATATACCTAAAAACGGCATAGACGAAATGTTTTAATTCGTTGACAATTAAATATTGTTAGGAGAAAATGCACAATGTATAGTTTCCAGGACAATTAAATACTTTTTTATTTCTAGTTCTGTGAAAATAACTTTTTATTTCTAGATCTAGATATAGATCCATCAAATGCGCAATTAGCAGCGTAATATTGGGCCTGTGACGTCACAGGATGATTCATAAATATCGTGAATCGAAACATGTTGCCGATACATCTGCAAGGATTCATCTCGACGATTGTTTCATGTAAACATTGCTATAATTGTGCAGCTCTTGACAGATATGAGTTGAGTATTAAGTTATTTATGCCTTTGCTTAGTTTTAATTTGATATAAATAGTTCGTTATATACTACAGTTATTCCAACAGACGAAATAGTAATCACTTACAGATGAAAAGCTAATTATATGTAAAATTTTTTGGTCAAGTTTAAATATTAATCCTATATTGTCTATAATTCTTTGTGCATAACATAATAAGAATGTGCATAACACACTCTGCCACGGTATTAAGTGTGTTCATTATTCAATATGCATTTAATTTGTAGTCATATATTATCTTTCTGGGTGAATACAGACAATTGTTTACATTATTCGCCTATGATTTAGGTCGTTGACAAAAATTACTCTTTAAGTTACTGATATTAAAAAACTCTAGATGTAAATACCATTGACAAATGAACATAATCAAAATTATACTGCAATTGATGAAACCACCCATTATAATATATACAAATTATTAAAATAGGAGTGTCTGTTTGTAACATCAAAATAACTGTTTTTAAATCATTACACTTTGATGTAGAACCGATACATAAAACAAGACGACATTTATTTTTTAATTTACGTCTGACGTTTGATTTGAAGGGACTTTCGTTCGAAGATAGCAGATGTAACTGTAAGTATGCTATAAAAAAAAAGTAACTTAGGCTAGTTTTTATTAGAAAAAAATTTATCTCCATGCGGAAGAAGTCGTGGGCATCGGCTAGTTTATTAATATGAGTAAAACTAATACCGAAATACCTTTGGCACTCCACCAGAGCGCACGTCGCTGACTTGGCACAGCTCGATGACGTCACCGTCCTGTGAACAACGACAGGCTGTATTAACAATAGAAACAGTTAAAGGCGTAATTTCATTAAACAATTAAATGTCTCAACTAAGAAATTAGTGTCAATGCGGAAACAACAGCTCAATAAAAAAGAATGAAGGATAGAGTTAAATACTGATTATTACAAAAATTATACATATACATACTAATATAAATTTAAAAAAATGAAGCCAATAGTAATATAATGTAATATATAATATTTATTCAGTTCTGTTTAAAGGTATTTCTTATGAACGGCAAACATAACAAACGGTTCGACAACTTAAATCTGTCCTGAGACAAATTGGTATTGGAAACATTGTAGTCAAATTATCTTTTACATAAATGTACTGTGTCGTGTAAAAGTGTATAAGGGTTGTTTATAGTTGTAGTTATATATTATATAAGTCCCCAAGGGATTCGCAAGACCAGAGCATAAACTTTTCATAAACATTATGGTATGCTGATCAACTTAAACTTGTCAAAATCATATACCATAAACCCGAAGAGACATAGATTTTGACAAGAACACTCTATCTTCCCCTAAAGCCGATGCCAGTATCATACTCAAATATGAAGAACGATGTAATCATACATATACATCATGTGCCTGTGATAGTCCACTGCTAGACATAGGCCTCCCCTAATACAACCCTATCCATTAGGGGTTTTGGACCGTATCCCACCACGCTGGTCCAAATGCGGGTTGGTGGGTGAAACGACTTTTTACATGCCCATCCGACGCATGGATCATCTTACATTTCAGACAATTGGGTGATCGGTCCAAATTGCCCTAACCAACTAGAAAAACAAAAATGAAAATATGTTGAGTCCCCGCAGGATTCGAACCCACGACCTCTGGTTTCTAAAGCAAACGCCCATACCACTATGCCGGCTACGGAGGCAGTCAATGTAGATAATCAACAACAACTAATAAAGAAGTAGGTGGGTTCGAATCAACAATCTTCTATAGGAAAAGCGATCACGCCATATCAACAGAAACACTAAAACATTGTTTTGTATTATATATATACAATTGACACGTCTCAGTGCCAACCCGTAGTACAATATCCGCACACAGCCGCCCACGTTTCTTGAGACAATTTCCGTAAACGTTCACTGAATTGTTCTTGAAAGGAAATTGCTTATGGTGTATTCTGAGGGCGGTTACCAATAGCAATAATGTGTACAGTTGTTTTATTTCAATTCCCTTGAAAGTTGTTAATGTCAACGTTATTTCTTATGTAGTAGTTTGTATATAGTGTAGAAAGGTGCTTTTGTACTCTTAAAGTGTCGCGGAAGGACTTTTAGCTTTTGTTTTAAATTACACTTTCACTGTGGCAAGAGTATACAAGATCAAATGTTTTATAATTTAAATTTTCATATACTGTTATAGTATGAACACATATAATATGAACACAGAAAACACAATTAATGCATGTTTATCTACATTTTTACACAAAAATGATAATAATTGTAAAACTAATTAAACCATTTCTTTTATTTACGCGATTATTACTTATACTTATCAAATCAACTTTTTTACGGATTCATCGCGTTAATTATATATATTTATTCTGTAAAAAGGTCCGAAACGTCCGGAATTACTGTATATAATTAACACGAAGTATCCGTAAAAAATTAGATTTGATATGTATCTTTATAAATTTATAGCAAGTCTGAATAAAACGAAACTATTAAATAAACACAATATCCTTATTGTATAATAATATTAACAATTTAACGTCACCCACACAGGAAAACGACTTATATTAAGTGTCCGAAATGTATAAATATAGAACTATGTTTAAATCTTAATGTCTCTCTAAATAAAAATCTTAAAAAAATCATATAACAGAGTACAATACAAGATTGTACAATACAAGGGCACAAAGTTTATCTTATCTAGTAATTTAGACTTTAAGACAATTTAAAATGATGCAACTGCATATAAAGGGTAAAAAAGACGAAGTCATATTATTCCATTGCTTTGATGTTATGATTTTTTAATTTGTTAAAATGCAGTGAAAAACCAGAGTCACAAACGGATATGCTAATATTAATAAACACTTAAAAATATATTGCACAATATAATTAACACCAAACAACAAAAAAATAGTTACTGCGTTGTACAGAAAATAAATCGAACCAGTCTAATACTTAACTTAGTATCTCTCCTTAGATTACTAACATTAGACACATATTTTAGATTAGTAAAAATATAATATTAGATAATCAAGGTTCTGACACAGGCATGAATTTCTTTAAGAGGTAATAAGCTTCGTACATAGTTGCGTAAAAATGTAAAGATGTTCTTTACTCATAATCAAAGTCAACATAAAATTAAAAAGGTGGCTATGCCCGGTGTATCTCTGAAGGACCGCATCAGATATGATGTGATCCGTCAGAGAACCAGAGTCACCGGAATAGTAAGCAGAAGTAGCAGTGGGCCGGTCATATAAGCCGCAGAACTGACGACCGCCGGGTTAGCTGGATGAGATCAGCCCGAGATCGGAAGCGATGGCGTGCAATAAGGGAGGCCTATGTCCAGCAGTGGTAACACCCAGGCTGATAATGATGATGATGCGTTTAGGCATTATACAACTCTTATAGCTTTGCCGGAAATATGGGCGATCAGAGACAGTAATCTCCATATTGTTCGGCTGGAGCTTTAGTAATCCACTGAGCTTTAGTGATTACCTGATCTTAAGTCTTAACTCATCTAATGCTATCGCGACTGTTAACGCTAACTTTTGCTCTGTACAAATATGTAATACCAGTCCTGAATAATGGTTTACTGATAAAGTGTTCGGTCAGCATGGCACTTCATAAAAATTGTGTAATTTCCATACCTTACTCCGATATGCGTCGAGCGCAATATTATTAAAATTCAATGTGACAAAGATTATTTTAAACTTTTTCAGTTTAGTAGTAGTAAACAAAAAAAATAGAAGCGTCCTTGACAATCAATAAGCGAGTAAAACTTCTATATTGACTAAAGATATTTGAAACTTTTAATTCCACCTCATACACCTCACCCACCAACACACACTGGACCAGCGTGGTGGAATACGGTCCAAAAACCCCCCGATGGAGAAGGTTTGCATTAAGGGAGGCCTCTATCCAGCAGTGCACTAACACAGACTGATGATGATGATACCTCTTAGTCAACGTCATTATTATAAAGTCCAGTCGTTTCTTCACTGACTATTCACTGAAATAATTTTCAAGGCCCAGATGTCTAACAGCTTGAATTATACTTGGTTGAAATCCCTAGAACAATTTTAACGACCATTGTATATATATGTATTACTTGACGACATATGTATGTATGTTGTATTAATTGTTTTGTCTATCAAACATTTGTAAATGGATATGACGTTTAATATATGTAAAACATTTGTAGTAATGAAATCAAAAAAGATCTTTTTACACAATTATTGAATTGAATTGGCAATTATAATACTTTTTAGTTGTACTATAATTAATTACATTATCACGACTGGATTGTTACATTCAATTCCTTTGCAACTAGTAATCTAAACAAGGAAATAAAGAAATACATATGACATAATGTTTCACTGCGGCAGCAGTCGAAGTGAATAGAATTGTATTGAAATAGAAGTAAACGCATATTGCTTATCCCACTGCATTCCTCAATTGTGGATTCAAAGCAGATATACGTCCCACGCGAATCTAAAACAGCATATTTGATTGATGGCATTTCCTTGGCTACTTCATAGCTTTATTATTAAATTTTAGATCTGCTATAACTTTAACTATCGATGATTACATTGATGGAATTTCTAATTACAATAGAATTATTAAATCTAATAATAATCAAGCCAAAGGCGAGTGTGATAATTATCTTTTCAAACAAGTTATTTAACAATTTCATTTAGTCATTTTAATTTTAACTCCAAAAGTCGATACTAAACTAAAATAGAAGCTGTGATTTAACTTTGATACAGGAAAAATGTTTTTATATATTTATCACTGCGATCCTTAGTATATCTGGCAGCGGCAATGTTATCCTGTTTAAATCTAGCGACATTTTGACCTAAAAAACCCCAAAGCTTTGCTTTTTGCTACAATTACAACGTAGATGTATTACTTTTAACTCTCGAATATACCTTTGAATTAATTCTAACAGAATCTAAAAAGAGTCACATGTTTATAGGTTATTACTAATGTCTATTTTATATGTTCACATTTACTAATTCCAAAAAATATATGGGTTATAACCTTTATTTTTCCCTTCTCATTCTAGTTAGACATTATTTTACAATGCGGGATACAAATATGTATGTTATATATTGATAATATTTAAGTGGATTGCGTAAACACCAACAGCTGCATTGCATGTGAGTCCACCAGATTGTAATTGTAAGAGTGTTTATATTTATACTAAACTTAGCTCTTTTACACCCTAACGTTATATTAAATTGAATAAACTATCATTTTGAATACGTAGGTCCAAAATATATCACATTGATTTCCAACTGGCGATCAGCCGTCTACTTTATTTTGGCAAATTTCGCCCTTTTTTTCTCTCATAGTCCGATAACCGACACGAACCAAGACAGATCAGGATTAGGACCGATTGACAACAACGTCAAGCACTACTTTGAGCTTCGTCAGCGCAATAATTAATAAAAAAATAATGAAAACTGAAAAAGTTACAAGCGTTAACATACGTTATTTATTGCACAATTGACTCAGCGAAAATGTTGACTGAGTTCCGGGACCAAAAGTTAATCTAGTTTAAAATCAATTTACTGATTCTGAACAAACTACTTTCAGGTTTGTAACTATACAGAAAATCACCCAGAATATTTTAAAATATACCCAATCTTGATATTAGTGCCCTGCTAAGTGTTGTGGGCGTATTAAGGGGCGTTTTAAACGATAGTATACTATACTAAAAGTAGGACTAAAAAGCAGGTAGTGAGGCATTATTATTTACAAACTAATTACAACCACTAAGTGCGAAACATTGTTCTTGCATTAATTTTCAACACGACTCGACAGCGTTTATTTTAGGATAAACATGCCTTTCAATAATACCAAATCATCATCATCTAGTCTTTTCGAAAATAGCGTTTTTTATACAACAATTCATTAGAAACTATAGCGAAACTCATCAATAAATATTGGTAACATAATAAAATAGCTTTTATCAAAAGGAAACTTATTTGATAGTCCAAACCCTAGTAATTAAAACGTAACTTGCCAACGTAAATAAATAATTTAAAAATTGGTATTATTTTAATTAAAATAAATATGATAATATAAAAATAATGCCGCACATCTATCTCTGCATCTTTTTAAGTTTGACTAGGAGAAAAAGCCTTTGCTTCTGTACTATTAATGTAAATAAATGTATTAATAAATATTGTGTACGAACCTATCAATGAAGATCTAAAAAATATAAGAGATGTTACAGTTCTTACCTTCCACTTGTCGATCTATCATATCACAAGTAAAGAGTAAAATGCCTTATCGTTCTTTGTGAATTAAATTCAAGAAATATTAATAAGACTAGAAAGTCAATGCAGTTGAAGTGGAATATCAAATCAACATATAATAAAACTAGTAGAAAAATGTCATATAGTCAAGTAATGACGAACAATAACGATAGTCGACAATACCGTATCCAAGACTAAACATACAGGAGCATACTATTATATTCGTCAGACTAGAGGCTCTGTCAATATCATCCTTTCACAAACATAGTACTGAAGACAATGACCTAGAAATATGACAGCCGGTAGTCCGGTCTAGATCAAGATTTCAGCGTCAGAATGTTCTAAAGGCTTTTGTTACGACTCTGTACAAGAGTATCGGCAACATAGCTGAATGAATGAATCTTTCCCATTATATCTGTTTCTATTGAAATTTGCAACACAGATATCTGTGTGTTTATATCTTAAAGGCAAATACAAGTATCATCATCAGCCTGTGTTAGTCCACTGCTGGACATAGGCCTCTCCTAATGCACGCCTTCTATATAGGGGGTTTTCAGACCGTATCCCACTACGCTGGTCCAATACGGGTTGGTGGGTGGACCAACTTTTTACATGCCCATCCAACGCATGGATCATCTGACTTTTAATACGAGGATACTGTAGTATTTTCATTAATAGAGTGAATTAAATATAAATTGAGTTGTAATTTCTTCATGTAAGAATTAATGTATAACTTTTGTATCAAGTTTTCTACGTATTTCCTGTCTGATATTAATGCACCGTACAACTTCTAGATTAACTTTGTCAAGTTTCATAGACTTAGTTAAGACTCTATTCAGACAAGTAATCGGGTTGTTCTACTCATTGTCAACTGTTTAGAGTGAACTAATAATTGTAAATAGGAAGTGCAATTATTTCAGCATTGTTTTATTATACCATTTGTTGAAATAAATGTATAAAAATGTCTGTTTTAAAAAAATATTACAATATAAATGATAGATACACACTTTGCCCATGGAGTGCTTGCTGTTCGTTATTCATTAATGACTGAACATTTGAAAGTCTTAAATTTTATGGCCAAATGATTGAAAATTGTTGTGTATGGGTTTTTTGCCGGCTATAATCACGTCAGAGCGCATCCTATATATCCGTAGTAGATAATAAATCGCCTTTTTATGATTTAAGTGATACGATGAGCAGGACATTCATCATCATCACCAGCCAGTGTTAGTGCACTGCTGGACATAGGCCTCCCCTAATGATGCCTTCTCCATGAGGTCATTCATCTAATGCTATTTATAAATATGCTGCATACTGTACTTCTGAGAAATGCCATTTGAAATACATGTCAGATTTTAGAGGTACCCTTTTACCGGGAGACGCCAGTACCACCGCGGTGCCTATTTCTGCTGCAAAACAGTAGTGTGTAAAATATTACAGTGTTTCGGTTTAAAGGGCAGCGTAGCTAGTGTATTTACTGGGGAAACGAAAAGTAACATCCTATCCTTTAGACCAAGTTATTAACAAATAAATAGTTTAAAATTAAACGACAATATTAACTGCAACTTGTAACACAATCAGCACTCAAATAACAAATGTTCCCTAAGAACGACGGTAGTCCACGTTCGGAGTGAACTCGGCGCAGTCCGACGCTGAGGATGAGCCTAGGCCCTCGCGTATGGAGCTCGAACCCACGAACATGGCCGCCGCCATGGATACCGCTAACGAGGCCGATAGGGACTCGGACGGCTTCACCACCGTCCGTTCTCAGAAAAAGGGCAAAAAACGCCCTGCTAAAGCAAGCGACTCCGAGAGTTGCGACACGGACACCGGCACCGGCTAAAAAGCCCGTCGCCGAGCCGCAAGCCACCCCCGACACATCGGAGGTTTTCATGTCCGAACGTAAGGTCAAAGCTCCACCCCCGATCGTGATTCACGACAAGGGAATTCACTGGAGCCGTGTCCTTACTTGGCTAGCGAAAGCCAAGATTTCGAATTTTAGATCGGCCAACACGCGTATAGGCATCCGGGTCAACGTAGAGACATCGGATGTTTTCCGCGACTTAACGCAATACCTACGCGAAAATAAAATCGCCTTCCATATCTTCGCTCTGCCGGAGGATCGCCTTCTCCGCATAGTCATTAGGGCAGTTCCTAAGGAACTCGAACTAGACGAGGTCAACGCGGACCTGAAAAGACAGCGCTATCCTGTTCACAGAGTGCGCCGTATAGACCACCCGCGTTTTAAATTTGAAATGGACCTCTTAACGGTCGAATTAGATCTTTCCCCCGAGGGAAAATCTATTTTCAACATTCGCTCAATTTGTCAATTAACCGACTTGCGTGTCGAAACACCGCGCAAAACAGGTTTAGTCGCGCAGTGTCACAACTGCCAGAACTTCGGGCACGCAACGCGCAATTGCTTTGCACGTGCGCGTTGTGTGAAGTGTGCCGGCCATCATAGCACTCCGGAGTGCCCGACGCCGAAAGATTCAGCCGAGATACAGTCGCAAGACCGTCGGCGTCCCGGTTCGTAAATCGATCGTCGACGATCTTTAGGAGACATAAACAAATGCCTAACCCACGTAGCTTCTGTACGTGTGGCTCATTTTTAGCAAAAAATGTTGGCCACCTAGTTCGTGGGGACGGAAGCTTCCTACGAACTCTGTGTTAGATGAAGCTTATCAAAGACAAGAGTCTGGAAGCGAATCAAATTCAAAATCATCATCGAAGTCAAAAAAAAAACATCTACTAAGTATATATTTAATTCGATGTTTACTACTATTAAACTGGGATAATAGCATTAAGTCCGTCTTTGTACCATTTATTTGTGTACATAAAGTGTTAACAAATAAATAAATTGAGAACCACAAGTGATAACATTTAATAGCTTAGGGCGACGAGTGAATTAGTCGTGTAGAAGCTGCTTTACAAACACTTTTAAAAAAACGCCGTGGGTGTCAAAACCTAAAAAAATGTTAAAGGAACCTTGCGCTAATGAAATATCTAAATTTATTAGCACAAAGTTCCTTAAACATTGTAAAATACTTGAAAGTATGTAGACGGGTCTTTCAAGTTTCACTCTTTCCACATTTTTAAAGATTCCAAGACAGCGTTTGATGTAATCACAGGTCGGGGCGAGGTCGAGTGACAGTACTAAGTGCTTGTTAATGAGCCCCACAGTAGGTTAGGTTTCAGATCATAAAAAAGCGAGCGCCTTTTCGAGATTCATACTTTGACGCAAAATAATGCCAGTAGTGCTCCTTGAGAAGGTAATAAGGTGACCTGTCGAATAATTCAAGCACAAATGACTACTTTGACTTGATGATAAGCATGTAAAAGAAAATATTGTCATATTAATACTTGCATATGACCCAAAAATTGTTTTTGTCTTGTAATTATTAAAAAATATGTAACTATACGACTACAATACACGATATAGAACGTTAAACATTAGTTAATGTCACCTTTTTGTTTTTAAAGTTCTGCGCAATAGTGAGTAGTAGTAAGTTTATTGTAGTAAAAATGTTGAATGAAATAAATAATTATTAATTAATACATAGGGAATACAAATTATAAATTCTTCGAAACGTATCAGTTTCATTACACGTATTTGTCATTGCATGAAATCATGTAAATTTCATAGAAAACTGTCACTTCAACTTGTGGCAATGCAAACGCAATTCGATACACTAATACTACTTGTATTAATATTTTGGCACTACGATTTAAACATTTCACACAAACACAAACACAAGTTATAAATTACTGACCTATGGGACCATTTTACAATATCGACATGATAACGTGGAAATTATATGCCATAAACATAAATAATTGTTTTGTGTACGCGAATACTACACATTACGGACTCTTTACGGATTTTTCGCGTTTATTTTATTTATTTAAATTACCGACGTCTCGAACACTTTCCAGCGGCCGTGGTCACGGGGTAGACTGAGATGTCATGCGTCTTGATGCCAGTGCTGTAGCCGCTGTAGTTCCCAGATCTTAATCGTTATAAAATATTTTTATTCTTTGATCTGCCGTATGCAAAATGAACTTATTTTTTCATTTTGCCAGAAACAGTTAAATTTTAACTTAACCTTACATATATAGGCAGCTTCTAGCGTATCATTTTACCAGTAATTAAACTATACCTGACCCAAATGTAGGATAGAATTTACGCAAAGACGGTCTCATGTCCAACACTAATAGCGCTACAAGCAATCGCGTATAAGCCTCTGATTTATCCAATAAGAAATCCCGATGAGTTTCCGTCAATTCAGTTTCCATATCTAGGCTGTGATATATGTACGTCAGTTCAAACCGGAAGACAATACTTTTTTATATGTTAAATAGATAAAAACGCACTTGTATTGTAGTGCTTATTTGTGATTTCTTTGAAGTAAAGTATAACGTCTTTGCAGTTAGTTTTTATTAATTATATTTCCATGAACAAACCATGCGGTAAAATGGAGTGACGACATTCGCAAAGTGGCCGGTGTAAGCTGGATGAGAATAGCCGAAGATCGGAAGCAGTGGCATGCGTTAGGGGGCCTATATCCAGCAGTGGACTAGCACAGGCTGATGATGACGATGAACAAACACTTTTAAATTCATATTTGTACAATACTTTTAAAAACTAAAACCAATATTTGAGTTAAACAAATAGTATTTACCGATATAGATTAGCACAGTACATACAAGCAAATAGCACACTTCGTTTACCATCTCAAGTAAAATGCTCCCGACATAAACATCACTTCAAATTATTCCCGAAGCCTGATTATTCCCAAGAAGGTGGAGACAATGCCGGGTTCATTAAGGAATAATGTTTGTTTATTAAACATTAATGTAGCGATACTCGAGAGAGTACTGAAAGGTCGCAAAAGGTCACTAATTACTGCCGTTACATCTAAGATCAAGTTCTAATTGAAGAAAATGGTAAAATAATTTAGTAATGACCGCCGTTAGCAAGATAAACGACTTTACTTATTGTTGGTATAAATTTTTCCTTTAATCGGTTTCGAATTGAAATTTTGACAATGATACCCAAACAAACCGTGGACTTATTTCGAATAACGGATTTTATAAGATTTTATTTTATTTTCTTAGCTCATTTCGTTACTCTTTTATTAATGTTACGGTAACACTAGCATCCATGCGTCGGATGGGCACGTAAAAATTCGGTCCACCCACCAACCCGCATTGGAACAGCGTGGTGGGATACGGTCCAAAATCCCCGAATGGATGGAGGTGTATTAGGGGAGGCCTATGTCCAGCAGTGGACTATCATAGGCTGATGATGAACGCTAGCAGGCTTTATCTGATCGAAAGGTGTAAAAAATGCGGTGTAAAACATAATTAGGCAATATTAATAAAAACGATGATACGACGACTCATTTAGTAGTAGTATAATAACGCGCACTAATTGCGTTTAATCTTATATTTTTAATAAAAAAAATTAATAACTAACTCACTTAAATATTCAATCAGTATTGCCTACCCGCAGTTTGAATAAACTAAGTCGTCTCATTATCCAGTTCGCATAGAAAAGGAGCCACTGCGTTTATTATTTATGTCACAAAGCAGTAGTGTGAAACCTATCTGCTTTTCGGTTTGAAGGGTACCACCGTAGGCATAGCAATTACTAACTGTCAGCAACCTTTTGTAACTAAATTGTTTATAAAGTAATTAAAAATTAAATAAGTTCATTATGGGGGACGATAATGCCACCTCATGTCCATCCCCCCATAATGAACTCATTCTTCTTTCTTATCTTAAGTTTCTCTTTATTAAATGATATGACAAGATGAGAAAGTCGTAAACGTGACAGTTAATTTAATCCTCTAATATCACACCTTCATAAATTAAAATAAAAACGTAACGACATAATAATTTAAACTCATATCTTTAAATCCTTATATATAATAAAAGAATAATATGAATATATATTGAGGCTCGTTAAAGTAGTGGCATTTATAAAAAAACAACAATTGAAAGGTTACTCAGTACTATAGAAATTGACAATTACGTGATTAATATATTCATAAATATTCTCATGTAAAAAATATATATAACATCAACCAAATAAATATAAGGAGCGAAAAATACAATAATATCCAAATCATGTTACTTTCTTTTACCTAGCCATCAGACGCATGAACTTTTCTGACAATTGGGTGGTCGGCCCATATTATTTTAACCAACCAGAAAACAACTACAACGCAAAGTTGTTTCTTTGCGGGATTCGAACTTACGACCTCCGATTTATAAAGTAAGTGCCAATATGACTAGACTATGGAGGCTGTTACTCGAAATGTGTTACTATATTATTTTAATAATTAATCAAAGCTGTGTCACATTAAATCCCTTGATGTATTGAAATGAAGGCAGTTAATGGAATTGTATCGAAACATGTCAAATGTTTATTAATTTTAAACAAGTCACTCAATTCAATTTAAAATTCTTCGCTAAAATATTGTAAATTTGATACCCAAAGAATTGTTTCATGCTCTTTAGAATCAGATAACTATATAAAGCGAAAATGGATAAACAAATTTTATATTAATATTTTTTCCTTTGGGTTTTTCATGAAAGATTTTCCTATTAGTTTAAAACTGCCTCGACCAGTGGTATGGACGTTGCTTTAGAAACCGAGGTCGTGGTTCGAATCTGCAGGACACACAAATTTTCATTGTTCTTGGTTAGCATTGGCGATCACCAGTTGTTAAAGTAAAATGATCCATGCGTCGGATGGGCATGAAAAGTCGGTCCACCAAGCCCGATTGGACCCCAATGGAAAGGGGTGTATTAGGGGAGGCCTATGTCCAGCAGTGGACTATCAAAGGCTGACGATGCGATGCGATGCAAAAACGTAATTATATCTAAACTAGACGATATAATATTTACATTTAATAAAACTTTCGCTTCCATTTTTAACGTTAAGATTATTACAATTGAAAAATACAGCCAGTGAGACTTATAAAATATCCTTAATATTAATCTGCACTTTCGCACGCATTGATTAAGTGTATATTCGTGTTTAACAGGAGCGTAACGACTTTCGTATTTCCGAAAACCTGTTATTGTTTCATTGTTGAGCTCTTATAGCGTCAACAACGTATCTAGCGGATTTGTCAACTGAACGCTCTAGAACGCTGAAGGATCAATAATCGAAATTTTATTGAATTTTCTGGCACCTAAATTTTAATTAACAGTTACCTCAATTACTAAGAAGCTAAATCATATTCCTTTTAGACCCGTTCTGGTGGATTGCGGCCGGTTGACTAATCACTACAGTATAAAACACAATCTCTGTCCCTGCGTCACCATGTATGCTTAAATCTTTGGAAATAGGCAATGGATTTTGATGTGTTTTAGTTAATAGATAGAGTGATTGAAGAGGAAGGTTTATATGTGTAATTCATAAATAATATTTTACAGATATCAGTATTGCACCCGTGCGGAGCCGGTGCGGGTCGCTATTAACTACTATGTTAGATATCAAGGCGGGTACTCGATCGGTTGCATGTGCTGTATCCAAAAAAAACGTAGTACGCGGTTCTCAAACTTTCCACGAGCGACACGCGGGGCTCCTTACAAGACTACAAGGGTGACCATAACAAGGTTCTCTGTAACCGTAACATTATATGCAACAGTGACTGTTATTGTAATCATAAACATGTTGTATACGTTTTTTTGCAAACTTGCAACAAGGGCTACTCTACACATATTGAAGGATTTGAAACGAACATTCTTGATTAATTTCGTTTGGTTACAGTCATAGACCACAAAGTGTGTACGCGCGGCGGAAACGCTCGGGCGCCGTCGTGAGCCTGAAAATCGTTCATGTATCACGCAAGTCACGGTTAAAGTTAATGGACTTCAGACGTCGTTTAAATAAGCTCTATGTCCAATATTGCTCGGGCATATCATTAATCCGCTGATATTTAACCAAAAAAAGTATTTACAATTAAGAAAATAGTACATTCAAGAACCATCAATGAGTGCAAAGTAAAAGCTTAATGAGTATAATAAGTGATAGGCTTTTCGTTAGATTATGCGACCTTACGACGTGATTGCCTCCAAAGTTACTCATGCGGACGGGCATGTAAAAGTACGTGCTGCGCCTGATCATTCTCCTGTCGTTACGTTTATTCGAGTAGGAGAGCATAGAATGGGCCTCCGCAGCCTAGTGGTAAAGGCATGTGCTTTAGAAACCGGAGGTTGTGAGTTCGTATCTTGCAGGGACTTTAACAAATTTTCATCGTTAGTCCAATTTGGGCTGATCACCCATTTGTCTGAAATGTAAGATGATCCATGCGTCGGATGGGCATGTAAGAAGTCGGTCCTGCCACTTATTTCTCTCAGGCCATGTCGGTTATCCGGAATCCGGAATCGGTATAAAGTGAACAGGGAGTGCGCCTGTGTTTGCACTATCATATCTCCGTCACGCCTTGTCCGCGTAGTTAGCTGATCTCTAATATAGATCGGCCGCAGTAGTCTTAATCCACTGGAGAACATTATCACAGTATGTCTTCGTATATACTAGTGTTCAACTGTATCTAGGTATAGAATACATATCGTCCGCTAACCTAGTTGTAACCTCCTAACTAGTTGTAAAATCATGATACTTTATATAGTCGTTGATATTATGTAGTCTTTACGTGGTCTTACCTTTCCATCGCTCTTCCAATAGATGAAGAAGCCGTACTCGTCTACTTTAAACAAACAGTTCTGCTCCAACTCGGTGTTATCCTTCTCTTCTGTCCAACGGTCGAATACCGCACCCTGAATAACAAAAGACCAAGTAAGTAACTTCTAAAAAGTAGATAAAATAACTAACAATGTAACTGCTATCAAAATATATTTAAAAAGCTGTTCTTATGTTGCAATACCTAGCAAGAAGGAGGTTATCACTTAATTATATACAACAAGCATCAGAAATGACGTGATCCGACAGAGAACCAAAATCACCGACATAGCCCACCGGATTAGTAAGCTGAAGTGGCAGTGGGCCGGTCATATAAGCCGCAGAACTGACGACCGCTGGAGTCGAAAAGTTCTGGAGTGCAGACCGAGGCTCGGCAAACGTAGTGTAGGACGCCCTGCGGCAAGATGGAGTAACGACATTCGCAAAGCGGCCGGTGTGGGCTGGATGAGAATAGCCGAAGATCGGAAGCGGTGGCGTGCATTAGGGGAGGAGTGCATTGTCCAGCAGTGGACTGACACAGGCTGATGATGATGATGATGATGATGATGATGATATCCAACAAATACATTTTATAAACAGTATCTAATTAAATATTGAGTAGATTTTTTAAAGAAAAATGGTAAATAAATTAAATTAATAGTGGTAAGAAAATAATGGACGCAAATATGTACAATAAACGCGAAATATCCATAAAAAAGCGGTAGCTATATTAGTCACGAAAATAAAAGTAACAATTAGCTAAATTGTTATTTCAATATTCTATTAAAAAATGTCCCTGTAAATTGATTGAATTAAGATTTTCAATCAATCAAGTTCAGTGAAATGAAAAATTTACGCGGGTATTCCGAATTCGTAAACATGCGTAGGTTCTCTTTTTTCTGAATGGTAAAAAGATGCTAGATTGGGACTTTCCTATCAATTACGTCTAACCGACATTAAACATTTTTATCGAACAAAATGTTAATAATTGATGGTTTTCAAATAAAAACAGGATACTTTTATCATATTACTAAACCAATGATTGTGACGATTTTTTTGTATCTATAACTAAAAACTGATGTAGTAAAAAAAATTCTGTCTCTGTAGCCTAGTGGCAAGGGTGTGTGCTTTAGAAACCGGATATCGTGGGTTCGAATCCTGTGGGAACTCAACAAACTTTCAATGTTGTTTCTTAGTTGTTTGGGACAATTTGGGCCGATCACGCAATTTTTTATTTTTTTTTATGGCATACGCAGCAGACGAGCAGTCAGGCCACCGATGGAAGTGGTCACCGACGCCCATAGACATTGCAATATCAGTGGTATCGCCAACGCGCTGCCTACCGTGAGACATATGGTGTTAAGTCTCGTTTCCAGTAAATACGCTGGCTCGTGCCCTTCAAACCGGAACACATAAGTGTTTTCACTACTGCTTCGCGGCAGAAATAGGCACCGCGTGGTACCCACCAGACGGTCTCCTGTAAACAGGGGACCTACCACCAGTGGAATCTAAAAGTAAGATGATCCACGAGTCGGATGGGCATGTAAAAAGTCGGTCCACCCAACCCGCACTGGACCAGCGTGGTGGGTTACGGCCATAGACCCCCTATGGAGAAGGCGGTGCATTAGGGGAGGCATATGTCCAACAGTGGGCCAACATAGGCTGATGATGATCTAACGAAAAAATAAAAGCGGTGTAAAAGACATTTTGGTAAATTATTTAATTATATTATATTGTCTATGTACAGCGTATTATATGTCTGTTGTTGTTTTGTTAATTGTAATACTTTATTTTTAAGTGCAAAATAATTTTAGTTTCAATTTCTTGATTTTACAATAGTGCTGGGAAGCTAAGCGTCTGTATTCTGTGCATATGTAGGAATCCACCCGGAGGTTTAAATTATTAATGGAGAAAATTGAATGAGTAACAAATATCTTTCCTTCGCAGTTATTTTTCTGACTTTTCACCTATTACTATATGTTCACTAAAATCCACTTTAATACTAATTTCATCATCGCTATTAGCATCGGACTACCCAACTCTGGACCCAAACCCTATGGGTCATAGTTAGTACAGAGTGGTGGTGGTACAGTGCTTTGTTCATCTTGTATAATATACGCATAACTTATTAGTTAAAGTTATTGTACGTATGGCTAAATAAATTGTAGGTCTGCATCTAGCTCAATATAGGGCGTAGAACGGCTATTTTGTTTACGTCGTAGCTTATTGCGAGATCAGAGATATCTGAACGAAATTGGATGGACAGACAGATTTATGTGAGAATTTACGATGTGCGAACGGATAGTTCCATGGTTGATAACTATCACACGCGAATTCCATTATAACAATAACTTATTGATACTCACTGGTACAATTTATTTGTTTATATTGTACTATTTCTGCCTCAAATCCACTATTTTACGGATTTTTCGAGTTAGTTATATATTTTTATATCCGACGTTTTGGACTCTTTAAATTATAAATTATTTAAATCAATAAATATAACGATGACGAATGCGAAAAATTCATAAAATAGTAGATTTGATATGCATAAATAAAAGAAATAATTGAACTAAATTCCAATGGTATTGTCTTGTAGTAAAGCTATGGGTCATTTAGAGAACATAAGGTTGGCAACCAAATTAAAAAAAATTACAGACATTCAAAGTAAATTGTAAACAGTGATTATATAAAGAAAAACAATATTACGTTAATATTCAAAATTATGACTAATTCATTAACACATATATACAAATAATAAAAAAACGTATATTACACATTTTCTTATATATATAAAATCGATTCTGCTTTAGCCCAAAAGTTTGAATTGGTGTTATAACATTTTACATCTGAACTCAGCATGATTTTAAGAAATGCTGATTCTATGAAGTTGTTCGTTCTACAAGTGAATTGATTAGATTAGAAAGAAAGATTTTGTAATGTAAGAACAGTGAAAAGGACACCAAGATGTACAATAGTATTAAGGACTTACTGTTACTGACTTTACTTAGGTACTGGGAGTGCAGACGTGTGTAGGAAGAATTAAAAGTTGAAGTTAGAAAAGAAGATAAAGCAACTCTATCGAATGCAATACAACAAAACTGTCAACTTTTACCCTATTTAAACTAGTTACACAAATAAACAAAGTAACCCAATAAAGGAGACAAGGATTTTCTTAAACAAATTAGTTATAAAATAAAAGTTGTAGTACAAACATTAATAATTTATTGGCACAACTGCAATTTAGGTACCGGCATATATCAATTGATCGCTATCCAATAAATAGATCGTTATACTAAAACAGCAAGTGTTGTTTTATCAAATATTGTTAGTGCGTTCTATTCTTGAGGTATTGCCAAAAAGTGTCAACAGCTTTAAACATAATGCCACTTCACCGTATTGATAACTTTACACATACAGACTAAAGATTGGGTGATGAGAAATATGATTTAGAGAAGCTTTTGCGCATCATGTCATCATCATCATCATCGGCCTGCATCCATACATTGCTGGATATAGGCCTGTTCAATAGCATCATGATGTATAAACAAATAAATATTTGTGTTTGAATTGTTGCCATTAACAGCGTAAGTATCTGCTAATAATTATCATTCTATGTGATGTCAACATCCATAATAAATAATTAATTTAAATGTTGCGTTCGTGTCGTACTATTTTTCTTATATGAGATTACTATTACTTTAAATTAAATAAGGGTAAAAAATACTTTTATCTATTTATTTGATAGTCTTTTGTGTTTAATTGTCACTGAAATATTTTTTGTATTGCTATAATTCCGACAATTCAAACTAACAAAACAAAGATAAAATTTAACATTTTGGGACAATGTATACGTTTTTACAACAAAATCCCAGTAAACGTTCAGAATTTAACTATTAATAAATTTAAAAAGGTAGTCAAGGAACGTTTATGTGTTAAAGGTTATTACGATATTAATGAATTTTTAAATGATAACACAGCCTGGTAATGGAATGCTCGCTCCAGGTCCTGTTTCAAAATTGCATAATAAGTAATGCCGAATTATCAAATTGTTTGTTATTTTTAAAAGATGACATAAAAATAGCCCTTGAGTTTCGCCGGTTCTTCTCAGGTCTGAGGCGTCCTTTTCCGAACCGGTGGTAGTGTGTTTGACAATCAATAAGCAAGTGTAAACTTCTATATTGAATAAAGATATTTGAATTTGAATTGAATTTGCGTGGTAAAGCACGGTACAGTACAGCTGAGTTAGTACATTGTTGTAGGCAGACGAGAGGAGAATTCAACTCGTTTTCTATAGACGTTATTAATTTAATAATTATTTAAACTTGGAAATTTGTATCGAAATAGGTAAATAATATCTTTTATAACAACATGTTTTTTTCGTTTACAATAAGTTTCCTTAGAAGAATATTATTTACGTAAATTCATGTTAAAAACTATAACTTTTTAAAAAATGCATACATTTGAGGTTAAATACGTATGAACTTTAAATTCAATTCAAATACAAAGATTCTTTATACAATGTAGGCTCTGTCGAGCTCTTTTGAACGTCTACCAGCGGTTCGGAAGTTTTGACCTTTCCAGAGAAGAACCGACAAGAAACTCTGCGGTCGTCATATTTTTTTATTTATATATAATCAACACATTACAATCATCTAAATTACACTGTTTAATCAGTTGCCGGGGGATATGCCAGTGCAGGCATAATCATTTATGAATAATTACGACATATATTGGTCCTTAATGTAGTCTCTAACAGAATAATAGGCTTTTCTAATCAATGATGCTTTTACAAGATTTCGAAAGCCGACGGCAAAAGTCTGAGAGTCATTTAACTTAATTTACATTGTGACAGTTATACAAAAAATATTTTTTTGTTCTAGCCAATCTAAACCTGGGTAGATCGAAAGGTTCATTCTGGCCTCTTTACGGTCTTATTGAATTATATGTATATAAAAGTTCCGTATTTATCTTCTGAACGTGTATATTACAATACAAAATTTTAATTTGAGTTAGCAAGAGCCCTGCTTTGGACAGTTTGAGAAAGTAGGTGATAAAAATTTTACCTCTTAAATGTATCTCAATAACTTTGTACGCTCTTTGGAAAGTGTTTATGTGCTGATGAAAAGAAACATTGTAGTAAAGTCACACTCGAAATCGTGATGATATATAATCGTGTCACTACCGAGCTTGCTTGGGTCTTTGGGTCTTTGTATATTTTAGACTGAGTAGATTATGGCGATCTTAAAATCTTAAAAAAGGATATATTTTACAACAATAAACACTGTACTGAATTCTCATATGTATATAATCTCTAATCTCTAGATTTAAGAGAGATCTGTAGACTTAACAGAAGAATGACTCAATTGGGGTAATGATTTTAATCATATTTTAACATTACTTCATGCTTCATGTAGTGAGATGAATGTTTTAGTTCATATGCCTATCGTAATTAATATTATTCGGATATAAATGCTACGTAAGTTGAGGGTCCTAACTTAATTTTACCTTTTTGCCCGACGGCTTGCCTGGTAAGGCAGACAAGCAGTCGGGCAACCTGATGTATGACCAGAAGTATGACCAAAGCGCAGTAAATACGCTGCCCTTTAAACTGGAACAAGGTAGTGTTTTCAAACAATCGCTTTGCGACAGAAATAGGCACCGCCGTGGTACCGCCCCAGACGGCTCCTGCGAAAAGGGCACCTACCATCTCTATGATTATCTGTGATTTATCATATCTGTTATGTCTTAATTTTCGTTTTAACACAAGGATAATCCAATTCGGATAGTGTTTTACATAATATTTGAACATCACATTAATGGTTTATGTCATGAGATGAATCTTTAAGTTCATATGTTTAAAATTATTCTGAAAAAAACGCTTACGTTTTGTAATTGAAAGGTACGAAGTTAATTTTATTTACACACATGAAATACTGTTAACATCAACATGTGAATATTTGCCATTCCACTTCAAAGTGGTTTTATATAGTGATTGATAGTCCGTGGGCACAGTGACAGACGTACACTTTGATAGTAAATATATATTTGAATACGGCATTCAGCAAATACTGACGCTTACGTAATGGCTTCCTCCTTAGAATAGATCTATTATCGATAGGAAATGTGTGTCATTAATGGCTGGTTCTAAGGTCTTTCCGTTCGAATTTAGTATTTTGAATTAGCTACAGATTACGTATTATATATTTTAATGTAAAAATCTCCGAGTAGGCAAAAAAGAACACAATTTTTTATGTAATTAAATCTCATAATGTGTCTATTTGAACATATTCAAACTTTATTCAGTCTTTAAGGGTGTCAAATGTTAATTTCTACACTGTTTACAAACATTCAAATTAGTGTATTGTCATGTATCACATAAGTTGTAATATACCAGCATCTATCAGTATTACTATCGCGTTTTTTTATATAACAATTTCTTTTGTTATTAATATGTATTTTAAACGCAAATTTCTTAAAAACTGCTCCCTCAATAAAAAAGTGTTTGTTACATGATTTAGTTTTATCTAGATTATAACTTAAAGGCTTCAGGCTATATCATATGAAGCTACCACATCTATAGTTTAGCCAAGCAAAACTCGGAATAGATGTAGACAATGTTACCCATGGAAACGTAATAGCGACATACACATTTTTTTTATTACCTACGCAGGTAGACGAGCGGTTGGGCCACCTGATGGTAAGTGGTCACCGACGCTCATAGACATTGGCAATGCCAGTTGTGTCGCCAACGCGCTGCCTACCGTGACACATTGGGTGTTAAGTCTCGTTTACCCAGTAAATTTGCTAGCTACGGTACCCTTCAAATCGGAGCACAGCAGTGGCAAAAATAGGCACCGCGGTGATACCAACCGAGACGGTCCCCTGTAAAAAGGGGACCTACCACCAGTGTACATTTAGTGTTCCTATTTCAGGTATCCACAAAATGTAAAGTACGTGACAGTAGACTGATAACAGCACTATACGTCAAGACGTTGCTTCGTTGCTACAGGTTACGTTTAAAACTTTTTCCGAGTTTAATCTGGTTAATGTACATATATTCATTATCATTATCATCAGTCCGTATCAGTCCACTGCTGGACATAGGCCTCCCCTAATGCACGCCACCGCTTCCGATCTTGGGCTATTCTCATTCAGCCCACACCTGCCACTTAGCGAATTTCGTCACTCCACCTTGCCGCAGGGCGTCCCACACTAGGTACATATATATTGTTTAGATGTAATCTATAGATAGAATAGAGTGCAACAATAATACACACAATAATGATGAATACATACAATAATGAACCGACATTTTTATTTCTTAATAAAGCAGCAGGAGCCGTGTGGGTAGACTAGTCTCTATAAAGGTTGTCGATTATAAATTTATATGCTCGGTGAAATATAAAACTAATTAAATGTTGAAATGATTAACAAACTGTAACTCATAATAAGGTCACCGATCACGTTGAATTTTAATGAAATTTCAGTTCAAAGCGAAACCGTAAATTGATTTGGATATTGAGAATTATTCAACCTTTCCAATTTCACCGTTTCGTTTACAGGTGATTAATAAACTGGAAATGGAGACCGTAATTTTAATGTGATACGTGATGTTGTTGAGTTATTAATTTCATAGGGAATGCCTCTACCGTAATTCGTATACAGAAGGTTTCCAAGTAAAATTTTAAATATGTTATTAAATTAGTTTTTTTTATCATCATCATCATCAGCCTTTGATAGTCCACTGCTTGACATAGGCCTCCCCTAATACACCCCTATCCATTAGGGGGTTTTGGACCGAATCCACCACGCTGGTCCAATGTGGGTTGGTGGGTGGACCGCCTTTTTACATGCCCATCCGACGCATGGATCATCTTACTTTTCAGACAATTGGGTAATCGGCCCAAACTGTCCTAACCAACTAGGAAACAACAACGAAAATTTGTTGAGTCCCCGCAGGATTCGAACCCACGACCTCCGGTTTCTAAAGCAAACGCCAATACCACTAGGCTACGGAGGCAGTTTGTTTTTATACATAAATAGAATGTAAATATAACGTATTCAAAAGCAAACTTTTGACTTAGACATTGACCTCTTTAAAAGATGCATTAAACGCGAGATAATTATAAATTATAGTTTATTAGTGCTATTAATGTTTGTGCATCACGTCAAAAACAGAAAGGAATAACAAATGGGTACCGAAAAAAGATAACAAGTATTTTTTTTTACATCATTATTAACAGTCGAGTCGTTTCAAGAGCCTTCCAATTATTATTTCTATGGAAATATTATTTTAAGTCGTTTTTTATAGCTAACGAAGACAGACTAGCAGTCGGCCCAACTGATGGCCAGTGGTCACCGACGCCCAAAGACAGCGGCGATACCAGTCAACAACGCGTTGCCTGCCTAACTTCACTGATGTTAAACATATTATGTATTGGTTAGTTATTTTCGGAGTTATTAATTAAAATTTTTATTTATTATCAACTTTGTAGTTGCCAAAACCAGTTTTAAAGCCAATACTGTTCTAGTACACTTTTGTTAGAAGCCGGTCCCTATTTAACTAAGTCACTAAGCTAGTGCAGGCTTCAGTAACATATTATTTTACTGAGATATGTTCTTTTTATGAAGGTAACTGATACGCGTTACAACGCAATCCGCAACAAGTTTTACGAAACCTTAACTATTTTATTTCTTTTATTAAATAATATCTTTTATAACAACATGTCTTTGTATATTTTAGACTGAGTAGATTATGGCGATCTTAAAATCTTAAAAAAGGATATATTTTACAACAATAAACACTGTACTGAATTCTCATATGTATATAATCTCTAATCTCTAGATTTAAGAGAGATCTGTAGACTTAACAGAAGGATGACTCAATTGGGGTAATGATTTTAATCATATTTTAACATTACTTCATGCTTCATGTAGTGAGATGAATGTTTTAGTTCATATGCCTATCGTAATTAATATTATTCGGATATAAATGCTACGTAAGTTGAAGGTCCTAACTTAATTTTACCTTTTTGCCCGACGGCTTGCCTGCTAAGGCAGACAAGCAGTCGGGCAACCTGATGTATGACCAGAAGTATGACCAAAGCGCAGTAAATACGCTGCCCTTTAAACCGGAACAAGGTAGTGTTTTCAAACAAAGCTCCGGGGCTCCTGTAAAAAGAGCACCTACCATCTCTATGATTATCTGTGATTTATCGTATCTGTTATGTCTTAATTTTCGTTTTAACACAAGGATAATCCAATTCGGATAGTGTTTAACATAATATTTGACATCACATTAACGGTTTATGTCATGAGATGAATCTTTAAGTTCATGTTTAAAATTATTCTGACAAAAACGCTTACGTTTTGTAATTAAAAGGTACGAAGTTTATTTTATTTACACGCATGCAATATTTAAATATCAAATTTTGCCATTCCACTTCAAAGGGTTTTTTATAGTGATTGATAGTCCGGACAGTGACAGACGCCCCGATAGAAATATTTGAAACGGCATTCAGCAAATTACGCAGTAAGGCTTCCTCCAGAATAGATCTTTTATCGATAGGAAACAATTTTGGTTCTGATTCCTTCGAATTTGATTTTAATTAGCACAGATTACGTATTATATTTTTAATGTAAAAATTTGAGTAGGCAAAAAGAACACAATTTTTTTAATTAAACTATAATGTTCTATTTAACATATTCAAACTTTATTCGTCTTTTAAGGGGTTCAAGTTAATTTATAATGTTTACAAACATTCTAATTAGAATTGTCGTATCAATGTTGTAATATATCAGATCTAACATATTATTCGCGTTTTATATAACAATTTTTTTTTATTAATATTATTTTAAACGCAAGTTTCAAAACTGCCCTCAAAAAAAAGGTTTGTTACATGATTTAGTTTTTATCTAGATTATAACTTAAAGGTATATCATTGAAGTTAAAATCATAGTTTGCCAAGCAAAATTTGGAATAGATGTAGAAAATGTTACCCAGGCAACGTAGTAGGACATACAATTTTTTTTATTACCTACGCAGGGAGAGCGGTTGGGCCACCTGATGGAAGTGGTCCCGACGTCAAGACATTGGAATGCCAGTGTCGCCAACGCGCGCCTACCGGACATTGGTTGTCCGTTTACCCAGTAAAGGCTTACGGTACCCCTTTCAAATGAAGGCAGTGGCAAAATAGACACCGCGTGATACCAACGAGACGTCCAAGTAACCAGTGTACATTTAGTGTTCCTATTTGGTATCCACAAAATGTAAAGTACGTGACAGTAGACTGATAAAAAAATTATATCAAGACGTTGCTTGTTGATACAGGTTAGTTTAAAACTTTTTCCGAGTTTAATCTGGAATGTAATATTCATTATCTACATCGTCCGTATCAGTCCACTGCTGGAATAGGGCCTCCCTAACACGCCACTGCCCGATCTTGGGCTACTCATTCAGCCCACACCGCCACTTAGCGAATTTCGTACTCCACCTTCCGCAGGGCGTCCCACACTAGGAATAATATTGTTTAGATTAATCTATAGAAGAATAGAGGCAACAATAAACACAATAATGATGAATACATACAAAATGAACGACATTTTATTTCAATAAAGCAAGAGCGTGTGGGTGATTAGTTCTTAAAGGTTGTCGATTATAAATTTATATGCTCGGTGAAATATAAAACATAAATGTTGAAATGATTAAAAACTGTAATCATAATAAGGTCACCGATCACGTTGAATTTAAATGAAATTTCAGTTCAAAGGAACCGTAAATTGATTTTGGATATTGAGAAAATTATTCCCAACCTTTCCAATTTCACCTGTTTTGTTTAAAAGGGAAATAAACTGGAAATGGAGACCGTAATTTTAAGAAGGGGATGTTATTGAGTTATTAATTTTGAAAGGAATGCCCGTACCGTTTCGTATACAGAAAGCCGGGCAAATTTGAAATATTTAATGAAATTTGTTTTTTCATCATCATCATCATCAGCCTTTGATAGTCCATCGTTTGACTAGGCTCTCCCTTAATACAACCCTATCCATTAGGGTTTTGGACCGAATCACCCACGCTGGTTCCAATGTGGGTTGGTGGGTGAACTGCCTTTTACATGCCCATCCGACGGGCTGTATTATCTTAGTTTTCAAGACACCGGGTAACGCCCAAACTGTCCTAACCAACGGAAACAACAACGAAAATTTGTTGAGTCCTGCAGGATTCGAACCCACGACCTCCGGTTTCCAAAGCAAACCGAAACCACTAGGCTACGGGAGGCAGTTTGTTTTTATACATAAAAGAATGTAAGAACGGTATTCCCTTTTTGACTTAGACATTGACCCTTTTAAAAGATGTTTAAACGGAGATAATTATAAATTAAGTTTATTAGGTTTATTAATTAACTTCGCATCAAAAACAGAAAAGAATAAAAAATACGTAACCAAAGTAAAAGTAATTTTTTTATATCTTTATTAACAGTCTAGTTGTTTCAAGAGCCTTCCATTATTTTAAGTCGGTTTTTATAGCTAACGAAGACTGGCAACTAACGCAGGATAACTCAACTTCGCTGATGTTAAACATATTGTGTATAAGTTAGTTATTTTCGGAGTTATTAATTAAAATTTTGATTTAATATCAACTTTGTAGTTGCCAAATCCAGTTTTAAAGCCAATACTCGTTCTAGTACACTTTGTTAGAAGCCGGTCCCTATTTAACTAAGTCACTAAGCCAGTGCAGGCTTCGGTAACATATTATTTTAGTGAGATATGTTCTTTTTTAATGAAGGTAACCGATACGCGTTACAATGCAATCCGCAACAAGTTTTACGACAAGTTGTTATTAAGTTACACTATTTTATTTCATTACTTATTTTTGTTGGTTTTGCTCTTTTAGTATAAGAGAAACTAATATGAAGATGGATTTAACTGTCTATTGTCTAAATTATCAAGAATTTATCTCCTCTTGGACCTTTGGACGATTTAGTAAATATAAGGTAAGTTTATAATTTTAAAAAAAGTTCAGCTATTTGAATTAAAGGTATAGTATTAACATTAACGTAAGTTTATTTTTTGGCACAGATTTACCAATTGGATTGGGAAAGAAGAATACGTAAAGTAAGGACGATAAAAAAGACATAAAAAACGATTATCATTATGTATTACTCAACTATTTCAATAAAATGTTAAAAAAACAATATGCGTTACTTAAAAAAGAAAACAACATCAACAATGCATCTTTGTACACATGTTTATTTCTTTTCATTATAAATGTATTTTATACACCATTTTAACGGCAAGATTGAAGCCGAGATTCGTAGCTCTGTACTGTGGCTTTCCTTTAAAGTTCAGACAATACTCTCCTAATTGCTGTGCCATTGTTTCTGAAACGAAAGCTCAACGAAGCTGGTTTATATTTAATGCTACTATGAAACTATAAAATTAATAATTAATATAATTTTCTCGCGTTTAATTGACTTTTAATAGGTTAATATAAACGTTAAATGTTAAATCCACTTTTAATGAATTTTCCGCGTTCATTTATGTTTACGTTTCGGACTCTTACGGCATCCATGGTTTGGAAACAGACTAAGAAGTATCCCATGATCACGGAAAATAAAAATATAATCAAATCACCGAAAATAAATCAAATCGACTTCGGATTTGATATGTATAATAATTGCGTAAATAAAAGAAATAATTATAGAAATAGTAATAGTTTTTCCCCTAGGACAAGTCTCCAGAACCCAGCGGCGGCCTTTTTGTTGGGCTACATCCGCAAAATGAGTGTAGACCGACGACACCATGCGGAATTTACCCGTCTTTCTGCGGCCCGACCACACCGCATCAGTTGTGGCCCTGCCGAGTCGCGGAGGATAAGGAGAGCGGCCGATGGAATACCGACATTCTCTTCCCCCAAGACTGCTCCTTGCAGAGGACAGGCATGGCAGCAGGCGCGAGCCTCTTCTCTCCGGGTGTGTTGGAACATCAAGATCAATGCTTAAGTGCCGTACCGAAACTAATAGGACGACCCCCCTCTTGAGTCTTTCTCTGGGTGGCGGACACCCTATTGCTGGCCACTCAGGGGCACAGTGACAAGTTGCGCTCGTACGCTACTCTTTGGCACTCTGCCTTTCTTCTGCGGATAGCCAGGACGCTGTTGGCCTCCTTGCCCGTTTTCGCGGCTTCTTTTCGCTGGCACTACACCAGTGCGTGCTGAGCTGCCTTATTTCTTCTGAGGCTGGCTTGAAGTCCCGAGACCTCGCCTCCTTGTGTCAGAAGTATAATGGCGCGAGGATTTCTGCGTTCAGATCCCAGGGCACAGAGTCAGCTAACAAACACCCTGCCTCGCCGGATATGGCCAGGATCACCACCACCCTCTCGGTTCTTCTCAGTAGCCAAGTAATTTTCTTTCACGTCGACGCGGACGCCGCAAACAATGACGTGGGCGTCTGCAGGTGGCGTTTCGAGGCCCAAAAAAGTATAGGGCCTCGGATTTTTCGAGCGCCACCTCTAGTCCTATTAAGGCAGAAGACATATAGCAACCCCTAGCTCAGCTAAGATGAGTTCAGAAGATCAGATAAAAGAAGTTTTCTCATTATTATGAGACGTACCTACGTACAATTGATTTTTATGTACAAATTTGTTTTTAAACACTTATGTATCTTTTCAAATCTAACGAGTTCATAAATAAATTATTTTTATTTTTAGCTCGGTTCAATAGCTTTTAAAAGTCTCAGGACTTTAAAATGTCGTCTTAATCGAAGTAAAGAATTTATATTATTTAATGTCGGGTCAGTGACACAATATCTGATAGAAGGTCCAACGTAAACTAATTTTATATTTTACATTAAAGAGCTCCATCGCCGTCAAAAGATAAAATTCAGTTCGCAATTCGTAAAAGTTTACAAGCGAGTGAAAAATATGAGCGAAGAATTTTTATAAAGAAACATATCAAAGGTCGGCGTTCAATTTATGAAGGAATTTATTAAGTGTACAGCGTAACGGCGAATTAATTTGAAATATATATACATATTTGTACTTTCGTCTGGGCGAGTTGTGTATTTTTATGGGTCCGTTTTAAAAGAAGCCCAAATTTCTGTTAACAAGGGGCCTTGTTGAGAAAATATCCTTTGTCTCGCATGAGAGCGACTCGTGAGGCCCCAGGCTCTATAAGGATCCTGTCAAATGTCATTCATGTTTGTTCGACCATTGAGAATCGTTTCGTACATGTTTACTTAAACATGTGCGTTTCGTGTACAAATAACATCAAAGGCAATTACGTTCGATGGTAAATGCCTTTTTCAATCGCCGATGTCTTTAAATATTTCTATTTTAATACCAAACACTGTTGATTGTTGATTGGATTTAATACTCAAAGCTATGTAATATTAACCACAATAAAGAGGTTGCCCATTTTTGATTGTTTTTAGACTTAATTAGTAGTATAACCATTGAATTCTTTCGGGGTGTTGTTTACATTTTTACTAAGACCGCGACTAATTTGTATTATGTATTACAGTATCATAAACGCGAAAAAAGGGCGATTCGACTCCAAACACATTATTTGGAAATTTGTAACCGTTGAAAGCCCATCTTCAGATATATATAGGCTTAGCAACAAATTTGGATGCAGTTTTACTTTAAACTTGTCGTAAGAAAAAGATATTCTATCATATATCATGTTAAATTTTTGATAACATATTTATTTCATAAAATTTTGTAATGGTTTAATCACTGAGAGATTTGTTTACCCAAATTAAAATAATGAACGCTGGTTCTAAATATATTTTTGAAAATTTTATAAATATGCAGAGAAACAGAAATTTCTTTAGGGTATCATATAAATGCTATAGGAAATGGAATATAAATTATATTCCATTTCATATAGGAATATAGATGGAACAGGTATAGACTAATTCTACTAGCACTAGAGTGCGAATAATATCTAGAACTTTTATGGTAAAATGTTAAAATATTCCCTTTTACAACAAAATCCCACAAAACGTTCAAAATTTACCCTTTAATAAAGTTAAAAAAGTTGACTAGGAACGTTTGTATCGTCATCATCGGCCTGTGATAGTTCACTGCACATCATAGGACATAGGCCTCCTCTAGTACACCCCTATTCATTAGGGGGTTTTTGGACCGTATCCCACCACGCTGGTCCAATGGTCCTTTTCAGGCAATTGGGTGATCGGCCCAAATTGCCCTAACCAACTAGGAAACAATAATGAAAATTTGTTGCGTCCCCGCAGGATTCGAACCCACGACCTCCGGTTTCTAAAGCACACGCCAATACCACTAGACTACGGAGGCAGGAACGTTTGTGTGTTAAAGTCATTACAATGTAAATGAGTTTTTAAATGATAGCACACACTGGTAATGGAATGCTCGGTCCAGGCTTTTTTCAATTGATTGTTTATTGTTTCAATTTTATTCCCGCTGAGTTTCTTTCGCCGGTTCTTCTCAAGTCAGAGATGTTTTTTTTTAACTGGTAGTACATTTATGACAATCAATAAGTTTATATATCGCTCCTATGTTGAATAGACATATTGGAATTTAAATTAACTGAGTAAATGTAGCTAGTAACAGTTGAGTATAGTCTTCTTTCTTTTTTCTTTAGCACTTTTTATTGTACTGACAAACACAACTAATTATATTATTTTCAATTTATAAACAAAACTTTTCTAAATGATCACTATAATTTAAAATAAACATATATTATCAATATACGCATAAGAATAAAAGTCACATAAAACGCAATTGGGCTTTTATGTCTCTTCTATGTCAAGCGGTAATTTTTAACGACTAACCTCTATGATAAAACGATTACGACGTTTGTGCTGGACTGAAGCCAAGTCTAGTTAAAACACAAAATAGATGAAGCCTTATTGGATAATTAAATCAAGCCATAATTACTAAATCCAGTTATCTTTATTTGACACTGGTATATGACAATGGTTTAACGATCAAATTGGAAATGGATACCTTTATCAAAAGAAAAAAGCAGCGCTATAAACTTAATAGGACGTATTCATTCGTTCATATCATCATAAACGGCCTTTAGTAGTCCACTGTTGGACATAGGCTTTTTTTAATGAACACCAAGACAGCCGATCTCGTTGGCGTATATTAAAAAGAGTTGCTCATAACTGTTCCCACTGCAAGGCAGATCCGCCGTCAAGTGGGTTGTGGGGTCGTCACATCCCTACCCTTTTGTTTTACTTACGTATTCGTTTCGTTTTTGTTTTTAAATGGTACAACCCTTTTATACGTGTGGAACTGACCGGAAGGTAGTAAGTAACAGCTCAGCGTCTACTACCGCCAATAACCAGTTGAGTCAAATCACAACCGTGTTTTGGGTTTAAAGGCCTGGATTAACGCGACCACACAACCCGAATCTCTTTACGGGGTGCTGGCTTGTGGTGTCATGTGTCGCATTTTTTAATATGCGCAGCATTGCGCTTATCATCAGGTTACGGTGCCCATTTAAAAAAAGAAGGGAAAATCTTTTACTTCACATTTTCCAATATAATTAAAATAACTCTTGTTTTGTCATCTTTTGAGTAATCATTGGCAATATAAGAATATTTTTAAGGAAGAGCTTACTAAAAGACGTTATAAATAAACATGAAAGACCATTTTCAAACGAACAAAGTGACTTTCAATCTTTCAGGGCATTTACCCAATAGTAAGCCATACAACTACGTATAAAACCCACAATATACATTTACTAGAAACCTCTTGCAACCACGAGTGTATAATGTAATGAGGCGTTTTAAGTATAGAAACATTCGCTTTTTACGTATATAAATAAATAAAATTTTGAGTGTCTGTTTGTAACATTAAAATACTCGGATTTTGACAAGGCTTTCTACTATGAGATAACAGATATAACTGGGAAGAGAAGAAAAAAAAAATAACAGAACTTTTTTATATACCACACGGACGAAGTCGCGAGTAACAGTTTGTACTATAGTACGGTTGAAGGAGGCCATTCGAGCCCTCCATAAGAAATGTAATTAATAACATCATTAATCTTATCAACACCTCGTGATGCGAGATGGAACGTCTCTTTTACTTAGTAATTACGTTAGGCATCTGTCCTTCAAACAAGAACGCTAAACGATAATGTCTTTTCGAGGGTAGGTGGAAATAAATCACAGACGGTGTTTGAATTAGCTCCTTTAATTTTTGTTGAAATAACTGAAATTGTTATCTATATAGAGTTTAATTTACTGCAATTAAAATCAAGTTACAGTGTATATATAATTTGCAATACAGGTAATGTAGTTTTAATCTTTTAAACCGGTTCACCACCTGTCAGCACAATCTCATCACTGCATCCCTCACTTTCTACTTATTTGGAACTCTCACGAAAATCTTGATCAAATGTCCAAGATGTCCAATCTATCTGATGTTATCAACACTCAACTTAAGCTTGAAGAAAATATTTCTAAGTGCTTTGATCACCTCCAAGCGCAGATCACCAATGCGCGGATCTTCAAAAGATACAGTGGCCAAAATAGGGAGCTGGTATTCCGCATGCTAAGTTTACTGCGGCAGCAGATTAAAGAGTGTAGCAAGCATCTAGATAACTTTGATGCTAGAAACCGTACTAAATCCTTAATTGTTTTGGGCCTGCCTGAAAAAGATACTGAGAATTGTGCAGAAATAATTCTTGATGTATTTATTAAAAAACTAGGCCTTGCCAATATATGCAGCACATCAATTAAGGTTTGTCATCGACTCGAAACAAAAAATAAAGAGCTAAGTGATAATTGACACAAAATGTATGTCACAAAATGTAGTGTAATGTCACAAAATGTATTAAATTTATGATCAAATGTAAGACTGAGTAAATGTGAAGTGTTTATAGATGAGAAGAGATAGACGTTGTTGAGTCAACCTGTTTCTGGGAATAACAAAGATACCAGATTGCAGTGGGCCCTCTATTAATAGACTGTCGAATAAACTCAGCTCTGCAGTATGTGTCAAGAAAATCAGACAATTAACTGACGTGGAGACGGCCCGGTTAGTATATTTAGCTATTTCACAGTGTAATGTCTATGGCATTCTACTGTGGAAGTCGGCGGATACTAATACGACTTTGTCCTCCAAAACGAGCTATCGAGCGGTTTATAACTTCCCTAAGTGAATCCCTTAAAAATTGTTCCTAGAGATTAAAATATTCAACCGTTACTTCTCAAATATTTTGAAAACCTAATGTATGTGCAAAAATAGAAATGATTTCTTAGACATTGTGATGCACATAACATAAATACTAGAAACAAATATAATTTAATTCTTCCAGCAACTAGACATGGAAGAATAAGTAAATCTTTTATGGACAATGTATACGCTTTACAACAAAATCCCAGTAAACGTTCAGAATTTAACTGTTAATAAATTTAAAAGTAGTAAAGAACGTTTATGTGTTAAAGGTTATTATGACATAAATGAATTTATAAATGATAACACAGCCTGGTAATGGAATGTTCTGCTCCAGGCTTTTTCAAGAATAATATACGTATGATAGTACTGTATGTAGCTCATATGAAAATTTATATGTGTATATTTGATTATTTCAAAAGTTGACAAAATAGGGCCGCTGAGTTTTCTTCGCCGGTTCTTCTCAGGTCGGAGGCGTCCTATTCCGAAGCGGTGGTAGCGTCCTTGACGATAAGCGAGTGTTACACTTTTATATTGAATAACGATATTTGAATTTGAATTTGAATTGAAGGGCTCATCAATTTCTTTCAAAGAATTTTTAACAAATTATTATCTTTATTTGCTTATGTGTACATATATATCTATATATAGTTATGGATATGTGTGTGTATGTATATGTTTATATCTGTACAAAAAAAATACACTGTTATTTATTTTATTATTTTTTAAGTGTCACTCAAGTGTTTTTTACCTCTATTGTCTGTATCTTTTTACTTTTATTTTTTACACCTACCACTTATTTTCGAAATCACCCAAAGGTTCACCGGGAGACAATGCCACTGGCATTAAGTCCGCCTTTGTACTCTTACTGTGTACATAAAGTGTAAATAAATAAATTAAATAAATAAATGTCTATAAAGACACAGAGGGTATACAAGTTGTTTAACCTGTAACAAACGTTATTGTACTATAAATAATGAAAGTATTTTGAATATTAGAACTTTTAGGGTATTTGTTGTAGTTCGATATTTGTTTTGTTTAGTGATATAATTAGAGTGCTAATGATGTAACTGATACATACATTACTAATGATACTAACATTATCTTATTATGTAACAATTATAACAAAGTTATTATAGCTGGAGTGAATTATATTGTGTTACAATTCGAAAAACTTAGTATTTTATTAGGTTTACTGACTTATTACATCAGGATGTAATGGAAGATCGAATAGTTATTATTATGACAAAGGTGTCATAATAATAAGCTGTTACGTTACCTAAATATAGGATAAAGGAAAAGCATACTATATATATATATATATATATATATAAACATATATCATCTCAAAGGTGTTTTCAATTGATCAATTTACGTGTGCCGCAATCATCAAAAGGTTCTATACAGTATGAATCAATGAATTTCTAAAGGTAACGTGATTTAATATCAATCCATCCTTACTGTGTTCATAGAGCATTCATTTTTGTAACCAAACAACTCACTAAGTTCAAATTTACGATTGAATATTACTCGGATTTTATAATAACGCCAGCACTTCACTGTCTTTTCTTGTATGTTATATAACACTCATATAGTTTGTTATTTTTTAAATATCGGCGTTTTTAAAACATAAATTCATCCTCGCCCAAACTTTACCTATTACATTTCCCAGACACTTATCTTATATCATGATTAATTATTAACTTCATCATCATCATCAGCATGTATGTCCACTGCTGGACATAGGCCTCCTCTAATGCACGCCTACTCCATAAGGGGGTATTTGGACCGTATCCCACTACGCTGGTCTAATGCGGGTTGGTGGGTGCCCATCCGACGCATGGATCATCTTACTTTCCATTATAATTATATCTTAAAAATAGCCAATGGTACTTCACAAACCACCACACAAAATAGTTTTTGTTGCTTGTTAAGTCTAATAGTTAGTTAGTTAATTTAATCTTGGCGTCATGGAAATTAAAGAGTTACACGGACGTTGCGGCGGTCTTACAGACATTGAGTGCATATCATTCTTTTGCAATGCCATAAAAAGATAGTAATAGTTCTGTGTGCTTGTTTCTTGGGTAAAAGCTAAACAGCTATTTACATCTCAGCAGCTCCGGGTGTACGCTAACGTAACACGCATTTTAACTAAACTCAAAGCGAAAAACATTACAAACCCAACTTATAAAGCTTTAAAAACATTTTAGCGTCTATAAAGGTAAAAATTTTAAATATTTTTCCTCATGCCAAAATTAATTAAAATATCCGCTTTGATATCCCTAAGGATCCTCTGAATAAACCTGGGGATAGATCAATTAGCTCCGTGAATCTCGTTACCTCTCACAGCGATAATTACGATGTTTAATTTGCAGACACGATAGCGACCGAATCGCAAATTAATTCGCTTGTAAACACTAATGTGTTTACACTAATTAATGGTTTCATCGGATTATCAGAAGCGTTTATCTTTACTTATTTTTTTATGGTGGCAATTAAAAAATTAGAGGCGACTTGTTTGCTTGAAAGTTGATAAGATTATAGAGGATTTAACGAGGCAATTTCGTGGTACGAAATTAAAACCGCTATAGTCTCATAGGGCTACTGAAATTTAATTTAATTAAAGAAATATAAAAATACCAATATTAAAAGTTGCGATATTATGTTATTATAAGCTGTTTAGCAATAAAACCGCGTTTAGCAATAAAAAGGCGACATAGCCAGCGTAATAATTAGGTAATGAGATGTAATATCTTATTGCACAGGGCGTGTGTGGCGTATCATTTGTCATTAATTGAATCTTGATTGCCTCATCGTTTCGTTCGATAAAAAAACCTAACCTTAAGCTTTTTTAAATGACCTCCATAAGGTTCTTCTTGCGGACGTCATCGTTACTTTACCAGTGTTTTTATTTATATAGAATTATTAATATTTCTATACATATCTTCAACAATAACAGACAATGACATACAAATTTTATATCTTTATCGTTTAATCCTACAAATCACTGTTACTATAAATAGTAGCATAGACGGAAAGTAGTTTTATATTTATGATTACAATATTACTACTTACTTGCAGCAAGGGCTCCGGCACGGGGATCTGCCAGTTGAATTCGAACTTTTTCGTCATTGTGCAGAGATGTTTTTACCGCGCCTTAATCCACCACACCAGGGTTCAGCAATCGACCATCCTCGGAGTCTGCGATAATCTGTAAACATTTCCCCTTATCATTATTAAAGTCCTGATCAAAACTAAAAGAAATAAACTTAAACATTGACGATAAGACAATTATTGCGACGCATTCTTGCGCCAGATGTAATGTCTTTATGGACGCAACGACAAATAAAAAATACTGATATTGGTAAAGCATACTGATATTGGTGTGCAATCATAAATGCATGGAAATCCACTAACTTAGACGCTCCACATTTAATCACCTTATGTTACAAGACTTATCTAAACTTTGTAAATTCAAATTTCAAATACATTTATTTCACATAGACGAATTAAACCTATTTATTGGCTTGACTTGTCAAAAATGCTACCAGTGCTATTATGCAAACCGTATTTTTCTTTATTTGTATACTAAGCGAGCTGAGTAGTGGGTCGCCTGATGGAAAGTGGTCACTAACGCCCTTTGACATCGGCAATACTAGTGGTATCACCAACGCGCTGCCTACCGTGGGGCATAGGACGTCTCCTTTAGATTACCCAGTAAATACGCTGGCTGCGATGCCCTTCTATCCAGAACACAGTATTGTCACACAACTGCATTGCAGCAGAAATAGGCACCGCGGTGTAAAAGGGGACCTACCTTCAGATGTTAATTATTTTAATGATAAAAAGTAACATTCCAGAGTCAATATCGACCCGAAATCTAGTTAAACAAAGGTTCTATATCGAATGCCATTGACTAAACTATATGGCCATTGGTCAAATAAGCCGTAATAATAAACGTTTGTCGGCGAAAACAAATCAGTGCGCTTTAAGTAATGGCCATTGGGGTTTGACTTTAAGGCTTATTTCACTTTGATATAAAATGCTATAAGAAATTCAAGCTCAGAAAACAAAATTTGTTACTTAAAGGGCTTTTAAATCTTTATGACTTAATCCTTCGAAACTGCTTATTTCTATTTTAGTGAGAATCTTTAGAGATTCTTTCTGATTTGCGTTTAATCTCGGAGCCCAAGCTCAAAATATTTTCTGTGTCAAATATATTTTTGAATTTTTTAATAGATATAAATGGAAATGGAGACAAAAATATCTCTTTTCTTGTTTTTATAGGTTGCAATTAGTGTTGGAGTGTGTAAGTATAAAGAAGAATGGGATTTATGTCTGTATATTCCAACTTGAATGAATATGCGAATATTCTATTTCCTAAGCCTTTAGGTTATTGTTTTTATGATTTTCTGAACAATATCACATCCGTACGCAACTGTTTTTTTTAAAGAATTCCAATGAAAATATCATATCATATTAATGCGACTCATTGTGTCAGTGTTACCATCGTAAAATAAAGATAAAAAATATTAATGCGGAATTTGTTCTTAATATCGTGCTAATTATTGTCGGCAGATTAGCCAGGAGTCTGGAGTTAGCCGCTGAGGCCCAGACCTTATCAAGTGGATAACTATAATACGAAGATATTTGGGATAAATACAATTACTCGTTTCTATTTATATTCTCATCAGGATATGGAAGCCATACAACTTATTTTATTATTTTCGCTTATAACTGTTGCACTAAATTACCTACTATTTATGACTTTATCATTCGATGATTTCAATTTATTTTTCTATATATATTAGACAGTTTATTATTACAAAACGCTTACCAAAACAATACTGAGCAATGTCGACTAAGTAAGGTTTAAGATGACAGACTATACTAAACTAAATGAGATTTGAAATCGTTATACACATATTCTTGTGCCACATAAATGTAGGGCGCTCATCATCAGCCTGTGATAGTCCACTGCTGCTATGTCCTTCCCAATGCACGCCTTCTTCATTAAGGAAGGGGTATTTAGACCGTATCCCACCACGCTGGTCCGGTTGGTGGGGGGTACGGCACTCGTAATATTTAAATACCTACCGCGTGATGATTGAATTTCAGATGTTGTTTGGCTATTGCTATACTTGACACTGGCAAATTTGTCTATGGCCCATATTCATAGATGCTGCGCTTTTTATTGGAGCGAGCTGATTAATTGTATAGCAAGCAGCCAGCAGAGATGCATCTACTATCAAACACTTATTTAAATTTAGCAAAGATTTGGAGTATAAGGTGAATATGTATAAGAAAAAAAAATATTGAGGAAACTGAGTTGAAATTAGTAAGATTACCGCCATGTAAAATTTATACATTTAGTAACGACAAAGCGTGCTAATTCCCGTTTTGCTCGAACTTACAAGGACACGCTAAGACCATAAAGATCATACACAATAAGGCACACACCATACTGCCGTTATAAAGATATAATTCCCGGACTATCCGAGCCTCGCATACAAGCCTTGTCATCCGGCGTCACTCAATGCTAACATACAACGCGATGCCGTCGAACCTTGCGTCCAATTACATTGCTCTTATTTGAGACGTGCAATTCAACCTTTGAACCATTTTAATGCAAAGGTCATTACAACTACGAGTATTCGAGTTAGTAATGTCAAAAGTATCATTTTCCTTGTATCGAAGGTAATGTAGAAGGTCATAATAATTTTGGGATATGATAAGCTTTTAGGTTCAAAAAAAATACGTTACTTAGTTTTTTTCTTTGTGAGAGTAAGAGTTCTGATGTTATGTATAATGAGTTGATGACTTGAAATATTTTGTTAACCGATCTACGTAAGATTTTTACTAACAATATTATAAAAATGTAATAGTCTAGCATTTTTATATTTTTTTACAACAAAGTTAAAAATTTTATATTTTAAATGATACATCTTTTCAGGTCCTACAAATGTCTGTAGATATAAAACGTGTGGACTTAATAATCTATATATATATAAGAGATTCTCACCTATATATTGACTCATCACGATATCTATGGAACCATAAAGCGAAGCGACTTGAAAATTGGTAGGAATATTCCTTTCGCCGAGTAGAGGTCAGCTAAGAACGGATTTTACGAAATTTCATCCACATGGCGGGTTGCAGGGTAGCTAGTATTAATAGTTTGAAAATTATCATTCATTACATATCATCTAATTTCTTAAACTAACTTTAGAATAATTGCTTTAATTAGTTACTCGTGATCACTTTAATGCGAAGTACGTACGTTACGCTTTTACGTGAAGTAGGTTGAAGAATAACGTAATAATGGTTATATTTAATAGGGGCTAAAAGGATTAGGGCTTAATATTTCAAGTGTATACAATTAATATATATGAAATAAATGGAAATCGCTGTGGGTATTGATACCCCTTAATATCATTGATTCAATTCAATTTTGTAGAATTGTCACTTTGTTTAAAACGCTTAAATCTAACATATGATCACGTCTCCATTATTTTAATTATTTTTAGTTCAAGACTTCGCATTTTCATTGCCTGGTAAATTGAGCGATTTTTGTAACGAAAAGTAGATGTTACAAGTTTTTTTATTTATTAATGGAAATGTACTTAGTAAATAAATCAAACAATATGTTAATATTTTTAATGAGTAATTGTTTTTCTTAGCAGTATAAATTATTATTATTCTTTATCCTTAAAAAGTTAATAATATCGAAATGTTATTAAGATTAAATATATTCTTAATATATTATTTACTAATATTTTAGATAGAAACATTTACAATATATATCAGTACATGTGATGCGTATTCGTATTTGTAAATATATATATGCATAATTTTTTTGTATGCCAATTTCATTATTTTCTTTACTGAAATTGATAATTAGTAAACACTCAAATTTAGCAACATATTCCTAAAGGTAATCTTCAAAAAGGCAACGCAAATAAAAGCAACTACCGAACCTTTATTACGCATCGCATGCAAAAAAACTTTATTTAATGCTTAAAAATATAAATTTAGTTTGCATAAAAGCTAATACGCATACACAACGCAGAGATATTTAGAATGAAATAGATCGACGAAATCAAGCATATAGGAAAGGTTCCACACCTCGTACAAATTGGATGTAAAGTAACATCAAACATAGAGCAGGTTAAATATCGCAACCTGTCCCTTCGAGGGATAATTGCCGTCACGTTTGTAACACGTCAATGACGCACAACCTTTGGGCGTGTTATCGGGTATCTACAACGGGTGACACGTGACGTCACATGTCACGCTTTTCACGACAATGGTTATGGATTTAAACGGGCCCATTATTGCTTATATTGACGATAAAAGGAAGAGTATAAATTTGTTATAGCTTGCACAATAAATGTCACTTCGAGGGATAATTGCCATCACGTTTATAACGCTTCAATGTAGGTCCCCTTTTTACAGGAGACCGTCTGCGTGGGTACCAGCGCGGTGCCTATTTCTGCCGCGAAGCAGAAGTGAAAAACCACTGCTGTGCTCCGGTTTGAAGGGCACCGTAGCCAGTGTATTTACTGGGTAAACGAGACTTAACACCCTATGTCTCACTGTAGGCAGCGCGTTGGCAATACCACTGGTATTGCCAATGTCTATGGGCGTCGGTGACCACTTCCCATCAGGTGGCCCGACTGCTCGTCTAGCTGCGTATGCCATAAAAAAACCTTTGAGAGTGTTACCCAGGCAACGGTTGTCACGTGACGTCACGGGTCTATAGACGCCAATGGTTATGAAATCACAATGGAATATTATTGCTTATATTGATGATAGAAGGAAGAGTGTTGGCAATTTGTTGAAGTTTTCATAAGTTTACCATGTATTAGAAAAAAAAGATATTGATTCGTTTATATACTTTAATTTTAAATGCGTTTTGAGTTAAAAAAAATCGGATAAGGTAACTAAATTATGTGTTCCTTAATCCTTATCAGTGGGAATAAAATAAAACTTGATGTGAGGGCTTAATTGTTTTTTACAAGGAGCCGACATAAAGGATGATCAGTATTTATGCTATATGCCATAAGCTCTACTGTTACTTTTTATCGTCTGCGACTTTATTAAGATATAATTTATAACATATATGATATAATATATAATTGAAACCATATAATTATTTAACATGTGAGCAAAATTACTGCGAAATATTCATTAAACTATTAACAATAATAACATTTCTAGTCAAATAATTCAACATAATCTAAATAAGTAAAAATTATTCCATAAAATCTTTCATGACTGATAATTAAATAGACTAACTTTTCTTTTGTAGATAAAAACATAATAAATATAATATTTTCCCGTGGTAGGAATCGAACCTTTAGCGTGACTCTCAAGGTCACCAAAAACTAGACAAAGCAAGTCGCCATCATTAAATTAGTCTGGTACTTTATCCGTTAAACCTATCAAATATCCATTCATTTTCACTTACTTTCGTAAAAGTTTATTAAGCAGGACTCCTTACAACTGTAGTGTAGCAACAAAGTGAATAACAAATTTCATGTGAAATAAACTAAAATTTTACGAGCTATTTCCAGACGCTATATGTTACATAATTTTTACTGCATCCACTTTTGTTATGAGCAACTATAAAATTAAAAACTACAAAGTGCTTTACTTTATCATTCGAGTTTCAAGTACGTACCGATAATAACGCATAAATATTTCGCTAAGAATATAAGCAGAATAATCAGAGGAAAATTCCTTATGAGCAAAAAAGACGCCAAAACGCTGTAGTCGCCTGTGTTAGATGAAGCTTAGCAAAGACATGAGCCTGGAAGCATAGCATCCTTGCTAATGCAATTACTGAAAGGCCTTCAGTTCAGAATTGAACCTGTGTACATATATACGGCTTCCCTTGGCTATTGGAAATTCAATTGTGAGCTTATCTGGGTCTTATGTGAATGTAAATTAAATTAAGATTGTGTTATATTGAATCAGACCCAAGACACAAGAAGTGTATAATCTAAACATATAAAACAATTGGAGTATCTGATTTTTTAATCAAAATAACCATTTTAAATTAGTACATTGTAATGTATATAAACATTATAATTAAAATTTTAGTCAGTCTTTCTGTTTGTTCTGGCTATTCTCTGGATATCCGATTTTGACGGGACCTTTCATATAAGATAGCTGATGTAATTGGGAGTAACTTAGATATTTTTTTTACATAAATACTAAGATAAAAGTAGCGGGCAACAGCTAATATTTGATAAATTATTTCGACATAACAGTATTTTCATTGAATTCGGTTATGAGTTAACACGCGTTTGCCTACTTTTAGAGAGAATTTAAATAAATTAAAGTATATAAACGAATCAATATATTTTTTTTTCTAATACATGATAAATGAAAACTTCAACAAATTGCCATCACTCTTCTTTCTATCATCAATATAAGCAATAATATTCCAGTGTGATTTCACAACCATTGGCGTCTATTGACCCGTTACGTCACGTGACAACCGTTGCCTGGGCAACGCTCCCAAAGGTTTTTTTATGGCATACGCAGCTAGACGAGCAGTCGGGCCACCTGATGGGAAGTGGTCACCGACGCCCATAGACATTGGCAATACCAGTGGTATCGCCAACGCGCTGCCTACCGTGAGGCATAGGGTGTTAAGTCTCGTTAACCCAGTAAATACGCTAGCTACGGTGCCCTTCAAACCGGAATACAGTAGTGTTTTCACACTACTGCTTTGCCGTAAAAATAGGTCCCCTGTAGAAAGGGGACCTACCATCGGAGTTAATTTGCCTTGCGATTTCTGCCATCGCATTATAAATGCCTGACATCTTTAAAGGTATTTGTTTAATCAAAATGTTGTATTTGATACGTTTTACGTATATATATCTATATTAACTTTTATATAAACTTACACTATAATTACTTCAAATGAGCTATGAATGTGTATGTCAAATGTTTACATTAAAATGCTTATTGTACGTTATTCTTAAAACATAGATATATGCTCTTGCGGACTTTATTGTAGGCCAATTCAAGGAGTACAATTATATTTAACATACTTTAGGTCTATCTCTTGTGGTTGAGGCAAGAGTTTACAATTTAATCGTACGAGGTTGTGGTTTGTGACGTCGTAATTTTATTTATTTCTTAAAAAACTTATAAACATATTATTATAAAATTGGTTAAAAAAATAGTTATAAAAGACAGATTACTTGTAAGTTAAAAAATTAACAAAATCGGAGCACTAGGAGTAAAGCAACGAGGTAACATATAAAAAAAACATACGCTCGAATTGAGCACCTCTTTCGTTTGGGACGTCGGTCAAAAAGGAAAAAACTCAAGGGGTTTTTATTTAATACTTTATCAACTGTTTGCAAAGAATACTCATTGTAAAGCAGGATAGGTTTACAGTGTGTATTATTTGCTTATCTACAATTAAAATTTCATAATTTGACTTTTTTCCATTTACAAGTAGACATTATACGCTGTATAATATATATATATATATATATATATATATAAATAAATACAAAGTTGGTATTTACTCCATGAATAAAAAAGGAATTTTTTTTGAATTTTTTTTGCTAATTGAATGTGCCTCATTACAGTTTACATATCGTGCAGTTATTTATATCCATATATTTGCTTGTACACTTCCAAAAAGACTTCAATACTACAAAATAAAGAGTTCTAACGTCGAAAAAGTGTCAGTTGCAAAGTAACATTACCCCTAACGTCGTAAACGAGTAAAGTATATCTCAATATATAACGAAGCACTCAAAAATCTGGGACGGACATTAACAAGGCCCTCGACTAAAACCGCCAAAAGCTTCGCGCTGTCATTAAAACTCCGCTCCTGGGGTGGAATTTGAAATATTCACTCCCAAAGGGATCCCATTAATTTCCATTCTCACTTACTTGACGCGCGTCAAGTGCTATTAATTTTCTAAACAGTCTCGTATCGTGTTAAAATTCTACTATGTATAATTTTAACACGAGACGAAAATATTACTATGTAAAGATGTATAAAAGACTCCGTAGCCTTGTGGTATGGGCGTGTGCCTTAGAAACCGGAGGCCGTGGGTTCGAATCCTGCGGGGACTCGACTAATTTTCATTGTTGTTTCCTAGTTGAATAAGGTGATTTGGGCCGATCATCTAATTGTTTGAAAAGTCGGATGGGGCTAGTAAAAAGTCGGTCCAGTCACCAACCCGCATTGGATCAGCGTGGTTGGATTCGGTCCAAAACCCCCTAATGGATAGGGGTGTATTAAGGGAGGCCTATGTCCAGCAGTGGACTATCTATATTTATCGTACTCTTTCAAATAGCTTCAGTACCTATGCGTCGCTATATTATTCAATGACATTATTAATTTGGATATTTAAAACTAAACAATAAAGTTTCATAATAATGGATATGGAAATGTCGCTCATTTATTGACAGTTAGCGCGTTATCGTATTCATCATCTTACTTTACGGATAATCGCGTGATCAACAACAACAATGAAGAGTTCCCGCAGAATTAAAACCCACGACCTCCAAGTTCTAAAGCTCATGGCCTTACCGGAGGCAGCATAATACAAATGTAAATGTTACCTATCGTTGGATAAGCTTTACAGTGCATAAAAAATGTATAATCTGTATTATAAACGCATGATCGAACAGATTTTTCCATTCGAATAATTTTACAGACATGCATTTTGTATGAACCCAAGTGTGATTATCATAAAAGGCCGGCTCGGAGATTTCATGTTAACTTTTAGATAAGGGGAATGCATAAACGATTTTGAATACTGATATCGTATAAAATCAAAGAGTCGTACGTAGGTATTAGTAATGTGTTACATAACGGTTGTTGCCGCAGTTATTGCGTTGTATGTATATAATTCATGCACGTGCAAGTTCTCCATACACACAGTTGACAGAAATGGAATAAAATTTGTTATTTAAAATTTATTAATATAAATTTCAAATTAAATTATCGTGTGGCAAAAGTTTTACCAAAACTTTACTTATTAACAATACAGCTAAATCGATTTGTCCTTTTTTTAAACAATCTTGTAGGAGAGTCCAACCTATATTCTAAAGGGGCACAGTCTGTAAGTTTCTGTAAGTAAGTAACAATATTAGATAATACATTACACACAAGCATTACAAATAAAATAACCATATGTTATTCTCGTGTATTCAATCTTTACTGTGAAGTCTGCGTTATAAAGTAGGAAACAATTTTTGAGGGAACACAACTAAGTTACGCAAAAGCATTAAAAGCAAAAACGCTTCATAGCGTTTGGTAGTCCCAAAACTAGACATTCATGTTCATTTTGTAAATTATTACATCATCATCATCAGCCTGTGTTAGTCCACAGGCTTTTTGGACCGTATCCCACCACGCTTGTTCAATGCAGATTGGTGGGTGACATTTTACATGCCCATCCGACGCATGGATCATCTTCCTCGTCAATACAATTGGGCGATCGGCTCAAATTGCCCTTATCAACAAGGAAACAACATAAAAAAGTAGTTAAGTCCCCGCAGGATTCGAACCTACGACCTCCGGTTCCTAAAGCACAAGCCCATACCATTAGGCTACGGAGGCAGTTACATTATTACATATGGCATAAAAATACTTGTGGTGGGAATCAAACTCGCGCGCACTAACGCCATAAAATGACTAACCAACATGTCGTCGTAAAATACCTCGTCATTAACACTCTCTATGTAGGCTTCGAAAACGAAGCGTACCCAAAAAGTTTGGGATCCGGGGACAGAATTGGTCGAAGATACATTATGCAATGATCCGTCGAGCGAACTTTATACGTGATTATACATTCGTTACGTGAACACCTCCTTCGAATCTAAATAAACAAGGTTTATTTAAATATCCAATCGGGTGACCATGGGCGGTGTGAAGGGACGGAAACGATGTGTTTAATGTCGTGTGTGCGTTTTATATCGTTATGTAAGTAAACGCAATTCGTGGCTTAGTGGTATTGGCCCTTGCTTCACAAATTAAAGTTTATAGGTTCGAATCCCGCGGGTTGACAACTTAGTGTTATAGTTATTATGGCTTAAGTTGTATGTTCTTCTGACCACGTGACCGGCCCACTGTCACTTCAACGAGCTGTCGGTACAAAGACACTCCGAGCATAGCGCGTTCCATAGCGCGTCGGAAGGACCGATGGTCGATGAGCCAAAAAGGTTCTGGAGTGGAGGCCGCGTTCGGGAAGACGGAGCGTGGGTTGACCCCCGACCAGGTGGGATGCCGATCTCCGTGTAGTAGCCGGCTCAAGTTGGCAGCAAGCAGCGAGGTATCGGCCGTCTTGGCGTTCATTGAGAAAGGCCTATGTCCAGCAGTGGACGGATAGGGGCTGCTAATGATGATGATGATGAAGTTGTATGTTGGATGGTATAACGCAAGGATCATAACATAAAAAGTCAGTCCCGGATACCATAATCATAATTGGCACTCGTTGTAGGATGCCAGTTCCTTCAAATTTTTCGACAGCTGATGGACCCGTTGAATGCAGTTTACCCTTTGAGGTGGTCAAAGTAGTTGTGTCAAATGCTAGTCTCCGTAAAATCTGTTATTCAGGTAAGTCTTGATGCCTTAGACGCCAAACCCAAGATATCTCGAAAATAGCTAGGTGAAATAATGTATTGAACGATGTATACACCGCAATATGTTAATTATCCATCAAAATCTAGATGCACGAGGTTTAAATCTACACCAGTATTAATAAATGACAAATTTAACATTTAGGATAAAGGTACACGTATATAATTTTGTTTACCCGGAAATTTATGATTAAAGTTAGTAATAACTTCACTAAAACCAAATAAAAAGTGTTTGCACACTCCCGTTTTTCTTACCCTCTGCCTGTGGTACATGCATCGAACTTACAAGCACTTGTTAAAAAACGTAAAAAAACTATTACGATGATATATCTGATGTCTTATGTCGTTTCTCCATTCTAAATTCCACTCGTTTGTTTTGTTTCTTCTGAGAAAATTGCGACTCCCGTAGAGTGATATAAACGAGACGCGCGTTGGCGAAGTGCTAAACGCTCTAAAAACACCAATATAAAAATAACACATTCCCGCAAATATACTATTGTTCCAGAATCCGACAAGTTATAAATATTTAGGTGTCTAATCCATTTATGCGTAGGCATTTGGTAAATATAATAATAAACGAGAGAAGAACGCCCAAAATATCACTAATAATAATTAATAAACATTATAGAATTATGAATTACCTGTTAAGTGTAAAAAAAAATATTTTGTTTCAGCAAGAACTAGACTCAGTTTATAGGCGCCAAAACTTTGGACTTTGTATCGTTCGTAAATCGCGTAAAAATTGACATTGGGAAAAATATTTATCAAAACTCTTTACGTTAAAACATTATATTATTAAAAGTAGGTCCTACTTTGATAAAATATATTCTACTTTTTACGTGGCTGCCGTATAGCATTAAAAATTTTAATTAAAATTTCTTTGTTCAGTTAAAACTCTTTTGAGCTCTTTTGACTGTCAAATGTACCACTTCAGATATTTGATCTGTGTAGAAACTGTTATTTTTTAATTCACCTTAATAAGATATATATAGAATAAGAAGATGAACATCTTATAAAAGTCGAGCAATGCTAGGTTGCTTGTAAGAGCGAAGAACAATTCTCAACACATTTCAGTCCTCAATCTAATTTGTCAGTTTTCAAATTGAAATTTGAATATCTTTAATTAATATATGAAGTGTAACACTCGCTTATTGATTGTCAAGGACGCTACCACCGGTTCGGAATAGGACGCCTCCGACCTGAGAAAAAACCGGCGAAAGAAACTCAGCGGGACTTTTTTGTCACCTTTAAAAGTAATGAAATATGCATTCATATGAGCTATATACAGTTCAACTGCCTCCGTAGCCTAGTGGTATGGGCGTGTGCTTTAGAAACCGGAGGTCGTGGGTTCGAATCCTGCGGAGACTCAACAAATTTTCATTGTTGTTTCCTAGTTGGTTAGGGCAATTTGGGCCGATCACTCAATTGTCTGAAAAGTAAGATGATCCATGCGTCGGATGGGCATGTAAAAGTCGGTCCACCCACCAACCCGATTGGACCAGCAGTGGTAGGATATCGTCAAAAACCCCTAATGGATAGGTGTATTAGGGAGAGCCTATGTCCAGCAGTGGACTATCAAAGTGCTGATGATGATGATGATGATGATATACAGTTCTATCATCCGTATATTAAATTTTAAACCTTTCCTTGTCTACTTTTTTCCTTTACTACTTTCTCTTTCGTTCCTTTACTACTTTTTTAAAATTTATTATTAGTTAAATTCTGAACGTTAATATTATGTTTTGAAAATCGACTTCATCACTGATGTAAAATTTTTATCTAAATCATTATATAAAACTATAATGTGCTACAAAACTGAACAGCTGAAACGATTTTGCTCATGCTTTCTTTTGGTTTTTTGTGACAAAAGATAACACAAAGGCAAGGTTCTCATGTGAAAAAAAATAAGATAGTTTCGTAGAAAATCTAAAATAGTAAGATGAGGGGTAATACCGCGGGCGCAGCTGGTCTATATTTTTTGTTACCTGTAAGGAATAAATAAAAATCGTCCTCTAAGTAATATCAAGTAATATTTCCGATGCACAAAAAACATGACGCAAGCATTACTTTTTGCTATAGCGAGTACTGTAATATGAGCCGTTACAATCAGATGGACCAAATAAGTACAGCATGTATGCAGCAAGTGCTACTTCTTAATTATTGTGTAACTTTATTACGAGGGATCACTTAACAGTTTATTTTATAAGTATAATAATAATAAGCTTCTAGCTCAAATGCAGAAAGCGGTGCTTCTGGACACCACTCGCATCGTCTGCCGGTTCCTCTACTTTTTAACCTAACCCTCGGCCGTTAGGTCTCCCCTGCCGAGGGCTTCCGTCTGGCTGAGATGTATCTATCTATATATTTATTGTATTATTAGTCGTATATACGTAATATTTTACTTATTGTTATAAAATTTTCACCCAGCCAGATAAGAATTTTTTTTTAAAAACTACATAATAATAATATAATATTTATGGACGAATAACACAACATCATCTAGTCCCAAACTAAGCAAAGCTTGTACTGTAGAAACTAGATAACTGATACTTTTCTTTTGTAAATAAATACATATTATGTACATAGACACCGAGACACTAGAAAAACACTATATTTATCACACAATATTAATCCGCGGGCGGGAGTCGAACTCACACCCTTTGGTGCCACAGATAGGGTCACTAACCACTGCACTAAGCGAGTCGTCGAAGGTCGTATATTTTGTAGAAGAAGATTGGAACCTAAGACCCGACTTCCTTTGTACTACATCATAACTGCTGTGCCATTACGTTCCAAGGGGAAACTGGATGATCACGAGATCATTCGGTTTTTATTACGCCATAAAAGCGTCTTCACAATGATAGATGTCACGTTGAACTACTTAAATGTGACATTGTATAGGAAATAGAGTTCTCGAGAGACATCAAAACGCTTATGAAATTTTATACGGTCCAAGGTTACTGCTCGGTTAATACTCAGAGATACTTTAGTATAGATGAGTACAGAAAAAATAGACAGAAATATAATGGAACTAGTAAACGTATTTAAAACTAGCTTCAGCACGCGGTTTCACCTTCGTTATGAAGGTAATTTGCGATAATATTCAAGACGCATTAACATATACAAATAATTGTAACCCCAAAGATTATTGTGGAAGATTTTTTCATCAAAAATGTATACCTTTTGCAAATTATGATTTTTTTATTGCCTACGCAGGCAGACGAACAGTCGAGCCACCTAATGGGAATTGGTCACCGACTCCCATAGATATCGGCAATACTAGTGGTATCACCAACGCGCTGTCCACCGTGAGACATAGTGTTGAGTCTCGTTTAACCAGTAAATACGATGGCTACGGTGCCCTTCAAACCGGAACACAGCAGTCAATTTCTTAGTCGAACCTATACTCTCTGACGCAACAGCCAGCTTCACTAACCACTGCGCCAAGTGGGTCGTCCATCTGTTTAATGTTTCAAAATAAAACGCGTCTTGTTGAATTGACCACAAAATGTACGCGTACATTCATTTTGTTTCGCTTCAACAACCTCGGACAAGTGTTTGTAGCGGAACGAATGGAAAATCGGTTAATGAAGAGATTATCCACGTTTCGTGAATTATGGTTAAACAAAATATGCATGTTATCTGTAACGAAAATTTATATTATAAAATCACATCACACATCACCAGCTGGGCATAGGCCTCCCCTAAAACACCCCTATCCATTAGGGGGTTTTAGGGGAGGCCTATGTCCAGACCCCCTAATGGATATTATAAAATGCTAGTAAAAATAATTCACATTACAGTAATATTGCTCAGTAAATAGCCTGATATCGTTAATTGTGAGTGAGATTTTTTTTTATTGTTACTTGTACATTTTTTAGCAGTTACATCTTTCTTAAAAATTTTATTTAATGATTAATCATTAATTCATCTGCACATAAAAGGAAAAGTTTATAAAATGCCTTTCTTTTAATTATTGGTGTTAACATTTGTTAAGATGAATGATACTACCAGATGCGTTATTGTATGTATAAAATATCACTTAGTAGTGTTATCAAATGATGTATTGGCAGGTATGTTATAACTAGGAAGAAAAAGAAACACTGTGAAATAATTAAAATTTTCTAAAAATACATGTACATTGTCTAGAGCGTGTACAGCTATTTAAACACCGTAAGAAATTTAATTATGCCGGTAACCGTCATACCACGATATCTGAAGTAGACTTTTGCGAAAACGACAGTTTTTCTAAGCGCGATACAGCACGGAGACCTTGATGCTGGTTATCAGCTACCGACCGCGTTCCGTACATATTTCGGAGCGAATTCCTCCGTGTCCGAATGAAGAAAACAAATCGAAATCTAGCGTTAATAACATTGCACTTTCAGCGTTAACTATAAATTAAGTGAAAATATATATTAAGTAATCAATATAATAAAATATATTAAACAAGATAATATTTCATCATTTACAAACAGAAATAGTTTTTTTCTTTAGTACTTATAAACTTACATGTGAATAATCAAATTATATACTATTTTAAAAAAAATGTTTAAGTGATATCTATACAAATTGGCGTGTCTCTTTGTAACATCAGGATAACCGTTTTTAAACGAATCGAATTAAATTTTTAGTGTATAAAAAATGTTAAAATTTTGAAAAACTTTTGTTTGTCTCTCTGTTTGATCAGACTAATCTTTTGATTGGCTGCTGCGATACTGACAGGACTTTTGCTGGTAGATAGCCGATGATACTGGGAGCAACTAAGGAAATTATTTAAAGAAAAAATGGGTGCGTGTACTTATGTACGCGCGTGAGAAGTTATACTTCTTTGGCATCATTAAAAAATTAATATATTTATATAATAATATATTTAATATATATATTTAATATAAATTTAAATAATATAATAATATATAATTAATAATATATATATATATATTAAGCAGACGGCTTCATACTGTTAATTTTGTGTCAGGTGGTGTGCGCGCGCATCTTAAAATTTCACTCTCATCATTTTTTCATAACGCGCCTAAAGAAGAATAACTTCAAAAATAAACGCAACCAAAAACGAACCTTAATCCTAACTCATAGAGCACATTATGCAACAACTATCGCAAATAAAAAACGACAACTCCATTATCACTACACAAAAATCAACCTTATCACTATGTGATAAGGTCCAATTCACTCGTTTTCATTATAAACTGTTAATTTTGTGTCACAGGTGCGCGCATCTTAAAATTTCCTCTCATCATTTTTTCATAACGCGCCTAAAGAAGTATAACTTTAAAATTGTAAAATTTATTCTTCCATTATATTACTACGCGGATGAAGTAGCAGTCAACAGTCTCTGTCCCTATTTCGCTATGTATGCTTAAATATTTCAAAGTATGCAACGGATTTCGAAGGATTTTTAATAGATAGAGTGATTGAAGGAAGGTTTATATGTTAAACAGATACTTAATAGTATAGGTATATTTTCTATCAGCATGACTCCCGTGCAAATCAGGGGCGCTAGTTATCAATAAATTGATTAAGGTTTCAGGTTATATTAAACCGACCTATGTTCGATAGAAAAGGGACAGGATATGCGAAAAAGATTGTAATTAACCTTGACGTGACGTAATTGTAATATTGCTATTAGCCTTTTGATTAATTTTAATGTTGTGTCGAAATATTACCAGCTTCCTATCACGTATGAGACCAAGAAAGTGTAAACTGCTTTATAAAAGTAAGGTCTAGTTACGTTCTTACGTTATCTTGCACAACAAAAAATAACTACACAGAAATATTACTATAAAATATTTGATCACAAAATGGATATATCTATATCTAAAAGTTTAGTTCATCGTCATCATCATCAGCCTGTGTTAGTCCATAGCTGGACATAGGCCTCCCCTAATACACCCCTATCCATTAGGGGGTTTTTGGACTAAATCCCACCACGTTGGTCCAATTCGGGTTGGTGGGTGAAGATTAGTTACTTGATGATTTTGCGCTATATATATATATAAAAGATTACGATTATTATACGAAAGATTGAGATACAAAATCTTACCGACACCGATTCATTACTAAGAATTAACAAAGCCGAACTTCAAATCGATTACGGCCTCGTCCGAATCGATTTAAATTTATACCGCACTTCCAGTCCCTACGTCTGGTCTATGTCGGACATCCTCAGTATGTTTTTGGGTCGGCAGACAACAGTATGCAATGATTTACATGTCTACATGTTCTCGTAAGTTTTAAAAATAGGATATAATTTTTTAAACGGCCATAAAAGTAAAGTTGCATTCCTGGAGCAGTGAATTCCCTATTCGACTCGTATAAAAAATGAACTTTTAATGCTTAAAATATTACTTAATATATGGCCTTTAATGTCACTACAAGATTTCAATAATAAACTTTCTTATATCATCATTATCAGTCTGTGTCAGTGCACTGCTGGACACACGCCTTATAATTTTGTAATTAATTTTACATTTTTATAATTTGCGTGAATTGAAATGTCCTGGTTTTATATATAGTGGTAAAATGGTAAGTCCTTTTGATTAAGTAAACAATTCGAGTAAGAATGACAATTATAATCAATACTTATGTATACTTTCAAAACAAACCTTAAATAAGAGTAGTTTGACGTATATAATGAAATATAATGAAAAAAAATTATAAATGTGACAATTCAGTAACTATTAGACAACCATCAATAAATCAATAGCAAAATTTTGTTTCTATTGACGTATCAACGTTCATAAGTGTAGACCGATATAAGTTAAAAAATGTAAATACCATTTCGTACCATCAGCAGAATTCTAAAAATTAACAATTCTCTACAAAAATGCGTTAAAACACATGTACATATGCGCCGAGAATTAAGGTAATCAAGTTTTTCGGAGTACTACCGCGAGGAAAGAAGGTCTGAAATAAGATGGGCTTAAATTAACGTTATTATTACGTAACAAGCAATAATGTACAGTAGCACCTAAGCCAAACAAAAGATAGAATTCACGCACACAAAGTCAAATTCAATTGGCGTTAAAATTAAGGTCTTTCTTATTGGTTGAACATCGCATGGGGATTCAACATGGCCGCGTTAGACCAATGAGAACGCGTCAGCTTTTGTTACCATTACTGATTGAAATAAGACCTTACTTATGTTTAATCTTTTGATTGGCTAAATAGATAGATAGCCAAACACCCTGATAATGAGAAATGTATTGAATAACGGCTGCAGTGCGACTGCCTCCTAGTGGTATGGGCCTGCTTTAGAAACCGGAGATCGTGGGTTCGAATCCTGCGGGGACTCAACAAATTTACATTGTTGTCCTAGTTGGTTAAGACAATTTGGGCCGATAACCTAATTGGCTGAAAAGTAAGACGATCCATGCGTCGGATGGACATGTAAAAAGTCGGTCTACCCATCTACCCGCATTGGACTAGCGTGGTGGGATACGGTCCAAACCCCCTAATGGAGGCCTATGTCCAGCAGTGGACTATCACAGGCTGAAGATGATGAGTGCATAACGCACCGCAATCACAGTAATTATAAGACACAGATTGGCTTTGGGTTCCGCGCATGTCGTCATTCGTTTGTCTACTAATAGGATTTCAAATAAGATGTGAAACGTTGGCATCGGAAAAACATAAATATTGAAAGGTTTGGTATAAAGCACACGTTGTATGATTGCTGTTGTCAAAAAATTAAAGAGTAATATCCTCAATTATTGTTGTATGTGCGGAGTTGTTCTTTCTCATTTTATATGTCGTGTACATAAGATATGTGTGATTTAAAAAAATCGCGACGATATCTTAATATTTAGTTATAAAATTAAGACTTAGGAACATACAAGTATTAAATATTTATTTTAACTAATTACGGGACACTGAATTTCCCAAAGAAATTGTAACGTAAAACCTATGTTGTTAAACTACCATTCTCTTGGTGTTTGATTAAGATAAATAAATTAAACATAATTTTCAGTCTTGTTGAGGAAAATAGAGCAAACAATTTTACGTCTCCTAAATAATTTTCTTATGAAAAATAAGAACGAATAAATATACTTGCCTATAAAGACATGATTCTCAAAGCCAGTGTTTAGGCATGTAAGCCTTAGAAACTTAGAGGTCGTGTTCAACTGGCTAAAAATTTTCATGTTGTTTCCTAGTTGTTAGAATTGGCCAATCACAATTGTCTGAAAGTAAGATGATCACATGTCGATGGGCATAAAAAGTCGTCACCACCCGCATTGGACCAGCGTGGTGGACGGTCCAAATCCTCTAATGGATGGAGGTTATTAGGGAGGCTATGTCAGCAGTGACTATCACAGCGATGATGATAAGATAATTGAAAACAGTTTAATTAATTATTTTATTTCAGTTTTAAAAAATTTGAGAGTTCATTGGCAAGTTATCGGACTAATAACTAAGTTTATTATGTCGCTGTTTTATTGTTGTTGAACATTTGTCAGTATGAAACGTATAAAATGATATGAAATATCAATTATAAAATGAAAATCAGCACTGGAATACAGGCTCATGATGTTGTCAGACGTAGTAGCAATCGATCAAATTTTATATGAATTTTCGACACCCAACATCTTAGTCGGTGTTGTAACCATGGACCCTAAGAAGGGTTTGAAACGACGGGCATAATATTAAATAATTGTAAAGTAATTAAACGCGATAAAATCCGTAAAAGTTGTATTATTTATAATGATAAAAACATTTGCCGAACTTTATTCACAAGGGCAAGATTGATTTAATAAAATAAAATGATGCAATGAAAAAATTGAGAAATAATTTCATGTCACGTTTAGGCGTTTAGAGTTGTTCCTCGCAGGCAATATAAAACACAGTTTAAAATTACAATTTCTAAGTAGAATTAATCCCGTGAAGCATCTCAAATAGATAGACACGCCGGAAACAAGGCTACTTAAGCACTCATCCGTCGAATATAATCTTGATATGAACCACCTTTCGCCTCTCAGTTAAGCTGTATGTAAATACGCATAGAGTAAAAATATATTTTATGTTTATTTACACGACGCTCTTGAAGAAACCATTTACGACCGATTTATGTCGAGGGGGTACATTTTATCTCGGGCGATAAAGAGGTAATGTAGCAGAAGGGTCACAAGTAAATATCTGTGAAGTTGCTACAAGGGGTAAAGACGAAGCGCTCACCCCTATTTTATAAAATAAAATTATGCTCACGCACGTTATTGTATGTGATTCGTGACGGTGAGACACATATTAAATTATTTTTTTAGCAAAACGAACCTACATTCCAAAATGTTTTTGTTTGTATGATTTTCAGATGCTCAGAAAAACCCATTTAGTTTTTCACCACAGGGGAATTTGTAAGAAGTGATAATATTGTTTTAATTTTGCTCATTGCTGATAGATACATTCATATTACAAACGCCTTATACATGTTTAATATAAAAACGTCAAACAATAGAAAATTTGGTATTAACACGATATATTATTATTTTCGCACAAATGACGGTGTTTATACATTTTGCAATGTTCAGTAATAATTCTGTGTACAAACAGCATCAAAAAACAATAGTAAACAGCGACAACTTTATACTTTCAGTCATTAACAATTTATAATGTGAATCCTCACTCCGCTTCGCTTAAAAATGAGCTCGTTATAACTTTTTCAGGATTCGTCCAGATTAATTGTAACGGAGGCAACTGGGTGCCGGCGCTGGGCGGCCGAGCTGGGGTCGTAAGGTCCATTGTCCCATATCTGACCCAGTTCAGGCCACGCATGCTCCGTGAAATATATGTCAGAGCCCATGCTAAAGTGTAACCTAATTGTTTTTATTGGCGCAAAACCTGCGGAATATAGTCAAGATAAGAGACCACGATGGCTTGTTGTCATTTGTGTTGTTTAACCGACCAATAGTTAAGAATGACTAACCTTGATAAGAACTATACGAGTACGCAAAACTAGACTAAAGCTATTCTGCACGTGAGTGACGTAGTGCAGTTAAATTGTTTTAGAAATAGTGTTGGAAAACGAAGAGAAAACATCCTATGTCTCATGTTTTAAAGCAAAACTGTGTTGTGTCACGTTACCTTTCCTATCGGTACAACGTATTGCCTGCAATTTAATGAAATACAAGTTTCATCTTGTTATTTTAAAAAGAAAAATGTTAAACGAGATGATAGTACTCTAAAATCTTACATAATATTATTGTAATATTTATGAACAGATCGAGTGTTCGTTTTTAAATAATTTACTTTATTAAATACCATTAAATAATCCAATTTGATACCTGAAGTTTTCTGTACCGAATAGCTATCTTTCGAACTCACGAACACGTTCTTACATCATTACATGAATTAAAATAAAAAGTAATAAAAGGTACATTATTTGATAAGGCAGTAAAGGAAAACAATGTAAAATCTATTTGCAAAGAAGGCATTAAGTGTTACTAAAGGTTGCAAATGTAACTTTGTAAATCATGTCCATTTTTTCATATTACTCTTTTAATCATCATTATCATCATCATCAGCCTTTAATAGTCCACTGCTGGACATAGGCCTCCCTAATACACCCCTATCCATTAGGGGGTTTTGGACCGTATCCCACCACGCTGGTCCAATGCGGGTTGGTGGGTGGACCGCCTTTTTACATGCCCATCCGACGCATGGATCATCTTACTTTTCAGACAATTGGGTGATCGGCCCAAATTGTCCTAACCAACTAGGAAACAACAATGAAAATTAGTTGAGTCCCGCAGGATTCGAACCCGCGACCTCCGGTTTCAAAGCAAACGCCTATTCCGCTAGGCTACGGAGGCAGTACTTTTAATAGTGTTGGACAAATATTTTCTTCTAGTTTATACTGTATATAGGGAATTGTTCTCAAACTATTTTATATACAGTCTTTAAAAACACCCAAGCTTTAGTCGATCTTTCATCTCAGCTAAATTGATTACTTTTTACTACTAGTAATTGTTTTAGAAAGTTAGAGTCTGATAGATGTTTGGTTTACACGCGAAATAATATTTTTATAGGATCTTGCCTATTACAAATATCACTAAGAAGATGGAAAGATAATATTGACCTACTCTATTGGATAGTGCGTGCAATAGACCAAATTCCAGATATACGTAACTTAAAAGATTTTATTTTTTGCGTTGCTCTTCGCGAGAACTAATCAAACTCCACGGGGTATGGGAAAGTGAGCGATTATTTTGTGAATTTATTGAGGATTGGCGTAGACTATATGGCGTCTAATTTATAAATGCGTACAGGAAGTTTAACGATAACATAGGAAAGAAGAAATATCTTATATAAAAGAAGATAATAAAATTTTACGTCCACATATCGGCAGCTAATCATTCAATAGATAGATATAGTTCATCCAAGCATACTTGATAGTAATAACGTATATGCAGCGATTGCCTATCACAACTTATTACAGTTGAATAAGCAAAGTTTGAAATCCATCATACATTTAGGGCACGTATGATATAATATACGTATTTTCAGAGGGCGGTACCATCACGGGGTCTATTTCTGCAGCGAAGCAGTTATGTGAAAACACTACCGTGTTCCGGTTTGAAGGTCACCGTAGTCAGTGTATTTACTGGGTAAAGGAGACGTTACACCCTATGTCTCATTGTTGGCAGTGCATTGGTGATACACCTGTTATTACCGATGTCCATGGGCGTTGGTGACCACTTTCCATCAGGTGGCCCAACTGCTCATCTGCCGTCGTATGCAAAGTAAAAAAAGTAAATAAAAATCTTGCATCAATAATCAATTAAAAGTTTTTTTTTTTATAATCAGACAAAGTTTTTAAACGTTATCCATTTTGACTTAAACCATACGTGTCGGTGAATATCGAAAATAGTTAAAAATGCTCCGACAATCGCATCCTTGGCCTAAACATTGAGGAAGCCCGCTAGGCGTTCGAGTTAACACTGGCCCATGATTTACACCTCATTATGAACACGCTCCGACGAAACTTGTTTTATATTCTTAGAAGCGAAAGATCAAAGTTGCATACGGTACGCCCGCTCTAAATTTAATACAACATAGCCATTAATTTCATATTAAAATATTTCATCAAAGATATTATGATATTAAAAAAATTAAGGCATTTGTCAATCACTGATTTTTTGGGTCAATTTTTTGGATTAATTTTTTTCCTAGAAGTTAGGAAGAATAAAACAAAACATGGAATTTTCTATTTTATATCGAACGTTCCTATTGGTAGAACATTCTGGCAATTCAAGATTACTGATAACAACGCGTGTACTTTTGCCGCAATTAGTGTGTGACGTATGATTGGTGACCGTGAATTCCGTATCTTTTTTGGATTAGTATTATGTATATTTAAGTGCCGACATTGTGCAAAGAATTAGCTCGTTTGAGTAGCGGTAGACCGATAATATAGTAGGTTCTGGAGTGGAGGCGTGTTTGGGAAGAAGTGCTTGTCGTCTTGCGACCAGGTGGGATGCCGATCTTCGTACATTAGCTGGTAGTAATGAAAGCGAGAAGGAAGGGATCAGCCATCTTGGCGTTCAATGAACAGTGGACTGATAAAGACTAATTTGGTATACTTTACGTTTTAATCAGAAGTGCATTAACTTATATATTAATTTCTGTACGTTAACCTGGTAACACCCTACCTAAAAGAAAAGCGAACTATATAATACATATGTTTTTATCCTAAACAAACTAAGACATGTAGTCTTTTCACCCTATTCATGTTTTTTAACCTGTTCCGAGCTTTTTTTTCACGAATCATAACACCGTGGAGGACAAGATGATTACCGCAGTTTTTTAAACAAGGAAATTTTCAATATCGACTTAAACTCTACCGTTATTAAAGAGACAATCTAAATTCTATATACCCTACTAAAATACTCTTCCACCAAATTACAAATAATAACATATTATTATATACAACAGCCTACAATCGTTGCTTGTACTCTATACAATAACACTTTTGCAAATAAAATGTAAAAAAAAAGTAATACATACATTTAATAAAACACCTGAATGCTTTTTAATATTTTAAAATGTGTCGTTAATTTGCGAACGCTAAATTATCGATTCAAGTTAACCGTGTAATTATTTACTAATTCAAGTTACTGAACGAAGCTTATCAAAATAAATGAAATTAAAATGTCTGTTGGTGGCACGAAATTTTCCATTGTCTTGTCGACAGCAGAAATAAAAGCTTATAGTAATAAGTCATATAACCCACGAAAAAGGTTTAAGTTTCCCTATCCCCAACTCGCTGCACTATCTTCAGTACACTTTACTAGCCGGATTGTTTAGAACAAACAGTTTTTTTTAATTTTAAGTAGCCTCTTTTCTATTGCTTTTTCATCAATAGTTCGGTTTGGAATAAAGTTTACCTTAGATTAAATAATTTAGTAAATGTTCCTTTCAAAGGTTCTCTTTCTTCTCAGACGAGGTCGCAGCTATGGCTAGTTATAGCCAACGAATAATTGAAGCCCAGGTAAATATTTGCTTTGCCTCATTCAATTCCGAAGCCGGTATTGAATCGATCGTGACCTACAATTATAATTCATTCGACGATAATCGTCCAATTGGCTTGTGCCTTTATTTAGATTTAATTTGTGAACTATATATTTTTTATTAATTCTATAAATTTACTTTATTATTGAACAATTTATTATATTTCAACTTTTACCTTCTCAAGTTACGTTTGAAGTAAACCGACTGATAATTGATTGAGTGAAATATTAAGGAAATAGGGAAGTAGGTATATGTTAAGATAACTCCATACATCGGAATACAATATGTGTAAGCATACTTAACTCATATACAGATTAACTAAGAAGTCTGACCGATAACAGCTTTGAAAGTAGTCAAACAAAATAGTTAACACTTGCTCTAGCAAATGGAAACTTTAAACTAGATTTTGTAGATTATAACTAAGAATATTAAAAAAAAAACAAATTAAAAATTTTGCCTGAACAGGTGTTCGTTTCAAACCGGTGTTAATTTTAGACTTTACCTTGAAGGCGTTTAGTTAAAAACATGCCAGTGAAGATTTTATTTACATATTATTTTTCCGCCTCATACCTTAAATTACAGAAGATTTGCTTTCAAATGTTATTTGTACTACGATTAAGAGATTACATTGTGGAAAAATGCGAAAAGATTGGTTTGATTTAAGCGTCTGTACATCCGGTTACCTCAAAATAAAACGATTACCCTACAAAAATTATCAGTGTGTGTTTGTAACGTCAAATTAAAAGTTTTTAAATTTTAACAATTACAGGCAGGTTCGATTTTGACGGGACTTTCACTGGAAGATAGCTAATGTAACTGGGAAAAACTTAGGCTACTTTTTTTTTAGAAAAATCTTTTTTATTAATTACGACGCATACAAAATCACGTGCAACAGCTACTTAAAATATTGTTGTCGCATGAAAACTACATGTTAATGCACAGCTTGCATACTTTACAACATAAACCATAAATAAAAAGATATGTACCACTGTTCTCCTATTAATTAATCGTCTGAAAAGAAGAATGCTTTGATATATAGCAGCGATATTTCCACCGTGAATCCGTTGGCTCGATAAATCTAACAGATAATAAAGCACCAAGTTTAATTATGAAAGATATACGGATTGCTCTTTAATGAGCCGCGCTCGTCAAATTAGCCCGGCCGGTTAAAATTCAACGCTTTTATGATGGGAACATATATTTTTACGTTACCTGTTCCCGTTAAAGTCAAATCTTTCCTATCTTTTAGACATTGAGGAAAATCTGTAATAAAATAAGCGTTATAATGTATTTAATCTTTATAGCTTTTTAATTGAATACTATCGTCTAATTATCATTAATGAGTATTATTTCTATACTATTTATAATACACTTTTACATATCGACTACAGTTGAGAGTTTTTAATTCATAATTAGTGAATGAGATGACGTAATATTCAATAACCATGCCTCATCACATTATGTAAACTATAACTATCTAGTTGATTTATATATATACATATATGTATATATATAAATATATATATGTGTGCATATGACCTTCTTTTTGACTGATTGCCACGGAGCTGTGAATCGTTTAGCAACCATTAATAACGCCATGGCTTTGCCTAACTAATTTATAGGTTATGAGTTACAAACAATTGGCGTTTGCTTTTGCTGTGGCATAGACATAACTATCAATGTTTCACTTTTTAGTTTACTGCGCCTCTCCGAGTCTATGGCGCACGCACCTACTCAAATCTATATATATATAAAATTGTTTTTAGACGATTACATTATAATACATAACCGTTACATATAACTAAACATTTTTTTAAGTCGTCTGTCCGTCTGTTTGTTCGCCCAGGCCCTCCAGAGATTTTCTGAAATGGCTGGTCTATTTTGATGGGACTTTTTCTAAAAGATAGCTAAAATAACCGTGAGTAAGTCAGGCTACTTTTTTTCTTAAAATCGATGGTATAACATATTTCCACGAGGACAAAGTCGCGGGCAACGTTTAGTAATAAATAATACGCAAACGAAGCAGTACGCTTTCGTTGTATAATTGTTTGTAAGCAATGAAAGCCATACAAAAGACAAACTGCTTTTTTAATATGGAGCAACTTTCGTAAGGCTTCTTAGTTGTAAAATGTTAGATGGCTTCCCAAGTTTTGCAGGTAAAGCATTGCTTTGATGTCGAAAGGAGTCGTTTTATATAATTCGTATTCCAAAAAGCCTGCAGATTAAATGGAAAATTTGTTTTTTTCTTTTCATTTGACTGCCGTAAAACCGTCACATAAACATATTAAATGGACTAGGAAATCTACAAAGTTATGTATTTATAAAAGGAGTATCTTTATAATAAAAAATATGTTTGTTTTTAATACATTTTTCCTTTCAACATTTAACTAATTAAATCAGATTCTCAATTACATTTTTAATTCTATTACAGGTATATAATACGATAACGAATTGAAATATTATATGATGAAAAAATATCCAAAGAACAAAGCGACTAAATTTAATGAATGAATAAAAAATAAATATCTGATTTTAAAAGAAGATAGAAGAACTTAATTCATGGTCTTTATTCGTAAGGTTAATCTTTTAATAGTTTATTACTCAGAGAATTACATTTCTTTTTGAAAAGATTTATTTTACAAAGGCTATGTTAATTAAATTGGTTAAATAAAAAGTAAAATACGAAAATAGTACTATTATGTTTGTTCTAATAAAACGTTAAATCTACTATATCTTGTAATTTCTACATTAAATGCATTACTACAAATAATAATGTAAACATAAAATGTACGCAATAACTACGTCACGACAATAGGTTAAGTGGCGTCTCTGTGCCCGTCTTCTAATAGTGCTTAAAAAGTAAGATTATGGAGATGTCGGATAAGCGTGTAAAAATTCACAATTGCAAAGGTTATCTTTACAGACAACAACTCCATTCATTCAAGTCAATAGGAAAGGATTAGTAGCCAATTCTAAATAACTGAAGTTATAATAAAATGTTTTTAAGTAATACAAACATCGTAGTTTTAATGCAGTCTCTTCAGAAGAATCTTTAGAAGTATTTAAGGTCGTTCGTTTTTCGGGTTCTGACAGATTTAAATATAGTAAAATCGATGAACAACAATATTACACACAAACTATCGCCGACCGCAAAAAACAATCACGTGTGCGACCGAAACAATGGAAGGCTGTAAACAGTTGATATCCAATCAGGACAAACTACTTTTGTACGACATTGGGGATTGACCCTTTGACATGTAACACAATACAAAAGCTTAATAAGATGTACATTTTTTGTACTCAAATGGTACATGAATTTCGTCGTACACTCCTAGTATATATTTGAAAATACACATGAATAAATACTTTATAGGAAAGGTACTATATATATTAGCCAAGCCGTACATGAGCGCGTTGAAATATAATAAGGTAAATTTTACCGTATTATTATCGTTTACGTCAAATCATTCTAATTCCTGTAAAAAAAACTATTGAATAAATGGTAGTTTAGGGATTTTATGCCATTATTTTTTATATTAACGCGCGAAGTTCAACCGTTATGTTTAAAGTGCTTATGGCTCGCGCTTTAAATTATGCATTAAGATGTAAATAAACGCGATAAAATCCCTTTTCTTTCAATTATTTGTACGACACGTGTGCACATAACAAACTATAATTTATGATACAATAAGTCGAAAAATTAAACGATAAAATATTTTTTTTAGCATTAGTACAAGCCTTAGTGGTTTTTTTACTACCTTATTGAAACCTCATCACATTTCATCGACGTCATCATCATCAGCCTGTGTCAGTTCCAGGCCTTCCCAATGCACGCCACCGCTTCCGATCTTCAGCAAATCTCATCCAATCTATGTTTATTTAATAATAAATAAAGAAATTAACTCAACCTTTAGCTGACTAGATAGGACTGGTAATTCTTTTTATTGATAAGAATATCAACTATTTCATTTATACACTAATACAAATAAAAGTAGATTTGCCCTATTCCTATAAATTACGGGGCACCATTACAGCTAAGCACACCTTAGTATAAATAACTTTTGATGGTTGCATTAGCTTAATGAGCAATTTAGTCAACTGCCGTCTAAACGATATTGAGTCACGCGACAACAGTTTGGCCAATTTAAGCTATTGGAGGTTAAACAGATTAATGGTAGATAGATATGTTCAAAAACAAATGAGATCTGTCTACTACCATAATCATACCATCATCATCATCATCATCAGTCTGTGTTAGTCCATTGCTTGACATAGGCCTCCCCTAATGCAAGCCTTCTTCGTTATGGGTTCTTTGAACCATATGCCACCACGCTGGTCAAATGCGGGTTGGTGGATGGGCCGACTTTTTACATGCCCGTCCGACGCATGGATCATCTTACTTTACAGATAATTGGATGATCGGCCCAAATTGCCCTTACCAACCAGAAAACAACGATAACACAAAGTTGTTTCCCGCGGGATTGAAACCCACGACCTCCGATTTATAAAGCAAGGGCCAAAACCGCTAGGCCACGGAAGCAGTCAATAACATAATCATACTATATTAGGTCAAAAGAGGTTTATATATTTAAAAATGATTGATTATGTGAAAAATATTTACAAAAGAACCATTAAAATATTTCGTGAATCTTTCAAAAAACAATAATATATCCTTATCGGGTAATTTTTTCTAAGCTTCTAGTTACAAATTCAATTTCTTAATTAACTAAATTCACCAATTAAAATTTATTTATTTCTATACTTACGTCAAAACGTTACAATATTATCAAATACTTACATTTTATTTAGTGTGATAATGTCTGCCTATCACAATTTTTAACAATTTGTATGGACAATTAGACTTACTTCCATCATTTGCTTATTATCGGCTTAAAAACGCAGCTCAAGACGCGCAAGTTTCAGGCATGGGCTATCCGTTTTATTTTCAGCTGGTAATTACACTACTTACGGTGCCTGTAATACTAAAACACTAGCGATGTTTTCTTTTATTTCGAAAGATATAAAAGAAATGCTATTGGGTATAAAAAGTTACTGCAGTAATACTTTCTTAGCCTCGGAGACAAAATTTTTATGTACCAAACTAGTTTTCCTAAGGAATACTGAACTTTAAGTCTTTAATTAATTATTGACACTCAGCCTCTAACACTTAATATGGTGTGTCTCTTTAATAATCAAGTACACTAACATAAATTTCTATCTACCGTACCACAAGCCGCGCTAACAAGATTTTGTCTAACGCAACATAGGATTCGGTCGGAATATCTAGTTACAAAATTGTTTTAACAGGAAGTCTGCTGCTGAGGGATCAAACTATGTTAGCGAATTCTGACCCAGTTTCGGCAAAATTCTAACGAGCGTACAGCTTCGTTAATATTAGCTTGCTTTGTGTGCGATATGAATGGTGTGCTTGCATAAAGTCGAATGTGGTTATATTGTTAAGAGGGGCGGTGCGGCGTTTGTTTAGTAAGAAATTATATACTGATATGTCTTAAAAAGCCCAGATTTTTAATAATTCATAATATATGCTATGATATTTTCAAGATCTTATAGTTATTGCAATTTGCTGTCTAGAAATAGATGCCTTAGTTGCTTATCAAGTCGGCTTTCCATTACGTTGTTATTTATTCACGTTAAAAGATTGTATTTTTAAAGAATAAAAAACGTCGCTTTGAGCTGTTAGTTAGCTCACATAAATGTAGTAATGTTTGCTAAGAAGTTTAATAAAATAAGAATTGAGTCACTTATACTTTTAGCATGAATAACATATTATTATAAAGCAGCATTGAAGTCATTCACTAACTAAAAGAAAAAGCTTGATTACTCCCTGAAGAATATAAATCAAAATGTTGTATCAATGGAACTTTTAAAAGAAATATATAATAACTATTTCCAAAAACCATTAACATCTATCAATACCAGCTACCAATTCACGTACTAAACGTATTCGCGCACATTTTCGTTAATCGATTTATCCACGTATAATATAATTAACGCAGTGTTCGACAACAATTAAAACCGATACACGTCTATTAATATCGTAGGGAGCAATTTAGCGGAGCAAGCGTGCGTTTGACGGGCGGCCATCACAGCTTTATATACTGCCGCATGGCTGTCACGGTACGTGTCTCCCAATCGTATAATACTGCGTAGAAGAGGAAATGGGGGAAAATACGATAACGTTTTCTTTCTTTTTATTTCATTGCCTACGCAGGCAGACGAGCAGTCGGACCACCTGATGGAAAGTGGTCACCGACGCCCATAGACATAGACAATAGTGGTATCACCAACGCGCTACCTACCGTGAGACATAGAATGTTAGGTCTAGTTTACCCAGTAAATACGGTGGCTACGGTGCCCTCCAAACCGGAACACGGTAGTGTTTTCACACTACTGTTTCGCGGTAAAAATAGGCACCGCGGTGGTACCCACCCAGACGGTCCCCTGTAAAAAGGGGACCTACCACCGGTATTACTATTTTATTTTTACGTAGGTGAAAGATTCCTTTGAGCAAAGTATGATGAAAATGTTTCAATAACGCTTTTATATTTAACTTAATTTGTCCTTGTCATCGATGCGTACCTTACGCATTGTTAGAGTATAATCTTTGGGTTACAAATCCCATTTTCCGTAAATTTTTAAATTTACCCAAACAGAGATTTAGGGTAGAAATTTATAAAGCGTTACTGTTAGCTTTCTCTACAATTTGATTTATTAACATAAACAATATTAAAAGCAATATATTCCTCATTAAACTCACAAGAAAACATTCCGTCGCCCGAATCATTATCAACAACTATTCTCAGCTAGTACTCCATCCATAATATTTGCCTGCTTATGCCATAAAAAAATCTAGGCTATTTTAGGTTATTTTTTACATCATCAGCCCATGATAGTCCACTGTTGGACATAGGCCTCCCCTAATACATCGCTATCCATTAGGGATTTGGACCGTATCCCACCACACTGGTCCAATGCGGGTTGGTGGGTGGACCGAATTTTTACATGCCCATCCGACGCATGCCATTATTGCATTTTATATTTGCAATTAAGTTATATATTTTTTGATGCTTATATCAATGCGCATACAACAGATAGCCTATAAAGTAATAAAAACTGTCTGAAGAAACTCAACTAGATTTAGTCTCTTTCTCTTATCAGATCGGATAATTGTTTTCAGGCGATCTTATATTATTTCTAGAATAAATTTAAAATTACTTGCACCAATATAAACACATTTTAAGGAATTGAGTACATTGAGAAGTAATTTCCAAGATTCATAACTGAGGAGCATCGTCCGGTGAAAGGAAAATTTAGGTCAAGAAGTTTTAAAGAATATCCATTTCTCGCATTGGATATCATTCCCTTGAAGTGGAGCCTCAAGTTAGTTCCAGGAACTTTGATGAATTCAGCTTACTTTTGCACTTGTTATTTACGTTGCGTCTGTTATGGCGACTATATTTTAGATTATTACTATTATTTATTTATATTTAATTAAACATAGATTTCAGAGAGTTTAACAAGATAGCATAAAAAACCACTGCTAATGCTAAAACGAGTGAACACCATATATTATAATAATTTTAATTTAAAAATACTTAAATTTCTTATGTACAGTAGAGGATTAGTGTCGTTATACGAATATAACAAAGATTTTCTTTCGTTAAAAAACATTTATACAAAAAAAGTGAGTAAACAAGAATCTTTCAACTATTTATTAAATATAAAAACTTATGGTCTTTTATTAAAAAAGTTACAAATATGGTTAAGAGAAAAAAAAGAGAAGAAAATTATTAATTAGAAAGTAATTATAGATCTTTCGTTATGTTTAGGATTCTTTAGTAAAATCTATGATTCTGCAGTAGCAAGTCTTAAGTTTGAAATGCATCGGCATAGCTACAAGTTTCAGAGACATCAAGTTCTCTGATTTTTATTTTAAACGATCACAGTCTTTGAGACATATTGAATTCGCCTCATTTGAGTTATACAACACTTCATGACATTGTGATCTATGCCTATAGCATCAATATGGCCTCATGAATAGCATTGGCATTAGTAATTGCTTAGCAATTGGTACAGATAATTGATAGCTTCCATATAAAGTGTATTTTACCTGTCAAACCACATTGATCATATCCTACCATCCAATCCACCAAACCATTAGAAAGCCGATATTGTGTATGTAACAGACTGACAAATATTAGAAATAGCAACCCCGCAACCCCCCTTGTGAGTGGAATTCGTAAGATCCGTTCTTAGCTGACCTATATATATACAAATATATATAGATATCAATATCTTTTATTATTATGGAGCAAAATAACGATGGTACAGGCAGGAAATTCACCTGATGATGAGTATTACGCGTTGCCTTTAACGAAATACGCAGCGTTAAACGCTCAAAATAGCCGTCCTGAAACATAAAAAAAAAACACAGTTGTCAGTACCCTATAAAACCTGGACCTATCTTTTAGGTATTCATCTTATTTTAAGGCAATCATACAAACACTAGGCAAAGTAGGGCAATACATACAGAGGTAGCGATAATTTTGTGTGTGACAGTTTTAATCGGTAATGTTTTCCTATTCAAAGTTATATTAACGCAGTACGTGGACATATAGCTAATATGAGAATCATGACGGCTGGGCAATGTTTGTGTCTGGGGAAATAAGTAGCGGACCCGTTCCTGTATATCTCATGAATAATAATTGACACCGCTCAATGCATTTCTACTTTAGGATGCAAATAATTATTAACAGGAAAAGGAAATTATATAGTATTTATAACATACTGAAAATTGTTTTTTCGTTAATTAGTTATTTATAGCAATGAAGTCGATAGTCTTTTTCCTTTTTTGTAGTTTTTTTCTATTTTCATCATATTTTTGTATACCGTGCACTTCTAATTCATTAAGATTGATCTGAAAAACAGATTTTACTTGTCAAAGCGACTGGCATCTCTCCTACCTAAGGGGTAAATAGCATTCGATGTATAGATTAATTGTCAATAATTTTCAAAGCAAATATGGAACAAATATGGTCTTGAAAACATGAATTTTCTAGTCATTACTCGTCGTATGTTTCCCTCACTAATTAATAAACAAGGATATCGTTAATAAAATTATCGGAATTTTATTTATATATTATTTATTTATGTATTCAGTATATTTATTATATGTAATGTATTATATTATGTAATATCTATATTTATATTATTTTTTGTTTCCTTTTCAATTTTCAACATTGCAATGCACCTTCCGACTCTTCAGAAAATGTCATTACCATTAAGTACATTTGTGCATAAAGAATAAATATCACAAAGTTAATTTTCCCCAGGATTCGAATCCACGACCTTTGATACGGGCTTGCTACGGTTTGCATCGGAGGGCGGTTTAGTAAAACATTATAACCGTAAACAAATAAACTATTACGATCCAGTACCCATTAAATAGATAATCTCTCCAGTGATGTAACTCGGCCATGTGGAAATCCTATCAACATTTACTGTCCAACATCTGATAAGATACCATTTATGCGTAGCGACGTGGGTGTCGGCTTTCGGAACATTACCGAAGTAGCTGATTATTTCTTTACTTTACTTTTGTCACGTTTTACTACATTACTTAAAAATCGCGTTAAGTTGTAATACAGAGAATGTGTCCACAATAATTTTTGTACATATAAATAAATTAAACGATTGTACTAATAAAAAACGCCTCCGTGGCATAGCGGTATTGGCCTTTGCTTTAAAACCGGAGATCGTGGGTTCGAATCCAAAAAGGGAAAATTACTTTGTGTTATCGTTGTTTTCTAATTGATTAGTACAATTTGAACCGATCACCCAATTGTCTGAAAAATAAGATTATCCATGCATCAGATGTTCATGTAAAAAGTCGATCCACCCACCAACCAGCATTGTACCAGCGTGGTGGTATACGGTCCGAAAACCCCCTGATGGAGAAGGCGTGTATTAGGGGAGGCCTACGTATAGTGGTGAACTAACACACGCTGATGAAGGTGATGAAGTCTATTAAAATAAAAAGTACTATCTTCTAATTTGTTGGTTGGAGATTTGATCTATCAATAATCAAAGAAGCAGCTTATTTAATTTAGCTTAATTCCCAAAGCCTGCTTTATCATAGATTAATAGAAAATTATTCCAGCTTGCAGTAAACGCGATACTGTTGTAGTAGGGTAAAGAGAGATATATTGGTGATATAAGTAATTTGGTGATATTTTTCAAACACTTTTGTATGCTTTGTTCTTAGCGAATTGCTTTGTTCGCCAAACGCTGAGACAAATTACCGGAGCGTGTGAAAAGGTTTTATACCGTTTACACTTGTAGCAATTCGCTAACGCGGTCATACAGAAGCGTTTGAAAAATATCACCTAATTACTTATATCACCAATATATCTCCCTTTACCCTATATGTTTTAACGACTGGGTGTCTATAACTGCGATGCCTATTCTTGCCACAGGACAGTCGTATTAGAGCACTTCTGCGTATTGATTTAAGTAGCACGCAATTACTGTTTTCTTTCCGTCCGAGATTACGCTTCCTCTGGCAGACGTTTATTAATTAACTGATAATTATTGAGACTAAACAAGATTTCAGATCACTAATTTCAAGGCGTCGAGTGGACTTGTATGTATTTTCAACGCACACGGCTCATCATTTATCGCAAGAACACTTACTGTCTGCTTCTTCGTACATCAAAAGGTGCTAATGTTCAAACGAAAAAAAAACACGCCATTATTTGTTTCCCTGTTTCAAACTGTATATAACGAACGACAAATGTACAAACACAAACATAAATAATAAACAAGTGGTTACAAGTAAAACGGACCCATTTACCAAGTGGAATTCGGTCCGCCCCAGTCTAAACACCTTCCTCTCGCAATAGTGGCAGGTATTGTTCTGCCAATATTTGCATAAGTTAGTTTACGTTTGTGTTAAACGCGCAAGAACACGTGGCCCCCTATTTATCCGATGCTGTTTACTCACATTGGTAAGGGTGACCATAAATATGACAAGTAGGATAAGTCCCGTTCTAGACAAGCGTTTTATTAAGATTTTGTCTACTTTTAATATGTGTGGCATCACCAACCCGTTGCCTACCGTGAGACATAGGGTGAAAAGTCTCGTTTACCAAGTAAATACGCTGGCTATAGTCATGGTAAAATGGTTACCGCCTTTGTGGCCTAGCGGTATTGGCTCTTGCTTTATAAACCTGAGGTTATGGTCGTGAGTTCGAATACCGCGGAGAAACAACTTTGTGTTATCGTAGTTTTCTGGTTGGTTAGGACAATTTGGGCCGATCACTCAAAAGCGTCCTTGTCTGAAAAGCGCCACCCGCATTGGACCAGCGTGGTGGCATACGGTGTTAAAGCCCCCTGGTGGGCCTATGTCCAGCAGTGGAGTAACACAGGCGGGTGTTAAAATCTTTTGTTGTGTAAGCTCCGAGAACGCTAGATGAAGAACGCTTGCGTTAATATAATCAAATTTATGTACTGATTTTCATAAATTTTATGCCTCAGATGTTATTTCAATCCTACATTATATCATCACATTTGACTAATTTTATTTGTCTTATGAAAATATTTTTTTAATTTATATAAAGCTATAATAAGTTCCACAGCATAATTGTTTCTTTTAAATCGTAAGTAGTAAATTATTATGAAGTCCTTTATCACAAACATTTTTTTGAATTTTCGGTATTATCGATATTAGGTGATTAATAAAACGGACAAATTATAACAGACATAATATATTCTCAATGTTATGTGTCATTAAATAATTAGCAAAACAATACAAGTACAAATAGGTAACATAGCCAACAATTACAAGTTTTTCTTGTCTCATCAACCTATTATTAATAGCTTTTGTATACAAAGAAATTATAACCGTGTGATCCACGAGAATTACTTATTGTACACAACAACGATTGAGAAATGTTTCTCAAACGAAACAAGGTTTCCCTTACAACAAAGCAAATTGAATCAACGAACAGTTTGTTTATCCAACGTTAAAACTTAATATTGAATGTCTAATTAATTATGAATGAGCTTCTGAGGTTACATTGTTTTCTCTATTTTCTTTGGTTGAAGATGAATATATTTTAGATTTTCATTATTATGTTAGACGGCTGAGATGTTTTTACAGCTTATAAAAAGTATCAGAGTTATCTTATAGTTGAATATGTATTCTATTCTGAAGTTTCGTTTGAATATTATTTAAAGAACGATCGATAAACTATATGAATGATTGTCAGTGATATTTTATGATTCGGTTTGAGTTTTTATTTCGTCTCGGATGAAATACCTAAAGGTACAATTTCGAGACATTAACAATTTATTATTAAGTAAAATTGTATTGATTCAACATCATTATCAGCCTTTGATAGTCCACTGCTGGACATAGGCTTCCCTAATACTCCCCTATCCATTGGGGGGTTTTTGGACCGTATCCCACCACGCTGGTCCAATGCGGGTTGGTGGGTGGACCGACTCTTTACATGCCCATCCGACGCATGGATCATCTTACTTTTCAGTAGAGTCCGACCGAAACCAAACGAAAGTTATGCCATGAGTTCAGTTTAGGCCGAAACCGAAGACCGAAACCGAAAAACTCACGTGGTCAGTACCAAAGTTCTTAAAGTACTGAAATTTGATGCTTTTAAAGCCATTTTCTACATAAACTAAGACATAAAGAAGAAGAGGTATATAGTTTCGGTATTGATTATTTATGTTGTTTTTCTTTTTATATAATAAAATATAAAATTAAAAAATATTTTAAATAGTATTCTTGTGAAATAAATATCAGTTATCAATAAACAAATTTCTAGTTTTACTGTTGCGTTAAAAATTTACTATATGGTGTTTTGAGTTCTTACTAATTAATACCTGGTTTTGTATTTAGTTTCGAGATGGATCCATAACGTGAATGAGATGAGAATATATAAGTCTGTAACAAGTAATGCTTTCTGATATTCGCTAAAATATACCACTTTAGTTTTCCAAGGCTTCAATCTTTGAAAAATCTGTAGGTTCGCAAAAGAACTGAACAATTCTTTACTATTTCTGTTGTTCCTTAAATATTGGCGAATTTAAGGTCCTAAAAACACTGCATGGACCAGCGGGTGGATAAGGTTCTCAACCAATTGGAAGGCCGGTCCACTATGTACAACGCGTTAACTTTGTGTATCAAGTCGTAACAGCAACCTCAGAAAGATTCCCTCTATTATCAACATTTACGCTAACTAGGATTTTCAAAATGTAGTTCCCTCGATTGTAACACATAATATCATCGAATCTGATCCAATTAATTTGTCTTAGTAACTTCTTTATATGCCACGGCATAAATACTGTTGGCAGGATGGTGGTTTTAAACGTGAACATTTAGTTTTTTCCAGGTCCTAGAAAACCATCTTAATTTGTTTCAGACTGTGTTAAAACTGAATAAACGAAAGTTTATCGAATCTATTATATTTCCAATATTTTCGAAATGTCAACATAATGTTTTATTCTCAGCATTTGGAGACTATTCACATATACAAAAGTTTTTTGACTCAATGATATTGAATATCCTATATGAAAGTCAAAGTCAAATTCTTATTCAATTCAGACATTACATTTTATTGATTGTCAAAAAACTTACGGTTTCAACGAAACATGGTTTCTAAGAAGAACAATTGAACAACTCAAGATTTTTTTCCATTAAAATTAATTTAATAATCATTATGATTGAACATTTGAATACCTGGTTTGTCATTTCTTATAGGCGTGTATCTATTCAAGTATTACATAATATATCCTTTAACACAATTTTTTCAACTTAATTTATTTAAGATAATGCTGAATTTTTAAATGCCATTCTTTGAATTAGACTATGAACTGGTATATTTTGCATGTATTTAAAACAGTGTTCGAATTTATTTGTCCATGTATTTGGAAAATATAGGTTGATAGATGCAGAATGTCATTTTTTTCATAGCATGTATTCAAAATTGGACCTGTTCCTGGGACATGGATACGCAACCAGACCTATCGGTTTTGCCTCACAATCCATGGATCATTATGCCGTTTGTGTGACGAGTTTTGCCTCCACCATGGATGGTTTCTACATTTAGAAAACGTGCGAGGAACAAACAATCACTAATCCAACAAACAAGACCTCGGATTTAAGCCCATGCCTAACCACGGCTACGGCAAGTTGTATTAACAGCATTAAGGCTACGGAGGCAGTTGTATTAACACTAATTAGATAACGAATATATGTTAAAAGCAACATGTCTCTAGTCGTGAGAATATGATTTGCAAAATATTCTATTTATAAAAGCACTTTCAACATTGTCTTTTAAGAAACTCATTTAATTCCATGCACAAAAATACTAGATATGAAATTTTGATCCTATTTAATCCAAAACATATTATGGACTAACATATTTACGAAACACTTATAGGTTTAAAATTTTAATGCAATCATTTTAATTTTAAATTAATTAATTTTAACCGCATAAATATTTTGATTCTCCTATTAAAAAAAAAAATTTCGAATCATCATCAGCCTGTGTTAGTCCACTGCTGGACATAGGCCTGCCCTAATGCATCCATTTGGTGTGGTTCTTGCACCGTATCCCATCACGACTTCTTACATACCCATCAGACGCATAATTTTTTTTTTAATTTAATTGAAATTGAATCATATTTCGGGGCGTATATTGTACATCTTTCCTTAATTATACGACTTTTATACAATACGGCACGCGTGATATAGTCACCCTATAATGTATAAACGCGCCGGCTGATGTTTACGCCGTTTGGGTCAGTTCGCAACCAAAGGACCGGGATTAGTTGGCTGTTATTTGCGCAACGGGCGCGGGATTAAGGATATATGGGATATGAGGCTTGATGTTCCCGAGTCGGATTTCGTGCCATTAAATGCTTAGTCGGGTGACGTCAGAGATAGTCAAATAGGCTTTATAGACGCAACTGATGGGTAGGAATCACCAAAACCTGTGAAAAGGTATGTACAATGTGTTCGTATAGATAATTTGCTGATTCGACTATTTTAACGGCTGGACTTACGTGTGGCGTGGTTTGATACGGCTTAATCTTGTAAAGGGATTAAAGGCCTAGTAAAAATTACCTCTGCTACTAATGTATTGTTATTCGAGCCGATTACGGCAACGGAGGCTAAACTATATGAGAGATAATAGTGCACAAGTGTACGCGCAAACACTTGCACTCTCTCGTCTCTCACTATAATAGGCCAATGGAATGGGTAACCAAAAGATCTGAGATCAGGCGCAGGACCGACGTTTTATATATCAATCCGACGCATGGAGCATCTTACTTTACTTGCAGTCTAACTAGGTTACAGCAAAGAAATATCACAGCAGGATTCGAACGTACACTTCTAGTTACGACTACGGAGTCAGCTGGAAGTACTTGCAGTTGTTATAAGCAAGTTTTACGAGCACTTAACTATTACCTACAATTAACTTTTTCGTATAAACTAAGAGCAGAAACTTGTTTAAATAGTGTACTAAATAAGAAAATAAAGCCCGCCCCGGTGCCTTCATAACTTCAACATGAATCTGTTATTATCTATTGTTTCTAGATTACAATTATACGAAGTTTATAGGTCGTCAACATTACTTTTATATCAAATAATGTATATTCAGGTCATTTCAATTATTTCGTTTGATTTAATATATACATTATTAAATAAAATGGTCTACCTAGACACGCAATGGAAGTGTCTCAAACTCGGAAATTTAAAAATGTAAATAAACGCGATGCAAAATCCGTAAAAAATATTTTATTTATAATGTATATTCAGGTCTAAAGAATATTAAATAATATATCTATTTATTATTTTAAATACATATTTTCAGTAGCACCTCTGCTAAAATAAACAATTTGATGAGCTTAAAATAACACAATTATATAAAAGAAATTAAAGATATTGTATTGCAATCCTAACACTATAAATAATCAATACGGTCTTGGTATCTATAGTCCTACCATCCTTTGAACATGTACAAGGTTAGAATCTTAGTAAATTTGATTAGCATGTTCATCTTTTATTTAAAATAATAGTGATATTATCGCATATGTAAACAATGAATTATTAAGCAGAGAATACATACAATTTATTAAATTACGAGTTCGTTCTAGTTGCTATTCTTACAAATAATCTTGCCAAATCTTATGTCATCATCTAAGCCTGTAAATCACATAGGACTTCTGGACATCCTGAGTACATGGCCTCACATTCTTCATTAGGGTTTTGGATCGATCACACGGTGGTCAATGCGGTTGTGGTGGACGACTTTTCATGCCATCAACGACGATGGATCATATTATACGACAATTGGGTGATCAGCCATTGCTAACCAATTAGAAGAACAAATGAAAATTTGTTGAAATCCACGAGATTCGAACCCACGACCTCCAGTTTCTTAGTATAATTAAAATTATAATTAGTGATAACCAACTCATTTCTGTAAGAGTGTGATTTGCGTGTACTGCAAATAAGTGACTTCTAGCTGCACTGAATAAGCATTTTTATTCCGACGGTTGGAATATGCATATTTACCAAATTCTTTCTCGACCACTGAAAAGAGTAACGTTATGAATAAAATATTTACAATGAACCGGATAAATAACAATAATAATTTATTTAATTGTCTCAAAAAGATTAATATTGATAGGGGATTCAATTTACTGCAAATTTTTTGTAGTGCAAGCTAACGGACACTCGGAACTGTTAAATTTAACTGTTATTCCAACTAAATATAAAATAAAAGTAAGATAATCCATGCGTCGGATGGGAATATAAAAAGTCGGTCCACCCACCAACCCGCATTGGACCAGCGTGGTGGAATAAGGTCAAAAACCCCCTAATGGATAGGGGTGTATTAGAGGAGACCTATGTCCAGCAGTGGACTATTACACGCTGATGATGATGATGACAAATATAAAATAAATGTTGTTTTTTCAGTCTAGTTTAATTCTACCGATACTATTATTATTTGAAATTGCATTAAGAAGGAAGCGATCATTTTACAAAAGGGGAAATTCCTTCATTACTATACACAAGGAAGAACACACACCATTTCTTTCAATTTGAAAGAACTTAAACCTAAATATTTCGCTGAGAGAGTGAAAGTGATGTCTTAAAGTGCTGCCTTGAAAATTGTTTTCATGATCTTTAAGATATAAATGCCACGATCCAAACGACTTCGGCTGCTTTTAACTGCATTGCTATTAAGATAATGCCCGTATTTAAGAACAGTTGCTTATGCAATGTTCTTTTATCTTTACTTATATAATAAGGAAAGTAACGTATTTTTGTATGTATACGGATTAACCATAAACCACTTGTTCGATTTTTAACATTAAGTTACCAAAGCTACATGATCAGTAAACAAGATCAAATACTTTATTATACACATTTATTAGTAGTAAAAAAAAAACTAAAAATCTCCATTGAAGCCAACTAATGTGTAAAAATTAGGTATAAAATCATTTAATTCTCCTTTTTGTGCCAAATGATTAAAAAGTGCGGAACCGGGGCGGGATCTTTTTCGATAATGATCTATATTGAGCTTATGTAATGGGCCTGGTTTTAATTTCATGCTTGTATGATTATTACGGTATAATCAGTATTATTTTTTGTATGCATTTTTATGTATTTTTTAATTAGAATTATTTTTGTAGCAACACTCGAAGAAGGCATATTCAAGTTGACTATAGAATATCATTCACTGCCTCCATAGCCTAGTGGTATGGGCGTGTGCTTTAGAAACCGGAGGTCGTGGGTTCGAATCCTGCGGGGACTTAACAAATTTTCATTGTTGTTTCCTAGTTGCTTAGGGCAATTTGGGCCGATCACCCAATTGTATGAAAAGTAAGATGATCCATGCGTCGGATGGGCATGTAAATAGTCGGTCCACCCACCAACCCGCATTGGACCAGCGTGGTGGGATACGGTCTAAAAACCCCCTCATGGGTAGCGGTGTATTAGGGGAGGCCTATGTCCAGCAGTGGACTATCACAGGCTGATGATGATGATGATGATCAAATATCATTCAGAACTATTAGGCAGTTTATTTATGATTCAATCGACTCGGATCGGAATCAGATTAAATGTAAAAAATTACAGACAATTCTATTTTTGTTTTGCAATCACATATTTTGACAACAAAGAAGATTATAAAAATATATCCCTAATATTTGTTTATCATATTACTCATACATTTGTACATGAAGTATGTATTTTGAGTGCTGGCTTTTTCCTCCATAAATATCAACGCCATAATGGTACACGTACGTACAATTTAGCGGACCAAGAACGGCTCCTAAATGATTTATCTCAACTTGTCATATAACTGGGCCACGCGTGACAGGCAGTTGGCGGGACTATGGATTGATATACGTTTTGGTAAGACTAAAATTGTGTAAATAAAATTATTTCCAGTAAAAATTAAAAATGTAACGACTGAATGCCTTCGTGGCGTAGTGGTGTTCAAGTTTACTTTTCAAACTGGAGGTTGCAGGTTCGAATTTTTCGACAATAGAACTAACATCATAATTTTCTACTTGTTTGAGCTGAACACCAAAAACTTGATTTATGCTTTGAATGGGAAAGATCGCATAATTGTCAAAATCGTATTTGTCTGTAGTTGTAAGACATAAGTAATGCAGGTTTCCTGACATTCTTTGTAGTTAGAAGCAAGTAATCATATCAGTCATTGTCTATACAAAACTGTTATTCAGGTGATGCTGAATTAAAAGCCGATACTGAGAATAATAGCTACCAATAACAAAATTTGAATAGTGTGATAATGCGATACATTTAATACTAACACATCTTGAAAATTGAACTTTCTACGTTCAACAAATTCTGTATATTATTTGGCTTTGTGTGTACACGACGTAATCAGCTAGTTATATTTTCTTAGTATAAGTACATCAAAGCGTTATCTCCACAGGACGTAACAAGGTAAATTATAAAATAACATGATTTCGAGTAACCTTTCCGCGTTACATTATAATTTGTGGTATATATAAATAGCTTAATAAACAATACAATTTTACATGGTCCACGGTCACGGGACCGATACGGCACCCTGGAACGGGTTTGAAACGTCGGGTATAATTTTAAATAATTCTAAAGTAATAAGTACTAAAGTATTATACTGTAAAGTACGAAACTCCGTAAAATTTTATTATTTGTTATGTGTAATATTTGTAAGCAACAGAAAGTATCATAAATAGTTTACCTATTTTTATGAAATGAAATGACTTTACGGATTTTATCGCGTTTATTTTACATTTAAATTCCCGACGTTTCGAACACTTTCCAGCGGCCGTGGTCACGGGTGACTGAGATGTCATGCGTCTGTTGCCAGTGCTGAAGCGGGGTTTCCAGCTCTTAATTGTTACTAATTATTTTATTTCTGTACTCTCAAAATAATTGGTGGAATGTGTTCAAACATCAGGAATTTAAATGTAAAAATAAACTCGATAAAATCCGTAAAGTCATTTTATTTCATAATGTATAATAATCGCGCAAACAAAAGAAACAATTACCTATTATTATTTACTTTAATACTGTAATAGGACGTGCCCAAATGTGTTATATAAATGATTGATGAATGATTTTCAGCTCTAGCTATAAGTGACTGATTTACGACTTAGTTGGTGGTGATGGTGGTTGGTGAGTGATATATTCTTATCTTAGTTTTTAGCTAAACTTATCTTTGACTACATTACATACATAATACACCACGCAATCAAGTTATTAAGTGCTTTTATACCGATGCGGTGATTAAAAGTGAAATCATTATCAACGTAAAGCCAGTATACTATTAATCTGCGCCTTTCTGCTTTTTAATAGTTTACGTACATAAGGTCGTGTTTAAAAAATTAATGTTACTTAATTTAAAATACAGGCTTTGGTTACGTGATCAAAGAACTGCGGATTTTATTGTGATTAATTTTATATACAATATTCCGATATTTCAGATCCTTCATCAACCTATAATTGGTCTCGTAACTCCATAAAGTCTTAAATTATATTATTTGTAGTATTCTAATGAATACATCCAACTGTTGTAGGCATTTATTATATTAAGATCTTAAAAAGCATCTGCATGAATATTTAATTTGTAAATTTTTGACTTATCTCAAAATAGTCTAAAATTGACCGGACAGTACGCGTAAAGGTGGGTGCCACGTTAAATAATTAGTACGAACAGTTTATGACTTTTCAGATTATTTTATAAAGAAAGGACAAATTAATTGTTTGTTCTACAGACTGCATATAATAACAACAGCTGTGTACACATTAATAATTTAATGTTTCACTTCTCAGAAAGCTCGAGTGTGCAAACTTTCAAAAATCTATTTAAGGATTCATGGCAACATTCCGAGTAAGTTACCAACTGGGAAAGTTTCAGCGAATTCAACTTGACCTGCGCAGTATTATTTCACATTGTTTTCATCTTGAAACAAATCCTAGCCTTATTATATACTTGTTATATTATTAATAAAGTTGTGAAGGAACGTTTGTGTGTAAAAGGATACTATTGTTTTAATTTCTACTCAAATTGTAACATACCCTGGTACTGAACTATTCGCTCCAGATTACTTTAAAGTGATAAAATGCTTTAATGATTCTAAATATTTTTAAACTTATTTGATTTTTTACTTAAATACTAAAACATGAATAATTATTTCCCTTTTGAACCACAGAAACTACCCTCAAATATAAATTAGATGCAAATAAACGGTTATATATGATCGCACAGAAATAAAACATGAATCAATTATTGTTTTAACGATGTTGTTATCTATTGCAAGTTTAATATATGGTCAATTAAACATATCGGTTTACAATAGACGCCATCAATCACTATGTCATAAACCAATTACTAGGTGACGCCTGCAGCTTTACTCGTAATAATAACCTAATATACTTGTTCATCATCATTATCAGCCTGTGATAGTCCACAGCTGGGCATAGGCCTCCCCTAATACACCCCTATCCATTAGAGGGTTTTTGGACCGTATCCCACCACGCTGGTCCAATGCGGGTTGGTGGGTGGACCGACTTTTTACATGTCCATCCGACGCATGGATCATCTTACTTTTCAGACAATTGGGTGATCGGCCCAAATTGCCTAACCAACTAGGAAACAACAATGAAAATTTGTTGAGTCCCGCAGGATTCGAAGACCTCCGGTTTCTAAGCCACACGCCTATACCATTAGGCTACGGAGGCAGTCAACGCAGTCAAAAATATACGTGTTAATAATTTCAAAACGACGAAAATGTAATACACATAAACATTTAAAATATGGATAATACACTAAATATTTGAAATATGTTAATGTATGTTTAATATTGTTTAATGGTTTAGCGGTATTGGCGCTTGATTTATAAACGTCGTGGATCGAATCCGCTTGGAACACCTTTGTGTTATTGTTGTTTTCTGATTGGTTAGGAGGTTCGTAAGATGATTGGTCGGATGGGCAAGTTAAAGTCGGTCAACCACCAACCCGCTATACCAGTGTGGTAGGATACGGTCCAAAAGACAATACAGATTGATGATCATGATTTATATTTGACAATAAGTTTAATACATCGAATGCACAGAGATTAGGCATTACTAACTTAATTCAATGATCCATTTCGTATTAATTTATTAATAGTTAATGTTGTCAGGCATATACTAGTTTATTGTATTCACATCACCAGCAGACTCCTTTATACAGGAGTATTGTACTGATCACGCCCTCTTGAGACATTTATGTTACAAATATTTAAAATATCTATTGAGTAAAGATATCTTTCAGTCAAAGAGTCTCAGTCTTTACTCAGTGAAAATAAAGTAGTAATAAGCATATACTTGAAGCAGATAATGTTAAGTCGATCTGCCCATAAGAGATGCGGCATTAGAATACTATTGCACCGTTGTTCGCCCTCGCTTACGAGCACAGCGAAACACACACCTAGTACACAAACGTTTCAGAGCAGTTCTCAACGCCCCAACAGTCGATTAAAACATTCGCCAGATCGTCGTCGTCCTGGTTGGTAAACCTACCCCTCGTCGACGATCCTTATAGAACTCAAAGAATGCCTAACTCACGTACCTTCTAGCCCTATACTTTTAACAAAAGTGTCAGCCACCCTAATTCGTTATCTCCACAGGACGTAACAAGGTAAATTATAAAATAACATGATTTCGAGTAACCTTTCCGCGTTACATTATATTTTGTGTTATATATAAATAGCTTAATAAACAATACAATTTTGTATGGTCCACTCACGTGGACACGGTCACGGGACCGACACGGCACCCTGGGTTTGAAACGTCGGGTATAATTTTAAATAATTCTAAAGAAATAAGTACTAAAGTACTATACTGTAAAGTACTAAACTCCGTAAAATTTTATTATTTGCTATGTGTAATAATTGTAAGCAACAGAAAGTATCATAAATAGTTTACCTATTTTTATGAAATGAAATGACTTTACGGATTTTATCGCGTTTATTTTTACATTTTAAATTCCCGACGTTTCGAACACTTTCCAGCGGCCGTGGTCACGGGGTAGACTGAGATGTCATGCGTCTTGTTGCCAGTGCTGAAGCGGGGTTTCCAGCTCTTAATTGTTACTAATTATTTTTATTTTGTACTCTCAAAAATAATTGGTGGAAAGTGTTCGAAACATCGGGAATTTAAAATGTAAAAATAAACGCTATAAAATCCGTAAAGTCATTTTATTTCATAATATATAATAATCGCGCAAACAAAAGAAATAATTACCTATTATTATTTACTTTAATACTGTAATAGGACGTGCCCAAATGTATTATATAAATGATTGATGAATGATTTTCAACTGCTAGCTATAAGTGTGACTGATTTACTGACTTAGTTGGTGGTGATGGTGGTTGGTGAGTGATATATTCTTATCTTAGTTTTTAGCTAAACTTATCTTTGACTACATTACATACATAATACACCACGCAATCAAGTTATTAAAGTGCTTTTATACCGATGCGGTGATTAAAAGTGAAATCATTATCAACGCAAAGCCAGTACACTATTAATCTGCGCCTCTTCTGCTTTTTTTAATAGTTTATGTGCATAAGGCCGTGTTTTAAATAATTTAATGTTACTTAATTTAAAATACAGGCTTTGGTTACGTGATAAAGAACTGCGGATTTAATTGTGATTAATTTTATTTACAATATTCCCGATATTTCAGATCCATCATAACCTATAATTGGTCTCGGTAACTCCATAAAGTCTTATATTATATTATTTGTAGTATTCTAATGAATACATCCAACTGTTGTAGGCATTTATTATATTAAGCTCATAAAAAGCATCTGCATGAATATTTAATTTGTAAATTTTTGACTTATCTCAAAATAGTCTAAAATTGACCGGACAGTACGCGTAAAGGTGGGTGCTACGTTAAAAAATTAGTACGAACAGTTTATACATTTTCAGATTATTTTATAAAGAAAGTACAAATTAATTGTTTGTTCTACAGACTGCATATAATAACAACAGCTGTGTACATTAATAATTTAATGTTTCACTTCTAGAAAGCTCGAGTGTGCAAACTTTCAAAAATCTATTTAAGGATTCATGGCAACATTCCGAGTAAGTTACCAACTGGGAAAGTTTCAGCGAATTCAACTTGACCTGCGCAGTATTATTTCACATTGTTTTCATCTTGAAACAAATCCTAGCATTATTATATACTTGTTATAATATTAATAAAGTTGTGAAGGAACGTTTGTGTGTAAAAGGATACTATTGTTTTAATTTCTACTCAAATTGCAACATACCCTGGTACCGAACTGTTCGCTCCAGATTACTTTAAAGTGATAAAATGCTTTAATGTTTCTAAATATTTTTAAAGTTATTTGATTGTTTTCACGATGTTGTTATCTATTGCAAGTGTAATATATGGTCAATTAAACATATCGGTTTACGATAGACGCCATCAATCACTATGTCATAAACCAATTACTAGGTAACGCCTGCAGCTTTACTCGTAATAATAACCTAATATACGTGTTCATCATCATCATCAGCCTGTGATAGTCCACAGCTGGGCATAGGCCTCCCCTAATACACCCCTATCCATTAGAGGGTTTTTTGGACCGTATCCCACCACGCTGGTCCAATGCGGGTTGGTGGGTGGACCGACTTTTTACATGTCCATCCGACGCATGGATGATCTTACTTTTCAGACAATTGAGCGATCGGCCCAAATTGCCCTAACCAACTAGGAAACAACAATGAAAATTTGTTGAGTCCCCGCAGGATTCGAACCCACGACCTCCGGTTTCTAAGCCACACGCCTATACCATTAGGCTACGGAGGCAGTCAACGCAGTCAAAAATATACGTGTTAATAATTTCAAAACGATGAAAATGTAATACACATAAACATTTAAGATATGGATATATGTTAATGTATGTATATTTGTAGTTTTGTTTCGCCTCCGTGGTTTAGCGGTATGTGCGCTTGATTTATAAACGTCTTGGGTTCGAATCCCGCTTGAAACAACTTTGTGTTATCATTGTTTTCTGATTGGTTAGGTGGTTCGTAAGATGATTGGCCGGATGGGCACGTTAAAAGTTGGTCAACCCACCAACCCGCTATGTACCAGTGTGTTAGGATACGGTCCAAAAAGACTAATACAGGTTGATGAAGATGATTTATATTAGACAATAAGTTTAATACATCGAATGCACAGAGATTAGGCATTACTAACTTAATTCAATGATTCATTTCGTATTAATTTATTAATAGTTAGTGTTGTCAGGCACATACTAGTTTATTGTATTCACATCACCAGCAGACTCCTTTATACAGGAGTATTGTACTGATCACGCCCTCTTGAGACATTTATGTTACAAATATTTAAAATATCTATTGAGTAAAGATATCTTTCAGTCAAAGAGTCTCAGTCTTTACTCAGTGAAAATAAAGTAGTAATAAGCATATACTTGAAGCAGAGAATGCTACGTTTCTTACGGTTCCCATAAGAGATGCAGCATTAGAATACTATTGCACCGTTATTCGCCCTCGCTTACGAGCACAGCGAAACACACACCTAGTACACAAACGTTTCAGAGCAGTTCTCAACGCCCCCAACAGTCGATTAAAACATTCGCCAGATCGTCGGCGTCCTGGTTGGTAAACCTACCCCTCGTCGACGATCCTTATAAGACTCCAAAGAATGCCTAACTCACGTACCTTCTGTACCCTATACTTTTAACAAAAAGTGTCGGCCACCTAGTTCGTGGGGACGCTTCCCGCGTACTGTGTGTTATATATATATAAAGATTACCAAAGACATGAGTCTGGAAGCATAAAATCTTTGCTAACAAAACAATGCTCTTCGCTGCCATGAGACTTGGTATAGGTTCTTTACTCAGTGATCACATTGTGACTTCTACCTTAACACAATAATTTTTACACTATTTTTTGCGATCGATATAAGCACATTAAAAAAAAGCAATCGACAAGGTATTTAATTTTGTATCTATATTTTAGAACGTAAAGCACACATTAAAAAAAAAAGTATAATTAAGCGTTTCTAAAAGCTGAACCTTATTAATTAGTAATAGATCAGGATTCTAATTTGGGGTGCTCATTGTTACTTAAAAAGCTTGTACAAATTAACTCTATTGTTAAGTGAAGTCTTGATTTGTTTCTTTAATATTTCGTTCTGTCTCAAGGGCATCGATTTTACTTAATCTTCTGAATTAAAAACAAAAATAAGAGAAAATTGAGCTTTTGTTGTATCTAACACTAATGGATTATTTATGTCAAAGAGTTTCTCGGATCCTTTTCAATCTTTTTCTTTAGGCACGTGTATCCTTCCCTACCTTTTAATCTTTCCTATCCTAAAATAAAATTGTATAAGGCCATATAAGGTAACTAAACGTAACCTTACTAAATCTACCTTCTTTGCTATATTTAAGCGAGATATTAAAACCTCCACACGTCTGCTAATGAGATATTGTAGTCTAACACAAGAGAAATTTTCCACGCGCAATTATATCCAACAAAGAAACGAGGACTATTACTAATGGAGGATTTCGCTTTGTGAATTCAGAGTTGCATTAGCCGTCGTAAATTTCGCTGCCCATACAACTGTTCTGGTTAATTTTACTAAAGTCAAAAACAGGAAGTTTTCTTTTATTTCGAATTTAGTTTTTAGACCATTATAATGAAATTTTCGTTTAATGATGCCGCTTATTTAGTTTTTTTTTATTGCCAACGCAGGCAGAAGAGCAGTTGGGCCACCTGATGGAAAGTGGTCACGGACGCCCATAGACATCGGCAATACAGGTATCACCAATGCCTACCGTGAGACATAGGATATTAGGTCTCGTTTACGCAGTAAATGCACTGGCTAAGGTGCCCTTCAGACCGATATCGCTGGTATTACCAACGTATATGGGAGACGGTGACCACTTTCTATCAGGTGGCACTACTGCGTTTCTGCATTCGTAGCCATTAAAAAAAAAATATCTTGCAGAAGTCAATGCTTCTTACCACTGGGCAGATATCGTATGAGTTAAATTATATTGTTTATTTAGTACAAATTTGTATAAATTATTTTTTGAGCATCAACATTGTGCAAACCAGTGTTTTGTTACGCGATTTGGCAGCTTGGCAATTACCCCCACTATTTGTTTACGACGTTGTTATCGTTTTGATGTAGCGGTGCAGACATGTTGTCGTAATGTGAACAATTATAGAGGGAAATTTGAATCTAATTATATTAATGAAATGAAAATACAACTGACGCTGGTGTTTACTGTCTTTAAGTTATGCATCTACGTTTGTAGTTTTATAAAAGGTCATCGCTTTGGGCAAAGTGGTGGTAAAGTCAAATGTTTATATAGCCAATTGTGACAAGTGTATCGTAAAATATTTTAGGACTAAGTTGACTTTCACTAGTTTCAGTTTTTAATAAAAATAAAATGCTTTCTACGGAAGACCAAAGCACATATTTTTATATTGGACGGATACAATTGCTAGATGCGATATTCGTTATCTGCAACATAAGGTAACAGTAAATTACATTTATATGCCGTTATGTACTTAAAGAATGTTTTGTGGAGCATTGAGAGCCAACGGAGACTCCAGGATGCCATCGGCAACTTATTATTCGTTGTAATAGCTAGTCGAGTAAATATTTTTCTTTGTTTACGCGAATATTACGCATTATTAGATAAAAGTACTTTTTTTACGGATTTTATCACGTTTATTTCACATTTTTAAGTGCCGACGTTTCGAAAACTTTCCAGCGGCCGCACCCGCTTTTCACGAGGTAGACTGAGATGTCACGCGTCTTGTTGGCAGTGCTGAAGCGGAATTGCTAGATCTTAATTGTAATAAAGTTCGAGAAAGTGACAACAGCTATAATTGAAAAAAAAAATAATAATACTATGATTCAAATATAAGTAATAAAAATTTTTTTATTAATAATTCTATTTTCCAGTTATCATGGAGCCTTTAATTCATCCAGATTTACATTGAATAGCATTTGAAATTTAAAGAGTGTACCTGCATTCTAAGGATTAATAAATTGTCATAAAATTTTAAGGCTCTAACATCGTATAATGACTGCCAAAGGTGGTCTTGACAACCGGGACCGACTTTTTGACATGTCCATCCGACGCATGGATCGTCTTTCTTTTCAGACAATTGGTTAATAGGCTCATATGTCCTAACCAACCAGAAAACGATAACACAGAGTTGTTTTCCCGCGAGATTCGAACCCACTACCTCTGGTTTAAAAAGTAGCACGATTAAAATGAGTAAGGAATCCTGCATATGTCTATTAAATAAGCAATATCTCTAAAATATATATCCGCTCGACTGTAAATTGTTTATTTCTTGTTGTTTCGTGATTAGACGAGCAGTACTGTCACCCGATGCTGCGCTGTATCACCAGGAAATGTCAACCGTAAGAAACGTAGCGTAAGAGAGACATCGCAAATCCGGCCGCCACGCTGAGGTATCGAATTTTACATTTGGTGTCCAAGTACACAATACGCTAGCTAGTGTTTGTACACACACAATATAGGTCGTGTACAAACTATATACACAGAGCCCTTTAAACCGGAACATAGTAGTGTTTATAGAGTGACGTCCGCTTAGAGCAGTGGTTAGTGACACGGACAGTTATGCCTAAGAGTGTGAGTTCAATTCCCATCACGGTAGAAACATTGCGTGATGAGCATAGTGTTTTTATCGTGTTTGGGTGTCTGTTTCTATATAATTTGTATCGATTTAGAAAATAATAGAAGTCTATATATTCATCAGTCATCTAGTATCCATATTAAGCGAACCTTGTTGCTTAGCATGGGTCAAGATTATGTTGTGTTATTTGTCCATATATATTTTTTCTTTATTTTGATCACCACCAACAATAAATTCTTGTTAAATAATTGACAATAAAATAATCTTTCTTTGGATTACATAAATAATTTTCTTATTTTACCGCGACCAATTCAGAGGAAATTATATTCACCTCGCGTTTGCCTGCGACTTCATCCGCGTCGTACTATATAAAGACTGATTTTCTAACTAACTAAAATACTTTTGACAATACCATGCAATAATTAAAAATACATGAAATACATAAACTTTCGGTACATTACACGTTTTTGAATGCATCAGTTTATGATAAGCCGCGCGTAGGTATTTGCTGTTAATTTCCTTGTCCCGCTTTATAAATATTAACGCTATAATTCTGCTTTATTGAGCTTATACGAATAAGATAAATAAGAATTCACAGTCAAAACCATTTATTAAACAGAATTGATTGGACTTAGAAATATCTCGAAAGCGCAAGTTTTATCTACGAAACATTAGGATGTTATTATAACATTAAATGTACGTAACATCCCAGTACCGATTGGTACGTAAACAAATTACGGATCTGTTTAAACAAAGAAATAGGTAGTTCCAGTTTCGTTGGAATTTAAAGTGCACCATTACTCAACGAATCGACTGTGCCGCTCATAAAATCATACCATTACAAGACAGCAATAAAACCCGAATGATCCACGTCTGTATCAACAACAAACAGACAAATCCCACACCTCTATAGGATTCGAACGCATTGAATTGACAGAACGTGACGGCTCAATAGATAATCGTGTATTATTATATATTAGTGTTACTGACCTTTGCGGCGACGGGCGTTCCGGTGTATATCTCGGGCCGGTGTCACTGTATCTAAATAAATAACTTATAATAAAGCAACGTTCGGTTTTATAAGCGATTTGACAGTTATGATATTCGCGCCCGTTTCGCGGTTCGCGCCTTTCGCACGGAATGACGCGACGATGCGACGCGCTCTCGCGGACTGTGTGAAAAGTGGAAATCCGACTGCGAGGCAGGTGGCGCTGGCACGCGTGCGCGGCGAGCCAAGGCCGAGCGAGCGAGACGGATATATAGGCTAAGGAATAATTCAGCCGTAAACTGATTTAAAAAGAAAATAATATTAAAATTTTTAACTTTAAAATGAAGTTAAAAATATTATTATTGTTTTTATCAAGTATTGTAAGAATTTAATCGTAAACATGATCTCTTCATCGGTTTCTACGAAGTTAGTCGAATTCGTATAGTACAAGAGTTTCAACCGGCAAAACTATTAAATAGTATTTAATATTTATTATTGTTTACTCAGTTATTAACAAAAATATTCAAAACAAAATAATTTTATGGAAACCATGTTATCATTTCCTATAAAATCTCCATCATTAGAAAGAGATAATGCGATGGTCACGCTTCACGCGTACAATCCATTGATATTTCGTATTCATTGAAAAAACTTTGCAAGTTTACTATGCATAAACTTTGCAATTTTTTTCCATAGTTACGTTATGTAAACGATATGACAATGTGTGATAAAATCTTCCTGTTTATATTTTATTGCTCAGTTAAAAACAAAGACGTTATTATATATGTTGTTCCTCTCGCACTAACATAAACTGAAAAAAATTTTTAAAAAACTAACCTTTTGTATAATTTTCTACTATACTATGCTATATATATCGAATACAGGTTAAAATAAAAAACTAGCTAAATATTTAACAAAATTTTACTAAAACAACAATGTACCCTCACAGGTATAAAAAAGAAAAACGGATATTCATCTGTTAAAGCAAAAAATATTAACTTATAATAACAAAAATATTTATGCGTCTTTAAATAATAATTTAATAGGTAACAATTGATGTAAAGGTACTTATACACGGAAAAAATACTTAAATAAGCTCTTAATTGTCGTCGTAATCATCGACAAACATCCTTTTTTCAAATCAATGTTTTAATACAAACAATATGAATACTAAAAAGAGTAATAACTTCATGATAAATAAACAACATCTTAAAAAAAAAAAGAACATAATTTGAGTACAGTTAAAGCAACAAGATTAATAACATACAACAACTCATGTTTCATTTGGGAGAAAAATCAATAAAAAACGAAAAATTAAGAAAAAACGACACTATGTTTATAAAAAATAAATAATTTATGGTTTAACGTAAGGCAACGATTTGCATTATAATATAATTTGTGCTGGAATGCAATAGTATAGTATGCTTTTGGTTTTATAATTTAATTACTTTTGGCATACAAGTTAACATTAAATCTTTATCAGCCGTTAACGATCATATAAATAAAGTCTCTTAAAAACGTGTTACTTAATTTACACATCTGCCGCTAGATGGCATTTAAATAAAATATAAAGGACCAGCCTTCATTATCTCTTAAAGAACATCAAAATCTGTTGATATAAACTAATTAAGTAATTATCAATCATTACTCTCTTTCTTCAGCAGTTTTTTAGCAGGCGGTATCTCCAAATCGTGCGTTTCGTTGCAATGTCTCTTCAGTTCGGAATATTTTCTGAATTTAGCACCGCATATAAGACAGTCCACTATCATTTTTCTCACATTATGAATAGTCCATTCGTGGTCCCACTTCTCCTTCAGTGATTTGAAGTATTGATGGCAAAATCTGCACCTGAAGCGTGTGGAAAGTTCTTTCGTGTGTGCGCATTTTATATGCTTGTTTAGCATCGATTCGAAGTGGAACTGTTTGTCGCAATAGAAGCAAGGGATGGGGGAGTTGTTGTTGTGGTACTCCATGTGTTGCGTTATCATCTTCTTAGAGTTGAATTTCCTTTGGCAGAGGTCGCACTGGAAGTAGATCGCTCCGTGGATCTTTTTGTGCTTGGAGAAGTTGCTGGAGTCACTGAAGGACTTGTTGCAGAACGTGCATTGGTACAGCGTTAGCTTGGCGTGTTCCCGCAAGTGCGCCTTGTATCTGTCCACTTTGGTGAACGTCTCCATCCGACAGACCTCGCATTGGATGTTCAGGGTGCCGTTTCTGTTGACCGGGTTCTTCGCCAGAGTACTTCGTATGACGTGCTCTATTAGATGCCGTTTTAAATCCCCGATTCGGTCGAAAGTTTTCGAGCACACGTCGCATGACTAGAATGCAACTTATATAATGGAGACATAGATTATGTATTACATACCAAGTTAAAGATAATAGCTAACCTAAACTATAAACTAAATCTTTTACTTTAAACTTTAGCATGGATCGTATTGTTCATACCTACTCTCATCAGAACCTGAGTAAACTGTAGGGGAAAAAATAATATGTGTAAATAACAAAGTACAATAAAATCCTCGATCTACCCACAAAGTGAATTTTAGATAAACGTTAATAGTATAAGATTAAAAGAAGAACATACACTGACCTTTTTGTAATGTTTATGTTTTCGCGCCTTTTTCGCGTGCAACAGGAATACTTTGTTCGACATAACCTTGGCTATGACCGATTCCGCTTCGAGTATCACGTCGCGGGTGGGGCGCTGCGCGGGCGCCGGGGGGGCCGGCGGTGGTGTGGGGGAGGGGGAGGGGACGGCGCTAGTCTCTTCCCCCGACGCCCCGCTGCCGCAGTCGCCCGACGACGCCCGACTTGAACGGTCGTCCGTAAGCAAGCTGTCATCCTTATCCACTTTATATGCGCCGGTATCGGACTCGAACACGAAATGGTTCTTGGCGGCGTGCGCTCTCAACTCGTCCGACCTGGTGAACGTCTTCGTACAGTAGTCGCACTGATATTTCCTGTTGTGAATCTTCCTGTGCGCTCGTAGAGTGAACTTTGAGGCGAACACTTTGTGACACTTGTTACACTCCAGCTCTGGATCGCCGTGTCCCAGGCAGTGCATTTCGAATTTCTCTTGGCTCTTCAAGCTTTTACCGCACTCGGTGCATATGAATTTGACATCGCCATCCACGGACGACTCGGAGTGCTTGTGGGTGCCGACCATGTGCTGCTTGAATGTTGCGATTTGGTCGAATATTTGCTTGCATTTGTCGCATTGATATTTTTTTTGGCCCGATCTGTTGTGGTCTGAAATTTTAACAAACATATTTTTAATATTCGAGTCAGACCAAACGTTGAAGTTTAAAATTATTAGAATGTATTGCTACAAATATATATTTAGTTGCTCGACTAGACAAAAAGCTCACTGGTTTCAGCAGTAGCGCAGCACCGTCGAGCAGGTGGTACATGAAGAAAGTGGCAAGCATAAAGAATAAATATACTGGCAGCTTATAATGCCTAGATAAATATTTAGACTATAATTAAATAAAAATCGACCAAAAATTTACAGCTGTAGTTTCTTATTACTTAGAAGTAGGTATAGACTACTTAAAGATAGCACCCTGGACATTCCAGGTGACCTTTTTTTAAGTCGAACAATGGTTGCGTAGGGCTCGCACCGACTAAGACCTCCACAGTAACAGTATTCGTCACTTTTTTTTTGGCCGTTAGATAAATCCAGCTTACGGATTCCCCGCTACCAGAGTGAGGGGGCAGCAGGGATATGTGGGGCTTCCCGGACCCCCATATCCCTGCTGATATGGGGGTCCGGGAGTATTCGTGACTACCTTAACAGCAACACCGTATCGTAAATACGGGCAGCTCCACAATTGGGCGCTTCGCAACTAACGCGCATTTCATCTCAGCTTATATATTTAGGCAACAGATACTTCCGAATCCTGTCCTGTCTCCGTACCTAGGGCCCATGGGAGCCAGATGTGATGCGGCTCCACTGAGTCGCAGAACATAAGAGTGACCGTCGATATGCAGATCATCCAATTTAACCGTCATTATATTTTGGCTGTGAAGGATGGGGATAGCAAATAGGCTTGCTTGGTTCCCTGAAGCAGAGTTCGCGATAGCCTTACTTCGCAGGTCAGAAGTTCCTCTTAGTTTCCGTGCGGCTAGCGACTGGAACACAGGTGCCTTACCAATACGACAAGTAGAATTTATGAGGGAAAATTGTTTGCCCCTGGCCTAAGAAATCCGAAAGAAGTCTTCAAAGGATAAATCGCAAATAGTAACAGAATGTTTCTATGACCCCAAGCGCCTTCACCTAAAAGCGCTCCGAGAAAAGGCCAACCATTAGTTTTTTTACAAATATACCGTTTTTACCCATTATAGCTAGAGAACTCTACATTATATATAGCTCCCTGTATCAGGTAGCGAAAATTCTGCAAAGTGGATTTTTTCAACTGTACAAATACTACTATCTGAGGTTTATTAATATAAGCATAATAAATATAAACCCTTCAAATTAAGACGCTTGCAAAGTGATATAGCAAGCGTCTTAATTTGAAGGGTTTGTACTCGAGCTATCATAAATGCCTCGTAATTTCATATATCATCATCAGCCTGTGATAGTGCACAGCTGGAGATAGGCCTCCCCTAATACACCCCTATCTATTAGGGGGTTTTGGACCGTATCCCACTACGCTGGTCCAATGCGGGTTGGTGGGTGGACCGACTTTTTTGCATGCCCATCCTATGCATGGATCATCTAACTTTTCAAACAATAGGGTGATCGGCCCATATTGCCCTAATCAACTAGGAAACAACAATGACAATTTGTTGAGTCCCCGCAGGATTCGAACCCACTACCTCCGGTTTCTAAAGCACACGCCCTTACATCTTGGCTAAGGAGGCAGTTTTTAACTTAACGTCGTAATTTAACTTTTACTAATTCTATACTATTTCTCAAACGAAGCCGAAACGAAACCGTAGGTCGTGGGTTCGAATCCTGCAGGGTCTCGACAAATTTTCATTGTTATTTCCTAGTTGGTTAGGGCAATTTGGACTGATCACAAAATTGTCTGAAAAGAAAGATGATTCATGCGTCGGATGGGCATGGAAAATCGGTCCTGCGCCTTTTCTCTCTCCGGTTGTGTCAGTTATACGTCTCATCGGGCTTTGAGAGTATAAAGGAAAAGGGAGTGCGCCTGTGTTTGCGCGTACTAGTGAACTATAATATCTCCTGCGTAGTTGGTCGATCTCCAGTAGTCGGAATCGATTGGGGGACACTATTATTATTTAATAGAACAGCTTTCTAAACTCTCTCTGCTCTGTTGTTCTTTAATATACCTAACGACTTAGACACCTTCTTGTGTGGTCACTGAATAAACGTCGCATTAGTCTACAGCGATTAAACACAAAGAAAGCGGTAAAAGAGTAATCATGTGCAAAAGTCGCGAAAGCAACAAGAAAATCTTATTTAATTTGTTATATTTGCAAAACGTAAATGATTGCGCTAAACGAAAAGTGCACAAAAAATGCCTTTTATTTTTTATCCATATTTTATAAAAATACGTTAAATATTCAGAACGATACACTAGTAAATGGAACTTAATGTAAACAACGTCTATGCTCAATTACAGAGTAACTCCATAGTCCAACGTATGGGCGTAAGCTATAAACCGGAGGTCGTGGGTTCGAATCCTGCGGAGACTCAACAAATTTTCCTTGTTGTTTCCTAGTTGTTTGAGGCAATTTGGGCACGATCACAATTGTCTGAAAACCTGTGACCGACATTTTCATGCCCATCCGGGGAGTATTAGGAAAAGCCTATGTCAGCAGTGGACTATCCGTGCTGTGTATCATGTGATGATGATGAAAAGAAAATGTTTCCATTGATAGCGCCGCTATGATTAACTCTCCGCGTGTCTCTCCAGAGTCAATGATAGGGCCGACGTTTTGGCGCCAAATGATTTTGACATTAGCCTTCGTTTACGTTAATTCCATTGCTCATTTATCTATAGTTCAAAACTAGATGGCTGTATACACAGAGCGGATTTCATAGTATACAAAACTTGAAGCCAAGAGAAATGCTATTTTGATTGCAACAATTAGTAATAAACTATTATCATTGTCATAATCAAAAAAATTCATAAGAATGATTTTGATGATTGATGTTTTAATTGAAACACTACCATCTAAGCCTAAATGTTAATAAATTTATGACATTTACATTTTATATATAAAATATATACATAAATAAGCTTAAATAGTAGAATAATATAAAATTAATGTAATTTACACAATAATACTATAAACGGTTACTAAACAAAATATATTGTGTACATTGAGAAATAAATCTGACACATATTGAAGAAACCTCTATACAAAAGAGATCATATTTGTATTTTCTTTCTTATTTTTTATTTAGTACCATATAAATGAAATTAAGTTATCACTAGTAAAATAATTAAATATAACCATTTACAAAAGAATAACTCATTCATTGAGAAATTATTAATAATTAAAACACTTCATATTTGTGATTGAAATATGTTTCTTAATTATATATACTATAAATTTAACCATAAAATACAGTTTTACAATTAAAATATACTATATTTTCATATATTTTTCATAAATAAATAAAGAATTTGGTGTTATTAAAATATCTCTTATATAATTTTGTTTATTCAAAATATATATATTATAATTGTATTATAAATTTATTATAATCTTTAATTGTAAAAACAGATGTTTTTAATTAAAGTCTAATAAATAGTATTCATCAAAAACTACTTCAATTATCAAACAATTTAAGTATTTAAAGATTAAAGAATTAAGTAATTTATCAATTTCAAATATCAACATTAAATAAACAATTCTTTACTATTAATAATAACATAAAATGAATTATTATTAAAAGAATATTATATTACTCACCTCCACAATCAACCATTTCACTGTCCAATTCACCATTCGCTATGCACTCCATTGAGGGATCATTTACAGAAATCTTTTGTATGGTCTGTCCAAAATGGGAGTCATGACCTAAGAATAATATAGTCTTCTGCTGTTTGGACATGGACTGAATATCTGAGGACATGAGCTGTTTCAACGCATCATTCTCACTTTGCATTCCAACATAACGGAGCTCCTCTCTAGCCCTAGCTTCCTTCTCGTTTATTATTTCCTCGGAGAGCTGAGACAAGAACACCCCACACTCAAATTCATCATCTTCATATGGGTTGTTTTGCTCACCTGAACTATTCTGCAGATTGGGCTCGCTTGTTTGGATCTTTCTGAACTTTTTATGCTCAAACTCCTCTGCAGGTGAATAATGAACAGGCTCTGAATAGTTATACACATTCTGGGTTATGTATGTATTATGCTGTTCAACTGTTATGTGGCTGGAGTGTGTTTGATGATACACTGAGAATTTACCCTGAGATTCTGAGGCGTCATAGTTGTTGTATACATATGGACTTCGCGCCGGATCTATCCACACCTGGGACTGACTATACGGTGGGTATGATTGATTATTGGCCTCAGACACCACTTGTATTTGATCGTCATTTATATCTGGCGTAGAGGAGAACGGAACCTCGTGTATATTCACATCATAGCTGTCTATAAGCTTCACGTTGCAAAAACCCGAGTATAGGCACATTTCATTACCTTCGGTATCCATTGACGTGATACTGAGGTCAATAAAAACATTGTCAGTCACTGCGCAGCTGGTTTCCAGGGTTGTACATTTCTTGGGTATAAGCAGAACCGGGTACAACATCTCAGCATCCGTTGTAAATGCCTCTTGCTCCATTTTGTTCGTAAAAACCTATTTATACACGGAAAACCCATGTTGACTACAATGCCGACTTTCTTAAGTTAAAAGTAGGTAAATTTACAAAAAAATATGTCACAAATTACAGCACATAAATATTTAAATTTACTCACCTATAATTTTGCCGGTGTATGGAACGACGATTTGAATAGTAGAAATGTGAAGGTATGAACACAATTACATCTTGTGTTATCATTTCTACCCTCGAGAATTAGACTTGCCTCAAGGAACAACAATTTAACTATTAAATGATATTTAATAAATTATAACTTAATTTTTTAAGTCGTTACTTGAACGTCAAGTCTACTTTCCCGCGTTTCCACCTTTAACATATTTTTAAAACAAACATGTCATTTAATGATACCTAGTGGGGAAGACGTTAAAAATTACCTGCCATTATTAATTAATATAATTACGAATTAAGACTACGATGACAATAAAAAAAAATGTATTTTATTTTAAATACATAAGAAAACTGTTAATTAAAAGAATTTAGAACGTCATTTTGTGATAACTTAGCAATAAATCACTACTAAGTTTTAAAATATCGCAAACTACGGCTTACCCTTAGTTGTTGTAAAAAAAGGAATAAAATACTTCATAAAGGAGGAGATGGGCGTTAAGAAAATAAAAGTATGTTATATAGCACATGGTATTTAATAAAACAGCAAAATTTTTGTAACCATCATTTATATTTCAAAACATTCAATAAGTTCGACAATAATTATATAAAAAATAATGCAATTGGATTCAAAATGTCGTTCTTTTGTTATATTTTACTTAACTGAAAAATTATGCTGGAAATATAGTAATAATAATGATTCAACACTAGTGTTTTCCAGTTTAAAGGACCAGCCGAGGCAATAACTAGGTAAACTTTAGGTGTCTAGTAATTCTACAGTCTCACTTAACTGGTAGTATTACAAGGTAAAAGACACGTAATATCCAATATAATAGGGTGGTAAGTAGAGTCCGACCGAAACTGTTTTCCGGCCGAAACCGAAACCGAAACCGAAAGTTCGGCGTGGCTTCAGTTTCGGCCGAAACCGAAACCGAAACCGAAACTCACGTGATCAAGTCTAAAATTCTTGAAATACTAAAATATGGAGCTTTTGCCATTATTTTGCTTTATTTTAGTCATGGTATGGAGACAGTATATTAAACGTGTGGTAATCGTTTATTTCCGTTGCTCATAATATTTTTATGTAACAGTTGCTAAAATGATTTTTTTTTCAAATAAATTTCTTATAGCAATATGAGTTATTAATAAATAAATTAATAATTGTGACTGTTGCATTAAAGACTAAGTATTGGTATTTTGAAATCTTACTAATTAAAACTTTGGTTTGTATTTGTAGTTCCGAGGGGGGATCAAAAAGTAAAAATGAGATAGAATATAATGACTATGATAGCTTAAATATTTCTTTTTCTACATAATCTCCGAGTTCACCTACACACCAAGTCCAGCGTTCCAAGCTTCCAATGCTTCATTTCCTTTAAAAAAAGGATTGTCTTGGTCCTGCAAAAAGGTCACCACGGCATCGTTTACTTGTTATATATAGTTTTAACATATGTTTCCTCTTAAGTATTGTATCAATTTGGAGAAAAGATGAAAAATAGCTAGGCGCCAGATCTGAATAGGGGGATGCTCAACCTCGGTATTAAAGCTGCATAATCTGTAATGATGGTTCCATGCTCCAGGTAATCAAACAACAATATCACTTCTGAGTCCCAAAATATTGAGGCCATACCCCGGCCAGGCCATATACCACGGCCACGGCATGAAGATCCTTCGGGATAAACCCGTGTTTCGTCCACTAAACTAACTAGATTTAAAGTTTTTAGAATCTTCTTAAAACTTGTCCAACGATATCTTCGAAGTCGATTTTGTTTCTGATTCTCGGCACCCATCTTGCGGAGACTTTTCTCATATTCAATATTTGTGTCAATATGCGTTGAGTACCTCTATATGAAATGCTCGTTTCTTGGATTAGGTATAAGATGGTAATTCTTTAATCGCTAAAAACAGTTTTTTAGAATATGGCAGCATATTCTTATTGTTTCTTGTTGATTACTGGCTTCGATGGACGTCTGCAACCATGTTCGTCTTCCGTGTACGTTCTCCCTACTCGAAATTAAGAAGCCCACTTTGCGACAATTGATTATGACAGAGCAGTCTCTTCTCATGTTGCCTTTGAGCCGCAGTAAATCTCTTGCGTTGTTAACTTTTTATAACAGTGGTTTTTAATGACAAGGTCGCACTTGGGTTTCTCTTTTTTCGAGAACATCTCCACACATAGCAAACAAATGACTACATTCAGAAAAAAAGTAAAGAGGCTAGAAGATTTTTTATTAACACAACAAATATCTGAGCTACACTTTCCAGTATTATTTGTATTTATTTTCTGGTTACCAAGGAGTATATATTTTGTTCTCACTACTATTTGTTCCCTCCTCGTCTTTCTAGAAGAATCATCAATTTCTTTTGTCAAATTTGGAATGTTTGTCTGAACTAAAATCTGAAGTTTGTCTGAACTAAGATCTGAGCTCGATTGTAGCAATGATACATTTAACTTTCGCTACTATTTTGAAATTGAAAACAATTCTGAAACCAGTTTCGGTTTCGGCCAAAGTTTCAGGCCAAATTTGGCCGAAACCGAAACTCGACCGAAACTTGATTTTGGCCGAAACTCGGCCGAAACCGAAACCGAAACCGAAAGTTCGGTCGGACACTAGTGGTAAGCAAATTTGTGGCGTCTTTATAAAATCGTATATAACCACAATAAATGAGCCTTTGCTCACTTGTTTGGACTTTATTTTACCTAGTATTTACAGCAAGTATTTTTTAGGGTAGAAATGGGAGCGAACTCTCTGGGAGCTGCAGAAACTACGTTGTACCAATGGCCTAAGGAAAAGGTGATAAAACTGTTGCAATTAATAGCTTTATTGCAACTAAAAATACTTAATACTTAATATTATTTTTAAATTCATAGACAAGTATATTAAAGCAATTTATAGTAAAGTACTTTGATCATTTGCCTTTCCGCAGTAAATATTTTTTTGGTTTCCTACTTATTAAACTAAAATCTACCGAAAAATACGCAAAAAAGTTATTTCATTATTTATTCCGAATTTAAAAGTTAAATTCAAAGGACTTCAGGTATTGATTAAAATGACAATACTTATAAAAATTATGGTGCCAATTATTCAAATCTTAGTTTTATTCAAATTTAAAAGTAGGGTTAGTTTTCCATTAGATAGACTCTCAGTTTATGTGATTATATACAAAACGCTGCTATACACCGACACGCAGCACAGCGTAATGAAAACTTTAAGAAATGCGTTACTTCTTGGTTGTTTTAAGTCATCGTCATCAGCCTGTGGTAGTCCACGGCTGGACATAGGCCTCCCCTAATGCTCGCCTCCTCCTTTAGGGGTTTTTGGACCGATTCCCACCACGCTGGTTCAATGTGTGTTTATGGACCAACTTTTTACATACCCATCCGACGCATTGATCATCTTACTTTTCAGATAATTGTGCGATCGGCCCAAATTGCTCTAACTAACTAAGAAACAAAAATGCCCATACCACTAGGCTACGGAGGCAGTCAAAGAAAAGAGATATTCTTGGTTATTTTAAGTACATTAGTTGAAACAACATCTCTGAAAGGGCTGAATAATTTTTTGTAGTTTATGTAAACATTAAATATTGTCATAAAACTTTATTGACACCGACACGTCGTCCAATTTAAACCTTGAGGTTAAGGCACCGTAAGAGTTGGACAATGAACTTTTTTTTACATTAGTTCCGAACTATATTTTGTCAGTAAAGTTTCGGAACTCGATGTTTTTTGCGGCAGAATTAGATTACAAACATAGATGTACAATAAGATTATGTGTTAATATTTTTATTTAAATTATACGTAAAACTTTTGAAAACATATATTAGTCACTGTTTGTATACGTTGATAAACTTTGTAATCAATTGAATATCGGAAAATAGTAATGAAAGTCAAGAGTTTTATGAACTACATAATATTATCTATCTTTGTTTATAAATTGTTTATATAGCGTTTAATTCCTGTTAGATTCCAAAGGATTTTAATAATTTGTTAAAGTGGTATTTTCCAACATTTATGTAAATATGGCAAATTTATTAATAACTGCAGTGATTATACTTTTCATTTCTTTTATTAACGGTGTGTATTAATTATATTCATTACTTATTTTGTTATCATACGAAATATAAGATTTGTGTTCGGAATTCATGTATAAAATAATATAAATAAATATTAGCTACTAAAACTAAGATAAAATAACATTTCGTATTTCATCTTCACTGTCAATTTTTATCTTTTAACATCACAAATGTTGATTCTTGGTATAATGTAAGTACTTGCTTATTGTTTTTTGAATAGATCATTTAAAATCACGTAATGTTTCATTGAATAAAGGCTCGAATTTAATCGTCTAAATTGAAATTGTAATCGTGAAATTGATTCTGGGAGTATTAGACTACCACAGGCTGATGATGATAAATCGTGAAAAGGTGTAATAATTTGTCAGTTATTATCTAACAGGTTACCCGTTAGGGGGTAAACCCTTTGAGACTGAAAGAATAATAGGCGGTGAAGACGCCCCTGAAGCCTATGCCCCACATATGGTCGCGTTGGTATTTGGTGAAGTCGTCAAAAGTTTCTTGTGTGGAGGTTCCATCGTAAGCGCACGACATGTCCTGACAGCCGCGCATTGCATAGATGCTATGCTTGTCGATGGAAAGCTGAGACCGTAAGTTGTTTTGCGTCTGGAAATAATAATGAAAGGTTTTAATATTTAGATGATTAGGAGATATTTTGATGATGTAATTTTTTATGTTTTGATATTAAAAATTTTAATCTAAAACCAAGTAAGAATTGGACCGGTGTTTGGCCCCCTTTTCACAGGAGACCGTCTGGGTGGGTACCACTATGTCTCACGGTCGGCGATACCACTGGTATTGCCAATGTCTATGGGCGTCGGTGACCACTTCCCATCAGGTGGCCTGACTGCTCGTTTGCCTGCGTATGCCATTAAAAAAAAATAAGAAAACAAAGTTTGCCAGTCAAAAAACTAAAAAATAATCAAAGTTAAAAACCAACTACCAAAGTCAAAGTCTAAAGACGCCAGAACTTAGAGTTGAAATAGTTAATCTTTAAGATCACTATACGTTTTGGCGCGAAAATCGTTTGACATTAAACTTTTATTATTTAAATTACATGTTTTATGGGGAGGTAACACAATATCAGTTATTACTAGGCATTCTTTGTACTATAAGTGATTGATTAAAATTTAATTCCATTTTTATCTGTTAAATACTGAAATTAATAATGCATTTTTTCTGTATGATTTTCCCCTATTATATTATTTCTTTCTTTAATAATAGGTCGTTTCGGGCCGTCATCGGCTCAAACCAATGGGCGTCAAGTAAAACTGTTGCAAGGTTTAGTCGGTACAACGTCCATCCTAATTGGAGCCCTGTCACCGTTAAAAACGATATCGGTTTCCTTTACTTAAGCGACGAGTTGGAGCTCAGCATTAAAGTGGCTATCATACCTCTGAACTTTGGTCTCGTATATGGTAATGAAGACTGTTATGTCACAGGATGGGGTCGCGTAGGCCCCAGGATAGAGGACAATGTTGTGGTTTGTTTCCTATTTTATTATATATTAACAGACAATTGGTGATATTTTGGCCTTTTTAGCCGTAGGAGGGAATATACTGAAATTAATTAACAGTGATAAAGTCTTAAAGGTAAATAAACGAATGTTAAATTAGACGTGGGGCTTTGTACTATGAACACGATGCGTAAAGTTCTTGATTTGGGTTGGTTGTATATATGTTGTAATTTACTTGGTTGTAAATGTTCTCATAAAAAAAAAAAAACGAACGAAATAAAATGTGCAAAAGGATAAATGATTACGGGTTATTAAATAAGATTATGAAATGGTTATAATCGTTGACTAAATTAGTAAGTATTTACAAAAACGTAGTTCGTAGTGCTTTAATGTCAAAATAAAATAGTCAATATACTGTCCGTGCTCAAACTATAAACACAGCGTGCGCTAAATTCTTGTTCCATTATCTAAGTATTACTTACACAATAAGATTTTTTAATTCATGTTACTTTAAGAGATAAGTTTATTGTTTCTAGAACTTAGCTCCTACACCCGACAACCTGCAGCTCCTGTATGTAAACACTATATCTGCCTGGAAGTGCGAACTCGGTCTTCGCGCGGTGTCTGAAGATTTTGGCACAACCATACCACCTATGGACCCAGATATAGAGATCTGTACTTATCATTCAGTTGGACACGGCATGTGTAATGTAAGTGATTAAAAATAAGTTATTAAGAAATAGTTATATCGATATAATTCCTTGAAAATATGTTAACGTTATGGCTTATAGAGGAGAAAGTTCTGAAGTAGTAGTGTATTTCAAGCTTTTAGATCAAGATTCAAGCAATAAAAATTAATAAATTCCTATTGCCTTAACTATGAATTTAGTTATTTTCGGACAATACAAGGTTTTATAGCATACTTAGGCTAACGAGCAGGTGGGCCATCTGATGGGAAGTGGTCACCGACGCCCATAGACATTGGCAATACCAGTGTTATCGCCAACGCGCTGCCTATCGTGAGACATAGGGTGTTAAGTCTCGTTTACCCAGTAAATACGCTGACTACGGTGCTCTTCTAACCGGAACACAGCAGTGTTTTCACACCACTGCTTCGCGGCAGAAATAGGCACCGCGGTGGTACCCACCCAGACGGTCTCCTGTAAAAAGGGGACCTACCACCGGTAATGTATTTCACTCAGGAATAAATAATGAATTTTCTTTTCCGAATTTTTTAATCTTTAAATCTTCCATGTATTGCTCATACATTCACTTGGACATTCGTGGCCTGGATATAAAAGTTATTAAATAGATTTTAATACATTTGTCTCTTCCAGGGAGATTCCGGTAGTGCGTTGGTGTCGAGAAAATCCGGCCACCAGATTGGCATAGTGTCCTGGGGCTTCCCGTGTGCCGTTGGCGCTCCAGACGTGTTCGTCAGGATTAGCGGATACGAGGATTATATTACATCAGCTTTGAGCCAATAGAAACGCAAACATTTGAAGTTATATAAAAATAAAATGATTGCACATAACTTCAATGTTTTTATATAACTATGATTTATGGTATACAAAACGAGATGGAAAAAATAAAGCAGGATATTTATTTTTTAAATGTCAATAATAAAGAAAATATTAAAAGTAATTGCCTTCCATTAAAATATAAATATGTTTTATTTTATATGAATAAATATCCGCTTCGGATTATACAACAATGTGGTAATTTATCCCTCTCGGGTACTCTTCTTTATTTCGATTCAGACTTCGCGGTTTTAGAAATCACCTATCTATGCCGGCTATATATTATAGTGCTCAAATACACGAGTAAAGACATGTGCACTTCCTTCCTTCGCCGAGAGAAATGAGGAACAGGACCGAACCGACCGTCCAACATATGCATCTAGCGTTTGGATCATCTTACTAAAGGCAATCGGGTGTAGTGCATTATCTACGAGGAAACAACAAAGAAACCTCGTTGATTTCTCGGTAGGATTCGAATCCACTGCCTTCGGTTTATAATGCGCAAGACCATGCCGCTAGCCTACAAAGGCTGATTTGAATTTAAATAAAACTTAGTTCTATATTTACGCTTGGTGTAGTGTTTACTAATGCTGTCTATTGTGTCAGAGGTTGTAGGTTCGATTCTACGGAATTTAATTTATTAATTATGGGATCCCAAGCAGGTGGTAGAACCCAACCATCTTCTATTGAAATTTGAATGTTTTTTAATCTCAATAGCCTCACGGATCATCCTTGGTAGGAATCGATGTTCTTTAGCGAGGATTTGTGGTCGATCAAATCTATGCATTACATTAGATATAGTAATATAATATTTAATATATTACTATATCTAATATAGTATGGTGATTTAAGGTATGGTCACACACTGCCGACTTCTTGGGTCTTCTATGTTTAATGTCAGCTATATGTTCCTTCGCGCGGGTTCTTATTGCTCGCTTCGTTTGTCCAATATAAAAGAGGCCACAGTCACAATCTAGCTTGTACACTCCTGGGTCTTGTAGAGGAATATTGCACTTAACAGGTGGTAGTAATTGACTAATCTTCTTCAGCGGCTTGAAATAAGTTTTGATTGAAGCCCGCCTCAAAATGAAGCCAATCTTGTCAGTTACGCCTCTCACAAAAGGTAGAAAAGCAGGTACTCGCTCCACTGTGGCTGCCTTCACTCGGTCACTGTGACGCTGCCGTGGCGCAGCGAGCTTGTTGTCTCGCTGTACTTGCTTAACATGGTGTAGCTCAGCCGCCAGGTGTGCATCATCACAGATTCCTCGTGCTCTCTGAAACAAAGATTTGCCCACGGTAGCTAACTGGGATGGATGGTGGTGTAAATTACCTTTTAAATATTTATTTGTATGGGTTGGTTTCTATACACAGTATGGCTCAAGGTGTTATCAGGATTGATGTGTTTTTCACTTGTCTGGGTGTTGGTCTCTATATTATATGTACATATTTGTTTACAAACCAAAAGTAAGGGTATGTATTCATCAGTCATCTAGTTGATATAGTATGAGCTTTGCTCAGTTTGAGACTAGATGAGGTTGTTTCCTTAAAAAAATAATTATTAAAATATATTTAAATATGGAAATACGGAGCTATTTATATATTGCTATTTATATAGTTACATAGATTTATTGATGACGATGACGATTATGATGATTAAGCGGATAGGTTCCCGTATAGTCCAGATCGATTCGACTAGACTGGACAAAACTAAACTTCTTACATATTTGTCAAAAGTAAAGAAATTTGGTAAGTTTTAAAAAAACGTATTCGTAGTCCTTCTCCGCTTCAAATTATAGATACTCAGTGATTTAGATACTGAAGAGACATTTACAAAGACAACTGACAAGTGTAATAGCATTCAGAATAAACTAGACATTGTGAAAATTTTAAACCACAGAGGCACAAATGCGACTTCAATGCGACTAAGCAATCGTTATCTTCGTTCATTCAAGAAAGCTTTATATGCATGCAACAGATTTGATACTAGACGACAGATAAAATGATGTTTCGATCTCCTGCTTTCTTAAAAAGCTTAATGTCTATTTTAATAAGTTATTTTAATTGGTCTCCATAAGCATTGCTTGATTTTTGTCCGAAATACTCCAAAAAAAGCTAATGAATACTTTAATTAGCAAAAATACTATTAATGGAAACGTTTGTAGAAAATTCGCTGTTTTTCATTTTTATCTCCTTAAGCACAATAACAATATTTTATCGAACATATTAAAAGTACGATTAAAAATGTGTAAAAAAATTCATTGCACTTGTGCACTTAGCATTTCATTGTACTTTTTAAATATTGTATCATATCTATCGTGTTTGATTAATTACGTCTAGAGATATTTTGATTGTCTTTGTACCTTTCTTTAGGTCAATGTCTTTACCATGAATCTGGCATTGACCGACGCATCGATATAATTGTAAACAAATATCTCTTGATAAAATTAATAATGATAAAACTGCCTCCATAGCCTAGTGGTAAGGGCGTTTGCTTTAGAAACTGGAGGTCGTGGGTTCAAATCATGCGGGAAGTCAACAAGTTTTTATTGTTGTTTCCTAGTTGGTTAGTGCAATTTGGGCCGATCACCCAATTGTTTGAAAATTAAGATGATACATGCGTCGGATGGGCATATAAAAAGTCGGTTCACCCACCAACTCGCATTGGACCAGCGTGGTGGGATAAGGTCTAAAAACCCCCTAAAATGGAGGAGGCGTGCAATGGGAGGCCTATGTCCAGCATTGGACTAACACATTTGGGGCTTTTAGACTGGTTCAATGTGGGTTTTTGGGTGGACTTTTTACATGTCTATTCGACGCATGGATCATCTTACTTTTCAGACAATTAGGTGAGCGGTCAAAATTGTCCTAACCAACGCTTCGATTCGAATTCACGACCTCCGGTTTATAAGGCAAGGGCCAATACCGCCAGGCCACGGAGGCGGTAAACATTTTACCATGACAATAGCCAGCGTATTTATTGGGTAAACGAGACTTAACATCCTACGTCTCATGGTAGGCAGCGCGTTGGTGATACCACTGGTATTGTCAATGCCTATGGGCGTCAGTGACCACTTTCCATCAGTTGGACCGACTACCCATAAATATATATAAAAAAGCAATAACGTTTGATGATTACAGGTCTCCTTATTATAGGTGACCGCCTGAGGAAGTACATCCGCGGTGCCTTTTTTGCAAAGCGGTAGTATACAATCGTTGTTTTCTTAGTACCGCTGCCAGGGTAAATAACGTTTACAACAATGTTTTTGTAGTCAGAAAAAACAAGAAGATTAACTTTTTGTTTCATAACTTTAATGCTGAAAGATTATAAAATTCAATACACTAACAAGTCCAACAAAATCGATATCTCCTATCTATAGAAATGCAGCGCAAAAGGTCATAAGAACGCCCATCTCTCTAACGCGTACGACGTTTAAGGTCATTTCTCATTGGAGCCTCAGCACCCACGTGGTTTCGATGAGTGTTGACCTTAAATCCACTTAACAAATGCAACTAGCGTTAAGTAACATGTTATCAAATCTGCTTCTGTATCTGTTTTAAGGCAGAAAAAGGCAGTACCATTTCTTTTAATGGGTTCTACTAATTGGAAACCAAAAACACAAAGAGTAAAATGGTGGTTAAGTACGTTTTTTTTTCACAATTGTGTTTACCTCTTTATAATAAAAAATGTGCAAAAGTAATTATTCTGTATTGTTAAGCATACTTATTCAGCATATAATATAAAAATGCTTGGAAAGTTTTGAAAATGTTGGCTTATATCAACGTTGTCCAATATCAAGAACATTACATAAATAATCATAAAATACCGAAATAAACAAAGTATCTTTAAGTGAGATTGGTTATTTTTCTAACTTTTTTAAATGAATGAACGTACCGCAAAACTAAAATTACGTAGAGCCAAAGATTTTGTTTCTAAACTATATCTGAATTGAATTCTGAATTGTTGAGGTAGGATTGAAGCCGACCCTACGATGTTATCTGAAAGTATCAAGGATAAATTATCTTGAAATTTAGCATAATGTAATCATAGTTTTTTAAAAAGATGATGCTTTTTTATTATCAGACACATTTCACACTCATTTGTGTTTTAAAAACATCGTGGAAACTGAATTATTATCAGTTTTTGATAATAAACCAGATTCTCGCTGTCTGATTAACATTCAGCAATAACACAATTAATTATTTATTTCAAGGACGAATTTGTTTTTGTCCCAGCATTTATGACTGATACGTTATAAGAATATATTTCAAATAAAGGGCCATTATTGTCTACGTTTGTTATTAAAACAGCTGATACTACAGATACGGGATAGTGCATTTATATAAATACTAAGTGTTGTAAGCAAAATCATCACAGTCTCGGCTCGAAGACGGTACAATGTTGACAACACTAGTATTCCTGGCTGCCGCTGGAGTAGCGACAAATGGTTAATAACAAACTCACCTTACATAATACGTTGAGAATATAATTGCTTCTAAATGTAAACTGCTTCCCTGGTTTATGTGGTATCGGTTTGGGCTTTGGAAACCGGAGGTTGTAAGTTCAAATCCTGAAGGGAACTAAACATCTTTCACTGGTGTTTCCTGGTCTATTAGGGAAATGCGGGCTGATCATCCGATTGCCTAAAGTAATGTATGGTAATTTTGGGATGCCCATGTAAAAAGTCGGTCCTAATGTCCCACGGAATCCACGTGTCTATTTGTCCACTTGTGTACTATAATATCTTATAGGACAAAACGACATGCACAGATTGGCTGCTGTAGTTCTCGTTAATTGCTCGAAGGATTACTACATCTCAATTCTCTTTAACTTTTATTTGTCTTTAAATATTTCAGGCCACCCCTTTGTGCCAATTCCTGGTGATTCTCGTATAGTCGGTGGTGTGGAGGCTCCAACAGGCTTTGCCCCTCACATGGCTGCCTTAGTTTGGGGAGAGACTATCAAGAGCTTGATGTGTGGAGGCTCAATAGTGTCAAAGAGGCACATACTTACGGCGGCACATTGCATTGATCCTATGGTCATATGGGGAGAGTTGTATCCGTGAGTAGATTACAATTTTCCTTGTACATCATTTGCTTTGCTTCAAGGACGGGTTCGAAATTCTAAGTTATTACAAATATTACTCGAAAGCTAGTTTAAAGGCTTGATTTAAGTAATTTAAATGTTTAAGGCAATAAACGTAACGAAATGCTCTAGGTGTTTCGAAATTCCTGCATGTAAAAAATCGTTAGCAAGAATGTAATTATTACATAATGCCAAAAGCTAGTTGATATAATAGTATAGCAAATTTTTCATTTACTTTTTTTTTTACGATGTCATTTATTCTTTAAATCGTATTCCGGGTCTAAATTGACACTTTCTAGTTAATTTGTCTTTTCGTAGTTGTTAGCTAATTTATTTGATTTCAGATCGTTTCACGCAGTAGTGGGTTCTAACAGGTGGGATTCAGATGCGATTGAAGCCAGATTTAGCCATTATATAAACCACCCAAACTGGGATTGGGCACCTATCAAAAACGACATAGGCATATTGTTCTTAACTGAGGATCTGAAACTTAATAACAAAGTTACAGTTATAGCATTAAACTTCGATTGGATTGATGGGGGAGAGGAAAGCTTTGCGACCGGATGGGGAAGGTTAGGGGTAAGGGAATGCATTAGTAATGAAATGTGTCATTGAAATTCACTTAGTTTTCATCGGAAGTATCCTATATTCAGAGAACGTTTTACATGCCTATTTTTTGCTACCATTGAACTAAATATTAACGCCATACAATCATGTATTTACAATTTAATACTGTTTTATAAATTTGATGTATATAATATAAGAGTAAGAAAGAGTAGAAAATATAAGAGTTTTGAAACACTTCTTAAAACAGTCGTATTCTAGATAAAAAAAAACACTATACATATGTATTTTCAGGCCTGGTATCCAATACCCGATTACCTGCAACTGTTGTACGTGAAAACCATTTCTGAGGAACAATGCGCACAGGGGATAATCGACATGACCCAGTGGGGCAGCCCACCTCCTTATGATCCCAAGATTGAGATATGCACTCTCCACTCGGTTGGCCACGGCATGTGCAACGTGAGTATATCATATTGTTAATTTACTTTTATTTCATACAAAGGCTGACGAGCAGTCGGGCCACCCAGATGGTAAGTGGTTACCAACGCCCATTGACATCGGCAATATTATTACCTTCGCGCTGCCTACCGTGAGACATAGTACGCCTCGTTTACGCTGCCTACGGTGCCCGTCAAACTGGAACACGGCAGTATTTTTACACTACCGCTTTGCGGCAGGAATAGGCATCGCGGTGGTACCGCCTCAGATGGCCCTTTATGAAAAGAGGACCTATGACCTGTAAGAACTACATTCTTCCATACTTCTCACTTCTCCACAAGTCTCGAAAAAATACGCGTAGCATTTGTTTAAATACTTAATAATATGTATGTCTATTATGCTACTAATATTACAAAAAATGAAAGTTTGTATGGATAGAACATGGGGGAGCTGCTCCGACACGAACCGCCAAGCCTTTGGGCTTATAAATATATTATTTACCATGCAATCACCACGTTGGTAAAAGTACCGGGCGAAGTTAGCTATACTTATTTTTCTTAAGGTTGCTCTACTCACAATCAAGGCTTAATTTAATTAAACAAGCCTTTATTTATTTTATTTGTTGTTCCGTTTAAAGGGTGACTCCGGCAGTGCGTTGGTATCCAGGAAGACAGGAGCACAAATCGGCATAGTGTCCTGGGGCTTCCCCTGCGCCCGTGGCGGTCCAGACGTCTTCGTCAGAGTTAGTGCCTACAAGAATTTCCTGCTACCGATCCTATGGAAAAGTCAAAGTCAAAATGGTGAAAATCCCAGTTTAGATTTGTCATAAATATGTATTTAGATGTTTGTAAGTAATAAAATGTTTTAGTAAATAAATGAATACTACAAAGTTAAAGTGTTTATATTTTCTTTTCTGTGTAATCGTAACATTTGCGGGATAGGAGGCAACGCTCAATTCAAAAAGCTACTGAACATTAAAATAGCATCTGATCTCGTCTTTCCAAATGTATTTCCTGATGACAGTAGTTACTCGATGCAGGTAACATCCAAAATAAAAGGTAATAGTAAATAATTTCAAAGGTTTTTTTAAAGCCAATCGAATGTATGGATTTGGTAGGATTGTATATGCGCTATTTGAATTAAGTAATCCTTTATTGCTCTAAAACAATACAAAATAAACAATAAGTAAAAGACTTTCCCTCGCGGCATTATACGATAGTATTTAGAGCCCAGATTAGTAGCCTAGTGTGCTTTATAAACCGGAGATCGTGGGTTGAAATCCTGCGGGGACGTAACAAATTTTCATTGTTGCTTCCTAGTTGGTTCGGGCAATGTGGGCCAATCACCCAATCTGAAAAGATGATCTATGCGTCGGATGGGCATGTGAAAAGTTGGTCCACCCACCAAACCACATTGGACCAGCGTGGTGGGATACGGTCCAAAACCCCTGATGGAGAAGACATACAATAGAGGAGGCCTATGTCCAGTCCAAGTGTACTAACGAAGGCTGATGATGATGAAGTAGCTTTGATCAGAGCATAGTTAGGCTAATAAATGCTCAAGCATATTAATAAGGTTTTTTCGTGTCAGACATGACGTGATGTTGGCCTTGATAAGATGTTAGATTTTGTCTGTAACAATTGCAAGCAGTGAAGCAGTTGTTCAATCGTTGTCTTGACACAAAATGTTTCAAATCTAGTAAGGATTACAAACTTTGATTCGTTTGTATATATAAATATTGAGATGGTTTCATGCTATAAAATATGGAGTTAAGCAAGAACCTTGTATATTATGTTACGTTTTTTCTTAAGGTATATTTTATAGTGCACTAGGATTTAGTGCGCAATCAATATATATCTATAATCAAAAATGATTATATATGTATATGTATGTGCATATTAGTTCTCTACGACTTACCTTTTTGAAATACGCACTGAACGAATAAAACACTTCTTTTGATTTTGTAGTCTTTTGTTATCAAAAGTAAAGGATGATGATACAATTAAGGATTTTGGAACCAAAACTTGTTTAAAAATATACGGATTTGAATTATCTTTCTTCCCGGCGTTTTTAATTTAACTAAATATTTCATTGATTACTTTATTGTAAAACGGTTCATTCTGTGTTATTTCAGGTCGTGTCGTGCAATAATCGGTCCAAATAGATGGGACTCAGGCCCAGTCGTTTGCCCTCTTAGCGGCTATATCAATCACCCCAACTGGGATTCAACAATTATCAAAACGACGTCTCAGTTATATTCATGACTGAGGAATTGGAGGTTAACGACAAAGTGTCTATTATCCCGTTGAACTTCGACTGGATAGATGGGGATTCCTTGCTGTAAGGAAATATTATTGTTTATTATAAAATAGGCTTATTGGTCAATATATACTTCTAAGAATATTGATTTAATTTTGAAGTTATTGTAAAATGACAGATTTTGTTTATAATATATATATGTATATATATATATATATATAATTTTATAATATATATAAACTGTCTTTATAAGCCTGAGGCCGTGGGTTCGACATCCGCGAGGAACCAACGTTGTGTTATCGTTGTTTTCTAGTTGGTTAGGACCGATCACTCAATTGTATGACAAGCGTCTGATCGATGCGATGGGCATGTAAAAAGTGGGTCCACTCACCAACCCGCATTGGATCAGCGTGGAGAGATACGGTTCAAGAACCCCCTAAAAGGAAAAGGCGTGCATTAGGGGAGGCCTATGTCCAGCATTGGACTAACACAGGATGACGATGATGATGATATATACAAAATGTCTAAATATATTATAACATATTCGGAGTAAACCAAATTTTCAGAGTAATATAAAAATTTAGATGACGACATCAATCGCCAAGCTATGGATAATGTATTATTCATATATTTATTCCTTTTATTATTATTATTGAAATACAGATGTATTCCATCGTAGTGTCATCGTGGATCGTGGAGTCCGAAACGTCGGGAATAAAGAATTAACGCGAAGAATCCTAAACAAGTAGATTTAATATCATTACTTATAGACATTTTTTTTCAGATGTTTGGACCACTAATAGAATATCTCCAGCTAATTTATATGAACCCTATTACCGAAGATGGATGCATTGGCAAGATCGACGAAATGACAGAGTGGTGGAATGTGCGACCGGCTTACTGACACCCTAATTGAGTTGTGCAATTCCATTCGTTTGGAAAAGGCCCTTGCAATGTAAGCAAGTTTTATTCTCATAACATATATACCGCCTCCGTAGCCTAGTGGTATGGGCGTGTGCATTAGAAACCGTAAGTCGTGGTTTCGAATCATGCGAGGGTTCAAATTTTCACTGGTGTTTCCTAGTTGGTTAGTGCAATTTGGGCCGATCACCCAATTGCCTAAAATTTAAGATGATACTTGCGTCGGATGGGCGTGTAATAAGTCGGTCCACACACCAATCCGCATTGGACTAGCGTGGCGGTAAACGGTTCAAAACCACCTAATGGATAGGGGTTTATTAGGGGATGCTATGTCCAGCAGTGGACTATCACAGTACGATGATAATAATGCATGGTGTAACATATATACCAGGACGGCATAAGATCTGGAGTCTCTGAAATAGAAGATTAATGTAGATAATTAAATACGTATAGCGCCCTTAGAGAATTTTGTTACATTTATTTCTGTAAATTTAGGGCTTTTTATAAAAAAACGATGATGAAATAGTACGACAGAGGCTGCGGTAGCTACGAGCAGGTTGATGAAGATTTCGCAGTCAAACTCATTTATTCCTACTTATTCATGACGTTAATAGCTAATACATATATGTCCTTTTGCACACTCTTTCCCGCGTGAACGTACTTTTAACTTCTACATTTGAATGTTCAGTGTCAATATTGAACTTTTTTTAAGTTAAGAAAAATTTTTAGGCGTTCATGTATGCGTGTAATTTTAATAATAAATAAATTCAGTAACAATTATTTTCAGTGACTCAGCAGCGTTGGTATCCGAAGACAGGAACACAAATCGTGTGTGGTATCCTGGGTTTCGCGTGCCTCGCAGTGTCCTGGACGTCTACATGCAGAGTTACGCCATGTATCTTAAAATCTGTGCTGATTGTTGTATTATAATTCAACTCTTTTAATACAAAATAGCTTAATACCAAAGTACATGAAAGTAAATGCCTACGAAACCAACTTTGTAATTTTAAAATAAAAAGACCCAAATTAGTATGAAAGAAGATATAATTTATTCAGTTATAATACTACAGACAGTTGAAACCACATCATTTTAAGGACTACATATTGCTTCAGACCCATGTCTGATGGTTTAACTAACTACACTAACCATCGAATAAAATAATAGATTTATGCTCTAATTCTAAACCTAATAAATCAACAATTTTATCTTTTTTTTGTTTTATTCGGTTTTAATATACCTTCATGCCTCAATTCTTTAAGGATGTGAGGGTTGAGCGAATCGCACTTAATTTTTTTGTATAAAGAGGATCTTTTTCTGTATCATTTTGGAATTTTTTGCTCAAATACCACATCCTTTAATAACGACAGCAATGGCGCTTGTGCATACCCATTAACCATGTTTAGTGGTGTAAGAGGTAGTAATTCATTTTTTTTTCTGTCTGTGTAGGTAATACCGTGGTGCCTATTTCTGCCGCAAACCAGTAGTCTGAAGACACTATCGAGTAATAGTTTAAATGGGTGCTGTTGCGGTACTTCATTGCAAATGAGACGTAATATCCGTTTCAGGGTTGACCCTTTGTACGCACCCCCTTCTGTAGTCCTGACCATCTTCTCCGGCAAACCTGACGCGCACTTTTCGATCTTGAAGATAGCTATCTCAAGTCGCCTCCAGGTTTACCGGGCATTTAGTCTCCGCCAGCCTTCATCTTATTGCCGGCCACCAAGCGTTGTAGAAGGCGCCCTCATGTCTAGCGATATCATGACAGTCAGCCTTTTCTCGGCCAACTGACTCCTGACATGTTTCACCAGATCGATCAGAGCATAGTTAGGCTAATAAATGCTCAAGCATATTAATAAGGTTTTTTCGTGTCAGACATGACGTGATGTTGGCCTTGATAAGATGTAGATTTTGTCTGTAACAATTGCAAGCAGTGAAGCAGTTGTTCAATCGTTGACTTGACACAAAATGTTTCAAATCTAGTAAGGATTACAAACTTTGATTCGTTTGTAGCTATAAATATTGAGATGGTTTCATGCTATAAAATATGGAGTTAAGCAAGAACCTTGTATATTATGTTTCGTTTTTTCATAAGGTATATTTTATAGTGCACTAGGATTAAGTGCGCAATCATAAATGATTATATATGTATATGTATGTGCATATTAGTTCTCTACGACTTACCTTTTTGAAATACGCACTGAACGAATAAAACATCTTCTTTTGATTTTGTAGTCTTTTGTAATCAAAAGTAAAGGATGATGATACAATTAAGGATTTTGGAACCAAAACTTGTTTAAAAATATACGGATTTGAATTATCTTTCTTCCCGGCGTTTTTAATTTAACTAAATATTTCATTGATTACTTTATTGTAAAACGGTTCATTCTGTGTTATTTCAGGTCGTGTCGTGCGATAATCGGTTCAAATAGATGGGACTCAGGCCCAGTCTTTGCCCCTCTTAGCGGCTATATCAATCACCTCAACTGGGATTCAAGAATTATCAAAAACGAGATGTCAGTTATATTCATAACTGAGGAATTGGAGGTTAACGACAAAGTGTCTATTATCCGTTGAACTTCGACTGGATAGATGGTGAAGAAGAAACCGTCTTGACCGGATTGGGATTCCTTGCAGTAAGGAAATATTATGGTTTATTATAAATATAGGCTTATTGGTCAATAGATACTTCTAAGAATATTGATTTAATTTATGAAGTTATTGTAAAAATGACAGATTTTGTTTTGAATTTTTATATTTTTATGCATATGCATACATATATAATATATATAAACTGTCTCCGTGGTCTACCGGCATGGGCCCTTGTTTTATAAGCCTGAGGTCGTGGGTTCGACATCCGCGAGGAACCAACGTTGTGTTATCGTTGTTTTCTAGTTGGTTAGGACCGATCACTCAATTGTCTGACAGGCGTCGGATCGACCCGATGGGCATGTAAAAAGTGGGTCCACTCACCAACCCGCATTGGAACAGCGTGGTGAGATACGGTTCAAGAACCCCCTAAAAGGAAAAGGCGTGCATTAGGGGAGGCCTATGTCCAGCAGTGGACTAACAGAGGATGATGATGATGATATATACAAAATGTCTAAATATATTATAACATGTTCCGAGTAAACAAACTGTTCAGAATAATATAAAAATTTAGAAGACGACATCAATCGCCAAGCTATGGATAATGTATTATGTGTATAATTATTCCTTTTTTATTATTATTATTGAAATACAGATGTATTTCATCGTAGTCTGCCCGTGATCGTGCACCCGGGAAAAACTCCGAATCGTCGGGAATAAATACAAGGAAGTCGGGAATAAATTAATAACGCGAAGAATCCCTAAACAAGTGGATTTAATATCATTTTTTATAGACATTTTTTTTTGAGATGTTTGGACCACTACCCGAATATCTCCAGCTAATTTATATGAACACTATTACTGAAGATGAATGCAATGACAAGATCGACGAAATGACACAGTGGTGGAATGTGCGACCGGCTTACGACAACCTCATTGAGTTGTGCACTCTCCATTCGTTTGGAAAAGGCCCTTGCAATGTAAGCAAGTTTTATTCTGCATAGCATATATACTGCCTCCGTAGCCTAGTGGTATGGGCGTGTGCATTAGAAACCGGGAGTCGTGGTTTCGAATCCTGCGAGGACTCAAAAAAATTTCATTGGTGTTTCCTAGTTGGTTAGGGCAATTTGGGCCGATCACCCAATTGCCTAAAATTTAAGATGATCCTTGCGTCGGATGGGCGTGGACCAGCGTGGCAGGATACGGTTCAAAACCACCTAATAGATAGGGGTGTATTAGGGGATGCTTATGTCCAGCAGTGGACTATCACAGGCCGATGATAATGATGCATGGTGTAACATATATTTCATAACGGCATAAGATTTGGAGTCTCCGCAATCGATGATTAATGTATGATAATTAAAATACGTATTGGCGCCCTTAGAGAATTTTGTTAGATTTTATTTCTGTAAATTTAGGGCTTTTTATAAAAAAACGATGATGAAATAGTACGACAGAGGCTGCGGTAGCTACGAGCAGGTTGATGAAGATTTCGCAGTCAAATCGTACTGCAGTTTGAACCTAAACTCATTTATTCCTACTTATTCATGACGTTAATAGCTAATACATATATGTCCTTTTGCACACTCTTTCCCGCGTGAACGTACTTTTAACTTCTACATTTGAATGTTCAGTGTCAATATTGAACTTTTTTTAAGTTAAGAAAAATTTTTTTAGGCGTCCAGTATCATGTATGCGTGTAATTTTAATAATTAAATAAATTCAGTAACAATTATTTTCAGTGACTCCGGCAGCCCGTTGGTATCCCGGAAGACAGGAACACAAATCGGTGTGGTATCCTGGGGCTACGCGTGCGCCCGCGGTGGTCCTGACGTCTACGCAGAGTTAGCGCCTTCAAGGACTTCCTTATACCCATCTTGGGTAACAGTCTCATTGAAAGCGAATAGTTGTCTTCAGACAAATAAATTCAACTGTATTTCTTGGTGACTCTGGCAAATAAAGCAAATTTCAACTATTTTTTATAAATTATAATCACAGACTGCGTAGCCTAGTGGTAAGGGCGCATGCTTTAGAAACCGGAGGTCGTGGTTTTGAATCCTGCGGGGACTGAACAAATTTTCATTGTTGATTCCTAGTTGATTAGGGCAATTTGGGCTGATCACCCAATTGTCTGAAAAGTAAGATGATTTCGGTCCACCCGCCAACCCCCATTAGACCAGCGTGGTAGGATACGTCTCAAAAACCCCCTAATGGGGTGCATAAGGGGAGGCCTATGACCAGCAGTGAGCCAACACAGGCTGATGATGATGTATCTTAAAATCTGTGCTGATTGTTGTATTATAATTCAACTCTTTTAATACTAGCTTAATACCAAAGTAGCATGAAAGTAAATGCCTACGAAACCAACTTTGTAATTTTAAAAATAATAAGGCTTCAAATTAGTATGAAAGAAGATATAATTTATTCAGTTATAATACTACAGAGAGTTGAAACCACATCATTTTAAGGACTAAATATTGCTTTAAAACTACGTCTGATGGTTTAGTAACACTAATACACGTACTTCGATATGGAAAAACGTTTTGGAGAAACTTCACACCAACGAACATATTCAGAGCACTGAAGAAATGTATCAGATCTAAACTACAATTAAAGCATATAATCATTGTTAAGGCAGGTCAACGTCTGTATGGTCAGCTAGCATTATTTATTTACACAGATACCAATTTTTGAGAATTATAATATCGGATATGCAATTAAAAGGTAGTAAATACAAGTAAGTTTTGTTTCTGACATGTTTTGTCTAATTTAATCATTTAATACACGATAAAATAAATAAAAAACAATTTTGTTATGTCATGTAGACCTTGGACCGACTTTTTTACATACTGCTGTGATATGATCTCTTCCACTTATCTATCAATCGTATCGGCTCTTTTTATAAGCACAGGAATTCGTCATATACTAAACGGAAATTATTTTTATGATAAAAATTCGACTGAATTAAATTGTACCTCCTTTGAGTACTTATATTTTTTGTTTCAACTTTTATATAACTTAAAAATTTTAATCATCATCAGCGTGTCTTAGTCTACTGCTGGACCGTGCCCACAGGATTCGAAACCAAGACCTTCGGTTTCTAAAACACAAGCCCCTACCACTAAGCACAGTACGGATGCGGTGAATCTATACAAAGCAATAAAATTGGAGTGTCTGTATGTAATATAAATATAACATATAACGATTTATAATCGGTACATATGAAAAAAACAAAAATTATAAAAATTTTGGTCTGTCTGCCTGTTTGATGTAAGAAATAAACACGCGGATGAAGTCGGCAACTGCTACAGATTTTTGAATACACACATTAAAACAATACATTTCACGGCCCTTTGCGTTGCAGCTTCTGGTAAATAATTACTGTAATTCAAGTTATCTGACTTAATATTGAAAACCACTGTTGCATTAAATTTATATATAATTTTAATACATGTATATAGAAAATAAAAAGATACACTACGTGCTTAATAAACCAATGATAAAACGTTGTTTAGTGATAAGTGTAACGAGACGAACAGATTATATATTTTTTTTTTAAATCAAAATTTTCATACGTACTAAAAAATATTGTTCCAATAAATTGATAGGACAGTGAGCGCTTTTTACGGAAATAAAATCAAAGGGAAAAGGGATTGTTGAATAGGAAAATGTTGAAATAATATTTTAAATTCTTTTTTGTGTTTAAACTAGTTTTCCGACCGACATTTGACCTTTTAGATATTTCTACCATCTTATTTACATTCTTATAGCTGCTGACGATTTTTTTTTGATTATGATGTAAAGCTACCAGTCTCAACTCGGATTTTTTTAGCGTTATGGAACAATGAGTCCGAAGGAATGCTTTGTTCCTTCGAACTAGTGACCAACCCTTTTGAAGTGAAGGTCACACGTACAGATGGTACGTGTGTTAACTTCTTGCAATTCGTCGGCTACGGATCATCGACGTTCGGTACGGACCGAGCCGCCGACGATCGGTCGACTGTAAGACGAGTTAATAGCAGTGAGAACTGCCTTATACGCGGTTTGGTGTGCACACGGCGTTTTTCTCGCTGTGCTCGTAGCGAGGAGAACTAAGTGTGTGTATGTGTTGACCTACGTGTGTGAGGTTAACAGGTTTTGTGCCATGTTTACCGACAACGGGCTATTATTCTTAAGGCTAGAAATGGCCTCCATGAGGCCTATGTGCTCAGTTAGTGCGATAAGTTTCGCGGCACCGTCCCGGGCGGCGCGAAGTTTAATACAAAATGAAGTTTAATAGACCTCTTGCATGTTATATACTATTTAAATAAATGTATTTAAATAATAAGGACAAATCGTCCATTAAACCAGTGTTATTACTGGGTTGATTGATTGTTGGGGTCTCCACGAAGGGTTGGTTGTTTATGACGGGCCGGATGGGCTCCATTGTTGGCACGGGGATTACCTGGCTCTCTATTGTTATCGGCTTAGGGGCCGGTTCGAGTGCCGCCGTCGGACGAGGGACGTCGGCAAGTTGAATAGGCGGTTTAGTGTAATTTCTGGGATCACGATTATGCCAGGCGTTTGTTTGTGGTGCAGGTACGGGAACAAAGACCGGTCTTTGTTGTTACACGGGTCGATCGTAATCACCAATTATTAAGTCGTTTAATAGGAAGTCTTTTGGGGGCTTTTTCGCAGTCCCTGTAATTAGCCGGGTGTCCTTCTATTGTACAATTTGTGCATGGCGGAAGGTCGGGGGTATTCTTTTCGCGGGGGCACTCCGGAGTGTCGTGATGGCCCGTGCATTTGACGCATCTCGGGCGCGTAGCAATTACGGGCAGAGTACCCGAAATGCTGGCAATTGTGGCATTGAGCTATGATTAAATAGCAATGGGGCCGTAACATAGCTATTAGAACCGACAAGCGTTGGGGAAAGAGATTCTCGAGTAACAGCCTCGTACCGGCCATCGCAGTGTAGGAAGACCCCCAAGAGATGGAATAACCAGTGCAAATGTGCAGCGAGACAGTGGATGCCAGCGGTACAGGATCGTACGTCTTGGAAGACTTCATTAGGTTTATAAGTATAAGTATAGGTAACGTTTATGTTAATATTCATTTTGAAACAATGAAGTTGTTATATATAATCACTATATAGTATGAAGTCGCTTTCTTTTTCCTTATATCCCTATGTATGCTTAAATCTTTCAAACTACGCAACGAATTTCGATGCGTTTTTTTTAGTAGATAAAGTGATTGAAGAGAAAGGTTTATACAAATAACTCATGCTTAATATTGTAGGTATATTCTCCATCAGCATAGCTCCCGTGCGAAGTAGGGGCGGGTCGCTGGTTATATTATATAGTTAGACAGAGATTAAATATTTCAGTACTATAATATCTGTATTTAAAAAGATAGTAAATACAAACAAGTTTTGTTTCTGACATGTTTTGTCTCTTTTATTCATTTAATATATAATTAAATTAATAAGACATAATTTTTGCTTTTTCATGTAGACTTTGGACCGATTTTTTCGCACTCGGCTGTGATATGATCTCTTCCGCTTATCTCTATACTCCATCAATCGTATCAGCTCATATCATAATCAAAGGAATTAGTCATAAACTAAACAGAAATTATTTAAAAAAAAAAAATCTGACTAAATTAAATTGTACCCCCTTTAGGTACTAATATTGTTTTGTTTCATCTTATATATAACTTAAAAACTTCATTCATCATCAGCGTGTGTTAGTCTACTGCTGGACATAGGCCTCCCCTACTGCACGCCTTCTCCATTAGAGGGTTTGTGGACTTTATTCCACTAAGATGATCCAATGCGGGATGGTGGGTTTACTTTTACCTCCCTATTCCAACATGGATTATCTTTCTTTTCAGACGATTGGGTGATCGGCCCAAAATGAAAATTTGTTGAATCCCCACAGGATTCGAAACGAAGACCTCTGGTTTCTAAATCACACGCCCTTACCACTAAGCACAGTACGCACACAGTACTTTGTTAAGTAGATGCCTATTTAAACAAAGCAATAAAATTTGAGTGTCTGTATGTAATATATAAATAACATATTGCATTATATAGCGATATATAACCGGGACATATGAAAAACGCCATTTTTTTAAATTTTAGTCTGTCTGCCTGTTTGTTCTAGCTAATCACTGGAATATCCGGTCCGATTTTAATGACTTTAATTGAAGGCAGCTGAGGTAATTGGGAGTAACTAAGGCTACCATTTTATTTAGGATAAAAAGTTTTTTTTAAATAATTACCACGCGGATAAAATCGCGGGCATCAGCTACAGATTTTTAAATACCTACATTTATCATTAATGTATATATCTATCAAATCTACGAATTTAATCAAGAGTTCAATCGACGGATAAAATTGATATTAGAAGTGATTGATCTTTATAAATATAATATGCTTGATACGTTAGCATAACATAACAACGTGGAAGGAGGACATTGCAATGTTGAAAACAATACTTTTCGTGGCCCTTTGTGTTGCGGTTACTGGTAAATAATGTCTTTAATTCTAGTTATGGTGTGTGAATATCTCACTTAATATTGAAAACCACTGTTGCATTAAATTATATATAATTTTAATACATGTATATAGAAAATAAAAAGATACACTACATGCTTAAGAAACCAATGTTAAAACTTTAACGATTTTAATTGTGGATTGTTAAGTGATGAGTATAATGAGATGGACACATTATATGTTATTATCATCATCATCATCAGCCTGGACATAGGCCTCCCCTAATGCACGCCACCGCTTTCGATCTTCGGCTATTCTCATCCAGTCCACACCGGCCACTTTGCGAATGTCGTCACTCCATCTTGCCGCAGGGCGTCCTACACTACGTTTGCCGAGCCTCGGTCTCACTCCAGAACTTTTCGACTCCAGCGGTCGTCCGTCCTACGGCTTATATGACCGGCCCACTGCCACTTCAGCTTACTAATCCGGTGGGCTATATCGGTGACTCTGGTTTTCTGACGGATCAGTTCATTTCTGATGCGATCCTTCAGAGATACTCCGAGCACAGTCCTCTCCATAGCTCGCTGAGCGACCTAAATTTGTGGAACAGTCTACGTATATTTTGTAAATTAATATTTTCATACGTATTAAAAATATTGTTGATATAAATTGATAGGACAGTGAGCGCTTTTTACGAAAATAAAATCAAATGGGTAGTTGAATAGAGAAATATTCAAATAATATTTTCAATTGTTTTATATGTTTAAACTAGGTTTTCGAGCGACATTTGCGTTACTTATTTTATATAATATCTTACGAGTATTTTCGCAATTTTATTAACATTCTTATAGCTGCTGACGATACCTCATGATTCATCCAGCACCCTTAGTTTAATCATAGAGTGCTAAGCCCAATAAATTTATTTTATAGATATCGGACTAAAATATTTCTAGTGCCGGCTGCATCCTTATCCTTTCCATGTCTTGCTTGCCTTGCAACATTTTATGATAACTTTTTCTTTAATATTTCCAGCACATCCTTTGTCGTCATCTAATGGAGATTCACGAATAGTGGGTGGTGAGGAGGCACCCCCTGGATATGCCCCTTACATGGCCGCCCTAGTTTTTGGCGATGCCATCAGGAGCTTGATGTGCGGAGGCTCCATAGTGTCAAAAAGGCACATACTTACCGCGGCACATTGCGTCGACGCTCTGAAGCTGAATGGCGTATTGATCCCGTAAGTTGCTTAGTAGTAAGGACGTATGCTTTATTAACTAGAGGTCTTGGGTTCGAGTCCTGCGGAAACTCAACAAATTTTCTTGTTGTTTCCTAGTTAGTTAATGTAATTTGGGCCGATCACTCAATTGTCTGAAAAGTAATATAATCCATGCGTTGGATGGGCATGTAAAATGTCAGTCCACCCACCAATCCGCATTGGACCAGCGTGTTGGGATACTGTGCAAAAAGCCCCTAATGGAGAAGACGTGCAAAAATGAAGGCCTATGTACGGCAGTGGGTGTTACTCCATTGCCACATAGGCTGACGATGATGAAGTTGCTTCGATTCGAGGCATATTCTTGGTTCATAAAGTATAATTAGGCTATTAAGTGCTTAAGCATATTAAAAAGGTTTTTACGTGATGTTGGCCTTGATAGTTGCTAGACTCTGTCCGTAACAATTGCACTGTGAAGCAGGTAATCATCCGTTTTACGGAATATGCACTGAACGAATAGTTCATCTTCTTTTGATTTTGTAGTCTTTTGTGATCAAAAGTAAAGGCTGATGATATAATTAAGGATAATTTTAATGCAAAAACTTGTTTACCAACATACGGATCGAATTGTCTTTCTTAATATTAATTTTACTAAATATTTTATTCGTTACTTTTTAGTAAAGCGTTTTTTTCATTGTTATTTCAGCTCCTTTCGTGCGATAATAGGTTCAAATATTTGGCACACAGGCCCAACCGTCACCAGAATTAGCGGCTACATCAATCACCCCAACTGGGATTCAAGAACTATCAAAAACGACATCTCAGTTTTATTTATGACTGAGGAATTGGAGGTGAACGACAAAGTGTCTATTATCCCGTTGAACTTCGACTGGATAGATGGTGGAGAAGAAACCGTCTTGACCGGATGGGGATTCCTTGCAGTAAGGAAATATTATGATTTATTATAAAATAGTCTTATTGGTCATAAGATACTTCAAAGAATGTTGATTTAATTTTTGAAGTCGTTGTAAAACTGACGGATTTTGTTTTATATTTGTATTTTTATATTTTTATGCATATACATACATATATAATTTATATAAACTGTCTCCGTGGTCTACCGGCATTGGCCCTTGCTTTATAAACGTGAGGTCGTGGGTTTGAAATCCGCGGGGAACCAGCGTTGTCTTATCGTTGTTTTCTGATTGGTTAGGACCGATCACTCAATTGTCTGACCAGCGTCTGATCCACGCGATGGGCATGTAAAAAGTCGGTCCACTCACCAACCCGCATTATTACTCGCAACCCGGATTAGCGTGGTGAGATACGCTTCAAGAACCCCCGAAAATGGAGACGGCGTGCATTAGGGGAGGCCTTTGTCCAGCAGTGGACTAACACAGGATGATGATAATATATACAAAATGTCTAAATATGTTATAACATGTTCGGAGTAAACAAGCTTTTCAGAGTAATATAAAAAGTTTTGAGGTAGACATTAATCACCAAGCTATGGATGATGTATTATTTGCATAATTATTTTTTTTTATTATTATTGAAATACAGACAAATCCCATCATAGTCTGCCCGTAATCGTGCACCCTGGAAAGAATCCGAAACGTCGGGAATAAATACAAGGAATTAACGCGAAAAATCCCATTTTTTTTAGATGTTTGGACCAGTACCCGAATATCTCCAGCTAATTTATATGAATACTATTACTGAAGATGAATGCAATGCCAAGATCGACGAAATGACAGAGTGGTGGAATGTGCGACCGGCTTACGACACCCTGATTGAGTTGTGCACTTTCCATTCGTTTGGCAAAGGCCCTTGCAATGTAAGTAGATTTAATCTAATAATATGTAGAACATATATACTAGGACGGCATAAGATCAGGAGTCTATGTAATCGAAGACTAATGTTTGATAAATAATTAACGTAATAGCGCCTTTCCAGATTTTTGTTAGATTTTGTTAGTGTAAATTTAAGTTTTTTTTGAATTTTGTTACACTTGCTATAAATTAAAAAAAAACGATTCTGAAATGGTGGAGCAGAAACTGCGATAGCACGTTGATGAAGATTTCAAAGACAACTCATCACCGTACTGCAGTTTGCACGTACACCCATTTATTCCTACTTATTTATGAGGCTAATAGCTACATTCTTATGCACACCAATTCCCGCGTGAAATGCTTTTAACTTCTACATTTGAATGTTCAGTGTCAATATTACCTTTTTTTAAGTAAAAATACTTCTGGAGGTGTCCACTATTATGTGTGCGTGTAGTATTAAAAATTAAATAAATTCAATAACAATTATTTTCAGAGTGACTCCGGCAGCCCTTTGGTATCCCGGAAGACAGGAACACAAATCGGTGTGGTATCCTGGGGCTACGCCTGCGCCCGCGGCGGTCCTGACGTCTACGCCAGAGTTAGCGCTTTCAAAGATTTCCTTCTACCCATTTTGGGTAACAGTCTCATTGAAAGCGAAAAGTTGTCTTAAGTTAGATAAATTCTAATGACATTTTTGAAGACTCTGGCAAATAAAGCAAATTTTAATTAAGTTTTGTTGTTTTAATGTAATCAGTTATAATCATAGACTGCGTATCCCAGTAGTAAGGGCGTATACTTTAGAAACCGGAAGTCGTGGGTTCGAATCCTGCGGCGTCTCATCAAATTTACATTGTTGTTTGCTAGTTGATTAGGACAATTTGGGCTGATCACCCAATTGTCTGAAAAGTAAGATGATGTCGGTCGCCCACCAACCCCCATTAGACCAGCGTGGTGAGATACGGCCCAAAAACCCCCTAATGGGGAGGGCGGGCATTAGGGGAGACCTATGTCCAGCAGTGGATTAATACAGGCTTATAATGATGTATCTTAAAATCTGTGCTGATTGATGTATTATAATACTAGCTTAATACCAAAGTAGCATGAAAGAAAATGCCTACAAAACCAACTTTGTAATATTCAAAAGTAAAAAGGCTCCAAATAAATATGAATGTAGATATAATTTATTTAATTATAATACTACAGAAAGTTGAAACCACCACATTTTAAGGACTACATTCAAATTGTATATGTACGTCTCATTGTTTAGTTACACTAACACTTCGATATGGAATAACGTTTTGGGAAAACTCTACAATAATAAATATATTCAGAGCACTGAAGAAATGTATCAGATCTATTCTTCAATTAAAGTCAAGTCAAATCTTGTAAAATCGAATTACGTTGGGAGAATTGGCGAGAGACTGGTACGCCTGCCATCTGGCTCTCGTGCGTTCTAGTCTCTTGCCAAGGTTGTCCAGGGTAATTTCTGTCGGTCGACACTTCTACCTTTGCGCGGGGAGGATGGCTCCTTAACCTATTCTGCAAGGGAGAAAGCCGATCTTCTTGGCTCTATCTCTACAGAAAAGTCGACTTTTGACGACAGGGGGAACACTTCTTCTACCACAAGTCAAGTGAGCCCGATGGAGTATCTCCTATTGTGCTGAAGAAAGCTATGTGTGTTCACCGCTTTTTAACGTGCTTTTTCAGATGCTCTTATGTCCTCGGCGTTGTCCCACATTAATGGAAGACGGCTGTAGTACACCCGATCCCTTAAAAAGGCGACCGCTGAGATCCTTCCAACTACAGGCCTATCGCTATCACCTCATTACCCTCCAAAATTATGAAATCCATAATGAACCACCAGCTAATGGCTACCTGGAAGAGCACCAGCTGATCAGCGACCGCCAATATGGCTTCCGCAAAGGCCGATCAGCTGGTAATCTTCTGGCTTTATTAACTCACCATACGGCGCAGGTGGTTGAGAGAAGTGGTGAGGCACTAGGCGTTAGTTTAGACATGGCGAAAGCCTTCGATCGGGTTTGGCATAAAGCCTTACTATCGACCTTCCTTCCTATGGGCTTTTTGAGAGACTTTGTAGGTGGATCGTCTGTTTCCTTGCGGAACGGAGAGTTAAGGTCGTCGTAGACGGCTTATGCTCGGACCCCCGGACCGTGAATGCTGGTGTTACCCAAGGCTGCGTGTTATCCCCGACATTGTTCACCCTACATATCAATGATTTGTTGAATACCAGGAGAATTCATTGCTGTGCGGATGACAGTACCGTGGATGCACTGTATTTCGGCCGCAGCAATATCACTCGGGATCACGTAGATGGGTGTCGGAACAAATTTATGTCTGAAATTGAATTATCCCTCGTGGAGATTTACATTTGGGGGGGACTAAATCTAGTCCAGTTTAACCCTTCTAAGACTTAAGTTTGAGCGTTCACCGCTAAAAAAGCCCCCTGTGTTGCATCGCTACTTTTCGGAAACACTCACCTTTGTGCCAAGCCAAACATTGGCATTCTGGGCGTCAACATTTCGAGTGCTGTCCAGTTTGGCGGTCATTTGGAGAGCAAGGCTAAAATGGCCTCCAAACAGTACTTCAACAGGCTCACCGCATTGAACTGTATAAGGCACAGGTGCGGCCTCCCATAGAGTATTGTTGCCACCTTTGGGCCGCGTTTCCGGACTATCAGCTATCTCCATTTTACCGAATCCAACGTTGGGCATCTCGGATTATCGACGATCCTGAACTTGCCGATCTAGCTTGATCCTTTGGCATTGCGTAAGGATCTATCTTCCCTATGCATACTTTACAGAATTTACAATGGGGAGTGCTCCGAGGAGTTCTTCAATTTAATAGAAGCCGCTGATTTTCGCAACCGATCGTCTCGCCGGAACTATCATCTGCACCACATAGTTGGTTGGCGGTCCACTACAATGCGTTTTAAAAACAGTTTTCTGACACGCACAGTAAATCTCTGGAATTCGTTGCCATCAGTGGTCTTCAACAACAATCACGACTTCTAAGAAAAGAACATATTGTTACCTAAACGGTAGGCAATGCACTGGCGTCGCTGGTGACCGTGGGCGGCAGAGAATCACCTACCATCAGGTGACCCGTCTTGCTCGTTTGCCTATTAGCTGTTATAAAAAAAACGATGATTGATAAGAAATGGCCGATACAGCTAGGCTATGGACGGAGGAGACTACTAGGAGACGGCAAAGCAAAAACCAACTATTACACGAAAATTGAGTTCTCGCAGGTTTCGAACCCAATGCAAGGGTGCCAATAAACCTTTATGCTACGGAGGCGGTTCTCTCCGAAAGTTGCTTTCTAATATAGCTGGAACTATCCACTGCGGTCGCTATTTATGGGCTGCAAACATCAGCTCGCTGACAGCACTGTGGCGGTGAATTCTTTAGAAGTCCAGTAAAAAGTATTTTCATTGCACAGTAATTATCAAAATTAATTTAGTTTGCGGTACCAATAAAATTAACATAGACTGAGTAAGTTTATATCTAATAAAATTTTATATAAATTTATATTAATACATTATTAAGGACTGCATTGACTATGTAGTTGTAAGTTGTTGCAATGATTACTTTTAAAAATATTAATAAATTTTGTTATATAAGAATATATTATTTATATAATATTGAGACTGATGAAACATCAATTGAACTCGTATCAAATAGATGTTGATCTTAGTTTTTATACGTCGTCAATAGAATTACTTATACATACAAAATTATGTTGTGTACATTTGTTAATAATTATTTTTGTTTTCCATTTTAAATCATGAATGATTAAATCATACAATTTGTTAAATTCTGCATATAAATCAAATCCTGTTCATTGATCATTAGATTTTGTAGTAAATGTTTCGTGTTCAAAAAGTCATCATAAGTGATCTGGATTAGAATCTAAAATTGAATTATGCTCGGCCTCGACTGAGTATCAAGACTGTTTCATTGTTGTCTCTAAATCAGGATTCTATAAACGATTATTTTAAAGTCTGATATCATCAGATCTTTTTTTATTCTTATAAAAATAAATCTTGCCATACTAAATATTGATCATTGATTAACGACTTTTGTATAAAAATGATGTGATTCAAACGAAAGCATCAAAGTATCTGGATTAGGAACATAATAATGTTGGAAACTAGTTTGAGCTACTGCCTCTCGACGCTGCCTCAGCTGCAGGTTAACTTGTAAATAGTAAACATTTTATTAATATAAAAGGATTGAATCAAACGATCTTTTTCTCAATTCATCTTATTATATGTTAGCAGTCTTGTTATTTTTCTTATAAAAATTTGCCATAGCAATTGCCATTTATAAAATATAAACTTGCACGTAGCATTGAAATTTCTAACTTATTTGGGTTTTAAATACATTCATCATTCTCATTAATTCATCATCAGCCTGTGATAGTCCACTGCTGGACATAGGCCTCCCAATACACCCCTATCCATCGGGGTTTTGGACCGTATCCCACCACGCTGGTCCAATGCCGGTTGGTGGTGGACCGACTTTTACATGCCCATCCGACGCATGGATCACTTATTTCAGACATGGTGAGTCCATTGCCTAACCAACGAAACAACAAGAAATTGATCCCAGATTCAAACCCACGACCTCCGGTTTCTAAAGCACACGCTCATACCACTAGGCTACGGAGGCAGTCTCGAGTTTTAAATACAATTTCAATTAAAGTAAAAAAAGACATTAAAAAAGTAATCCTGTTGTCACTGTCCTACTTATCCTAAGTTATACTAAATGCTTTACCAATTATTTTAAACCTTCAGTTAGGATCAACAGACAGTTCTCACATTGAATTCATTCCTTTAGGTCACCCCTTGGAAGTAAAATCTGGTGATGATTCACGGATAGTCGGTGGGGTGGAAGCACCAACAGGATACGCCACGCACATGGCAGCCCTAGTTTGGGGCGATACAGTCAAGAGTCTGATGTGTGGTGGTTCCATAGTTACAAAAAGACACATCCTCACCGCCGCTCATTGCATTGACCCTATGATCTTATGGGGAGAGCTGATTCCGTAAGTAACTCATAACTGTATCACTTTAGCAAAAAACTTTAAAGCTGAAAAAGTTATAAATTAGTAATGCCACTTATTAATGACTATATTTAATTTTCTTATTTTAAACAAGTCGTTTGGTTTGTTTTGACTGCATTTTTCCACTGAGCTAACGATGCCATTATTATTTATCTAATTTGTAGTAATTAAAATTAATTTTATTTGTCTTTTTTCTATTTTAATTTAAAAACGAAGAGGTCTTAGTTGTTTCGTTAATTAGGAAACAATTTAACATAAGCAAACCATCAAAAAATTAAAAGTGAACAAAACCACAGGAACCTTATATATAAGTAAAAGTTTATTTTTATGACTCTTGATATATTTGTTCCTTTTTTAAATATTGAAGTCTGCTTTAAGATCCTTCCATGCTGTAGTGGGCTCTAAGAGGTGGGATTCTCGCACAACTGAAGCTAGAATCAGCGACTACGTCATCCATCCCGATTATGATTGGAGGAATTTGAAAAACGACATCGGTCTTCTGTCACTAACTGAGGATTTGAAACTCGATAGTAAAGTTACTATTATAGCGTTAAATTTTGATTGGATTGAAGGCAATGAATCGAGCTACGCGACTGGCTGGGGGAGGTTGGGTGTAAGTGTATCTTGTTTCGTAAACTATTAATAACTGTATTTGTAGGTTGTCTGAAGACTCTGAAACTTGATGCCAAATATTTATTTATTGTGGAATCAACATGACCAAGTTAAGACTTACATAGGGCTGGATACTAATGGTTTCCACTCCCAATTATAGATTCGCATTCACGAAAATTTTCAACTTATTGAAAGTAATATCTCGATAGTACTTTCCTAGTCACACCTCTGTACTTGACTAGGAAAGAACTATCTCGCTGCAAAGCAGAAATGTGTTACCTCTTCTATGCTCTGATTTCAATGGTACAGGATCTTATTAATGCTTATTAGACCACGTCAACGAGACGCAACACTTTACATACATAAATATCTGGCTCATTTTACCGCCTACCTAATTCGATGATAGAGCTAGATAAACTAATAAATAATATTTTCCCAGTCATGGCACCCGATACCTGATAATTTACAACTCCTCTACGTGAACACAATATCGATAGAGCAGTGCGCTCAGGGCATACGCGACGCGTCAGAATGGTGGGGCACCTCACCTCCTTATGACCCATTAATTGAGTTGTGCACTCTACACTCGTATGGACACGGCATGTGCAATGTAAGTATCGAAGACATGTACATATTATATTAATATATTTTATTATTTTATTTGTATAGACAGCATTTTAATAACTTAAATTGCAAGATTACTACTTCATATAAAAATCGTTTGTACTGAAAACTAATTTACCTCTTTTCGCTATTTTCAAATCTGATTATAAATAGCGAAGTAAACTTATATACATAAATGATGTACACATGGCATTTAATCAAATTATTTCCTTTCTTAATAACATCTTCTTTTTCTTTTAAATTATAATCGTACTCCAATTTCTCAATCACACTAAAGCTTCTATTTAGCTTTATTTCTTCGGAACCGTATCAAAGATCCATTTTCATGTCATAATAAAAGTTGAATTGTATATTTCAGCTTTGATTTCACAGCATGAATTAGTTTGATTCTAAGTTCTTAATTCAATTTATCTCTTTGTAGGGTGATTCGGGCAGTGCGTTGGTGTCCAGGAGTACAGGAACACAAATCGGGATAGTGTCCTGGGGATTCCCTTGCGCCAGAGGAGCTCCGGATGTTTTCGTTCGAGTCAGCGCCTACAAGGATTTCCTACTACCATATTTAGGCCAGAGTCAGACGGGTACTAGAAGTCGCGCATCTTTAGGTTCATTAAAGGCATTTGCTTAATGAGTTGTAATAAAGTTAAAAGAATGAATGAGAGGTTTTTTTTTTCGTTTTTTCCTTCTTTTTTTTTTCTTTATTCAAGTTAGGATGTAAATTTGTATCATCATCAGCCTGGGTCAGTCCACTGCTGGACATAGGCCTCCCCTAATGCACGCCACCGCTTCCGATCTTCGGTTATTCTCATACAACCCAAACCGGCCACTTTGCCGACACTACGTTTGCCGAGCCTCGGTCTCCACTCCAGAACACTCCGACAAAATTTGTATAATAAGTACTATTTAATGATTATTATTGAATATCCTAAAAACTTAAAGATATATCTTTATTATAACCAAACAGTTATGATTTTCAGAAAAGTTGCAGGAAATGGTTTAAATATTATTCAAAGAAAATTAAGAGGGTGAAAGAGGAAAAAATTAGGTTAACATCGATACTTTCAATCCAAAGGTTTTTGTAATTATTTACTTTTTGTTATTTGATTATTATCAACAAACAATGTAAAAAACAATTTCTTATTTGGCTGTATTATATCAATACGTGATGTTGCGACCATTTTCAAATCAGCGCTTTGCTAAGTGAGCTGGAGGCTAAAAGGCTTCGATCCACACCCGATATGTTGTCAGTTTAAAACCTGTAGGATTCATGTGCTTAGGAATAAGTTTCGTCATTTTATCTTACATCCTAAGGCAGAATAAAAAGAGTTAAGCGACAGGGGATGAATCCATACTAATATAATCAATTCGAAAGTAACTCTGTGTCTGTCTTTCTAAATCACCTGAACCATTGGACCGATTTCGATGAAATTTTGCTCATACTTAGAATAGGGATAGAGTTCTTGCGTCGAAAGGGGCTCAAATGGTTGAAATAGGGGATGAAAGTAACCTCCAATCAGGTTCTCGCTTTGTCGAAGCGGTGGAGCTCAGTACCTGCGGCCTGCAGCCGCGGGGAATTTAAGAGGAACCTGGCTGGGTGCTCCAAGCGGGTCTAGGAGGGTGCGATGGACGGGGATGAAGGCGGCAGATGTGCTGCTATCCCTGTCCTCTGCAGCCAAGGAGGAATCGCGGGGGAAGAGGAATGTCGGTATTCCGTAGGCCAGGCCGTAGGCAAGATTTAGGCCGCTGGGAACTGGGAGTCTGCGCCCCAGATGGTAGGCGCGTAATTTCCGACGCCCACAGAGTCTGTTTTGGCCTCAGAAAACTTCCAAAGAGTTTCCCATCTCTAAGAAGCCAAGAAGGAATAACGTGGTGGTTTAACAAGGTGCGAGTCCGATATAACCCATCTTTGCCCCTACGAGGACGGGTATGCATGGGCATTTCCCCATTAAAAGAAAAAAGGGGATGAAAGGGATGAAAGTCATTCAATATAAAAACAAGTAAAAATGTTTCATAAAAAACGTATATCTGTAGAAAAGTAGGACAATGCAAATAATCAACATAAAAGTTTTGTTTTTATTGCAAATTCTTAGTTTTATCGAACAATACTGCTAAGCATAATTTAGCCTTATCTTATTCTACATGTATCCATACATCTAGAGCATTAATTAAATCGTGTTATTTTCTTTGCGTTGAAGAGTCCACATTTCTGTTTTTCTTTTGGTTCTGATCATATTAAGTGCTTATGTTTAGACACTTAGAGGAAAACAAAACAAAGACATATTTTTTAAGCTTATTTGATAATTACTTTTCCTCTCTTGCTTTCAAAGTATTCTTATTAGTCGTGATCCTTTTTCCAAGCTGATAGGGTTGAATTTTTGTTTTACCTTAAAGATTTTAGGTAAAACAATTGGCATCTGGTAGCAAAACATTATAAAATTAGTAATCATATTTAGTAGATGGAATAGGTGTCGACTAACTCGTTTCAAAGCACTCCATACGACCTAGTAAGAGTCTATATTAAGTTGAAGCTATAATCGACTTTTACATTGCTTCCTTCTTATAAAGTTTTCGAAAGATAGTCATTGACCTTTTCAAGCAAATGATGGATCTGCCACATTAGTTCACCTAACATTTTGTAAACAAGTTCAACGGTACAACTAAGGTATAGTAATCCAAGGGCGATTTAAGCCCTCGACACTCTTTAAATACAGAACGATTACACTATGCCTCGAATTGATTAACATCTTATACATTGATACATATATTTAAATTAAATTATCTTCATTTGACTAAAATTTATGTAAGTAACCAACTAAAGGTATTCACAATTTGGCCGACCTCGTTTAAAAACAGAAAGAATACACATACTGATTGATTAAATTTATAGTTATACAATGTTAATAATTTATTGACAGTATAAATACTTAAGGCAACTATTGTAAAAGTCTTAAAACGAATAGTAAACACAAATTAATGTACTTAGTAATTATTTTATCTACTGATCATTATCGTATATAAACTGTCAAGACGATACTTTGAAATCAAGTAAAGTAATATTACTGACATATAAACTAGATACTTAAAATAGTATATTGTAATCAACTTTAAATTTCATTTAATAACGATATTAGCAATTTTTTCAATTATTATTAACGGTAAGTCTAATTTTTATTGCGAAACTGTTCTGTTTATTTATTTTTACACTTTTATACTATTTTATAATCAAAAATTACTATTAGTATATTAATACTCTTATATACTATAAATATAAGATATACCTATGCTAAGCATTTTCAAATTAATTTTAACTGTTATAAATAACAGGAAATAATGTAATTTGAGAAATTTATCCAGTAACACCATAAGATAATTCCTTACTACTTGAATTATTGAGAGTAATAATTTACTGTACAATTTTAAGGCTCATTATGTCTGCTAAATTAATGAACTATTTTATCCACTACTCTTAATATCAGATGCATAAATATTAATGAAGTGTAATATATTTTCTGTAAAACCATACATTACTCCGTGAAAGAGTTACCTGGTCTTCGAAGTGTACTTTCTGGAAGAATTAATTTAATTTTGCCGCTAGATTGGATTGTTTGATCCTGTGTTGTTATATTTGTTCTCGCTACATAATATAAATTGTTCCCAATTAGCTTAATAGTATATTTACAAATTCCAGGCTATCCTCTTGATGTTTTGGATAATGTAATCGATACTCGAATAGTGGGGGGTGTCCCTGCCCCAGTTGGATTTGCGCCTTACATGGCTGCTTTAGTTTGGGGAGCATCCTTAAAGACCTTTTTGTGCGGTGGATCAATCATAAGTACACGACACGTACTTACGGCCGCACATTGCATCGATCCTATGGTCGTCAATGGAGAATTGCTGTCGTAAGTCCTAACTATAGATATATTCTACATACTTTTCTTAGCCTACCCTATTGCATGCAATCATATCGACGGTCTAAAATCCAACGTATGACCTGAAGATAATTTTACGTACAGCAACTAGCATTTAACTTGTATTACCAAAAAAATAATGGAAATTGAATACAATATTAACTAACTAATGTCGTAACGAACAACTGCCTCCTTCTCCTCGTGATATGGGCGTGTGCATTAGAAACCGGAGGTCGTGGGTTCGAATCCTGCGGGGACTCAACAAATTTTTATTGTTGTTTCCTAGTTGGTTATGCCAATTGTCTGGAAAGTAAGCTGGCATGTAAAAAGTCTTTCCACTCACCAACCCGCATTGGACCAGCGTAGCGGGATACGGTCTAGAACCCCCTATATCTATATAAATATCATGTATTCATACTTCGTATCGTGTATATCTAGTTTAAATGACCTTTTTATTTTCTAGGTTCTGTTAGAATGCATTATAAATATTATGTGAAATATTTATCGATCTCATTTGCTCGTAAATAAAGCTAGATGGGATTAAGAATACCTTACTGAAGTAAACGTCTTTGTACGGCTTCAATGGCGTCATGAAATAAATCCCGGTGCAAATGAGATTTGCTTTTAAAATCTAATTATTGATTTGTTTCATAGCAATGTAACATTAACGTTTTTCATATAATATGCGTAATAATAAAAGTTAAATTAAAGAACCTGTTAAATTTTCACTATTATTGTGCCAATGTTTTATGTGTCAATTTATAATATTCATTAAGATTAATTACAAAGTTGCGCTTACTGGTTAGTTTTACTTAATATTTTTATAATCTTTTCAGATCATTTCATGCGGTTGTTGGCTCAAACAAGTGGAATTCTACAAGCCAAATTATTAGATTCAGCCATTTTGAAAATCATCCCTTTTGGGATAGCGAACGGGTTAAGAACGACATTGGCATTCTTTTCATCACAGAGGAATTAATTTTGAATGACAGAATTGCCGTGGTACCCTTAAGCTTTGACTCGATGGATGGAGATGTGCCAAGTTATGTGACAGGCTGGGGACGTTTAGGTGTGAAGTTTCAAAGTAAAATGGTGGTTCGTACATTTTTCTTAATAATCACAAAAAATTGAGATAATTGTTGGTTAAAGTTGAATGATTAGAATTAATTTAAAATTGAGGTCATTTATATGCATGCTTGCTTTAAAAAGACAAGCTCACATACGGATGTTTTGCGTAGTGCTTGTGTCCAAAGAACTTTCTCCGTAGTCTAGTGGTATGGGCGTATGCTTTAGAAAACCGGAGGTCGTGGGTTCAAATCCTGTGGGGACTCAACAAATTTTCATTGTTGTTTCCTAGTTGGTTAGGGCAATTTGGGAAAAGTAAGATGATCCATGCGTCGGATGGGCATGTAAAAGTCGGTCCACCCACCAATCCGCATTGGACAAGCGTGGTGGGATGCGGTCCAAAACCCCCTAACGGATAGCGGTGTATTAGGGGAGGCCTATGTCCAGCAGTGGACAATCACAGGCTGATGATGATGATGATAATGATGATGATGTGTCCAAGACTGATCTGGTCAGTAAAGCTCACATAGCATTACCACTACACTGAAGTAGTTTCTAGATGTGCTAAACGAGGCAGGAACGATCAATTCGTTTTAGGAGGATATAAACACTAAAATAGTTTGGGAAAAGAGGGAGAGAGCACAAATACCCTAACCATCCTTAGGACAGTGGACAGAAATGTAGTCTATGCTTAAAAACTACCGATCCACCCTGGGGCATTTGAGGCGTAAGAGGGTATCTTACGACCAATGAAAGGGTCGAGAGAAAGTCGTTTTCTGTGTTCCGCACCATAACGGAACACGGCTTTTCAAATTGACTTGAATTGATTTTTCAAAAACAAAACGGATAAGATTAAAAAAATATGATAATAATCAAAAAAAATTAAGTTAATAGAGAACGTTGTTACAGATATTTTATCCATTCGCTGATGAGCTGCAGCTTCTTTATTTGCAGACTTTGTCAGCAGAAAAATGCTCTGCAATAATTGATGAATCTGTTTTACACTCAACGATCCTTCTAAATTCTACATTAGAAGTTTGCACCCTTCATTCTAAAGGACATGGGCTGTGTTACGTAAGTATTTAAATCAAATAGTCTCTTACACAATCAAACATACTGTCATTCATCGGTTGACAATAATTCTTTCATGGCACTTCTTCGCAACCAAATTATCATTAGGGCATCACTTGTAGGGCTCAAAACTAGAAATGTTACAGAATTTAGTTCAGCTATTAATAGGTCAGTTGTAATGTTCTTTATTATTTTACAGGGAGATTCCGGAAGCCCCTTAATTGAAACGGCAACTGGGCACCAGATAGGAATTGCTTCTTGGGCATTCCCTTGCGCTCGAGGTTTACCTGACGTGTTTGTCAGGATCAGCAGTTTTAAAGAGTTCTTACAGCAGTATATTAAATAACGTCTATTTTATTAAGACATTTGCTGTATATCCGATAAAATAATGCTAAAAAAATGTATTTTGTCTGTAATATGTTTTGTAGTCCTTCAACAAGGATGCGTTCAAGAATTTTATTGGGTTATTAAAAAGTTTTATTTAGGCTTTCTTTATTATCAATTCAAATAACCTACTAGCATTATAAATTTCTTTAATTATAACATTTACACCAAAAAATCAGGTCTTCCAATATGTTTAACGTATTAACGCAACAATACAGTAATGTTCAAGTTAAATTTATACAAAGAAAACGACTAGTATACTTAAATAAAAAAAACTTAAAAGTCACTTTTTTAAGTCTTTATTAAACGTATATCAATAAATAATAATCACAACATTAAATTCACTGTAGTAATGTACTGATTTGCAAATCCTTTAAAGTGGGAAGGCATCTACACCAGGGCATCAAACAGCCATTGCTCGTAGGCGCTGACCCTGACGAACATATCAGGAGCACCTCTGGCGCAGGGCAAGCCCCAGGACACAATGCCGATTTGACTTCCTGTCTCCACGTTCACCAAGGCACTACCACTGTCACCCTGAAAGCAGAAATAGTTTTATGAATGGCATTTACTTACAAGAAAATATGTTACGGATTTAAGGTTCGTTTCATTCGTCCCTAAAGATTCTCGAAACTCTTAACGAGTTGAAGATTATTAATTTATGTATCCAGTACATTTTTTTCGTCTGTACTCTATAATGTGTATCGCGTAAATAGGACTAAAATAATATATATTGCTAGAAGGTCACAAGAGATCACGGTCAACATTAAATATATTCTTTGATAGTGCACATTGTATTTTATAACTTTTACTTTATATGTACATATTAAGGTTGTGTAAATTATATTTTCTTCTTTTTCAACAAATAGTTTATATTTAGTGTCGTTGCATCCGTGGCAGCTAAAAGCGTCACACAAGTTTAATTGATGATACTTAGCTACGATCATTATTGACTGCGATCGCTGAATCAATTAAAAAGATTCTTTTCATAGCAGTGATCTATATTCCATGTTTTCCTTTAAGAATTAATATATTTTAGAACTTGTAATCTCTAGATCAAGAGCAGGGTCATCAGCACTCATATAATGCCAAGGCTACTTACGTTGCACATTCCGTGTCCAGCCGAGTGGAAGACACACAATTCTAGTTCAGGTTCCACTGGGGGGACGCGGATGTTGAACTCCGCCCCATACTTCGCCACCTCCTCTTGGCATTGGAGACCGCCGATCGTGTGCACGTACAGCTCGAGAAGTCGGGCAGACAGCGCTCCGTTTTGCTGAAAAATTACGTTGTTGTTTTAATAAATCGTATTGCTTATTGCCTTAGACTTTTTAATTTGAAGGAATATGACCTTTAGTAGAAGACAGAACGCGAGAAAAACAAAAAATAAAATACAATGTCATCGCATTGGTCGATACCGCAAACTATCCAGTTTTATATCGGTATCATTCTGATTTTACTTTCTTACATTTAACTATAACCCCGCCCCTTATCCTCTTCATCTTATCTACCTGTGCAAACTATCTGATCCAGTAAATAGAGCTTTCTTTACTGACTGAAAGCAGCTCAAATAATAATATAATTAATAGACGTCAGTAGTTTTTTATCCCTAGCTTCGTATACATTTAAAAGGTACACTTCAAAGAGTGCGTAGACTATTTAGAGAGATAAAAGTATATACATCGACTCACCCTGATTCTTCCCCAACCTGCGGCCCTTGAAAGGACACCAGCGCCGATTTCCTCGAAGCTCAGAGGTACGAGCTGAACGGTGCTGGAGAGTGGCACTATTGAGGAGACGACCAGTACACCGATGTCGTTCTTGATGATGGAGGACACGTAGTGCGGGTGGGTTACGTTCCTGGCGACACGGAGCGACTGCCCGCCCGAATTCCAGCGGTTGGTGCCGACAGTCACTCGTAGAGAGCTGTCAATATTATTTCGTCCATTTTAATAAGTGTTTGGTATTTTAAAATACTTATCAAATCCATTTTTACGAAATTTTCTGCGTTCATTTTTATATTTGTTCCAGAGTTTTTGGACTCTTTCCACCATCCATGATCACAGACAGAATAAGATGGGATATGTCTGTATAGCAATGAGTTTGGATCCCAAACTTTGTTAGAACCATAATCAATATTCCTAACGGGTATTATCGCAAATAAAATCCAAAATTCATGAAAAGTGGATTTGATATGTATATAACATATCGGATTTTATAATAATCGTGTAAATAATAGAATTAATTAGCTAAAAAAAACTTGTTGTTTACGCAATAAGAAGTATTTAGTATAAAGTAAGTATGAATTAACCACACCAGACTCGAGATAGCATATTTTATTAAGTAACGTAGAAAACGATTATGCAAATATATTTAAATTTTTAGTAGCCTTTTTAATACTTGTAAGACGCTAGAGAGATTTTATTTCATCGGCTTAGATTGGTTTTTGATTGCTGTTTATTCCCTGAGAAAAGAATCACTAAAGATCCTTAAAATCTTGATGTTTACATGATAACAATTATTAAAAATACAAATAAAGGGGAGACAATAATTATATATAGAAGACAATATATATTACCTGCTATATTACTATATTACCTGCTAAGCGAGCCGAAAGAGAACACAGCGTCGATGCAGTGAGCAGCCGTAAGCACATGTCGTTGTGTGACCAAGGAACCTCCGCACATAAAACTCCTGATCAGCAGTCCACTAGACATAGCCACCATGTAGGGAACACTGCCCTCGGCAGCCTGGGTGCCACCGACGATGCGAGCATTTGCGTCAGCATGGGTGAAGAAGTCCTCTTGCTGTCTAGGCAGTGCTGACGAAAAAACATAATAGTTACACTGAGATTGTCCCTTATTTTCCTGACAAGGATAATAATTTGGTCAGATGAGTTTGTTTGTGAAATGTCTCAGTAGCCTAGTATTGGTGTAAGGGAGGTTGTAGGTTTAAATCCTGCTGTGAAACTTAGTTTTATCATTGTTGGAGACATAAAGGTTGGTCCCAACTGTCATAAGCCTTCTCTTACAATCGTTTTAGGACGTTGCCTTCAACTTGCTGTCATCTAATCCATACATTGAATGTAGTTAGTTATTAAGGTTGTAGGAGTCACGTGCTCATCACTTAGTGTTAGAGCAGCTTGATTCATTGGAAGAAGATAAAAATGCCATTTTAACAACGGTATCGGGTTGTTGTTATCGTTTTCATTATTGTAATCTGTTGTGTCGTTTTTTATCAATTAAAACCTGAGGATATTTGTTGCGCAGTATGTGTTTGTTTTTAGTGATAAACTATATCAGTTATGACGTCTAGTGAATATACTATATAATAAAGTGGTATACAAATAAGGAGAAACATGTAACGTAGGGTATCTGTTTTCATTTTGCATCATCTTGCGTCACGTAGAGTGACTTTTTTACTGTATAGTAACTTCATGATATTTTTAACAAAACTATATTGAACGTGTAGAGAAAGGAGAGAAGCGGATCACAAAAAGGTGGGATAATGAAATTAGGCAAGTAGCAGGAGTAACAGTATAGAGTGGGCCATAACGGACAGGCATGTCAAATGTTAAAAACTACAAAAACCTCTATTAATGGCAAATATACCACATAAAATATTTAGCGTGGTTGGTAGAAATGACGTACAATCTTTCTTATTGAGTTTAGTGAAGAACTTGAGCTAAAGAGAAGAAAGAAACAAGGTTTTTTATGCAAACCGTAGCGTCATACGTATGTTGTTATCAGTTGATTGTCGCCCAGTAATTGACTGAATGGTGACAATTCATCAATAAAAACGCCCTACGCATAAATGTACTACGTTGCTTTGGGTTACAAAACTTCTTAAATTTACTAATTACATGGTCTTACCCTTAGGGAAATGCTGTTTGGGTAACTTAAGGCAACAAAAATAAATGACAGTTATTAAATTGTAGTACTGTACAAGAAGCTAGAATTTTAATGTTGCTGGTGGAGCAAATTCAAAGGCAGCAAAATGACTAGTTTTCATTATTATAGTTATTATAGCTTAATGAACATTTCAGGCCAAGCGAGCCGCTCGTAGTTCCACTAGTTTCTGTAGTAAGGAATAAAAAAGTCTAAGGAGTTGTAATGTGTAGTGGTGAAAGCGATACCAAAGCTATTAAGTAGTAAAACAAAATTATTACAGGCATTTATAGCTGTAGGACAAGATAAAATTTAAGATTATTAAATACTTCAGAAACTATACTAAACCTATTGAATAAAAAAAGATAAGAAACTGGCAATTAATCCGTCGCATAATATGTCGAAGTTTGCAAAAAATTTGTCTTTCCACGGGAGACGGGACCTATGACCTAAATACTGATTTTGTTTAGTTTGGGGATCTTCCACATCAATGAGATAAAACAATATATTGTTAATATTATGTAATCGGATAAACAATATTTAATAACTATATCTAATCAAGGAACTTACCATAACTCCCCACCAGCACCGTTACGAGCAGTAGAGCGACTTTGTAAACCATCTTGTGTCTACTGCAAAGGACAATGTTGAAGAAACAATTTCAACAATCCATTTATACTTACCAAATATATCTAATTAATTACACAATCCGATCGAGAGCCGTGATGGTAGACGATAAACTTATAAATTATATTATCAATCATAGTTTTGAATGGCTGATAGTGTATAATTGATTAAATGCCTGTTGAACGCTATGACGTAATTAAAAAAAACATCTCGTCTGTTGTTTATTAGGAAAATTTATTAATTAAAGTACTTGTGAGAAGTGCTAATGATAAAGTAAGGAGAAATGAGCAAGAGTAGGAAATATGAATAATGATTTCCTGGTATTGTTGCATTAAGGAAAGCAGCGAAAATGTATTATTTTAAAAGGATTAATTTTCTAATTCCTAGAAACTGCAATCAATCAATGGAGAAAGTTTGGTTTGAATCCTAGTAATGGAGATATAAAAACGTTTATTATTTTTAACATGATGATTATTCATAGATTCTATATAGATCAATTACAGCTTAATGAACAGCTTTACTGGTGGTAGGTACCTTTATTACAGGGGACCGTCTGGGTAGGTACCACCCTGGTGATTATTTCTGCCGCAAAGCAGTAGTGTGAAAACACTGCTGTGCTCCGGTTTGAAGGGCACCGTAGCCAGCGAATTTACTGGGTAAACGAGACTTAACATCTTATTTCTCACGGTAGGCAGCGCGTTGGTGATACCACTGGTGTTGCCGATATCTATGGGCGTCGGTGACCACTTCCATCAGGTGGCCCGACTGCTCGTCTACCTGCGTAGGCAATAATAAAAAAATACCGTTCCGGGACCATTTTCGACGTTCTTGTTTTTATAACATATATTTCACTATCAGCACTTTTATTTAACCTAGTATAATATTAATGACCTCCAAGTCGATTTCGACTACGGCGGCCGATTTATTTTAGAGATTAGTACTGCGCAGGCGATATTATAGTGCACAAGTATGCGCGCAACCACACAGATTCACTCCCTCACCTTTTGTAGTCTAATAGTCCAATGAGTCGAAAGATCGGAGACATGACCGGAGAGAGGTCAGGCGCAGGTCAGACTTTTACATGCCCATCCAACGCATGGATTATCTCACTTTACACACAATCGGACAATCAGGCCGCATTGCCTAAACCAACTAGGAATCAACTTAGAAAAGTTGTTGAGTTCCCGCAGAATTGAAACACTGGGCTACGAAGATAGTTTTTACCTAGTATACCTTTATTGCACACACCAACCCGCATTGGACCAGCGTGGTGGATCGGTCCAAAAACCCCTAATGGATAGGGGTATTAGGGAGGCCTATGTCCAGCAGTGGACTATTAAAGGCTGATGATGATGATGATGATGATGATGATGATGATGATACCTATATTGTGTCTCGATTAGAAGAATTTTAATTAAATAGGCAAATAGTTTTTAATAATTATAGTTTATTACTAATAAGTAGTCGTTTAAGTATCGTATTTTGTACTAAACTGTTGAGTTGTACTAATAATAATTGGTGGTCAAATTTATGTATAATTAATGGTTAAATGAAAGCGTATAGGAGGGTTCCGTTGGGCAACATTTAGGAAGCTAAGCTATGTTTTCACGTCGCCGCCGATATCATAATGTTTGTGGACGAAAGTCTTCAATCAACGCGTTCTCCCCGTGATGGCCTATGGGGCCGAAACATGCCCTTTGACTGTATGACTGGTCCACAAGAAATTTCTAACCGCACCAATTAAAGTATTACTCTCTCCGCAGGATTCGACCCGACGCCATGCAATTAAGGCAAAACAGTGTAAGTCCTTGTAAAAGTAAATTCATATATAATATTTTTATGCCTGTATGTATTGTATTTATGTATTGAACAAAATAGAGTCATAGGTGATAATATAATGAAATGAATATCTTAAAACATATCAGAGATTTAGAATCCAACGGCAGAAATTGCTGTGCAGTTTCGTGCAAAGAGTACGTTGTTATGCTTTTTTATTGCCAATGATGGCTTAACCTTAAATGGTTGATTAAAAGAATGGTCTATGGAATAGAACCATTTTATATCCTGAGAACGTAGATGAGAAATGGGGCACAACGCAGTACCTAGCAAATCGATCCACCCACCAACCCGCATTGGAGCAGCGTAGTGGGATGCTATCAAAAAGCCCCCTAATGGAGAAGGCGTGCATTATGGGAGGCCTATGTCCAGCCGTGGACTAATACTGGCTGACGATGATGATCTACAAATGTAGATATAAATAGTAGGGAGGGGGCAAAGTAGGGTACTTAACGTTTAAACATCCCTAAAACTAAATTTATGTGATTACATTAAAAGTTTTAACTTGAATCATAGCTTCATTCATTACGAATGACTATGTATACATTTATGTTGGTGACGTAATTAATCTACGAGATGTGAATATTTAAATGAAAAGGATTTGACCCGCTATGCCCCGTGCTTAGGGTAAAGTGGGGCATTGTGGTGGTTATAATGAGGTACGAAACGCAACTTCCAAACGAAATAGTTTTATTTCTAAGAGACACAACGACAGTTTAAAAATTTATAACATAACTATATCACTTTAGCATAACAAATTCAGTACAAATCAGAATAAACTTCACTTTATTATTATTATTATTCTAAGTTAAAGAAATCAGAAATCACAAAAAACTTTGACACATTTCTTTAATTAAACTTAAAACTAAAAACGAAATACAGAACTTTGGTACAGTTAAGTAATGAGTTACAGTTAGCTCGAAAGATCTCCTTTAAAACTTTAATTAAAATAACAAAATCAACGTAACTATTCGTAAACATCTTTACATTTGCTAACTTAAATATTTTGACTTTCAAAAAACGTTTTAATTTTTTAATATTTTACAAAGTTAGTTTTGAATACATAATGCACATAAATGAGTTGCCTCTTCATCTTTTCATCCTCTCCAGCACAAGAGTAGTGTGCCCATCGAGAACATCTTAGACAACGTATCCATGCCTCGGTTGACTCTGACCACAAGTAACTACAATAGATACATTCAGTATCGTCATCACCTTTTCAGAGCTTGCTTCTTCAGGCAACAAGCCTTTCTTTTGACAACCTTCTCTTCTTCTGTTCGATAGATTTCAATTTTAAATCTTTAGCTACCCTCTTCTTCTTTTCTTTTAGTTCTGCAGCCTTTTATGGTTACAAGTTCGTTTTTGTACGGTGATTCTGTGATGATTGCTGTTTTCCTCGTTGCTTACTAACTCTTCTGCTTGTTCTGTTCTCCTTAGGCACTGGCATTATTTGTTCTGGAGTTGTTACAAAGCTCGATGGCCTATCGACCATCCAAGAACAACCAGGTTGTGGAGAAGGTTGCCTAGGGGGTTTGGATGTTCCTATCCCGTTGAGGTCATTAGTTTTCCCTTTCTGCGGAGGTTAGTGCTCCTACCTGTCTTTTGCCACAGGTAGCAAGGACTTTAGATTGACTTTGGGTACTGTAGACACACCTGTCTCGTCAACATTAAAAATTCTTTGTGGAGTAAGCTTATGTTCATCGTAAACTTTTTCTAAAAGTTGAAAAAACTTTCAACTGCTACTCTGTTGAATCCATAGCTCTAGCTGCTGATGTTGGTTCAGGTTTTCGTAGCTAATATCGGATGTCTTTAAGGAATCCTTTCAACCAATCTATGCCAGCCAAAACCGCTCTCTAAATCAAATTTATGGAATTCCATTTTTGGGCCACTCAAATGCAAGTTTGCGCAGGTCACGTGAAGTCAGTCCATGAAACCGTAGCTTCCATCATTTTTATGTGATTAATTAGTTCTCTCTCTTGATTGGGAGAAAATACGCTTTGAAATGGCCCAATTTCTTTCGAAAGATGCTGTCATCTGGATTGCCCTGATATTTAGACACATAACGTTCTAATGTTGTTTGTGGAACGTTGTGCATATTTGCTCTTTCCTGTAGCCCATTTCTCCGGACACCACACTGTGTACGGCTTGTTTCATGGCTTCTATAGACCATGAATGCTGTTCAGTCGTCCTCTGTAGTGTGCGGACCATATTGGCTAAAAAAGTAACAAAAATAAAAAGATAACAACTTAAAATCGTTAAAACGGGGCAAAGTGGGTTTTCTATAATCTAAAAATGGAGGCATAGTGGTGTACCTCACTTTGCCCCAGACACCATACCCACTATGTCCCACCGGCTCGTTCAAAATTAAACACAAACTAACGGTATCTTACCTTTGAATCAATGACTTTTTGCTTCTTGATTAAGGAATCCGAAAGATACTGATTCATAATAAACAATAAACACAGACAGTATACGATTACTTTTAAGAAGGAATTGCTGTTCAATTTCAGTCAAAATTTTAAGAAAACACTGGTTTCGATATTTTCGTTTATAACATACAAACACCGACATAAAATGGCGTCGTTCGCTCACGAAGATCACGCGCCGACTAACGACCAATCAAACCGAGTCATTTGACAGTTCCATCAGGTGGCCCGACTGCTCGTCTACCTGCGTAGGCAATAATAAAAAATCACTGTTCCGGGACTATTTTCGACGTTCTTGTTTTATAACATATTTCACAATCAGCACTTTTATTCAACCTAGTATAATATTAATGACCTCCAAGTCGATTTCTCGACTACGGCGCCCGATTTATATTAGAGATTAGTACGTGCAGGCGATATTATAGTGCACAAGTGTACGCGCAACCTACAGATTCACTCCCTCACCTTTTGTAGTCTAATAGTCCAATGAGTCGAAAGATCGGAGACATGACCGGAGAGAGGTCAGGCGCAGGTCAGACTTTTTACATGCCCATCCAACGCATGGATTATCTCACTTTACAGACAATCGGACAATCAGGTCGCATTGCTAAACCAACTAGGAATCAACTTAGAAAAGTAGTTGAGTTCCGCAGAATTGAAACACTGCTGAAGATAGTTTTACCTAGTATACCTTTATTGCACACACCAACCCGCATTGGACCAGCGGTGGGATAGGTCCAAAACCCCTAATGGATAGGGGTGATTAGGAGGCCTATGTCCAGCAGTGGACATTAAAGGCTGATGATGATGAATGATGATGATGATGATGATGATACTTTATTGTGGCTCGATTAGAAGAATTTTAATTAAATAGGCAAATACTTTTTAATAATTATAGTTTATTACTTACAAGTATTACTAATAAGTAGTCGTTTAAGTATCGTATTTTGTACTTAACTGTTGAGTTGTACTAATAATAATTGGTGGTCAAATTATGTATAATTAATGGTTAAATGAAAGCGTATAGGAGGGTTCCGTTGGCAACATTTAGGAAGCTAAGCTATGTTCTCACGTCGCCGCCGATATCGCAATGTTTGTGGACGAAAGTCTTCAATCAATGCGTTCTACCCGTGATGACCTAGGGGCCGAATCATGTCCTTTGACTGTAGGACTGGTCCACAAGAAATTTCTAACCGCACCAATTAAAGTATTACTCTCTCCGCAGGATTCGACCCGACGCCATGCAATTAAGGTAAAACAGTGTAAGTCCTTGTAAAAGTAAATTCATATGTAATATTTTTATGTCTGTATGTATTGTATTTATGTATTGAACAAAAAAGGGTCATAGGTGATAATATAATGAAATGAATATCTTAAAACATATCAGAGATTTAGAATGCAACGGCAGAAATTGCTGTGCAGTTTCGTGCAAAGAGCACGTTGTTATGAGTTTTTATTGCCAATGGTGGCTTAACCTTAAATGGTTGATCAAAAGAATGGTGTATGGAATAGAACCATTTTATATCCTGAGAACGTAGATGAGAAATGGGGCACCAACGCAGTACCAGGCAAAATCGATCCACCCACCAACCCGCATTGGAGCAGCGTAGTGGGATGCTATCAAAAAGCCCCCTAATGGAGAAGGCGTGCATTATGGGAGGCCTATGTCCAGCCGTGGACTAATACTGGCTGACGATGATGATCTACAAATGTAGATATAAATAGTAGGGAGGGGGGCAAAGTAGGTACTTAACGTTTAAACATCCCTAAAACTAAATTTATGTGATTACATTAAAAGTTTTAACTTGAATCATAGCCTCATTCATTACGAATGACTATGTATACATTTATGTTGGTGACGTAATTAATCTACGAGATGTGAATATTTAAATGAAAAAGGCATTTGACCCGCTATGCCCCTGTGCTTAGGGGAAAGTGGGGCATTGTGGGGGTTATAATGAGGTACGAAACGCAACTTCCAAAACGAAATAGTTTTATTTCTAAGAGACACAACGACAGTTTAAAAATTTATAACATAACTATATCACTTTAGCATAACAAATTCAGTACAAATCAGAATAAACTTCACTTTATTATTATTATTATTCTAAGTTAAAGAAATCAGAAATCACACAAAAACTTTGACACATTTCTTTAATTAAACTTAAAAACTAAAAACGAAATACAGAACTTTGGTACAGTTAAGTAATGAGTTACAGTTAGCTCGAAAGATCTCCTTTAAAACTTTAATTAAAATAACAAAAATCAACGTAACTATTCGTAAAACATCTTTACATTTGCTAACTTAAATATTTTGACTTTCAAAAACGTTTTAATTTTTTTAATATTTTACAAAGTTAGTTTTGAATACATAATGCACATAAATGAGTTGCCTCTTCATCTTTTTTCATCCTCCAGCACAAGAGTAGTGTGCCCATCGAGAACATCTTAGACAACGTATCCATGCCTCGGTTGACTCTGACCACAAGTAACTACAATAGATACATTCAGTATCGTCATCACCTTTTCAGAGCTTGCTTCTTCAGGCAATAGCCTTTCTTTTGACAACCTTTCTTCTTCTGTTCGATAGATTTCAATTTTAAATCTTTAGCTACCTCTTCTTCTTTTCTTTTAGTTCTGCAGCCTTTTTATGGTTACAAGTCTGTTTTTGTACGGTGATTCTGTGATGATTGCTGTTTTCCTCGTTGCTTACTAACTCTTCTGCTTGTTCTGTTCTCCTTAGGCACTGGCATTATTTGTTCTGGAGTTGTTACAAGCTCGATGGCCTATCGACCATCCAAGAACAACCAGGTTGTGGAGAAGGTTGCCTAGGGGGTTTGGATGTTCCTATCCCGTTGAGGTCATTAGTTTTCCCTTCTGCGGAGGTTAGTGCTCCTACCTGTCTTTTGCCACAGGTAGCAAGGACTTTAGATTGACTTTTGGGTACTGTAGACACACCTGTCTCGTCAACATTAAAAATTCTTTGTGAGTAAGCTTATGTTCATCGTAAACTTTTCTAAAAGTTGAAAAAACTTTCAACTGCTACTCTGTTGAATCCCTATAGCTCTAGCTGCTGATGTTGGTTCAGGTTTTCTGTAGCTAATATCGGATGTCTTTAAGGAATCCTTTTCAACCAATCTATGCCAGCCAAACCGCTCTCTAAATCAAATTTATGGAATTCCATTTTTGGGCCACTTCAAATGCAAGTTTGCGCAGGTCACGTGAAGTCAGTCCATGAAACCGTGCTCCATCATTTTTATGTGATTAATTAGTCTCTCTTGATTGGGAGAAAATACGCTTTGAAATGGCCCAATTCTTTCGAAAGATGCTGTCATCTGATTGTCCTGATATTTAGACACATAACGTTCTAATGTTGTTTGTGAACGTTGTGCATATTTGTCTGCTTTCCTGTAGCCCATTTCTCCGGACACCACACTGTGTACGGCTTGTTTCATGGCTTCTATAGACCATGAATGCTGTTCAGTCGTCCTCTTGTATGTGCGGACCATATTGGCTAAAAAAGTAACAAAAATAAAAAGATAACAACTTAAAATCGTTAAAACGGGGCAAAGTGGGTTTTCTATAATCTAAAATGGGGCATAGTGGTGTACCTCACTTTGCCCCAGACACCATACCCTCACTATGTCCCACCGGCTCGTTCAAAATTAAACACAAACTAACGGTATCTTACCTTTGAATCAATGACTTTTGTTCTTGATTAAGGAATCCGGAAAGATACTGATTCATAATAAACAATAACACACGACAGTATACGATTACTTTTAAGAAGGAATTGTGTTCAATTTCAGTCAAAATTTTAAGAAAACACTGGTTTCGATATTTTCGTTTATAACATACAAACACCTGACAAATGGCGTCGTTCGCTCACGAAGATCACGCGCCGACTAACGACCAATCAAACCGAGTCATTTGACAGTTTGCACGGCGTTTGTTTCTGAGCTGCGTAAGGCTCACCCGCATGCCCGTGACCCCGCTATGCCCCTCCCCTATATATCAATAGTAAATATCTAACCATGAATGTTTAACAATAACGAACACATCATCAAAACTATCAAAAACGGTAATCGTTAATTCGTCGTTGATGAAGCATTATTCAACACTATCGATAGTTATAAAATATAATATGACTATCACATTATCCAATTTAATTATAATACAACAATCAGTTACAATTTTAACTAAAATAATTATTTAACATGTTGTAAGTAATTTAAGTTACGACGGTAGAAGAGCTTAGACGGGGCTTGAGTCGCTGAGGACTCCAAACAGTTGTACACTATTTGATTTTAGGCCGGTCATATTTTTTTGTTGAAATAGTTTGTAAGATTTTTTTAACCAACTAAATTAAGTAGGAATTGTCAATTTCCTATTTATACTGCTTATACCGATGATTTTTTTAATTTAGCAACGTTTGCCTTTAATAATACATGACATAAAGTTACTCATGCATAATATTTCTTTTGTCATAGTTTTGTTTCATCAAATAATAACGGTTATATGATATTTTCATACAAAATTATGTAGTTAATTACTAAATATTGTAAAAATTACAAAGAGTTAGTTTTGTGATTGAAAATGTTTGATAGGAAAATTACCTTATTGACAAAAAAGTAAGCAAAGCTGAGGTTATGTTGTAGTTCCGTTATCATTTTAATAAATAATAAAAAAAATGGTTGCCGTTAAAATCGGTATACGGGCGAAAGTTATACGTGACAACGTCTTTTAGTGGTAGAATGATTGTAATGTTAATATTTATTCGTATAGTAGCAAGAAGGATCAAACAATAATAACAATTCAAAATGTTAAAATAACAACAAATTATAATAATACAATAATGATTAATTTTTATACTTATTTATTTACATATTTTTAAGTCAAATAAATTAAGATTGGTTGAGAAACGATTTATACATTTTTTTTTGATTTACCATAACATAACCTAATCACTCTAACTATTTAATCAATCATATTTTATCATGTTTAATATCAGTAAAAATTTCAGTGTAGATAATTATTTCTTTATTTACGCGAATACTACACATTATTGAATAAAAGTAATTTTACGTACACCATTGGCAACAAGACGCATGAGAGATGTCATGCGTGTCTACCCTGTAACCACGGCCGCTGGAAAGTGTTCGAAACGTCGGGAATTTAAATATGTAAAATAAACGCGATAAAATCCGTGAAAGGTCCTTTTATTCAATAATATCAGTGTAGAACTATTTACCTTTATTGGTTTGATTGTAGTAATCGACGAATCTTACTTCACATTTTTACTACACAATCTGATGACAATTAACTTGCAGTTGTAAAAATAAATACAGACACTATTTGTTTACTCCGACCGCAAGAAAGCTCGAGTGTAAAAGAGACGCAAGGCATGAACCGGTAAGCATGCCCTTCTTTCTCTTTCTCTTTGTCTCTCTTTCACTTAAACAGGCCAACTGCGCGCGAGTAAGAGAGACGCGTGCCTCTCACTTTCTCTTTTGGTTGCTTACGTAGAGCGTTACGTGAGCGGCGCTGTGACACAATTTTCGAGAACGCCTCTATGTTGAACCGACAAGACGTGGTCACGTCAAAAATAATTGTTAATAACAAAGAGTTTATATTACTGTAGCAGAAGGTAAAACATCTTTTTATGATTTTATTTTGAAGTAACTCATTATGGTTGATTGTTTCACCTTCTACTACTGTAATATCGTATACGTCCGATCAACTAGAAACTTTCGAGTTGATCAGACGTTTTAAACAGTGAAAATCGTTTTCAAAGATTCCATTACATGCATAAATACATCCCGAACTTATAAAACCCGTTAAAAAAGTAGCAAATTATTGTGATAACTGTTTATTATATTGTTATCGGAATATAATAAGAAATCAGTGCATATCTATCACGTTTTTATGTAGCCAAAGATATAGTATTTTGATTTATAGATTCGATAATTATCTATGACGTAAACGATATAAATTGACAATGCAGAGGGATAAAGAATAAATACTCAGTGTATTTATTTCATTTGTACAAATCGTAGATAAAGGTATGAAAAATTATACAGTTTTACAGATTTTATCATGTTAAATCACTTTACAATTATTAAAAAAATTATACCCGACGTTTCAAACCCTACTCAGGGTCCAAAGTCACAAGACCGATCGAGGTGGGTCCTGTGGCATGCACATGTCATGAACCAGACCATGAACTAGACCATGAACCATGGATCAGCGATAAAATCATTATAAATATTCATTTAAGCAACAGAAAAGATATAGGTTATATATATATCATCATCATCATCATCATCATCATCATCATCATCATTAGCAGGCATTATCCGTCCACTCTTGGACATAGGCCTTTTTCAATTATCCCCTGCTACTCGCTGTCAACTTGAACCGGCTACTGCGTCGAGATTGACATTCTGCCTGGTCGGGGGTGACCAACGCTTCGTCTTCCTAAACGCGGCCTCCACTCCAGAAGCTTCTTGACCTATCTGCCCTCGGTTCTTCTTGCTATATGACCGGCCCACTGCCAGTTCAAAGACCTAATCCTATGCACTATGTCAGTGACTTTAGTTCTTTGTGACGAATAGATTCGTTACAAATTTTATACGACATTGAAACTCCAAACATAGCGCGCTCTATAGCCCGCTGAGCTACGGCAAATTTGTTGAGCAGTTCTATATATATATATATTTATTATTCGACTATATTCCCTATGACGTAACCACATAATATCACCGTACATCGGCTACGCTGAGCTTACCTCGAAGCCGAATTAACACTTAATAGCAGCAATGTACACACTCTGTTTTTTTTTTGTTTTTTTTTTGTTGGCGATAGGTTGTCGTTCAAAAAATCTCACCAGAGCCTAAATTGAATAATGAATATTTCAATTTAAATTTAGTTAGAAGTAGAAATAAGCTATACTGCATCATCGAAATTAGTATAATCTTGATGGTGCAGTATGCCTTATACAAAAATGTACATTTCGTAAAAGCCGTTTTTCCCGTAAAATGTGTAGAATAAGAAATAGTTGTTGTGATTAGTCTTAAGTGATTGACATATACCATTTACGACATGACAAGTGAAAATCATATCTAAATTTAGCAGTCTCTCCACAATATTATGAATGTATTATCAGACAAATTTTCCTCTTGAATCACTTTATCTATTAAAATAAAGTCAAATCCAACGATCTAGGTAGGATATAACGCACTAAGTAATAACTTATCTGAAGAATATGTCTTATATATGTCTTAACTTTAAAACCAACAATAATTCAATAACTGACGCAGCTTTCCACTGGGGTCCTGTGCCTTCATTCATTAAATTTCTTTTTCTTTAGCTTATGAAATATTCATTATAATGTACTCAAAACTTACAAATTTAATTAACCATTACATTAAGGTAAATATGTAATGAAATTATTTCGACATCTTGCCCTGATTTAAACCGAAATCTGAGGGAAATAGATTTCTAACAAAACATTGTTTTAAATGCCTTAAGACGGTTTTTAATAACATGTAATGTAATTTTTTCTAAGCATATCTAAAGCATGGTGGGAAACCATTTGAAACTGAGAGGATTATCATTTCAGTATCAGATGGTTTTATAAAAAATTACTTGGTATATTTAAAAATTTTCACACAGGTATCTAAAATGCACCAATAAAAAAAGATAGACTGAGTGTTGGGTTTTATTTCGAAACAATTCAATCCGTTCATTGAATATTCTGCTGCAGCCAACTTGAGAAGGCACTGACGCGGGCGAACATATCTGGTGCTCCACGGGCACAAGGTAGACCCCAGGAGACGACTCCGATCTGTCTGCCAGTGGCCAATTCTACCAGGGGACCGCCACTGTCACCCTGGAAGCAACAATCAAACGAACAAAACTCAAACAAAGGTCTAAAAACCGCTACTAAAACTATTAAATAGATTTCTAAGTTAAAATGCAAAAATTGTGTATTCTAATTTAAAATTTTCGAGTTTCTAAATTTTCTCTCTCTCTCTCTCTCTCTCTCTCTATTTAACAACAATCGTTTTCTATAGGAAAACTTCTATGCACACCCAACCACGTGGGCATAGACAGGCTAACACCTGACTAGCACTGACTAGAACCCCAACGGTATTCTTTCTTGACGCCTAAACAGGGGCTACAGAACTGTTTTCACGCTGGACAATGTACTACTAAATGAACTAAAACCAGAATTTATTTTTAATGTAAATAATTTAACACTAATAATAACATAACTACGCGCTCTTTATAATTTGTTCCAATAACCCGAGTTAGCCAAGAAGTGGTAGCTTTATTTAATAACATCCAATTTGATTGCGATTCTTTGATCTTTCCAAATTACTTACATTGCAAGTGCCGTGGTTAGCCGAGTGGAAGGTGCAGAGCTCAATGTGGGGCTGGACGGCAGGTGCGTTGATGTTCAGCTGCTGAGCCACACGGGCTACTTCGGAAACGCATAGAGCACCGTCGAGCGTGTTTTTGGTTAGTTGCAGCAGATTAGAGGGGAAAGCGCCATTTTGCTGTGAACCGTTGAATATTGTTAATATTCTTCCATCTAAGAATTAATAAAATAATGTTTTGGAAAATTAAAATAATTACATGATTTAAGAACTACGTTACACATACGAGTATCAAGTTCTTTCAATATGTTGTGTAGTTTATAGGTAGGTCTCTTATTTACAAAAGACTGTCTACGATGGTACACCCAGTATCTATTTCTACCATAAAACCAGTAGTGTGTAGCCCACGTAATTACAGAGTTAACGAGGCGTAACCTCCTGTGTCTGGGGGCGATGAGCGGATTTGTGGCGATTTCTGAGTGTATAACTTACAAATGAGCTTACTATTATCACTTTAACCAATAAAAAATTAACTTAGAGGTGTGTAGGTAAAAAATTACCAGTTACAATCAATAAAGAAGGGAAAGTATGCAAAAACTATTGATTGAATCAAAGTTTTAAACCAGTTTTCATATATTTCGGAATGAAAAGTGATTTCGCAAATTAAAAAAAAATGTTGCATAATCTTAAAAATCTCACCCTAATTCTGCCCCAACCAGTGATTCTGCTAGGGACATTGCCTCCAATAAAGTTGTAATTCAAGGGTACAATCTGGATATTAGCACCGAGTGCCACGTTTGTAGCGGTGTATAGGAGACCGATGTCATTTTTGATGATGGAAGATACGTAGTTGGGGTGGGTGGCGTTTCGTACGATGTTGTAGGTGATGCCGCCAGTGTTCCAGCGTTCGGTTCCGATGGTTGCTTGCAGCGAGCTGGAAGTAACATAAGACATTTAAAACAAAATAGCAAAATCGAAGGTCGTTTTCACAATACACATGCATAAGTTAACCAAATTATATTTCTACTTCCATAAAAAGTAACGCCATAACCTCGTATATTTGTGACAACGACTTTAAACTCTTTTACCTGAAGATCGCCTTCGTTGATAAAGAAATCTTCAGAATTCTGTTTGTTCTTAAAAGGTTTGGGAACCTATTAAGAAAATGAAATAGACACAGGACGCCGTGCATTTAAAAATTTAAATTTCAGAAGTGCTAAAAGGACCATTCACCACTTTGGAAAGACCCAAATGACCCAGTGGTGTATGGTTCTTTCAATTGGAATTCGGTAAAAATATCTAATTTCTCATTACTTTCTTCTGAATTCACAACAAAATCCCAGAAAATTTACCAAATTTGAACATTAATAAATCTAAAATAAGTTTAAAGGTAAAAAAAATAATTTGTGTGTTAGAGTAAAACAATATAACTTACTTTTTTATGGTCATGGAATGCTCGCACCAGGTTTAGTTATGAAATTTGTATACTTGGAATTATTTGTTCTTTTTATAATTTAATTTTAAAAGATGACAAAAAAATTGTCTAGGTGAGTTCTTTTCACCGGTTATTTTCAGATTAGAGGCATCCTTTTGCGAACCAGGTGGCATTCTTGACAATCAATAAACAAGTGTAATGTTATATTAAATTTCAGTGAAAAAGAACTGCACTCCAACACTTTACCTGCTTAAAGACCCAGAGAAGACGGCGTTGATACAATGGGCAGCGGTCAGAATGGTGTTGCGGCCAACCAAGGATCCACCACAGAGGAAGGAGCGGACCAGGAGGCCATTAGTCAGGGCTACCATGTATGGTACCAGTCCTGCTGCAGTACCACCCACTATGCGACCTTCAGGGTCCGCATGACCGTACAAGGCCACATCTGTTGCTGGCTTCGGTAGACCTGGAAATGAGATTGGAATATTTGATTTGTCGTGTATACCATCTCGTACAAAATGTACAATCTGTTTTTTTTTTATGTAAACAAATTAATAAAATTGAGTGTCTGTTTGTAACATTAATATAACCATTTTTTAACATTGTGATATATAATAAAACATCATGTTTGTAATTTTATTTTTGTCTGTCTGTTGGTTCTAGCTAATCTCTGGAATGGCTGGTCCGATTTTTTCAAAGTAAAATAAGAGTAACTTAGGCTTAAATATAAAGATCTTTTTTTTATATTACCAAGTGGACGAGGTTGCGGGCATTAGCTAGTTATCAATATATCAGATGCATTATCACTACTTAATGTTTTAACAGTACAAAGTGGAACCGACATTAGAAGATTCAAAAAATCTTTAAAATTATTTCTCCATAGTGTGTTTGTCAATATTTAGTTATAAATTATAACTACTTTGGTCTGAATAAATGGTTTTACAATAATTATTAGTAGATTAGCCATTATGAAGTCTTTTAATATAATGTATTTCATCGCAGTGTCTGCTTTATTTATGAGATAATATCAAAGTTATTTGAATTGCGACCACGCAATCGTGCCGACGGATACTATAAACAGTAACAAAGATAAATATCATCAATAAATCACCGATAAATGTTTATCAATTATTTCGAGCGAAGGTGATTGATAAATAACGAATCATTGCGTTTTCTAAATGAGTCCTCAAATTACGTAATTTCTTAATTACTTTTTCAGACAATTGGGTGAACAGCCCAAATTGTCTTAACAACAGGAAACAACAACGAAAATTTGTTGTGTCCCCGTAGGATTCGAACCGACGATCGAAACCACCGGTTTCTAAAGCACACGCCCTTACCACTAGGCTACGGAGGTCCAAAGTTAGTGGTATCTCTATAGGTATTTACGAGAATAGATAATTTTTAGATTTTTAATACAATTGAGATAAAAATAAAATTTCGAGGGATTGCGGTAGCTAAATAATGGCTCCGCTTTTTTTAAAAAAATGGGAGATGATATTGTACTCATTACCCGACTTCCCAAAAGAAGGAGGTACCCAATTCGAAGCTTTTTTTTTTTTAAATATGTTACTTCGTTGCTCCGCTCCTAGTGCTCCGATTTTGTCTATTATTTTTTTAATGATAGATCATTTGGGCAAAGCTCATTTAGTGTAAGTTTATATAAAAGATAATGCATTTTAAAAATCATTTTATGTGTATAAAAGGTGTCAAACATGACATTTTTGAGATGTTTTATAATACACCCGCACCCAATTTTACGCTATTACGTAAAATGGTTATATACAATTTGAAGTCGGTAATTCTTGGTTAAAATTTCACTTGTCAATCTGATTCACTACTGGGCTATAACTCACCAAAGCTTCCAACAATTAACGTAATAAACAATATCCCGACTTTGTACGCCATCTTCTTAGCTGTTCAGTGTCGAGTTGTACTGTGGTATTACTTTATATATAGACTTTATGCATATCAATCAAATTATTAAGATAGCTCTGATTAATGGCTATGATCGTTAAATTGATTACTATAAAGGCACGCTCAAGATATGGCAAAAAAAATCTTTTGCGAATTAAAATCAATCACATATAGACAAACAATGTTTTTATTTTTATTTATCATTTGCAATATTGGTACAAAGTCTTTGCTTTAGGCATTATCGACTAGCGTGATAAGGGTTTGTCGTAGTGGTAAAGCTTAGTACAAACGGTTTGATCTACCCCCGAGGAAGCTAAGAAGAACCTGGGCGGTCTATGTAGTATACCTAGGCGTTGAAGCTGCTCCAAATGAACTAATTATGCATTTCATAGTTGCGTCAAGGAGATTCCAGGAAGCAGTGGAAAAGTTATCTATTAGATCACTCTTACATTATCTTTTGCAACTGGGTAGTACTGCACCATACAGATGGGGTTTGGACGAGCCCTCCAACCTCCCATGGCCCCACCAACCTTGCGGTTATTTATGCCAAAACATAGGAGGGCGTGCATGGTCTGGCCGCGAGGCTCCACGCACACCTTCTTGACCCCTTACATATTCTTTTTTTCCACTTTTGTCCCTATGGTGCCAGTTCTCCTTAATGGGCATCACATTACAAACACGTCCATCCTGCCGGCGGTTTCCGCAGTCCGTGTTCGTGTTTCAGTCCTGTATCTGCGACCTTTTAGCATGCCATGAGTGCGCGAATCTCTTGTGAGCCCTGTAGTTAGCATCGCATGAAACGAGGTCCTGGTAGTACACCGGGCCCGGCTCCAACCGGGTTATCAATTCTAGCATCCTATCACGAATATCCTGATATAGTAGACAAAACCGTAACACATAGTTCTGCATGATATATGACATAGTTTCGTTCCGCAAAGCCGTTTCCGCAAGTATTCGTGTCTGGTGAGCACTTACGAGCTTTTGCTGCCTCCGTAGCCTAGTGGTATGGGCGTGTGCTTTAGAACCCGGATGTCGTGGGTTCGAATCCTGCGGGGTCTCAACAATTTTTCTTTGTTGTTTCCTAGTTGGTTAGGGCAATTTGGGCCGATCACCCAATTGTGAAAAGTAAGTTGATCCATGCTTCGGATGGGCATGTAAAAAGTTGGTCCACCCTGAAACCTGCATTGGACCATCGTGGTGGGACAAGGTCCAAACCCCCCTAATGGATAGTAGTGTATTAGGGGAGGCCTATGTCCAGCAGTGGACTATCACAGGCTGATGATGATGAGCACCTACGACAGCAGAGGTTCCATCATTGGGAGCTGCCCAAAATGCTCTCTGCAAGCTCTCGCATCTGAGGCGCGATCATCTCATCGATCTCCGGGAAGAATTGCTGAAGATCCTGTCTTTTCACTTCCATTTTACATCGTCACCTTCCAAGTTCCATTCATCCACCACCTCGAGGTCCACCGGGAACACCCTGGCCAGTACCGGTAATACAGGTGTGTTGGTCATTTTATAGGCTTTTATGAGCAACACCAGCGCTCCACGCTGTCCCCTTAGTAGGTAGGATCGCACAACATAGGTGCGAGCACGCTCCCACCAGCATGCCGATGCGTACACAAATGTTGCCACAAAAGTATCGGCATACAGAATTCGCAGGGCTTTGTGGCGTATACCCCAAGTCGATGCTGAGACCCTGGACATCTTCCCGAAGCAGTTCGCGGCCCTAAGACTTAGAATGCGGCGATGGACTTAGAATGTTCGGTGAACGACAGGGTTGCGTCTATGTTAACACCGAGTATCTTTGCAGACGTCAACTTTGTCAACGATCAGATTGGTGATCTGATCGATGTCCTGCCCATTTTGATGACTGGTGGCCGCTGTAGCTTTCCTTTTAAAGTCATGGTTAGTGGCTTGTGACCGGCAAAGCTTAGGTGGTTCGTGTGTCCCTAGCGAGCGACCTCGGTCATGGATTCACTTCCTAATTTTTCAATTTCGGCACGGGTGCTTGCCTCGATCAGAACTGTGACGTCATCGGCGTATGTTAAAAATTTTATATTCTGTGTAACTGGTAGGCAGACAATATCGTCGACCAAAATGTTCCATAATAAAGGACCTAGGACCAAACCCTGTAGACAACCCATGGTTGTTGCCCCTCCAGTTCACCCTATCACCGAGAAATAGACCCACACGTCGTCTGATGAAGTACCCCGACCCCATGCGATTAATATTCGGGAGACATCCTCTTTTCTTAAGCTTTAGAAGGATCATCGGCCACCATGCGTTGTCGAACGCTCCAGAGATTTCCAAAAACAACACCTGCACGTACTAATGTTTCGATTTTCGAAACCGTGGAACAACGTTTTCTAAAACCGTAATGCCGTTCCGAGGTGAAATGGAAGATCTCCGGCGCACTAACAAGCATCGCCCTTTCTAGTATCTTACCCAGCACCGAGAGGAGTGTTAGAGGGCGATAAGCCTTGGGGTCAGTGGTGGTCGACCGTTTTTTATAGGTAAGTACAAGTCTACCATCCTTCTATACGTCTGGAAACACTCCCTCGGACACATAGCGAGAATACACCAATTATACTTCTGCAGACGCGACCGACTATACTTCCTTCATTGTACGGGCGGAAACTCCGTCAATTCCCGAAAAGGTGTTTGGAAAGGCTTTAATAATTTCTTCCATCGCGTGCAATATATTGGAAGCGTATCGTTACCACAGGGGACGATAGCTGCTTCCAAACGAACACTCCTATGGTAAGCTTCATCCAGAGATGGATCATCATCTGGACAGAGGGCGCCAAGGAGCGCCCTGGCTGCTTCGTTGTAGAAAAGCCGTGAAGAGTCTGCTTTCTAGTTACAGCGGCCGAAATAAAAGGCGTCTTAGCTTAAGTGCACTCTTGAGTGCAAAATGACACAGGCGCAAAATGAGGCATACGCAGTAAATTTAAACACATAATTAGTAAATTACAGAAGAAAATGAAGTGAATCTATAATGTTTTACAACAAAATATAATAGCACAGGCCAGGCCCAGCCCGTAGGTTTTCTCAAGACACAGCTGCTTCGGGAGCTAGGTGTGCCGCGTGGTCGGTAGAAAGCCCACAGAGGAGTACCACGACTGCTGCGGAAATAGACATCGCCCTGGCTATTCCAGAAGAAGGTTAGGTTGCCGTAATGTGGCGGTTGCCGTAGAGGTGGGGCTTAGTACCTGCGGCTTGGGCCAGCAGCGGGGAAGCTTAGAGGAACATGGCCGGACTGAGGAGTAAGGCCGGCCGTCGAGGAGGCTGCTCCAAGCCGGCTGGAGCCAGCTTTAAATGCGCCTTAGAGGGTGCAGCGGACGGGGCAGAGGCGGTAGACGCGTTGCCAGCTCCGTCCGAGAAATGTCGGTATTCCGTGGGCGCTCTTCCTATCCTCCCGACTGACTGGAGGCGCATTGCTGATGCAGTGTGGAGGGGTCGTGAGAGGAGAGGACATTTGGCATGGTGTCGTCGATCTCTCCTCCTTCTGCGGCCGAAATGGAGCTAGCGGCGGAGCTTAACATCGGGGCCACCGCTGGGGGCTGGGACTTTTAGCCCTGCGTGGACTGGGAACTCCTGGCTCTCATGGCCCCTGAGTAACAGACTCGAGGAATCTGTTGCTTGACTACAGGGGCCGAGACGAAGGGCGTGTTAGTTCCGACGCGCCCATAGGTGGATTGAGCCATAGGCCACAGACGGGGCTGCCTCAGGTGGCCAACGCTGGTGGGGTCGTAGAAGAGAGTAAAATCGTTCCTGTGACCTCACCCTAAATACGTCAAGAACGGGTATGAGTTGGGGTTTCCCCACGGTAAAAAAAAGGGTGACATACCCGCAACTGGCCCCTCGGCAGTAAATACGCAGTCGACAGCGCTCTTCAAAGCCGAAGGGCGCTGTAGACTGCGTGAAGGGCATAACTGCACTGCTTTGTCGCAGAAAAGGTACCGCAGTGGTACCACCTCAAGGTGACGATTTAGGTAGTGGTGGTCGTGGTTTTTACTGAATTAACCGGCCATTTTCTCTAGGCCCGGGCTACCCCACATATCCCTCACTCACTTTGAGGTGGGGAATCCATTAACTTTATTTTTCCAACGACATAAGAAAAGCAAAAACCAGTCTTTGAACTTTGTAGATTGATATCCTCTATGGAAATAACTCAGGTTTGTTGTTTTAACTACTTGGTGACTTAGGCGGATTAATCAGTTGTCTGATATAATCAGGTTAGATTCCGTTGGCATGTAAAATGTTGCTATCTGATGCCCCCTCTCAGACTTCTATTAGGACAGTCTAAGGAGGCTCTTCCGCTAGCCCCGTCGTTTATTCCTCGTCTATTACCAGATGAGTAACCATTATATTGAAAACATAATGGTTACTCATCTGGATCATATCATAGACTTTCGTGAAATAAATTAAACCATTTATCAAAAACACAATAGATCTTGAAACTATCAGCAGTATACCAGCGTTGGTTCTATCTAACAAGACGCTGAGCTGAAACTTATTGGTCCAGTATTTATGGTCCTTTCTTCCCGTTTACGTTTTATTTTTATTTTATTGCATTTGCGATATTTACATTGGTTATATATATAAAATATTTAAAAATAAATAAATAGTAAACGATAAATATATAAATACATTAAAGTCAGACGAAAGCCCTCGGCAGGGGAGACCAAAGGGCTGAGCGTTAGGTTGAGAGGGAGAGAACCCAGCGAACGGTGTCCAGAAGCACCGTTTTCGGCATTTGATCTAGAAGCATTCCGTCACGGAGTTCCAGCCGCCTCAGGTGTTGTGAGACTAACTACTAGGACTAACTAACTGGGATGCTGAATTACTGAAATTAACCCATTTGCAGAAACGACTATTGGGATGATTTCGGTAGGCTCCCGATCCTTTGTGTCAGTCACCTCGTGAGCTATGACGAGCAAAATTACTTTCGTTTTTTACCGTCAAATGGGATCGTAATGTCAACAAAAATACCATTGACAGTAGCCGGTCCATCAGCACGATATCAGGTTAGCCAGTATCATCCTGTCCGTGAAGATGGACTTGTCCTAATAGAGCTTGGCGCGATCACGTCATTCCGCGAGTAGTTGTATTATGACAATCTCCGTTCCACGAAACTATATTTCAGAGCGAGCTCTTGGTGAAGAATCCTGACCACTAGGTTGTGCCTGTGCAAATACTCAGAATTAGAAAGAGTCGGACAACCGGATATAGGATACTGCAGGGCTTCCCCAGGATGGCGACAGTGAATATATACTTTTGTACCTTTTCATTGATTTTTATTTTAAACTTTTGAAGGTGGATGGATCTCTGGGTAAATGTATAACAATAATACAATGTATCGCTTGTTTATGTTTTATTCGGTCAATTTGTCGGTAGTTTTAGATCAACGAATGTTCTGCTGCAGCCAGTTCCTGTAAGCGCTGACACGGACAAACATGTCTGGAGCACCACGGGCACATGGCAGACCCCAGGACACGATGCCAATCTGCTGGTTGCGGTCCAAACGCACCAGGGGACTTCCACTGTCACCCTAAGGACAATTATTACAATATAAACGCAAACATCATTATCGTCTTCTATTATAGTTTAAATTTATACAAATTCCATCAATATTATTCATTGGCAAACTCTAAAAAATATACCGAATAATATTTAATTTTAACAATTATTATGTCGGAGTGGAGGTCAGATGCCAATCGCTTTGCGTAAAAACTGTTATTCAGTTAAATCAAAACATTTTACCGTTACACTTTGTCTACGTATTTTTTTTTTGTCTCGGGTAGGAAAGAATATGTAATCGTGGGCAAAAGTACTAACATTGCAAGTGCCGTGGTTAGCCGAGTGGAAGGTGCAGAGCTCAATGTGGGGCTGGACGGCAGGCGCGTTGATGTTCAGCTGCTGAGCCATACGGGCTACTTCGGAGACGCAACGAGCACCGTCAATCGTGTTCTTTTGCAGTTGTAGAAGATTTGCAGATAAGGCGCCGTTTTGCTGTAAGTAAAACAGAACGTACATTATCAGGAACATAACTTTTTAAAGGTACATTCTATCGATTGATGAACTTGCGTCGTTGATTTGTAAATAATATGATTACTGATCCATATAATACCATAAATAATATTTAAGAGTAAAGAATTTTAATTTTATGTACGTGTAACTAGGACTCACCTAGGAGCCTAATGATATGAAATCATTACAGTCTTCTAAATCTTATAGCATGTACCATTAATTAAACATGAATAAATAGTAATTGTTTTCGAATCGTATCAAAATATGCACTTAGCTCAATTCTCAGGTGCATATATTCTTAAACTTTTTTTTATCGATTTTGACTCCAAATTTCTACACATATATTACTCCTATACTTTATGTACTAGCAACATGAACCACGAGTTTATACTCGTACGCTTGCCTATAAGAAAGATGGCGGAATGCAAACTAAATTTACGCTTGCCGATTGGACAATGCCTATTTACCCCTGTTCTTTATGCGGCCTTAACTAACTGGATTACATCATTAATTTAAAACTTAATATTATGTTAATTAAATGAGCTTCTTGATTATAGTGCCAAATGTACATAGAAAGCACCGCCTACAACATTCACTTTAATCTGCATATCTTCTAGCATCTCCGTAGTGATATTATGCTAGTATTTTGTAGATGATGTTCTTATCTGGTTATATAACGCTTTGATTTATATACAACATAATCTTCGTGTTATAATTGTTATATATAACAAACATACCCTAATCCTGCCCCAACCGGTGACTCTAGAGGCTACATTAGCACCGATGAAGTCATAGTTCAGAGGTAAAATTTGCACTGAATTGCTCAACACGACGTTCCTGTTGGTGATCAGAAGTCCGATGTCGTTTTTAATGATCGACTGCACGTAGTTTGGATGAGAGATGTTCCTCGCGAAGTTGTAGCTGACGCCACCGACATTCCAACGGTCGGTGCCTACGGTACCTTGGAGTGAGCTGAAAGCAGATACATGTTTAATTTATTTATTATTAAAAAAGCACTATAGCAGTGTATTATAAAGCTATAAGTTAGCAAACCTAATATTTTAGGAGTCAAAAGACTTATTTACTTTAAGATGGTAAAGTGGTCAGTAAAACCGACTGGTAAAGTAACACCGCCGTTCTTTTTAAGCCAAAAACAGTATCGTGACTTGTGAAACTTTATATGACAATTCAATGATCCATAATCGATCTTTTAGTTAATTACAATTCTGACACACTTTGATAATGACGCTCACTCAAGATTTTATAACAATCGAAAAAATTGTAACATTAGGAACGATAAATAAATATTTCTAAAAGTTCAGAGGACTATTCCGCGCCGGCCGTAGCGTTTTGGTCAATAAACATCAGGCACTAACTGAATAATACTTATATATTCATTATCCAACAAATTATCAGTCATATCTCCGTCATTCACAATATATCTTTACAGGCAACTGCCTCCGTAGGTTAGCTAATCTATAATACAGACTTGCCGCCATAATAGAAATTTACTTGGAGGACATTATTCATCATCATTGGCAATCTTTTCCATCCATGGGATTTTATGAATAAATAAAATACCCTGGTAAGAATAACATACTTGCTTAGGGATCCACCAGAGAAGACGGCGTTAATGCAATGTGCTGCAGTGAGAACGGTGCTCGGCCCAACCAAGGAACCGCCACACAGGAAGCTGCGGATCATAAGTCCGTTGGATAGAGCCACCATATAAGGGACTAATCCAGCCGCGCTGCCACCCACGATTCGCCCCGTCGGGTCTGAATGACCATACAATGTGGCCACATCGGTTGCTGGCTTCGGAAGACCTGAGAACATTGAGAACCTTTTTAAAATTCAAATATGTTTATTCAATATATAATCGTAACACTCGCTTATTGACTGTCAAGGACGGTACCATCGGTTTCGGTTTCTGAAGCACAAGCCCATTATTAGTAATATACAGTAAAGCCTACTATTACTATATACATTATATAGATTTTAAATATTCTTTTATTGCTAGAAAACTATATCGTCCATGAGTAATATAGGTTACTTTTGACCCGAAAGTCAAAAATAACACGGACTGCTAGATATTAAATGTATTATTTTGCTGTTATGAACTTTTATTCGACCTGAACATATTGCTTATGTTCGGATTAAAAGGCCCGAGACTCTAAATTAAATGTTCAATAATCTGTTGTTAAATATTATTAAAAGTTTATTAGTTGATACTCAGTTAATAGGTCGTAGACATGAATGCAAGGGCCTTCTCTAAATTGACAGGTAGCAGGTACAGTACAAGTTAAACATATGTTAAAAAGATAACTTTTACAGTTGTTTTTTTTTAATTTAGAATCACCGAAAATATACTTCAGTTTTTTTAAGCGTACAAAATAAAAGGGACCTCGAAACCAGGGCCGGATTTAAACTTAATGCCACCTCTGGGCGCTGGAAAAAAATCGCCCCAATATTAGAGTTTTATGTAAGGGAATTATTAACACGTATTTCCCATGTGTAAAAAGAAAATTATGCTTAATTAATAATAGATGAATCGAATGTCTTAAACTATCTTTTAAACAGAAAATTACAAATAAATATACTTAATTAATAATATGGACTATCTTGATTAAATAAAAAAATATATAACAAGCAATATACCCTGGGTACTAACCCCGACTGTCCTTAGTGTAAATCCACCGCTTCTCGAAACACTGAGGTACTATTATCTTAAATATTTACAAGTATACCAAATTTTACTATACCGCATATTAATAACTTGATTCTTATTTTTATTGCTAAGCCAATGTTGCAATTATGTAGATAACACATGATAATTGTGTCTTAGGTTATTATAAATGTTTACGAAGATACAATCCGTTGAAACATCATGATAAAATTTATCAATTAAGTCGACCGAAACTGATTGATAAATGGAGAGTATGTCCTTGCACAATAAATATCACATTGAATTAATAATTTACACAGATAATTTATTTTGATTTTTTTACTTACGTGTAACATTCAATAGTCAAGAGCATTAAATTAATTTAATGAAAAGTCACTTTTCCACCTTCCTGTGTATTTGTTTATAGCTATAGATTTACAACTGCTAATAGGTAGCCAGTTTTGGTAAAATAAAGATTTTGTAACAGCCGAAAGGCTTCCTTGGCACATAGGAATAGGACCTATGGCTGGTGCACCTTAGTGCCGGGCGCCGCAATATAGTGTTCATAATTTTTAGTAAGGCTGATGTTTTCCCGGGATGCGGCTATTTCTGCGTAAACTAGATTTTTCCAATGGAGAAAAAAAAGAAGGACGCGGCCACCAGATGGAAAGTGGTCACCGACGCCTCATAGACATCCGCAATACTAGTGGTATCACCAACGCGCTGCCTACCGTGACAAACAGGGTGTTAAGTCTCGTTTACCTAGTAAATACGCCCTTCAAACCGGAACAAATCAGTGATTTCACACACTACTGCTTTGCGGCAGAAATAGGCACCGCGGTGGTACCAACCCAGAGGTACCCTATAAAAAGAAGACCTACCACCAGTATTATTATTCCTGCAGCCTCGGCAATTGAGACGCAGTAAAAGAGCAACGGTTTGTTCATTAGTGGGTATATCGGCAGATATGGATGGAGATAATACTGGCTATATAGGATTAATATATTATTGTTTATACGGATTCCCCTGCTCGATCACGTGGTCGACGGGACATGAAGTCAATACAAAAGTTTTAAATTCCAAAAAAAATTTTTTGCTTCTGATGATGACCTGAATCATCCGAAAATATTAATTTACTTCACTTGCCTAGCCGAATACCATTCATTACTAATTTTACTTCAAATGGTCAATTAAATGAACATTATTAAATTAAATGACTTAATGACTGTATCGTTAATTGTTTTAATTATTCGTAAATAAACTAATTATTTACTATTTATGGTACGTTTAAAACTCTTTCGGTCCAGTTTCGCTTTCTTGTTTGCTTTTTAATCAATCTTGTATCAAGCTGTATACATGTTACTGAACATTTTACAATTTCAGCACAGCAAGTATTTTTAAATTTTTACTTACCAAAGCTTCCAACGAAAAGAGTAACCAACAGAATTCCAGTTTTGTACGCCATGGTTTTGCTTTCAACTGACCAGTGGTAGTTTTGACTACCAGTGCTTTATATATAGCATTGGTGCATATCTGTTATAAAAAAGATAGCTCTAATCTATATTATTAAATATCTCTTTTTTATCAAAAATATAATTTATCCTTATGTTGTATCGGCGGTCTCTGAAGTAAGATTGGCGTTGAAACAGATGCAAATTAATTAATTATGCATTTCATAGTTGCGTCCCGGAGGTTCCAGGAGTTTCCTAACAATTCCGCAAGTATTTTGTATGGCAGGTTTTTGGAGTAGAAGGTAAGTAAGGGGATGAATTTGAAGATTTTTGAGACTTTTGTGCAGGGTTGTGGGAACGACTCCAGTGGTTGAAATAATGATTGGTATAGTTTAAACTGTATCTACCCGCCACTGAGTTTTAATTTCAATTGCAAGATCCGTATATTTGCCAAGTTTTTCTGTGTGTGTTGATGTAAGGTTGTGGGTATTCGGTACGGCTATGTCGATAAGATAAACTGAGCTATTGTTTTTATCGTACAATTTCCGGTCTATAATAGTAGATCGTTTTGTCTGTAATTATTGTTTTATCTCGGTAGATTTTAAATTGTTCATTGTCTTGTATTTTTTGTGGGGTGTATTTATAGTAGGTAAATGTTTGCTTCAGAGAGCACAGCGAATCTGCGACAAGGAGCATTTGACGGCTGAACTGGAGAATGTCAAACAGGTGCTGCGTAACAACAAACTCAAGTTCCACGTCTACGTCGCAGTCACCGTGTGAAGCCAGCCACAGTCGAAAGAGTGCCTTACATCAGAGGATTCACCGACAAATTCGGTTATATTTTAAAGCGAGCTTCTATTAAAACACCATCGGTCAAATGTAAAATTCCTCTACAGATACCGGGTGTGTACAAACTAGACTGTGATTGTGGTCTCGCTTACATTGGACAAACAAAGAGACCAGTAAAAACCAGAGTAAAAGAACATATAGCTGATGTCAAGCACCGACGCTATAAGAAATCTTCAATTTGCGACCATGTTCTAGACAAGCCGAATCATTATATTAGATTTGATGAAGCAAAAGTACTAGCTAATGAACATCGATTTATACCAAGGATGATTCGGGACGCCATAGAAATTAAATAATATCCAAATTTTAATAGAGAAGATGGTTGGTCTTTGCCACCTTCCTGGGATCCAATAATTTCAAAAATTAAACGCAGAGTATAAAAAACTACAAAACCGAAGGACAACATAAATACTTTTTGTCAAACCAACATTAAAAATTTAGAAATCGAAAGATATGTCAATTTTTAAAATAAAAACTGACGGTTATTCGAAAACATAGAGATACAGACATATACCAACTTAGTCTGCCCGTGATCATGGATGCTGAAAAGAATCCGAAACGTCGGGAATAAATATATTTAAGTAACGCGAAAAATCCGTAAATTAGTGGATTTGATATGTATAATAATCGGGTAAATAAAAAAAATAACTATGGTTTAAATTTATCTTGATAGCCCAGTTATACATAGAAAGCTGTAAAAAATTGTATGATAGATTGATCTTATAATGTTTTAAAATACATAAAAGCCAAGAATGTGGTACGGAATCGAAAGCTTTTTTATAGTCAATGTACATAGTGTAGTTATTATTTTTATTTCTAATAGCATGTTTGGATACAACTGTATATATCGTCAGCTGTTCCTTGCAGCCTTGACTAAATTTTTGGCAACCTTTCTGTTGGTCTACTAAGATGTGATATACTTGATGTTATGAAATTTTTTTTGGGAGCATGTATGTTATACCATATGAACGATGGGTGTTGAATGAAGTTGTTAATATGATTCAGTAAAAATGAAGATCATCAGCTAATGTTTAATATGGAGATAGTTTATCACATTGGCTTTAGTCTGTTTAATAGAGACAATATGCTTTCGTTGTTCTTTCAATTTTATAAATTAATGCTTTTAAAATTCATATAACCTAGAGTATTGTGAGCCTTCTTGTAGATTTTGACAATAGCCGTTCCAGCTTGAAAGTTTCCATGTTTTCATGGTGACCCAAGGTTTACTTAATGAACCTTAGATGATGTATTAGACAATGTTTATAAACTATTGATCTACTAATATAAAATTGTAGCTGATCTATTTAATAAATATTTATTTATCAAACATAAATTATCTTCAATCATTGTTAGGATCCTAAGTAAGATTTATTTTGACAAGAAAATGAATTAATTATGACATTTCATGTTGGACTGAGTTTAAGAGTTCAACAATATGAATAATTTAAAGTTACTTGGCTTTTGGAAGCTTGCGAATAAGGGATAATTAAGATTTTGAGAACTTGTCGCACTGTGGACCAGACTGGTGGTTGAATAGATTGCCTAATTAAAGTGTATTAACCGCCACTGTCAGTATTCAATGTGTGGTATTCGAGTGATAATATGTGAAAACAAACTAAGTAATATTTATTTTAAAATTTCAAATATAAAGGTGTCTTGTCTGATTTTGTTGAACAAATAATTATTACTGCAGGTTTGTAGTTTTTTATACTCTGCTTTAATTTTTGAAATATTGATCAGAAGATAACCAACCATTGACTTATCTAAAAATTTAGAATATTTTTAATTTCGTTAAATCGATGTCTCATTAACATATTAATTGTATTCAAATCAAAATAAAATGACTTGGAATATACTAAATAATGAAACCGAAAAAGTAAGAAAAGGTAACAATAAAATAAACTTGATAATTAATTATCATCAAATTAAAGCTGACAGTGATGTTGCAACTTTTTTCGAACAGTTTTTTCAGACATTCCGTTTTCTACTACCAAGTCTCTCTTATCATCTCCAATAGCTGCCTTGTCATTCTTGAAGGAAAATGACAATGAATGCACAGAACTTTTTGAGTTTACTGAAGTTAGTAACAAAGATGTTATTAATGTTTTTAAATCTCTAGACATGAAAAGAACAGCAAACCTTTGGGGGATCCCTGTTAAAGGTGATAAGTGCTGTTATCGATGTAATATCACCGCACCTAGCAACTATATTCAATGTGTGTATACATAGGGGTGAGTTTCCTGACCAGTATTACCAGTTTTTAAATCGGGTAGCAAAACGGATCCAATTAATATTAGACCTATATCCGTACTGCCTACTCTGAGCAAAATCTTTGAAAAATTGCTATTGGATCAATTAGTCAAACACTTCTATGGAAAAAATCTTCTTAATAAAAAGCAGTACGGCTTCACTAGGCGCCGCTACACAACAAGCGCAGGTGTTCGACTAGTTAAAAATATATACGAGGCTTGGTAAGCATCGCAGGATGCCCATGCATTTTCTGTGACCTTTCAAAGGCTTTTGATTGTGTTCAACATGCGGTTCTGGACAAGAAACTATGCCACTATGGTGTTAAAAATACCGCACTCGATCTTCTGATTTCATACCTGAGCCAGAGGGTTGACGTGAATGGTAAGAGATCTCCCGGGGCCCCGGTAAGTATGGGTGTCCCACAAGGATCTATTCTTGGACCTTTTCTTTTCCTTGTTTATGTAAAAGATCTACCACATATACACATAGTTAACAGTAACAATGAGATAGTATTATTTGCGGACAATACCTCTTTGATTTTTAAACTCGGACTGTAATAGATTGATTAATGACGATGTGAATAATACTCTAACCAAAGTAGCGCATTGGTTCAGTATCAATAATTTACTACTAAACAACAAAAAGACTAAATGTATTAAATTTATGACCCTAATGTCATCATCATCATCATCATCAGCCTTTGATAGTCCACTCCTGGACATAGGCATCCCTAATACGCTCCTATCCATTAGGGTTTTGGACCGTATCCACCATGCTTGTCAATGCGGGTTGGTGGTGGACCGATTTTACATGCCCATCCGACGCATGGATCATCTTACTTTTCAGACAACTGGGTGATCGGCCCAAATTGCCCTAACCAACTAGGAAACAACAATGAAAATTTGTTGAGTCCCGCAGGATTCGAACCACGACCTCGGATTCTACAGCACACGCCTATACCACTAGGCTACGTGAGGCACACCTAATGTAATATGTGGTAATTTCAAGTGTCTTTGGATGAGAAGCGCTAGACCTTGTTAACTGTGCTGTGTTTCTTGCTTAACAATAGAGGCTAAGTTGTAGTGGGGTCCCCATATAAATGGACATGCAATAAACTTAGCTCCGCAATATGCTGTAAAGAGAATTAGACAAATAAAGGTTATTACAATGTAAATGAGTTTTTAAATGATGACACACTCAGGTAATGGAATGCTCGCTCCAGGCTTTATTCAATAATATCATTATTTTATCCTTTTTTTGTTTGTTTACTGTTTCAATTATATTGCAAAAGATGACAAAAAAATCCCTTGAGTTTCTTTCGCTGATTCTTCTCAGGTCTGAGGCCTCCTTATCCTAACTGGTAATAGATTTTTGACAAGCAATAAGTGAGTATATCGCTCCTATGTTGAATAAAGATATTTGAATTTGAATTAAATTTGGATGTATACGGTTGAGTCGTTTAATCAAGTAATAATGAATTTTATCAGAACCAGTGCAGTTGTGTGTTTTTGCAATTATCGCCTGTAAGAGATCTATGCCAATTTTATCAAAATGCATATCCTGTATATAGTGCGACGCGTCTCCTTATGTTTTTCTATCCATATTCCTACGCATTATGGTCTTTTTGATTTGGACTTTGGTTCCAATAGGATCTCAAAATTTCGAAAGTTCATCGACCGTGGGAGATGAAGAGTGATCAAGACGAGTCACTTGTGATTCTACTGTAGCAGATTCTGTATTTGTTTGTGACGAACGAGTTCGGGTATTGTGCTATTATAAATATGTGCGCATAATAAAAACTTTTATTCATCTTCAGACCATTTTAAGCGCACACGTGGGCCAGCTGTGTCATAGACATAGATTTAATAGTCAGATGCCTTCTGCGTAACACTCACAGTTGAGTTAGAAGTAACAGATTCTGATATATCGGGTAGTGGTGAAATAGTGTTAACGTGTTCTAAGTAAGAAGTTGAAAATGGTGGCAAAGATGGACAAAGAGAATCAAGGGAATGCTGTGTAGTGTTATTGGCGTCTGCGAACGTTAAAATGTGTACATTGCCTTTTTTTAATATAGTAGGGCAACGTGAGACTGAGGGTCCAGGGAGTGATACCCTGTCCTGAGAACCTACCTAAGGAATAGTTCTATTTCTCAGGCTCATCACGAATTTTCAAATATCTCTACATTAAGTAGATATATTTGAATATCTCCTAGATATTAGAATATCTGCTATTTTGACATTGTCTAAAAATATTACAAAATCCAAAATAGAATTTAAAAAATAGAAATATCTGAAAGCTACAGCTGCTCATTAATAAGTTCATGATATTAAATTAAACATCGGAATAAATTATGCTTCACCAAAATTACCAAAATGTCTTATGTAAAAACATAGATATTATTGTCTTTAAACTAATTTGGATTTTAGTTCCTTATTTTTCTTTTACTTTAACTTCTTATTTCTTCCTTCTAAATACCTCCAAAATTTTCTAAATTTCTTTGATTGCTTTTAGTGTTAAATTCTATTTCTTGGTCTCATTACGTTTGATTTTTACATTTAATACAAGTACTCGTCGATAGTTTATTTCCTAGATCCCCCTATTTGAATATTTAGACTCGGCCTCGGTAAGTGGGCGTCCCACAAGGACTATTCTTGACCTTTTCTTTTCCTTGTTTATGTAAAGATCTACCACATATAAATTGTATACAATGAGATAGTATTATGGACAACCTCTTGATTTTTAAACCTCGGACTGTAATAGATTGATTAATGACGATGTGAATAATACTCAACCAAAGTAGCGCATTGGTTCAGTATCAATAATTTACTACAAACAACAAAAAGACTAAATGTATTAAATTTAGACCCCTAATGTAATATAGCAAACTGACTGGAACAGCCCGCTTGATATTATAGTTTTCCCAGTATAAGTCTTATGGATTTCGTGAGAAATGCAAGATTAATACAATCTTCATCCTCAAAAGAGCTATACGTGCAGTTTGAAATTTAAATTTCAGAAAACAAACGTTTTTAGGGGAGCATGATATTAATACTAGGAAAAGCATAGATTAATTCTTCCAGCAACTAGACTGCGAAAAATATCTAAAACTTTTATGGGACAATGTATCCGCTTTTACAACAAAATCCCAGAAAACATTCAAGATTTATCCATAAATAAATTTAAAAAAGTTGTCAAAGAACGTTTGTATCTCAAAGGTTATTACAATGTAAATAAGTTTTTAAATGATAACACACTCTGGTAATGGAATGCTCGCTCCAGGCTTTATTCAATGATATCATAATTTTATCCTTTTATTTGTTTGTTTATTGTCTCAATTATATTGCAAAAGATGAAAAAAAAAGTCCCCCTGAATTTCTTTCGCCGGTTCTTCTCAGGTATGAGGCGTCCTTTTCCGAACCTGTGATAGATTTTTGACGAGCAATAGGTGATTCATCAGCATCATCATCAGCCTTTGATAGTCCACTGCTGGACATTGTCTGAGGTTACATTGTTTTCTCTATTTTCTTTTGTTGAAGATGAATATATTTTAGATTTTCATTATTATGTTAGACGGCTGAGATGTTTTTACAGCTTATAAAAAGTATCAGAGTTATCTTATAGTTCAATTTGTATTCTATTCTGAAGTTTCGTTTGAATATTATTTAAAGGACGATCGATAAACTATATGTATGATTGTCAGTGATATTTTATGATTCAGTTTGAGTTTTATTTCGTCTCGGATGAAATGCCAAAGGACAATTTCGAGACATTAACAATTTATTAGAAAATTGTATTCATTCATCATCATCAGCCTTTGAGTCCACTGCTGACAAGGCCTCCCAATACACTCTATCCATTAGGGTTTTGACCATCCCACCACACTTCCAATGGGGCTTGGTGACCGCCTTTTACATGCCCATCCAACGCATGGATCATCTTACTTTCAGACAATTGGTGGATCTCAAATTGTCCTAACCAGGAAACAACAACGAAAATGTTGAGTCCCTGCAGGTTTTGAACCCCGACCCCAGTTTCAAAGCAAACGCATACATAGGCTAGGAGAAGTTGATAACAGGTGATTATATCGCTCATATGTTGAATAAAGATATTTGAATTTAATAGTCGTTTAATCAAGTAATTATGAATTTTATCAGAACCAGTGGCAGTTGTTTATGTGCACACTTATCTTTTCTTAATCTATCCATTTATCAAAATGCATATCCTGTCAATAGACAGACGCGTTCATGTTTTATCCATATTCCTGCATTATGGTCTATTGATTTGAACTTTGGTCCAATAGACCAAAATTGTCGAAGTTCATCGACCGTGGGAGATGAAGAGTGATCAAGACGAGTCACTTGTGATTCTACTGTAGCAGATTCTGTATTTGTTTGTGACGAACGAGTTCGGGTATTGTGCTATTATAAATATGTGCGCATAATAAAAACTTTTATTCATCTTCAGACCATTTTAAGCGCACACGTGGCCAGCTGTGCTGGACATAGATTTAATGTCAGATGCCTTCTGCGTAACACCACGTTGAGTTGAAGTGACAGATTCTGAATATCGGGTAGTGTGAAAAGTGTTTACGTGTTCTAAGTAAGAAGTTGAAAATGGTGGCAGGGATGGACAAAGAGAATCAAGGGAATGCTGTAGTGTTGTGGATCTGCGTGTTAAAATCTTTACATTGCCATCTTTAATATAGTAGGGCAACGTGAGACTGAGGTCCAGGGGTGATCCTGTCCTGAGAACCTACCTAAGAATAGTTCTATTTCTCAGGCGATCAAATTTTCAAATATCTCTACATTAAGTAGATATATTTGAATATCTCCTAGATATTAGAATATCTGCTATTTTGACATTGTCTAAAAATATTACAAAATCCAAAATAGAATTTAAAAAATAGAAATATCTGAAAGCTACAGCTGCTCATTAATAAGTTCATGATATTAAATTAAACATCGGAATAAATTATGCTTCACCAAAATTACCAAAATGTCTTATGTAAAAACATAGATATTATTGTCTTTAAACTAATTTGGATTTTAGTTCCTTATTTTTCTTTTACTTTAACTTCTTATTTCTTCCTTCTAAATACCTCCAAAATTTTCTAAATTTCTTTGATTGCTTTTAGTGTTAAATTCTATTTCTTGGTCTCATTACGTTTGATTTTTACATTTAATACAAGTACTCGTCGATAGTTAGCTTGTATAGTTTATTTCCTAGATTTTTATGGTAATCCTCAAGATGGCAGTAATTTTAATTAACAAACTTCAAATGTACTTACTTATTTTTCTTTCAAATAGTATATAAGTAACTTCTGTACCTGACATCGGTTGTTTAAACTATTTCGGATTTTAGTTCTTTAATTTTTATTAAATTTAACTCCTTTTTTCTTTCTTCTTAATAACTTATAAATTTTCTAGATCCTGACTGATATTACTGTTTTTTCGGCTCAATATTTGTTTCCATTACCTAAAACTCACGTGGTCAAGATAAAGAATTGTTTATAATTACTAAAATGGAGCCTTTATGCCTATATGTTTTGCTTTATTTAAGTTCATAGAATGGAGACAGTATTTAAAACGACTGGTAATCGTATATTTCTGTCTTGGTAATAATATTTTTTAAGTAACAAACATGGATTGTCTTGGTCCTGCAAGAAGGTCTCCAGGCATCTTTACTTGTTATATATAGTTTAAAATCATGTTTCCTCTTAAGTATTGTATCAATTTGGAGAGAAGATGAAAAATAGCTAGGCGCCAGATCTGGTGAATAGGGGGATGCTCGACCAATTGTACGCTAGCATGCTGAACGGTGGCCATCGCTAATGCCTCTTTTTTATCATTGACGGCATTTCTCAACCTCGGTATTAAAGCTGTATAATCTGTAATGATGGTTCCACGCTCCAGGTAATCAATCAACAATATCACTTCTGAGTCCCAAAATATTGAGGCTATACCTTGGCCAGGCAATATACCACGGCCACGGCATGCAGATCCTTCGGGATAAACCCGTGTTTCGTCCACTGTCACAAAACTAGATTTAAAGTTTTTAGAATCTTTTTAAAACTTGTCCAACGATATCTTCGAATTGTTAAGTCGATTTTGTTTCTGATTCTCGGCACCCATCATGTGGAGACTTTTCTCATATTCAAAATTTGTGTCAATATGCGTTGAGTACCTCTATATGAAATGCTCGTTTCGTGGATTAGGTATCAGATGGTAATTCTTTAATCGCTAAAAGCAGCATTTTCTTATTGTTTGTTGATTACTGGCTTCGATGGACGGCTGCAACCATGTTCGTCTTCCGTGTACGTTCTCCCTACTCGAAATTAAGAAGCCAACTTTGCGACAATTGATTATGACAGAGCAGACTCTTCTCATGTTGCATTTGAGCCGCAATAAATCTCTTGCATTGTATAACAGTGGTTTTTAATAACAAGATCGCACTTGGGTTTTCTCTTTTTTCGAGAACATTTCGCCACACATAGCAAACAAATGAGAACATACATTCAGAAAAAAAGTAAAAGAGACTAGAAGATTTATTTATTAACACAGCAAGTATCCGAGCTACGCTTTCCAGTATTATTTGTATTTATTTTTTGGTTACCAAGGAGTATATATTTTGTTCTCACTACTATTTGTTCCCTACTCGTCTTTCTAAAAGAATCATCAATTTCTTTTGTCAAACTTGAAATGCTTGTCTGAACTAAAATCGACTGATCTGAGCTCGATTGTAGCAATGATACATTTAACTTTCGCTACTATTTTGAAATTGAAAACACTTCTGAAACCAGTTTCGGTTTCGGCAAAAGTTTCGGCCAAATTTGGCCGAAACCGAAACTGCTGCCTAAACTTGATTTTGGCGAAACTCGGCCGAAACCGAAAGTTCGGTCGGACACTAAAATTTTCCTAATTACTTTGTATTATTTTATTTTCTTTGGCCTCATTATATTTGTTTTTTCACATTTATTAAAAGTACTTGTTGATAGAAGGCTCTGTTTAGTTAACTTACTTTACAGATTTTTGGTGGTATAATTTTTGGTGTTTATTTAAATATCCTTAAGATGGCGCTAATTTTAAATAACAAACTTCAAATGTATTTTCTTGTTTTTCTTTGAAATATTATATTAGTTATTTTCAGTACCTGATATTGTTTGTTTTATAGATATAGTACTTGAGCCATTTTTTTTACTTCATGCGAAATGTTTAAAATTCATGGGACTGTTTCACTTCCAGATAACAATGTCATTGTCACTTTCATTAAACGATAATTTTCGTTTATATTTTCTTGAGACTTAATAATTTACCGGTGGTAGGTCCCCTGTTTACAGGAGACCGTCTGGGTGGGTACCACCACGGCGCTTATTTCTGCCGCGAAGCAGTAGTGTGAAAACACTTCTGTGTTCCGGTTTGAAGGGCACCGTAGCCAGCGTATTTACTGGGTAAACGAGACAACGCCCTATGTCTCACGGTAGGCAGCGCGTCGGCGATACCACTAGTATTGTCAATGTCTATGGGCGTCGGTGACCACTTCCCATCAGGTGGCCCGACTACTCGTCTGCCTGCGTATGCCATAAAAAAAATAATTATCATAATTATTATTAAACTAAGCCATTTGCGCTTTTGTGTCTTTTAATGTGATTACGCTGTGCTTATTTCTTGGTCTAAACAAAAAAAATATTGAGATTCTTTTTGAACTTTTAAAGGTGGATGGATGACTAGGTGAATTTAAAACAATACAATCTATCGCATGTTTATGTTTTATTCGGTCTTTATGTCGGTCGTTTTAGATTAACGGATGTTCTGCTGCAGCCAGCTCTTGTAAGCGCTGATGCGGGCGAACACGTCAGGAGCACCACGGGCACAGGGCAGACCCCAGGACACGACTCCGATCTGCTGGTTGAGGTCCAGACGCACCAGGGGACCTCCACTGTCACCCTAAGGACAAATTTCGTTTAAGAAATGTTCACAAATTTTATTTGTAGTATTATATTACATTGATTTATAATATTCATTTTTTTTACGAACAACGATCGTTAACACATGTTTTATAAAATGCAATAAGATCTAATTTTGGATCTATATATACAACACTAATTCTAATGTTACTAAAACATAAAGTATTCAAATTGATATTGTCGTATTGTTTTCATACTAACCTTTTTAAAATTTTATCATAAAACATTATTCACTATGTTATATTTAGTTGTTCATGCGAAAAATTTCTAATAGGTGACCGTCTAGGAAAGTAACGCAGCTATTCGCAGTTCTGTCACAGATTGAAAATATGACTGAGTTGTGTTGTGAGTGACGGTTTGAAGGACAGCCTGTCCATTGTCATTACAGGGTGAACAATATGTATTTGTCTCGGGTAAAAATATTTGTGACAGCGAGTAAAAGTATTTACTTGGCAAGTGCCGTGGTTTTCCGAGTGGAAGGTGCAGAGCTCAATGTGGGCTGGACCACCGGTGGGTCGGTGTTCAGCTCCAGAGCCACACGAGCTACTTCGGAGACGCAACGAGCACCATCAATCGTGCTCTTTACCAGTTCTTGAAGAAACGTCACTGAGGATCCACCTTGCTATAAGTAAAACAGAACTCATGCCAGGAACATTACTTTTACAATCAGATGGTTAAAGAAAACACTTCAGCACTGTAATTTTTGAATAAGAAAATAGCTTAGCGTATCATAGTACAACTTATTCGTTTATGCGTGATTGGAATATTTTGTAAAATTTGTTTCCAACTAATAAAATCATAAATTCATATTAATAAGTCATCGATATTTTGAAATCGTTTGTTTACCATTGAAAAAATATCAGCACTTGGCACAATTCGTAGGTACTATAATAATGATTTGGATTAATTAGTAAAAATAAGTTTTATGTTTTCTGAACTTTTACATTCATAAGTTATTTACTAAATATACTGAAGAGATGAATTTTAAGATAGTACGCTTGCTCGTAAGCAATGAAGCTTAAAGCTTAAGCTCTACGCATCCCTACAATATGAATTACAGGTTTAGCTGTGAAGTTGTTGTTTGTAAATAAAATATAATATAAAAGAAGTAGCTCAGTGATAGTGCCGGTCTGTATAGAGCATAGACTTACAATAACAAGGTCAATCTGCATAACATATTATACTACAATTAAATGAATAAAATTTCTTCTATAAACTAGTTAGATATAGTACTTTACAATTATTAGAGAAATATAGTATATCTATATTAAATATATAATAAACACGTATATTAATGACAAATATACCCTAATCCTGCCCCAACCGGTGACTCTAGAGGCTACACCAGCACCGATGTAGTCATAGTTCAGAGGTATAATTTGCACTGAATTGCTCAACACAACTTTCCTGTCGGTGACCAGAAGTCCAATGTCGTTTTGATGTCCCACTGAACGTAGTTTGGATGAGAGATGTTCCTCACAAAGTTATAGGCGACACCTTCATCGTAACGTTCGGAGCCTACGTTACCTTGGAGTGATCTGAAAGTGTATAATGAATAATGTAACTATTATTGATTTAATAATAATGATTTTAAAAATCACTATAGCAATAAGAAGAAGTTATGGAACGTTTTGTGCTAAAGTAGATTAACGATAAATAAATTTTAAGTGAATACACGCTTTGATAAGGCGCTCACTCTAGATTTTATACCAATCGATGAAAAATATGAAAAAATGAACCTAAAATTTAATAATAATATTAATACATTGCAAAGAATGAAATAAAAATCATACTAAAAGTTAATAGGCATTCGAACCAGTCCAGAAGCAACACTTCTATTCTGAATAAAAATACTATTAATATATTCTATTCGTAAGTATATATTCTAATCATTCATCATCATCATCATCAGCCTGTGATAGTCCACTGCTGGACATAGGCCTCCCCTAATACACCCTATCCATTAGGGGGTTTTGGACCGTATCCCACCACGCTGGTCCAATGCGGGTTGGTGGGTAGACCGACTTTTACATGCCCATCCGACGCATGGATCATCTTACTTTTCAGACAATTGGGTGATCGGCCCAAATTGCCTAACCAACTAGGAAACAACAATGAAAATTTGTTGAGTCCCGCAGGATTCGAACCCACGACCTCCGGTTTCTAAGCCACACGCCTATACCACTAGGCTACGGAGGCAGTGGCAATTCTAATCATTGCGATACATTAACAATACCTACTTCATATGCAGTTAAAAACAGGTCTGTTTGTCCTTTATCCAGTCTTTGCAACTTTTATGAGAAAAAAATACCCCTGGTAAGAATAACATACTCGCTTAGGGATCCAGCAGAGTAGACGGCATTGATGCAATGGGCTGCAGTGAGAACGGTGCTCGGTCCAACTAGGGAACCGCCGCAAAGGAAGGTAATAAACGTAAATCCGTTGCTTATTGCCACCATATAAGGGACTAATCCAGCCGCGCTACCACCCATGATTCGCCCCGTGGGGTCTGAATGACCATAAAATGTGGTCACATCGGTGGCTGGTTTCGGAAGACCTGAGAACACAGTAAGAACTTTTTTCAAATTCAAATATCTTTATTCAATATAGAAGTGTAACACTCGCTTATTGATTGTCAAGGACGCTACCACCGGTTCGGAATAGGACGCCTCTGACCTGAGAAGAACCAGCGAAAGGAAAATCAGTAAGCATTTTTTGTCATCTTTTAAAATATACATTCATATTAGCAATCTACAGTTAAATGGTACGTATTTTAAACTTGAAGAGGCCTGGATCAAGCATTTCTATTTTTAGTACCAATTATTATGAAGCTACGGAAATCGACAGGCCAAACACAGAAGTAGGTTGTAGTTCTGGTTTATTAACGATTAGGCTGACTATGGTGGCCTGCAAACCGTAAGACAGTAATGTTTTCAAACAACTGCTTTGCGGCAGAAAAGGCACTGCGGTGGTCCAGTGCATCACCTATAGCTAAAAAGTCTACCAATTCAAAAGATTCCTTCGAAAAAAAAACGGAACCGGAATGTAAATAAAAGTGGTGGGATTATGACAATATATGGGGCATCAGTATCACCAAGTTGTACAAAGGTGTAGATAGACCCGAGTCTAGGCTTGCCCATTGTCTTATTCTTCCTAGCCATGTTCCTAAGTAATCATGGAGCTGTGTTTTTAAAAGTTATTTAGTAGAGCTGTTGCCTTACCTATTCGGCGTAGACAATAAAACAATGACCTTCGCTAAATCTACGGGTAGTACATATAGTCCAAGTTTAATATATGTTAAAAAAAATTAAGTTACTTCAATTTATAACCACCGAAAATACGGTCTTTCAAGCGTAGTAAATAGAAGAAGGGATCTGGAAACACATAAATTTATATAGGTGTACAAAAATTTATAATACTGCTCATTAATAACTTAATTCTGATTTTTATTTCAAAGCCAATGGTGCAATTATGTAGATAACACATGATGATTGTGTCATAGCTTATTATAAACGTTTACGAAGATACAATCCGTTAATGAGTCATGATAAAATTTATCAATTAAGTCGACCGATCGTGATTGATAAATAAAGACTATGCCCTTTGACACTAAATATCAGATTGAATTATAAATTATTTTAATGTTTTATTGTTCCTAGGCATGTTCCTAAGTAAACATGGAGCTGTGTTTTAATCGATGAAATACAATCAAGTTATTGATATTATAATATCCTTGGCGTTGTTTTTCTGGGTTTTGAAATATTTGAGTATTAAAGTACTGTTTTTTTGTCTTTACTTATTTTATAAAGATGAATGAATCGTTTGATTTGAATAGTCCCCATAACTACCTAACCGTTTTGAAATATTCTTTCAATACTGGAAAGCTATTGATATAAAGCGTACTAATTAGAAAAATGGACTTCGAAACACTTAAATATTTACAGGTGTACCAAAATTTATTATACTATTCATAACTTGATTCTTTATTAATAAGCCAATGGTGCAATTATGTAGATAACACATGATAATTGTGTCATAGCTTATTATAAACGTTTGCGAAGATACAATCCGTTAATAAGTCATGATAAAATTTATCAATTAAGCCGACCGATCCTGATTGATAAATGAAGACTATGCCCTTTGACACTAAATATCACATTGAATTATAAATGTATATAGATAAATGACTTAATTATGACAAAGGGGTGTATTAGGGGAGGCCTATGTCCAGCAGTGGACTATCAAAGGCTGATGATGATGATGAATGATGACTTAATATTTTTTCGTGCATTATATTCGGTTGGTACGAGCGTAAAATGTATTTTATGTAAAATAACTTTTCCTATCTTCCCAACATATTTGTTCATAATTAAATATTTACACCTGTCATGTAGGTAGAGAGTTAGGTAAAATAAGAAAGTTGTGGTAGCCGAAAAGTTTCTTTCCTATATAATGATAGAAACAATGGCTGGAGATATCCCATAAAAATTGGCGATGGCAAAAGTGACACGCCTCCCACAATTTTAGCATAATGTAAGTTGTCTCGGGACGTGGCTATTTCGGGTTTAACTAGCGCCAAGTGACTGACAAGAAGTCCTCAGAAGAGAGGTACTGCTCATTTTTGTAACGCATATGTGAAAATTCAATAAAGTGAACATTATTAAATTAAACGACTTTAAGACTGTATTGTCCTGTTTATTTTATTTATTTATTAATCTTCATGCACAAATTGCATTTTTTGCCAGTCAACCTCGGGATGATGCCGAGATAAAAAGTGGGGGACATTTTTGATATAAATATATAAAAATAAAGTAGTTTAATTGAATAATGTTCCTTAAATTTAACGACTTTAAGACTGAATGGTCCTGATATTTTTATTTATTTACTAAACTTCAAGCACAAATTGTACACAGGCGGACTTAAGGCCGATGGCATTTTCTGCCAGTCAAGCTCGGGGTGATGCCGAGACAAAAAGTGGAGAGGTGCAAATATACGGGTTTTAGAAATTGATACTTTTGATACAGATGTATAACTAAAAATGAATTAAAAAAAACTACATTAATAAACATGTAATTAAAAGAAAATATATATAAATAAACAGGTACATATACATACATATAAATGTATATTACGTGTTTACAAATATTTACATTTCAATAAAAAAGGTTATTTGACGATTTTATTAATCTAGCGATATGTTCTTAAGTAAGTACTCTTTTACTTTTCGCTTAAAAGTCATTTTACTCCCTACCATCTTGATTTCGAGAGGTAGCCCATTCCATAAGAGGACAGATTGAACGAAAAAGGAGGATGTCAGAACGATGGATAGGCCATTGGAGTAGACGCCTATGCGTCGAACGAAAATTTTGTTACTGACATCACATAAGCATTGAAATTGGGAAGATATATAGGACGGGGTAATAAAAGAAACGAATACAGACTGGTTAGGGCAATAGGTAACCAGTTAAGTGCGGAACGTAGTGCAGAAACGTGGTCATATTTACGAAGATTAAAAAAAATCGAATGCAGTTGATTAGAAGTCGGTCAAGCTTATTGAGGTGATCTGCATTCAGGTCAAGAAAGCTCACTTCACCATAGTCGAGAATAGGGAATATCAGGGCGAATCAGAAAAATTATTCGTAAATAAATAAATAAATTATTATTTATGGTACGTTTAAAACATTCTCGGTCAACATTCAGTTTCCTGGATTTTTTAATTATTACGTTTTCTTTTTAATCAATCTTGTTTTATGGTATACTCATTATTAGACATTTCCTAATTTAAACACAGAAGGTATTTATACTTATAAATTGTAAAATGTTTACTTACCAAAGCTTCCAAAGAAAAATGTAACCAACAGAAGTCCAGTTTTGTACGCCATGGTTTGTGCTTTAAACTGACCAGTGGTAGTTTTGACTACCGATGCTTTATATATAGCATTGGTGCATATCTATTATAAAAAAGATAGCTCTAATCTATTATTAAATATCTCTTTTTTATCAAAAATTATTTTTTGCTCATTTTATATCGGCGGTCTATGGAGTAAGGATGGCCGTTGAAGCGGCTCCAAATGAACTAGCTATGCATTTCATAGTAGTTTCCAGGAGGTTCCCGGAATCAGTAGAATTACCGCCATCCCTGTCGTCTGCAATCAGTGTAGAGTCACGAAGGAAGAGATACGTCGTTATTTTTTAGGTCGCTCTTACACTATGTTTTGCTACTAGGCAGGACTGCAGCATACTGATACGCTGTGGACAAGCCGTAAAAGGAAGAGCGATCTCGGTATGCTGTTATCGAACTCTTTAACTTCTGCAGTCCAAACAGAGCTACCGGTGAGGTCAAAAACTTGATTATTGTGCATGCAAGGGTCTAGTTTTCCTGACTTCCATAGTTAATCAATCATGGGCTCAGTGGAGTCTGTTTTGTAGTTACAATCAATCAATTATAAGCTTAAACATGGTACCCAAATAGATATACATATAGTCTAGAGTCTCACATGTTTGCCTAATTAGGCATGCGAAAATTAATAATATTTAAAGTAATTACATTTTCTTTTCAATAATTAGAATAGTGTTTTAGTATAATAACTAGGGATTAAATATGTCATTGCCTTCTTTAAACATTTAAAAACATTTTGTAAAATTCATTAGAAGTAACTGATATAGAATTAAAAATAACTTATTTATTCTTGAGTATTAATCAAAAACAATAAAAATGTGTAATATGAAACGTAAAGTGCAGTCAAAATATAAAAGAAAAAAAAATATTTCTCGTACAGATACTCTTTTACGTCATAGAAACATCTAGTCAACAACCAGCTTTTGAGATTGAATTTGAATTTGACAATATTGTTTTCTTTTTTTAACTCAATGGGAAGTTTATTATATATGTTAATGCTCGTAGCGTAGCAGTTTTTATAAAATAATGCCATTTTTGGTATTTTATCTAGGACCAGTCTGTTTAAATTTCGTGAGCTCCGAGGAAGGATTTCAATGGCTCTTTTATACATATTTCTATCATTTTGGACATGTACTCATGTTTCAAAAATATATAAAGACGGCATTGTCGTAATATTTAGAGCCCTAAATAATGGTTTACAAGAATCAAACCATTTAACTCCACATATTGCCCTGATACATCGTTTTTGCGCTAAAATACTCTATTTATGTGCGAGCTATTGCCACAGACTACTACCCGTATCTTAAAATTGTATAATGTTAAATTATTCATCTCCATCCATGACACGACATCTCTTATAGCAGTTTTAATATCATCTTTATGTTGTATTATATTGTTATAGCATTTGCTTCTCACAACTAATGAAATGTCGTCTGCAAACATTATACATGGGAACGTATACGAGTTAGGTAAGTAATTAACATATACAATAAATAATAAAAGGCCAAGAACGCTTCCCTAGGGTAATCCAGAGTTTTTATTTGATAATTGGAATCTATGACATCTCATAATATTTTTGAGGTCCAGTCGCATAATATCAACATATTCCGGTCGTGATGTTAGGAATGATTTTATCCAATTTGAGGTGTAACCCTGACACCTCAATCAAGCTTTTGAAGTAGAATTTTATGTGTGACAAAGTCAAAAGCTTTTGTCATATCGAAGAATATCGTAGTTAGATTCTTTTTGTCATCAATAGCATTTAAAATCTTCTTTATCAGTTCGAAGCATGCTAGCGTAGTTGATTAATTTTTCGGAAGCCAAAATGATATTGTATGTGTTCTAAAATTATTTTTTTCAGAACACGTTCTTGCATAGCCTTTACAAAAATTTTGGAAAAATTGGGGAAGAGTTAAGTAAATTACTACATTTTATATTGAGTGGACTTGCATTTAATAAATTTTTTCATTAAACTTTAATCACTAAACGCGTTTGCAATACCTGCAGGACTTTTCATAACATTTTAGTTTGATTAAATTAATTGTATTCTCGTGAGCTTTACACTTACTTTCCGCCTGATTAAGTCCAATAAGGACTTTCCAACATTTTTGCTGTTTCTTATTATTTGCATGTCATCATCATCATCAGCCTTTGATAGTCCACTGCTGGACATAGGCCTCCCCTAATACACCCCTATCCATTAGGGGGTTTTATTTGCAAGTAATTAATCTTTTTGGATGTGGCGATACAATTTTTGAATATTTTTTCGTATGATTTGTATTTATTTTTCTTTTCTTCTGTTTTCTTTTTTTGTTTTAGTAAACCTCTAGTTAACCGTTTCTTGTTATTTCTACAGGTGGTTTTCTTTTTCTTTGCAGTTGGAAAGAATAAATTGTAGATTAGAAGAAAAGTTTCTTCAAATTGTTTGTAAGCTGCGTTTATATCATTACAGTTGAAAATTTCGTTGAATGTGATGTTTCTTAAACTATTACAAAATCTTTTAATATTACCAGAATTACAATTTTTTGTAAATTCCTAAACAAACTGCGAATTGGGCAGTTTCATGATTGAACAGAAACAAAGTTTTGACATAAGTGGTTGAATTTTCAATGTCAAAGTCAACACGTGGATCGAGATGTATTAAACATCTCGATCCACGTGTTGACTCTTTAACTGACTGTAAAAATTAAAACTATTTAAAATATCAGAAAACCTATCTTTCGATAAATTATTGTTTTCTAAAGTGTTAATATTTAGATCCCCAGATATAATAACCTTTTTGTTTTTATTGTGAGATTTGTAAGTTAGTTTTGCAAAATTTGGTGTCCGATAAGAGGCAAATAACAAAAACACTATGCACGCGAGCGGCACTGAAAATATCGGGCATCAAGAAAGTGACACAAAATTACTATTTCAAAGTGTATTTATTGCCTTTTGAAGTAATGTCCGTGACATTTTTTCACACGATGGAACCACTTATTAAAGCAACGATTCCATTCGGAAGTTTTGGTCTCCAAAATGCGTCCAAAGCTTCATCAGGTGATGAAAATCTCTGACAATGAATGAAAGTATAGGGTATAGAATTCATTATTATCTCAGGTCGGAGCTGTACGGGGGATGGTCTAATAATCATATGTTTTCTTGCTCTTAAAACTCTTTTGTTCTGTTCGCGGTGGGAGAACTCTCATTGTCGGTTGCAGTTCTCTTAACGGAGTTCGAAACGACCTGGGGCAAACAAATGCTAGCATACCATTCTGCATTAACCGTTCTTTTTCCCAATAGTTCAACCGTTCTTAGTCGCAATATGGCCGGTTTTGGAGACAAACGTGGCCACCATTTTTTTTGCAACACTCCGAGAACGAACAAGTTTTGTGGGCTTTAACTTATTTTCGAACACCCAAACTCTTGCCTGGTTTTTTGTTTCGGGTTCGGATTTCATGATTTGTCAGAATCCTGTATATACGCGTACGAATCATCTCCAACATCATATCAGGTGATCTGTTATGACGTTGTATACAGCATTTGTGGATCCTGCGCGGATTCTTTCGTGAGTTCTGACGCACCAAGTAACGCGAGCCGCTTTTTGTATTTGACTCATGCCAATGTCTAAAGTTTCCTGAATTACGTGGTGTGTCACATGTCGATCTTTCTCAATCAGCTTCTGCACAGCATCAACGTTTTCTTGTGTGGCTGCAGTTTTTAGACTACATTGACGGGGATCATGACTGAGCTTGGCACGTTTACGTTGAAATTCAGCAAACCAGCGATAAATTGTGGTTTTGGATGATGCTTCATCACCAAATGCAGAAATCATCCGGTCAATACACTGATTTTGTGTTAAACCACTTCGAAAGTCGTAATAAATCATCGCTCTTGAATTTTCTCTAGTCAATTCTATTTTCTTAACGACTAAAAAAGTTTGGCAAGGCCTTGTGACAAGACCGAAAATCTTTTTTTAAATAAATAAATGGTATTCGATTTTTAAAACCAAGAAGTTTGCAATTAAAAAGATTTTAATATGATAAGAACAGTGGAAATATTCCATTCCTGATACTTTTAATGTAGCCTTCGTAGTTGGATCTCAATGCCGCAAACTTCAAAGTGATATGATTCCGGTATATCTGAAATATAGCTTATGTTATTCCACTCTACGTTTTCTTTTGTCATTATACAAACACCTCCCCTTTTTAATTGCGAATAAAAACTACCAAATTTGAAACCATTTATATTATAATTTCTGCTGTCGGTAATCTTAATAAAAGTTTCTGTAAAACATAGAATGTCAATTTTAATATTTTCCTTCTTTAGTTCGTCTAGAGTCAATTCCAAAATTTTTTCGCATTACAGTAAATTTATTCAGATTTTTATTTGTTTCTAGTTTATAAAGGAAGGAATTTTTTTGTCTTTTTTGAGAGACTTAAACGTTCATCTTCTTTCGAAAATTTACATTTTTCCTCAATATTTACTTTGTTTTTTTAAGTTCATTAAATTGAAATAATAAGGAATAGTTTCCGTTTACTGTATATAAATTCTTAGTTTGGTTTATTTGCTTGTTTGTCCAACTTTTGCTTGTTTGTTGCTTGTCCAAATTCTGTCCTTCAATTTTTTAATGGATAAAAATTCCGAGTCATAGTTAAAGCAGTCAATATTAAAATTAATTGTTCGGCCACATCCCTCAGATAATTCTTAGTATTATAAGCATCCGATGTCAAAAACGTACAATTTATTTAATAGTTGTATCAAGGAAGCTATATTTGTTGAGTTTGTATATTCAAATGAGGGTTATTTATAACATTTAAAACGTACACTTTATATTTAATATCATTACTTTGTTTATAAGTTATGTCTTATTTAATTTTGGACGAAGAACTCAAAATATTAGACGACAAATACGAAAATCTTAAGGAAAAAATAGAAAATCAAGAAAAAATATTGTTTTTTATAGAGAAACAAATAAGAAAAAATAATGTTGTCTTTTTGGGTTAGAAGAAACGGAAAAGTCTTATTCAAATTGGGAGAGAATTATGATCGATTTCATAAAAGGATGGTTCTCATTGGATCTGGATCTTAGGAATATAAAAGAAATGAAGAAAATAGGCAAAAAAGGGGAGAGCCTAGACCGAATATTGTCACATTTTCCACTTTCGGCACAAAAATTTATTTATTTAAAAGAAAAGCTGTTCACAAAACACGGCGTTTTATATAAAGGTAGATTATCCACAAAATATTATTAAGAAAAGAAGAGAGTTACAAGAGCAGGCCCGATTAGAGGAAGAGAAAGTAATAATGTAATAATAAAATATGATCAATTGATAACACAAGACAAAAAGAACCTCACAGCCAAAAATAAGATTACTTTCAACATCCCCTAAAAACAATTCTTAACAGGCACGTTAAAAACAGGACACTATCTAACAAGAAGAATAAAGTGTTTGATACGGATAACCAGACGATACGTATAGCATCAGATAGGTCAGATGAGATTGCAAAACTGGGCCAAAAACTCGAAAAATGTACCTGTTAAAGATGACAATAACAAACAGAACTTTTAGCAACTACAGCACCCCTCTCACACTGATAATATTAGAAATTCTGAAATAAAAAATAATTCAATTCTTCCATGCCGGTTGGTCACCGAGGAAGAATACGACCAAAACCCTTTAAAGTATCAAACAAAATTAGCTACAAATGAATGTAAAACAAATTCAACCAGTACTACAATAGCAATGCCGCTCCTGTAAATCTCTACAATAATATGTACAGATTTTTTTACGTTAATACATTTTACGTTAAAACGTACAATTTTAAAACACTCTGAATACATGAACACTTAATGGAATTGATTAAAATCTTGTTAAACATTAAAAACGACATAATAGGAATGGCTGAAACAAGGCGTATGGGAAACAGAATCGAAGAATATGACAATTTTCTATTATGCCATATGGGACAAACACCTGGCTTGTACGGCGTAGAGCTTCTAGTTAAAAATGTCACAAACGAAACATACATGCTTCACAGAAAGAGTCGCAATCCTAAACATGGTTTTAGAAGATTCTTGTTTATCAATTATACAGGTCTATGCTCCTACAGAAAAAGCAAACCATGAAGAAATTTCTTACTTTTACCGTACCATCGACAAAGCTTTCGAATTATCGCATAAAGACATTATATTGATGGGAAACTGGAACGCAAAATTGGTATACCGAAAAAATAAGCATATTTAAACATGAAACCGATCGGGTACGCGAAAAGAAATGAGAGAGGATAGAGGTAGACTTTGCAAGTGAAAATAAATTGTCTATTTTAAACACATTTTAAGAAAAAATTAAAACAATATTGGACATGGCAATCTCCTGAAAAATACAAAAATGAAATCGACCTCATACTATCAAACCGTCCTTAAATTTTGCAAATAATAGAAGTTCTAAATATAAATTACCCATCAGGTCACAGACCAGTTAGAAGAACCATTACTTATATGCATACAAAGAAAAGTCGGAAAAAATACAACAGCTACAAGACGAAAACAATTAACAAAGACGACATCCCTACATATAATAAGTACATAGACGAGAAACTGAACCCATCATCAAATTACTCGGTTCAAAACTGTTACGACAATATTATTAATGCTATTACTGGAAGCTTCGACGCAATTCAAAATAAAAATAAGAAACAAAGAGCACATAAAGGAATTTTGTCAGAGCGCACACTTAAACTCATGGAGAGACGTAAGAAACTTCAGAGTTCCAAAAACAAACCTAGAGCAGTAAATAACGAAATCCCTGCTCTTTGTAAGCTCATAAGTAAATGCATTAGAAAAGATTATCATCATCATCATCAGCCTGTAGAATGTAAAAATGTAGAAAAGATTATACTTATCACAAATACAGTTCTATTGAAAAACATATGACTCAGTCGGGAGGTATCAAGAAAGCTTACAAAGAGCTAACAATAAAAAAAACATGGATCGAAGGACTACAACATGGTGATAAAATACAGAACAATCGTAAAGACATCATTGACAACAAATTTTTCCAAAAACCTATATCCAAAACCTATACCCAATAAAATAACGGCGGAAAGCATAGCTCCTACACCAAGCCTTATCGAAAGAAATGACCATGTACTACCAATTGAAATAATTGAATTACAACAAGCAATAAAAGCTCTCAAACTAGACATAAGCCCTGGAACGGACGGCATTACGAATGAGATGCTGTAACCGGTTCAACAGCCCTTATAACTTACTTTTGTTTAATCGCATTATTGAAACTGGAGAAACGCCTACCCAATGGTCTGAATCCGATATTATTCTTATTTATAAAAAAGGTGACCCAAACGATATAGGGAACTACAGACCTATAAGCCTGCTACCCACAATGTACAAGCTTTTCTCTTCAATAATAAATAAAACAATCAACTATACATTGGATGCAAATCAAAGTATCGAGCAAGCCGTATTTCGTAAAAGATATTCAACCATAGACCATATACACACAGTAGACCATCTAATAGAAAAATACCGACCCAAAACCGGATCATTATACATTGCATACATTGACTACTCAAAGCATTTGACTATGTATCGCATAAAAGTATATAGGACACAATACATCTGCGCAATCAGAAGTATAAACAATAACTGCAAGAGCAGAGTCAACCTAGAGACGGCAGGTCCTTGGTTCCCGATAAACAGAGGTGTAAGACAAGGTGACCTTCTTTCGCCATTGTTATTTATAACAACAGTAGAGTCGGTCATCAGTGAACTTAATTGGGTATATCTAGGTATTAGGATTAACGATTCCTACCTAAGCCACCTAAGATTTGCAGATGACTTGATTTTCTTATCTGAGTCCAGTTCTAAAATCCAATACATGATAAAATCACTTAACGACGCCAGTAAAGTACTGGGCTTGGATATGAAACTGTCGAAAACAATATTGATGACCAACGTTAAAAAGGTAACACCATACGTTGATGAAGTGCCTCTTAAATATACAGACAACTATATTTACCTCGGGAAACAAATCAGCTTCGATCATAAGAACAACGGTCAAGAAGTAAAACGCAGGGCACAATTAACGTGGAACAAATACTGGTCAATGAAGGATAAATTCTTTGTTCGTAAATACAGTATCAACATTCTATTTGTTTATAACTTTTATAAAACTACAGTTATTTTATCTTCTTTTAAACGAAATGACAAAGGAAGCATCCTTTGTCATTTCCGTAGTTTATTATGAATTATCCTAATTTATTGTACTTTTAGATCTTTATACAGATTATACTACTCACAGATGTATAAGTGTGGCGTTGCGAAGTTTACGGGTTTTAATTTAAGTAACACCACACACATATGTTTTTGAAATTTATTTATGACAGTTTTCTTATATTTGCCTTTTGTTGTCTATTGGTGTTATTTGGTTCGGATTTTTAATGTTTTTTATTACGCTTATTTTACATTTAATTTTTGTTGTGATTGTAGCCTACTTTTATCTCGTATTTGTTTTTTATTATTATGTACATCAATTTATTCATGTTTCTCTAATAACAACAAACCCTGTTTAAAAAATGTGTATTTGAGCAACACGCTGCAAAGATTTCTTTATGTGCGGTTAACTAATCATATTTTTTTAGATACTTTTATTTTTATGTGCTTATTCTATACCAAGGATAGGCGACATGTATTTATATTATGTGATTTTATGTTCCACTCTAAGTACTGTGAAATTACGTATGCCTTTGTTTTCATGTTTGTGAAAATAATAAGATGTCTCATGCGCTTTTGAATGCCGGCTCTTTAGGTACACGACATGACGAGTTTATTGCAAGTGTGTTACGGTTTAATATTGACATTATGGCTATTAACGAAACATGGCTAAAATCCGGAGAGGACGGGCGGGCTCCCTTGCCGCCGGGTTACCGATTTATCCATTTACCGCGACCGTCGAAAATGCGTATGCGCGGTGGTGGAGTTGGGTTTTATATTAGACAAGGGATCAATTACCGTAAAATTGCACATCCACCGAACAACGAAATTGAACAGATTTGGTTAAGCATTAGCGCTAACGGTATTAAGGTTGCTATCGGTACTGCTTATCGACCGCCTTGGCTTAATGTCGATGTGTTTCTTGATGCACTTACAGAATCTGTAGCCTCTTTTGGTAAGTTTGAATATATACTTCTTTTAGGTGACTTTAATATTAATCTCCTACATATAAATGATGCAAATACCCAAAAATTACAAAGCTTTTTGACATATATGAATCTGACACAGTATGTACAGCAACCGACTCATTTTACAGAACATAGTGAGACGTTAATCGACATGCTTGTTTATAATATTTTAGTCAATCATATACCCGATCTCTCTCACCATGCTCTTTTAACTTGCCAGATTAACGACCTCCCTCGAAAACTTTTATTTATAGACCGCTTATGGATATCGACACAAAAAGTTTTGATAGAGACTTAAATTTAATAGAATGGGAAAATATAGTTAATGGTGACGTAAATGGGATGGTATCCAGTTTTAATGAAAAAGTCCTTGATATTTTTAATATATATGCCCCTGTTCGGTCCTTTATACTAAGTAAGAACTCATATCCATGGATTACGCACACTGTAAAAGAAATGATGAGGCTCCCGATAAAGCGCACATTAAAAGTAAGAACACAGTTAGAAACGCATATTAAATACTATAAAGATTTAAAAAATATTGTAAAACTAGCTATTCACAATAAAAAATTGCGTATTTTAAGCAACATATTAATTCCGCAAAGAATCCTAAAGCTCTATGGAATAATATTAAAAAGACTATTGCAAATTTTAAACAAAATAATCATTGCCTCCCTACTCATTTATGCTATCCTGATGACATTAATAACTACTTTCTTGACATTCCCGATAATAACAATAATACTAATTTATCTTTCTTAACTTATTATAAATTTAATCGATTTAATAGTAATACGTTTAAAATTAAAACGGTTGATGACTCCATGGTATTAAAAGTAATAAAATATTTTAAAAGTAATGCTCAAGGTAATGACGGCATTGGTTTAAATATGATTTTGCTCACCTTGCCTAGAACTCTAACAGTAATTACAAGAATTATCAACCAATCGATATCAACGGGGTTGTTCCCAGAACAATGGAAGACGGCTGTAGTAAAACCAATTCCGAAGAAAGCAAATCCGGAAGAATATAAGGATCTACGACCGATAAGCATTTTGCCTTTCTTGTCTAAGGTCTTACAGCGGATTGTTTGTACTCAGATGACAGAAAACGTGGAACAAAACAACATTCTACCTCCTAAACAATCGGGCTTTAAAAGTTCACTGCAACTGCTTTATTGGATGTCGAAGACGTGTTATTACAGCACGTGATAGCGGACTGGGTACTTTACTGGTTTTGCTTGATTTTACTCGCGCTTTTAACACTCTAAACACAAACCTACTTCTGTCTAAGCTGGCTTTCTATGGTTTTGACCATTCTGCGATAGAAAAGGAAGTATTTTAATATAATAAATATAATAATTAACAACGTAAGAAATATATCATTGCATTTTAGTTATCTAGGCATATTTTAGTAACACTACTATTATTTTTTTTACTTGTAAGTCTGTAAGAAATAAAAGGCTTTTTTATTTTTATTTATTATTTCTTGTTTGCGCTTTTATGCCTTTTAATGTGATTGTGCTGTGCTTATTCCTTGGTCCATATAATCAGCGGCGGACTAAGCCCGTCAGAGGCCCGGGGCGGCAAAGCTGAATGCGGCCCCCAAGCTTTAAGCAAAATGTATTTCTACAAGCTTTTATTCAGTTCACATTTGTATGTATAAGTATTTATGATTAGTTGGTGAAAATCTGGCAAATTAAATTTAAATTCGCCTTAGATTATTTGAGCTTAATAAACATAGGTATGTACCTACAATCATCATCATGTGATAGTTCACAGCTGGACATAGGCCTCCCCTAATACACCCACATCCATTAGGGGGTTTTTGGACCGCACCCCACCACGCAGGTTGGTGGGTGGACCGACTTTTTACATGCCCATCAGACGCATGGATCATCTTACTACTTCAGACAATTGGGTGATCTTCTCTTTCAGTAATTGCCATCTCTGTGTAGAGGATGAAAAACAGTTTCAAAACGAATACGATTTCTCTACTGTTCCAAAACACCTGACGCTGGAAGGAACGCATGCAAATGCATGAACTCCACAAAGATTTAAGGAATGATTAGAAAAGGGACAGAACAGTGCTTTTGGATTTATTTCTCGGATTTTTCGTTGCACCCCTCCATGGACACCGGACATTAAAGTGGCATTGTCGTAACCTTGAGCCATGTACAACGCAATATCTAGTCCATCTTTTTTCAGCTGTGGCTGAATGTCTTTTGACATATCCTCAGCAGTTTTTCCAGATATTAAAAAAAGAACCTAAGTAAGATTCCGTACTTCCATTCTTCATTCAGTCAGTCATTTTCTATAAGAACGAATCTAATGATTTGACTCCTTTGGTGTGTGTTACATTCGTCAGAAGTGCTGTCAAAAATTATTTCGTAATATTTAGCCTTTTTAATATCTGCAATAATTTTTTGCCTTACATTATCACCCAAACATAGAATAAATTCATTTTGTATGCGTTTTGTCAAATAAGATGGCCTCTTCTAGGTTTAAGCAATGCTCTTTCAGCACCGGATCATATTTCGCTAATAATTGTACTAATTCAAAAAATCCCATGTTTTCCGAGGAAATATCTTCACTGACAGCAAGGCCTGAAAGCAAGATTTTGTTGGGCTAATAATAACGTGACGTCTAAAAGGCGATGTAAAGTGTTTCTCCATTTCTTAGTTTCATCGTTAAAAATCTTCAAGTAATCTTTATCAATAGTTTTATTAAGTTTTAAGCCCACCGTCCACGTTTTCCATTTTTCTGAGTTTGTTAGATGTTCATGAGATGATTCATGCTGTGATATCCTTGGATTTAATTTCCACCAATGACAAAAACCGGAGACAAATTTATTTGTGTGATTATCAACCTCACATGCAAATAACCGGCAGCAGTAGCAATATAATTTCTTTGTTGATGGTGAGTATAGTCTCCATTTCCTTAAATATTTAGTCTCGTTTAAGTGTGAGTAAAACCACAGCAAAGTTTAACAACGATGTGATTGTTCCCTTAGTGCTCTCACCTGGTCTTTCCACAGATTCAAAAGGTCCGTCCTTATTTTGAAATACTTTACTTCTTCTTCTTCTCTGTCGCTACACTCTTGGCAGAGTGGTCGTGGTTATCATGTCCCGGCCAGCTGGGCAGAAGACAATACCCGCCTCACAACGTCCCGCCAGTTTTGTCTCCTTATTGTTAGTCGGGCACATTCATGTACGGGAGCGCCTACCGCAGCTTTAACTTGGTCCGTCCATCTCATAGGATATCTTTCCCGTTGTCTTGTACTTTGTACTTTCCCTTGAACGACAAGACGTTCTATGGAGTCGTTCCCACGCCGACTAACATGCCTAAAAGAATTTTAGGATCCGACTTTGCACTATGGTGGATAGACGCTCTGTAATGCCAAGCTCCTCTTTGATGGAAGCATTTGTTCGAAATTCGGTCCAGGAGACCCCGAGCATCTTCCTCCAACATCACATCTCCAGAGCATCTATCTTGTGAGTTCGGCTTGCCGTAGGGTCCATGTTTCGGCGGCGTAAAGAAAAATTGGAAACACCAACAATTTTACGAGTCTAGCCTTTGTGGCTTTCGTGATGTTTCTGTTCCTCCATATTTCCTTGAGCTTGTCCATTGTGCTTCCGCTCATAGTCATACGTCTCTTAACTTCATCTATGCAGCCTCCTTGATTTGAGATAAGAGCCCCAAGGTAGATGTATGATTGTACGACATCACAGTTTCCTATTTTGGTGATATTTGGCAAGTTGTTATTAGCTCTGTCGACAATCATCATTTTGGTTTTGCTGCGATTTATCATCAAACCAAACTCCAAGCTGACATTTTCCATTCTTAGGAGAAGTTCTTCCATGCGACTACTACTAGTGGCAAAAAGGGTAGTGTCATCTGCATACCGTAGATTGGCAATCTTGTATCCGCCTATAGTAACCCCGTCCTCCTAGTCATACGCATGCCAAGGGTTATACGCATAATTATCTCCGTGTACGTATTGAACAAAAGTGGAGAAATTATGCATCCTTGTCTGACTCCAGCGCTAGGATGAAAGCTTTTCGAGAAGACTTCATCTGTTTTAACTGATGCAGTCCCGTCTTCGTAAAAGTTTCTAAGTAAATGTACCAAATGCTTTGGTGTTCCCATCTGTAGTAAGGTTTCCCACAGTTTAGGCCATTTAACCGAATCAAATGCTTTCGAAAAGTCAACAAAGCAGATGAAAGTTGGTTTGTTGAACTCTCGACACTTCTCGATGATCTGGCGGACAATAAAGATCTGTTCTCGGGTGCCCTTACCTTTCATAAAACCTGCCTGTTCTGGTGCTATTTCCTTAAATAGGAAGCTTTTAAGCCGTTCATTAAGGATGTGTAGCATGATCTTACTTGCATGAGATATGAGCGCAATTAAACGGTAGTTGTTTTATTTCGTTTTTGAGCCTTCTTTCGGCGAGATACCCGTTTTCCATATCTTGTTACAAAGTCTGAGGAAGATGGATACACCAATTTCACCCAAAGCTTTTATGGTTTCTATCGGGATCTCATCTTTTCCTGTAGTCTTTCCATTTTTCAGATGGTTGATGGCCGCTCTGACTTCTGATTCAAGTATGTCACGCTATAACTCGGATTCATTTTGGACACACATTGAGGAAAACTCCTCAGACCTGCTGTCTACTAACAAAGATTGACAATATTCTTTCCAAACCTTTGATATGCGTTCTATCTCACAGTGCACTCTGCCGTCACTATCTTCTATAGCCCAGGATTTGGAAGATAGAGTTTTGGTCACAGAGCGGATTTATACCCTTTAATACTTTACTACCCTTCTCGATGATGAAAATTCTGATGTGCTCTGGCACAGGTATTGGCCAATGTGCAGCATCATTGGATGAGAAGACCTCTAACTCAGCGACGTATTCTTCGGCTTCCTCATCAGTATTTTTCTTTAATTTATTATTTTTATCATTCTGTTTTTCAGCATCAGTCACATCGCCTTTTGTATTACCATTTAATAGACTTTTCAACTATGTTTGCTGTCAATGATTTGTACATTGCATCCCGATTCATCAGTTTGACTAATTTCTTTGGTAACGCAACTTTTCTTCTTATCAAAGTTTGGAAGGTATTTGGATAAAGATCCAGCAAGTGTATTTGCTGCTTCAGTCTTTGCTTTTTACCTTCCTTTTCTGAGAACCAGATGATTGAATTCTTTTCACTAAAAAAAATTATATTAATACCGTAAACTGCTACAACATTGCCTGTCTTATACAACATTGCCTAAATTGTAAATCTTTTTGTATCTACAAAACTAACATCTTTTGGTTAAATCCTTGAATGAGGGTAAATCAATTCAGTATACCCAGCAGAACTTTGTGGAACAAGGTAAACTGAATACACAATAAACCTATACTAAATACTACTGTCCGTTCATGTCAGTTATGTAAAAGATTGCATACAATTTGAAGTCATTATGTTTGTTTAATATGTTTAGCCTTATGGTACTCTTCAATTATTTTTGATTATTAAATAAATATTGTTAGGTAGTTACTTATTAGTTCATAGGTACATTGTTATTTTTTAATTTATATGCGAAATCATAAATTTGACTATGTACCCTGGTGTTTGTATCAATATCTTTTATCGCGTATTTAAAGGGATGTTAGTAACTAAAAAAAACAAAATTATCCATTAAGTAAGCTTTCCTTTTTTTAAATATACTGTGCTAGCAAATGTTATGGGCAGAACATTGCCTAATATAATATATATACAAATATAAAAACCTAAGATAATCTTCAAGTCTTCAACAAAAAAGTGATGATTACTATGCTATAGTTTCATTTGAAAATACATACGGAGCTTATTTATTCAAAACAGAAGCCAAGGCAATGTTGTAGATTTATGTTACAATAGTGCCTACACACTTCTGATTAATGTAATTGGCGGTATAAATATTTGTTGTATGAATTTAAACGTTATTTTAAATTTCTTAAAATTTTTTTTTAAATTATTCACACTTCCTTCATTCTTCAGGAAATACCTGCTACAAAGACGGGAATCCCCCCAGAGTATTTGACGCGTTCAGCATAAAAGTTTATTAGTACCACGTAAGCACTTCTGATGGCTGTAGTGGGTTAATCTTGATGAAATCATGAAGCATATTTTTAAAGCATAATGAATAACGCGAAAAACATTTGGGGGCCCCCCAAGACCTGAGGCCCGGGGCGGGCCGCCCCTTCCGCCCCCCTGTTAGTCCGCCACTGCATATAATGAAAATATTGAAATTTTTTTTTAACTTCTAAAGCTGGATGGATGTCTGGGTGAATTTATAAAAATAATACAATCTATCGCATGTTTATGTTTTATTCGTCTATTTGTCGTTCGTTTTAGATTAACGGATGTTTTGCTGGAGCCAGCTCTTGTAAGCGCTGATGCGGGCGAACACGTCAGGAGCACCACGGGCACAGGGCAGACCCCAGGACACGACTCCGATCTGCTGGTTGAGGTCCAGACGCACCAGGGGACCTCCACTGTCACCCTAAGGCAAAATTTCGTTTAAGAAATGTTCACAAATTTTATTTGTAGTATTATATTACATTGATTTATAATATTAATTTTTTTTACGAACAACGATCGTTAACACATGTTTTATAAAAATGCAATAAGATCTAATTTTGGATCTAGGATAACTATAATATTACTAAAACATAGAGTATTCAAATTGGTATTGTCCGTTAAACTTCGTGAAACCTGTTCGTTATGGGTCAAGTATTAGTGTACAACATAGAGATGTTTTGATACTGACATTTTTTAAATTTTGTCACTTTATCAAATCGCTCCGGTTCAAGTCTTGACGGGATTCAGTTATTTATGCGAAAAAATTCTAACAGGTGACCGTCTAGGAAAGTACCGGTTTGAAGGACAGCCTGTCCAGCGTCATTACAATATGTATCTAATGTCACAAGGCGAAGAGTGGATTTGCGTTTTTTTTGTCTTGTTGTGTGTTGTGTGTTGTGGTAAAGAAGATTTGTAATAGCGAGTAAAAGTGTTTACATGGCAAGTGCCGTGGTTTTCCGAGTGGAAGGTGCAGAGCTCAATGTGGGGCTGGACCTCCGCCGGTTCGGAGTTCAGCTCCAGAGACACACGGGCTACTTCAGAGACGCAACGAGCACCGTCAATCGTGTTCTTTACCAGTTGTTGAAGAAAGAAAACTGAGCTGCCACCTTGCTAAAAGTAAAACAGAACTCATTCCAGGAACATTACTTCTACATTCTTGTACACTTCTACATAGAAGATTCTTATGGTTTATGATCTTTTCGCTTCAGAAAAGATCATAAACCATAAGAATCTTCTCGATCTTTAAACGATCATAAATTCACATTAACAAAACACCTGCATTTAGCACAATTCTTAGGTACTTTAATATCGGTTTAGTTAAATCAGTAGTCGTAACATAGATTCTTAAATCTTGTTCCTTTATATTTGAATAAATTTTTATGTTTTCTGAACAAAACATGTAAAAACATGTACAGCTTATTTACTAAATGTACTGAAGAGATGAATTTTAAGATTAAGCAATTAAGCTTAAAGCTTAAGCTCTACGCATCCCTACAATACGAGTTACAGCTTTACCTGTGAAAGTGTTGTTTTGTAAATGAAATATAATTTATAAGAAGTAGCTCAGTGGTAGTGCCCAAATATAGCACAGACCTACAATAACAAGGTCAATCTGCATGACCTAGTGCTATTATGCTACAATTGAATGAATTAAATATTTTCTACAAACTGGTTAGATATAGCACATTTACAATTTTTGGAGAAATATAGTATATCTATATTAATAATAATAATATTCTCTAGCCGATTACGACTACGGCTGCCGATCTATATTAGAGTTCTGCCAACTACGCAGGAGATATTATAGTGCACAAGTGTACGCGCAAACACATGCGCACTCCCTGTTCCTTATACCCTCAAAGCCCTATGGGACGGATAACCGACACGACCAGAGAAAGTAAGGCGCAGGACCGACTTTTTACATGCCCATCCGACGCATGGATCATCGTACTTTACAGACAATTGAATGATTGGGCCAAATTGTCCTAACCAACCAGGAAACAACAATGAAAATTTGTTGAGTCCCCGCAGGATTTGAACCTACGACCTCCAGTGTCTAAAGCACACTCCGTTACCACTAGGCTACGGAGGCAGTTTATATTTATATTAACTATATAATAAACACATAATATTAATAACAAACATACCTGAATCCTGCCCCAACCGGTGACTCTAGAGGCTACACCAGCACCGATGTAGTCATAGTTCAAAGGTATAATTTGCACCGAATTGCTCAACACAACTTTCCTGTCGGTGATCAGAAGTCCAATGTCGTTTTTGATGTCCGACTGAACGTAGTTTGGATGAGAGATGTTTCTCACGAAGTTGTAGGCGACACCGTCAATCCAACGTTCGGCGCCTACGTAACCTTGGAGTTCTAAAAATGTATGACGAATGATGTAACAATTATTCATTTATTTATTATCCTTCAAAAAAATCACTACAGCAGTGAATTAAAAAAGCTGTATAAGCTAGCAAACCCAATATTTTAACAAGTAACAAAGCTTCACTAAAAGTATCGGGAATGGAATATTTCCACTATTCCTCTGATATTAAAATATTTTTAATTGCAAACTCCTTGGTATTGAAAATCGAATACCATTTATTCATTTAAAAAAGATTCTCGAGCATGTCACAATGTCTTGTCAACTTTTTTAGCCGTTAAGAAAATTAAATTGCCTCAAGAAAATTCAAGAGCGATGATTTATTACGACCTTTGAAGTGGTTTAGCAGATAAAAACAGTATGTTGATCCGACGATTTTTGCATTTGGTGATGAAGCATCATCCAAAACCACAATTTATCGCTGGTTTGCTGAATTTCAACGTGGGCGTGTCAAGCTCAGTGATGATCCCCGTCAAGGTCATCCAAAAACTGCAGTCACACACATGTGAAATATCGCGAAATGCAGGCAACTTTATTCATTAGCATGAGTCAAATGCATCAATAATTTTGCAAGAACAATTTGGTGTAAAAAAGGTGAGTCAAAACTCTCGAAAGATTCCACGCAGGATCCACAAATGCTGTATACAACATCATATCAGGTGACGAATCCTGGATATACGCGTACGAGCCCGCATCAGTTTGGGTGTTCGAAAATGAGTTAAAGCCAACAAAAATTGTTCGTTCACGGAGCGTTGGAAAAAAAATGGCGGCCACATTTGTCTCCAAAACCGGCCATATTGCGACTAAGAACGGTTGAACTATTGAGAGACAAAGAACGGTTAATACAAAATGGTATGCTAGCGTTTATTTGCCACACCACGCACAGAACAAAAGAGTTTTTAGAGCAAGAAAACATAAAAGTATTAGACCATCCCCCGTACAGCCCTAACCTGAGCCCTAATGATTTCTATACTTTCATCGAAAATAAAGAATAAATTGCGTGGTCAGAGATTTTCATCACCTGAAGAAGCTGTGGACGCCTACAAACGGCCATTTTGGAGACCGAAACTTCCGAATGGAATGGTTGCTTCAATAATTGGTTTCATAGTATTAAAAAATGTGTCCTATTTCGCGAAGATTACTTCGAAAAGCAATAAATACATTTTTGAATCGTAATGTTGTTTAAAGTAGATTAACGCTGAATAAATTTGTAAATGATTAATCACTTTGGTAATAAGACCCACACTCTAGATTTAATAAAAATATAACGATAAAAAAATAAACCTAAAATATAATAATAACACATTGCAAACAATTAAATAAAAATGTAATAAAAGTTAATAGGCATGTTTCGAACCAGTCCAGGTGCAACATTTCTATTCTGAATAAAAAATACTATTAATATATTCTATTCGTAAGTATATATTCTAATCATTGCGATACATTAACAATACCTACTTCATATGCAGTTAAAAACAGGTCTGTTTGTCCTTTATCCAGTCTTTGCAACTTTTATGAAAAAAAAATATCCATGGTAAGAATAACATACTCGCTTAGGGATCCAGCAGAGTAGACGGCATTGATGCAATGGGCTGCAGTGAGAACGGTGCTCGGTCCAACTAGGGAACCGCCGCAAAGGAAGGTACGAAACGTAAATCCGTCGGTTATAGCCACCATATAAGGGACTAATCCAGCCGCGCTACCACCCATGATTCGCCCCGTGGGGTCTGAATGACCATAAAATGTGGTCACATCGGTGGCTGGTTTCGGAAGACCTGAGAACACATTAATATATAAGTGTAACACTCGCTTATTGATTGTCAAGGACGCTACCACCGGTTCGGAATAGGACGCCTCTGGCCTGAGAAGAACCAGCGAAAGTAAAATCAGTAAGTAAAAACAAGTAAGCTTTTTTGTCATCTTTCAAAATAGTCAAATATACATTCATATTATAGTTAAATGGTAAGTTTTTTAAATTTGAAAAGGTCTGGAGAGAGCATTTCTATTTTTAGTACCATTTATTATGAAGCGATGGAAATCGATAGGCCAAACATAGAAGTAGGTTGTAATTCTGGTTTATTAACGATTAGGCTGGCTATGGTGGCCTGCAAACCGTAAGACAGTAATGATTTCAAACAACTGCTTTGCGGCAGAAAAGGCTCTGCGGTGGTCCAGTGCATCACCTATAGCTAAAAAAAGTCTACCAATTCAAAAGATTCCTTCGAAAAAAAGGAACCGAAATGTAAATAAAAGTGGTGGAGAAAATATATGGAGCATCAGTATCACCAAGTTGTACAAAGATGTAGATAGACCCGAGTCTAGGCTTGCCCATGGTGTTATTCTTCCTAGCCATGTTCCTAAGTAATCATGAGCAGTGTTTTAATCGATGAAATGCAAGCAAGTTATTGATATTACAATATCCTTAGCGTTGTTTTTCTGGGTATTGAAGTACTGTTTTTTTGTCTATACTTATATTATAATTAAAACCGCCTCCGTAGCCTAGTGGTATGGGCGTGTGCTTTAGAAAGCGGAGGTCGTGGGTTCGAATCCTGCGGGGACTCAACAAATTTTCATTGTAGCTGGGTGCATAGGGTTCATAGAGTTACGGTCCAAAACCCCCTAATAGATAGGGTGTATTAGGGGACGCCTATGTCCAGCAGTGGCTATCACAGGCTGATGATGATGATGATGATGATGTTGATGAAGATGATGAATATTATTAAGAGGAATGAATCGTTTGTTTGTAATAGACAACAACTGAACCGGTTTGAAATATTCTTTCAATACTGGAAAGCTATGTTGTCCGTGAATAACATAGGTTAATTTTCACCCGAAAGTCTATTCCAAAAACTAAAAAATAACACGGGCTATGTCGTGGACGGACTGCTAGTTATCAATATGTGTCATTCTGCTTTTAAGAAGTTCTAATCGACCTTAATACTGCTTGCTTTTAGAAAGGCCAAACTGAGACAATAAATCAAATTTAAAATAATCTTATGATAAATTTTTTTAAAAGTTATTTAGTAGAGCTGTTGTGCTGCAGCCAGCAAGTCGGCGTAGATAATAAGCCGGATAGTGGGTATAGTCCAAGTTTGATATATGTTAAAAAAAATAAAGTTGCTTTAATTTATAACCACCGAAAGTAGGTTCTTTGAAGCGTACTGAATAGACAAAGGGACTTCGAAACACTTAAATATTTACAGGTGTACCAAAATTTATTATACTGTTCATAACTTGATTCTGATTTTTATTAATAAGCCAATGGTGCAATTATGTAGATAACACATGATAATTGTGTCATAGCTTATTATAAACGTTTGCGAAGATACAATCTGTTAATAAGTCATGATAAAATTTATCAATTAAGGCGACCGATCCTGATTGATAAATGAAGACTATGCCCTTTGACACTAAATATCACATTGAATTATAAATGTATGTATGACTTAATATTTTTTCGTGCATTATATTCGGTTGGTACGAGCGTAAAATTTATTTTATGTAAAATAACTTTTCCTATCTTTCCTACATATTTGTTCATAATTAAATATTTGCACCTGTCAGTGGAATTTTTCTCTAAAAGACTTCATTTCAAACACAATTTTAAGGAACAGCGACAGAGACAAATTGAAATTGTCCGTTTTTATGAGTTTTTTCCATTATCCGTTTCTATATTTTATTATTAGCATTAGCTAGGACGATTACAACACCCGTCCGTACTGACAACATCTTGTATTTTTAAATATTTAAAATATGAATTATAAATATTTATGAAATAATTGCAACCCAATCAATAATTAAATGATTGTGATAAAAAACAAAAGCTTTATATGTATGTTTTTAAAATGCAAAATTAAAATAAATTAAAGTAGTTTCAGGAAAAAGTAGATACACATATCTTAAAGTAAAGCTGCTCAGATTCGAATGCAATTAAAGTGCCACAAATGAGATTGTCATATCATCTACCAGATTTTGACCATACCATCATAAAAGATACCTCCTGTACTCGATTTAGAGCGTATGTTTTTTTTTGACTGACTTCGCTAAAGAAGGAAATATTCAATTCGGAGCCTATGCTTTTTTATAGATGTTACCCCTTTGCTCCGCTTCTTGTGGTTCAATTTGGTTCATTCTTCTTTTTAATTAAAGGTATTAGCTCTTATATGATACTGTTTTTTTTTAATAATTTTGTAATAAGTAGTTTAATAGATATATAAGAAATGAATAGAATTTTAGGCGTAAAAAATCAAACTCTTGTGCGATTAAATGGCAAACGCTCTCTTCTGTCCTGTAGGTAGAGAGTTAGGTAAAATAAGAAAGTTGTGGCAGCCGAAAAGTTTCTTTCGTATATAATGTTAGAAACAATGGCTGGAGATATCCCATAAAAATTGGCGATGGCAAAAGTGACATGCCTCCCTCAAATTTAGCAATGTAAGTTGTCTCGGGACGTGGCTATTTCGGGTTTAACTAGCGCCAAGTAACTGACAAGAAGTCTTCAGAAGAGATTTACTGCTCATTTTTGTAACGCATATGTGAAAATTCAATAAAGTGAACATTATTAAATGAAACGACTTTAAGACTGTATTGTCCTGTTAATTTTATTTATTTATTAATCTTCATGCACAAATTGCATTTTTTGCCAGTCAACCTCGGGGTGATGCAGAGATAAAAAGTGAAAATTTTTAACATTTTTGATATAAATATATAAAAATTTAATATAAGAAGTTTATTTGAATAATGTTCATTAAATTAAATGACCTTAAGATTGTATGGTCCTGATATTTTGATTTATTTATTAAACTTCGTGAACAAATTGTACAGAGGCGGACTTAAGGCCGATGGCATTTTCTGCCAGTCAACCTCGGGGTGATGCAGAGATAAAGTGGGGAGGTGCAAATATACGAGTTTTAGAAATTGAAACTTTTGATACAAATGTATAACTAAAAATACATAAAAAAAAACTACATTAATAAACATGTAATTAAAAGAACGAATACAGACTGGTTAGGGTAATAGGTAACCAGTAAAGTGCGGAACGTAGTGCAGAAACGTGGTTATATTTACGAAGATTAAAAAAATCGAATGCAGTTGATTAGAAGTCGGTCAAGCTTATTGAGGTGATCTGCATTCAGGTCAAGAAAGCTCACTTCACCATAGTCGAGAATAGGGAATATCAGGGTGAATCAGGAAAATTATTCGTAAATAAAGTAATTAATTATTATTTATGGTACGTTTAAAACTTTCTCCGTCAACATTCACTTTCCTGGTTTTTTTATTATTACGTTTTCTTTTTAATCAATCTTGTATTATGGTATACATATTATTAGACATTTCCTAATTTAACCACAGAAGGTATTTATACTAATAAATTGTAAAACGTTTACTTACCAAAGCTTCCAAAGAAAAATGTAACCAACAGAATTCCAGTTTTGTACGCCATGGTTTATGCTTTAAACTGACCAGTGGTAGTTTCGACTACCGATGCTTTATATATAGCATTAGTGCATATCTATTATAAAAAAGATAGCTCTAATCTATTATTAAATATCTCTTTTATCAAAAATTACAATATTATTAAATTACTTTTATGAGAAAAAAATACCCCTGATTAGAATGACATACTCGCTTAGGTATCCAGCAGAAAAGACGGCAATGGGCTGCAGTGAGTACGGTGCTCGGTCCAACTAGAGAACCGCCGCAAAGGAAGGTACGAAACGTAAATCCGTCGGTTATAGCCCCATATAAGGGACTAATCCATCCGCGCTACCACCCATGATTCCCCCGTGGGGTCTGAATGACCATATTATGTGGTCACACCGGTCTCTGGTTTCGGAAAACCTGAGAAAACATTAAGAACTTTTCTTTAATTAAAATATCTTCATACAATATAGAAGTGTGACACTCGCTTATTGATTGTCAAGGACGCTACCACCGGTTCGGAATAGGACGCCTCTGACCTGAGAAGAACCAGCGAAAGGAAAATCAGTAAGCTTTTTTATTGTCATCTTTTAAAACAGTCACATATACATTCATATTAGCAATATACATTTAAATGGTAAGTATTTTAAATTTGAAAAGACCTGGAGCGAGCATTTCTATTTTAGTACCATTTATTATGAAGTGATGGACATCGAAAGGCCAAACGAAGTAGGTTTTTATGTAAGATAAAAAGTGGCGAGTTGCAAATATATGTATCATCATCAGTCTGTGTTAGTCCACTGCTGGCCTCGCCTAATGCACGCCTTATTCATTAGTGGGTTTATGGACCGTATCCCAATCCCCTGGTTCAACGCGGGTTGGTGAGTGCACCAACTTTTTGCATGCCTATCCTAAGCTTGGACCATCTTACTTTTCAGACAATTAGGTGATCGGCCCAAATTGCCTAACTAACCAGGAAACAGCAATGAAAATTTGTTGAATCCCTGCAGGATTTTCACCCACGACCTCCGGTTTCTAAAGCACACGCCCTTACCACTATACAACGAAGGCAGTTACCACATATAAATTAGAAACTTTTGATATACACTTATTAGAATTCGACTGAAACTGGTTTGCCGGCTGAAACCGAAACCGAAAGTCCGGCGTGGCTTCAGTTTCGACCGAAACCGAAACCGAAACTGAATGTTAAGGTTCTGGTAATGATTTATTTAAGTTGGTAATATTTTTTTATGTCAAGAAATATTAAAATTAATACAATTATTTCTTCAAATTCAATTCTCATAGCGAACTAAACAAATTACTAAATGTTATTGTTGCGTTAATTACTAATATGTTGAGATCTTACCAATTAATACTTTGGTTTGTATATGTAGTTCTGAGAAGGAATAAATATGTAGTAAGAATGAGCTAGAATGGAATGAGGATTAACACCTTAAATATTTATTTTTCTACATATTCCCCTTACACGCGTTAATTTGGTGACAAAATGAAAAACAACTAAGTGCCAGATCTGGTGAATAAGGGGATGCTCAACCAATTGGAAGCCAGTTTGCTGAATGGCAGCCATTGCTACTGCCAACCTATGTGCGGGTGCGATATCAAGATGAAACAATACAACCCTACGATGTTCATCTTTTTTTTATCATTCTCAACTTGGGATTTAAATCTGCATTATAAACTGTAATAGTTGTTCCACGCTCCAGGTTATCAATCGACAATATCACTTCTGACTCCCAAAATATTGAGGCTACAACCTTGCCAGCCGATGCCACGGCATGAATAATTGGGGCCTTTTTTTATTTTTACATGCAACAACACAAATAGTACAATTTGAAATAGCCTGGAGCGAACCGTTCAATACCAGGGTGTGTTATGTATCAAGTAGTCATTAAAGCAATAAAATCGTTTAACACACAAACGTTTCCTTAAAACTTTTTAGAATTTATTCACAGATAATAGCTGGACGTTTTTAAAATGGCCTTATCTCGAATTAGTAATTATACAGATGTTCAGTAATTCTTCGGTCGCTCATAACAGTTATTTCCAAATTTAAAAATTAAAATTGAAAAAAAAAGTAGAGGGAATCTATGATTTTTTTAAATTAAAATAACAAATATCTGAGCTATGCCAGTGTTTCCAGTGTTAGTTTTGTTACCAAGGAGTATATATGATGTTCTCACTACTCTTTAATACCTTCTCGTCGTTCTAGAAGAATCATAAAACTGTTTTAGATATCTCGGAATGGTTGTCTGAACTAAAATCGACGCATCTGTGCTCGATTGTAGGGTAAAGGGAGATATATTGGTGATATGAGTAATTTAAGAGCGAATTGTTCAAGGTAAACGGTATAAAACCTTTTCACTCGGTCCGGTAATTTGTCTCAGCGTTTGGCGAACAAAGCAATTCGCTAACGCGGTCATACAAAAGTGTTTGAAAAATATCACCAAATTACTTATATCCCCAATATATCTCCCTTTATCCTACTAAAAATACACTTACTCTACAATATTGTTCCAATTTTGATAACATGACAACTTCTAAAACCAGTTTCAGTTTCGGCAAAAGTTTCAGCCAAAATTGGGTGAAAACCGAAACTGCGGCCGAAACTTGAGCCTAAACCGAAATTTCGGTAAGACACATATAGCTATATACTAGAAAATAAATAGATTTACACACATATTAAGTTATAAATACATTCGTACAATATAAATGCATGAATAAAAACATATTTGTACAATAACATCTGGTGATTTAATTAATCTAGCGATAAGTTGACTAGACTATCAAGAGTGATAAAGTTTATCAAAATTGGAAATAACGAAGGAAAGAAAATACTCCCTTGTGAGTGCACAAGTACGTATTTTCTTTCCTTGTAGTGACCAGATATTATACAGAACCAACTAGAGATAGTGGCATAATAATGTCCTCCTAGTCGAATCCGACTACAGCGGCCGATCTATATTAAAGATCAGCCAACTGCGTAGATATTAAGGGGCACAAATGTACGCGCTAACAGAGGTGCGATCCCTATTCCTTTAACCTCTTAGTCCGATGGGACGGATAATCGACACGACCGGACAGAGATCAGGCGCCGGATCTACTTTTTACGTACCCATGGATCATCTTACTTTACAGACGGTCTGGTGATTAGCCTGCATTGCATTAACAGCTAGGAAACGATAATGAAAATTTGTTTAGTACCCGCAGAATACGAACCAACGAACCTCACCTCTAAAGCGCAAGCCCAAACGAGTACCACTAGACTAAGAAGGCAGTTAATTAGCTCCTTATTAAGACACTTATGGTTCAAAATATTTACACAGGATTAAAGAAATACAAACAAACGCCTCATAGCTGTTATTTATTTAAATACAGTTACTTCACTTGCACAAGACAACAAATATTTAATATGTATACAAATGCACAGTATTTATTTTTTTATTTTTGGGGCTTTATACCATGAATTACATTTCACAAAAAGCGATTACATCTCTTTTAATACTTAATCTTAACCCAGATTGATTGTTCTGAAAAAGTTTATACAAAAATGTTGCTGATAACGATGAGAATAATCGATGAAGGGGAAACGAAGGTAATACGGACTACTTAAGGAAAAATCGATGTCAAACAAAAAATAATATCCTTATTTTTATTTTTTTGTTATATAATATGATTGAGCATTTATTAATTTAACTTATTGTCAAAGATCGCTTGAATCAAATCACGGATACAAAAGATATTGATGATTTCCAAAACCCTCGCTTCATTTTGCCTACACGTGTAGGTAAAACGAATCAGGCATGAAGGCAAAATGGACCTATGGCGACATAATACCAAACTAAAATCTCCACACTGGACGCAGCCTCTAGCTGATTTATAAAGTAAGCGCAATAGAAACATCGTATGTCTTCTTCATATTCGCTAGATGAGCCTTTTTTGTGTTATTGTAGATTGTTTCTTTCTTTTCCCTTTTGTCTATTCGATTGCTTCCCTTTCCTATTCTTTCCAGTAAAAAAATCTGTTTTAACTTCTTTGTGTTTTCTTTAGTTTCCTGTGCTTTTTAGTAACCTCTAATTCTTTCCGATACAGTGACGATGTTATTTCGACTGTCTCTCCTCGCTTAATATTAGGTCTAGTCCGTTTTGAAGTTCATCCCTAGACGTGATATCCTTTGGAACTATAGTAAAAGATAAACTCGTAGATAGTAGATGGCTGTTGTTCAACATGAATACATATTTATTTTGGGCAATGCTCTGATTACTTAATGTTGACGGCGGTATTCCAATGCTGTTCAAATCATTATCATTTACAATGGTTCAGTGACAACTTCATTGCTAGAGCTGCCAGGTTTTTCTCGTCACTGACTAGAGTGTGCTGTCATATTTATTACAAGTTCGTCAGTTGGACGCACTTCTTCCGGTATAATCATTAGTCCTCCTATCCTAATTAATATAGTCATTATAATTTAGAACATTAAATGTGGCAGCCGTTTTATTAAGCCCCATTTTGCGTCATTACTTTGTTAATGGTATTTTTCATGACCTCCTCACGCCAAGCTTGTCGGTCCAACAATATGCTTTTTGTAGTTTTCAACTTAAAAAAAGAAATTTGGACCGACAGTCTCGGCCTAACACTTAAATATCAAATTATAGAGTCCGACCGAAACTGGTTTTCCGGCCGAAACCGAAACCGAAAGTTCGGCCATGAGTTCAGTTTCGGCCGAAACCGAAACCGAAACTCACGTGGTCGAGTACCAAAGTTCTTAAAGTACTGAAATTTGATGCTTTTTAGGGATTTTTCTACATAAACTAAGAGATGAAAGAGAGACACAGTGTAATTAGTTTCTGATTGAGTATTGATTTATTTAAGTTGTTTTTCTTTTTTATATAATAAAATATTAAAATAAAAAAAAGTATTTAAATAATATTTACATAGCGAAATAAATATCAGTTATCAATAAACAAATTTCTAATTGTTACTATTGCGTTAAAAACTTATTATTGGTGTATTGAGATCTTACTAATTAATACTCTGGTTTGTATATCTCTAGTTTCGAGGAGGGATCAAAAAGTAGTGGAAATGAGATAGAATATAATGAGTATTAATAACTTAATTATTGATTTTTCTACATATTCCCTTACACACAAATTCTAGCGTTGTTCCAAGGCTTCAAACTTTAAAAAATATTGTCATAGTCCTGAAAAAAGAACTTGACAGCATTCTTTACTTATCTTCGCATATGTTTCCTCTATAATATTGTGTAAATTTGGTGATAAGATAAGAAAAAACTGCTATGCGCCAGATCTGGTGCATAAGGGGCTTCTCAACCAATTGGAATGGCGGCCATCGTTTCTACCAACCTAACTACGGGTGCGATATCAAGTCGAAACAGCACACCTCTACGACGATTCCCTCTTTTTTATCATTCACGCCATTCGCAACTAGGTAATAAATAATAATATCACTTCTATAATATCCCAACATGTTGAGGCCGTTTCTTTTTTAGATTATTTTTACATACAACATTATATTTTAAGAGTTTGGAATAGCCTGGAGCGGGCCGTTCATTACCAGGGCGTGTTATCTATCAAGTCATTACAGCAATAATATCCTTTAACACACAAATGTTCCTTTCAAACTTTTTAAATTTATTTACAGATAATAGCTGAATGTTTTAAAATGCCCGTTCCTTGAATTAGCTATCGGATGGTAATTCTTTGATCGCTTAAAACAGTGTTTCGAATTTAGAATATTTTCTAGGAAAATGGGTTGATCAGTGGCTGCAATGTCATTTCGTGTTCCTTGCTCGTTCCCACTCAAAATTGGGACACTGCCTTATGAATGGAATACGCAGAGCAGACTACTCTTATGTTGTCTCACAATCGCATTGAATATTATGCGTGGTTATTTTTCAATAGAGGTTTTCCTAACAAGCCGCACTGGGTTTTCCCTACAATTTAAGAAAATCTTGCAGGAGATAACAAACATTCAGATGAGATATTCGATAACAATATCCCCTACATATTGCCTTCCAGATATTAATGTGTAGTTTTTTAGCCCATTTGGTAATTACTTTGTTAATGGTATTTTTCATGACCTCCTCACGCAAGTTTTTGCAACAATATGCTTTTTGTAGTTTTCAACTTAAAAAAAAATTTGGACCGACAGTCTCGGCCTAACACTTAAATATCAAATTATATAATATATTATAATAAGTATACTCACAATTAACTGCATTAAAGCTAAAACGGATCACAAGGTTCATTTTACCCGTTCCGTTTTGGGTTTTCGGTAGACATGTAAACAATAAAATATTTTGGGTTAATATTGAAAAGAACCATGCCTATTTGTCGTTAAAAAATAATAAAAAACAATATTACAAACAAAAGCACAAAATCCTTAATATCTTTAACGTAATATAACTAAAGGCAATTTTATAAATTTGCTGTTTTACATCATCATCATCTTGCAAAAATAAACTTTCTGGACAAAAAAGTGTGCCTGCATGACCGCTTCAAGGACACTGACCAACTCTGAGTAGAGAGCGATTGTCAAGTTGAAACAAGTTGGTAATAGATACCCCTAACAGGTTCTTGCTTTTCGAGCGATGGGGCTCAGTACCTGCGGCTTGGGTCAGCCGTGGAGAAGCTAAGAGAACCTGGCCGGCCTGAGGAGTAAGGCTCGGCCGTGGAGGAACTGCTCCAAGCGGGCTGCAGAAGCCGGACAGGTTGCAGGAGGTGCTGCCCTTCCCCGAACAGGTTCTCGCTTTGTCGTAGCGGTGGGGCTTCAGTACCTGCGGCTTGGGTCAGCTGCGGAAGCTAAGAGGAACCTGGCCGGCCTGAGGTGTAAGACCGGCCGTGGAGGAGGCTGCTCCAAGCGGCTGAACAAGCCCGCTTTGGATGCGCTCTTTAGAGGGTGCGAGGATGGGTTACAGGAGGTAGACGTGCCGCCCTTCCTGTCCCTCGCAACCAGGGTGGAGTCGCGGGGAAGAGGGTGTCGGCTATGCGTGGCCGCTCTCCCTATCCACCGTGACTCGGGCGGGGCCACATCGCTGATGCGGTGTGGAGGGGCCGTAGAAGGAGGAGACATTCGGCATGGTGCCGTCGATCTCTCCTTCTTCTGCGGCTGAAATGGAGCTAGCGGCGGAGCTTAACATCGGAGCCGCTGGGGGCTAGGGAGTTTGGTCCTTGCGTGGTCAGGGAACTCCTGGCTCCATGGCGCCTGAGTAACAGACTCGGGGAGTCCGTTACCCAAGTGCAGGGGCCGAGACGAAGGGCGCGCTAGTTCCGACGCGCCCAGAGGGAGCAGATGTCGTAGGGCCAAGATGTGGCTGCTGCGGCGGCTAGCGCTGGTGGTGTTGCAGATGAGTGAAGCACGTTCCTGTGACCCCACCCTAAAAGGCGTCAGGGAGGAACAACGTGGTGGTTTTAGTCGGTGTGAGTCCGACATAACCCGTCTTTGCCCCGCGAGGACGGGTATGCGTAGGTATTTCCACGGCAAAAAAAAAAAAAAAGGTGTGCCGCCCTTCCTGTCCTTCGCAACCAAGGAGGAGTTGCGGGGAAGAGGATTGTCGGTAGATCGCAGGCCGCCTCCCCTATCCTCCGCGAATCGGCGCACCGCTAATGCGGTGTGGAGGGGCCGTAGGAGAAGGGGACATTCGGCATGGTGTCGTCGATCTCTCCTCCTTCTGCAGCAATAATATTTACATAGCGAAATAAATATCAGTTATCAATAAACAAATTTCTAATTGTTACTATTGCGTTAAAAACTTACTATTGGTGTATTGAGATCTTACTAATTAATACTCTGGTTTGTATATCTCTAGTTTCGAGGAGGGATCAAAAAGTAGTGGAAATGAGATAGAATATAATGAGTATTAATAACTTAATTATTGATTTTTCTACATATTCCCTTACACACAAATTCTAGCGTTTTTCCAAGGCTTCAAACTTTAAAAAATATTGTCATAGTCCTGAAAAAAGAACTTGACAGCATTCTTTACTTATCTTCGCATATGTTTCCTCTATAATATTGTGGAAATTTGGTGATAAGATAAGAAAAAACTGCTATGCGCCAGATCTGGTGCATAAGGGGCTTCTCAACCAATTGGAATGGCGGCCATCGTTTCTACCAACCTAACTACGGGTGCGATATCAAGTCGAAACAGCACACCTCTACGACGATTCCCTCTTTTTTATCATTCACGGCATTCGCAACTAGGTAATAAATAATAATATCACTTCTATAATATCCCAACATGTTGAGGCCGTTTCTTTTTTCGATTATTTTTACATACAACATTATATTTTAAGAGTTTGGAATAGCCTGGAGCGAGCAGTTCATTACCAGGGCGTGTTATCTATCAAGTCATTACAGCAATAATATCCTTTAACACACAAATGTTCCTTTCAAACTTTTTAAATTTATTTACAGATAATAGCTGAATGTTTTTAAAATGCCCGTTCCTTGAATTAGCTATCGGATGGTAATTCTTTGATCGCTTAAAACAGTGTTTCGAATTTAGCAATATTTTCTAGGGAAAATGAGGTTGATCGGTGGCTGCAATGTCATTTTGTGTTCCTTGCTCGTTCCCACTTAAAATTGGGACACTTGCCTTATGGCAATGGAATACGGCAGAGCAGACTACTCTTATGTTGTCTCACAATCGCATTGAATATTATGCGTGGTTATTTTTTTAATAGAGGTTTTTGCTAACAAGCCCGCACTGGGTTTTCCTACAATTTAGAGAAAACGTGCCGAGGAAGGCAAACAAAACACATTCAGATAGAGATATTAACATAACAAATATCTGAGCTATGCCTTCCAGTATTTATTTATTTTTGTTACCAAGGAGTATCTATTTTGTACTTACTACTTTTTGATCCCTCCTCGTCGTTATAGAAGAATCATCGATCTATTTTAAGTAGCTTAAAATGGTTGTCGGAACTAAAATCCACTGATTTGAGCTAAGTTGAGTTTTTATACACTTAACTTTCGATACAATTTTGTTTCCATTTTAAAATCATTTAATTTTGATAGCATGACAACTTCTGAAACCAGTTTCGGTTTCGGCCAAATTCGGCCGAAACCGAAACTGCGGCCGAAACTTGATTTTTGGCCGAAACTCGGCCGAAACCGAAACCGAAACTTCGGTCGTTAATAATATATTATATTATAATAAGTATACTCACAAATTAACTGCATTAAAGCTAAAACGGACCACGAGGTTCATTTTGCCCGTTCCGTTTTGCCTTTTCGGTAGACATGTAAACAATAAAATATTTTAGGTTAATATTGAAAAGAACCATGCCTATTTGTCGTTAAAACTAAGTAATATAAACAATATTCCAAACAAAATCACAAAATCCCCGATATATATAACTAGAGGTGATTTAAAATTTGCTGTTTTTACATCACATCTTGCAAAAATAAACTTTTCTGGACAAAAAAGTGTGCCGCTGCATGACCGCTTCGAGGACACTGACCAACTCTGAGTAGAAAGCGACTGTCAAGTTGAAGCAAGTTGGTAATAGATACCCCCAAACAGGTTCTTGCTTTGTCGTAGCGGTGGGGCTCAGTACCTGCGGCTTGGGTCAGCCGTGGAGAAGCTAAGAGGAACCTGGCCGGCCTGAGGAGTAAGGCCGGCCGTGTAGGAGGCTGCTCCAAGCGGGCTGCAGAGGCCGGGACGGGTTGCAGGAGGTGTGCCGCCCTTCCTGTCCTTCGCAACCAAGGAGGAGTCGCGGGGGAAGAGGAGTGTCGGTAGATCGTAGGCCGCTCTCCCTATCCTCCGCGAATCGGGCCGCACCGCTAATGCGGTGTGGAGGGGCCGTAGGAGAAGGGGACATTCGGCATGGTGTCGTCGATCTCTCCTCCTTCTGCAGCCGATATGGAGCTAGTGGTGGAGCTTAACATTCGGGCCGCCGCTGGGGGCTGGGAGTCTCGTCCATGCGTGGGCTGGGAACTCCTGGCACCCATGGCCCCTGATTAACAGACTCGGTGGAGTCTGTTACCTGAATACAGGGGCCGAGACGAAGGGCGCGTTAAATCCAACGCGCCCAGAGGGAGGCAGATGTCCGTGAGGCCGAGACGGAGCTGCTCCGGTGGCTAGCGCTGGTGGGGTCGCAGAAGACTGCCAAGCGTGCCTGTGACCCCATCTCTAAGGCGCCAAGTAAGAACAACGTGGTGGTTTTAGTCGGTGCGAGTCCGACATAATCTTTGCCCCCGCAAGGACACCAACGCATACCCGGCGTAGGCATTTCCCCACGGTAAAACGAAAGGTTGGTAATAGATAGCATGTTTGTGCTATCTATTACCAACGTTTTTTTTGTATTAAAGTTTTTAGTCCGGTTCGTTTTACCTGCAGGGTCCGTTATACCTTCCCCTACGGATATTAAAAGGGTAATTTTTGTTGACTGAATGAATTCTTCACGTAATTTGTCAGCTTTTAGAGTTAGGCGTTGTCATGCGACTTTTATATCACGTAATCGTGTTTGTGGATGTGAAAAGTAATCTAAAAAAATTCTAGCATAACCTTTAATTTCGCAGAAGATTACCTATACTTGTGAACTGATTGAATAAGAAGGCGTGAATGGTTGTTATAACACCGCATTGTAAGGGCTAAAGATATTACTTTTCCGGGTAAAATCAGTAAAACGAATACTCCTTGAACTTAATTACTTTGTATAGTATGTAGAACAGCATCCGTATAACATTTTTCTGTAAGTCCCTAACTAGATGCGTGGTTTTGTAATGCAATTGGTACGTACTCGATGTAACAATAATAATTAAAATTACTAATAATTCCTAATTAATTTTATCAACCACACGGGTGTTAGTATCAAGCCTTGACATCGGCGAGATAAGATCTAAAATCTGGGTAAACTGATTAATTTAATGACTTTAGGTGTTTAAGACCACCTTGAAATTAGTAATCCAATTTGCAATGACAATCATTGCGGTGACTTAATGAGTATGATATATGTGTACTCCGATTATTTATTTATTTATTATAACTTTAAGCATATGTACAGATACGGCTTTATACCTATGGCATTTTCTGTCAGTCAACCTTGGGGTGTTGCAGAGATAAAAAGTGCGGAGGTGCGAATATCTGTATATTGGAAATGGAAACTTTAAAAATAAACATATAGATAGTACATATACGAAAAAATAATAAATAAATATACAATATACATGCAAAAAAAAACATATTCATATAATAATTATAAATATATCTGATGATTCAATTAATCTGGCGAGTAGTAAGATTATCATGAGCGATAAAGTTTATGAACATTGGAAATAACAAAGGAAATAAAGTACTTGTGCACCACCAGATACTTAACAGAGCCGACTTGAGATTACTTATATAATAATGACGTGGACGAATTTGACTTCTAAAATAGTTATTCTTTCTATATACTCCCTTATCTCGTAGAGAAAGAAAACCAATACGACAGACTTTTCATGTGCCCATGGATTATCTTACTTCACAGACAGTCGCGTGATCTGTATTCTGTATCTCGTGTGTGTGTATGTAGTCTGCATTGCCCTAACTGCCCTGTTACTCGAATATGGTTTCTATGTGTATTAGTCATACCTATGAAAACTAAATGCGTCACTCGCTGTATCGCTTACTTGGCAAATTTCGATCTGCCATCTCTCTCGCTCAAAATGCTTTACGCTCATCCAACTGACGGACGAAGCAACGACGACCGAGTTTGACCGAATAACGTGTTTACAAAAACAACTACTTACACGCCTAGCCCTAACAAACTAGGAAATGATAATGAAAATTTCTTCAATACCCGCAGGATTCGAACCCACGCCCTCCGGTTTGTAAGCACATGCCCTTACCACTACGCTACCGAGGCAGTTAATACATGTAAATTGTAAACTTTTAATATATATATATATATATATATATATATATATTAGAGTTCGACCGAAACCGGTTTTCCGGCCGAAAGCGAAACTTACTTGTTCACTTCTGAAGGGCAAGCACATACCTCTAGGCTAAAAAGGTAGTTAAACGGCTACTTATATAGAGACTTGAAAAGCCCTTACTGAGTGCTGGGAAACCTTGAAGATATAAATATATCAAGTTTAAACCAATTTTTATAATTCTTGTGCTTTAGATGCTTCTAAAATCATCATAAATACACTTTCTTTATAGTTCAATACACGGGATTAAGAAAATACAAACAAACGCCTCATAGCTGTTATTTATTTAAATACACTTACTTCACATACACAACACAACAAATATTAAATGTATATACAAATACACAGTATTTTTTTTAATTTTTGGGCGCTTTGTACCAAATATTACATTTCACCAAAAGCGATTACATCTCTTTTAATACATAATGTTAAAACAAACCAATTGTTTTAAAACAATTTATGCATTAATAATAATTTATATTAAGTCTAGTATTTTTATTAGAGCAACATATGCAACAAAAACTGAATTGTATCTTTTACTTAAACTTCTGTTCTATTATTAGATTCAAAGAATGGAACCATTGATATAGATTGTGTATACTCCGCCATTACATTTTATTGTGACAAGTTATATTGCAAATATTATTCAGCACATAGCTTTTTAATAAATTACAAAATTATTGAGAATTTTTTTTCCGAGTATCATACAACAGTTGGCAATTAGAATTTTGAATGTAATTATAAACACCGATATCACATGAAAATTATAACGATCTACCCATAACAAACTATTAGACGTTCATTAAGAAACCAATGTTTCAATGTTTAATTATTGTACAAAGCGTCAGGAAGTTTAAACACACAGAAATTAATTATGACAATTCCACATTAGAGGTATCCTGAGTCATTCCACTTCCACTTACATCAGCTATTTTCTAGTGAAAGTCCTGTCTAAATCGGACCATTTCAAACATTGACCAGAACAAATGAATAGATAGAGAAGCAAAGTTATATCTGCCGGTTATATATCAAAATGTAATTATTAAGAAACAGTTATTTTATTGTAACAATGAGACACTCAAATTTTATTTATTTTTATGGATGTATTATGCAGGGAGTTAGTGGATGCAAGTCATGTTCAACAGGATTATACCTTTTGACAGTGATCAGTGGCAAGTACCTATCAGTATGGATCTAAATCAGACTGATGTGATGATATGATGGTAATACTTTTTCATTTCTCTGTGCAGATTAACTGATAATGATGATAGATGTATAAATAAGAGGGATTTTTTTTCTTTCCTCTAGTGTGCAAATTAGTTAATATGATAATGATGTTGATGATGATAATGATGATGGGGATAATAGATGTATAGATAAGCGAATTTTTTTCTATTCTCTTGAGTACATTAATTAATATGATCATGATGATGATGATGAGAATAATAGATGTACAGATATTAAAAGGACAATACTTTTCATTTCTCTTGTGCAGATTAGCCGATACAATGATGAAGATGATGATTGATGTTTGGATTTCAGTGGCGCGAGCGGGTGGCGGCGCGCGCTCCTCTCCATCAGCTGACGAGCGGCGCGAGGGCGGAGAGCGCGGGCGCGGAGGGGCCCGCGGGGGGGCAGGCCAGCGAGCCCACGCCCAGCGCTGAGGAGAGTGCGCCCTGGGGGACCTGTGAACGGGAATTACGATATGTATGTCATCTGGAGGCTATTCACATGAACAAAACATAAAAGTGAAAGATTTTATAATGAAATTTCGTTTAGTGATACGATTCATTCATAAAAGCAATGTATATTTTGTAATCATCTGTAGTGGGTCTCTAGTGCTTTCTTTGGAAATACGACGATTTCATTTATAGCTAATCGAATTCAAGCTAATTAATTAATTCTTATGAATTTATAAATAATGCAACAATAATGGCTTTTTATTCTATTTTTAAAAATTCTTTAAGTGAGCTGATTAAGACTAGCGACAATATCCTCTAAATGCAATAAGAAAATCAATTCATGACATACAATTTGACATATAAAATTATAACAATTACTTGCGAATAACTTTCTTAACCTAAATGGAGGAGTAATAAGTGATATCAAACTATATTCTCCTAATGGAACAGCGGAGGAATGTAGAATAGCCCGGCAAAGACAGACGGTGAATATACTACTAAAAACCCCACGGGTAATCCTTTCAACCCCATTACCTGCTCAGATCACCACCGGCATAATCCACACACCTCCGTTTCCGTCTCAACTCATAGTACTACACAAAAGCACCCGACAGTCTCCGCAATCGGAGTACAGGAGTACCCTTTGGCGGCGATCGAGTTCGACACCAGACTTTGTTGTCTTCAAATCTCCATTAACTAACACACTCACCTCGTAGTACAGCACGTAGGCGGCCAGCAGCCTGCGCAGCTGCGGCGCGGCGGGCCCGGGGCGCGCCAGGCCGGCGTAGCGCCTCAGCTGCGGCGCCACGCGCGCCTCCCAGGCGTCCAGCGCGGCGCCCACGCGCTGCTTCAGCGCCGTCGCGAACTCCGGCGACACGAGCGGCTCCGGCGCCGCCGCCTCGCCGTCCACGCGCATCTCGCAGCAGCCCAGCCGCGCCTGCTGCTCCACCTGCGCCAGCAGCAGCTTCACCTGCCACACGTGGTACGAGCTCGGCTCCGTCTTCATGCTCTTTATCAGCTGCGGATTTGGAATATTTCTTAGTTTCATGAATTCAACGTCGTCAAATATGAGTTATTTGGACAGGTAAGGAGATTAAGACTGAATATCACCTGCAAGAACGTGGTCCAAATCGGCAGCGCGCACAGTATATCCTTGACCAGGCACTCATAGGTGAGCATGCTCAGCGTCTGCACGTGCCTCTGCTCCTCCACGCCGCAGCGGCACCTGCAGGCGCCGGCCGCGCCGTGCGCCAGGCCGTGGGCCACGCCGTGCGCGCCGTGGGCGGCGTGGGCGGCGCGTGCCCGGCGCGCCAGTAGGCAGCCGGCGCAAGCGCCGTCGGGCTCGCTGGCCAGGTAGTGCGCCACGAAGCTGCGCACCTTGTCGTCGCTGGTGAACAGCTCCACGTGCTCGGGGCTGGCCAGCCACACGTTGGCGCGGTCCAGCGTCAGCGTCTGCGCCAGCATGCTGAGGAAGCCCAGCGGGTCCGCGGCGTACGAGAGGCAGCCGGCGCGCTGCTTGATGTCCACGCACCACGAGTACTCCAGGAAGGTCCTACGACCGAGTTCTTACGGTTATAATAAGGTTTTAATGCAATGACCATAGTTGATACTTTATCGTCAGCAAAAGTTAGTATGAGTAGCGATAATATACTTATATTATCTCAAATAGCAGTAAGTATTAATATATCATTGACAAAAACAATAACTTTAGTAAAAATAAAACATGATAAAATAATGCAACTGCCTCCAACTCAAATAACTGCGTCCGTAGCCTATTGCTATGAGCGTGTGCTTCAAAAACCGGAAGTCGTGGGTTCGAATCCTGCGGGGAATCAACAAATTTTCATTGTTGTTTCCTAGTTGGTTAGGGCATTTTGGGCCAATCACCCAATTGTCTGAAAAGTAAGATGATCCATGCGTCGGATGGACATGTGAAAAGTCGGTCCACCCGCATTGGTCCAAAAACCCCCTAATGGGTAGGGGTATATTAGGGGTGGCCTATGTCCAGCAGTGGACTATCATAGGCTGATGATGAAAATAATGCAAATGAAAACAACTAATTAAATTAAACTTACACTTTATATAAAACCGTTTTATTTTTTACAAAAAACATTACGTTGAAAATTCATGTTTTAATGTCAAATGAAAAAGAATTAAGTACATAATAGGCACATTATTATTCATAGGATGATATGTCTCACTTCAGTTGGTCCCAGTTTTGGTCCCTCTGGAATACGATGGGCCAGTAGCGGGGGTCGTTGATCCTCACTTCCTTGAGGGTGTCCAGTTCGGGGATGATGCAGGGCGCCTTCATCTCCTTCACCGCTCCCTGTAGATCTATCACCTGAAAACAAATATATGTTGCAATTACTATACCAACTTGCAAAAAATTTTAGTATTGGAGACAAGTTAAATAAATATTATTATAGCATAAAAATCATTTTACAAATTTTACAAAATAAAAAAAATCAAGGTAATTTGTTGCTTTAAATTTATATCATAACAGTGCTTCGAAAAGTAACAATGCTGTTAGCAAAAATGGCGAGTATTTATGTAACAATACTCCCGCTTTTAACGTAAATGATTTAGGCTGTAGTCAAAGTATGAAAATGAACAACTATTACCTGAAGGTGTGCGTAACAAAGTTTCCCGCTGTCAAGGTCCCGTGGCAGAATAAGTCTCGCCTCCACCGCTAGCACGTAGAGATGCCTGAACGCTTGCAAGTGGTATCTGACAATAAGATAATGCTTTATAAGAAGGTAGACAGGTGTACAATATGTGATTCGTAGCAACGAAGTAGCGTATTGGATTCGCGTACTGGTTGCGAAGCGTAGATTACGACCGTAGTTTCTTTGTAAAGCGGTTCTCGTTCCGTCGCAGCGGTCCAGCCTGCCAAGCCGTGGGCGAGGCAACAGGACCTAGCCCACTGGTGGGGCCACAAGCGCCTGGGACGGGGCGGAACCAACGAGTCGGCGGGGCCGCAGCACCACGTACAAAGTGAGTGTGCTTTTCCTCCATTTTAAAGGCTGCCACTTTTACCTACGTCTCTTCCCAGGCAGTCTTCTCATAACAACAGCTGCAAGGCGCTTTTGTTTATTTGGATTTCATCTATTTCCATCCATCATTTTTACGGAGATAACACAGTTTCCCACGAAATTCGAACCCACCGGAAGTGGTTTACATGCAAGGGCCAAAATCAAATAATTAATTTCTACGTTTGTAATAATAAAATTACCTGTTGTCCTCACTGTGCGTAGGAAATTTGGGGAAGAATGCAATCAACAAGGCGGCCACTGCGGTCTTAGAAGTGCTCAGCGTTCCCCGTCCTCCGGCCAAAAACAGAAGACCAATGGTGCAATGGACTGCCATCTAGAAATTATACAAATAATTATGAATATCTAAGATTATTCAATGACATCTGATGAAATTGAAATAATTGAGTTAACAGATTCTTTATCAAAGTAAAGCAAAGAGTGACAAAATTGATAAAAAGTTATCAAAGAAAATGTAATAATTTAAATTTTATTACCAAGAATACCTGCGTTATAGAGGTGTTTTGGATCATACAATATAAAAACAAGTATCAGGTTGGAAGGTATTTCTATTATATAACTTATCAGAGTTAAGTATACACTTATTCAGTTAAAATTTTGAAATGTTTGTTCAGCGTAACCGCTTAAAGGATTTTTTGTATATTATATCTACCATTGAATAAAATAACGCATAAATAAAATACTCAAATCCTTATAATCAAAAAGAAATTTCCGCAAATTTCGGTCCTCAAAATGATTAATGTGGAAAATATCTTACAAAATCAGTTGTTACTTTGAGTTAAAAATAATTTCACATCACATACATCATCAGCCTGTGATAGTCCACTGCTGGACATAAGCCTCCCCTAATACACCCCTATCCATTAGGGGGTTTTTGGACCGTATCCCACCACCGCTAACCAACTAGGAAGCAACAATGAAAATTTGTTGAGTCCCCGCAGGATTCGAACCCACTACCTCCGGTTTCTAAAGCACACGCCCATGCCACTAGGCCACGGAGGCAGTCAATAATTTCACCGACATAAAATGATTTATCATCCTCAGCCTGTGTTAGTCCACTGCTGGACATAGTTAGTTTTTGGGCCGTATCCCACAGCTGGTCCAAAGCGTGTTGTAGGGTAGACCGACTTATTACATTCCCATCCAACGTGGATCATCTTACCGTTCAGACAATAGGGTGATCGGCCCAAATTGCCCTAACCAACTAGGGGAGTCCGTACCACGACCTCCGGCTCATAAGCGAGGGCCAATACCGCTACTCCACGGAGGCAGTTATAGACACAATCAATTGAATCGCATACCTGCGCCCCGTGCGAGAGCGGCGGCGGCGAGTGCGGCGGCGCGGCGGGCGGCGCCAGGCGGGCGCGCAGGCGCCGGCACAGGCGCAGCACCTGCACGTCGCCGCGCCCGCTCATTATCTGCAAAGTACGACTTAATTAATGAAGTGGCTATTGATAGCTACTGAGTGAAAAAATTAAGCCACTTTTAGGAAAACGGAGTGTTGGTCGACCCGACGTCGACCAATTTTTTATATTTTCTTTATTTGGTAATGATATTTTATACTGCCTCCGTAGCCTGCCTGCCTAAGTAGCCTAGTGGTATGGGCGTGTGCTTTAGAAACCGGAGGTCGTGGGTTCGAATCCTGCGGGGACTCGACAAATTTTCATTGTTGTTTCCTGGTTTGTTAGGGCAATTTGGGCCGATCACCCAATTGTCTGAAAAGTAAGATGATCCATGCGTCTGGTGAACATGTGAAAAGTCGGTCCACCCACCAACCCGCATTGGACCAGCTTGGTGGGATACGGACCACACCTAATGGATAATATACCTAAGGGTATTAGGGAGGCCTATTTCCAGCAGCGGACTAATGAACGCTGATGATGTGATGTGTGTTTTTGTACGAGGTCTAAATGTAAAAATACAAATAATCTATTTCGAGGCTAGGTTTCATTTCTCATGGCTTTGATATATATTACGTATTTTATCCATATTTCAGTTACCTAATGATATGGATAATGATATGGAATATTATTTTAAAGGTAAAAGCATTATAAAAATAGATTTCAATACATAACCTCAAAAATAACTTGATAAGAAATACATCGTCAAAAGTATATTTTAGGGAATTATTTTATAACTCAATTTATAAAGTTTTTAATTATTATCAATACTAAGTAAAAACACAAAATGTTCGTGCGATATGCGTATGCGTGACGTCATGCGCTCTGATTAGTGTTCAAGATAACATGGCGGATTGTCTTATTTTGCAGTTTTATTTTATAAAAAAAAAATATTAATCACACTTATGAAAAAAAGAACAATGCGTCATTTATATTCCAAGCTTCAAGTTTCATTCTATAATTATAGTATTTTGTTAGTTTTAATTACTGTCATCATGCCTATTCTCGAGCATCTTAATTACCAACACTCGAGTACCAGGAACACATAACCGTGCGTATACACACGAACACTTACCATGCCGGCCGCCAGCGAGCAGAGGTAGAGGCGGGCCTCGAGCGTCCAAAACATATTATATAACAATTACCAGAGCTACATGAGCGTGTATATAACATAGCTCAAGAAACTAGAGCACACACAACAATGCAGCGGCCATTCTCGAGCGTCTTAATAACCAACACTCGAGTACCAGGAGCACATAACCGTACGTATACACACGAACACTTACCATGCCGGCCGCCAGCAGGCAGAGGCAGAGGCAGGCCTCGAGCGTGGAGGCGCCGGCGAGGTCGGCCAGCCGCCGCCCCCTGGCGCCCACCAGGTGCGTCGCGTACGCCAGCACGCAGTCGCGCGCCTCCTCGCAGCCGGAGCCCGCGAAGCGCAGCCCCAGGGCGAAGCACGCGCCCGCCACGATGTTGCAGTACGCCTGGCTGGACGCACGATTCAACATTATATTCTTGCCCTTAATAACCATATATAGTCATAAAACAAAACGTAAATTGTAGACATTAATATATTTAGCACCTGAGTAGTGAGAGCACAAGTAAGCAATATATGGCATTCAACTTAAGCACACCACTGATAAGGTAATCCAAAAGAATTATGTTTTAAAAGCAAAATAAAGAGTAGGTAAAGCGTAAAGAATTTTACATTAATTGGTGATTAATAAAAACATTACAAATTTGTTTTATCCAGTTTTATAAAAAATAACATATTTTTTTTTGTTTTCGCTCATACACAAAACGTTAACCGTATACCTAAAAGTAATTTATAACAAAAAAAAAAATTATATTCACTTCATAGCTTCATAATCTATATTGTCCTCGGTTGGCTTAACAAAGCAGTATGGCTTGATCGTCTCTGGTACTTGTTCTTCTATCCATTCTTCTGTAGGCTCAATTGAATCCCAAAGTATAAGGCCTAAAAAAATATTATTTCAATAAATGATAATTTTAACAATAATTAATGAATAAATATGCTGAAAGCTAAAAGAGTGAAAAGCTTGATATGTTTAATACACTTCTTACAATATATATACATCATCAGCCTATGTCAGTCCACTGCTCGACATAGGACTCCCCATAATACACCCCTATCCATTAGGGGGTTTTGGACCGTATTCCACAACGCTGTTCCAATGCGGGTTGGTGGGTGGATCGACTTTTTACATGACCATTCGACGCATGGATCATCTAACTTTTAAGACAATTGGGTGTTTGGCCCAACTATCCCTAACCAACTAGAAAAAACAATGATAATTTGTTGAATTCCCGCAGGATTCGAACCCACGACCTCCAGTTTTTACGACAAAAGCACGCCCATACCACTGGCTACGGAACCACTTCTGCGGTTAAATGTTATCATTGACTCAGATTAATAAGGCTTCAGACGCACCTCGCGCGATGACCCGCAGCATGAGCAGGTCCGGGCGCACGAAGTCCAGCAGGTAGGGCGTGGCGGGCGGGCGCAGCCAGGCGGCGGGCGCGCACTCGCCCGCGCGCAGGTACAGCAGGCCCAGCGCCAGCGTGGCGCCCGGCGCCGTCACGTCCGCGCTCACGCCGCCGCCGCCGCCCTCCTCGCCGCCCACCAGCAGCGCGCGCAGCCGCTGCGCCAGCCGCGCCCCGCCCGCGCCGCCGCCCGCGCCCACGCACACCAGGCCCAGCGCGAGCCCGGCCGCCAGGGCGTAGCCTTCGCGCTCCACGCAGCTCTCCGTCTCGGGGCCGGGGGGCTTGCCTGGAACAGGATAAGTCGACTTTTTATAGGAGACCGTCTTTTATTTCTACTGCAAAATAGTTTTATGTGAACATTGCTCTATTTTGGGTTGGTGGTTACCGTCGCCAGGATAATGGATATACGAGACGTAGCACCGCATATCAACGAGCGGAATAGGCGACCATACGCACTAATAACCGTTTTGTGTCAAATAAAAAGAAGTTATTTTTTTGTAAATACGTTATTAGGGCGAACTCGGTCGTCGTCGTCTTCGTCCGTCAGTTGATTGAGCGTAAAGCGCTATATTTCATTCGCATCTTGCCTTCCGACTGGCCGAGCGAGTGAGATGGCTGATCGAAATTTGCCGAGTAAGCGAGATAATTAGTGACGCATTGAATTTTCATAGGTATGACCGATACGCATAGATACCATTTTCAGTGACCCCTGTTAATAATGTTTTGCGATTCCCGACCAGCAGTTATTTCAATCAAAAATAAAATAAAACGAAATAAAGATTTTTATTTAAATAGCCGAACAAACAAAGTAACTGAGCGTACACCGTTCAGTTATAAAAGTAAAAAGTAGTTATAATAAAACCTAATAAAAAAAGTTCAAAAGTGTAAAGACAACAAAATTGTACGTAAGCAGTAAATATTAATCATCATCATTGTAACAAAAAAATTAAGTTTCAAGTACGTCCGTAGTAATATTTTAATCAGAATCATAGTTTCATAGGCCACACCAATCAATCAATAAAACATTTTATAATTGTAAACCGGAGTGAAGAATGCAGGAAAGTTAATTTATGATTTAACTGTTTGGCATCAAACACGAAACTGTGACTTTCGTTTCTTAAATCGTATAGTTGGGAAACTTATGTATGCACAGTAGCTGGATGAAAGTAGCTAGTTATAAAAATAACTAGTTTTCACATAACTGGTTTCGTTTAGTTTCTTGAAAATCGAACTACGATCCACGTGTACAATTTATTTATTTATTAACCTTAAGGTTAAATGTTCATATATCTGTTAAACTTATTTCAGCTCTATTAATTACCATGACCATTTGATGACAAAGCAGAAGAGAAAAGAGACATTAACGGTTCCAGTACCGATCTCGTTGAGCAGGATCTGCGCGTAGTGCGCGTGGCAAGAGTCCTGGTAGAGCAGGCCGAGGCCGAGCAGCGCGGCCACCAGGATGCCCTGCTGGATGTCCAGCTCGATGGAGGTGGGCGGCAGCAGCGGCTCCAGGTGGATGCTCATCATCTTCGTGGCCTGCACGTCCATCGAGCCTGGGTACATCGGACTAGTGTTACAACAATGAAGGAATTACGACCATTAAACATAATTCAGCGCATAGTAGTATGCAAACACTAATGCAATCAATTATGGAGGAACCATATTTAGGTGGTAATTAATGGGTAAATGACATGCGATATACACGCCTCGAGATGCGAAAGGCTTTGTGATCCTGGAACTTGCTTATAATTTTTAAATATGATGTTCATAATCCCTGGTCGCAAAGTTTGGACATCTTTTATTTTAAAATCAAATTGTCATTTGTATCGTTAACTAGTAGATGTACGGGTAAAAATATTCATTATATTCATTTCATTATATTTGATAACACAATCATTCATCGATCTAAAATAAATACTTGAAATTGAACAAAATCTACGTGCCTTGTGCCTTGCTTTGTATTTCTGAAACGTTACTATTTTATTAAGCAAAATGACATTTAAATCAGAACATACCGTTACAAACATAGGTACGTTCAAACAAACTTCATAGCTTCATATTGCAATTAATGTATTCAATCACCTCTATAAGTAGCTGCCAATCCCAGCAACAATCCCACACTGATCATCTCATTGCACTTGACCAGGTACTCGTAGATGTTCATGGAGGGCATATCCCTCAAGTGGCCGTTCAGCCCTAAGGCCAGCAGGAAGCCCGAGTGCTCTGAAGACATGTCCTGGGTGCCCTTAATAAGTAATACAATACATTTTATTACTTCATAATTATATCCGATGTTTCGCTTATATCAAAGTCAAATATCTTTATTCAATATGGAAGCATTACACTTTCCTATTGATTGTCAAATAATCCACCACCGGTTCGTAAATGGACCTCCGACCTGAGAAGAACCGCGCAGAAACTCATGAAGGCCTTTCTTTTCCTTTTACAATAATTTTACAAACATTTTAATATACCTACATTTTACTACTTTGAAATAGCCTGAGCGAATAGTTCATTACCAGGGTGTTATGCATCATGCAAATCAGCTTTGATAGTCCACTGCTGGACATAGCGCTCCTAATACACCTTTCCATTGGGTTTGACCTAACCACCACGCTGGTCCAATGCGGGTGGTGGTGACGACTCTTACATGCCCATCCGAAGCACTGGATCATCTATTTTCAGACAACTGCGTGATCGGCCTATTGTCCTAACTAACAGGAAACAACAATAAATATTATTGTGTCTACGTGATTGAACCAGACCTCCGGTTTCTAAGCACAGTCCATACCAGTGGTTACGGAGGCAAGTAATCATTACAACAATAATATCCTTTAACACACAAACGTTCCATTACTACTTTTTAATTTATTTACAGATAAAAGCTGAACGTTTTCTGGGATTTTATTGTAGAAGAGTATACATTGTCCCATGAATGATTTCTGTTGTTCTTGAGCCTAGTTTTTGGAAGAATATAATTATGCTTATTCCTAGTATTTATATTATGAGTGTCACAATGTTTACAAAATAATTTTTATGTTTATGAACATACATAATATTTTCAAATATGTATTGAGAAAAAACAGTCATTACATTGATTTCCTTAAACATTTTTCTCATCGATTCTTTGGGGCCCAGGTTATATAGACTGCCCGAATCGCTCTCTTTGAGATTATGAAAATAGTATTAATATCAGCCGCGTTTCCCTACATTAGAATGCCATAAGACATTATACTGTGAAAATAACTAAAATATACTAAACGGGCTGTCTCAACATAGGTCAGTTGTCTAATTTTTTGACTGCGTAAGCCGCTGAGCTAAGTTTACACGCCAGTCTATTAATATGAGGGCCCCATTGCAGTTCAGAATCTATTGTGATGCCGAGAAATACAGTGGAATCTACGTGGTGTAGCGCCTTTCTATCTACGACCACATCACACCCAGCTTGAGGAACATTAGGAGTCATAAACCTTATACATTTAGTTTTATTTTTGATTAACATTAAACAAATGCACTAAAATATTTTACTTTTGAGAGGGAATTATGTACATCGTCATTTTGCAAGTTACGTCGTTTTATTCAAAATGTTAAAGAATATCATCAGCAAATAATACGATCTCGTTATTGTTCCTCAAAATAGATCCCTGTGGGACCCCATACCTACTGCGCGAGATCTCTGCGTTCACGTCAACTCTAGTTCGACGCTCATCGAATCAGATGGTCGAGTGCGCATTTGCTACATAGTGGCTTAATATCCTGACCAAAGTATCATGCTGTACACAGTCAAATGCTTTGGTTAAGTCACAGAAGACACCTAAAGCATCGTGTGACCCTCAAATATAGTCTTAACTAGATGGGCACCTGCATCGGTTGTAGAACGACCCCGTGTAAAACCGTACTGTTTGTTATTAAGCATATTATAAGAATTAAAATGTATAAGTAATTGGTTAAGAATTATTTTCTCGAAAATTTTACTATTCGCAGGCAGTATAGAAATAGGTCTAAAGTTATTGAGCTCTGTAATACTGCCTGATTCAAATACCGGAATAACTTATGTTTTCATGAGGTCAGAAAATTTACCACATGTAATACAATCATTAAAATAGCTGCAAGGCAAGGTGATATAACATCAATAATAGAATTTATCACCTTAACCGAGATCCCCACAGATGTACAGTTTTTTAATGTCCAGAGATTTAAAAGCGGACACAATATCTTTACGTTCTTTAATATTTTCTTTAAAGGATCTGAAAGATAGAATGAAACAAGTGACTTGGTGGTAGAGACAGGAATGTCTGAAAATATGATTTCAAATAGGCATCTTTTTGAAAACATGACAAATTTTTGTACTATATAAATTTACTGAATTTCAAAGCCCTTCCTGTTGCACCAGTAATTATTTTCCAAATCATTTTTATTTTGTCGGATGCACCTTTAATTTTGTTTTTTTTTTTTTTATGTAGAGTGACTTCGCTGTCCAGCACACTTTTATCATCATCATCATCAGCCTGGGTTAGTCCACTGCTGGACATAGGCCTCCCCTAATACACGCTTTATCTATTAGGGGGTTTTTGGACCATATGGTACTACGCTGCTCCAATGTAAGTTGGTGGGTAGACCGGCTTTAACATGTCCATCTGACGCATGGTACTATTTAGTCAATTGGGTGATCGTACCAAATTGTCGTAACCAACTTGAAAACAACGATAACACAAATTTGTTTCCGCCAGTTTTCACCCGTGATTTGAACGCACAACCTCAAGTTTATACAGCAAGGGCCAATACCGCTAGACCGCGAAGGCGGTCTTTTATATATTTGCGTAATATATTCGTATAAGCAACCGAAAGTATGAAACATATGATAAGAAATTTTAGAATCAAAATAGTTTTAGGCATGAAACCACTACGCAGCCCTATATTGTCCCTTATAATCTTTTCAAATAGCTACAAATGATGTTTTTTTGAAACAACAAAATAACAATAAAGATATTCGTACCCTGGGCCTGTTGTACAGCATCCACGTGTGCCTCAGGGCGTGCGGCGCGCAGGGCACGAGCGAGAGGCCGGCGGCGGCGCCGTTGTGGAAGGCGGGCCAGGGCGCCGGCGCGTCGGGCGGCGGTACGGCGTGGCGCCGCGGCGCCGGCCCGCGCCCGCCCGCGCACAGCCGCGGCGCGCTCAGCGGCTCCGTGGCCGACAGCGACGCGGTGCGCAGGGTCGCCATGCCTCTGCGATGGCACAGGCCACACATAAATTCAGCAAGACAATTTTTCAAGTGAGCCACAAAACTTATAAGGAATTGGCGCAGCCGCACATAGTATCAAGTGCCTTAGTCGACCGACCGGCGTTTCGAGACGGCCATTCAATTTCAAGGGGACCGTCTGGTAGTACCCTCGCAGTGCCTATTTCTACCGCAAAATAGTAGTAAGTAAGTATTACAATCTTCTAATTCGAAGGACGCTGTAGCCAACGTAGTTACTGGGTAAACGAAACCTAACAATCAATGTCTCGGAGTAGTGAGCGGCTTTGAGGCGAGTCACGCTGCGATTGTTGTGGACACGGTATATCCCTTACCAACAAATAAACCTTCGGCTTGTCTTGTTGCTTTTATCATTTTCTATTAAGAAGTCTTCTTTTTATAGAAGACTGTCTGGTGAAATACACACAATGACATTAATTGAACCTCTCTTCACCTTTTACGGAATTAAAACATTCTGATTTTTCTACCAATGATCAACAGCCGTAACACGATATTTTAACTAATTAATGCCAGTCGCACTGGACAAAACTGTAATCAAGATGAATTTGAGCGTTTTAACTTCCCCTAGGATAACTTGGTAAGATAATAAAGAGTGAAAATAAATTGTATATCTCTCTATCTCATCATCATCATCACCAGCCCGTGACAGTCCACTGCTGGACATAGGCCTGCCCTAATACACCCCTATCCATTATTGGGTTTTAGACCGTATCCCACCACGCTGGTTCAATGCGGGTTGGTGGGTGGACCAACTATTTACATGCCCATCCGACGCATGGATCATTTTACTTTTCAGACAATTGGTTGATCAGCCCAAATTGCCTTAACCAGCTAGGAAACAACAATGAAAATTTGTTGAGTCGAGTTGAGTTGAGTTTCTTAAGCACACTCCCATACCACTATGCTACGGAGGTATTCGAAGCAGAGAAGAACAGGCTGTCTATCTAGTTACAGTATATAAAAGTATCTGAATAACGTGATATAGACAATTCTCATATCATAAGCAAATTCAAACTCAAATATCTTTATTCAATATAGAATTGTAACACTCGCTTATTGATTGTCAAACACACTACCACCGGTTCGGAATAGGACGCCTCCGACCTGACAAGAACCGGCGAAAGAAACTCAGAAACGACAAGAGAAACTTTGTCACATAAACTGCGATATTCTCATTACCTGGCTACGGGCAACGCCAGGGTACGGGTGCTGACAGCGAACAAGTACTTCTCCTGCTCCTCGATGAAGTCGTGGTCCGACACCTCCGGCCTTTGGGTCAGGTTGATGCTCACCGGCGTCGAGGACTGCAGAAGGCTTAACGCCTCCGACAACCTGAGAAATAGGAAATAATCGATTGTTATATAGAAACTGCCTATAGGACTACCATACCACTAGTAAAACTTTCATGTCAAATTTTCATTTTCTTCACAACTGAATACTATACATATAACCTTATAAAACTAACCATATTTTACCTTATTTTCCTTTGGAAATATTACTTTAGTATAAATATAGCTAACCCGAAAAACCATGAAATTATTAAAGCTAATAAAATAGCCCCGATAGTAAAAGATAATAAAAACGCCCTAATGGAGAAGGGAGGCCTATGTCCAGCAATGATGCAGTAACCAGCTTAAAAAATTGGTTGCCTGTAAAACCTGTACACGGGCGAAAATTATACGTGACAACGTCTTTTAGTGGAAGAATTATTGTGATTTGAATATTAATTCGTATAGTAAAAAGAAGGAACAACCCTCTTTCTCTTTCTCTCTGTCTCTTTTTCACTTAAGCAAACGATCTGCGCACGAGTGAGAGAGACGCGTGCCTGTCACTCTCACTAATGGCTGCTTATGGAGATCGTTACGTGAGCGGCGCGGTGACACAGTGCGCGAGAGTTCCTCCCTAATGAAGTCGTACGAAAGACGAGTGCCTCTTATTCTCTTATGATTGCTTATAGAGACCGTTACCTCCTCCCTATCTAGAACCAATTTATAAGATGTTGTCGCGTTAAAATGCACCAACACGTTTGTTCCTATTTATTTATTTAAATTTATGTACACAAAATAAGAAAAGGATACAAAGGCGGCCTTAATGCCGAAGGCATTCTCTCCCAGTCTACCTTTGGGTGGTGTAGAAAAAATTAAGGTAGGCGTACAATTAAAACAAAAAATAAAATGTTATGAATATCAGACCTATGCTAATAACATATATATAATAAAACTATATTGTACGTCATAATATATATCCATATACATACACAAATATATACCATACTCAAATAAAAATAAGCTCTTACGTGTTAAAGAACAAATAAAATAGTTAAAGCTAAAAAACAAAAATAAAAAATCTGGTTCCCGAAATTTGCTTTAGAAGATACTCGCGAACTTTACTTTTAAACCCAAAGCGATTCTTAGCCATCCTAATATCGGAATATTTACCGAGTTTCAGAATAATAAACCATAAAATATCTCACCGATGATCCCTTGGATACAGAAGACTAAGCAATCTCGTATTCAGATGCTCCATTCCAGTACTAGAGTCGTTCTCGTCGTATTTATGAACAGGATCCTCCAACGGTTTACCGATCACTGAGAAAGCAGTCTCCTTTTCCAGTGATTCAAAAGCCATAGCTGAAAATAAACAATGATTTTAAATGCCTAAATTATAGTAAAGTAAGTAAGTAAAATAATTGCCTTCGTAACCTAGTGGGAAAGGCGTGTGCTTTAGAAACCGGAGGTCGTGGGTTAGAATCCTGCGAGGACTCAACAAATTCCCAGTTGGTTAGGGCGATTTGGGCCGATCACCCAACTGTCTAAAGGTAAGGAAAGGTGGGTCCACCCACCAACACGCGTTGGACCAGCTTGGTGGGATACGGTCCAAAACCCCCTAATGGAGAAGGCGTGCATTAGGGGAGGCGTATGTCCAGCAGTGGACTAACACAGGCTGATGATGATGAAAGAAAATTATCAAAAAAGTAACGTCGTTTAGCGTTCTTAATTATGAATGGTAACCGTAATGTCTTTAAATTAGTAACATTTAACCAATAATAAGTTTATGCGTCCGAGGCGGTTTTGTAACAATAAGTATTTTCTTTACATCTTATTCGAGTCTTATTTACTATTTCGAGTTGCTTTCATTATAAACATCATGGTACACAGATAGTGTTCGTACTTGCAGCATGTTAGGTTACGTCAAGACATATTTCCTAAGTTTATAACTAAAACTAAAAGGTTGGTTCAAGTTTCCTTAACTATATACATTACAATCAATTATTAAACGTATATTCTTGAAACAGTTATATTTTAAGATCCACTCGCCCCACGGACATCGACCTGAAAAGCGAATTGTTCTGTGCCAGAAATTTAAACTATTGGACGTATGCTCGAGAAATAGTATCAAAACATTGCTCCACGTAACTTGAAAACGGGAAAAACAGTCCTACTGAGTTTCTAACGCTGATTTATTCTAGGACTGAGGTTTTTATTTTCGAATTGGTGGTAGTATATCTAAAAATAAGAAAGTACGAGGCTTCTATATTGAACAACAGCTGTTACGTTTCGTTCGGGTAGTGATAGTAAGAAGATAGTGCGGATGCAGTATCAGCACTTGCATGTAGTCAGTGCCCTCAGTTGGAGTTATGATATATAATCTTGTACTATGGCTACTAGATAACTGTTAAAAAAATAGACATACTTTTCTTTTGTTAACAAATACCACCGGTGGTAGGTCCCCGTTTACAGGAGACCATCTGGGTGGAGTACCACCGCGGTGCCTATTTCTGCCGCGAAGCAGTAGTGTGAAAACACTGCTGCGTTCCGGTTTGAAGGGCACCGTAGCCAGCGATTACTGGGTAAACAAGACTTAACACCCTATGTCTCACGGTAAGCAGCGCGTCGGCGATACTACTGGTATTGTCAACGTCTATGGGCGTCGGTGATCACTTCCCATCAGGTGGTCCGACTGCTCGTCTGCCTGCGTATACCATAAAAAAAATACTTCACTACGTAGTATAAAACAAAGTCGCTTTCTCTGTTCCTATATCCCTATGTATGCTTAAATCTTTAAAACTACGCTACGGATTTCGATGTGGTTTTCTTTAATAGATAATATATATTTATTATTAGCATAAGAAAGTAAAGGCAAGCGAGGCTCACTGTCGAGGCGCGCGCGTGCGCCGGCCATGGCTGCGGCGGCGTGCGCGAGCGCGGCCAGGTCGTCGCGCATGGCGAGCGCGCACGCGGCGGGCGGCCAGTGCGGCGGCGGCGCCTCGCGCACGCGCGCCAGCACCGCCAGCAGCGCCAGCCCCACCGCCGGCGGGAACAGCTCCACGCTGTGCAGGCTCATGCCTGCGATGGATTTATTAAAAATTGTCCACCAGCCGACCTTTGGGTGGTGAAGAGAAAACGAGGTAGGTGCACCAAAATAAGCAAAAAAATGTCATTTTAATGTATGTTAAATTTAAGCAACAGTATCATCCAGGCGACAGTTTCTTAAGCATGTAATCACGGACTTTCTTCCTGAAGGCGAGGTAACTTCGAGCTAACCTGATTTGAGTAGGTAACTCATTCCACAGAAGGATGGACTGAACAAAAAAAGAGGAGTGTGTAAAGTTGGAACGATGGTCCGGACATAGGAGAAGACGGTAATTCGTCGACCGAAGATTTCTATCATTTACAGTGCTAAGATATTGAAAATGGGAGGATAGATAAGATGGAGTAGAAGATGAATTTAGGAGAGAATAAAGACTTGTTAGTGCTCTTAATGAACGCCGTTGACGGATAGGCAACCATTTCAGTTCTGAACGGTGTGAGGAAACATGGTCATATTTGCGAATGTACATAAAATTATTATAGTAAGTTAGTCGCATGTAATGATAATCGGTGACAGCTATTGATAAACTGCGGGCTGTGTCTGTACAACACAAGGGCATTGATGGACGGCACTATTGTGTGTCTTGCGTGACATCAACCCGGTGAGGCGCTCAGACGTGTGCTCTCGGGTTGCGCCGCGCTTTCTAATATGAGTATTTGCATAGACCCAAGTGAGTAGCCAAGATATTCCATCAAAAGCTTGCTCTAAAGTACCGTCTCTTAGCTGTGAGGCTGTACTAATAGTACACAGGAGGCGCTTCACCAAAATGACTGCGTACGCCTATACTAGGACAGATTTATTATTACGGACAGAACAATCAATAAAAATACACTTGATATCGTAATAATAAAAAACCCAGTCAAAGGTGTTTTTAGTGGATATCACCATACCGGTCAATGGCTTGATTACAACCAGTCTCGCGCAACACTTAGGACGGTTAGATCTCCAAGGCAACTAGCAGCTCCTAGCGCGAATGAAAAGGGCGATGCTTATAGATTCATCAAATCGTGCGAAGGTTCCTCTCTTTGGGTCCCTGACCCCTGAGGCCGTCTGTGCCTCGTCTGCTTTCGTAGCCATAAAGAAAAATAAGTGAAACCCACCCCTCTCGCAGGCCAGGAGCGCGGCCTGCGCGTAGGGCGAGTCCCCGGGGGCCCCCGAGGGCGCCGCGCGGGGCCTCGGCGTGCTGCTGCCCGGCGCGGAGGGCCCCCGGGCACCACCACGCCGGCCCCGCGCCCCCACCCCACCGTCGCCAGGACCTGGAGATGAGGACACGTCATGGAATCAATTTATATTCATAGAAATGATGAACACATTAGGGGGAGAGTTGGGTTTGGGTTGTTTATATCACGTTTATTAGTGCCACTAAAAGAATTTTTACTTAACTCGAAACAAAAATTTGTTCATACATGTATTTGAAAAATGCGTTTTAATAATATTTAAAATTCTAAAATCTAAATAGAAAAAAAAATCGATTATAACACTAAAATAATGACGATCGATTTTTTATCAATCGAATGATTTAAATATCCGATTGGAACGATGGGATTTTCGTTATTTATAAATAAAAACCGCTTTTATAAATACAAAAATAAAATTCCCTCACCTCAATCAAGTCGCGGCATGTGTTATTGACCTCAGGCAAATGCGGATAAAGTCCAGCGTCCACATCCTTCAACATCGAATTCAAATAAGCAAAGAAGACCGGCGGATCTTTAGTGAAATAATTAGGCACGGGAATTTTCTTCAGCACAGCATCGTTTATTGCGAATCGGATGTTTCACACTCATAATTGTAATCCGTTGGGAAATCCAACCAATAATGGTGGACGTAGCTCGGCAACCTCAGATCTTTTGCACTTGGTACAAAAAGGTTGACAACGGCTTCAGATTGCTTGACAGCAAAATATTCAATTTGAGATCTTCATACAGCAGATGGAAAGCGTAAAACACTTGAAGCATATAAGTGAAGAGTAATGCGTTCTGGTTGAACTGAGCCGGCTTGTCTACTTCCGCTGTCTTCTTAGGTCTATAATGCTTTGTTTCTGGATGTGTTTGGTTCAAATTGAGCATAGTTGCGAGCGAGCTGCCTATTGCCTTGTGCATCTTTGAGTTTAGGAGATAATCCCAGTCGTCTTGGGTGCCGTCGCTCGAAGTCCTCTGCTTTTTCGTGGCCACTTCGGAATCTTCTTCGTTCTGCCTGGTTTGCACTAGTCGTTCCACGTCGTAGCCGATCAGTGAGAGGAGAAGCTTCGAGAACATCGCCCACTCTTGCTCGGGAGTCAGGTCTTGGGTGCCCGGTGCGTTTCGGACGCCGTACCATTTGATTAATACCTGCAATTAATACAATTTGTTTTATGTTTTGGCTGATCAAAATTAGATTATTATTATAGCACTGTATCCTTCTTTATATTATAGCGCTAACTTTAATAAAAACATTATAGTGTGTAAGGATGTACGGTAGGTACTATTTTGCGCATATCAAATTGATCATCATCATCAGCCTGTGTTAGTCCACTGCTGGACATAGGCCTCCCCTAATGCACCCATTCTCTATTTGCATTGTCCGTATCCCACCACGCTGTTCTAATGCGGGTTGGTAGGTGCACCGATTTTTTGAATGCCCATCCGATGCATGGATCATCTTACTTTTCAGGCAATTGGGTGATCGGCCTAAATTGTCCTAACCAACCACAAAACAACAGAAAGTGTTTGCCCACGGGATTCGAACCCACGACCTCCGGTTTATAAACCAAGGGCCAATACCACTAGGCCACGGAGGCGGTTAGCAAATCCAATTATTAGATTGTTAGTAAATATTTATAGTAACAGTAGCAGACCCTGCCACGCGTTGCTGCGGCTAGTATTTACTTATTTTACATTGTCATAAACAATATAAGGGCTTAAGATAAACGGAAAGTGAATATAAGTCATGAGGACCACTATTTTTTATTAGATGAATGTCATTTGTAAAAAAAACAGTAACCTCGATGATACTACCGTTACACCTAAAAACATTGAAAAAATAACAATGGTATTAAAATCGATTTGATTAGTATTTAAAGTGGATAGACCGAAGACGATTAATCAAAATGTTCTTTCTGTTGATATCGTGCAAAATTATATACGAAAGAATTAATTTTTGAAATTATTATTAATTTTTTAAGTCTTAGTTTTCTATTAAAAATGTTATTATTTGTATGGATATGGATCACTACCAAACCAAGCATAATATTAATGTTTCAGTTACATGGTTATTAAAAACCAAAGAATACAAGTTGATTACATTCGCTTGAATATGTCATAAAAATATTTCCTTTATATAGGATACAACATCACTTTTATTTTTTTTTGCTCCGTAAAATTCATTTGAAATTTTTACATTTTATGTTGTTGGCACATGTTAGGAAGCTATGTTAATCATTACTTTTTTTTTGATGGCCTGGTACAAAATAACGGCGTTATGAAATTGCATTTTTGTTTTTATAATATATATATACATATATGATTATTATTATAAAATTATATACATACGATAGATAACAATTATTAAAAAATTAAATGAACAAAACTAATTAATTTTAACCAATTACTTTTTATTGTCCCAATTCTTCTATTATCAACGAAAAGTTAATACTATTAAACAGCGCCATCTACTGACACACACAACGCAACAATAGATATCGCCAACTGTCACAATCGTTTTGTAGCTAACATTTTGCATCAAATAATAATAGAAAAATAAATTGTTATAAAACATTATTGAGATTATAAATTAAGATCTAAGCTATTCTATATTTTAAGTTAGATTAAACTGCACATGATGAGCAAGTATATTTTAAAATCGATTAAGTATTTTAGGAGTTCATCCTGGGCAAACATGAGACACGCGACACGAGATTTATATATATTAAGATTTAACATGAGATAGGATAATATGGTTATGCGACTTTACAACGAACAAGCGTTATTTCTGTTCTATATCACGCGGGAGAAACCGGGAGACGCAGCTGGTCTTGTAATAATTTGCTATTTATTTTCCTTGTCCGGTCATATAAACTTTATCACATTGCCCGAAAAAATATTATGTCCTGTAAAAATAATACCATAAAACTGACGCAAATTCTACAACTTTTTACCTCCATCATAACATAAGGACTCAAAACCAGACCTGCATAGCGATATTTCGAGGCAATAGTGCCACCTATATTAATATTTAGCTACAAGTTCCTACTAAAACATTTAATTAACAATATAAGAGGCAACATATAATTTAATTAACATTCTACAACTTTTTACCTCTACAATAACATAGGGCTCAACACCATACCTGCATAGCGATATCTCGAGGTAATAGTGCGCGTAGTGCGCTCGCGGCTCGCGGTGGCAGCGCGGCGGCAGCTATAGGTGGCAATGCTATACGGTACAGGACTCCATTCTCGAGGCGTAGAGTAACACGGGAGCCGGCTGCGTCGCAGAGTCCTCTCAGACCTGGAAATCGTTAAATATAATATTATAACACAGCATAACATACATAATCAGATAATTATTTCTATTGTTTACGCGAAGTCTACCCCGTGACCTCGGCCGCTGGAAAGTGTTTGAAACGTCGGGAATTTAAAAATGTAAAATAAACGCGATAAAATCTGTAAAGTTATTTTATTTAATAATACATAATCAGCCTGTGATAGTCCACTGCTGGACATAGGCCTCCCTAATACACCCTAATCTATTAGGGGGTTTTGTATACCACCACGCTGGTCCAATGCGGGTTGGTGGGTGGACCTACTTTTTACATGCCCATCCGACGCATCTTACTTTTCAGACAATTGGGTGAACGGCCCAAATTGCCCTAACCAACTAGGAAACAACAATGAAGATTTGTTGAGTTCCCGCAGGATTCCAATCCACGACCTCCAGTTTCTAAAGCATACGCCCATACCGCTAGGCTACGAAGGCAGTTATGCGTTTGTTGTATTATATCACTAGATAGTATAAAACAAAGTCGCTCTTTCTGTCCCTAAACCCTATGTGCGCTGAAATCCTTAATATTACGCAACGGATTTTGATACGGTTCTTTTTAATAGATAGAGTGAGTCAAGACGAAGGTTTATATGCATCACACATCCATAATATTGTAGGTATATATATTCTTAGCATAGCACCCGTGCGAAGCAGGGGCGGGTCGCTAGTGATATATTAGCTGCCTCCGGAGCCTAGTGGTAAGGGCGTGTGCTTTGGAAACAGGAAGTCGTAAGTTCGAATCCTGGACTCAATATATTTTCATTGTTGTTTCCTAGTCGATTAGGGCAATTTGGGCTGATAACCCAATTGTCAGGAAAGTAAGACGATCTATGCATTGGATGGGCAGGGAAAGTCGATCCACCCACCAACCCGCATTGGACCAGCGTGAGGAGGCCTATGTCCAGCTGTAAACTTACACAGGCTGATGATGATGACTAGGTGGAACTAGCGAGTTCGTGCGCGTGGTAATATATAGAAAAATTCTGTTAGATTTTGTTTTCTAAAGAAAGAACAGACATCCGATTTAGAAAAGGCTAAATATTTAATTTTGCAAAAAAACAATATCAAATAATAAAGTGGAATTACAGAATAGAACCACACACATCAGTTTCACAGCTGTGCCTCAGCCGCAAGCTATGTAGACAATAAACAAAATGCTTACACATTAAATATTAAAAAACCAGCCAATATCAACATCCTAACATTCTTACCACCTTTTATATAAATTTAAGTGACAATATAAATAAGAGCATAAAAAATACCTAAGCTCTCCTTGTGCTCAATCCTGGACGATGAAGAATGTGGCACGGGAGAGAGCAAATGGAGTGCAGAGTCGTCAAGGGCTGAGTCAGGGGCTCTGCTGGGTAGAAGACTGCTTCGACGGGGAAAGGGGGCTGACCTGCTCTGCAGTCTTTTAGTGTATGGGGAATCTAGAAGTCTCGCTAGGACACCACCTACGTGTACCTGGTGGGAATGTTAAGAAAATAATGAATTTTATTAATACAACAAACTGCTCATTGGTCCATCATCAAAATTCTTCCTCCTAGCCATCTTTTCCAAGTTCAAGGTTCAAATTCAATCAATTTAACCGGAATAACAGTTTTTAAGTAAAGTGACTTGTATCTTGTATTCACTACGCAAATGATTATTTCTTAATAAACATACTTGCAATACCACTAGGCATTTTGAGTAAATACTAATTTATTTTGAGTATATATTATAAAATTATTAATGGCAAAAGTTTTGTCTCACCTTGCCCACAACGGAATTTCCCGATTGCAATATAATGTTTCCCGTCTCATCAATCAATGCAATCATCTTCAAATCGTTCAGCACCACAGCATCCTTTGCGAAGACTGAAGATACAGATCCAACAATCAGATTCCTCTTCATTGACTGTCCATGTGAATGGGACTTCTGGAGCCTTAGAATATGCAGTTTATTCGCACCACCAATTTTAACCAGGAAGCACAGATAATCATGGCCCACTAAATCCGTATGAAGGAAAGTCCTCATATCTGTCGGGCTTTCGATTGGGTCCCTTCGAATAGCTTGTCCGTCTGTCCATATGTGGTCTAAGCATATCTCTGGATATAAAGGCAGAGCAGGTGGGGCTTGAGCTATCGTATTTGCTAGCATCGAGGTAGAAGAAGCCTGGCCGATAGAAGCATGAGGTGACAGCCCTTGCTGGTGAAATATATTAGCCATAGGGCTATTCTGTCTCGAGCGGTTTGGTGTATTCAAACCCTTCTTAGACTGATACGGGCTTCCCGTCCAACTGTTGGCATTACGGCCCATACTGTGCATAGGGCTGCCTACAAAATCGCAGGACTGGCTGAACACTGTAGTCGTCGAGTTCATGTTCGGACAAACGCTTAGACACTCGTCACGTATCGCCTTTCTTATTTTCCACAAAGAATGCGTTCCCAGCTTCCAATCGTACAGCAATATTATACTAGGGTTTACACTAACAAATATTATTTGTATATCACCATCATTGTAATACTGCAGGCCTTGAGTAGGGGACTTCATAAGAATAGGTGTTACCTCGTCCAATGGATGAGACAACGAAAAACAGGTTGGCAGAGGATACTCCTGGTCATAACCTAATAGAGATTCGGCGCGCAATTTCGCACTCATATTTAGCGGGAAATTGCCCTTTGATTTATACAAAGAACTATTGCACGACTCGTTCAACTTGAAGAATGAATTTGGCAACATTGAGTTGGGCATTTGTGGTGACGCATCTTTTTCTAATAACACGCCATATTTCATGGGCCACACTTTTTTAACTTGAAACGGAATACTGGCCATGTACTCTCTCCCGTCTAATGCATACACTCTCATACACTTGCTGTCCATAAGGAGTATTGATGGCATTATTTTTGTCTCAATATGCTCAGTGGTGTCCTCTATCTTTATATTTTTCTTGACATCGCCTATCTGAGAGTTGAGAGCATCAATCAACATTGTGTTGTTTATGCCAATGTGAAAGTCACAGAAAGCAGCATGTTTTATTGGATTATCAATAGTGTAGCAGGCAATTGTTTCTGTGCTCTGGAAGTGACAATTTCGTGCCTGGTGTTGAGATCAAACCTGAAACATGTGAAACTATTTACTTTAAATGTAAACAAAATAAAAATTTATTGAAAGAAAGCATTTTGAGTGTAGGAATTAATGTGCAGCATTATTGACTGCATCAAAGATAGGTTAATTTTCAATTATGTATAGTAATATAATACCAGCAGCGTTTAAATTTTCCACCAAATAAAGTTAATTGTAAAGTAGATTTATCACAAACATAGCAAATTTTTAAACCTACATACATGATAGTAAAAGAAATAAAATAAAATTAAAACCACACCTATAGATTTTATTAAAAAGTAAAATTACCTTTAGACCATACAGCAGTACATCCTTTAACATACAACTCCTCTTCATAGAGCAGTCGGTCTTTGGATTCAACGGTTTTTCTTTGGTTGTGCTTGCTGTGCGGAATTGAGGTTAAATTTCTTTGACATATTACTGGAACTGTTTGCACTACCACCCTGTGAAGTGGCACCATCACCCTCGGTCCTTTTCACACCGGAAAGTAACTCAGACTTAATGGATATATTGAAGTCAGGCTTGATCCTGCTTGGTGGTCTAAAGGATTCTTCAAATTTCTCTTTGCTGGTTGGTTGAGCATCCTCTTCATCAAGCTCTGAATAAAGTAGATTATATTGGTATAGAGTAATATCCGACTGTAATTCTATTTTAGTTAACTTAAACATAACTATTTCAGGAGGTCTGTGTTGAACAAAATGTTATGATTTTTTTTCATTTAAGCCATAAAACTATTTGTTTAGAATATGCCGTCACACATTGTGCCCCTACATAATAGGTATCTCTGGTGTATGCTTTTTCATCATTATACTATAAAGATAATTAATAAAGCATTGTGCAAACCAATTGTTGTTTATGTATGTTCTCCACAGAAATTTCTTATTCATTATGTCCACCAACGATTTTTTTACCACTTTAAGATACTATAGTTAGTAATTTTGATGATATTTATTATGAAGATATTAAAAAAAAATTAAAAATTATATAAATGTATGAAGGTATGATTCAATTACATGATACGTGAGGTAAATAAAGAAAAACAATGGCTGTTCACAAATAAGAATGCATTGCTTCTAGAACCACTAGTGTTATACACATTGTCTGCATCTTTTCTTCTTTTATTTAATTTTTTTTTTTGCAATAATTATTAATGAATTGGGCAAACCATCAAATTCAATAAAGTTGCAAACCTTCTTTACACATACAGTTTTTCTTCTAAAAGGGAATGTTTAACACAATCAACATTTTCCTATGGAATGAAATACATTTTTAAAATTATTCTATAAAATAAACAATATAGTTTTTAGTCAATTGCCGTTTACACTTGTATTTAATAAAAACTATTAAATTTGTAGCAAAAAGTCATAACCATAAAATATTAAAATTTCATGCCATATTGAATTTGTTGGTAATTTAAATCATGCATGATAAACACCAATCAATCCGGCATAATGGTTTCCAATGATCTTAGATATCACCAGCCTTTGAAAATAATCACTAGCAAATAACTCGATATCAATATACTTAATTCATAACATAATTTTTTACAAAACATATAAAAACCCATAGGATGTCTTTAATTAACATACTAGCCACCGAAAAGAGGCATTACCACAATCTATATAATTAACAATAATATTTTTATATCTTTTACTACTCTGACAGTACTTTCCCTAATTGGAAAATGATTTTGATTTTGAACACTCACAATAACCTTCTATGACTATAATACAATATATCTGTAACTAAAAAACTATTTTCTTTTTGTAAATACTTCATAACAAAGGACTAACAGCTTTAACAAATAATCATTTCTATATTTTACAAATTTCTTTTATTAAACATCAATATATTTAATGTGTCTGTTTAAAGAGATACTAACTATGTACACCTCTTATAGATTAATTTCTGTACAATCTGTTACCTCTACTTGATAATTAAATATATAAAAGTTCAATTCATTGGTTCTATTAGGTCCAAAGGTAATATACTCTTTTATGGATTGATAAATAGGTTCATTTATTATCTAAAATATTGAGACACAAATGCAGAAAATAATAAATTTTCATAAAAGCTTTTTGTTGCTGATTTTAAAAACAATAATGATAATATATGTATGCTAATACTGCTATTTGTAAAATCTCTGGTTTACATTAATTTGGCTTCATTTTGGGCTAGGTATAAAAATCTTTCTATACCTAAAATATATATATTTAATTAGGTAAATTGGTTTTAATATATTCTGCAGCCATCATTTTATGTGTTATTAATCAAATTTGTTTTCACTATTATAATTCCAATGAAACTAATACTTTGTTTTAGTTTCCAATTTCAAATTTACTCGTAATCATCATTAGCCACTACCACACTAAAGCACACCTTCTCTATTAGGGTTTTTTTGGACTGTAGCCCACCATGCTGGTCCAATGCAGAATGATGGGCGGACTGACTTTTTACATGCACATTCAACACATGCATCATCTTACTTTTCAGAGAATTGTGTGATCGGCTCTAATTGTTCTAACCAATTAGAAAACAACAATAACAAAATTATTTCCTCACGGGAAAAAAAGCAGGGCTGCTGCTTTGTAAAGCAGGGACCAATACTGCTAGGCCATGGGGGCAGCGGTGACAGCAATTACTAGCATGATCTAAATTAAAATTTGAAACAGTTTATCTTAAACCACTATGTTTATTTAGTAAACCTATAAGGCAAAATAAGCAAAAGAATATTTAATGTAGAGATAATTACACTCCAATGTGCTTACCTTGAGCATCTCTATAATAAACCTCTCTAACACACCACCACTCTTCATCGGACTCTTTATTTTCAAGCAAACTTTCATCTTTGATAGCGAAGTTAGTCAGCTTGTACATAAGAGTGTTCTCTGATGCCGAATTGTTGTGGCATTTGCCATATATTTGACCAGGATGCCTTGCGAGCACTGTCCTACCATGAGGCACAAACTCCTATAAAATGCATAAAATCATAAAAATTTCTAACAACGTTAATTGAAATAACTTAAAAATAAACAATTGGCAAAGCACTAAGGGTCCCGGTTTGATAATATACAAATACAAGAAAAAGTATGCATGTATTATACAAATCTACACTAAATTCCTGTATTTTGCAGAAAGGACCAAGCGAAAAATACCGGCAAAGTGCACTGTCAAGGTAAATTATTAATAAGTAACATTTCGACACACGCATAGTAAAAAACCTGCTACATATTAAATATTAAATTATTTGATTCATGACTTCACAAACATTTATTTGAAAATAGCTACAAATTTACCAAAGGTTCCGAAGCCGCAATCATTGTGTCTTCATCCAGATTTGAAACAAATTATGTATACACCTCGCAGCGATAAAAAATTGTCTTTAAAGCGAAAATAATGTAATTAATTCGCTAAGAGAGCAGATCTCAGCCTTAATTTTAAACGCAAATCATACAGAAATATAACAATAATATTTAGCTCGAAATAAGTTTCTTAAATGTCAGTGTCATATTGACAGAAATTCCGTTAAGTTTGATAGGCAAGCTGTGTTAAGAAACAAATTTTGCGGTCTCATTTCTTTTTTTTCAAAAAAAAATTTGAATGAGCTCAAAATACAATGCAATGAATTATATTTTTGACGCTGCCTCCTGATTTTGGCTGCTGTATAAACTAGTAAATGAAAAAACCTTTATTTTTAATACTATGCCTATTTATAAATTTGTGTTTAAAAACTTCTTAAAAAGTTGCATTTAAGAATTTTTTAACAAAATAAATAGTTATAATCGGCAAAACAATGACATAAAGTATTCAAACTTAATTTGAAGTTAACGCGTCGTCATATTTTTTTTAATTTGGTTGCAAATTATGCATAATGTAGTGGCGGTCAAAAATATGACTTTTTGTCAAATGGTAACAATAAAGCTTTTAATTAAACTATAACTGAATAAATGTATTATCTTTGGACGTTAACGTTTAACGTTTGGACCGACTTTCCAAAAGGAGGTAGTCAATTCGGAGCGTGTTTATTGTTTTATTATATGTTACCTCGTTGCTCCGTTCCTGCTGCTCCGATTTTGTTTATTCTTTTTTTTAACAGGTCTCGTGCTCTATGGAATTAACCTATTAGAACATAACCGGGTGTGCTATGTTTCATAGCATGAAGACATCTAGCTAACTTTACTATCACTGCTTTAAGCGCTGGCGCTGGGAGAAGTGGCATAAAAATTCCAGCAACGCTCCTATCTTATATGGTATTAAGCTTCAGTGTCAAATAGCGAAGGGCGTGTAAGTTCGACCTCACCAGTGGGGCCGATATAATGAGTGTGTATGTTACACTACTAGGTGAAGGGTGTGTGTGACTACTGCACAGGTGTCGCAATTGTTTTGCCTTAGGGGCGTCAACTAAATTCTTGTATTTAACAAGAATACTAAGTCTAGCCTAGCTGCTGCACCGAATTCGGTCGCGGCATTATTAAAGTCGAGCAAGCGATTATTAAAATCCAGCGACTTTATAAAAAGTAACGCATCTTGCTCAGTGCAGCCTTTGCTATGGCTAGCATGCTGAGAGTTAAGGCGGCGGCAAGCCACTATGCGCTCGGAATCGGTTCCAGCGCTGTGGGACGAGTGCAGCCACGCGGGACGCAACTGCCAAGCGTTGGAAGGACGGACGGATGGGAGTGCAGTGCAGTTCTAGCGGATGGGTTGGGTGGTGGTCGTCTGGAAGATGCTTCCCTTGGGTTCGCAGGATCTCTGCGTTTTGGCAGCTGAGCAGTTGACGCATGCTGAGGCTCGAAAGTAGCATGGACTTGATAGGTATTAGCTGTAATTTGGGTCTATTCTTAAAAATATTTTTGTGATTTTAGAAATAAAAATATTACGGCACCAAAAATCACTACCTCGTGCGAATAAATTGCAAACGGTGGAGAAACCGTAAAAGATAGACTTGAAGTACGTTCTAGGTAATTGTACTTCTTGAAATGGTTTATAAAAAAAAGTTTCTTACAGCGTTGTCAATGGCTTAATTTGCGCGGAAATGGTTTGTATACTTACTGTTTGAAGTCGGTCATATTTTTTGGTTAAAATTTTAGTTATTGTGAAGTAAACTTTATGTTAAATGCGAGAGATATAAGTAAAGACTTAATCTTTTGCAAAAAAAAATCAGCACCAAGAACAGGAAACCGCTTAATCAGCAAGCTTCTTATACCTACAAATTTATACAATTTACAATTTTCGTGTCAGTTAATGCCTAACGGGTTAAATAAAACAATTTGTCGTGTTAATATGAATAAACTTTATTACTACAATAAAAGATATAGATTGAACCACGCTCGCTCTTAACAAAACATTCAACAAAATACTTTGGAGCCAACAAAAACGCTTTGGGTGACGACATAATATGCACTATATGACCAAGAAGACCAGTGTTTCTCAAACAAAAAATACACGTCCCATTGCGCTTTATAATAGTTATGCAAACAACACCAATGTTAACGGTAGGAATTTAATTAAAATCTAACAAAAAAAACCTTCGCCAACGTGTCAATAAATATGACAAATTTCATAAACTTTAATTTTATCAACGAATCCTTACAAAAACTCTCCATAACATTAACAAAACGGAGACATAAACCAACCACCATATTTAACTTTGATATTGTTTGCGCCTTACATTAAATTATATATAATAATAATGAAACGCAACCGTTCCTGGTTGTGTCATTTTAAACTAACAATATTACGATAACAATAAATCAACAGAAATTTACAACACTATACATTGGCCAAATAAGATTCGGAATCAATGCAATAACAAAAACTAGGGAACTTAAATACCTCAGGAAATAGTCGCAATCTGTCAGCATAAGACGTTCAACCAATAAGTTTCTTTTCAATGTCCCTAGTTTAATTGTATGCAAAGATTCCAAATGTCAGCCGTTGTATATACCGTAAATTTTTCGATGCACTAGAAAATTAGAAGACTCCACGAACATACCGTGTATTAGGTCCGACATGTTGCCACGACGCAACGACACGTTTTAGAAAATAAACTAATACAGATCTTCCAGCACCATTTAATTCAGGAAACCATTCCACCTAATTGTGATATCATATATAAGCTCTTCGCTATATCATACATCGCGTTTGGCAATACGCCCCGCTTGTTTATAACGAAAGAGAGGAAACGCGATTTGTATACATAATGCATCCCCATAAGTTTCCACTTACTGGCCCCCTATTTTATTGTAATCTTATTACTAACATCCATAATAATGAGGCTATCGACAAAGTCTTACTTGTAGCTTATCCGCCTTATTAATTTATCCATTGTGTCTTTATAAAAAACGATCAACTAAAGCTCATAAGAAATCTCAACAAACAAACGATAAAGATCCAAAATTTCATAAAAAAAAAAAACGTAAACAGTGTAAAAAAGTTTGACAGTAAATGTTTGTAGTTAAAAATAATAAAAGAGAATTTTGAAAAACAATAATTAACAAAACAATAATTTAAAAGATGACTAACTAGATATTCGGTAATCGTAATATTTAGCTTTTATCATAATATATTTGTAATATATAATATCTATTATACATATATCACTTACATATTACATAATATACAATAATTCTAAAGCCTAGCTTGTCTACATTAAATACATTTGGTCTTTGGGTGAGCATGTCACATTATGGCTTGTGTCATTGTTACTTTATATATAAGTGCACTTTCGAATTTAGTACTCGTATATATATATAGATATATTCTTTATCTTTATTAAAATACTATTCTAGACTAGACCTGCAACAGAATCGCACCTTCTTATAAGTTGACACAGGAGATAGGATATCGTAGTCCCTTAAATTCATCGAGGAATCAGAGGGAATACGAAAACATTTGAGAAACACTGCTCTGGGACGAACTAGACACTAAAAGAGAAATGGTACCGGTGATGTTTGTTTTTAAATAATATAATTGAAAATAACTTAAAAAGTGAAACACGAGAAAGACGCACAACGATTTCTTCATCAAACAAAATCACACGTAAATTTTTCAGGTACCCAATCAGAACAAGATACACGAACTGGACGAAAACAAAATGTTGTTTAGGATATTTTTTTCGCAATTTTTTTATAATTTTTTTTTTGCTTTTAAACATTTCGACATTTAACAACGAGTGATAGATCGAGTGATTCTATAAACTAGTCGTAATAGGTTCTTCACTAGCATAAATATACATATCACACAGGGAGGATTGCAAGTTAAACCCACAAATAATGGACCGTCTTATATTTTGGAGAAGTTTTACAACCGACGCACGTGCAAGCTTCCGTGGTTGCTTCGCTTGTATATTATATAATATCAATATAGTCTATGGTTACTTCTCTTAGTAACGTTGTATAGTCTATGAACGCTGATATACCAGCATTCGAATGAACGTCAATAAACAGCAACGCCATCTGTGATCAAACCACAAGTCTGTACAGGTGCCTTAAGTAAATATTACGAGCAACTCGCGAATATGCAACGCTACGAAACAAAATAAAAAACGAATCACCTTAAAAATGCAACAAACAGTCAAGTCAACGCACGTGTTGTCTTAGTACACATTAAACATCTATAAAATATTAAGGCGATTTGAATAACCTAAGTTACATGTAATGAGGTCTATGATTTTAAAATGACTTACTTTTTGGCATTTCCATTTAAATAACTTTTGTGATGTACGTTGCCCGCGCGACGTGACCGAACATTAGAGATGGATAATGTAGTAAGATTCTTTAAGACTAAGTCATCAATGAAACAACAATTCTCGAACGCAAAATAAAACTATGTGTAAAAGATGTACAAGGTGTAGATGCACGTAAATAATTAAATTGCTTGCGAATAATGGTAATTATATAAAAATGAGTTACAGTCAAGCGCGGTAAACTTCGTTAAGGCAATTGCGCGGCGCAGGGTACACTTGCATATCGCAAGTTAAGCTAGAGTTCTTCAGCGCACGCCGCGCACATTCATGTAATTATGTTCCATTTATGCAAAATAGATTATGCTCTCTCACTTAAACATGTGACGTATAGTAATTTATTTCACTTCACCTATCTATCTATCACCCTTAGTTTCATTTTAACCCTAAAAAGCAGAATATCGCAGGCTACACGAAACGAACCCAAGTATACATATATCTTCTCCATCTCTATATAAATAAAATCTATCTCTATTTCATAGAAAAACTACCGATTAAAACGTGTACAATAGTAATATTAGATTTATATTAAATCTTTATGCGTACCATGTAAAAGTAGATCTATATATAAATATTTGATTACGGGGTAAATAAATTTTTGGAATATCTCTTATTAAGGCTATAGTTTTTTTTTAAATCTATACCTTGGAAGCGTCGTCTTCGATTTTGGATGTGTTAGATGCGACTTCCGCGAGGGTGGCCAGGGCCAGGAGGTCCACGCTGTGGCTCCTGTGGTTGGAGACTTCCATGCTCTGGATGGTGCGCGGGGCCTCCATGGCGATCTTCATCTCGGGCGCAGTGTCAGCGGACACCATGCTGTTCACCTCCAACCTGGTGATGCTGATCTTCCTCGGCTTGCGTTTCTGGCTGCCTATCACGTTGTCCCGCCACCGTTCGGCCATCTCCCGCCGTTCGTCAACCGCTGGCCTAGGAACGGAGTTGATGATAGGCGATTCAGGCACTTTCGGCTTCAGGTTTATAGTCTTCTTCTTGCGCTTGTTCTCGCGTTTCTTCTGTTGAAACTTCTCCAAACTGAGGGATGGCAGAGCCCGTATTTTGGCGTCCAGGTCGAAGTCGGCCGCCTTGAATGTCTTGCCAGTACCGTTGTCCGGTTCCATTGCGTCGGGTTTAACGTCGCTCTCGATGATCACTTCGTTCATGCAATTCGGTTTCAATTCGTCCATGTACGAGTCCTCGCGCGAGCTACCAGGGTCCCAGCTGCACGAGGCGCTGTAAGCTTCGTCGGGCACCTTGTCCGGATAGTCCCTCCGCTGCCTCTTATTCACTATCAGTCCCCCGACGGCCATGAACTCCTGGTACCTCTTCCCCTTGCACGATCTCCCCGATTTCGATTTCTCATCGTCGGACCAGTGCCTTTGGTAGCCGTCGTCACTCGAGTACCTCTTGTCCACAATCTGATCGATCACGTCCTGGTTCGTGAACTGATCGTTGGGGACGCCGTAGCGGTATATCCGACCTTTATCATCGAATTCCTCTTCAAATATCCGGCTGGTTTCAGTCAAAGCGTTCTGCAGTTCACGGATGCTGTCCTTTTCACCGTGGACGTGTTCGAGTATGCTTCGAGATCTCTCTTCTATCGGCGTCGAGATCGCGTTAAATTTGTACGATGGGGGAGAGTAGTAGGGGTTAGCGGTTCGTATTTCAGTCTTGGTTGCCAGGAGGCTGCTGAGGCCGCCCATTTGGGCCTCATCAGCTAGTTTTCCTGGAGTGAACATGGACAGCTGTTTGGTGTCGTCGTATTCGTGGTCATTGTTCTTGTTTAAGTCGACTTTGGTCGAGTTGTTGTTCGTCTTCTCGAATTCGTACTCGATGCTCGGTGTCTCCGGCTTCTCGCTGGACTCACGCGGCCTCGAGGATAGAGTCCGTAGCGGTGGTGCGGGCAACTTGTACCATTTGAAGTCGGGATTGGCGCTGAAGAAGGCGTCTTTATACTGTGGAATTAAGGACAATTTAATAAACGTCACATGACAGCATTTAAAACTATGGAATTTGCGAATTTAATTACCTGTTTCGCGAGACTGGTATAGCAAGCTTTCTCTTCCTTGTCCAAGTTGGCCCACCACTCTCCGAGGATCTTTGTTATGGATCTGGAAATAAGGTGATAACCTTTCAAAATATTTATGTAGGATAAAATTATACCAATACTAAAAAATTGTATAAAAATCCCTATAATAACTTTACGGCTGATTATAATGTGGAATTTGTTATGAAAGATTTATGAGTATATACATATAAGTCGCACGATTACATTGAGAATTCAAATTGTAATGTAGAAAATGAACCTCGAGGCAAGGCAAACGGTTCGTGAAACCGGCAATTCTAAGGAGGTCGATCGCTTTTGTTGGCATGTGAGACATTTTATAATGGGTCTCGATTTGCAATCTTATAGTATTTAACCGTAAAATTTTAAGAACTACTATTAGTCCTAATGCCTCGACAATTTTACAAATAAAAATAATCTTATAGTAAAAAAATCACTTGAACCTAAAACCACATAATCCAAAACGCTACGATTTGCTTAATACTCTGTAGAATAAAGATAAATACATACATTTTTGATATAGGCACCATTGGAGGCGTAGATTGATGTCAGTGCAACAATAGCCAAGCTACAACACTTAAGCACAGGTTTGAAAAATCCGTATCTAGCAACACTTTTATACTAAAAAGGGAACATTACACCCGCCAAATTCCAAAGTGAGTAATTTCAGTAATTGCTATTTATAATCTGACCTCCATATTTATAAATTTGTAAATCAATGGCCAATAACCACAAGGGTATTAAAAAGTAAGCATCATTTACTAATTCTCCAAGCATTTTTTCAATTCATCACGGGGTTGGCTTCTAATTCATCTAGATTAACCTGAACAGTTTCAACGCAGAGCGATTGGCATCTTCCACAACCCAAAGGGCAAACTGCATCCAATACATGGATAAATTATCAGTAATTTTAAAGGCACTTTGGTCGTATAACGATTGCCAAACAACCGGGACCGAATATTTACATTCTCACCCGATGCATGGATCTTCATACTTTACAGACAATTGTGTGATCGGCTCATAGTACCGAAAACAACAAGAAACACTGTTTTCCCCGGCAAGATCCGAACCTAGGACTTTCGGTTTGTAAAGCGAGGTCCAATACCGCTAGACCAAGGTAGCATTTAATATAAATCATATAAATAATATCAGTATTCACCTGTTCTCCAAATTCGGATACTTGTCGCGCACGACGCTCCTGTGACGCTTGCAGAATATGAGGAACGCGTTCATTGGGCGCCGCGCGTGGTGCGCCGGCTCCCCGTCGCCGTCCTGCTCTTGCATCGTCCACTACCTGTAAGAGGACGGAAGTAAAAAAATGAGCGATTGGCGATTCAAACGTTTTTTAAACACTTATAATATGTAAATACATCGATGCGCATGCACGGTACATGTACATCTTTGACCGACTTCTCAAAAGATGGACGCATTCGATTATTATTATCGAAAACATACGTTCCGATGTATTCATTTATAAATGTTACCTCGTTGTTTCTCTCCTAGCCTTCGTCATCCCTTGTCATGTCGTCCTATTTTTTCTTAATGATTTTGTTAATTGTACAAAATTTGTGTGAAAAATTTCGGCACCAAAAATCTTGTGCGATATAATTGCAAACGCTGAAGAAACGGATAAAGATAGACTTAAGGTATGTTCTAAGTAATTGTACTTCTTAAAATGGCCTATAATAAAGTCCAAGAGCGCACATATCTATCTTTAACGAATTTACCCACAATGACCATTTTAATGTTCAAAATTGTTTAAGGTTGCAATGAAGCATCGCTCGATTAAGGTAATACAGTGTAAGTTTAAATAAAATAAAAGCATTTAAAAAACTCTTTATTTACGCTCACAAAAGATCTCCTATGGCACGTTTAATGTCCATAGGAAATCTTTTGATGAAATGAATACCTTAAAAGATATAAGAGATATTAAAGGCGTTGACAGAAATCACGTGGCAGTATTGTGCAGAGCATGTTGTTATCTACTTATATTACAAAATATGGTTAATATACATTTTGAAGTCGGTCATATTCATTGTTAAAATTTAAAATATTGTATTAATATAAAGTTTATCTTAAGTACGAAACAATATTTATCTTTACTGTGCTCTACAAATTAAAAAATGTTTTACTTATTAGAAAACTGTACATGAACAAACCGTTTTGTGAACAAGAGTTTTTGTGTGGGACGAACCTTTCATTGAATTCAAGCTTTATTTACCAACGGGTAAATCCCCGGACTACGTGACATGGCTATGACTCGAATTACACAGGATTGCGCAACTCATTAACAATATTACAATTTGAAGTATACATATATACTTAATCGTTGGAGAGTATAATTGATTATCATTTGTCCTTCTTATACATAATGATCTTGATGTTGGACTTAGTCGCGTTAATTTAGAATTTAATTCTGCAATTACTACACTGCAAATTTACATGGAGCTGACCAGACGTAACAACCAGTACAAACTAGCTTAAATTAATATTAATATGCTAAATTATAAAAAAAACTGATTAGGATAACTAAATGCCTCCGTAGACCAGTGGTAAGGGCGTTTGCTTTAGAAACCGGAGGTTGTGGGTTCGAACCCTGCGGGGGGATTCAACCAATTTTTATAGTTGCTTTCTAGTTGGTTATGACAATTTGAGCCGATCACCCAATTGTCTGAAAAGTAAGATGATCCATGTGTCGGATGGGCATGTAAAAGTCGGTCCACCCACCAACCTGCATTGGACCAGCGTGGTGGGATACGGTCCAAAATACCCTCAATGAAGAAGACGTGCATTAGAGGAGGTCTATGTCCAGCAGTGGACTAACACAGGCTGATGATGATGATGATGATAAAACGATAAAATATATTCTATTTTTTTAATAGCGTTAAATTGGAGGTCAGTGACCATAATTATGCATGATACTAAATAATACAATAAGTTAATCACAGTCGATAACCTCTTTCCAGAGCAGGTAGAAATAATAATTACGGCGAAGCGATACTCGAACATTGACTACAATATTAATCGAGTATTGATTAACAAAAAGTTATGTGAGGAGCGTGTTAGGTTGAATATACTTAAGGTAACTTTGGAAGCACGAAAAAATACACAATTTTTATTGGCCACGCAGGCAGACGAGCAGCCGGGCCACTTGATAGAAAGTGGTCACCGACGCCCTCAGGCAATAATAGTGGTATCACCAACGCGCTACCTACCATGAGACACAGGATGTTAAGTCTCGTCCAGTAATTACGCTTGCTACGGTGCCCTTTAAGCCGAAACAGAGTAGTGTTTTCACACCGCTGCTTTGCGGCAGAATAAGTGGTGGTGCCGCCCCAGACGGTCCCGGTAAAGGGGACCCACCACCTACAAAACTATATATGTATGTATATGTATGAAATGTAGGCGGTTATAATTTAATTAATAAGTATTTAGTTTACATACATTTATTATCTTTACTTTCTTTTCATTTATTATCCATGGTACGAACAAGAGACGTTTGACAGAAAGAAAAAGATGTACGACGCAATAAGACGAGTGTGTAAAATAAATGCTAATTATGCAACAATAAAGTGTTTCCGTGCCTAAATCCCACATATATATATTGCTTAAGGTACGTCGCATTATCTAGTTTAAAATGGGAGAAAATTTTGCGTATAAAGAATATTTATCCATTGAGTAAGTTGAGCCGGTGATCACAATGTAAGCGATCCACTGTTTAAAATTCAATTTTTATATTCTTGCATTTACCCGTAAATACATGTGTACAGTTCACATATAGATATAATTGTTATCTGAAAACACGAATTTGGAAAACTGCATAGTTAAAAATTGGATCGTTTGTTTTTAATATTAAAATAGTAAAAAAATAGCTTTTAAATGATTGCATTGTAATATGACCGGTACATATAAAGAAACAACATTTGAAAATTTTTTGTTCGTCTTTTTGTTCCGGCTTCTCTGTAATGGTCACATTTCGACGAGATCGTATTTTACTTAACGATAGCTGATGTAACTTTGAGTGACATTTAACCTTTTGTTTTATAATTTAATTCAGTTAGATCTTTTGTTTTTAGAAAAAATAATTACACTTTTTATGCATTACCACACCAACGCAGTCGCCGGCAACTGGTGGTCATATATGTGTATATATATCTATATATGATTGTTGACTGATACTATGACTTTGAAAAATTAATCTAAGATATGCCGCTTCTTAGAATTTTAATTGTTATTGTTATCTTTGTGTTATACTTACGTCACGTTTCAAATGTAAAAAGTGTTAAGAATGTTTAAATTATTATCATCGATTAAATGAAACAAGTACGAGTTTTCAAACAAAAAAAAAAGATTTACTAAATTCGGTTTTATAACTAGACTAAGGTATGTGGTTACATAATGCTACAATGGGCATAGAATTTAATTTTGGTTTATAATTAAATAATTGTACTACTGCAGTGCCAAAATTAAAAGAACAAATCACTAATACAAATAAATAAAAACATTCAACAATAGAACTGGTACATATTACAAAACTTATTTATTTTTTCTGCCTGCCTGTTTGTTCCAGCCAATCTCTAGAATGGCTGGTCCGAAATTGACGTGATTTTGAAAACAAAATTGATTCCATTTTATATTAATGCGCAGACAAAGACACGGTCATCATCATCATCATCACCCGGTGATAGTCCACTGCTGGAAATAGGCCTCCCTCTCCTTCCCTTTCCTTTAGGGGTTTTAGGCCGTATCCCACCACGCTGGTCCAATGCGGGTCATCAGTTAGTCGCAAATAAAAATATATATTATCACTGAACATCAAAAGTTTTGACGATAATTGATTTAAAAAAAGTACAGTGATCTAAACACCCAATGATACGTATAATATCTCAAATTTTGTTTCATACCAACCCAATTACAGTAATAACCCAGCTCATTAATTAACACCTAATGAAACAACATTTAAATTTCCACAAATGGCGAATACATTGCTCATTAATTATTGTAATGCTCATAAATTTATCACAAATAAGTGATGACTCATTGGTTGACCACAACACAGTAGGGCATTATCAATTAGGTAACTTTAAAAGACGAAACTAGTTTTTCTTCGAAACAAGTAAAAACAAGTACATACTAGATAGATATTAATTAGAATCAAATGAGTTATTAAAAGAAGAACCTGCTATCCGATTAAATGAAAGTAAAATGTAATTTAATATTACTTACCTTTTTTCTATTTCTGAAGACGTCTGAAGACTAAATAGTGATATGTTTTTCTAGTAATCGTATTATAGTTATTTACGAAAAAACTATTATTTTTATTATAATATTATCGAAACTTTGAGGGATCCTAATATGTAGTATCGTATAACGATTTGAGTAATACTTAAATCAGTAGCCGACATCAATACGCTAAACGAAACTGTTCAAACTTGAAATCCTTCAATTACATTGAAATAGTGATATTTACAAACCAATAACAGGTTTTAGCGGCCGATATGGTCTTAATGAGAATAGCCGAAGATCGGAAGCGGTTGCGTGCATTGGGTGAGGCCCACGTCCAGCAGTGGACTGACACAGGCTGAAAATTTTAACTGAACCGAGTTTAATATTGTATAAGTGACTAAATGACTGCCTCCGTAGCCTAGTGTGTGCTTTAGAAACCGGAGGTCGTGTGTTCGAATCCTGCGGGATGCAACAAATTTTCATTTTGTTTTCTAGTTGGTTAGGGCAATTTGGGCCGATCACCCAATTGTCTGAAAAGTAAGACGATCCATGCGTCGGATGGGCATGTAAAAAGTCGGTCCACCCACCAACCCGCATTGGACCAGCGTGGTGGGATACGGTCCAAACCCCTAATGGATAGGGGTGTATTAGGGGAGGCCTATGTCCAGCAGTGGACTATCACAGGCTGATGATGATGATGATGATGACTAATTAACACATATCTAGACAGAGATCTAGTCGCTGTATAAAGAAAGTTCTGATTTACAGATGTACCATTGAGTCTTAAACCGTCGTTATTGGTGGCAACATCACGCAATGATTCGCTTCGTATCTGTATGACATAAAATAATTATAGTTTTGTCAACACTTATGCTTCTATCTATTCCGTCTTAATGATTACAACGTGACAAATTTTGCTTTTAGCACGTAAATACAGTCTTTACTTTGATACATGTATACTAGCAGTTGCCGGTGTCTACGTTTGTGTGGTAATTTTTAAAAAATCTTTTTTTAAGGAGTCCTGAGTTACAATCAGTTACGTCAGCGATTTTTCTGATTTCGTCAAAATAGGATCAGCCATTTCAGCGAATAGCCAGAACATACAGACAAAGAGACAGACCAAAATTTATCACAACGTCCACATTTAAAAGTTGTTATTTTAATGTAAAAAACATACACTCCAACATTATTTGTCTGTAAAGATTTGTTTTCGCCTGTACTTGACTTAAATACTACATGGAATTCATCAATAGACATATCTTATGTTTAACCTATACAAGCATCCGATGTTTTGACGTTAATAGTCACATCCGGTAAAGCTGTTATAGATTTATTCCACAGAGCAGTAGATCCAGTCAAAAAAGCCAACACAAGCATGAAATTTCAAATTCAAATTCAATTATCTTTATTCAATATAGAAGTTTACACTTGCTCATTGATTGTCTAACACACTACCACCGTTTCGGAAAAGGACGCCTCAGATCTGAGAAGAACCAGCTAAAGAAACTCAGCGGGCTATTTTCTATGTCAGCTTTTGAAAATAACGAACGATTTGAAGGCATAACATATTAAGCAGTGTTGAAACAAAACATGGAGCGAGCTTTCCATTACCAGGCTGTGTTATCATTTAAAAAAAATGTACGCCAAAATGTGTTATAAACAGTTCAATATACCTGATAACACGCAAATGATAATATGTAACGTATATACAAACGTAAAGTGCCCATGACTTTGAATTTCGGTGAGTTTTATCAAATCATTCCCCGATTACAATGCTCCTTTATATTCATATGTCAGCGACCCGTGCCGTTATCGGCCGTTATCACGTGACGAAATTACCGCTCTTGGCAATGTTAAGGAGACGATAAGCGACACCGTTCCAGATTTCCACATCTCTTTGCAATCTGTAATGTCAACGATTAGGTCGAAGGCTGCACGGAATACTGTCCTTTGCCTCTTCACTACATAGTATAAAACAAAGTCACTTCCTTTGTACCTATATCCCTATGTATGCTTAAATCTTCAAAACTACGCAACGGCTTTCGATGCGGTTTTTAATATCATCATCATCATCATCATCAGCCTGTGTAGTCCACAGCTGGACATAGGCCTCCCTAATGCACGCCACCGCTTCCGATCTTCGGCTATTCTCATCCAGCCCACACCAGCCACTTTGCGAATGTCGTCACTCCATCTTGCCGCAGGGCGTCCTACACTACGTTTGCCGAGCCTCCACTCCAGAACTTTCGACTCCAGCGGTCGTCCGTTCTGCAGGCTTATATGACCGGCCTTCAGAGATACTCGAGCATAGCCCTCTCCATAGCTCGCTGAGCGACATTAAATTTGTGGACCAGTCGAACCGTAAGTGTCCAAGTCTCGGCACCGTAGGTCAAAAGAAAAATATAATAATATACATAATTTTTAATGTATAGAGTCATTAAAGAGGAAGGTTTATATGTATAAATCATGCATAATATTGTAGGGAAACGCTGATAAATTAAATTTTTCCGTGGAGTTTACAGATATCAGTATTGCACCCGTGCGGAGCCGGCCGGGTCGCTAGTTTTAAAACAAAGCGAAAAATATTAAGTCGAGAAAAGAGCGCTACCTATGTTATCGCTCTTCTTTATTAGTTTAACATTGACAAGCTATTGTCTGGTAGCCTTGTGGTATGGGTTTGAGCTTAATAAACCGAAGGATATGTGTTCGAATCCTGTCGGGAGTCAATAACGTTTCAATGTTTCAACGGGCTGATGAGTTATGTCCGTCATCAACCCATCCATGAGAATGAAGGAATAGGTAGCGCGCCTGTGTGTGTGCGTACACTTGTGCACGATAATATTTCCTGCGTGAATGATTTCAATATAGGTCGGCCGAGGTGCTCGCAATCTACTCTGAGGACATTACAGTATTGTCTTTTACGATAAGAGTTTTACTCAATAATTTAGACTTTACTCTCGAAGTTGTTACTATAGTTGAGTTCTGATAAAGCTTATGTATAGCTAAAGATTAAACAACAATTGGAAAAAAAATCATCATCATCATCATCAGCCTGTGATAGTCCACTGCTGGACTATAGGCCTCCCCTAATACACCCCTATCCATTAGGGGGTCTGGACCTTATCCCATAACAAGAACCTATTATTAAAAAGGGACTAATCCGTCGCTTTGTCATGGGCCATGAATCCAATGGAAGTTAGAAAGTCTTTCCATTGATACTCTTTCATTATGTTGTTTTAAGCCGAGACGGCAGTTGCCTGATGCCTGTTGATTATGAGCATACTATTTCAAACATTAATATCTGATACTTAAGTCAAAAAGTACATTATAGTAAAGAAATTTACACAAATGGCGCTAGAAACGGAAGCGTTTTTATTGGCGAACCACCGCCATCTTTAAACGTCAAGACGATTAACCAACAAAAGCATACTTTCTCGCCAATAGATTTGAGTTTAGACTCTGTTCTAGTTAATTCCACGTTATTTATACAATTACTTATAAAGAAACTCCTCCGTAGCCTAGTGGTAGAGGCGTGTGCTTTACAACTCGGAGGTCGTGGCTTTGAATCCTGTTGTTTCCTAGTTGGTTAGGGCAATGCGGGCTGGTCACCCGATTGCTAGTAAAGTTCCATGCGTCGGATGGGCATGTAAAAAGTCGGTTCAGCGCCTTATCTCTCTCCGGTCGTGTTGGTGTTCCGCGCGAACACTTGCGCACTGTAATATCTGTTGCGCAGTTCGCTGATCTCTAATATACATCGACCGCCGTAGTCGTAAACGACTGGAGGACATTATTATAAAGAACCGTTTCCCCAGTGGCATCGTCGCAAGCGACATTTTGGGTTTCACTTTCGCGGGCCGATGCCCCGGCCTCGGCACGCACCGGCGTTCCAGGTCAAGGCCGCCACGGGAACCAGCGTCGGTGCGGGCCTTGACCGTTTCGAAAACGAAATCGGCCATCTTGGCATGGCGGGCGTTTGTTATTTTTTTTTTTGACGCGTCACAAGTTTCGTTACGAAATGCCTAAAAAAAACTAAAGGTACAAAATATTTATTACTTATTTATTACTATAAGTACTGTTACAAATTTATGGTGTTCATATAAACCATTTTTTTTTAACAAAGCGTAATTTATTCTACCTTAGCCTGTCACGTGACAATGGGTAATACAAGCACGAATTACGGAGGACTTTGATTACAAAAGTATTTAAAGATAATATTTAGAATTGCAACTTACAACTAGTATAGTTGATACTTTCTTTTACATACGCAAAGCCTATACTAAAAAACATAAGAGATGGACAGTTTTGCGGACTCTATTCAATTCTTTTACAATTGTTTTTAAATTATGCCTGACGTCTTTCCAGAGTCCATGGTAGGACGTCTTCATCCGGTTATCGCCAGAATATTTGTTTGTTCTTTAATTTCACCAATATAATAACCTATTTTTTTTTCGAATTTCGCAAGTCAAATAAGATAAAAATCAAACAATTAAATATCCATAAAAATCGTATTGCCTTCATTTTCTTAAACTTAATATATTTTACAGAATTTTTTAAAATCAGACGTATAAATTAATGAATTTCCCGTCAGTTAAAAATTTTTGCATTAGTTTTCCTATTACAATCGCCTTGCAATTTGCCTTTTTGTTTCTTTATCCAACAATAGATTAAATTTAATTAACTACAGTTATTAAAATATCTTTCGTCGGCTTGAGTTTAGAATTTTAACTTTTTGTCTTTTTATCAAGAACCTAAGCAAAATTAAATATGAAAAATTAATTTAATAAGGCATGCGGTAACTTACATATAAAATTGTTAAACAAAATAATTTTAGTTAGCAAATCTAGTGTAAAAATATCTGAACCGGAAAGTGTAAACAATTTTCAAATAAAAAAAAAACCAAAAGAAAAACAAAATGGCCGACAGAACCGACGCGCGCGCATTTTGACAGTTGCATTGAACGCGTGACGTAGCATGTTTTATTTTCATTGACGCGATGACGTCACGCCGAGCGGAGCGAAACGTGTTCTCCTCAGCCTTGGCGGGTTGATGTCTCTCGCGAAAAAAAGGCGATAATTCGACCGCTGCGATTGTATAATATCAAACGTGAGACATCGATATCAATGTTTTACTTACCTATATACTTAATTTTTATTTTAAATGTTGTTTTTATATTAAAAGAAAATAACATCAACCTGTACCACATGTCTTGACAATTTGTTGAACATATTTTAAAAAATATGTGTGTTCTAATTTTGAATCTTATTACAAGACTTTAACAATTTGTCACCTACAAATTGTTTTTTTTTTTAAATGCGTTCCGCAGAATTTCATTTTCTTCTGCCATAAACGCTTTTAATTTTGTTTTAAAGTGTCTATGCTTAATAAAAACAAACTCAAAGTCAAACTTGAAACATCGATATATCAATGTTTTATTTATATATATTTTTTTTTAATGTGACAACGGTACATGTTTTATTTAATTTAAAATAAACAAATTCTAAACTGTGCCATTTGTATTTACGGTTTATTAAACTAACAGTCTAAAGTATTTGTGTTCTAATTTCAAACCTAATTATAAGCACTTTAACTAAGGGAGCTGGCTAAATTGTTTTTATTTAAATGCGATTGGCACAATTTTTATGTCGTTCTGCCATAAACGCTTTCAAATTTGTTTTAAAGTGTTATGCGTTATTAAAAACAACAAAACGTCGTGACGCTTGCCCGCGTTGCGTTGCTACACGAACGAATTCACCTATTGTCAAGGTCAAGGTCACAAATGAAATCTGTGCATTCCTTCCAAGCGTCATGTGAAGGTCGCGCCTTTTGTTTTTTAGCTATCTTATGCCAGTACCATTAAGTAATTACAAATGGCCATTTATGTTTGATAGTAATTAATTTAATTTGAAATTGCCAAATAAAATAACGGAGTCAGAACGTGCAAAATGATAGGTTCTTAGTTAGAAACACAGCGATGAAGTTTTATTTAAAACTTGCTTATATATATTTAAAAAAATATATCGATTGCTAGCTTTGATATTAAGCGTGCATTCTTCAAAATAAATGAAGCTGGATTATACATTTTAAAAGATTTATCATTTTTTTTCCCATCTGGTGTAAAGTTATCCTTGACGCCCATATACATTGGCAATACCAGTGTTATAACCAACGCGCTGCCTACCGTTAGACGAATAATGTTACATCTTGTTCATCCAGTAAATACGCTGGCTACGGTGCCTTTCAAACTGGAACACAATAGTGTTTTCACATTACTGCTTTGCGATAGACACGCACATTATTAGGCGTAGTTTATTAATAATCCGTTACATTGTTACACCCAAGACTATAATTAAAAGCTTACTGTAACTTACGATAAATTATACCAATGTTAATGTGGTCGAGTCAATTGCAACAAATTTATTGACCCTACTAGCGAAGAACAATTGTGGTTTTGACCGTTAAAATATTACTTTTACCGCCAAATGTCTATAATAGAACGCTTATCATCTAGCACAGCGTATTCCGATATTTCTATATTAAGCGCGGTAAAAATTAAAAATGGCCGCCAATTTTCGATAGACGCGTCCAGCTTCCTTTGTGATAGCGATACGAAGTACGCCGGATGCAAACCGCAAGCGATTATAAGTAAATGAATTTAAACTTTAACGTAATGGAATTGGTGCCGTTTTCCTTTGAAATCAATAAAAACGACCGTTATAACGCTATTAATAACACACAGAAGGAAACAATTAAAAATTGCCGACCGCGACTACGTCTGCGTGGTGTTAAAGTCTTTTCTATCCACGATTTTTATTGAGCTAAAACAAGTAAAGAGAAAATAAGATATTATTGGTTTTATTTTTAATCACCTGTTTCGCGATTCTGTCCGCGTGGTAAAATAAAATCAAATAATCCCGTTATTTACCAACACAAAAATGCTCCTTGTTTCTAGCCAAAAAAAATATCATCGCAAAATACTTTAAATAGCAATTACGTTTCTTTTCGAATCATTAATAGTCATTTACACTAGTCATATGTAATTATATGATTCTTTCTTAAACATAAATGATTTTTATAAAGGTGCTTCAGTAATGCTGATCGCTAATTAGGCATGTAAAAAGTCGGTCCACCTACCGACCCGCATTGGAACAGCGTGGTGGGATACGGTCCAAAAACCACCTGATAGAGAAGTGCATTAGGGAAGGCCTATGTCTAGCAGTGGACTAACACAGGATGATGACAACAATATTGAAGTTAGAATAAAATAAATAAATAAAATCGGTACATTTTAAAAAAGCCACTAGTACGCATAATTCGTCACGTAATTAGCAAGACCTCTTCCCCGTTTTGAAGAATATTGGCACTGCACACGGTCATCAAAGAAACGCCAGAAATACACGATGTATTGACAAACATATTTGTTGCTTTTAAAGTGCAACGAGGTATATACAAATCTGTTCTCAATACAATAGTAGTTTATGTAATATCTAATGTCATTTAAAATAAAATAACCGTAAATTTTAACAAGTTAAATAAACCAGCCCATAAATTGAGATAAAATACTGAAAACCGTTACGCGCTAATAATGCACAAACACTACGAATAGTTTTACACCACATGACAAAGGGCAGAAAGAGAATCTGTCTTAAAAGACACATTGCTCAGATGCAGCTACTCTCTACTCGTCCTAAATAGAGCTTTATGTCTCTTTGAAAATATGTATTATAAGTGAGCCAATATGAACTCGAAATAAATGTAAACAAATCTAATGTCAAAAACTAATGCATAAGTTAAAGCAAGCAAGACTGCGAAGAATGACTAAATCTTTTATGGGACAATGTATTCACTAATAAAAGCGAATACATTGTCCCATAAATAAAAGCGAACGAAATCCTAGAAAAAGTTAAAAATTTAACCATTAATCAATTTGACAAAGTTGTAAAGAAACATTTGAGTGTTAAAGGTGATAAACAACATAAATGCAATAACAATACAAATTATTTTATTTTTTAGACGATACACAATCTGGTAATCGAATGCTGGTTCCAGGGTTTTTTTTCAATGATAAGGCATTTGTATACTTGAAATTGTTTGCCGATAGATTGATACACAATCTCATTTAAAAGATGACAAAAAATACTTCGCTAAGGATCTTTCGCCGGTTCTTCTCAGGTAAGAGGCGTCCTTTTCCTAATCGGTGGTATCATTTCTGACAATCAATAAGTATGAGTAATGCTTCCATGTTGAATAATGATATTTCAAGTTTAATTGAATTTGAGTGGTGCCCGAAACAATCCCCAAGCGATGTTTAACTTATAAGAGTGCCCTATTTTTAAGCGCCATTAGACTTTTTTAAATTTCCAACGAAGGCAGACGAGCAGTCGAGCCACCTGATGCAAAGTGGTCACCGTCGCCCATGGAAATCGGCAAAACTAGAGATATCACCAATTGCCTAATGTGAAACATAGGATGTAACGTATCGTTTACCCAGTAAATACGATGGCTACGGTGCCCTTCTAACCAGAGCACAGTAGTGTTTTCACACTACCACTTTACGGCAGAAATAGGCCCCGCGGTGGTACCGCCCCAGATGGTCCCCTGTAAAAGGGGACCTACCACCTCTGAGACTAAGTTTGACTGTTGACTTTGGTACGGTTATTTTATCTCTTATTTAGCAAACGTTTAATCGTTGTTTTAAAACATACAATGTAGTTATAGGTATTATAAAAAAACGTTGACTCGATTGAACTAAAACAAACAATACATCACCAATAACGGCACAGATAAGCGTAGGTGACATGAGATCATTTGACGCGAAAATAAAAATGGCGGATCTGCCCGCGCTATAATTAGCGGAGCGTTGAGGCCGGCTAAACATCGGACATGTTGACAAGTAAACAATATAAGCAATTGATATGTATTATATTGCATGCAGCAAATTAATTGAATATTTTTAAGCAAATAAAGATATTTAAGTCATACGAGATACTTTGAAATATTTCTCGTTTTAATTTTTTTATAATACAGCTTTGTAATGACTACAGAATTTTAAATCCTTTTAAAAACTTTTTAACTATATTCGTTAAATATAAAGATACAAATTTTTCCTTTTATAATATTAGTATAGACATCTGTGTAGAGGCAAAAAGGTTCATAATATAGCATAACCCTGTTTAGGAACGGAGAAATCTCGATACAATAGTTATTTTTGGATCGAAAAGGATAGTGACGTCGGGTTATCTGGCGTCGTGGCTTTTAGTCAACGCAAACGTTGAATACCTGAATACTCTAAAGTGTAACAATGGATAAATATTAAGGTTTGTCTTATTTTTCAATCGTTATTTTTAATGCACCTGCGTAGATTTCTCTGAACTGACTTAAAATTAGGTTTAATTAATAAATATTTATCCAATCGATCGATAATTAAGAATATAGTCACACAAAGTTTTTGTGTAGAATAATTGTTGTAAATTACTATTCAAGTGTTCACCACGTTAAACTTTTTCTTAATTGTAAAAAGAACTATATACTGTATGAATCGATACAATTTACTCGACCGACATTTAAGTATCACACCGAATGAATGTAATGATTATTTGCTTTGAAAAATTTTTGTTCGGACTCGCTTAAGAAGCGTCGTAATATCTTAGGCAAAAGATGTTACGACGCATTGGTTTGTTTTTTTTCACCTAAAAGTATATTATGTCGTATATTTCCCGTTTGTTCCCGTTAACTGCCTCCGTAGCCTAGTGGTAAAGGAGTGTGATTTAGAAACCGGAAGTCGTGGGTTCGAATCCTGGGGGGACTCGACAAATTTTCATTGTTGCTTTCTGATTGGTTAGGACAATTTAGGCCGATCACCCAATTGTCGGAAAAGTAACATGATGCATGTGTACATGTAAAAAAAAGTCGGTTCACCCACCAACCCGCATTATACCAGCGTGGTGGAATACTGTCCAAAAACCCCCTAATGGAGGAGGAGTGCGTTAGCAGAGGCCTATAGCAGTGGACTAACAAAGGCTGATGATGGATATTTCCCGTTAACAGTGGGATAGGACCCACCAGGTAATTGCAACACTGGCAAACACTTTGTCAGTTAAACTAGTGGTAAACACATCATAACGTCCAATGTTTTGAGTGTGACTTGTGGCGTTTACGCTGCATTTTTATGGGCGGGGCGTATCCATAATTTCATACAATACTTTTAACCATCCATTTAATAAATAAAACGCATGACACATACAACTTGAAAATTTTTAAAAGTAGAACTGTAACGACTTACTAAGGTTTTAGTATATATTGAACTCATCATCAGCCTGTGATAGTCCACAGCTGGACATAGGCCTCCCTAATACACCTCCATCCATTAGGGGATTTTGGACCGTATCCCACCACGCTGAGTTCAAGCGGGTTGGTGGGTGACCGACTTTTACATGCCCATCCGACGCATGGATCATCTTACTTTTCAGACAATTGGGTGATCGGCCCAAATTGCCCTAACCAACTAGGAAACAACATTGTAAATTTGTTAAGTCCTCGCTGGATTCGAACCCACGACCTCCAGTTTCTAAGGCACACGTCTATGCCACTAGGCTACGGAGGCAGTTATATATTGAACTATATTTATTAAATTATTTTATGCGGAGAACAACTGCATTTGTTTGGATATAATAATAATTACACAGATTTTTACATAATAAAAAAACATTATAGAAACATCACAGAAATTTCTACTCGGTAAGAAAACAGGGTTAGGTAAAGTCAAAACAAAATACATATAAATATTAAACAAAATATGTGAATACCATTTATGAAACGGTTTGTGGGTTAAACTTTTGTTTGTTCAACTGGTTCTCAAGGAACTGGCCAGTGAAACAACGTACGGCGGATTTTGCAAGGGCAACACTATGAGCAAAACGTGCAAGGAGACATTTCTTTTCTCTTTAAATATTTATGTTAAAAATGAAATGAAAGCCCATTTCAATTGTTTAATGTTAAGATTTAAAGAAAATGCAAAAGAAAAGAGTTTAAACACGTGCGGGGAAACAATTTTGCGTTGTCTTCGTTTTATGGTTTGTTAGGACAATATGGGCCGATCACCCAAATTGTCTGAAAAGTAAAATGATTCATGCGTCGGATTGTAAAAAGTCCCAGTTGTCAAAAACATCTTTGGCAGTCGTTAAAGGAAGTCATTGCTTTCAAATTCACTGACAACTAATTCATCCCTAGAATGCACTTTACTCTTTGGGTTGTGGAGGACGGATGCCGGTAACTGTTATTCAGGTATATCTGGATGGGTTAAAAGCCGACCCCATGGTAACTTAGGAAAAATAGCGAGATGAAAGAAAATACATGTTTTAATGTGGATTGGCAAAAACTTTTGTATCTTATATTATTGCTTTTTATGTTGGATTTCATATTGTGTATTATTCGCGTACGAAATCCTAAACGAACACTACAGTGTACCTTTCAATAAGCAAAGCATATAGATAAATTGAAGCAATGAAGCAACTTTTTCGCATTTAATTTTCTTTACCATATTCATGATGTTGCATGTTCCAGATCATCGTTTTTTATGAAATATAAAGCAGTAAAAGTCTTTTATTAAAACATGCGTAGCATTTGCGTAAATATAAGATGATATCACATATCATGTAGGTGCAAGGATTCAAAATGTATAAATCATATGACAAAACGTTTAATCAATCGTCTACAATTTATCGTAAAAGCTAATATGTATTGCAATCTTGACAGCAATGTCAATAAACAAGATGATAGATTATATACCAGAGCTATTAAAGGCCCGGAATTTGAGTAAACACAACAAAAAACAAAAAATTTATCCCTGCACATAAAACCATCGTATTGGTAAAATGGGATATAGATACAGCTATACAAACAGTCAAAATGCTCTATAGTAAAGGGTTCATCATCATCATCAACAACCTGTAATAGTCCACTGCTGGACATAGGCCTCCCCTAATGCACGCCTTCTTATTTAGGGGGTTTTGGACCGCACGACGCTGATCAAATGCGGGTTGGTGGTTGGATCGACTTTTTACATGCCAATCCGACGCATGGATCATCTTACTTTTCAGACGATTGGGTGATCAGCTGAAATTGCCCTGATCAAATGGGAAGCAACAATGAAAATTTGTTTTGTCCCCAATTTCTAAAGCACACGCCCTTACCACTAGGCTACGGAGGCAGACAAATTAATATATAGATTAGTTTAAACATATCCTTAAAGAATTATCCAAAATTGAACACTTCACTTATGAGCATGAACATTTAAATGATGTGGTTGCTTTCATATATCCTAAAATTATTATACTTTTATAATATGCAATATACACCTACCGTTTCTATAATCGTAATGAATTGTTTGCTTTTATTGATTATTCATTCATAGACAGAAATTGTAAAGTAGATAATAGGTATTATTTTGATTTTTATGATTGTCAAGTATAGATTTCTCAAAAAACCCTAATGGATAGGGGTGTATTAGGAAGGCCTATGTCCAGAAGTGGACTATCACAGGCTGATGATGATGATGTAAAATATGTATCAATTTTTATTGAGAGGGGTAATATGCCCTTAGTATGTATTATAGAAAAAACGTATTTTATTTAATTTTTAAGCAGTTTCCATTCTTGTAAATAACCAACAGATAATACAAATTGATTGAAAGTAATTTAAATATTACGAACATAATAATGGGATGTCGTTGCAACACCAAAACCGAACCAGTTCGATACGATTAAAAAGTGTTGTTATTTTTTTAGTGAACGGCTAATAAACTTGTTTCGGCCATTTCCGTCTTATTGGTAATGACACGAATGAAATAAAAAGTGTTAAATCTAACAAAATGTGTTGCCATTATTTGTGTATGTACCAGACTCATTAATATCTTCTCTACGCCGGGCTGATCGCCCCCATATTTCGTTTATAACATTATTAGCGTATTTAAGTTACATAACATGGCAGTGGAAAAAAAACATAAAATAATGTATAATTTTCAGGCGTTTACCGGATATAAGCGACGTCCTGCATAAGAAAATCAGCGTATGACCACGGATAAGTTTACTGCTAGAAGCATCGGAGGTCACGTCTCGTTTACTGGCTACGGTGCCTTTCAAACCGGAAGATAGAACTGCTAACACAAACGCGACAGAAATAGGCATTGGGATGGTACTGCCCCAGACGATCCATTTAAAAAAGACACCTATGATCTTACTAATCTTATCGGGCTATTGATATCAGAAAAATTAAGAGACAAAACATTTTGGGAAGTATTTATTCTCACATTTGATACAGTATTTGTTAACGAAATCGTAAGCCTCAAGATATATGAAGTTTAACACCAGCAAGGGAACTATCGTGGGAAACTATATAATTCACTTGTGAGTGTTATACTTTAGAGTTGAAAATTAAATGTTCCTTTGCATTAACCCGTTGTAAATGAACATCAGCTTTTAATTCCAATTATATGAGATCATCCTGTCGCAGACAGTTGACGCTTTCGTCTAATCCGTTTATCAGCAAAAAGTGGATAAGCAGTGGCCGTGTGAATACTATAACAAATAATATAAATAATAACGCAACCTTGTGGTTGTGGTCCTAAATATTTCTTACTATAGTTATGTCTACTTTTTCAAAAACGTTTAGCTGACCTCTCGCTAAGGAATATACTAACAATTCAAGTCTACCTATGGTTCCAGAGATTCCTAATATATAGGTGAATACTTTATAATATAAAGATAATAATTAAATAAAACATGGAATATTACAAATGTAAATGGTACTACATTAAAGCTAAACGAGACATAAAATCAGAAGAGACAAAAGCGGTAAAGCTCATGAGCAGAACGAAGAAGATACGTACTTTTCAATCTGGACGAGGAAGGGGTCACCAAGATTCCGGACCCAACGAGGGTCCTGCCACCGATTCTACACACCACAAAAGTAGTGATAGCAGTACACCTGCAGTTCGCCCTCGCTTACGAGCACACCGAGAGTCACACAATCATTACACCCACGTTCCAGGGCGGTTTCACCGCCCCCAGCGACCGATTCGGAAACCGATCGTCGACGACCCGTAGGAGATATAAAGAATGCCAAACCCACGTACCTTCTCTACATGTATCCGTTAGCAAAAAGTGTCGATAACCTAGTTCATGGGAACGGTAGCGTCCCGCTAACTCTGTGTTACTTAAAGCTTACCATAGACTCTTGTCTGGAAGCATATCACAGATAACACAAAAAAAAACCAACAGGTGAATACCGTGCTCGTTGCTTCAGTTAAAACGAACATAGAAACAGTTCCTTTCATTCGAGAAGCATTCGTTCCGAATGTACTACACAGACTAAAGCGGCCATTTTGAATATAATTTATACAAAACAACACAGGCGCCACGCAATGATATGGAAAATGTTATTGACATGCGACGATGACATATTATCACCTGTTAAGTCAAGTGGAAGGGTGAATCAGGGTAAGATGTATGGAAGAAAATTGTGTCTCTATTCTTCGTATAACCTTAAGAAACTTATCACACGATCTCATCTATTTTAATTGTACTTAAAAGATGTTTATTTCTATTTATCTACTACCAATAAAAGTAAAAAATGCTTTAATAAATAAACAGTTAATAAGTTAGACCCCCTTTTGGTCTAATAGTGTGTAACGATTGATGTACTGCCTCTAGCCTAGTGGTAAGGGCGTGCGCTTTAGAGTCCGGAGGAATGTGGGTTCGAATCCTGAGAGGACTCAACAAATTTTAATTGTTGTTTCCTAGTAGGTTGCTCCTTAGGGCAATTTGAGCTGATCACCCAATTGTCTGAAAAGTAAGATGATCCATGCGTTAGATAGGCATGTAAATTATGTATGTATGTCCACCAACCCGTATTGGAGCAGCGTGGTGGGATACGGTCCATAAACCCCCTAACGGTGAAGAGAAGCCCTATGTCCAGCAGTGGACTTACACAGGCTGATGATGATGATTGGTGTACAGAGAGATAAATCAGAGTGATAGCGCCAATGGGGTCACTTAATTGGGGATTTTATTTTCTATTATTACTAATCGTATGTGGCTCGGGTGAGTAAAAATAACTATATTTCATTCCTAGTACGAGACACTAAGCCACCGAAAGGATATCTCACTCGTTCTTGTGTAGGACCTCTGGTGGGTCCGAAACAGGTACACACCAAAAACGATTTTACGCGAGTTCAACCGTTATTCTTTCATTCGGCCAGTTATTTTCCTAAGTTATCATGGAATCTGCTTCAAATCAATCTAGATTTACTTGAATAACAGTTTTTACACAAAGCAACTGGCCTCTGATCTCCACAACTCAAAGGGTACATTTTATGGATGAACTAGTTAATAGTCAATTTGAAGGCACTGATATCCCAAAACCACTGGTTGGCTAAATAAAAAAATTATAAATTAAATAAAAAAATAAACACAATAATTGGTTGATCGCTCATATTATCCTTACCAACCAGAAAACAACGATAACACGAAGTCGTTTTCCCCGCGGGATTCGAATCACGACCTCAGTTTATAAAGTAATCACCGCTACGTAACGGAAGCGGTTGGGCCGTTGCTAAAATAAATAATATTTTAGACATTAATATGAATTCGTAATAAATTGAATTGATAATTTTTGGTTTGACTTGAAACTGTAAGAACGGGCAGTTTTCAGAAGAAAGCTATAAAGCTGTTATATTAAAAAGTACGTGTTTTTTTCTAAAGATAACCTACCCTTTCAGACATACAAATGCTTTGTCTTCACTAAGCTGATTTTACGTATATATTTATAATTTTTTATGAAAAAATATTGCTAAAGGTCATATCACAGATTTAAATGTTTGTATAAATGTCAATGCTATTGATAAACAAGTACGAGTTCTCATAACACGCTATTGCTATCGACGGAAAATGAAATATTAATCCTTTTACAAAGTAAATAACTAAGCAAATTACTAAATTTATTTAATTACACTTTATGCACAAATCTTATAAAGGCATAAAATCGTACTTAATGCCAATAGCATTGACTACCAGTCAACCTTTAGGGTGTAGCAGAGATAGCATTGTGGGTGCACATGGATATGCCAAAATAAGAAAAATTGCCTTAAATATGCAATAATAAGAAAAAAACATATAATCCGAAAAATTATTACATACATAATAATAATAATAGTAATCAGGTAATAGCTAGAAATTTCACATTGTTTTATATTATATTTATTTATTAAAGGCATCGTAGAACCAATTAAAAAAAAAAAAATTAAGGGTCTTCAACCAATGCGTACTCCCCGTGATGACCTATGGGACCGAAACGTGGCCTCTGACTTTAGGATTGTTCCAAGTTAGCCGCAGCTCAACGTTCTACGGAGCGCGTCATGCTCAGAGAGTCTTTGTCGGATTAAATTCGTAACGAATTTATCCGTCAAAGAACTAAAGTCAGCGACATAGCGCAAAGGATCAGCTCGTTGAAGCGGCAGTGGGCCAGTCATAGTCAGAAGAACGGATGGCCGATGGGCTAATAACGTTCTGGAGTGGACGCCTCGTTTGAAAAGACGGAGCGTTTTTCAAATGCCGGTCTTCGTGCTGCTGCCGGTTCGGGTTGGAAGCGAGTACAAGGAGATCGGCCGACTTGGCGTTCATTAAAAAAGACCTATGTCCAGCAGTGGATCGATAAGGGCCGATTATCATTATGATCGTTAGAAAGTAATAAAAATCATTATTCTATCACGTTACTTATTACTGTATTCATTATACGAATCTCGGATACTCGTTTTACGATTAACTAAGACATTAAGCCACTTTCGAATATTTAAATGTGCAAAAAGGATGTAATAAATAATATAAAAAAGTTTTTATTATAAATAATACAGTATTATTACATACGGTCTCTACTTCGAGATTTTTTAAACAATTAAACGCGATAAGACCAATATTTATCATGTGTATTATTGAAGTAAACTATAAATAGTTTATCGTTATGATTAATGTTGTACAGACAATTGGATACTTGGAAATGGTACATTTGTAAGAAAAACAGAATTATCATCGTGAGAGCTTTATCCAAATAACCGTTTTTAAAGATTATATTTGATGTATAACCGATACACATCATCATCAGCCTGTGTTAGTCCACGGCTGGACATAGGCCTCCCCTGATGTGGTTGAACCGACTTTTTACATGCCCATCCGACGCATCGTTAATCTTACTTTTCAAACAATTGGGTGATCGGCCGAAATTGCCCTAACAAACTAGGAAAAAACAATGAATATTTGTTGCATCCCCGCAGGATTCGAACCAACGACCTCCGGTTTCTAAAGCACACGCCCATACCACTAGACTACGGAGGCAGTGGCGAAAGGAATATTCCTACCAAATTTCAAGTCGCTACGCCTTATGGTTCCAGAGATATCGTGATGAGTCAATATAGGTGGGGATCTCTTTTATATATATAGATTATTATAACCAACATTTCAAGCCCTTCCGAGGGTTTAAATTTCGGAAATAATAGCTAGGCATCACCATCTGCTTGCGATCTAATTATTCAAAAGTTAAAACCCAACCCCATAAATAGTGGAATAGTTCATGATACTGTCAACTCAGTATGCATAAATCGGATCATATAATTATTAATTTAAGATTGACCGTAGCTGAATTAACACTGACTTTTGGACGCCCAAAATCTTAGTCGGTCCCGTGACCATGGACCCTGGGATGGGTTTGAAACGTTGGGTATAATATTTAACTATCTTGAAGTAATTCCAATACACCCACCGACCCGCATTGGACCAGCGTGGTGGGATACGGTCCAAAAACCTCCTAATGGATAGGGGTGTATTAGAGGAGGCCTATGTCCAGCTGTGGACTATCAAAGGCTGATCATGATGATGAAAGTAATTAAATGCGTTAAAATCTAGTTAAGTGCAGTATTATTCATTTATAATATTCGCGTTAGCAACAAAAGTATTATGAAACTTAAATTATTGAGTAGCAACGCTATTTTTTTTTCGTACTAAAAGAAGAATTACTAATATTTCGCAATTATCTTCAATTTAATCTAATTAGAGAAACTATCTATACGTTTTTATCGTAAATAATTCGTCACATAATTATTTAGTTATTTAAATTCGGATCCCCGGTCGGGTCACCGAGTGAAATTTGAATTTTCACAACAATTTGTACAGTCGAGCGTTTTTGAAACGCCGCATAGCGGAAGTGTGGGTACTTGCCACAATTTTTTTCGTTGTCGCATGAATTTTTAAGGTATTTTGAATGTACATTGTGTTTCTGGCGGAATACTGAACTAAAATCGACTTGGTATGTGGACACTTTAATTGTTTTTCTTTTATTGTGGTAAAACAACCAATAGTAACTTTAACTGCTGTGGGCTGGATGAGAATAGCCGATGATCGGAAGCGAGGTGGCGTGTATTAGGGGAGGCCTATGTCCAACAATAGGCTGAGACAGGCTGATGGTGATGATGATGATGACTAAATTTTGTAAGTAATTAAATTGATGTAATCGACAAAAGGTCGTCCAGGCGGAGGCATATAAGCATAAGCAGCAGCAGCCAGAATGGAAGTGAACGGAGAATTTTAGTCCGTTTGCCAAACGGACGAACAGAATATTTTTTTCAAGTATAAGGAACTAAATTGTAAAGCTTTTATAATTAATTCAAATACAATTCAAATATCTTTATTGAATAAAACTGATACATTTACTTATTAATTGTCAATAACACTAACACTAATTTGAAAAAGGATGGCTCTGACCTGAGAAGAACTGGTAAAAGCGACTATATTACCTCATAAGATTAAGTTTTTCTTTGCAGTCTAGGTGATAGAAGAATAAGTCTATGTTTGTTTTTAGTTTTTAGATGATGAGCATTACAATTCCATAACATAAAAATTTCAATGTTTCCCTACTTACAGTAGACCGAATAATAACACAATCATACGTACGTAGACTTGTAGTGTGAAAACACTACGTTGGGTAAAGAGACGTTACATAACATTTCTCATTGCAAGTGGACTTGTTATTTATATGCCGATAGCAGCCGATCCCAGTTCAAAGTTGAACCGCTCCTCTAGTTGTTTCAAGAAAAAAAGTCATTACATTATATAATAGCCCGGCTCCGCTCGTGTTATTCATAGATTTTTGCAAGGTAACTTTCCTGGGGTAAAAAATTGTCTATGTTACTTTATAGCTTTGTAGTGGTGAACAAATATTTCGAATCGGTTCAGTGGTTTCAGAGAACATACGAACAAATCTTTCCATTTTATAATATTAGTATAGATAATATTTTTCAAGTCAAACAAAAACGGACCAGCTAAAGTTTCAGTTGACGTAATTTCCTAATCGTTGACCTCAAATACATTACGAATAGGCTTTATCAGAATTTGTTAGTTCGCGATTTTAAGAAGATTTTAAATATATTGAAATACGAACCAAAACTTACAAAACCGCCGAACTAAAATAGCGCAAACTTGTGAAGCAATCTAATTCGTTCTAACCGCTAGATGTTAATCGTATATTAGCGGAGATAAGTCGCTTTTTACAAAAGACCGTCCAGGGTTGTACCTTCACGGTGCCTATTTCGACCGCAGTGTGTAAACACTACTGTGTTCCGGTTTAAAGGGCACCATTACCAGCGTAATTACTGGGTGAACGAGACAGAGCATCTCGTGTCTAATGGCTTTGAGTGAATTAGTGGCGTGTTACGCTGCTTTTTAATGGGCAGGATAGGAATCCCTTACCACCACCTTTTTTTTTGTTTATGTTTCACCACTTGCGATACGTTCTGGAAACCGTTCGGTTCCGATAAACAAAAACACGTTTTTTGTACAGGACACAAGGCATCTTCAAGTTCTCAATCTATCGAATCGGAAAACTTTTTATATGTGAAGCGACGAACTAATGCTTAAATGGTAAGTTTGTTTACCACCACGATAAAATAGTATCCAAATATTCGCGATCCTATCAAAAGTATAGTAATCATTCTACTTAGTACAGGCTCCATCGTTTTTCTTTTTTTTTATCTCAAGAAAATATCATTAGACGAAAGGTATTATAAATTATACATTATTGAATAAAAGGACTTTGTACGGACCATTTACGGCAACGAGACGCATGACATCTCAGTCTACCCCGTGACCACGACCGCTAAAAAGTGTTCGAAACGTCGCGAATTTAAAAAATGTAAAAATAAACGCGATAAAATCCGTAAATAGTCCCTTTATTCAATAATATGTAGTACTCGCGTAAACCGAAGAATTTATAAATGTTATATTTAAACAGCTTAGTGATAAAATGACAAATCTAAAATCCATGACAGATCGTTCGTCACAGACTCGTTGCGCCTTTAAAAACAAAAAAAGTGTTGTGAATCATAAACAACAAAAGGGTTAGTTCAAGAAACTGAACATCTCCATCGCTTACATTGACGTTCTGAGTGAAATAGTATGCATTAAGTTTATTAGGTGCCCTAGAATCTTGAAACTTGGCACGTGAATGACGCCCCATGACACAGGTCAGAGCATAGAGCCACCGCATTCTGTTAAATTCCTATAATAGGCTTCAGTCGGCTGTTATATAGCAAGTTTTATCCAAAATTGACTAACAAAATCGTTGTTACATTAATATAATACTGAACGGTTCACTAACATTAAAAAAAAAATTGTGAGTGTGGTAAATATTCTTTACATTTTATTAAAGGATTTTATAGTAAAATATTACATGCGTAATCCTTTAAAATTTCTCGAATCAAAAATTAGTTCTTAAACAAAACATTCTTAATTTTCTTACGTCTCAGGATAACATAATATCGACGGAAGAAAGAAAACGTAACATAAAATGAGAAAAGAAGTACAAAAACGATTAAAAAGTAAATTTTCGATCTTAATTTTAATGTATAAAAAGAGTTATTATCTCCGTTATATTCTTTTGTTTATAGTAAAAGTTATGATCTAGTTTCTATGGTAAACAATTAAATTTTTATCAGTTACGACCTTTCGGTTTTGCTTCCACTGATATCCTCCTTGTAGAGTCCCACTACAGCGACTGATCTAAATTATAGATCGGCTTATTGCGCAGAAGATATAGTAGACAAGTGTACACACAGACAACCAATAGGATCAATAAAAGACATGGAATTTTATATGCCCATTTGACACATTCATCATTCTTTCGAGACAATCGGGAGATCAGCCCGCATAACCCTAGCCAACTAGATAACAGGCAAACAATGTTGTAGCTAAAAACCCCGCAGAATTAAAACCCTGAACCGCCCTTAGGACTCCAAATACCGCGAAGCCGCAGAGATAATTAATCTATACAAATAAATAAAATTGGAGTATAGTAATCTAATAATACCCAATACCCGTTTTGAAATTAGTACAATGAGACATATAACCGGTACATATAACAAAACATTTTCTTAAATTATTGCCCGACTGCCTGTTTATTCAGGGCTTTGGAATTGCTCGTCCGTCATTAAATCCACTTTTCTTATAATAAAATACATTTTTTTACATTTTTATTTTTTATTACCTACCTTATCTACCACACCGACGAAGTCTCGGGCAACATCTAGTATTTAAATAATAATTTAAATCTTAATACAAAATATACATAAAATATCTTGATTCATTCGAAATTTAAATTAGCATTTAATACACATTAAAAATGTTTCTGGTCTCATTCATCATTAAACGTGACTCATTTCAAAGTGCGTTCTCAACTCGACAATCCAACGACACTAATGATAAAACCATCCATCGAGGGCATTATCTACACAGATTATAAAACGTCAGTGGCTTGGGTATTGTCATAAACAATTCTAAAATGGCCGTTTTGACATTAAGCGAAGACTATAAATCAAAATGAACACAAAATCACCGAGCTTACATTTAAAAAAGTTTAACTTGGCATATTATACGATACATGGACGCTTACAAAAGTTTATTCCACGAAACGTAGAGAAGTAACATTATAAAACTTGGTGTATGATTAACAGATAAACACATAAACACACACACACATGAACATGCACACACATACTGACACACAAATGTAATAAGCACCAATGAGCTTGCCAATAACAAGGACACGTGCGAGCGCTGACGTACTTTAAATAATCGATAAAAATAAGCTTACGAAGGCTACGATATGTTCATTAGCAAAGACTGTAATAACAAGAAATATGTCATATCTTATAAGAACAATACTCTGCCTTTATACAAAAAAGGTAATATTAAAAAAGTTACCTTTTTAACATCAGCTAGCACCAAAGTGTTCTCTGATTTATTTTATTGCTTAATATTAATACATTTTTATTACCGTTGCATACCATTACTTAAACCTATACGGATATCTACCATAGACAATATTCTAACATTTTAATATCGCGTACACTCTTTACACCGAGCTTATTAAACGTATATGTTCCACATACATGAGTATTATTCAGTCGCAATTACACCACATATACATTTACCCTCATAAAAATTATTCATCATTATTCATAGCGATATACGTGACTGTTAACAACACAAGATTACTGCATTCGCAAATGTCTTCACATCACAGTCGATGCATCTTTCGTCCCTGTCAGCCGTCACCCGCGTTCTTTCGCTCCGAATAGGTTAACGAAAACAATAAAGAAGAAAAATAACCAAGTAACAAAAAATGGCGAGATAAAAAGTGAAGTAGAACAAAACGTATTCGATGTAGAACTGGTTCCGTATTATCTGGCCGATAGCTATGCGCGTATATTAAACAAGTATACATTAATTTCATAGCGTGAAACAAAGAACTAATTAGTGAACATTTGATAAAAGTGAAAAATTTATAAGCGCGCTAACAAAAATCTATACGGCAACGCACTGTTCTTCTATGTAGTTCGTTTAAAATAAAATCCATTCAAAACATTGTACCCATCGAAGACGGTGAAGGTACACTTGTGTTATCTATGTAATGAATTGGCATCATTCAATGTGCCCAAACTGACGATAATAAAACACACACGGCTAAGTTCGTAATTAAATTCTATGCAACTGTGCCGAGAGCGATTGCATGTCGACTTACCGACGCAGTCGAAAGTCAGCGTATATTGTGCTACATTAAAAAAAAACATGTAGGCAACGTCCCACCTGCGACGGCCATTTTCAGTGGCGAATAACACATTTACAATCGACAGTGTGCAATGTTTCATACATAACAATAATTTCTAGCAGTCCAGAGCGTTCCATTTTTAGTTAAGTACGCAAGTCGTAGTTGCTAAGCGGAATGTTTGATGTGATAATTTAAAAACGGCACCGATTCGGCCAAGAGAATTTCTTAACTACCATTGCCCTGACCGCCACTGAACTGTTTAAAATGTAGAAAGTGGTGATGTCTCAATAATAATCATCTACATAGCGACAATGTGATTTTTGCTGCATAATTTTCAAGGGCATTGTAAACTGCCAACTTCAAACACGGTACGGGAAGTCACCGAGCTTTGTGCGAAGTTTCTAGCTCATAATGAATGAAACTTAGATCCTCCCAACAGAAAACGAAACACAAATAACATTCAGTGAGTAATATTAATAGGAGAATAAAAGAAAATACTTACAAACTTGCCAGTGATACGTGTATAATCATTCACATGACGTCATTTGGCGCAACACAAACCGAATTTGTTGAGTAAAATGTATAGTATCCGCGTATAAAATGGCCTAAGAACAAACTACACTCAGTACTTAACAATATGTGAATATTGTATTAAGTCATTACACACGATTTAAGACATTTTACAATATTTATTTGTTGTCACTGACTCCAGTTTTGACAAGATGGTCGCGCACCGACTGTTTTGCTTTGGTTGTCAGCTGATACGAAAGTCTGGTTTGTTTCAAGCGCAACTAATTCAATATTATCTCACTCTTGCAAACACGCTCGATAGCGGCGCTAGAGCGAGATAGGCAATATTGCTGCCATAATTGAAAACTGCTTCAAATTTATTAAACGTCATTTTCTTGTTGCAATATTATTGCAAAGAGAAAAAGACGCAATAAAAGTTATTATTCACATATGATGAATTGAAAAAACTGAGAAAACTGTAGAAGATAACTTTCTATTTCACAATATCATGCAATTACTAAGCGATAAGTTAAATTTGGGCGTGACAATTTAGTTGTTTTGAATGTAAGTGGCGCCATCTCTGCCCTCCGCCTGTGTTTATTTGGTGATTTTCTTATTATAGACTTGAATAATTTATCGTTTAGTAACATATTAAGCAGTATTATTTTGCTAATAAAAATATCATAGAAACATATTGTATTATGTTCTATTTTTATTATAATATCTATTCTCATAAATTTTTTCTTACTAGTCATTTAATACAACTATTCAGGACAATGCTTTCCCTTAGTCATAAGTAGTATCATAAACGTTGCGTAGGTGGCGCTTTACCGTATTTCCTATTTCAAATTGTCGTAAAATAGTTTTGTTTGGATATAAGTAGGTACCTATAGTAAATCAGTTTATTTGTAATCATTTTAGTTATAAAATATTATGTCGGTTTTAGTAAAACTAATAAGTTTTTTGCATTTTTGTTTTTGCTTTAAATTGTAGCAGTTATTGTTGACTATAGATATAAGACGACACTATTTTATAAATGCTTTAGAACAATGCACAAAAAAAATAAGATAAAATAACAATCTTAAACCATTAGATAGGAAATTGGTGGCTTAGAAAATTTAAAACAAACAATCTTTGAAGTGCTTACTAAACTTTCCAATTAATTTGCATGTTGAAACAGAATTATATCAAAACTTCACAACAGTGACAACCTTAAAGTAAACAGCTGTTACAAAATTGTTTTATCTGTTAAATTATTGTGCTTTAAGTACTGTTCACTCTGTTTATTATAACGATACAATATAAGGAGTTATAAAACATGATTAAGCGATTAACTGTTTATTCAACATATTTTATATTGAGTAATAAAATTCTTACAAATACCTTCAATTTGTAAAAATAATCTGAAGTTGAAAACATCACTAACTGGTCGTTAAACAGCTTTCTATTACGTATTCAAAATTGTTTTGTTAATCTTTATTTCTATAGTTTAAAACAATATTTTTTTAGGCAGGTACCTACCTACTAAATAATGAATGACTTATTTATGCGTGTGCTGGTTGTTAGTATCTAAATTAATTATAAAATAAGTTGCACCTACTTAGTTAAACTTGTTAATCAAAAATGAAGTATTGTTTATATAGGAATGAATTTATTTACAATCTTAATATATAAATTTTTATTTGTAATAAGGTTTTATTCTTAAAATTTTCATTTTAACGGATTTTATGTCATTCAAAGTTTTTTTTTTGTAAGAAAAAAGTAAACTAAGTTTATCCCAGTTATATCAGCTATCTACCAGTGAAAGTTCCGTCAAAATCGGACCAGCTACTCAAGAGATTAACTAGAACAAAGAGATAAACAGATCAAAATTTTAAAATGTCGTTTTGTTTCAGATTATAGTTTATATATACATTGAAATCCGTTTTTTTGGTTGAAGACAAAATGATATAGCTTAGGACAAAAGTAATCTCATTGTACGGACATATAGTTAGTGTTTTTTTATTTTGATATTTAATATATTAAGATATTTCGGCGTAATAATTGAATTGGTACAATAAAGTCCGCAATAGTATAAGTATATCTATGTTTTAAAAATGCCCCACAATAAGCATTTTAATGCAAACATTTTCCGACATATTCAAAGGTTATTAAAATAATACAGTTTAAGTTCACTTACTAGTTATTCCATTAAAAAAAACACCCTAGATAAAACGTGTCATAGACGACATTTTGATTATGAATAACTTAAAAGTTATTAGAGATTTAATATGCGATGGCAGAAAACGTGACGCAATTTCGTACGATTACCTGCTTGTCTTACCTAAAACAGTTATATGCTGTTAGAAGTCTGTCATATCTTTTTGTTAAAATTTCACTTATTATTACAAAAAGTAGACATGTCACGAAGAAAGACGAAAAGATTATTCTTTGAGATTGAGAAGTATAAAAACAATAGAATAGAGAGACTTGACATGTTATCAAGTTAGAAAAGTCACTACGGAACAAATGCAAGTCGTTGATTAAGGCGTAGAAGAACATAATTTAAGACAATTTGTTGACAATAGAATAGAAGATAGTTGAGAAGTTAAGACAATGTAAGAAACGATGAAGAACAGTTGAGTTTTATGACTAGTCGAAAGGTAGACAATTGCATTTGTGGAGTCAACGTGGTATGTGAACAATAAGTCAGAGAAGTTAATTACACGAAGTATAAGTCACAGGGTATGAACATGATAAATTAAAGGAGTGGATAAAAAGGTGGACGTATATGTTTATAGAGCAACAGCGGTATAATACAATACATTTACTTGAAAGAGGACGGAAGGACAAATACAAATCAACGGAAAAAACGGTGGTGGTCCTTATGTTAGTAGAGACCGCCTTTGTGCTCTAGCTCTTGCTTTGCAAATCAGAGGTCGTGGGTTCGAATCCTGCGGGAAAATACCCTCGCATCATTGTCGCTGGGTGAATGAATAAAACCATTTGTTTTGTATGTACAATACGGTGAAAGTTGTTCTAGGGAGACTTATAGCCTGTTTCCTTGATCATCATCATCAGCCTGTGTCAGTCAACTGCTGGACAACAGCCTCCCCTAATGCACGCCACTGCTTCCGATCTTCGGCTATTTTCATCCAGCCCAAACCGGTCACTTTGCGAATGTCGTCACTCCATCTTGCCGCAGGGCGTCCTACACTATGTTTGCCGAGCCTCAGTCTCCACTCCAGAACCTTTGTACTCCAGCGGTCGTCAGTTCTGCGGCTTATATGACCGGTCCACTGCCACTTCAGCTTACTAATCCGGTGGGCTATATCAGTGACTCTGGCTCTCTGACGGATCACATCATATCTGATGCGGTACTACAGAGATACTCCGAGCTCTCTCCATAGCACGCTGAGCGACTTTGAATTTGTGGACCAGTCGAACCGTAAGTGTCTAAGTCTTGCCACGGTAGGTCATAACGGGTAGGACACACTAATCGAAGACTTTCGATTTGAGGCACTGTGGGATGGGTGACGAGAAAACTTGACTAAGTTGTTGTAAGACTGTTTCCTTAGCAATACTTTACGTGTACAACGGAGTGTTGTACGTTGGCAGTATTTTAACGCCAGTTGGAGAATACAAATGGGTATAATATACTGCTTATACTTTGGTCATCTCACAAGAAACGCCTCGTACTTGCCATCAAAGTGTGGAACGAACCTCTACGCGATGGGTTACGAAGGACGACCTGTGCAGATGTGAAGTAAGTCAATGTATGCAGGTGGCGCAGAGTCATACATCTTGGCTCAAGGGTGAGCCCTATGTTGAGCTATTGAGTTCGATAGCTGATACGATGACGAGAATTATAATTACACAAGCTAGGTTGCCGTTGTGACTGGGATTGCTCTCATCTACTTTTCAGTAGCCATAAACAGAGCTCTATCGTTTTAAAAAATCTTACAGCCGACTGACTATTTTTGTCTTCATTTACTTTTTCCAAAAAAGAGTGCTTGCCCCGAAAGCAATCACAATGAATGTGTGTCGGAGTATAGTAGTTTAATAATATTTATGAAATTTAATTCCAAAAAGCAAATCATAATGAAAAGGCAATGTTAGCTTAAACTCGGCTGGTGCCGTACCAAGGAAATACTACGGTTGCTCATCTAACAAAATATTTACATTCAGTTGTGTTATTAACTTTGGAGCTAAAAGCCGTCTTATTCCCTAAACTTTGAGAGAAGCTCATTTCTTAGATGGTACTTGAAATACAGTCGTCATTCCAAACAGGAGTTAAGAACTTTTTCAATTTACGAAGCATAATATGATGTTGGTGTATCCATCTATTTATATAAGATCGTTAAAAACGAACAAAGCTTCCAGTGTTATGTAAATGTAATAAGATTAGGTTTAGAACGAGTTCCTATTTAGAATGAAAGATAATTGGAATTAGAACTTGAACATAGCTGCCTCGCGGTTTCTTTTTTAACCCCTCTTTATGTAGTTAAAATAATATCTTTGTAATGTATTAATTTAAATAAAATCTCGTCTACGACACGTTTTACGTACATAAAATGAAGCATTTTTAAATGTTTTTACTAAGACTTACAATGTATTACGTCAATTGAGCTTTGATTATGCCTTACTAACTTTTTTAACTATTTTTTCTAAAACTTTGATGTACGCTCTCCTGGATTTTTTTTGCAGAAAGAACATAGTTTGACTCTATCTTTTATGGTTCTGCCAGCGTTTGCAACTTAACCGATAAAAGTTGTAATTTTGGTGACATAATTTTTTTATTTCTCAAATCCAAATTGGACTACTTATTATAAAAGTATTAAAAAAATGGGGCCAAATAACCGCTATTACGTATCATAAAAATAAGAACAAAATCACGAGGAGCGAAGCAACGAGGTAACTTATATACAGATTTAAAAATGCTGAAACTATGTTTAGGCTACGGATGTAAATCATCATCATCATCATTATAAGTGTAAGTCCACTGCTAGACATAGGCCTCCCCTAATACACCCCTATCCATTAGGGGGTTTGGACTGTATCCCACCACGCTGGTCCAATGCGGGAAGTTGAATGTAAATAATCTAACCCATATTAATGATGTAACGCCTCAAGCGTTTTTTTTTATATTGTCACCGTGAGTACTGAGTACAGTAAACTAATAGAAAGTTATATCATATGTTATAGAGGTTTTGGGTTCAATGTACAGGGGACCTACAAAACAAATACCAACGCAGTGGTTGTTTCCGTCACAAATCCGTGGTAAATAAACGCAATTGTCTTTTGGTAAATAAACGCAATTGCCTCCGGTTTGAAGGGCACCATAGCCAGCGTTACAACTAGTTAAAGCTGTAACATATCATGACTCAGGGCGGTGTGAGGTTTTGTGACTGTCTAACGCTGCGTTTCTTACGACGTATCATTTACCATCATGAGTCCTGTCTACCTTTTACCTTAAGAGAATATAAAAAAAAAATGAAAGATTTGATAGACAAGGTTGCACACTTCGGAGTGACACATTTCAATATTGTTTGTGGATATGACGAGCCTCGGACGATTGCTCTCGGGCGTGAGCTTGTTTGTCAACGGGCTAGCTGGGGTTCTCCCTTTACTACAGTTACAGTTTAAACTGGAGTAGATTTTAAACAATTTTTTTAAATAGCATTTTTTAAAAGCACGTTACGTCTGATGTTGCTGATGGAATGGCTGATAACGTGTTTTTTTCTTTCAAGCGTGCGAAGTGTATTGTTGCATAGAAGAGATTGGTGTGGGGACTGCTATAATCTATTAAATGTTACTCGCGACCTGAAATTACTGTATATATATATAAATATTAATATAAATGAGGTTGTGAATTTGTATATGTTTACTTTTATCGCAATGATCAAATTAAATTTCAGACAGATAGAGTTACATTCGCATTTATAATATTAGTGTGAAAGTATGGATAACAGTCTCAAAAAACATATAAAACTGATGTACATATAGTAGCAGCCAGCAATGTCTGGCTGATAATGTATATTATAGCTTCCTGATCTTTACGTACGGAACGTTTGGTTTTGCTGGACGTAAAGTTTTTCTTGATATTTAATGACGAATATAATACAAAAGTTAAAACTACGTTTTTATTAATTTGCCCTAAGAACCTACACCGTTTCCTTCCAATTTTTAGTAGAACAAATACTGAATACATTATTGCGCTTGAATTAATTTCGCAGATTATTTTGTATTAATGTTTAAAACCAATATTTCTATTGTATATTACATCCGTGTAACGTCTACGGTTGTTGTCACGCATGCCGCAATAGCTCAGTTAATGCAGTTAATATTTGTCAACTTATTCTGTTTTGCAAGCGATGTTATTGATTTAATAAAAATCCTTACTGTTCTATTAATAATCTAATTATCCCGAACAGTACAAACACGTTACAATTTAGTCGTTCTAATTGTTTGTGCTACGTAAGACTTGTCTGCGGTCCCCTGACATTGAAAGCTTAATTCCCAGAAACATCTCCGCGGCACGATACATCGAAATTGCTACGAAATTAAATTTTGCACGCCATTGCGGTCTCGTTAGCGCGACAAACGCGGTTGTTTCATAAAATTGACATGACAATGTTCTTGCGTAGTCCTCCGCTAATGAATCCAACAATTTACAGAGAAGAATCCGTGGTAACAACAGCTTATTGACAGATTTCTTTGCCAGAAATTATCACTAGATGGTCATTTTAATAACATGCCTTTTATTACAACTAAGCATAGGCATCCCTAATGATTAAATCACCTATTGAAACCTCATTCAGTACAGTCATTATGAAAAGTAAAGGAAAAACTACACCTCCATTTGATATGATTTATAGTATTATGAATTTGCTTTTTTTCCTTAAGTGTATAGATTAAAGAATATATACTGAGCATGACGATACAAATACGGATGGGATACGGTCCAAAAACCTCCCAATGGGGAAAGCGTGCATTAGGAGAGTCCTATGTCTAGCAGTGGACTAACACAGGCTCATGATGATGATGATGAGCGTGACAATTCGTGAAGCACATTGGTAAACATCAATCTTATATACTTCATAAAGGTATTTATATTATGTACTTACTAGATAAAAAAAAAATATTTTATCGAGTTAACGTCCTGTGAAGATCTTATGTGAGCAACGTATAATTTAACACTGGCTAAATTAATTTTACTTGCCCAGAGAAAACTGGTAAGAATCCAATATTATTTTTATTAATGCTAAATCAGTATAAAATAAACATCTTTGTTATAAATCAAACAGTTGCTATGGTGCAAGAAACTGCTTTATATACATTATCACACAATTATTCGAAAGATTTTTGCTTCGGCCTTTTTTGTTATATGGTAGTCAAATTTGTTAACCGAACAAGAAGCATGTTTAAATACTATTAAATCAAAAAAATTAAGTAACAAAAATCCATTAGGCAAAAAGCTCGTCGGGATGGATTCCATGAAAGGGACTCTGTTCAATGCATTAATGGAATTTAACTTCTAAAATCACAGAATAGAGTACTCATCTAAAGCATGATTTCAATGATTTATCATTCCCAAATGTATTTGAAATTTCGCACAGTTCTTCTAAACAGGATTTCAATTAATTTGAGTAAAATAAAAATAAATGAATTGTAAAATGTAACATATTATTGAAAGACTTAACATCCTGTCCCACGGCAGGGAGTGCGTCGGTGATATCACTAGTGTTGCCAATGTCCATGGACGTCGGTGACCAGTTTCCATCCGGTGGCCCAACTGCTCGTCTGCCTGCGTAGTCTATAATAAAAAAAAAATCACACCTAATACTCATTGCGATTTAAAAATATTATCAGGTTGTCTTTGTTTCAACTTGTACGAGTGGAAATAAATATTGAGTTATTTTTTCTTCCGTTGCTCAGTCGAATACTATACATAATAAATAATACAATTTTTACGGATATTATCGCGTTCAATTACTTTACAATTAATAAAAATTATACTCGACGTTACAAATCCTTCCCAGGGTCTATGGTCACGGGACCGACTAAGGGTTGGGCGTCGAAATGTCGATATGCACATGCATGCAAACAAATGGTCTATTGAAATTTATAATTGGTATTATTTTGACATATTTCGCAGGGCCACGAAATAAACATGTAATTTATGTAAATAAATGTACTTACTTCACGAATTGGCTCGCTAGTTTGGTAAGTAAAACCACAATCAAAAAATTTTAAGGTGAATTTCAGTTAAAAATTTCACAGACCAAGACAATAAGTCATGACTAAAGCTATAGAATGGTCATCAAACTCTGTGTCTATAAATTATTGTACGCCTTGAATTTTGCACCTATAAATTGTGCAAAAGTATCGATATTTTATATACCTAATAGAGATTCCTGCTGCCTCCGTAGCCTAGTAAAGGCGTGTGCTTTAGAAACCGGAGGTCGTGGGTTCGAATCCTGCGGGGTCTCAACAAATTTTTATTGTTGTTTCCTAGATGGTTAGGGCAATTTGGGCGGATCTGTTGAATTTGTTTTCCAAATTGTCGGAAAAGTAAAATAATTCAGGCGTGGGATAGGCATGTAAAAGTGGGTCCACCCACCAACCCGCATTGGACCAGGGTGGTGGAATCACACATTACATCATCAGCCTGTGATAGTCCACTGCTGGACATAGGACTCCCCTAATACACTCCCATCCATAAGGGGGTTTTGGACCGTATCCCATACATATACAAGAATCCACTCCAAAACCCCCTAATTAAGTAGCTGTGAACTAACAAAGGCTGATGAAGATGATGAATAGAGAATGTTAAAAATCGACTTACGACTATAAATCGTAGTATAAAATCGATCATAACTCTCTTCTACGCAATTATGCCAAATGGAATGTTTTAAGAGGTTCATTACGGAACCCTGCTTCGTGAACATTGGTTGACCTAGTGGACAATGGAATATGTTTGGTCCATTACATCAAATGAGGCAATAGTTCTCGTCATTTATATTGGTCGCACCAAACTAGCATTTGTATTTTATAACTAGAACATATTTATTAATAATAAAAACATAGAATTTTTAGTATTCTCATCTACCCTTACAAATGTCTACTTATTGCTTGTTGCAAGAAACAGTAACGCCTTTCATCACGCGTGTACCTTTAACGGTTGTTGTCACGCATGCCGCAATAGCTCAAGGATACTCGTAGCAGACTTTTTCCTATATATATACTTCATGCTTATATTTTTTATCGTTATATTGAGGATAATTCGCATAGTGTTCATTCAAGCTATTCTAATAGGTTAAGGTTATTAATAAGGTTAGCAAAAATCCGTACTGCTAGTTTTTGCGCAAAGGAGCAACTAATATATGTACATTCATATCTAGTAGGAGTTCTCCCGGAGAGAAGGGAGGAGTTAAATAGACGACGGAGTCTCTTCAACACCGGTTTACCGGCGGCCTTCAGAAGCTCCGTCATGACTCCGTCCTATCCTGGGGCTGTTCCATTTTTAATTTGCTCAAGACCCCCTCGATTTCAATCAGGCCTATTTCTGGAAGATCCTCCGACACATGGCGGGTAAGAGTGGCTCGAGAATCCTTCTCATCCGGCTCTGGGTGTGCCAAGTGCGATTTCAACCTCCGAGAGAACCTCTGGTCTCGAAGTGACGACTTCTCCGTTCTCTTTGGTCATTTCGTCGGATGGATTCTTTCAAGCTGTTGTGCGAAGACTTTGGACCCCGGTTTAGCTCAATAGCTCTCAATACAGAAAGCGTATTCGAGAGACAGAGGTCACGCCTTACCAGCTTGGAGATGGTCTTGTTAAGAACCCAGAAGAAGTGACGGTCGGATCATTTCGTCGCTTCTCCATGAGAGTCAGTGTTTCTCCCGAAAGTTTAGACTTTTTGCCCACACGTTACAGACCGCAAAGTTTTGCACCATCGGCCCGAAGAATTTCTACCACTCGATCGAGTTCCTCGTCAACGTCCACGTCGATTGTATTTTATAAGGCAGCAAATCGACTTTCCGGGTTGATCTGGAGTATGCTGGGATAAATGATAGGCTGGAGCAGTTTAGGCCGGAGCGTAGACTTCATCAATCGGGATCGTTCAAGTTTCAAATCTATATTCAGGGTGCCTCTCAGAAGTCGGTGACCACTTCCGATCTTAAACCTTGTAATCACTGGGACCTGAATATGCGCTTTTTGTCCGATATAATGTAGTCTATCCCATTTTTGGTCATAGTATCGGGACTCTGCCACGTCCATTTCTTTTGGGGCTGTTTCTTAAAGAACGAGTTCATTAAGAACAGCCCCTCTCGCTCTAGAAAATTGACGAGCATTTGCCCCTTATGATTTCTGCTCCCGTAGCCATATGATCCCAGCATCGATTCGCTGCATGCCTGTACTCCTACTTTGGCATTGAAATCCCCCATGACAACGTTGAAGTGGGCCTTGGTGGTGTTATATAAGGCTCTTGAGATGTCCTCGTACATGTCTTCGACGTCATCGTCCGGGTATGTCAACGTTGGTGCGTATACTTGGATAACTTTTAGGCTGTATCTATTGGTCAACATTATCACAAGGTACGCAACTCTCGCCGATGCACTGGATACTTAAAAAACATTGTTAATGAGGGATTTATTGACAAGGAACCCGACTCCACCCTGTGATAGAATGGCCCTGGAGGCTGGGGCGTTTTTCGCCTCACCATTAAGGGGTTTTGGATCGTATTCCACCACGCTGGTCCTATGCGGGTTGGTGGGTGGTTCGCCAGAGCCTCGTCTATTGTTCGGCAGGTTGCACCACGTGCAGGTGAGGTTGAGGGTTCCGAAGATGTTGTTTGGAGCCCCTTATTATACCCCCATATTTTCGCATATGGTAGTAAACTAAATCTACCAAACAAAAACGAGTTAAGGTTAATTATTATACAAAAAAAATTAATTAACAAAAAATTCATCAATGAATGCTAGACGTGATTTTATTGTACATAAAATGATATTCCAATGAAATATAGACCAAAAGCTAGTCGGGATGGATACCATTACTGGACCTCCGTTTAATGCATTAATGGATTTATAGATACTTCTAAAATCTCAGCATAGTGTACTCATCTAAAACGTTTTTTAAACTTTTACTTGCCCATCCGACGCATGTATCATCTTACTTTTCAGACAATTGGGTGATCGGCCCAAATTGCCCTAACAACCAATCAACTAGGAATCAACAATAAAAATTTATTGAGTCCCTGCAAGATTCGAACCCACGACCTCCAGTTTCTAGAGCACACAAGCCCTTGCCACTACGGAGGCAGGTTTAGACGTGTACGATTTTTTAATTACCATCTCAGCTAGTATACGTAATTGTTATTGCTAATCTTTTAGACATTCGCAAAGCGGCCGGTGTGGGCTGGGTGAGAATAGCCGAAGATCGGAAGCGGTGGCGTGCATTAGGGGAGGCCTCCAGCAGTTAACTGACACAGGCTTATGATGATGATGGTGTTGATGATGATGATGATGATGAATCTTTTAGACAATCATAAAGGTTAAAAGGAATCTTGCATAAAAATCCTTATAAATAAAATCATGTTTGGTGCTCTGCCATATTTTTCGCAATAAACTTCTTTAGTTTTGTTTTAGCATAGAAATAAATGGACCTTCTAGTAGGCTATTCTTAATCCTTTATTTATTTATTTATTTATTATATCTATAATATTATTAAACACAATATAAAGAATACGTTTAATAATTACAATATTAATATTAATAATAATCGAAATATAATAAATAGTAAAATATCGTGTAATTATCAAATGGAAACAATGTATAATTTAAAAAAATATTTCCATTGATAAATATTTTATTTAGAAAATAAATAATATAAATAATAATAAACTAAATAAGTTCCAACATTTAGAAAATTATGATAAAGTAGATGCAGCAAATGGTCTATTAAAATTATTAAATGTTATTATTTTCGCGTATTACGTAATAAGCTTGTAATTTGCGTAAAATATTATATCGATGGAAGAAAACAGAAACGTCGTATCTGACAAACATGAAATTGTTCACCGAAAATATCAACCGAAAAACAACTAAAAAAATAAATTTTTGATCATAGCTTTTATGCATAACAAAAAATAATTTCATCGTTATTTACCTATTATACAATAAAATATAATAGAAGTTATGATATATTTGTTTTACTTTTTACTATTAAAAAATTTAATTTTAGTTAAAATCTCCACAGGCCCTTAAAAAAAAACCATTGACAGTCGAAGCTTTTTGGATTGCCATTCGAGTCTGTGTTTGCACTGAATAATCTCGAGGGTGTCGCAACCTATGTTAAGTTATTGTACGTCACAAAATTTTTACACTTTTTCATAATTCGAAGTTGAAAATATTGTGCAAAACTATCGATATTCTGTATACTTAATCGAGATTGTGAAAAGAAGTTGAGAGACAAATATTGCAAGCGTAAGTCGTTCGCATAAAATCGATCATAACTTTCTTGTACGCAATCATGCGGATAACAATGTTTCTAAGAGGTTCATTATGGGACCCTAGTTCGTGAACAATAGTTGACCCAGTGGACAATGGTATAAGTTTAGTCCATTAGATCGAATGAGGCAATGGTTCTCGTCATTTGTGTTGGCCGCACCGTAATAGCATTTCTCCTTTACATAGGGCAATTCATTTATTAATAGTAAATATGTTTTATAATAATAAAAGAAATAATTATTATTATTTAGTCCATGTTCATGGACCCTGGAAAGAGTCCGAAACGTGTGGCTAGGTTTTCCTTACTTGTTAAATTACTTAAGGCATAGGTTGCGACACCCTAGCAGTAGCCAGACACACCCTACACTTAGAGTGTAGGACAAACACACACACTCATGACATCGGCCCCACCGGTGAGGTCGAATTTACACACCCTTTGCTATATGTGATAGGAGCGTTGCTGGAGTTTCTTGCGCCACTTCTTCTACCAGCGCCAACGCTTTAAGAAGTGGTAGTAAAGTTTAGATAGAGCTCTTCTAGCTATTAAATTATCCTTGCAAAGCGTCTGAATCGAGCCGAGGCGTCGGCCCACCTGGGCAGTCCTCAATTCAGCATGCTAACGGGTACCAGAAAGTGACGGCCCAAGCTGAGGCTCCCCATCTGGGGGCCCTTGGTGCAGTTAAGTCACTCGGTGGGGAGACGCACCTGTGATAACGCCCCCCCCCACACCCGGTTATGTTCTAATAGGTTTATTGCCCAGAGCACGAGATCCATCAAAAAAAAAGTATTTTGTTGGTAATATATTTGTAGGAAAGGTCAGTGGAGCTGTTATAAATGTTTGGTTTAGATTTCAACAGCATCTCACGTTTCTTGCATATAAAACGACAGAGGAACATACACTGATATACCTGACGTTACCTGTTTTCATTAATTTGAAAGTTCTTGTAATATTCATCGTTCCATGGTTTAACATTTCAGCTGTTATAGTTGAATTGGAACAAACACCATATTACGCACACGGTTAGGATCGTCCTACTAGAAAAAGAATGAAAAAAAACAGTCGAGATTATTCAGTGCAAACATAGAATATTTTCCACTTTTTTTGTTACTCATAATTTGCTGTGTATTTCCGTTACAGCCTTTAATATTTTAATTTATACAATTAATTATATCTCGTCAATTTAGTTTTAAGGGCAACTAAAAGCGAGAAAGAAAATTTTAGACGTTGGAATAAGATTTAAAGTACCTACCGTGAAAATACTATACGACTTATCTTTTGGAATTGTATTTTCTCAGGCTTTATGAAAGCTAAAGTTAAACATGCGATGCATGTTATATTTTATTAACTTTTATTTTATAAAAGTTAATAAAATATTTTATTACCAAGTTATATAAAATACAATTAAATAAAGAAGTAAATGTATACCATCATTTTAATACATAAATGAATAAGCATTTGAAATACTCTTTAAAACGACTTGCGTCTCCAAATTGTTTTAAAATGATAAAATGCTAAATCTAAACTAAATTTACTACAAAAAAACAAACAAGCATCGGAACGAGGTCAACAGATTTAAAAGTACATGGATGAAAAGAAGTCCGCCACAAGCACCAAATATATATGCAGTATATTTACAGGATCCATTGACCGACTTCTGGTCTCTTGCGTATATTAGCCATGCTTGCGGCTAAAAAGTTTTGAATTTACCAATTACCAAGATAAATAGGAATCTGTTTAGTTTAAAAACAGCGTCATTTTTCCTTTCTACAAATAAAAGTTCAGAGAAGCAATGTTGCCATCCTAAATCTTATCCGGCTAAGAAATGACGTGCGAAGAAGGAAACATAACAAAATATCACAGTTATGAATCACAAAACTTCAGCGCTTCCTTGTTGTTCCGGTAAACTTTGCTCGTGATATACTGTTTGAAAATTCGGAAAAAGGACTGTGTCATAAATATCACGATTTTACACATTATATCGCGTTTGGAAACTAGCTTGAGTTTAACTAGATAGTTGTATATGTTCTAGTATTCTTACAAATATACTTATTTGTACATAACTTCTAATTGTGACTTGAATATTCATTTGAATATTGAGGCCTAACCAGATTTTGTTTTGATCTGTCGCTGATGCTTTAAAATTCAACAATAAAATTCGATGTACTTTTTAAGTAATTATTTTGCGTAAGTATACATTTCATTTGGATGAAAATACGTTCGTATGGAAAGACGGAGAATAAGTTTGACAGTGCATTTCTAAACAACGTTTATGACCTGTTCTCTAAAATCATTTTGAATCCCGTCGCTTTTAGACTAGATTAAATCCAGCGAGCCAAACAAGCAGGATTCTGAGAGGCTTAACTACCGTAGACTAGATATTTACGCCCCGACAGATTTTACAGAAGACTAAACAGTATATTCAGTCTTTATGCTATATAGGAAGGAAGTCTTTAGGCGTATGTGCAATATAGGAAGATCTTCGATTCGTCTTCAAAATTCTATGTTAGTAAATTAATAACCCTGTTTACATGATAAAGTTGTACAAAGCTAACAACGCACTAAATTCATTTGTTTGTCAACTAATTACTCATTCAACCAAGATGTACATACGTATCTTGACTGTCACAAAACGATGCTTCAAAGCCCTAAAACATTATGCACAAGATAAAACGTTGTCCCATTTGCAGAATAAATTTCAACCTAAAAAAGATGTTTTTGCATCTAGTCTCTATATTTAGATATAAAATACTAGGTGACCTAGGATATTTTGTTTATACTGGGAGCTATTGATGAAATAAATGAGCAGATTATTCAAATTTTTTTAAAGAACACATCTATAAATGCATTGAAAATGTGTCATTTTTAAAAAATATTGGTACCGATATCTTAGTTTCATTTGTTTTTTTTAATCGAAGAATTCTGAAAGTTTCAAAAAGGTAGTAAAATGTTGCTGAGAGAAATGGCGAGTTTACTCGTCCAATCTGATGGACTGCACTTTTTTAAGTATCCATTGTTCACAAAGTAAAGTCTCGTTATGATTCTTTTAGAGAACATTTCTTGTACGAAGGAAAGTAATGGCGGATTTTTACGAGTTGCTATTGACGGCAATGCTTGTATCCTTTTTGTATTCCGTGAACATGGACGATCGAAAGAATTAAAAACCTCCAAAAATATGTTTTTTAATGATAAAAGTGAGGATAACTATTTATATTAACTTATATTTAAACGATTCTTGAGCTAATAACAGTCGTAGTAGATTATGACCGGTAAATAGTTTGCACATAATACCAGAGTTTTTTTCTTCCTGTATTCATGCTTTTCGTTACGTAAAATACTCACGTACTTCAAAATATCATAGACAAGGTGAATAAACAGGAAATGAATGGTCATTTCCTATTTAATCATAAAGTGTATTTATATAAATTGAGTTATCCCTATAATAAAAACCTTCCATTCATTAACTAATGGAGGAGTCTTGTGTGTTCCGGAAGTAATTGAAATTGAACGTTAGATTGGGTTCATTAATGGATGGAAACGATTCAATTACTCTAATGCAGAGCGTTTCAGTTAATTTTACGACATTAACTCTTTTACAACTTTACCGATCTTGTTAATATAATAACAATAAATTAGAAATAGTTCCTATTGCGTTATAAATATTTTCCCATAAATAATAATGTTTTTCAATATCCACTTTAACTGGTAGTTAAATCACCGTAGGACTAAATACCTCATTTTGGATTATTGCTTATCTTTCTTTACAAACGCTGTTAAAGTTGTATTCGTGAAATTGAGTAGTCGAGAGTTATATCGCCTGCAATGAAGGTTGTACCGATCATTAATAATTTATCATGAATACCAAACGATTATATTGAATAATGCCTCTTTATTCACAAGAGTAAAAATCGACAGATATCTGCTACTGTAACCGCTACTTGAAGTAGTAACAGGTTGAAAGTAAGGAACAGTTTTTTGTTTGATTTTTTTTCATTGTCAACAAAGGCAGGCAAGCAGTCGGGCCAACTGATGGAAAGACAGAAGTCTGCACAGTACAATCATTCTTTCATCTTTGATTAAGGCGAAATACCGGTCTTTTGGCTACAGTGTTGCTGAATTGACCGCAGGTATAACGAGCTAATGCTTACAATAATTTAACAATGCCTGTCTTCTTTAATTTGAAAATAAACTTATCATATTCAAATTTTTATTGTTGTAATGGTCAAATCAAACTACGGGGCTTTATAACTATGATCTTATAAACGTTCTCCTAAATTGAGAAATAATATTTATTTTTATATTTAATCATCTTTATTTTACACCTCTCGTCTGTTTCTTTTCGTCTGTCTATAGAAATTTGTGAAAAAATATTTTGTGAAATAACTATAACTATCTGTATTGTATATTATTTGGTTTAATCCACCAAATAATTAATGTAATACAGTTATATCACAATATTAAAATAATGATTTAGGGTAAACTTTATTTTAAAAATTTCTTTGCTATATATCGTGAAAGCAGTGCTTCGGTTTCTTAAAATAATATTAAAAACAATTATCCATCACCATTTTAATAATATGTAATAAATCATTCATAGTTTGGAACTTTATTCTAATAAAAAAATTACTTATTTTTGAGACCACCTGGAAACCTAATTACAGGCAAGCCTGTAATTGCAAGCTTCTAAAAGCTTAGGACTTAATAGCTTTTAAAAACGCACCTAATGTTTTGACTCGGCTTAAAGTTAAGTTATTAGGGAAAAGTATTGTTATGCTCCGTGTCTTAGACTGATAATAATTAAAGTAAAAATATGAAATAATTGGTTTTATGTAGGTATTCATTCTTTTTTTACTGTAGCTTTAAACAAAAGCTAGGCCCTAGAACGAATTTCTTGCCATTAGGTGAGGATATCAAAAGAATGATAAAAGAAACCAACGTCTGCTTTGCTATCATATCGCATTTACCGGGTTAGCATCAGTCTTCGTGAACCTAAGGAAGGGGCCTGTAAAGGCTCCGTTTTTCCGTATGTATTAAACTCAGAATAATGCTGAACAAGCCTTTTCCTAAATGCATATATGCCAAAGTAAAAATCTTCAATGGGCTCCCTTATAATCGGCACATGTGGTAGCTGAAACCAGTGTATGGCTTAAACACGCAGTTCTGACTGGTGAGGTATTAATCACTCCTTGCTATTACTTTCTATCTTCCGAGACCTATATCTCCAGCACGAGGAAACGTGGTTCAGGTCCTTCGATCTGAAGATATATAGACATGTCCCATAGTACGAAACTTCCTTCCATGACAACACCAATACCTCACAAATAATAGGAGAGAACGCAGATGATTTCGAGCTCACTAGCGTCACCTCTTTTTGATGACTGCATATTCTTTATTTGCAAATAAAAAAAAACACAAAGGACAAGCAAAACAGTGCATTTTTACTTGATGGTAAATGCCCCCATATAAAACATTCACCGCTTCGTGACCTGAAATGTTACATGTCGGAAGACGGTAGTGTTTACACACCGTCCTCTGTTCTGATTTGAGACCGCAATAAGCACCGCTGTGGTATTACATAGTACTGCACATTTCTTACTGCCAATAATATCTTTATTTAATTAATTATTTATTTATCTGGTTAGTTTCATTCATTATTTGTTAACATTTTCGTGATTCTCTTTTTGCGTTAAACACCCTTGTAATTTTCGTAACTAACATTGTTTTGAGAAAACAGAAGCTGTCTAACTAAATATGTAAACCTAAAACAGGAGTCTGCTTTAACCATCAACCAATAAATACTCACCACTGCTTAAATTTTTGTTTTAATACCTTTTATACGCGAAACCGAGAACAACGTTAAAGTAAACGCTAATACTACGTACATTTTTTTGTTCTCTGTACAAAATAAACGTTCACTAGTAAAACCCCGAACTCAGGCTGGTTATTTAAACAGTCGTCTAAATTGTTATTTTTTAAATTCACTTTGTGTTTTTGCATACTAAGTAGTATAATAGAGGTTAGCATACTGAGTAGTTGAATAACTTTAAGTGGCTTATAATGTTGCATACATTAAATAACATTTAAAAGTACTTTAAAAAGCCAAAGTTATGTTAAAAACCGTTTTGTTAATATTAGGTTTAACATAATATACGAGTGAGCGATACATAATTAGTAGTTCCATAGCATATTTCACTTTGTAGTTGAATTTTATCTTTATAACATATAAGTAGTCTATTATAACTATCACTATGTAAATTACTAAGCTAAGATATGTATCTTTAAAGTATTTTCTATATACATGAACTTAACATACACCTTGTAGTTTAGAGAATAAAACACGGGCTTTTAATCGTTTAAACATTTAGAAACAGTGTTATTTCACTAAATATCATAATCAACTACGCCTTGCTACCTATAAACTGCTACTGGAAGTTAACTTAATACACTAACCGTGATAAAAGTGTGATTCTTTTCTGTTCTGTACTGTAATATTTAAAACGAAACATGTTAAACGAGCAGTCTGTCCACAGCTTTTGCCATGATACTTTTAGGTTTTTGGAATGAATTTTACTTGGTAAAATGTAGCCAATGTTACTGAAGTTTAGAAGTTTCATAGCCTATTAAAAACAAATAAACAAACAAGTCTTCTTTCTTTATAATATTAAATATTATTATACATAATGGGATTAGTTAAAAAATGCGTAATTTTTGTTCTATCTTCTATTGAGCGTGACGCTTGCGTTTCTTAAAGTAGTTCTTGACAACAATATTATTCTTATAGGCAAAAATGTTCTTATGACTGAACATATTTCAGGTTTATACAATACAAATGGTTTTGTAAAATCATTGACTAGCTGTTGCAGGGAACATCGCATAAACAAGTTCAATGTTTTCGTCGCATCACTACAAGTAATATGAAATATTAAGCCCTAAATGTTGCCTCATTTATTATTATATATCATTCGATAATAATACAACTGTGATGTTAGAATAGTTGGATAAACAACTTATACAGAAGTCTGCGAAAGTCTACATTCTTGTTACACCGATTTAAGAGTGAAATTACATTTTCTCTTTAATATAGATCACGATGTATTCAAAGTCAAAGTCAAATATCTTTATTCAATATGGAAGCATTACACTTTCTTATTGATTGTCAAATAATCTACCACCAGGTTCGGAAATGGAAGCCTCTGACCTGAGAAGAACCGGCAAGAAACTCAGCAGGACTTTTTCTTTTCCTTTTCTTCAATAAATTTTACAAAACTGTTACATAAAACCATACATTTACTACTTTGAAACAGCCTGGAGCGAACAGTTCATTACCAGGTGTGTGTTATCTATCAAGTAGTCATTACAACAATAATATCCTTTAACACACAAACGTTTCCTTTACTATTTTTTTAAATTTATTTACAGATAAAAGCTGAACGTTTTCTGGTATTTTATTGTAGAAGAGTATACATTGTCCCATGAAGGATTTTATCGTTCTTCGAGCCTAGTTTTTGGAAGAACATAATTATGTTCTTCATTCAATACTATTAATAATATAAATACTAGGAATAAGCATATATGTGCTTATTCCTAGTATTTACTATTATATAGTCTAATGTTTTACAAAATCATTTTTATTTTTATGAACATACATAATATTTTCAAATATGTATTGAGAAAAACAGTCATTACATTAATTTCTGTAAACATTTTTTCTCAGCGATTCTTTGGGACCCAGGTTATAGACTGCTCGAATCGCTCTTTTTTGAATTATAAAAATTGTATTAATATCAGCCGCGTTTCCCCACAGTAGAATGCCATAAGACGTTATACTGTGAAAATAACTAAAATATACTAAACGAGGCTGTCTCAACATCGATCAGTTGTCTAATTTCTTTGACTGCATAAGCCGCTGAGCTAAGTTTACTCGGCAGTCTATTAATATGAGGGGCCCATTGCAGTTTACGAATCTATTGTGATGCCGAGAAATACAGTGCAATGTGACGTGGTCTAGGCCTTCTCATCTACGACCACATCACACCAGCTTGAGGAACATTAGGGTTGTAAACCTTATACATTTAGTTTTATTTTTGTTTAACAATAAATTATTTGCACTAAACCAGTATTTTACTTTTGAGAGGTATTATTTACATCGTCATTTTGCAAATTACGTCGTTTTATTCTAAATATTAAAGTATCATCAGCAAATAATACAATCTCGTTGTTGTTCTCAACCTGGTGGTGTAGGTCATTAATATAGACCAGGAAGAAAAAGGCCCCAAAAATAGATCCTGTGGGACTCCCATACCTACCTGCGTCCCGGAAGATCTCTTGCCGTTCACGTCAACACTCTGAGTTCGATGGCTCAAGTACGAAGTCAGAAGGTCGAGTGCGGCATTTTGACTCCATAGTGACTTAATTTCCTGACAAAGTATCTCATGCTGTACACAGTCAAATGCTTTGGTTAAGTCACTGAAGACACCCTAATGCATCGTGTGACCCTTCCATGCCTCAAATATAGTCTTAATAAGATGGACACCTGCATCGGTTGTGAGAACGACCTCGTGTAAAACCATACTGTTTGTTATTAAGCATATTATGAGAGTTAAAATGTACAAGTAATTGGTTAGAATTATTTTCTCGAAAATTTTACTAAGCGCAGGCAGTAAAGAAATAGGCCCTAAAGTTATTGGGGTCTGTAGGTACTGCCTGATTTAAATACCGGAAGAACTTTACTGTGCTTCATAAGGTCAGGAAATTTACCACATGTAATACAATCATTAAGAAATAGCTGCAAGGCAGGTGATATAACATCAATAATAGATTTATCACCTTAACCGGATCCCCACAGATCTACAGTTTTTTAATGTCAGAGATTAAAAGCGGACACAATATCTTTATCGCTTACATTACTAAAATAGAAATTATCTTTACATTCTTTTATATTTTCTTTTAATAAGGACTCTGCAACAGTTGGAGAAAAACAAGTGACTTGGTGGTAAAACAGAATGTCTGAAAAAATTTTTCAAAATAGGATGCAACATCTTGATCAAATTTATTTTACTATTATTAACATTTAGCCGAATTTCAAAGTTCTTGTTTACAGCCTTCCTGTTTCACCAGTAATTATTTTCCAAGTCATTTTATTTTGTCAGATGCACCTTTAATTTTGTTTTTTATGTGAGTGACTTGCTGTCCAGACACTTTTCTGAATGTTTTTGAGTATACATTAACATATGTCACAAAGGATTGATTGTGATTGTAAGTCTTTTTACTATATAGTTCATATAATCTTTGTCTGCTCTTATGTATTCCAACTGTTGCCCATTCACTGAAAGCTGCAGATCTTTTTGATTTGACTGTTTTAGAAGTAAATATACTCTTAAATTCAGTTATTATTAATTTAAATAATTTACTTTACAGTATATCCGGTTTACTATTATAATGCAAATAATTAATTTTATTTATTATATTACTTCTAAACTTCTCAATACGTTTCCTATACATAGGAATAACCATTTTTTTTGCACAATATTTGTGAGATCTATTATCATAAACAAAAGCTAATTGTCACAATGATCAGATGATAACATATTATGATGATTTATTAATAGGATACAATTTGTAATATATTATCTATACATGTTATAGAGAGGCAGTAATTCTTATTTACTTCAAGAAATAAGTTTAAAAGGTTATATGAATTTAACAATGATCTGAATCTAATAGTGGTGGTTGAACTATCTAGTAAATTTATGTTAAAATCACCACAGACTACTATATTTTTATTAGATTCAGATAGTTTTATTAAAATTTGTTCCAATATAATTTCAAAAGATTCATATAACGCATGGGAGGTCTGTATACACATACAATTATGAAGTGCTCAAGCTCTCACAGGCTATTTCAATAGTCTGCTCAACTGAAGGCTCACTATATCTACTGTATGATTTTATATATTTTAAATTATTTTCAAAATTATTATTGAACCACCGTATAGCTTTTCTCTGTTGAACAGCTAGCAACCTGGTAAAATCAAGGTTAAATATAATCTTGGTTTTCATATTCCAGTGTTCTGTACCATGATATCTATATTACAATTGTTTAAAACAGTTCAACTTCTAGTTCCACCGGCTATTTCCTTGTTTTAAAAAAACCCTTTTTAAATTTTTAAAATTTAAAAAATTAAAAAATTTTGGAAAAAAATTTTTTTTAAAAAAAAAAAAATTTAAACCAAAAAAAAAAAAAAAAAAATTTAAAAAAAATTTTTTAAAAAAATTAAAAAATTTTTTTCCTTTTTTTTTAAAATTTTAAAAATTTTTTAAATTTTTAAAAATTTAATTTTTTTTTTTCCCCCCAAAAAATTTTTAAATTCCAAAAAAATTTTTTTTCCCCAAAAATTTTTTTTTTTTTTTTTTTTTTAAAAAAAAATTGGTAAAAAAAATTTTTTTTTAATTTTTTTTCCATTTTTTTAAAACTTTAAAAAAATTTTTTTTAAAAAAAAAAATTTTTTTAAAAAAAATTTTTTTTTTTTGGGGGGGAAAAAAAATTAAAAGGGGCCCCTTTTAAAATTTTAAAAAAAAAATTTTTTTTTGGGGAAATTTTTAAAACCTTTAAAAAAAAAAAAAAAAAAATTTTTTTAAAAATTTTTTCCCCCCCTTTTTTTTTTTTTATTTTAAAAAATTTTAAAAAAAATTTAAATTTTTTTTTTTTTTTTTTTTTTGGGGGTTTTTTAAAAAATTTTTGGGGTTTTTTTAAAAAAAATTTTTTTTTAAAAAAAATTTTTAAAAAAAATTTAATTTTAAAAAATTTTCAAATTAAATTTCCCCCCAAAAAAAAAATTTAAACCCCAAAAAAAATTTTTTTTTTTTTTTTTTTTTAAAAAACCAAAATTTTTAAAAAAGGGGGTTTTTGGTAAAGGGGTTTTTTTTTAAATTTTTTAAAAAAAAAAGGTTTTTTTAAAAAAAAAAACCCTTTTATTAATTTTTTTTTTTTTTTTCCCTTTTGGGCCCCCTTTTTTTTTTTTGGGAAATTTTTTAAAAAAAATTTTTTTTTTAAAAAAAATTTTTTAAAAAAATAAAATTTTTTTTTTAAATTTTTTTTTTTTTTCCAAAATTTAAAAAAAAAAAAAAAATTTTTTAAAAAAGGAAAATTAATTTTTAAAAATTTTTAAAACCCCTTTTAAAACCCCCCTTTCCCTTTAAAAGGTTTTTAAAAATTTTAAAAAGAGGGTTTTTTTTTTTAAAAACCTTTTTTTAAAAACTAAATTTTTTTTTTTGGGGGGGGGTTTTTTTTAATTTTTTTTTTTTTTTCAAATTTTAAAAAAAAACCCCTTTTTAAAAAAAACCCTTTTTTTTTTAAAAAAAAACCTTAATTTAAAAAAAAATTTTTTTTTTTAAAAAATTTTTTTTGGGTTGGGGAAAAAAAAAAAAAAAAAAAAAATTTAAAAAAAAATTTTTTTTTTTTTTTTTTAAAAACCCAAAAAAAATTTTTTAAAATTTTTCCCCCGTGTTTTCCCTTTTACCTTTTTCCTTTTTAATCTCAAAGGGTTTTCAAAAAAAGAATCCAAACAAATTTAATAAATTTTAAATTTTTTGGATACGAAACTATTAAATTTTTTAAAAATTTCCTTGTTTCTTATCGGTTTGTCAACATAATTGAAAATAATCCCGCCCTTTTTGCTTCCTGTCATCCCATTAAACTATTTATGTTAAATTTTTAAAAACTATTATAAAAATTTTGAAAGGCGGCAAATTTTTTTTGAATAATTAAATTTGAAATTTATAAAAAACCCTTTAATGTTTTTTATTTTGTATTATTTTTAAAGAATGGGAATTTACAGTTTCATTTCCTTTAAAAGTTCATTTAATAAACCAATTTTTTGGCTTTCTTGAATAATTAACCAATTGGCATTTCTTATTTAAAAAAAAATCTTTAAAAAATTAAAACTTTGGTTCTTTTGTTAATTTTTAATAAAATTTGAAGGTTTTAAAAATTTTGGCCGGGTATAATATCTTTGTATTAATAAAAAAAATTAATTTTTGGACCAATTGATTTCCGTTCTTTTTATAATTAATTTACCTTTTCCGGTTAATTGCCATTTTCCTGGTAAGAAACCCCTTTAGGCAACAAGGTGGTTTTCAAATTTTAATGAAAAAAAGGAATTTAAAAACTTTCGTTAAATTTAAAATTTAAATAATAAAAAAGAAAAAAAAACTTTTTTAAACCTTAATGTGTGAAAAAAGGAACAAATTTGACTTGTTTGGTTTTAAATTTCTTTACTAATTGGGAAATCCAGAAATTTTTTTGTAACTTTTTTTTATAAATTTTATTTTAATTTAAACCTAATTTTTAAAATTCCCTTTAATTAAATTAAAAAAACCCGGTTTCGGAACTATTTGGGAGGAACAAAAGGCTAAAACCAAAAGTAACCTTTGGTTTATAAGTTTATAAATTTTAAGTTTAATTGATAACGAGATATTTTGTTTTAAAAAATTAAAATTTTTTTTCCAAAATCATAAGCCATTTTAAAAAACCGCAATCCCGTTTTGTTGAATAATTAAGAGTTAAATTTTAAAATTTAATGGAAATTACCAAAAAGAGGTTTTAAAGGAAATTTTTAAAATTTATTTTCCATTTAAAATCAATAGTTTAAAACAATTTTAATTCAAAGTTAAAACCCCTTTTCCTTTTTAGGGCAAATTTTTAATCATTTTTTGAAAAAATTTTGTAATTTTAAATTGGTTTGTTAATTGGTATGCCTTTAAATTTTAAAATTAATGACTTTATTTTATTAAACTTTTTAATTTTGTTTCCCAATTTTTTAACCAAATTTAATTTTAATTTAATGTTTAACGGTGTAATTGTGAAATTTATAAAAAAGGGCCATTCAAAACCGGTTGGGAAATTTACATGGGAAATGGGGAAAATAATAAAATTATTTTTTGTAACCAAGGGCAATATTAAAAATCATTTCTTTTTTTTAATAAATTCAAATTTTTCAATTAAAAAATTCAAACTTTAACTTTTTTACCTTTTAATATGTTTTACCCTTGGCAATTTAAAACAAAAACAAAATTTCATAAACTTTGGGCGTTAAAAAAAATTTGGTTTCTTAAAAGGGCACCAAATTTTTGTATAAGAATTAGCATAATTAAATTTGGCTATTTTGGTTAAATTTTTAAATTATATGCCCCTTTAAAGCCTAATTAATGGGTGTTGAAGAAACCATTAAATTCAATTTTGCCGGGAAAAAATTTTCATTGAAGTTTAACCCGGTTTTAAAAGGGAATTTAGGGGCCAATCACTAATTGTTGAAAAAATTTAAAGAATTGTCCGTTCGGATGGGCATTTTTGGCCAAAATTTGATTTTAAAGGATTGGAACCAAGCCTTTAATTAGGTTAAATTAAATTTGGGTTGTTAAGGTTATTTTCCAAATTAATAATAACCGGTAAGAGTTAAAATTAACCAATATAATTTAAAGCACACTTCTTGTTATTTAAAATAATAAAATGTAAAAATAATATTATAATTTGTAAAGGTTTTTTTTTTAAACAAAATTTTTTTGATAAAGGAAATTTCACTTTTATTTAAATTATTTTACTGAAATAAAAAAGGTATAAATTTTTCTTTACGCTTTCGGTAAAATTCCCAAAACTTAAAATTTGGTTTCCTGTGGTTTTTTAATGTTTTTTTTTGTTGTTAAAAGGTTACAACCGTTTAAACCTTGGTATGGGGTTTGTGGAAAACCATATTTCAATTTACTAAAAATTTTGTTGATGTTATAAATTTTAAATTTAGGTTGTACCCTTTTCAAATTAAGGCAGCCGGATCTTAAAATTTGGTTAACCAACCGTTAAGGGAATTAATAAAAACAAATTAAATTCTTTTATTAATTTTGGGAAGAAAATGGCCAAGGGTTTATTTTCAAAGGAAAAAAGTAAAATATTAATATTACAGTTGTTTGTTTTCCAAAGAAAAACTTTAAATTTTTTTAGTTAAAATTTTTTCCAAGGGATTATTTTATTTAACATTCAAAATTAACATCTTTTGTTTTTTAAGGGTTTTATAAATTTGAAATTGGTAATTTAACCTTGTTAAAACCAATTGTTTTAGTAATTTAAACATTTTTTTTACCCCCACCAAAATTCAACTTGAGGTACTTAAAATTTTAAAAGGGAACGTTTCGCTTTTGGTGTTTTTAATAATTTAATGTCAATTTAATATGTTAAATTAAAAAAATTTTTAATTATTTAAAAAAATAACATTTTTATTTTCTAAAAAATTGATATTTATTTTCTTGTTTTTAAATGCCCTATTTAATTGAATTAAGGTCTTTTTTTTAAATTAAATTTATTTTAACATTTAAACCACCTTTGTACTTAGGGTTTAAATAAAAAAGAGGTTTTTTCCCTTAAACTTAAGAATGTCAACAATATAATTTAAAAATCTTAATTTCAAGAATTAAAATAAAATTTTTTTAAATTTGTTTTTTGATTCAATTTTTTTAAATAAAAATAAAATTAATTTTTAAAATGTTTTTAGTTATTTAATATTAAAAAATTTATTTAATAAATTAAACCCTTATTTAAATCTTAATAAATACTTTTAAAGTTTTAAATTAATTATTTTTAATGAAACAACTTATATAAAAAAAAGGGGTTGGCCTAAATAATAATATAAAAACAATTAATAAATTATTTAAAAAATTATTAAATTTTAATTGTTTTGTTTAAAAAAAACCAATTTTTTGTTTTATTATTAACTGGTTAAATTCCTTGTTAAATTTTATTTTAAAATAATTAAAAACCTGTTGGTTTTATATAAATTTATTTACAAAAATTTGGAAATTTGGTTTCCTGAATGTTTAAATAAAACCTTTTTCCAATAATAGCTCCTTTGGAACTATTTATTTAATTAAATTTCCGAATTATAAAATTAATTTAATTTAAATTGAAAATTCCAAACTATTTTAAAAGATATCTTTAAAGGACCAAATTAAATTTGGTTTTAATTTGAGTGTTTTTAAAGGCCAATTATATTCGCTGTGGACCTTCTAATGAAATTATTTGATTATGGTCTCATGACAAAAAAGCAGTGAACGTTGTACAAAAGAGATTCTGTAATATATTTGATGCCAGAGTGGGAAGCTAGTCAATACTAATATTATAAGAAGAAAGTTTTTTTTTAAATAGGTTTCTAAACTACTGAACCAATTTTAAAATAACCTTTCCAAATTCAAAGTTAAAAAATTTTACCCAAGGAAAATCCATTTCAAAATTCAAAATACCACGTTCCTAAGCCTTTACGGGAAGTAGTAATTAAAACAATTTTTATCGCAAACAGAGTTTTTACTACAAAGCAACAAAGGAAAACCTTTAATATTTTGTGTCGCAGCCTTCCCGAAAAGTCAATTATGTAACGACCGTGTCGGATGGTTGCATTATTTATTTTTTTAACCAAAAATAATATAGTAACATAAAATAATTAAAAGAAAACTTTTAAATTCTTCATGAAAAATTGTTTAATTTAACTTTTTTAACAATTATTGCAGCTTTTCTATAATAATATAATTATTTACTACCATGTAAACTGCTACAAAATACTTCGACATCTTAATTTAAGTTAACTCTGGGGAGATAATTATCCATGGAGTACATTCTTGTTCATAAAATAATGCTCTGATAATAAAGCGGGTATACAAACTTCCTGGTTGGAGAAATTCTTAATATTATTTTCAAATAAAGTGCTAAATTTTAATACTATTATTATATCTTGATGCTTGAGAGTTCTTTTTGATTATACGCGATATTTACTAACTTTTAATCAAATTTAAAAATCCTAGTAAATTTTTAAAAATTTCAAATTATCAATATCATCAGCCTGTGAAGGTCCACCGCTGGACATTAGGCCCCATAATTCTCTCTATCTATTAGGGGTTTGATCCGTATTCGGAAGGATTTACGCCGGTTAGTGGGTTGGTAAAAGACTTTTTTTTACCCATCCGACGCATGGATCATCTTCTTTTTCAACAAATTGGGTTAAAGGTCCAACTAAACTGGAAACAACAATAAAAAAATTTGTTTGAGGTCCCAGGTTCGAAACCCCGGACCTCCGGTTTCAAAAGCACACGCCCATATCAATGGGAAGAGGGCAGTTGGTTTTAAATAGTTAATTAAAAAGCTTTTGGGTATTTTGTCGCAACAAGACTAATTTTGTAAAACCCTGGAATCATTTAGCAATCGGAAATAATTTCAACGTGAAACTTTATTGGAATTTTTAAAACAGTTGGAGTTGCATTCAACTAATCGAGAAACAATTTTAATTACGAAGTTAGCCCGTTCTGCTATGAACATATTTTAAACTCTGAACGTATGTATGTATTTGTAAAATTTCGAATTTAAATTTTATTTTTGGGTACTTATTGTTATCTATAACTTTAAAAGATTAACTTCATTTTGTTAACTCCTTAAATGGTAAAACAAAGTAATATAAATAGATCAATAATAAAAAGGGCCCCTTTCAGAGCCGGTGAAAAAATAGAACATGGAACAAATTATCAGATTATCGAAAGACTGAGCCATTTTATATTACCATTTTATTGGCCAAAATTTTAATAAATGATACAACAAAATTTGGTAAAAGTTTTGTTGCATCATTTATTGAATTTCATGCATCATTTTTTTTTAATAAACACAATACAGGATAAAAGAGTTTGCTTTACGTCTTCTTTGCCGAAGCGTACACAAAATGGTTAAAGTAAAGCACAGGCTTAAAAAGCCACTAAATATTTTCATGAAGCTCCTCGATGCGCAAAAGTGGTACTAAACCTCAAACCATAAAATTAGTGAAGCGAAACTTAAGACAAGAGTTAAATATGATGGGGATTTTTGGTTGGCTATAAAAGGTGATGTATATTTCGTTATGAAATATATATATATATATATTTTTTGGTTTTAGTTTAGGCATTATTATAAATCAAAAAACAATATATTCATTGTTAAAATGAATAAAATCAGCTTTATATTTTTCGTAAAAATAATATACAAACATGCTGTATACATCTATTACTTGTTAAGTGTATATAAAAAATGTTAAAGTTTATTAATAACCTATGAGGTTTTTAGTTTGGGAAAACTTTTTATAAATATTTTTCGAATTAAAGGCTTTTATTGCTTTTTCATCAACCCAATTACAAGCCTGTGGCAGCCCACTGCTGGAACAGGCCTTTAATTACGCCAAAGCCTTGATCTCTGGCTTTTCTTATTCAGGTAATCGCTCAATCTAGGAATCCGTCACTCCATTTTACCGCAGGGCGTCCCCCTTCTTTTTGGTAAAGATTTTTTACCCTTACAAAATAATTCCTTTTTGAATTTAATTCCCTTTAAAAAAAGTTTCTCCTTATTATTAAATAATAATGTCTTCCAGTCAATTTGGTCTACGGCGGGGCGAATCTATTTAAGGTCACCAACTGCAAGGAGAATATTATAAAGGTGCAAACACAGGGGAATTTCCTATTCTTCTTATACTTGATGCTTGATGGGACGGAAAACCAAGGCACCAAGACAAAAAACAAAACCAACTTTTGCATTTTTTTATGGGACGCGGGCAAGGCAGTCGGGCACCCAATGGGAAGTGGTCACCGACACCCTGGGCGTTGGGAAAAACCGGTGGTATCGCCAGGCGGCCGCCAAATGGTGAGACATAGGGTGTTTAAGTCCGTTTCCCAGTAAAACCTTACAATTGCCCTTTCAAACCGGAACGCAGCAGTGGCCCACCACTGCTTCGCGGCAGAAATGGGCACCCCAACGCATAGCTTGCATACCCTTTCAACGCATTCCGGCCCCAGGGCGTTAGACAAACGGCCCGGGTAGCAAACAGGAAAAGGAAAGGAAAGGAGAGGTTCCCCACGACTTGGGCCCCGATCTAAAGATTTGGAAGGTAAAGTCCTCGGGTACTAGGTATAAAGTCCAGTCCTTAGTATACTAGGATACGAAAGCAGTTAAATAATTTTAGGGCAATAAAAAGCGTTAAGTATTCCCAAATAATAAGCTTGTCCACTTGATTAACCCAAATCCCGATTTTACGGTGTTTTTTATTATTTCTGTAAATTTTTTGTTTTCGGAAAAAATAAAAGGTTTTTTTTCCATAGCCTCCCTAAGTAAATTTTTAGTTTTAACGTTAAGGTATGTTTTGTGGGAAAACGTTTATTTTGTCTTAATATTAATTCAAAGGTTTTTCAAGAGAATTGCAGAATTTTTTTTTTTATGCATAATGTATTATATCTTATAGCATTAAAAGTAAATTGTGGTTTGTTCTTAACTTCATTTTAAATAACCCAAACTTTTTTATAAGATTGTGTGTTGGTTGGGCATCACAATGTCTTGTTCTCAAACAAAAATTAAAATAAAAAGGTCGACATTTAGGATTACGGGAAATTGATAAATCCACGTACCTGCTTGATGTGATATTTTTCCTATGTTCTTTTAAAATTTATTGTCGATCATTTAGATCATGGACTTTCATAGCATTCACAAAAAGGTTATCAAATACCGTAAGTACTTTATATATGATTTTGATCTTTGATTAAAGATAATAAATTAAATAGGAAAATATAAATCACCTCGTCCACTACATAGTATAAAATAAAGTCGCTTTCTCTGTCCCCTTTATCCCTATCTATTTTTAAATCTTTAAAACTACGCAACGGATTTTGATGCAGTTATTTTCAATATACAGAGTGATTGAAGAGTAAGGTTTATATGCATAATTCACGTATAATACTGCATAGAAACACTAGTAAATTTATATATTTTTCAATAGATTTTACAGATATCATTATTGCTTCTGTGTGGAGCCGGGGCGGGAGGCTAGTAGTAATAAAGCGCAAAAAAATTACAAGACTTACTGGAAATCGGTAATTCGTATTTTTATAATACAAAATAGTATTCGATTTTTAGTTTTTTATCAGTAACTCAGTAGGTTATAACTTTACACATAAGAGCACTCCTGAATTTTTGGTAAGTGAAACTCAAGGTAATGGTAGAGAAGCTAAAAAAGGCTGTAGCAAAAATTTATAAAAATATTTACGGAATGTTACATTCCAAGTTAAAACTTTTAAATGTACAAATAAGCAACGCACTTTCAGTTGAAATTACGTACTTTTAAGTATTTTAATATATAAATTAAAATTGTAGGAAACATTTTAGTAGATTATCGGAAATCAGAAAAGGGTTAAATAACCTTTTCCATTTTAAACATATTTGGTTAAACTCGCATTTGAATATAGCAATTTGGGGAAAACATCTATATTTGAACTTTGTGTTTGAAGTTTCACATACAGATGACGGAAATTGAAACGGCTGGAGCGAATGGACTTGGGAGAGTAAAATAACACGATTTTCCACCACTCGCTTCTATGACAATCATAGAGGACCTTTACTATGCATAATATATCTAATGCTTTTTTTAGGTTAGCTTTGGGTTTTTTCAGGCAATAATGGCTTTTTAACTTCAATTAAAATTTTCCTTTTAGTCCATCGTTATAAAGAATGCTCTACATTTTCAGGTTAGCCAAAAGTTATTTTAGCTTCAAATTAATAAAATCCGTAAATGTATACGCTATCACAAAAATGTGCATTATAAATTAATAAATGAATATTAAACTTTTTAAGTTTTGACGTTAATAAAGTCCTAATTTAAAATAATATTTTTATATGTAACAACGGCCCAAAGAAAAGGTCCATGAAATAGTTCGTCTTATAACATCTTTATTATTATGGTTGTTGAAAATTCGTTAGGCCCCCTTAATTTAAACCGACTATTTACCGAACTTTATGCTGTTCCACAATTTATCGGTCGTCACATTATTATTGGTTTCCTTCACCAAATTACAGTGGTTTGGTTAAAGTTCGTATTTTTAACGGAAGGTTATAAAAAGGATTTAACCTTTATGAAGGAAAAGAAATATGATTTTATGTTATCCATTTGCAGTGAACACGTAACGTAATTACAGAATACTCGCATTTAGGATTAGAGTCCTCCTTTCACCATTATTTACACTTTTTTGCAACCATTTTAAAACAGTATCTTACTTTTATTTGAGAGAATAAAGGAGTTCACGGGTTCCCCTCCAATATTGTAGTAAAAATAAATTATGATTAAATTTCTTATGAGCGTTTTTAATTAATAAAACAAATTAAAAAATTTATTACATGAGATCAAATGGTTCCATTTTAATGTAAGCTGTAGTGAGATAGTTTACAATGTTTATATTTTATAGCATTTAGTTAAAATTGTTGACTTTTTTATTCAACATATGTACCTCTCTAAAGCAAGAAATTGATCTATTGTTAGCCTATCTATTTTAAATATTGCGTAGAAATGTCAATAGAAAACTTTCAATTCTTAACCATTTACCCTTTTATCGCTATTTTAACAATTATAATTCTTACTGCTACGTCTAACATTTAAGTTTTATGAGAAATGAAGTTTGGGTAAGACTCGATCGACCATACTACACGTAGAAAGAAACGTATTTATTTTCATTCCAACTGAAAAACGGCCAAAGGTTAGCCCCGGTTGAAATCCGCCGGACTAGAATTTATAGTTTTCTATAGATGGTGAGGCAAAGTTTAAGGACAGGGATTTTGACGATGTAAATAATATTTTAAAATGTAATATTGGTTGAATTACGAATTAATATATGCCGTTTTTTTTTTCATAAATTACATAACTACCAATAATTATTCTAATTAAAATAACTATTCTAAGTAATCGCGAATATTATCCAAACTATTTATTAACACAGAAATTATTATTTAATGAGAAAGTTTTCAAAATTATGCCGTGTAATCAAAACTTAAGACATAAATTAAATTGTAAATCAAGCAATAACAAACAATTTATGGGCATTCCGTAAATATTAACAAAACAAATTGTTAAGACTTTATAATTACTCTCTTCTACCAAAAATATCTTTTAGATGTCTTTGTTTGTTAAACTCACTAACCGAAAATATGATATTCATTGTAGGAATTATTAAAATAATAAGAAAAAAAAATTCAACTTAATATTTAGTACACGAACGGAGTTCCCGGGCCATGGGTTCAAACCCAAAGGTAAATGAAATTTGTTCATTTGTTATTCTATTAGCTAAAATACTCCCAAAACTTCAAATTTATTGCAATTTTGTAATGGTTTTCAACCAACAATAGAAGATTCCAATATATGTTTTCAAAAATACCCGGGGCAACAATTTGATGGCCTTTTGACCCACTAACTTAGGTCCTTAAGGTTTCGTATATCCATTGTTCTTTCAATTTACTTTACTTGTAGTGCATTGATTAACTGTTTTTAGGGTTTTATTAGCCTTAATCGGTCATCACCAATATATTTCTGCTATTTTCTTTTTATTTCGACTGCAAACAGTGTTGTAATTGCGAGTGATACCTACCCTGCCCAAAAGAAAAACAGCATAAAACGCGACAAATCTGATTACCACTCGTTTACCCAGTAATAGGGGTGGTAATGATGACCTTTAAACCGGAAGATAGTAATTTGACACTTTGATTTGCGCGAAATGGCACCTGAAGGTTACCTTATTACTTTTAAAGGAAAGGTCTGTTCCCAAAAAAGGAACCATCTGGGGTTTATGGTCAAGGACAAAAGAAATAAAATGTCAGGCTTTTGCTTAGGGTTGCAGAAGCAAATAACCGATACTTAATTTTATTTAGGTCTTGTCAGTACTCCGAAAACCTTTGAATGTTAATTAGTAAGATATTTACATATAAAATTTTCCTTTTAGATTAAATTATGATGTATAAAGTTTCTTTATCTTTTTTTTACATATTCAAAATACGGCAAATTTATAGTTTAAAAGTGTCCCTTGTAAAATATTTTACAAATACCATTTTAGTGTTCATTATACAAAACACTTAACGATAACTTTACACTTTACTTCTAACTTGTAAGCGTGTTATTATGAATATATTACGTAAAGGGGGTTTAAGATGTTTGTATTAAATATGACGTATTCTACTTACAAATAGGAGAAAATGTTTAACTAATAACTTTAAAAATAAGTAAACACATTTTTTTTATTTCTCTTAATAATTATAATCTGATCTTTTAGTCTGGTCCAAATTTGGTATGGGAAATATGTCGGTAATTCATCAAACCTATGGTGGGTTTGTTCATAAAACATAATAAAAGGATTTAATATTTGTCCCAAAATGTCCATTTAGTCTAATGGATGCTTAGTCCAAAGAAAAAAATGCTTTAAAAAGTTTAAAATCCAAACTTTCAAATCGTAACTTTTATTACAGGTTATTTCGAAAATTTTGAAATTTTTGTTAAATGAACATAATAGTCGAGATTTTTGAAATCGTTTTTGATGTTTATATTTTTTTTTAATTATTTTATGTTTTGGACAGAAAAAAAAAAGTAAAACTTTCATTGGAGACAAAAAAGACTTAATGGAACAAAAGAAAAATAATTATCAAGCTCGTGTTGTCCCTATTAAATAAAAAAACCCTTTAAAATTCCCAAGTTGTGGTGACGGACTCAAAAACCATTTCTATCAGCGGTCACGGACAATTTGGTAAGTTTTTTAAAACCACCACGTACGCTGCGGGGGTAAAAATGACTTCCTCTTATAATTCCAAAGAAAAATTAGCTGTAGTTTTACAAGAACCCCATTTCGGATAAATTCTCGTCATCAGCCTGTGCTAGTCCACTTCTGGACATTGGCCTCCCCTAATGCATGCCAGTTTATTATACTATACGTCAAAACAAAATAATAAATTTAATTACTGGATACTATCCTATATTCGTTTTTATCATGAATAATTACTTACTTTACTTTTCATGTCTGATGTACAGCATATCCATGGAAATATTTTATCAAAAGGTATCATCAACTTCACAAGTAAAATTAAATGTTCACTCAACAAACGAATGCTGTAGATCAAACAGTATTAAACCGAATAAAAGAATCTGCCTCTAGAGAATTGGAAGTCTAGTCTGATGTGTGTACGTTGACCAACGGTCATCAAGCTTTCAATATCGATAAACCAAATTCCCACAGGAATTTTCATGGAGTCTTTTAAAAATGGAAGAAAAGGTATAAAGATAAAAAATAGAACTTAATTCTTTCTTAGGAATCTTAGTGAGGGCTTAATTGTTACTTTAAAGCGTCTTACCTGCCTTGATCGTTTTTTAGTCGGCAAAAAGCTATTGTAAACACTCTATTCTTACTGGATTCTATATATTTTCAGCAGTGTGATACATACAAAGGTTGAAATTAGTTTGAATTTATTAAGGGAATGGTAAATACAACGTGAAAGAAAGATGCGAAGAATTACATCAGATTTAATACCTCTTCCTATTTACGTCTTATTCGCAAAGCGTCATATAAAACGTTTTCTTGATATTAACTATTGCGTGAATATACATATCTCTGTGTATTACTTTCTTGTTTACGCGAATACATACATAGAGTAAATTTGATAGAAGACTTTGCAATTTTCGTAAATTTGTAAAATTGAAAACCAAATTAAACGAATCAAAAATTTTATAGTTTTTATTAAATCATATCGTTAATATATAATCATTAAAAATTTTTTCAAGTTTTATTTTTTTATAAAAAACTTATAAAAAGTATTCTGATCGATAATTTTATCATTTTCTTTAGAAATCAAAGAGAATGTGTATTTCGACAAAAATAATATCTCTTTCATGGTTATTAATTTTCAAATTATAACCAGGAAATAACAAATCCTCTTTTTAAGGTGTTTTATAAAAAGAATACGGAATTGATTTTTTAGCTGCAAACGTCCGAGTTTTCTTGATGAAATTTTAAAAGGAGTTGAAGCACGCGATGTATGAGAGCGCATTTCTCTTGAGAATTTTGTTTTTAAAAATGTTCAAAAATGATCACGTAAAAGCAAACAATTTAAATACGATTTTTATCATTATATTAACATTTAAGTGAATTTCCTAATGGGATCATTCTAGTACGGACCCACCTTTTTCCTTATTAGTTAAGTTTTAAATAGAGAATAATGAAGTCATTAAGCCTACTGCCGATAACCCTTATATTATTCCACATAGTAGTTATTTTAGGATAAATTTGATAAAACTATTACAATTTTTTAAAGAATTTGAAGTTCCCTTTTAAAAGGGGACTTTTGGACTTTGAGGTTTTTTATGTAATAAATGTTTTTACGGATTCTTACTCTGCGTTTGTGTTAAATCTTACACCGACATAATAAACATCTTAAATAAAGCTGTAATCGTTAAAAAAGTTTTAAATCCATATTCATATATCATTTAAAAAAAGTAAAAAAAGATAAAAATTTAAAATTGTTAAAACAATAACATTACTCCAATTTATTTGCAAAAAACAACAAAGCATGTACTATGGAAACTAAATGACCGATACATACATGAACATACTTTTTGTTACAAAAAATATATGTAAATCCTTTTTAACCAAAAATCAAATTTAAAAAGAACCTCTTGGGAAATATTATCCGAAAAGAGTCCGAATTTTGATTTTTAAATTTTAGAATTTAAATTTAAATTCCAAATTCCAATTTCTACTGATTTAATGTTATTTGTTAAAACATCCGTTGTTATTGTTTTGTACATTAATTTTAAAAATTAAGCCGTTGATTTAATTTATACAAACAGGTGTAATGGTGTGTTTTACTTCCATTATATGCTTTCTCTATTTTTTTATTATTAATTAGGAAAAAATTTTAAATTGGTGGTGATAAATTTTTGAAAATGTTAACCCCTTTTAATTATTTTTACTTAAATTACTTTTATTGTTCAATTTGGTTCTAATTATAAGCTGTTGATTACCTGAATAAAGAATAAATAAATAAAATATAGATACAAACACGAGGAAAACACTATAAGTTCATCACACAAATATTTTTCCGGTGGTGGGAATCAAATCCACACCCTTGGGCGAAAAAGTCAGGATCACTAACCATTACGCCGAGCGGAAATTGAGAAAATACACAATTAAAAGATTAATAACAAAGGGACAAAGGCGTTTTGAATATTTGGTTGTTGGAACCAATTAATGGCTTCTTTTGAAATTAAAACAAAGGTTTAAAACTTATAAGACCTTTTTTGAGGAATCTCTTTCTGATTACTTTGTAACTTTGTAATGTTTTGGCTGTTTTCATTCCCTATATTTTCAACTTGATTTAGGTAAGCGGAAATACGATACAAATTTTAAACAATTCCTAGAAAATGCCATAATTTTTTTAGTTTAATGCTTTAATTTGATATGTTTTTAAAACTACACAATTTTGAGTCAAATACGAATAACTTACGAAAAATCGGTAGAATTTTGAAAAATTAAAATAATGTTTTTAAATTACCAAATGTCGAAATGATTAAAAATTCGATGACAACATAATTAACAACAAATTTAACGAGTAAATAACTATTAGTAACTACATTACCTAACGGTTTATTGGCCATTTTAATTTTTTTTTTTTTTGGATCCAATGGGGTGGTAACACCCAAACCATCTTCCGCCAACAGCCAGGGAAATGTTCCGCTCAACAGCTCCCTCGTGCTCCATAGTTCAATTAAATTTTCAATTAATTAGGTTGAGATGGTCAAGGCATTTTTTCCCCATTGTAATATTAAAAGGCCCATTATCTATTATTAAATTTTGGGTGAATGGGAGCTGATTGTAGAGCCTTCTCCTGAAAGTCTTCCATAAATATGTCAGCAACAATGGGAGAACCAAAATTCTGTAAAGTGGATGACACGTAGGGAAAATTGTAATTGTGTTGTTTTTTATTATTTTGCATATTTGCTACTGTAACCTATTATTTAGAGTTCATAAATACTTGTATAATCAAATGTAGGTAATAATTTGTGTTTATCACACATGATAAGGCAAGAAGTTTAAATTCAAAAAATAAAATAAAATATATAAAATTTGGTTTTAAAGTGTATTGAAGCAACAAACTCTATTGATTTGGGTTAAACTTGCTGTAACAATAATATAAGCTTGTATATAAGCTTGGTCAGCTTTCTTGAAACTCAATTTCTCCTACGAAGCGTGTCACTAAACAATGTGCCAGCCAAGTAAATCTCACAAAGTTTCCTCCACAACTAACGCAGCGAGTTTTGCTTTCCTGATTATTTCGGAAAACCGGTTTGCAAACTATGTGGTGGAAAACATATCCTTTTTTCAATATTTTTTTCCAGTGACTTGAAATGGATTAAGGCTAACGCTTATAGTTCCTTTAACAACCCTTTATCCCTTTTAAATATGTTTTTCAATCAGTCTTGGACTGAAGAAAAAATAATGATAAGGTATAAAAAAATGCCTTTTTAGTTTACTATAAACTAGACCTTAGTTTAAAAAAGTTTATGTGCACTTAACAAACGTTTAAAAAAAATATTTAGTTTTTATAGGGTTGATATAAAGGACTAAAAATGACCAATAGACAAAAATAATAGTATAAACAAGTAAGTAAGCATTAATTTAGCTACATCGTTGCTATTTTATTAAAGGGTGAAAACGGATCATGTTCAGATTCATGGAAGCTTCGATGATCTAAATCGTTATTCATCAATTACGTAGACTGGAACAAAAGGTCCTAAAACCGAATTCTAATAACATTACATCAACTCATTACAGTACTTGGGTTTTCCAAAAGCAAATTTTAAAGTATTGATAGAGCTAGTTGATGGTATTACCAATAATTCATTGCATATAATAAGATATCGGGTAAGTTTCGGCGTGTTGATTTTTATGTTAGGAGTAAGCCTTGCTAGACGTAATATATTCTTGCAATCATAAACTTGTAATTACTATGTCTATGACACAGTAACAGGATAAAGTTTTCGGATAATTAATAAAAAAAGTTATTTCTTGGTTCTACTAAAACACCAGAAAATCGATTACTGAAAAAAGTGTGTTCAAGACCCTATTTCCCTTTAGAGCTGGTTTTTTTTTGTTTAAACTTTATTGTTTTTCAAGAACGAGGTTATTTATAACCTTTCTCAAAAAAGTCCTGTTTAAAGGATAAAGTGATATCATTTTTTTTCAAGAAACACAGAAAGTTTTGATTAAATCAACAAAATTTGTCCTTTTCCCAATTATTTTAATTTTGATTTTAATTGAAAAATTATCATTTTTTATAGTAATTCGGTAAAACCCCTTTCTAGGAATTTTTATAAAGGTTTAATATTTTGGAAAATTTTTTTAATTGAATTTTTTGGAAAAACTTTTTTAACCCCAAACTGGTTAAATTTACAAAAATAATTTTCTATAAAATTTTATAAAACAAAATTTACTTTAAAAATGAAAAAAAAATTTTTTACTTCAAATAACTTTTAAGCGTTTAAAATAAAATTTTTTTTGGCCCGAAATTTCCTTGTTAATTGAAAAAATATATAATTCATAAAAAAATTATGAAGTTTAAAATTTTTCCCCAATAAAATTTTCCCTTTTCAACAGGAATTTAACCCTTTTCGAAATGAGGTACAAAATGATGTTTAATTCTCTTTTGTTTACCCCTTGCTTGTTTTTTCTGCCACCGTAATTTTAATTTATGGAATTTTGGGGCTTTATAATACCAAAATTATCTTTTTGAAAAGTTTTTAAAATTTTTAATCAGTAAATTAATTAAATCCATTTTAAAAGTTTATTCGGGCCTTCCCAAAAAGGAGAACAAAATAAACTTGTTCTTTTATTTTTTGCTTCAAATAGGTCAATTAAAATTAGAATCAAATTTAATCCCCAAATTGAAAGTTTAATAATTTTGAGGTTGGGACAAAGAGTAAAAAGAATACTAAAAAATAATAAATTTTTTATTCCTAAAAATTTTGGGTAAATTTTAAAAGCCAAAAATTTGGCCAATTTTGAAATTTAATAAATTCCAAATTGTTAAAGAAATTTAATAAGGTTTAAACAAAATTTACAAAAATGTAAAACTAAATTACAGTTTTAAGGGTCGACAAAATTTAAAATTTGAAACCTTAACTTTTTAAACCCAAGGCTTTTTGGTTTTGGTTTCAATTACAAAAACTTCCGGGGCGCCCCCAAAAAGGGTAATCAATTAAAAACCAGATTAACTTATTAATTAATTAAATTTTATAAATTTAAACCAATTGGCAAACAGGGAACCAATATTTCTGCTAATCGGGTAAAAAGTTTTTTTTTGTGTTAAAAATGTACTAGAGATTCATTAACTTAGCTTAGATCGACTTAGTCATTGGAAGACTAAAAAAAACTATTTTTAAGGTATTGAAACCATTCCTTTCTTATTAAAAAATTAATATGTATTGGAAAATCGCATGCATTAAAAGTTAGGTCTTCAATTACCAATATGTAACAATATTTTTTTGGGGCTTTTAGTTATTAGTGGAGGGTTGTTGGATGCCTTAAAGGAGATATGTTTTCCCTCCCAGCATGGATTTCTAATGAGTTAAGTTTTGGGGAAATTCCAACCTTTTGCCCTGAGAAATGGGTGACAAATGCGTTGTTGCAAACACTAAATTTAAAAATTCAATTAAACTTGGCTCGGGTTTTCCTGTGGATCCCATTGCCTTCAGGGCTTTTCCTTAATAATTAATATAAGAGCCTTATTTTTAATTAAGAACATTTTACAATATCAATGTTGTTCGGCATTTAATTAAAAATTTTAAGGACTTATATTAATAGAAAATTTATGACCATAACTAAAAAACGTTTCCTTTGTCTCTTGGTGTTCCAAAAATAGTTCAGAAAAAGATTCTTTTTTCCTCCCATTGAAGGGTCTGCTAAATCAGTTCAAATTTAATTTACAATTAACATAATTAATAATATAAAATTTTAAACTTATTTCCATTACGTTTGTATTTTCTTACTTAATTATTTTAGTGTAAATTTTATAATTTTGGCAAAAAAGCCGGCAAAGTGGAAATGTATCCAATTGTTATTGCATCACAAAATTTTGGGACTATTACTACAGAAGTAAAAAAATTTGTTCGGAAAAAATTATTTATGCAAAAGTTATTTTTGATATGACAGGCCATTTTTCCGTAAAAATTTGTCAATTGAAGAAAAAAAATGTTGGTTTTGGTATTTTTAATTTTTGCCAATTGCGCAGGAGATATTAAGTACAAGGCATTAAACACATGGTGCCTCCATTCCTTTTCTTAAAAGCCGATGGGAAGTTTAAACGATACCATCCGACCAGGGATCCTTTACTTCACAGCCACTTGGGTATTGTTTCATTGCTCAACCAAATTAAAAATTTTTGAAAGTCCCCGGGATTCAAACCCCAACCTCCGGTTTCAAAACACGCCCTGCAAACTAAGGCAAGGCAGTAACTCCAAAGTATTACAAGTTATGGGTCCCAAATGGGTTTATTAAAACCATCTTTATGCTGTAAATTTAAAAGCTCATCTTATGTGGTTCTTAAAATTCATTGGATCGACATAGATTAAATTCAAAGATCCAAATTGAAATAAATTAATTTGTTTAAATAGTCTGTTACCGGAATTTGTCAAGAACTCTTTGAATTAATTATAAATTAAAACAACAAAGGCAATTTAAAAGTAAATTAATTCCCAGTTATTTTGGATGAAGGTATAAAATTCTTTTGGATGTTTTTCGGTTTAACTCCGTAAATTCCAAAGTGTTAATTATATAACCCTTTTTATACAAACAAATTGTCATTGTTAAGCTACAAGCTATAAATCTGAGAGGCTGTCCACGGCTCTGCTTGTGTTATTTATAAATATTTGAAATTAAGGATTTTGGGGGTAAAAAAGGGCCCCATTGCTCCCAAGGATTAGTATATTTTTCATCATCAAATCAACTCCCCTAATGGGTAAGGCATGGCTTAGCGGGGGCTTTGTCCAGCCGGTGAACTAACACACCTTGATGATAATGAAATTAAAAACCCGGGTGTTGAAAATAAGAAAATTTGGATAACGAAAGGACAATATAAACAATTATAGACCTGAAGCCCAATTTCAGCACCAGCCCCCAAAAAAAACAGAGATTAGAATATTAATGTAATTTTTTTGAACTTATACGAAACTTACCGTCTAATTTAGAAAAAAATTCACGATGTTTCCTTTAAAATTGTTATACACCTGAAAGACGTCCCAAAGGTCCTGATTTTTTTCCTCTACAAAAATATAAACAAATTTCCCAATTACTAATCTTTTGAAACTTAACAATCTTAAGCGGCCACCATGATTTTCCTTTAAAACAACAAAACAAACCTTTATATTTAAATTAAATTTGTTAACAAAGTTTTAGAAATCTCAAGGGTTGAGGTTGAAAATCCCTTGAAATGGCCCACTGACACGGACAACAGCCACAGTTTTGGTACGACGGACGATGCATACCACCACTTACCACACTAACACTACAACAGATGCACAAAAACATACACACGAGGAGGCCCCACTTTTCCCCACCAACAATTGCGCTCCCAAAGCTTCGATCGACCGGACAAGCCCCTGATCCCCCTGCCCGGGCCGTCCGGCCTCCCCCCGTGGCCCGCCCTCCCCGACGCCGTCAATGGCGAAACCCAAAAGAGATCCGTGTTCCCGTGTTCCGTGCCTGCAGTGATGCATTTTTGGGCCGGGTAAGTGTCGACGCGTTGGGCGTACCGCCTGGAGGCCGCAAAAGGGCACAATTTGTAAGGGTACTGGTCGGGTAATCTAAATTTGTTTTGCCCTTCGTTTAATTTTCAACTCCGCGGCAGGCCCAACCCGTTGAGTGCGGGGACCATCCCAACCAGTTTTTTCCTTATTTAACCCCTCACCTATTTTAATTAAATTACACAACCCCCTCCGGGGTGAATTTAATTAAATCAAAATTTAAAATCCCTTTGGACAAGCACCCTAGTAACCCAGGGCCCCTTAAAGGCCTTTTTAAAACGGTTGGGGGACACCCTGCTTCCCTGGGGCCCAGGGAGAACAAACCTTACCCAAGGCCACCCTGCTTAACGTCAAAAACACCAGTGGAAAATGGCCTTCATATTCCGGCACCCTAAGTAACTTAGGCCCGACCTTGAAAGGACGCCGAATCCGTCCGGCCGGCGGACGGGGACTCCGCCATTCCAAAACGAAGGCCCTCCCACAACCCCGCCAAAGGGGGGCCGGAAATCCCCGGTACCAAAACGGCCACACCAAATTGCCGCCGGCAAGGCCCACCCCCCACGCCAAAAATGCCTTCCATCCCATTCGGACACAAATTCCCTTCTTCCAGAAAACCCCGGCTCCTAGCCACCATCCAATCCCACCAGGGAAAGAAACCCGCCGGTTTAATTTCGGCGAAAGAAGGGCAAGAGAGGGTCCCCTGCCAACCAAATTTAAAACCCGCCAATAAAGGTTGGAAGGGGTCGGGCAATTTCGGCCCTTTCCAAAGCGCAATTAAAAGCCACAAGGCCCAAAGCCGCCTACGGAAAGCCTTCAAAGGGCCGAAAATAAACCTCCCAGGGCCATCAAAAATTTTAATTCGGTTAAAACATCCCTAATTTCCGCCCCGGCCAACCTCCACCCAAACCAAAATCATAATGGGGTCCTTCCCTTTGATTGGTCCAGAGGGGGGAATTTGGTCCCTTCCAACAGGAATTTAAATTCCACCACCCAACCGGCCACCCAAAATTGGCCCCTGGGCAGTGCCTTAACCGCCAAAACCGGCCTCCTTTGGAACGCTAACCCAGCCCCCCCCAAAGCCCGGGAAGGCCCTTGCGCCCTTAACCCCGAAGATGGGGGAAAAGCTACAACCGGGCATCTTAAATTGGGCAAAACTCCCATTTACCCTTGCCAAACCCAAACGCCCCAAGGGCCACCTTGCCCCAGGCGGGCAAACCCCAACCAAACCCTTCATCCGCCCCCAAAGGCCCCCCGGTGCCTCCTTTTAACTCCTTCCTGCACCCCCCCCTTTCCTCCCGGCCGGGTTGGCAACCCCAATGGGGCCCCCGCGCCGCCGGCTTCCAAAAAAATTCCTGGCCCCGGCCCGGTTGGGTAACCCAACCAAAGTTAACCGTAAGGGAAGGTGCCCCTTGAGGTTTCCCGGCGGGGCGGCCCCCGCCCGCAATCCAAAAACCAAAGCGCCCCGGTAGCGCCACGCCCCGGTTAGCCCACACCAAAATGGGCCCGGTGGCCCAAATTCGAAAACAGCCTTGGAAAGCCGGGACAGGATCGACTTCCAGAAGGCCCTCGATCGTCTTACCGCAAATTGACGCCGTCGTTTGGGAAAATTTTCGGACCCGTCTTGCCATACTTCATTAAAGTATGGAAATTAGTCGACTTAATTACGGGACGTAAAATGAATAGTACGCCCATTAAAATAATAGAAACGGGCCCGGGCCGCCCTAAAATTGCAGTTAATTTTTCATTTTTCAACGTAAACGGTCTCGGGATAAAAGACCGAAAACTTGAATTTCTACGCGAAAACGACGTCCCGCATTCTACGGTGCAGGAACGTTCAAACCCGGAAAGGAGGATCCGAAAATATTCTATAAATCATAAAGAAAATGATCGGGCTTCGCCACGGCGGCCGCCATTTAATTAAAAAATCCCTTACTGTGTGGCAATCGACCGCCGTCGACGCTGGCCGCCCTGGAAGCCCCGGTCGGGGGGCCGCCGGGACACGCAACCAATAGCCCTTGGTTCTTTACCGTGGAAGCTCTTCCGGAGATAACCTCGGATCCGACCAGACCTATTTTCCCCGGAGGGCGCCGCTTTTGGCAGGCGATTTTGCCTAAAACACCAACCCGAAGGAACAGTTAACAACCAACTCCGGGGGGTGCAACGGGACCATTCGAAGAACTTTAACCCGGTATCTGGCCTGGCGAACCCCCCTTTCCCGCACGGTAGGCCCAGATGGATGTTTTATTGCCCTCCCAAAAAATATAATCCTCCTTTTAGGGGTATAGGGTCATAGAAGATCCCAACCTCCGACCTCCCAGTCATCCCAAACCAGGGACCACCTGACCCCAAAACATCCAAACCAAAGTATAATTGACTTGGCGCAAACTGAAGGTTTCCTAGACATTTTGCTCACCGACCTAGATGCCTTCCCAAAGGTCCTGCACAGGCAAGACCGGAATCTCCTTTCTCGGCCCTTTCAAGACATGTCCAAAAGGTTGCCGGGAGGGCCCCTCAAGCAAGTCCCGGTGGTGGAAAAACCCCGCTGGGGCCCTTGCCAAACGAACTTGGGGACCTCTTTGCGGGACCGCAAGAGGCGGGATCCGTCCTTACGATTGGTATCCAAACCGGAAGGAACGAAGAAATTACGCCCCGAACATTGGTCCAAGACGCGCTTGGCTGAATTCAGGAACGGTCGGTGGGATGAATTCAAGAACATGCACCCATCCCATCAAGCCTTCTGGCAACCCCAAAATAAAAGGCGGAAATCGGAACCCCTCCGATGCCGCCTTTTCCCATCCTAACCTTCCTGATGTCCTCCAGCGTTTTCGACGAAGAAAAAGCCGAATGTCTGGGCCGACGGCCTCGAGGGCCAAATGCACCGCCTAGCACTCAACCGATCGACGCCGCTCACCCCGCCAAACGGTGGAGGCGAGGTTAATGGGTTTCCTAACTTTCCTCCTCGCGACAACACCGGTGACCGGAAGGGTCGTCGATTATCAAAATCTCAAACCCCGAAAGCCCCGGGCACCGACGGAATAACCAACCTTGGTCATTAAAACCTTAGGAACACCAAATTCCTCCTAGTCCTAAAAACGCGGCTCCCGGGGATTTTCCCAAACACTTGGAAGGAGCTGAAGTTATAAAGGTTCCTAAACCCGGCAAACCACCCACTTCCCAGTTCTTTATGTCCCATTAGCCTCCTAAAGGGTTTCGGAAAAATATGAACGGACTTGGTCGCCCGCTTTAGATTTTATAAATCTAAAAAGGTTCCCTACCCATTAACCCCTTTCGGAGCCAAAACTTTTCATTAATTAACCAAATTCACCCATCACAAAGAAAAATTAAAAGTCCAACAATACGGGCCATCACACGGGGCCTTTTCTCGACGTTGGCGGGCCGTTGTAAGATGGCACGGGGGCTTTAAACAAGTTATATAAGCTCAAGGTCCAGACCCTCGTACCATCCGAGGACTTTCAGGAAACGGAACGTTCGATACCGCGTAGAAGGGGCAAATCCCACTACCTCGACCGGTCCCTGCCGGCGTACCCCAAAGGCTCCGGTATTGGGACCAACCTTTTTACATTATACACAAACGACATCCCACCCCGTCTTTAGACACCCCCTTTATTCGCAGACGACACCTTGCATATCCCAACCAGTAGATGTCCCTATCCTGTAAGTCAAAGTTCCAACCTGGCCCAAATCCTGGGGAATGGTTCCGGAAATGGAGAATAGAAATAAATCCTTCCAAAAAGCGCGGCCATTTTGTTCAGGACGAAACCCGGCCTTCCTTCCAATTTCCGACTCCTAGATTGCCCTATCCCTTGGGTCCAAACAGACCAAATACCTCCGGGTAATCTTAAAAAATCCTTGACATTTGGCCCGGCCATAACACGGGTCAAAAAAGGCGGCCAGTCTTGGGTCGACTTATTTCCTTTAAACCTAAAAAGCAAGTTTTCCTTGCCAAATAAGGGGTTAATACAAGACGGTTGTCCGTCCAATCTTAACATATGGTCCCGTCTTTGCACATGCAAAACAATCCACTTGACAAGTTCAAGCCCCAAAAAGATTCGCCCGCAGGGCCACTGGTGGCCGTATTACCCGGCCCAAATTGACCCGCACCCTGGATCCTTTGCCCCACATCAAAACAATATCTAAAAAGGATCCATCCAATTTCGACCGGTTTCCAAAAAACCCAAACGGATCTAGTTCGACGCCGCCAAGAACCAACAACCAATTTCCCCAAAAAGGGACGTCCATCGAAAAGGCGCGAAAACGCGATAACGGATCCGGACGATGAGACTACAATCAAAAAGCACGTTTTAAACTCATTAAAACAATTTGTCCTCGCCGTCGAGGACAAACTGTTACACCTTACCAACAGATATCGGGCACGTACCGGGCCGATTCTCAACCAAACCAGATAGGGGCGGTTTAAAATCTTCCATTAATAAGTCCTTTGGGCCAAATTATCAGGCCGAGGTTCCCGGGCCCACCGGGGCCCTCGATAAATAACGGGTATGGGCATGGGACCGACCCCGGCGGCGATCGAGCCGAGGGCTCCGGCCCCTCTTGGGCACCCCTAATCAAGCCCCAGGGACAAAGTGGGCCCGAGCCGGGTCCCCCCTTCAGGGGTCCCTCGGGCTCCCCAGAATAGGGGGTGGAATTCGGCACACTTAAAGGCTGCAGCCCTCGAACCCGCGGGTTGGCGTTAAATTCCAACAAACCGGTGAGTCATCCGTAAAAAAAAAAAAAAGGAGAGCTCCGTCCGGTAGGGCCTTAAGGAAGCTTTTCGCAATATTTTGGGACCCATCATTTTACACGTTCTCGGAAACACATAATTCAATATCCCGACTCCTTTTCTCAAACTACCCGATTTAGAAATAGTATTCTGACTCATGTGTAAATATGACATATTAAAACAATCTTTCAAATTTACGAAGCAATCTATGAATATAGGTTAAGAAATTGAACTGAGTAATTTACTTTCTCGATATCTAGATCATCAAATATTTATTACTAAAAATAAATTACAAGGGATCGTTGAAATACTTATAAATTGGGTTTTATACCAAAGCCATTTTGAAAATTTTCTTTACTGATTGGACAATATCGGGGTCGATGTTTTACGATAAAAATTGAACTGCGGCACCAGGAAGGTCAAATTTTGGAAATTTTATAATTTAGCTTTTTCTACGAGATTGATCCATCGACTGCAGCATGTACCAAGTGCCATATAATTTATATGTACGCTCTTAAATCGACTTAAGCGACTCTTATTTTTTTAACGGATTTTTTTTCATGTTAAGTTCTTGATTTAGATAATCTTTTGCAAATTCTGTTATTAAATTTACGGTGCAGTGCATTGTTTTCTTTTAGCTATAGATATAGCAAATAGTTAACTAAATTATTTGTTGTACGGTTATTAATGATTTTTTATTATAATTGAAACCTAAATATATTTACAATTTCGTTTGGGATATGGTTTTGGAAGAATGAAAGCCCTCTATTTCGTTCTATTTTGCATAACGATGCAATGGCGAGCGCGGAATGTCATTTTGTATTCGAGGTTACTGTCGATTTCCCGAGGTTTACATACATTTTTTTTTGCTGTTGGAAAAATCCAGATTACGGATTCCCCCTTTACCAGAGTTGAGGGGCAGAGGGAAATTAAGTGGGGTTCTGGACCAAGATGGAGCGGCCGGTATACCCAAAAACCAACTTAATTTTTGGGCCGTCGCCGTAGCCGGGCCGCGGCGCTATCCAGTATTCGGCGACCCCGGCGCGAAATTCCCTCCCGGGTGTTTCCCCGAACGTCGCATTAGGTTCCGCCGGGGCAAACCAGCCGGCACCCCCTCTTGAGGACTTCTCTGATCGGCGGGCACCCCCTCTTGCCAGGCCCAGCCCAGCCTCGGGTTCAGGGGAAGGGTTGCGCGGCGCACCCACTCTTCGGGCGGATAGCCAGGGTGTTTGGCCTCCTGCCCTTTCCCGGCTTCCTTGACTTATCAAACCTCGCAGAACCGGGACGGGCCCCCGACCTTTCGGTTTCCCAACATCCTGCGCACCACTGCGGGAAGCGAAAAGGGTCAACCACCACCTCGGCGTTTCAACCCAGGTTGGGCACCTTCCAGTTGGTTGGGCCGTCTCTTCGGCCAATACGCCACAGGGGGCGTGGGCCCTTCCTCGGGCAACCCCGCCGGGACAGGTACCTCCAAAAGCCGTTCCCAAGAGGAATTGGCGTCGCCGGAAATAAGGGAAACCGTTCCTTTCGCCCCCTTTTAAGATGGGGCGTATGGGCCTCCCACTGTTCAAAGGGCCGGCCCTGGGGTGCTCCAGCCGCAACCTCCCCATTCCTGCATTAAAAGGGGGAGCGAACCTCTCTGGCACCCTTTTCTTCCTGGGGGGCCTGGCCCCAGACCCTCCCTTCCTGCCGGAAAAAGAGTGAACGAAATATGTCCTGGGTAATTTCGAATAACAAAAAGTATTAAATTAATTTAACATAATTCGAATTTACTAAAATTTTTGTTAAATTGTTTAAAGTTAAACAAATTAACTTAATAAAAAATGGCATCAATTTTACTAATTTCCTAAAAACATTATTATTTCCCATCTGAATACGTGTTTTACTACCCAATTAATTAAAAAAAACAATATTTTTTTTATAGTACAACCAACAAAAAGATTTCTTTGTAACTCCCTTCATTCACACTTTCATTTGCCAAAATTTGTGCAAAGTGGTTATTATTACATAATTACCGGATGGCATTATCTTCCGGTTAACCATTGGGTAAAAAGATATTGTTTTTTTTTATAGAAAAATGCAATGATAATTTTATTGTACTTAGCAGTGATATCACAATATGACAATTTATTAAAGTTAGACCTAATTGGTGCTTTCTATCAAGATAAAAACTATGCACGTAATCTTTTCTATTTATTTAATTTATGTTCTAGACAGATTGTATTTGCCAAGACACGCACAACCGCAAACGTTTACCGGAACCTCTTTGAATAATTTTTTCATCTCGGCTCCAGACTTGGTAATGTCCGGCAGATATCTGGCACTTCACCCTTTATGTCAGTAATCCAATATGGGATTAAGGTTTGGTCATTTACTGGCAAATTGTTTAATTATAGGTAAGCACCCTAATAAAATTGTCTTGTAGATAATAATATACTTTAAGAAATAAAGAGATTTCCAAACAGTAAAAATGATTACAATTTTCATCCAACTACGATTTTAAAAATATAAAGAAATTCCTAAAAAAGGTTAAGATAAACAACTGAACGTCTCTTAACTAAAAAAATATTGAAATGACTCACGTGGTTCAACAGCAGCCACGGATTCCTCTCGGACGAGTCGATGCATCCACCCCCCAAACCACGTAAACACCATCACGGATCACACCACTTTCCACACAAGGAGAGTTCCTTCAAGTAGCCGTTTAAACGAAGCTGTCTCCACATTTTCAAGGCCCTCCTTTAATGATGCGAAAGATTAAAAGTCTATATCAAAGACTTCTTTTTCAAAATAGATTTTAATTTTGCCTTACCACAATCCTTTCTTTTATAAATTAGACCCTTTTTTTGAAGGTTTAAAGAAATTTAAAGGAACTTAGATATATTTCAAAATGTTTTGACCGTTGTTTAATATTAAAACTTCGGGTTAAGGTCCGGTCCTTCCGGGTATTTTAAGTTAACTCTTTTTATATGCGGGGAACCATATAAGTAAAAATATTCTTGTTTCCTTGTTATAGCAGTGTTACCCGGCATGCAATTGGTGATTTTTATTTTCTTTTCATGTTTTTCTCCCTTTTTATTTATAAAAGTCAACGTTATCGACACTTTTCATTTTTTTATGTGCATTTTAATATGTCGCCCTGGGAAAACCCAAAATACCTTTTTTATAATCTTGTTTACCAAGATTTCGGTCTGTAAATTTTCTTCTACTCTAATTTGTTTTCCAACCCAAAAACCGGTTTTCTGCTCGAAATTAGCAAAAGTTGGTCGAGGTTCTGGTTTGGGATTTTTCTGAGCTTATTACAGTTTATCGGCAGGTTGGGTCCGAATAGTTTAACGTCACCAAAGGGGGCCCGCTTTGCTTTAAAATCTGTTTACCCTCGGCACTTCAGGTTTTGAACTTTATTAATTTGCACCTCTTTATATGTTTGGACCCAAAAAATGCAACTATCCTATAATTAGCCAAGTATCGGGGACTTGATCAGTTCCACTTCCATCAAAGTCAAAATCATTTATTCAATTTTCAGACCCATCTTGATATTAATTCATTATAAAGTCCTATCTTTCTTCGGAAGTTGACTAATATTTGTCACTGGAAAGCCCCTTGACAACATTAAAGAGTGCCTCTTGGGTAGTATGCAAAGCTTCCGGGTGAGCAAAAGTGGTCAAATGCCATGCCAAAACAAAGATACGCCAACCTACTGGACACACCCAAGAACCGGAAATGTTGTCAATAAAAGGGTTTATTGGCAAAATCCCACGGCCCGGACAGATGGTTTGCCTTTTTAAAAATTTGAGGTGGGAATGGTTATGGTCTCATTTTTCCGTATGTGGACTTTTCCATAACTTTTTAAAGTGCCCTCCTGCTAGGTTATTGGTTGTTCCAATTGTCAACGCCTTTCGTTGTGGGATCCAATTGAATTTTATTGGTAAGGGATCCGGGAGCCGGGACCTTAGCACCTTTGTCCAATTTTACCATAAGGGAATTTGGGGGATTACAAGGGACTGGGCCTTTAGTTGGCGTCATAAAACAAGAGCTTTGTTTCCCTTGATTTGTGAAAAGGTTTTACCTAAGGTTTGTCTTGTGTCACTGTAAAGCCTCTACTTATGAAATGGAGGTGGGGCCATCAATTATATGTGCCCAATTATATTAAATTACATCCAATAATACATTAAACCTTACCAAGTAAACTCATAACAAGTTCCGCCCGGCAGGAAAGAATAAATTTCCCTATTATGGTTATTGAAAGGTTATTTCTACCACAACTATAAAGCATTTACGATTGTTTGGCGCACTGTGTCGTTATGGAAGGCAGGGCCTCTTCGGTTTGTTCTTATTTTGGTTAATGTTTTGTTTTGATTTAAAGCAAAGATTTTACAATCCTGAACTTTCATAAAGTTATCACTTTCACCTTATTTATTAAATTAAAAGGATTGAATTATATCAAATAATATTAAAATAATTGTTTTAATACAATTAAAGGATAATTAACAAAGGCTTTGGTAAAAATTTCCACTTTGAAATTTTCCAACCCCAATACCCGGAATGTTTATTTTTAAATAACACCTGGAAAAGTTATTGAATAAAGTCCGGAATTTGAAAAATTCGGGTAACGCTTCTTTTAAAAATGGTTTGAAATGTTTGAAAAATTAATTATTTTGGCCAAAAAAATTTATTTTTTTATAAATTAAATAAAAACAATAAATAATTTTAAATTCTGGATGAAATGAAATAGGGAAATCATTTCAAATGCTTTCGAAATTTATTTTAAACGTTTAAACTTTCGGTCCGTTTACCTTCAAAAAATTGAATAATTCTAAAAATTAATTTTTAAATTCCGAAAAAATATCCTTAATATTTCTTTAATAACAGCGAAAAAAAAATAAATTTACCTTTAATTTTTATTTAAAAATTGCTTTTTTGGCCATTTTTTTATTTCACCAAAAATTTTAAACTTTTGAAATAATTGAATTATAATTTTAAACCGTAAAGGAAAATTTATTTTTTTTAATTTAATAAAATAGAAAATCAAAAACTTTTTTTTAAATTTTGGGTAAGGAATTAACGGAAATTTTCGGTAAGGGCCCTTTTTACAAAGGGTGTTTTTTGAATTTACCGGGGCCCCTTTTAGCGTTTAAAATGGCAAAAAAAAGCCTTTATTTCCCGGGCTTGGCAAAAATAGCAAAGTTTTTATTCCGGGAAAAAAAGTAACTAATTCCTACTTAGGAAAAGGGTCCAGTTTTTAAAGCCAAGGAACTTCTTACCATCTTTTTTCCCTTTACCCTTTTTAAAAAACAATTCTTGTTTGTTTGTTTTTAATTAGAATTCTTATTTATTTTTCCAACCTAAAAAATCTAAAACCAATTTTAAAACTCTCTTAGGAAATGTTGTTAAAACCTTGTAAATTAACGAGTGGTTTTATTTTTTAAATTTTGCATTAAAAATACCCGGCAATTAGTTGAAACTTTAGCCCTTTAATTTCGGGTGAAGGTTAACTAACAAATTTTGGGGTTGGTGGTTCGGCCGCCCTTTTTTCGAAAGGGGCCGTTTGGGGCCGGACAAAGCGGTCCAATTAGCCAAAACCGGGCTTGACAACGGGTACATTTAATTGGGAAACCCAAAAAGCCCAAATGGATATTATTGGGAAAGGCCTAATAGCTTATTGCCAGGCCGAAATTATGATAACAATCATTTTTATAAATTCTTTTTAATTTCAAGGGAAATCCTTTAATCTGTTCAATAAATTTTAAAAAATAATGTCATAATTAATTTCCGGTTTTGTAAAAAATTTATATAAGGGTAAAAAGCAAATAATAATTATATTTTTTGGAACGTTACCAAAACTTAACCCAAACCTAAGCCAAAATTCTAACTGAAAATAAATTAACCAATAAATTTCCATTAATAAAAGAAAGAACATCTTATTTTGAAATTAAAGCAAACAAAATTACATCCCTCCGGGAAATCAAAGTTGCTTTTAAAAATGGGTTGGGTTGAAACTTTTGGGACTAACAAATTTATTGGGTTTTTCCTGGTTAATTTGGGTAACGGCTACCCTTTTTTCAAAAAAATACCCGTTAGATTTGTATAAAAGTTATTCCTTAAACCAATTTAAAGGTTGGTAATTCAAACAAAACCCAAAAACCCAAAGGAATAAGTTAAATTAAATTTAATTCCAAAGCCTTGGATTATCACCGTTGATAATAAGGTTTTAATAAATTTATTTAATTTTTTAAGAAATCCTTTTAATCGGGCTTTAAATTTTTTAGCCCATCCAATTGGTTTTTTACTTTTTGGAAAACCCCAAAAAAAAATTTTAAAAAGGAAAAAAAAAAAAAAAAGGTTTTTATTTTTTTTTGGGGGTTTAAAATTTTTTTTTTTAAAAAAGGCCCAAAAAAAATTTTAAAAAAAAAAAAAATTAAAAAAAAAAAGGGTTTATTTTTTTTGGGGAAAAGGTTTTTAAAATGAATTTTTTTAAAAAAAATTTTTTTTTTTTTTTTTTTTAAAATTTTTTTTTTAAAAAAAAGGGGGAAAAAATTTTAAAAAAAAAATTTTTTTTTTTTTTTTAAAAAAAAAAAAAATTTTTTTTTAAATTTTTAAAAGGGCCCCAAAAAAATTTTGGAATTTTTTTTTTAAAAAAAAAAGGTTTTTTTTTTTTTTTTAAAAAAAAAAAAAAAAAAAAAAAAAGGTTTTTTTTTTAAAAAAAATTTTTTTTAAAAAATTTTTTAAAACTTTTAAAAATTTTAAAATTTTTAAAAACCTTTTTTCCCAAAAATAATCATTTTTTTTAAAAAAATTTTTTTTTGGGGAAAAAAAAAAAGGGTTTTTTTTTTAAAAAAAAATTTTTTTTTTTTTAATAAAAACCCAAAAAATTTTTTTTTTAAAATTTTAAAATTTTTTTGGGTTTTTTTAATTTTTTTTTTTTTAATAAAAAGTTAAATTTTTTAAAAGGAAATTTTTTTTAAGGTAATTTTTAAAAACCAAAAAATTTAAAGTTTTTAAAAAAAAATTTGTTTTTAAAAAACCCAAAAAATTTTTAATTTTTTAAAAAATTTTAAAAAAAAAAATTTAACCCAAAAATTTAATTTTAAAAAAATTTTTTGGAAAAGGAAAAAAAAAAAAAAATTTTTTTTAAAACCCAAAATTTTTAAAAAAAAAAATTGTTGGTTTTTTTTTTTTTTTTTTTTTTCCTTTTTAAAATTTTTTTCAACAAAAATTCCCCCCCTTTTAAAAAAAAAATTTTTAAAATTTATTGGGTTTTTCCCAAAAAGGAAAAAAATTTTTTTTTAAAATTTTTTTTGGTTTAAAATTTTTTAAAATTTTTTAAAAAAAAAAAAAAAAGGGGAAAAATTTTTTTTAAAATTTTTGGGGTTTTTTTTTGGGGAATTTTTAAAAAAATTTAAAATTTTTTTTTTTTTTGGGGGGTTTTTTTAAAAAAAAACCCCCAATTTGGTTTTTAAAAATTTAAAAATTTTAAAAAAAAACCCCCCAAAAAAGGGGCCCCCCCTTTTTTTAAATTAAAATTTTTTTTGGAAAATTTCCCCCTTTTTTTATTGGTTTTTAAAATTTGAAAGGTTTTTCCAAAATTTTTAAAAATTTTAAGGAAAATATTAATTAAACAAAAACCCCCCTAAAAAATTTTTTAAAATTAAAATTTTTTCCCAAATTTTTTAAAAAATTTTTTTAAAAAGGGTTTAAACTTAAAAATTTAAAAAAATTAATTTTTAAATTTTAAAAAATTTTTTTTTTTAAAAACCCCTTTTTTAATTTTAAAAAACAAACCCCAAAAAAAAATTTTAAAATTTTGGCCAAAAAGGGTTTAAAAATTTTTAAAAATTTTGGGAAAATTTTTTTTTTTTAAAAAAGAATTTTTTTTTTAAAAAAAAAAAATTTGGTTTTTAAATTTTAAAAAAATTTTTTTGGGGAAAATTTTTTTAAAAAAAAAAAAAACCCCCTTTAAAAAAGGGTTTAAAAAAAAAAAATTTAATTTTTTAAATTAAAAATTTTTTAAAGGAAAAAATTTTTTTTTTAAAAATTTTTTTGGTTTTTAAAAAAAAGGGGGAAAAAATTAAAAAGGGGAAAAAAAAAAAAATTTTTAAAAAAAGGCCCTTTTTTGGTTTAAAATTTTTCCAAAATTTTTTAAAAAAATTAAATAAAAATTTTTTTAAATTTTTTAAAAAAAAAAATTTTTTTTTTTAAAAAAAAAAAATTTTAAAAAAAAAAAATTTTTTTTTTAAAAAATTTTTTTTCCGGGTTAATTTTTTAAAAAAAAAATTTTTTTTCCCCCTTTTTTTTTAAAAAAATTTTTTTCCCAAAATTTAAATTAAAAAAAAATTTTTTTTTTGGTTTTTTGAAATTTTTTTTTTTGGGGTTAAAAAAATTTTTTAAAAAAAAAAAAAAAAATTTTTTGGGGGGGCCCAAAATTTTAAAAAAAAAAAAAAAAGGGGAAAAAAAAAAAAAATTTTAAAAAAAATTTTTCCCCTTTTTTTCCCCCCCCAAAAAAAAGGGAAAAAAATTAATTTTTTTTTTTTTGGGTTTTTTTTTAAAAAAAAACAATTTTTTTTTAAAAAAAAAACCCCCCTTTTTTTTCCAATGGGGAAAAAAAAAATTCCAAAATTTTTGGGAAACTTTTAAAAAGGGCCCTTTATTTTTTTTTAAAAAAAACCCAAAAAATTTTTTTTTGGGGGAAAAAAAAATTTAAATTTTAAAAAGGGCCCCCAAAGGCCAAAAAACCCATTTACCAAATTTTTAAAAAAAAAAACCAAAAAAAAAAACCCCCCCCCCCCAAACCATGGGTTTTTTTTTTTTTTTTAAAGGTCCAAGGAAAAAATTTTTAAACCCCCTTTTTTTTTTAAAAAACAAAAAAAAATTTTTTTTGGGGGGGGGGGGCCCCCCCCCAAATTTTGGGGTTTTTTTCCCTTTGGAATTAATTTTTTTTTTTCCCCTTTTTTTTAAAAAAACCCCTTTCCCCCCCCCCTTTTTTTTTAAAAAATTTTTTTGGGGAAAACCCCCAAAAGGGGGGGAAAACCCCCTTTTTTTTAACAACCCCTTTTTAAAAATTAAATTCCTTATTTCCCCCAAAGTAAAAAAATTTTTTAAAAAAAAAACCCGGGGTTTAAAAAAATTTAAAAAAAAACCCCCCAAATTAAGAAAAAACCCCCCAAAAGGTTTTTTTAAAAATCCTTTTAACCCCAAAAAAAGGACCCGGGGCCAAAATTTTTTAAAAAATTTTTCCCCAAAATTTCCCAAAAAAAAAAAAAACCCCCCCCCCCCAAAAAAAAAAGAAATCCCCCCTTTAAAATTTTCCCCCCAAAAAATTTTGGAAAATTTCCCCCGGCCCTTTAAAAAAAAATTTAAGAACCCCCTTAACCTTTCCCCCAAAAAAAAAACCCTTTTTAAAAAAAATTTTTAAAAAAAAATTTAAGGGGAAAGGGGGAAAACCCCCCCAAAAAAAAAACCCCCTTTTTTGGAAGGAAGGAAAAAAAAAAAAAATAAACCCCAAAAAAAAATTTAAAAAAAAAAAAAATTTTGGGTTTCCTTCCCGGGGCCCGGGAAAAATTTTTTCCCCGGGGTTTTTCCCCCCTTCCCCCCCCCCCCCGGGAAATGGGGAAACCCAAAAAGGGGGGGGGGAAAAAGGGGGGGGGGCCCCCCCCCCTTAAAACCCCCCGGGGGCTAAAAAAAACCCCGGGGTTTTTTCCCCCGGGGTTTAAAACCCCCCCTTTTTTTCCCCCCGGAAGGGGGAAACCCTTTTTTGGGGGGGGGGCCCCAAAAACCCCCCTTTTTTCCCCCCCCCCCTTTTTTTTTCCCCCCCCCCCCCCGGGGGGAACCCAAAACCCCGGCCCCTTTTCCCCCCCGGGGGAAAACCCCCCTTTAAAAATTTTTCCCCAAAAAAAAACCCCCCCCCCCCGGAGCACCATTGGTTTTTGGTGAACATACTTTCATGATTTGCCAGGAATCTATAGACTTGAACTTTTAAAAGGCACAATTTTTTAGGTCATGAAGAATAACATTGAAACTATTAATTTCAGTAAATAAAAATATAATTGTACCTATATAAAATCGTCTTCTGTTTAAAATTAAAACTGAGGTTAAGTAATATATATATATCGTATCTCAAGTAAGTGTCACGGAGACAGAACATGCTATAATTTTTGGGGGAACACTAAACATACGCTTTGTAGCTTTGGGTTAAAAAGGCACCCGTGCTAAGTAGGTACTTCGCTAGAATTAATGATAAGGAAATAGTAGGTCTTTGTTCGAGTAACAAATATTTAGTTAGGTTAGGATACCCGACCAATTATTTACATTGAAATAATTGGATTTACTTCCAAGCTAAATTGTTCAAAGCAAACTACTCGTCTCTCAATCAAGGAACAACTCGATAACTTAACTTATATTTAGTGCAAATATTTCAGTGTTTCAATATGATTTTGTTTGAGAGCAGTTTGTACAGGTTTATATTTTAAGACAAAATTAGTAATGTAAAAAAATTAAAATAAAACAACGAAAACTATTATTTTACACTGTATTAATTATTAAATAAAATGACTTTACGGATTTTATCGCGTTTATTTTACATTTTAAATTCCCGTCGGGTAGACTGCCCTGTGACCACGGCCGTTGAAAGCGTTCGAAACGTCAAGGTTAAAAATAAAATAAACGCGATAAAATCCGTAAAATCATTTTATTTCATAATGTATAACATTCGTAAACAATAGAAATAATTACTGTATTAATTATCAACGTCAATCATTAGTTGCCTTTGCAAAGCTAATGCGATTTTTAAATTTATCGTTTATTTTTATATATTCATTTCATTTTTAAACTAATCATCATCATCATAATCAGCCTTTAATAGTCCACTGCTGGACATAGGCCTCCCTAATACTCCGCTATCCATTAGGGGTTTTGGACTGTATCCCACTACGCTGGTCCAATGCGAATTGGTTGGTGGACCGACGTTTTACATGCCCATCCGACGCATGGATCATCTTACTTTTCAGACAGTTGGGTGATCGGCCCAAATTGTCCTAACCAACTGAAACAACAATGAAAATTTGTTGAGTCCCGCAGGATTCGAACCACGACCTCCGGTTTCTAAAGTAAACGCCTATACCACTAGGCTACGGAGGCAGTACGCGATAAAATCCGTAAAGTCATTTTATTTAATAATGTACAATTTTCGCGTAAACAATAGAAATAATTACTGTATTAATTATCAACGTCGATCATTTGTTGCCTTTGTAAAGAAAAGCTAATGCTATTTTTAAATTTATTGTTTATTTTTTATATATTCATTTAGTTTAAACTAATAGTAATCGTTTTTAAAATTTCAAATAAACTCAACAAAGGCGTACTGTGATCATAAAGACCACGAAATACTATAAAAAAAAACTTTGAGAGCCTCTTTTCGGAGATAATCTCTTCCGGAAAAAGAAAATATATTTATGTAATCGGTTTAAGGCTGTGGTTCTAGGAGGGCATCGTTCTAATTTAGTGAAAATGTTTTATGGCGCACTTCAGGGCTCCATCTTGGGCAAATGTATAACAACTGACGTAAACATTTGAAAACATCATTATATCTTGTTATTACAGTCTTGAAACTTGAACAAAACTAACTATTTCAGCATTAGTAAAGAATCTATACCAAATATTTAAGAATTAAAACATAATTTACAAAATGTAGATTGAATTTTATGTTGGCTTTTTCTCTCTCTCGGACCCCTTCCGGTCACATTGGGATATGGCTGTATTCCAATGTCTTTGGAATAATTGTCATATCCCACCTTAGTCTACCAGTGATCACAGATGTTGGAAAGAGTCTATGAGAGCCCAAGAAGAAGAGTACGAGAGAAAGAAGAGTCGACAGTTAACTATTTATCTATAAAATTTAACTTACTTCCTTTGTTATTTTGAACTTCTAGATAAATTTAGGAATGTCGCAACTTTAAGTGTAGTTTTATAGAAAAGATAACACGCTAAACATAACTAACGACTTCTTTTGTTAAAAAGGTAATAAGTTATTTCAAAATTATTAAGAAAAAAGTCGTACATTCAACCTAGTCAAAGTTTCATCTCTAATCCATCTTGTGCGAGAATCGAGAGCTTTTGATTTCACGGAATGTGCTTAATGTGCGTGCGTTTACATGCTCAAATAGATAGTTGCTTTCTTTACTCGAAATAGTTAAATTAACTGGTTGCTTCGTTAGCAAGTTGTACATTTTATCGCTTGAGGTTACAGTTACAGTGTTATGAAAGCCTTGACAAAAGATATATATTGTACTTAAATAATTTAATATTTAATGATTTATTGGATGAGCATATTAAAAAAATATTATGCCGGTATTAAAAGATTTCTTAAAATAAATAACTTATATAATACTGTACGTATCTTATGTTATGTTTTAAAACTTTGATAAACAATTCATAAGTATTTTCATTTATATATAAAATGTTAAGACGTAAGCTTTCAATCTCAAATGTTAGAATAGACAAAATTTTGGTGTTTTATAGCTTTTGGAATATTACATCAAACTTATATATAAACAAAATATTATATTCGTAGAACTGGTTTTAAAATTTGTATAGTATGCGTGAACAACAGAAATCAGTTGTTATTCGTATAGCGTAGAAATTTGAATAGATTGGTAGCATGTGGCGATTGTATATCTTTCATATCAGGATTGTTGTATGAGGGGAGTTGTGTGTTCTGATATGGATTTGACTATTCGAATATATGCAAACTGATTTTGCCTGCATGTGGATGGAAACGTTGTTACGAATAGCTGAGATTCTGACTCTCAAGGCACAAGGTAGTTTATCGTAAAGCCTCTCTTAATTGCCTATTTTGTTACATTTTGATATAAACATGGAAATTTAAACAAAACAATATGACCGACTTCTAACAGCGAATAACTAAATTAGGCAATATAAGCAGGCAACAGACTGCTCTCCGTACGAAATTGCATCGCTTATTTTTCACCGCTTTCAATGTCTTATAACTTTAAAGATATTCCTTTCATCAAAATGTCGTCTATGATACGTTTTATGAAAAATATTAATAAAATTTTTGAATGCTATGACACTTATTTGAACTTAAACTGTATTATCTTAAATTAGCTTTGAATGTGCCTGATTACAATTTTTATAAATGTTTAAACTAAAAGGCTTATTGTGCGTTATCCTTAAAACATGGATATATGCTATCGCCGACTTTATTGAGATTTTTAGACTAATTCAAGTAGTACAATTACGTTAGCCATACTTGTTGTCTTTGTTATCTTTTACGGTTTTAGCAGCGTTTGTAATTTAATCGCACAAGGATGTGATTTTGGTGCTCGTTTTTTAGTTCTCAAATATCTTTTAAAAATACAATTAATCACAAAATTATGAAATAATGGGACTAGTGTGAAGCACTCTACCATTTAAGAAAAGAATGAACGACTACCTCCTTCTTTTGGTACTGAGTCGGTCAAAAATAGACTGACAAAATATGGATTTATCCTAAGAAATGTAAAATAATATGAATAAAGTGAAAAAAGTAAATACCGTAACCATAATCAACGTCAGAATGACTAATATTGTTGATTCTGTGGTTTTCTGTTCGTCGATACATTTTTAATGAGAATCGCTACTTTGAACTATTTTTAGTAGATAGGTATATATACAATGTGCATATTTTTATAGACCTTGTGTATTTTTCTATAGAAACATTGCTGTTATCTACTTATAAAGCTGAAGCCACCATTCGTAATATAAGCACACAACAACGTGCTTAGCGTGTGTTTTAATCGTATTCGCAAACGCATTTTAAATTGCTTATGCGTTTTAAGGTATTTATTGCCTCAATTATTGTCAAGCCAACTTTATGAAAATACGATCAGTAGTTTTAATTACATTGTACTTTAACTGGACTTACATTGTAACACCTTTTATAATATACATTAATTTCAAAATAAATGCAAGTATATGTTTCTGTACAAGCTTTGATTAGTTTGGGTCTAGATGATGTTGTGTATTCCTCCGGAAAAATATTACATGCATCATTGTATTTTACTGTTTTCTTATAAATTCGTTCCTAACTTTTCGTATATTATATAGGACATGCCATTATTTAGGACATTGATATTTTTCTATATTGCAGTGACGAGACAAGAAAACCTTTACACATAGTGGACCTGCCTGGTGATGTTGTTCTTTTGTCCTATCTCCCGATAAGCCGTGATAGGCTCAGAAAAATCCATAATTTCAGACCCCGAGTATGCTGATCTCCGCGCAGTATACGAGTACTGCCCGGAGATAGAGAGAGAGACCGTTTTAAGTTGGAAGCAAGTAGACAGATTAAGGCGTCTTGGCGTTCATTGTAAAAGGCATGTGTTCAGCACTTGACTATTAAAGGCGGATCATAGATGCTGTTCATAAAAAGATTTTTTCTAACAAGGAAAGTAAGGCTTTCAATTTTATTACAATAAAAGCTACAATAAAAAAATACAATTATTATTTTATTTCGATAACGTTACAACATAGAACTCAGAAACCTTCCCAAATTATGAAATACGAACTAAATTATATCATTAGATTATATAACTAAATAATAAATTATATTAACTCTGCGGCATGTAAACTTTTATGCAGTCTCGCCTCAATCTCGTAAATTATTGCTCTCGAATATAATAGAATATCAGGTTCTCAAAAAGTACATTTCTAACTAAACTATTATAGAGATAAATAGAATATTTCGGCAATCGAAGCGAATTAACCTTAGATGGGTAATGTTCGACTCAGGTCTAATCTATAACAGCTCATAATTTTTCCATAACGCGCCAAAACAAGTTAACCTCAAAAACTAGGTAAAAAAAATTTGCGGTTAAATTCAAAGTGGACATTTTCATTTGATACTATACTTATATTGCGAATGCTGGAATGGTGAACCTTTTTCGGTAAAACTACTTTGTCTATCCGTTAAACATCAAACTATCATTATTGATTCCTAATGTCCCACTGAAACTAAAAACATCCTGAAAGCTTTAAAGTTAGGAATAGTGGGAGTTTATACATTTATACCTTACCATAAAATGAAAAGGACATTATTCGATGGCAATAAATTACAGACCGTAGAAATCTTGATAAACTGTAAGATTATAAATAAAGGTATTTTTAGTTTTCCAAGGTACAGATAGGTATTCACATATTAAATGCACATAAAATATACTGATTAGTGTCGATAACTTGACTTTTATATATAAAACGAGAATCATGAAAGCAATAAAAAATCTGCTCGATTGCATGCGTGACGACATGCTATAACGCCACGATACAGAATATTTTTACTGGTATACATATTTACCCGCGCTATTTAAAGTAGTAAACTAATTTTTACCAGAGGACCAGACTTATAACTACAGATTGTATATATATATATATATATATATATATGATATATTATATATATATTATAACAGTCAAACATTTGAAATATTTCTTAGTTTCTTTTAATTTCTTTACACAATCTATTTATACAATTGATGTATAAACCATCAAATTATTACATAAGTGGAATCAATATACTCTCGTGTTCTTTACACGTATGTGTATTTGAAGCAACAATGTATAGTTAGGATACTACTTCTATTGCGGTACTTTGAGAAAAATAATCTTGATATTGACGTTTAATCTCTATGCGATCGTGTATAAAAGACGGGCCTGAAATATAGCGAGACAGCTTCATTTAAGCGGCTACTTGGAACGGAACTCTCCTTGTGTGTGACGAGTGTTGTGCATCTGTGATGGTGTTACGTGGTTTATGGCGGTGTTATGCATCGACTCGTCCGTACGAGACATCGTGGCTGCTTTTGGAGTCACGTGAGTCATTTCAATATTTTTAGTATTAAAGACGTTCAGTTGTTGTCATCATTTTACTTTTGGAATTCTCTTTGGATTTCTAAAATCATAAGTGGAAGTAGAATAGTAATAATTCTTACTGTTTGAAAACTCCTTGAGATTTCTAAAGTAACTCACACCACCATCCATCCCAGTTAGCTACCGTGGGCAAATCTTTGTTTCATAGAGCACGAGCGATCTGTGATGATAAACACCTGGCGCTGAGCTACACCATGTTAAGCAAGTACTGCGAGACAACAAGCTTGCTTCGCCACGGCAGCGTCACAGTGGCCGAATGAAGGCAGCCACAAGCGAGTACCTGCTGTTCTACCTTTTGTGAGAGGCGTAACTGACAAGATTGACTACATTTTGACGCAGGCTTCAATCAAAACTTATTTCAAGCCGCTAAAGATTGGTCAATTTCTACCACATGTCAAGTGCAATATTCCTCTACAAGATCCAGGAGTCTACAAGCTAGATTGTGACTGCGGCCTCTCTTATATTGGACAAACAAAGCGAGCAATAAGAACCCGCGTGAAGGAACATATAGCTGACATTAAACATAAAAGACCCAACAAGTCGGCAGTGTGTGACCATACTTTAAATCACCCAAACCATTACATCAGATTTGATCGACCCCAAATCCTCGTTAAAGAACACCGATTCCTACTAAGGATGATCTGTGAGGCTATTGAGATAAGAAAACCAAATTTTAATAGAGAAGATGGTTGGTTCTACCACCTGCTTGGGACCCCATAATTAATAAATTAAAATTAAACCCAAGCACAATACCACTACTGGTTCTAACGATAAAACCAGTTCATTTTGCATAGGTCGGAGAGTACAGAATAAAAATAATTAATTACAATTAAGAGCTGGAAACCCCGCTTCAGCACTGGCAACAAGACGCATGACATCTCAGTCCACCCCGTGACCACGGCCGCTGGAAAGTGTTCGAAACGTAGGGAATTTAAAATGTAAAAATAAATGCAATAAAATCCGTAAAGTCATTTTATTTAATAAGGCAAAAATGAGTATAGTGATGCCATTTTAAGTAAGCTACTTAAGTAAACGAAGTAACAAAAGTTTTATTAAGAGTTCAGATTATGTTAAATGTAAAAGAATACTTCTTTGTTATACGTTAAATATAATAGTACTTTAAAATTAAAACTTTTGATAATAAAACTATGTATTTTTCGCCTGTATCAAAGCGGCTTAGTATCCCACTTAAGTCATCCGTCGTACAAATGTGTTGAGAGTGCGCCTGCTAGCTATTCGTGTTGATTGATTACATTCCGGAAATGTGCATGACATAACGACTTTTACGTTCGCATGATAAATTACATGTTTTTGTAGCTGAACATATATTGAAAGAATACTAGCACAGTGCAGGCAACACAACTAAGAACGTATCTAATACGCATTTTTATCCAAATTTCTCGATTGTATTTTGGTCTGATTGAAGACTAAAGTTTATTGAAATTGCAACGATTTTAGGAAGGCATTTACGTGCAATGACTCGAAACACTAAAAGTTATTAAAATCTTTGGAATTACTAATATAGTTGCAAAGAATTGAGTTAATGCCCTCCTGTCTGCCCATCGCTGTGTGCTTAAATCTATTTTAGAGATTTTTAATATGATGACGTTAACTCACTATTCTAGCGCTTATATTGCCCTTGCTGAACTCTATGAGATAAATCATAATGATAGAACAGTGCAAATTACAAAACGTAAAAAACCCGCGATGGTATATATCTATCACATAATATAATAACCAACAACAGGCATTCTTTACTTTTTACATTTTACGAGAAACATGGCTTAGTTGTAAAGTGATTTTAAGCAATACAGCATAATGCCTTATCGGTTTTAGTACCTTAAATACATTAAAAGGTTCATTTAAAAGAGATCAATGTGGTCCCTTACCGTATGTACTTTAGATCAATATATCTAAATATATGGCAAATAAGCATTGCACCCATGCGAAGCCGTAGCGGGTTACTAATTGCGCACAGCTCCTACAATCTGGCGTCAAGAGTGGATGTAACATGACATACGACGTATAAAATGTCTACGTCTTCTTTTGACATTGAGAATCAAGTGCTTACTTAGAAACGTATTCACTAATTTATTTTCCACTTACTGCAGAATTTGCGGTGTTTTTATTCAACTTGACTGTTTTTATTGAATTGGTCAAATGATATTAAGAATTTTTGAGTATTTTTTCATATTTACCACTCAATAAGGTAATATATGCATTCAAAAGTTGATAGTATTATTCAAAAACAACCAGCTATCTTTTCGACCGACTTCTTAAATGAAAGAAGTACTCGATTCGGAAGGTGTGTATTTTTTTAATATTTGACTAATTTTTTGAGTATTTTTTATATTTACAAACAGTCATAAATTTCCAAGTTACGACTCTTCCTCTGTATTGCAGTCTATATATCCATCGTAAAACATCGAATAACCGATATTGTGAATCATTTAAAACCGAATTCTACAAGTATTGAACAATCCGGCTATAATTTATTTTTAGTAAAGTCCCCATGGATTCGAACCCACGACCTCCTGTTTCTAAAGCACATGCCCTTACCACTAGGCAGTAAGTAAATTACTTCGTTTCATTTCTTAACCTATATTCATAGATTGCTATGACTATAGTTCGGGTAATTATTTTAATATGTAATAGTCGGAAACTTACTAATTGACGTTATGTATGTCCGAGATCGTGTATAAAAGACGGGTCTGAAATATTCTGAAATATGAATATTATAGATAAATATTCGAGACAGCTTCCTTGTAAGCCGCTACTAGAAACATAATTCTCCTCTTGTGTGTAAAATGTTGTGCGTCTGTGATAGTGTTAGTGTGTTGAGCGGTATTATGCATCGACTCGTCCGTACGAGACATCGTGGTTATTGTCGGGGTCACGTGAGCCATTCTAATGCTTTAAGTATAAGAGACGTTCAGTTGCAGTTATCTTTTTTACATTTTGGAATTCTCTTAGAGATTTCTAAAATTTGTAAATAGCATTTTTTTGTTTGTTTGCAAGCAAATATCATAGCAGCCGCTTAAAATTTCTAAGTTTAAAACTAAATTATGTGAATTTTGTCAATATATTAAGTAGTTAAAATAAAAAATTATCCTAAATATAACCAAAAAAAAATTATGGTTTCACTTTTGATTGTTCATTTAAAAAACAACTTATCAGCACTTTAGGAATTTTTTTAAAGTGTATAATAATTTGAAGCGGAAACATCGTGAATTTTTGTTCTAAACGTAGACAGTAAGTATTCGTATAAGTTCAAAATATGACATTAATATCCTATGCTCTGTCTATTAATATTTGGGGCTAAAAGATGCTGAATAGCGCTTGTGGAGGTCTAATCGTCTTAATTGTATTACTTCCGTTATCATGCCTTTAAATTTTATTTTCATAACACTGTAAGTATGTACACTTCATCATTATCATCCTGTGTTAGTCCATGGCTGGACATAGGCCTCCTCTAATGCACTACTACCATTAGGAGGTCGATAGTGATGATAAAAAGTCTATACTATCCTTGAACACTAGAGGCGACTTCTTACCCTAAGATGCTCCATTTCAAATATCTAAAAATAACACCAGCAGAGCCATGGACAGACTGCTGAATGAACACGTTAAACATAAAAAAGGTATTTAATTAACACTGCACACAAGAAAGCGAACCAACAAAATATATTTTCCACGATAATTTTTATTTTTTATTTTAGACTTTCCAAATCAGTCTGTAAACAATGAATTTACTTTTAAATTGCCTCTGTATGTTTTCATTGAGAATTAATCAAGAGTCTTGACAAACTCCGTCATAAACCTTTGAGGCAATTTGTCTATTTCGATTGGTCCTTTGAGTATTATTATCTCAACCCAGTGAATTGGTTAGAACGCTATTAAGATAACCTACAATCTTTGATTTGAGTTGTAATGGATACAAATTTACCTAAAGCATTTTTACAAAAGCAAAGTTTACAAAATGTCTAATCATTTTCATGTCTTATGACTTTTTCATTATATAAAACTTTTCAATACGTTTTATAAGTCCAACTATGTCCAGCCCGCATTGCCCTAACCACCTAGGAAAATTTGTTTAGTCCCCGCAGAATTCAAACCCACGACCGTACGACGTAACTCAAGTACTACAAGTTATGCGTATATAGTTATGCCTATATTATAAAATCATCTTTATGCTATCAATTTAAATCAAAGTTTTGAGACCAAGCCAATTGGGCTCACTAGGTTACCGTAATTTTCGTTTAATCTATTGAAATAAACAATTCAACTGCTTCAAATGATTACATTGTAAATTAATTAAAAGTTATAAAGACTTACACTAAATAGTTAATACTGAAATCAAACAAACGTAATTAAATTGTAAATTAAATTTGAACTGAGTTTAGCAGACCTTCAATGGGACAAAACAATGAATCTTTTATACAGAACTATATTATGACTGCCTCCGTAGCCTAGTGGTATAGACATGTGCCTTAGAAACTGGAGTTCGTGGGTTCGAATCCTGCGGGACTCAAAAATTTTCATTGTTGTTTCCTAGTTGGTTAGGGCAATTTGGACCGATCACCCAATTGTCTGAAAAGTAACATTATCCATGCGTCGGATGGGCATGTAAAAAGTCGGTCCACCCACCAACCCGCATTGGACCAGCGTGGTGGGATACGGCCCAAAATCCTAATGGATGGAGGTGTATTGAGGAGGCCTATGCCAGCAGTGGACTATCACAGGCTGATGATGATGATGATGATGATTATTATGAGTTACGTTATGACAAGTGAAACGTTTTCTACTATGGTCATAATTTATTTTATTAATATCAAGTCCACAATTGCAATTAAAAATGCCGAAACAAATATGAATATTGTAATGTTTAGATTGCAAATAAGGCTCTTATATTTCTGATTCAGCAAGAAGCACAATGAAGACAAGTCACCAGAAGCGCGAGCCAAGCCAATTGGGATTCCTTTCAATGTAGTATTTGCAAACAATAGCATTTGTCTACATTTCTCAGGGCAAAAATGTTAGATGTTCCCCTTAAATCATAACTCCTTGAGAAATTATGCTACAGGAGGGAAACATTTCCCGGCTATGCATCAAGCAACTTACCTCCACTAATCATGTAAAAGTTAACAAATAATGTTACATATTGTGTAATTTAGCACTTTCCATATTCTTTTTATGAATGCAATTTTCACAATATATATTATTTTTTTTAATAACAAAGACAAAATACCTAAAAAAAATGTTTTTTAGACTAAGTTAAACTAAGCTAAGTTAATGAAGCTCTAGTAGATTTTTAACACAAAAAAAAATAGAAATATTAGTTCACCGAAGTACCTGCCAATAAGACCGTTAAATATTTTAATTAGATTAATCAAGTTTAAATAATCAACTATTGATAGGCTTGAGTTTTTGAACTCCTCATCTCGCGAAAAAAGGAGGGTAAAAGGAGAATACTTCGTGACGCGGTCGGCGGCCGCCGCTGTCGACAATTGCCTTCGGGAGTTCCTACGTAGCGCATCATATTTTAAAGTCACGCGACGCGAATGGCCAACGGTCCGTTAGCTAGTGCAACACTTAGTCAATATTCCGCTAGCTGATCCTCATTGGCACAAGCCAAGTGATGTGAACTTATTGTTAGGCGCTCAATTTATTCCATATTTGCTTTTAGGTGATATAGTAATTGCACCTCCAACCCCCTCCCTACTATAGAAACCGTATTTGGATACATACTAATGGGTGAAGTACCACTGCTGTCGAACATAATAAATTTTCGAATAATGCTATGGTACATAACTCTTTGAGAAAAATAAATAGTTCTTTTTAATTCGCCTTGAAGATTCATTAGATCAAACGCTTCGTAAATTTTTTGAACTCGAAGAGATTCCGCGGCGAAATTTTAAAGTCATCTGGAGGAGGAATTAGAAAGAATATTTACTTTTATCAAACGCATGTATTCGCGTCGCTATTGTCTAGCTTTGCCCTTTAACAGAAACCCTCGGGAGTTGAGAAATTCGCGTGCTGGTGCACTTCGTAGGTTATTGTTATCAAAACCGCAGAAGATTTTAGGTTTAGTATGGGCCTATAGTAGCCTTCGTAAGATACCTTTATGTTTAAAACTATGGAAGATAATCGTGATTGCACAAAACGCAATATTCTTTCGTTATTTTCCGCTTATAGGACGTATTAGGGCTAGCTGCACAGTTATTCTTTTCGCAAAACTATTAATCGAACAGTTGTGGCTAGAACGTATTGAATGGAATAGCCATCCTCCCGCTTATATTTGTAAGTTATTTGAATAATTTAAAGCGCAACTACTGCTTCTTAATTCACTTAAAAGATGCCGCGGATCTAAATGTTTTCAAACGATCAATTCTTAATATTGTCGCATTCGCAGATGTTAGCCTTAAAGTTTATGGCAGTATCGTATATTTGCATGTTACCGATTGTCAAGGTAATATTTCTGTGCTGAAATTTCTGCCTATAATAAAATGGTGCAATCCTACTGGAAAAGGTGGCATTTAGAATATTTACACAATTTACAGGTGAGGCATAAATGGCGTGATAAGATATCTAATACTATTCAAGTAGGAACAGTGGTAATTATACACCAGGACGATATTCCACCATAGCAATGGCCAATGGGTATTATTGCCGAAGTTTACCCTGGTGCGAATGGTGTTGTACGTGTAGCTTTAGTTAAAACAGCTACTGGTTCCGTGGTTAAATTAAGTCTTTCCCTTACAATAAGTTAATAGTATTTAAGTTTTCTTCATGTTATATTAATCGATATTATTTAAATATTCTTAATCATGTTTTCATTTATACCCACTTTCATAGTTATCGCTTTAGTTTAATATTATCACGCTTTGTTCATTTCATTTCGCTTTGATTATTGTTACTTCGCTTTTAGTATTTTATATCACTTAAGTATGCACACTCCTTTAAAATATTACTTTATAAATACTGTTAAACTTTGAAACCGCAAGTTATCTACAAACGCTGTATTTATTTGTAATTAACGCTTAGAGTAAGGAATTTCTATTACACATACATTTTGAGAAAATAACATTTCATTGACTTCAGATCATCGTTTGATTCTTTTCAGCATCCATGACTTCAGATCATGGATGCTGAAAAATCCAAACTTCGGAATAAATATATTTAAGTAACGCGAAAAATCCGTAAATTAATTAAGTTAATACTCACAAAAATTTGATTAAACTATTATACATTTTTAAATAAAAACTTAATATAAGCTTTTTATAGTTGGATGGATAAGAAAGATGTTGTATGTCAGTTTGCAAGTACGTTAAGTTTTTTAATTAATTTATCTAAAAAAATGCAAGGTAAGTAAGCAGGTTTCGAAATAAATGTAAATACGGGTTTTAATCGTTAAATATATTAGCTAATTTTAAACATTGTTTATTTCTCCATTTCAAACTTTTCGGTTTGCTTTACAAAATTTAAGTCTAACTTAAAGTTAAGACCATATTCAGATTACTAATTTACTTTTACCAAAAAACTATATAAAATTAAAAACCTTAATTCTGCGAAACAATTTTCTTGTGATAAAATGTTTTCTTTACAAAATGGCATTTACCATAAATGCAGCAATATGTGGTAGAAAATTTATACAACCGGATGGTATTTTGAAGTATAGACAACATTTATAATATTTATTTTGATCGTATTTATGTATCTAAAGTGTGATAGCTGATAAGAATTTATAGGCATAAAAACATAATCTATAATTTAGTTTACGTAGGTTTATATTTTTGATTTTAAGAATTTCGTTATTTAAATATATTATATAAATTTTTTTTTTATATTACCTATAAATTTAATATTTATAACAAATCCGTGTATCTCGCTTTATGATTTTTTTTTAAAAGATATACTCTTTTTTCTTGTTACTTTAATTCTCACTTTTATCCTGTAATATTTAAAAAATAACCTTGTAATGACAATAAGTGCTCATAAGGCACCGTAATTACATATAATTATGGTTGTAATAATAATCATGCAGACCTTTGATATAAGTCAAAACTGTTTGTTAAAATAACTTGTGAATATTTCAAGAGGAAATACTGAACGGAACGAACCTAGCGGCGTATGCTAAACAAGCAGTAATATTTAACGAAACCTTGTTCTTACTTATACATATTATATTCTGGTATGGCCTATTAAGTCATGATGTTAATTTTATCCTCCTAAAGGAAGCTCAATCGTTAAACTTCACTTTTTTTATGTAGTAATTGTTAAAGCGATGAAGAGCAGGGTTACGCCTTGCCCATTAATAGTTATGTGTATAATATGAAGTAGGAAAGGCATTTTATAGCGATTACTTACTTTTCAAAGAATTTTGAAAGTTGAATTGATCTGTATTTCGCAATTTACTCGCAACGATGAACTCAGTTAATTCTGGCCAACATCCAATCAGTAAACCAAATCAAAGGGTGTTTAGTTTCGGTTGTTAATTGTACATCTTGATTTAATTATGTAATTCAAGAACAATTGATATTTCTAAATTTGTTATTATGTTAATTGTTGATCAATTTACTAAAAGAGTACCTCCTGTACTGAATCGGGAGAATATTATTTTTTGTATTTATGTTACCACGTTGCCTTGATTATAGTGCTCCGATTTTAATCATTATTTTTAATGGGTAGGGTAGGTATTAGGTGTCATGTGGTCTCATTTTACGTCATAGATAGTTAATTGAGTAATTCAATTGCATACACCGGCTTAACCTTGATAGACTTAAATTAGCATCATCATCATCATCATTATCATTATCATTATCATTATCATCATCATCATTATCACCCTGTTTTAGTCTACTGCGGAACATAGGCTACCCCTAATGCCGGCCTTCTCCATTGGGGGTCTTTGGACCGTATCCCACCACGCTAGTCCAATGCAGGTTGGTGATTGGATCGACTTTTACATGCCTATCCGACGGATGGATCATCTTACTTTTCAGACAATTACGTGATCCGCCCAAATTTACCTAACCAACTAGAAAACAACTATAACCCAAAGTAGTTTCCTCGCAGGATTCGAACCCACGACCTACGATTTCTAAAGCAAGGGCCAATACCGCTAGACCACGGTTGCTTTAGCTATGTTCTACAAAATTGTACTTCTTGAATTGGTCTACAACAAAGTCTTTAAGAGCATATATTTATGTTTTAAGAATAATCTTAAGTTAATGTTTCATTATATGTCCATAAAACGTGTCACACTATTTAAAGTCAGTCATATTTTTATTGTTAAAGTTATACTTCTTCAATGTTAGGGACCCAAACTTCTAAAAAATATTTTTACATAAATAAATACATCTGTTTATTGCGTACATATCTCACATAAAATCTTTAAACATTCTATGTTTAGTGATTACTTTTTTTGGTAATTTTTAAAGAATTAGAAAGTTTACGTTTCCACAAATTACTCGACTCAGTGAACTGCTAAATTCTAATTGAATTGATCCTGTTAATTCCGGCCGACATCCAATCAATAAACCACATTGCAGACCAAATCAAAGAATATTTGTTTTAATTAGTTTACTATTGATCTTGATTTGTATTATCTATTACAAGAACGATTGATATAACTATACCTTTAAAATGTTAGCGTCAAATTGCAAACATTAAAAAAGACTATTAAAGAATATTGTTCTTAAAATAAATACATGTGTCTTAACTATATTTTTTCACTTGCTCAGACCGGGATAATATATTAGTACTATAGTTGCTTACATTATAGAGTTCACACTATTGCGTAAAGATCTACGCTATGTTGATAATGGATGGTCTACGGATATTAAAAGAAGTGGTCCATTAGACTGGATGCAGTAATAATGCTTTTAACTTCACTACCTTGAGCTTTTGGCTCAATGTTACATAACAATATCTATACAAAATATAATTCCATATGTATCGTTTATTTACTAAGATAATGTGTAAGAAATGTCAATGATTCGGTAGATTGATATAAAATATTTAACTACTGTGAATATTTTTAAGTGTGAATATTTTAAAATATACAATCTGTGTTACGTTTGAATCATAAAAACAGAAAGTATTAATAAATCCGAAGCTACTGTAAACAGAGGGCGTGATAAATATGTTGCAAATTTTATCAAGCCTCGAATGTCTAATTTATGTGACTTAAATTATATATATAATATATATAAATTTAACCTAAGAATAGGACGTTTTTAGTAACTTTGCAAAAACATAATTTAGTAAGTAAGTGTAATTCTAAAAGTTTAAAGAGCGTGGAGGAGCATTAAAAATAGGTAAATCGTACGTGAAGCGAATCTTTACAGACAAAAATTGGTCTGATTAAAACAAAAAAAAATTAAATATTTTACCGATGTCAGTATCGCACCCACGGAGCCAGGGCGGGTCGCTTGTTCATAATATAAATGGCATTATATCTTTTATTTTACACAAATTAAAGTAACTCTGCTTATGAATGAATAGGTAGTCGGTCCTGTTTGTCGATACTACCGATTACAAACACCTCTTAGTGCCTTTAAATTTACTGAAAAATGATTCATCCAAAATTAAATATGTGCCTCAAGAATAACGTTAACTACATAAAAAAGCGGTTTAGTTTTGCTCATTTTACTATTACATCAGTAGACTTCACCAATTTTCCTAATGCATTTGCTTTTTAACAGTTTAATCTTGTTTTATCTTCTACATCTGTTGACTAAGAGTCAATGTTGATAGCGCTCGTGACGGCACTTTAGATCGTTGAATCACTTTCTTTTTGAAAACCAAGATCCATAATAAAACAAACATTTTTATGTAAAGCTCTCAGCTTGATTGGGATAAAGCAACAGAGTGTTAATTAATTAAGATTAAGAAAAGTTGAACTTCTATTATCTGCATATAATCATAACGAAAATTTGACAAGTAACAATTATTTAACACCAGGGCGGCAGATAACCTAAGAAGAACCTTGCTTTGCCGACGTTAAAGAGGGAAAGGTTAGCAAAACATATCCTTTTTTAAATATAGACATAACAAGTTTACTTTTAATTAAACGTTAACAAAAGACTGTCTTTACGTCTTAACGATTATTTGGTCTAGTTAAAAACCTAACCTCGTTAACCAGTAAAATCCTCGTAAAGCATTAATAGCAACTCAAGTCCGTGGAAACAATCGTAAATGTTTTCATGGTGATAGCAGTAGTCAAATAGCATTCCGTTTGTGCTCGGTAATAAGGCAAACATTTTGTTTTAACGTCAATAGTTCATCAGATATTATACTGTTTGTTTTGTTGCAGTTGTGAACTGACCACTGAATTGCCAAACATAGAAAGTATAAACCATAGTACATAAAACTTGTTAAGTGGTTTTGCGACTATTTTTTTTAGTTAAAGAAATTTTATTGTAAAATGCTTTTCAAAAGCATATAAATTTACTTATGGGTTTTTTTATAACATCTAATAGGCAAACGAGCAAGACGGGTCACCTGATCGTAAGTAATTCACCGCCGCGCATTGTCACCACCGACGCCAGTGCGTTGCCTACTCTTTAAGTAAGAATATGCTCTTTTCTTGAATAACCTAATGTTGCAGTTATTGGGGAAGACCGGGGGTGGCAACGAATTTCAGAGAATTACTGTTTTTAAAACGCATTGTGGAGGAACGCCAACCATCCAAATGGTGCGGATAATAGTTCCGGCGAGACGATCGGTTGCGAAAATCAGCGGCTTCTTTTAAGTTGAACAACCTCCTCGGAACACTCCCCATTGTAAATTCTGTAAAGTATGCATAGGGAAGATAGATTTCTACGCAGTGCCAAAGGATCAAGCCGATCGGCAAGTTCAGGATCGTCGACAATCCGAGATGCTCTTCGTTGGATTCGATCAAATGCAGATAGCTGATAGCCGGCCCCGGCCCAAAGGTGGCACAATACTCTCATGAGAGCTGCACCTGGCCTATACAGTTTAGGTGGAAGCCGGCGAGTATAGTTGGTCCTGTTGAGTACTGCGAGTTTTGAGGCCATTTTAGCCTGCTCTCAAATGACCGCATCAAACTGGACACACTCAAAATGATCGACGTCCAGAATGCCAATGTTCGGCTAGCACTAAGATGAGTGTTTCCAGAAAGTGGCTTTTTAGCGTTGAACGCGTAAACTTGAGTCTTTAAAAGGTTAAACTGGTCTAGATTTAGTCCCCCCGATCAGAAATCTTCACAAGGGATGAATCGATTTTAGACACAAGTTTGTTCCGACACTCATCGACTTGGTCCCGAGAGATATTGCTGCGGCCGAAATACAGTGCATCCACGGTACTGTCATCCGCATAGCAATGAATTCCACTGATATGCATCCCCGAAATTGTTCATTCTGCAGAATGAACAATGTCAGGGATGAAATGATATGCAGAATGAACAATGTCGGGGATGACACGCAGCCTTGGGAAATACCAGCGTTTACGGTCCGGGGGTTCGAGCATAGCCGTATACGACGACTGCTAACTTTCCGTTCTGCAAGGAACGCCGATCCACCTGCAAAGTCTCCGGAAGCCCATAGAAAGGAGTTGACGAGGTGAGGCTTTTATGCCAAACCCGATCGAAGGCTTTCGCTATGTCCAAACTAACCTAACTATACCCTACTCTAAATCGTCCTGACAACGGTGAGTTAATAAGCCAGGAGATCGCCAGCTGATCGCCCTTTGCGTGAGCCTATTGGCGGTCGCTGATGAGCTGAGTGCTCTTCCGGCAGCCTTAGCTGGCGTTTTATGGATTCCATAATTTTTGGAGAGTAAGGAGGTGATAGCGATAGGCCTGTAGTTGACGGATCTGAGAGTAGCCTTTTAGATCAGGTGACTCGAGCCGTCTTCCATAAATGTGGGACAACGCCGCGAACATAAAGTGTCTGAATAGGCGCGTTAAAACCGTGCCAGCTCTGAGGCACACCTTTAGAACAATAAGATAGGATGCTCCATCGGGCCCATGGACTTATTGACATCCAGGAGAATAAGTCTTTCCATACAGCACACTGTTGAAGATCGTCCGCCATTGTGGTTTCACACCTCGGGATGGTAGGAGGAGTGTTCCCCTTGTCGTCAAGAGTCGAATTTTCCGCATAGATAGAGCCAAGAAGATCGGTTTTCTCCCTTGCGGAATAAGCCAATGAACCATCCTCCCCGCGCAAAGGTGGAAGTGTCGACCGACAAAAATTACCCTAGACAGCCTTGGCGAGAGACCAGAACGTACCAGCCAGCCAGAGCCAGATGGCAGGCGTGCCAGTCTCTGAATGAATATAATGAGAGCCAATATGAAGATAATGTTAGGCCGTGTTTACAAATAATGCGACGTGGAGGAGTAAAATATACTTAAAACAAATACTTATTATAGATAGAAGCAAGTAATATTAAAAAGTTTATTCTCTATTAATATTTAACAATATTCCTTAGAATATTTGTATTCAAGCAAGCTTATTCTCCTTATATGTGTTGTTCAACTTCAACTATAATCTTTACAATTTAAAATGTCCAACCTGTAACATGCCAAAAAAGAAAATTAATACTTAATTATATGCCTATGTTAGAATTTATAAATAAACCTCGCGTATTAAAAAAATATAATAAATTGTTGTTATCATTAGACACCCATTAAGTGTAGTAAATCAACTAGCAATATTGATTTGGGTAAAACTTAATGAAACAATACAACTTTATCAGCCCTTTTGAAACACGATATCAGTTACAAAGTGTGTTACGAAACAGTGTCCTACCGAAGTTGATCTTAACTAAGTTTCTTCGACATCAAACTAAGCGAGTTTCGAATACTGAGCATATGATAAATTTTCCAAAACTATGTTGTTTTAAATATGGTTTTCTTAAGATAATAATAGTCCATAGTAATAAAATACCAATATTCTTATATAGAACCAAAAATGCTGTTAAATTAAATAAGTCAAAGGTTTTAAGCTAAAATAATTACAAAGTATTTCTACACATCAATGTCTATAATATCCCTCTAGCCGATTGAGACAATGGCATCCACGGTCAAAAATATTAAGTTGTAGTTCGTTTTAAAGTTTTATATTCCATTGTCGGGCCTAATATCTTTCCGTATCACTAATTATAAAAATAGTAGTACAAAGTGTGCCCCTATATTTGTGCCTACTTGTGCATCATAATATCATATGCACAGCTGGATGATCTCTAATATATATAGGGTGGTCGTTATTAAGGGTGTTGTTTTCGATTAATTCCGATTCCTAACTTCCGAATTTCTTTTCATGATAGTCCTAAATCGGTTTTAAATCGATTAAAGAACATTTATGTTTTTAACTGTATTTTTAATCTTGTCAGGGGCTTTAAGATACACGGACACGAGGATCTTGTAAAACTGTGGCTAACTAAGTAACTAACTAAGGGGCGTGATAAAAGTGAAGGAGAGATGGGAAAACCTTGTTAAGATATTAATTTGTATCGGTTGGATATCGAAACGCATTACGAACTCACGGTATGTTATAATAAATTATGTCATATACCTAAAAAAAAATGCCTATGATTCTACAGTAAAATTTAATTTTCAAGTATCAAGAAAATTGTCTACTTTTTCTACTGGTAAAATTGTGGTGCGATTCTGAACATATTCTATACATCTTAAATAGAACAAGTGTTATACATTTAAAAATGATGATTTTAAAGTAGTTATAAGACTTAGACTTTTTGGTAAATATGTGCTATAAGCTAGAACTTTTTGTAAATATTTCACAAACAAAGGGAGATACTGGGTAGTCCATCGCTATACAAGCCATTTCTATAAAATATATAGTCTTTAATTAAATAATAAGAACCTTGTGTAGATACAAGTAAAATTTTAACTAAAATATGATCGATTTCAAACAATGTATATTTTCTTTTACTTATCTAGGGTGAACCAATTTAAGAAGTAAAATTATGTAGAACATAGTTCATAAATCAATGTTTTTATATTGAGCCATCGTTTGCTATTCAATAGCACGAAGTTATTGTTTTAATTTCTTAAATATCTATTCAACCACTTATCACACAAGATTATTTAAAAAAAATAGGACGATATGATAGCTGTTATCAATGGAATAAAAATAATGATCGAAATCGGGGCATTAGGAGCGGAGTAACATACATAATAATAATAATAACAATTCAAATACAACTACCGAATATTTTGCTACTGCCTGTTATAACATTTATGTATACATACAATTTATATCACAAGGCACGGGTCTTTACAATTTATTTAATGTTTAATTCGCGTCGGCTGCAGTAGTTATTCAGAACAATGTTACGAACCGACGCATTGGGATGTAACAAAGAGAATTCATAACCTGTTTTATATACGTATGCATTTTAATTAATAATTGCCCTGTTGGTACATTTATTTATTATTCATAACAATAATTACTAGCAAATATTGTTAACATAAAGAAAATTTAACTGCGTAAATAAAAAAATAGTTAAAAAACCCTTTTATTTCCAATTTTATGTAATATAACTGCTGAGAAAAAGTGCAGGGTCATAATATTTGCAAATAAATGTATGATATTAAATATATGCGCGATTCGTAAAAACGTTGTTTATGAATTACATAATTTTGAAGTGCTCCGTCTTGTGCGCCTATATACAATTGAACAAAGTCCTTTTATGACTAAAAAATCACCGATCACTATAACTTTATGCGAAGTATTTTCGCATGAACTTTTATTTTGAAAATTCCACTACTCTTCTCGAAAGTCTCTATTCATTTGTTCTATTCAATACCCCTACATTGCTATTTAACTACGAAATGTAACAAGATCTAGTTTCTAACGAGTTGACGTTAACTATAAAGACTCTCGTGAAATTCGTAAGAGGGTATCGAGCAACAGTATTCGCCGAGCATACGAGAGCCCCGTGATACAATGAATGTTGTTTGCCATACAAAGCTTAATATAACTGCACTAGTTACAAAACAATAGTAACAAACCTCATTTGTAATTAAATTTAGCTGTTGCTGTAAATTATTTTTTTTTAATAAAATCACTAAAGTAACCTTAGTCACATCAGCTGCTGCATTCAGTGAAAGTCTCGTCAACAGACTCGGAGAAACATTTTTAAAAATGTTGTTTTGTTCTGTGTATCGGTGATATATTACAGTATAATCATTTAAAAGCAGTTATTTTAACGTTACAAACGGATGGGCAGAACTGAAAGGCAACGCGCCGCGATGAGAAAGTGGACATTGCAGTTAGGACAATAAAGTCAATACCGAAGCCTCTTGATCCACGATTTGATTTGATTTGATCAATACGAAATTAATTCTACAGCACTCTGTCAAACATGATGAAGATTTAGACGCGTTGTGTATGGAGGCATACGTCGCGTCACTCAAGACGGAATTTTTGCCTTAGCAGCAAACCGGAGTGTGTAAATCATACCATCATGGGTGCACCAAGGAGGTGTGTAATGGGTGCAGCAAAGAGGCTGGATATAAAACAGAAACAAAAATGCTCGACTTGGTTCCTACAAAGAGAAAGAAAGCGTAAGTGCACCCTTATGGGCGTTTATACGCAGATGGTGAAACACTCTGAATTCAGGGAATGCGGGTAATAAAAGTGCAAGGAGAGCACTCAGCCCGCGAAATGAACACGTAAGAATTTAGGGAAATAGAAGCAATACACTCTGTGATGATCGTCATTTAATCTATCACTTTATATTTTAATTACTGGAAACATTGAATCGGTGATCGATTTCGAGAACTATTGGTTTGTCAAACCTTATATGGGTAAAATGATCACTAATTTCAGATTTATTTGGCGCTTTACATAAGCGATAAGTTTTTTTATCGCCTGCGAACACACATGACCAGTCGGGCCACTTGATGGGATGTGGTTACAGACGCCCATGGATATCGCAATACCAGGGGTATCACCAACGCGCTGCCTACCTTTTAATACGAGACTGGACAAATCTCTTTGTCGGGCCATTTCAAAAAAGCAGTAAAGCGTAAAGATATTCGAAATGTATATTAAAAGACCATAATTGTAAATTTAAATAAATTGTTTTGTTGAACTCAAAATGTTTAATTCACTAAGTTCAATTTGATTGATAATCTGTTTAGTGTTTATATTCCATTTACGAAGTAAAATCTCCTTTTAGTAATAACTTAAAGGTATAATATTAATAGTAGTAATTGAAGGTTTTTATGAAATTGCATTTATTATCCATTGTAAAACGTGTTCCCTTCTATCTTGTCAGTTGTTTAAATCTTAATTATACGGAAAGTTATTTTTTGTAAATTATTTACGTCAACTCAAACTCAAAAGTAGATTAAAATTCCTCATAGTACATATTTTTTGTAATTAAACCTTCTTTATCATTTTTTAAGACTAGTATAATATTAAAACATTTGTAACCAATTTTTTTTAAATCGTTTAACGAATATCAAAAACATTATAGTATAAATATTAGAAATCTCCAAAAATATCTGAAGACAATATTACCCCCAATAAACACAAATTACCCCAAATAACAAATATTATTTTTCACTGACATCTGCCAGGTGCTTTGAAGCGGCTTCATCAACTAAATGTTTCTTAAGCCTTTAAGATCCCTGGTCCCATTAAAGCTCACAAATTTCATATAACTTGCGGACATAGGCTATACTTAAGTTAATTTTTTCTTTCATATATAAATAATGTAAAGATAATTACCATTAAACTTATTACAGGATCAATTCATAAGTAGGTTGAGATATTAAAATAATTTTATCTTTTTAGCATTTTCTAAGAGTGCTTGAAATTTAAAATGAATGGAGTTACCATTCATATCTTTCCATTTAAAAAAATCGTATGAGAAATCTATACATATAGGAAAAGGTTAATTAAATAAAAACATATTTTTACGTATAAGGCAATTATAATGCTGATACCAAAAACATAGAAATATTCAGTTTGTTAGTACATAACACTTACATTTAATTAGGTTTAATTTAAAGTTGAATTACAGTTAGAAGATCAACTCTATTATTATATTACATTTTACGTATTAAGCAATTCACTGGGTCGTCAACGTTTTCATAAATAACGCTATTTGATAACACATTGCTTAAAAGATTTCAAATCATAGTCGAGTCTTTAAGTGTTTATTAATTGGTAATTTTTCGCAAATAAAACATAAATAAATTGTCCTCCATACTGTAAAACGTCAAAAGAATGATCTAAAAATAATACGTCATGAAAATATCGTCTTGGGTTGCTTTGTTTATGTATACAAAAATAAAATTTGAGCACTCAATTTTGACAGAAATTTTACTTGAAGATAGTTGATGATCCTGGGAATAATATATACTACTTTTCAATAGAGAAAATTTAACAATTTTCTTTCACGCGTGGACGACGTAGCGGACAACAATTGGTTTTAACTACAAATAAACAACTGTGAACTTTGAAAGCTGTTAAATTTCCACTGTTACTTGTTACTAACCTTATTTGAATTTAATGGCAAAATGATTTAAAAAAATAATATCCAAATCATTCTACATTTGGAAGTACATTATGATAACGGCTGCTACTGTAAGGAAAAATAATACGATACCCTGAAACACGAGCCGGAAACTAACAACCAAACTAATATGCTTCCGTCTGCTAGCAAATACGACCATTTATCCGGACTTCTCAAAGCTAAATAATAGCTAAACAAACTGTAAACTGTTGTATTGTTAGAATAACAAACTTGGATATGATACTAGATGCCATAATTTTCTATGAATTATTTCTATTAAATTCCATTTATTTTCTAATATTTCTCAATCGTTTTATACTGTACGTACTAATAATAATTGGAAAACTTTACGTTTCAAATGTATTCAAAATTATTAATTGTGGCAAAAATATAATTTCAAAAACTTAGGTTGATAACAATCAATATCTTTTACAATTTTCTAAATCAACAAAGATTAGCCATAAACCTTGGAGAGTCGTCAGAATTCTGGGAATAGGTTACAAAAACTTTTTTGCAATTTTTTGTCTTCACACCTACGGAAAAATTAATTAAAGAAAGAATGGGCTAAGGCTTTTTTTTTAGTAAAATAACAACGCTATTATATGCTTTTGTGGAAAGATTCCCTGATACCGAGAACCACAGCTAGAGAACCACACGTTGGATTGACGAACAGCATGGAAATAAAGGTAGCTACCGGTCTAATTATATGAACTTTTTGGCACGATAGTTGTTAATTCTGTGTATCGGAATAAACTTCACTTATAACTGACAAAACTGTATTAATAATCTTGACGCAATTAAATGGAAAATTTTATTAAAATCTATTTCTAGACTAACATTTCATGCATAAGCTTTCATCAAAATGATTAGGAAGCCTTCTATCAATCACGTTGCAACATTTTTCCATTTCTTTATCTGTTTGTCGCTCTTGGTCTCACTGAACTTTCCAAAGCTCAGCGGTCTCAGTTTCGGCTATGTGACGCTGACTTTGACAGTCAGCGGTCCTCTAGGAAATTTACACACGAACTATACGCACATCAGCATACTAATCCGGTAGGCTACGTTGGTGGCTCTGGTTCTACGGCAAGATGGATGGGCGACATATGCAAAGTGGCTGATATGGGCTGGATAAGAATAGCAGAATATCGGAAGTGCTTGCGTGCAGTAGGGAAACCATGGCTTGCCACTGATCAGCCAGTCAGTCCACTGACTGATCTTGGCTGATCTTGATAATGATGGTTCAAAAAATTTACTAAAGTTAAGTTATCAGTTTAAAACTAGATGAACTCTACAACTAGATGAATATATCTTGGTGTAATTTTAGGCATAAACAAATTAATTTTTAATTTTTCCTCGCTAGAGGAACATATATCCTATTTCAAGCCTACTACACTTTTCAAAGATTATTTTCAACTAATGAAAGATTTATTATTTTTCTTAAAAAGATGAAAATTTTAAAATACGTAAAACGTACAGTATTATATTACTATTTATTAACATAGGCTGTATTTTACTAGAAAAAGATAACTAAGGTATCCATATAAAACTGCAAGACTCTATATATAACTCTAATTAGTATTTTTGCACCTTTACAATCTCAGTAAACTATGTAGGATACTGTTAAATCTATTTTTTGGTTCAGTTACAATAAAAAAAAGTACTTTCAAACAAATGAGCTTCCATTAAATTTCATCTAAAGGTAAAACTTGGTTTTCTTGAAAGAAAAGATCCGTTCCAAAGCAGGTCGAATGAAAAACTTTTGATCCTCTAAAAGCACCCGAATTAAACGTTTGATGTAAGGTTTATAAAGGAACTCCAAAAACGTAAAACAAATAGGTTATGTGAAAAATTCTATCTTAAATTTTTTATAGTAAATAGAAAATGTTTAATAAATAAGAAAGAAATATAATTTACAGAAATTATTAATGAGAATAAGGTATTGAATGTAACAAATAAGATAAACAGTTGATTTTTAATTACATATTTATTTTTGACGCATTGAAGCTATATCTAAAATTTCGGTTTATTTGAATTTGAATTCATTTAGTGTGACATTAAGACAAACAACATATTTGAGTTGCATCAAGTAAAGCAGTAAGTAAAATAACTACGGACTGTAATTTTTTAGTGTAATCATTAAATTTGTAATTTAGACTAGACATCATAAAACTACTATAAATCATATAATATTTTACATATTATGTCTGTTAACTAAAATTCACATATGCACAATTTTTTTCGCCACCCAGTTGTTATTATTGAAGAAAAAAATAGTTTAAAGTTAATAACGGACGGTGAATCCTTAAAACCCATGATATTTAAAACAGAATTAATGTTATATACGCTTAAAGCTAAATATTAAAATGGTCTCTAAAGTAACATATTCGAGTAACAGTAGTTCATTTCGCTTGCAATAGCGTTAAGTTGTTGTTAAAACTAACTTCTGGTAATTTTATGATTGGGAATCAGTTACTAATTATATTAGAAAAAAATTGCCTTTTTCTTTTGAAATACAATATCTTTCACGTGATAAAACTTGCTGGAAAATAGACATTTCCTTCATAATAGCAAAAAAAAAATATACTTCACATCCCTCCTTTGTTTTTTACTTTTTTCATATTATTTGATGTTGCTGTGTCGATAGACATACTTTTTTAAATACCTTTTCTTCTCAATTTTTATTCATGTATGGTTAAAATTTCGCGACGTCAACTAATTTTCGTTTTAGAACGACCGGCAGAAGAACACGAACCCTATAACACCACAAGACTAGTCGCAGGGGCTTAGTAAGTCTACGCCTTTGATCAAAACAATAAACTATAAGAGTACAAAAATCTTTATTTGCTCTTATGAGTAAATTTTTTTAGGTACCAGGAATAAATATAAACTAGTTCTTCCAGCAATACTCTGAAGAACAAGAAAATGTTTGTTCTTTTTTATAAAGTATAATATATAACACATAACATTTGTCTTGTTGTGTTATTAATAGGTTTCCATTACACATTTTTTTATTTATTTACGTGTATACTACAAATTCTTGATGATAAAACTTGCTAAAGCGGAATTACTACTATTATATAAAACAACATCATCACCAGCCTTTGATAGTCCACTGCTGGACATAGACCTCCCCTAATACCCCCCTATACATTAGGGGGTTTTGGACCGTATCCCACCACGCTGGTCCAATGCGGGTTGGTGGGTGGACCGCCTTTTTACATGCCCATCCGAAGCATGGATCATTTTACTTTTCCAGACAATTGGGTGATCGGCCCAAACTGTCCTAACCAACTAGGAAACAACAACGAAAATTTGTTGAATCGCCGCAGGATTCGAACCCACGCCCCAATTATATAAATACTACTAATATAATTACTACTAATTATACTTGAAATTGCAAAAAAAATACTACGGCCGCTGGAAAGTGTTAGAAACGTGATAAAATCTGTTAAAAGTGCTTTTTTCATACATACTTTAAATAATAAAAACATAACTGGATAATGAGCCGTTTTCTCAAACTACTCAAGTGTAAACGGATTGAAACATTAATTTATCAAACAATTTGTTATTTGTAAAAGAATGATTTAATAAAAGTTAAATGTCTGAGCTTTTTACACGGGTGTGAAAATTCTATTCCCGAACCGAATGTTTATTACTTGGCAACCAATAAAAAGGGTTGAGCTTTCCCATTGAATAAAGCCTATTCAATGTAACTAGATGTATTTGAAAACGTGTCATGGTAATTTGTGAAAATCACTTGAATTTAACAGAAGATTGATACCCGGAAGGGAAATATATTATATTAATTTCGCTTTATAATGCTGTAATACTTACCGAATAACGAATAAAAAAGGAACAGGCCGATACATTTTCCTTCTGTTTTTAAATAAATGGCTTTTATACGATTTTAATTACAAAAATCGCATTAAGAAAGTTTTCTATACAAGACAATCTTCGACGTGTAAAAACACTGTTTCGGTGTATTTTCTCTAGTTAGAAGGTCTTCCGAGGTATTGCGGGTTCAAATCCTACGGACTTGGAACCCACAATCGCAATATTCACAAAATAAAAAAGTAAGAAAAAATAAATATTTCTTTGGCGTGTAGGTAAAAGAAGCTTTCGGATTATGTAGAAACTAGTCTGTACTCAGTATTCTATCAGACATCGACGACATATTGGTCTTCAATCAGCATCCTGTTGCCCTGAACATTATCCATCGTAATACAGTTATCTGCTAGATTGATCGTATTATGCAAGATTATTAGGACGCATTCGGTTCCAAGCAATAGACCTCGATTAGATAGACAATTCAGTATCAATGCCTCCACTGCATCTGAGAATTTGAGGCAGGCTTATTTGAATTACCGTATATAACAACAGATCTATATGATACCAAAGCCTTTATTATACAGACGCATTAATTTTATTGGTTTTCAGTTTTATTGATAGCACGTCTACCGGTGGTAGGTCCTTTTTTTACTGGAGAACGTCTAGTTGGGTACTACCGCGGTGCCTATTTCTGCCGCGAAGCAGTAGTGTAAAAACACTATTGTGTTCCGTTTTGAAGGGCACCGTAGCCTGCGTATTTACTGGGTAAACGAGACATAACACCCTGTCTCAAGGTAGGCAGCGCGTTGGCGATACCACTGGTATTGTCAATGTCTATGGGCGCCGGTGACCATTTTCCATCAGGTTGCCCGACTGCATGTCTGCCTGCCATTTTGTTGTGAAGTCGGATTGTCTTAAACGACTTTTTAATATATCTTAAAAGAACCGAGACACTAAGACAGCACATAGTTCAATTTCGAACTTATATTGGATAATTATCTTTCCTTTTCATTTATTTAAAAATTTTTAACATTTGACATGGAACAGCAAATATATAACACATTAAGGTTGATTGGTATTAAATTCCTACGGCATTAAGTCCAGCTTTGTCCTGTATATGCATGAAGTTTACAGAACTAAATAAATAAATAATTCTAATGGATAGTTGCACTGACTCCGTAGCCTAGTGGTATGGGCGTGTGCTTTAGAAACCGGCGGTCGTAGGTTCGAATCCTGCCGGGACTCAACAAATTTTCATTGTTTTTCGTAGTTGTTTAGGGAAATTTGGGCCCATCACCCAATTGTCTGAAAAGTAAGATGATCCATGCGTCGGATGGGCTTGTAAAAAGTCAGTCCACCCGCATTGGACCCAAGCGTTTGGGATTCGGTACCAAAATTTCCCTAATGGATAGGGGTGTTAAGGGAGGTTTATATTCCAGCGGTGGACAATTCCGAAATTAATAACAACGGTTGATGGGTTTCCCTTACCCAAAAACATCATTAAAACTGACGAAGACGACCCATTCAATTTTTATATAAATTAAGGGACTGGAAAACAATTATGGGAATACTATTGTCATGAATGTACAAGGGATCAAAGAAATAAAAGGTTGTTTGAATTTTTCTTGCCTTTTGGGCTATCTAAAATTTTAAAAAACACGTTTTAACTAATTAATAAAAAGGAAAAGAAGACCCAAAAGAACCTTTGAAATAAAATAAGGGGTTTTTTTTATGTCATTTTAAAATAAAAAAATTTGGAAACCAAAATTGCATAATATGTTATTAAATTTGAACAAGACCGGAACGAGATTCCATTACCAGGGTTTATTTATCATTTAAAAAAATTTATTAATATCGTAATAACCTTTAACAATAAAACCTTTCCTTAACTACCATTTTTAAATTTTTAATAGTTTAATTCTGAACATTTAATGGGATTTTTGTTAAAACGTATACATTGTCCCATAAAGACTTACTTATTCCAAAGTCTAGTTGCTGGAAGAATTTAATTATTTGTTCCTTGTACCCATGTCATTGCATCACAATGTCTTAGGAAATCAGCATTTTGTTGCCAATACATTAAATTTTGTATAAAAAAAAATGTTTGAAGAACTAAGGTCATTATTTTTTTTGAACCTTTCTTAACGTTCTTTGGGGCCCAGGTTATGGGCCTCCCGGGTTGAACAGTTTTTTGGAACAAAGATCGTATTAGTATCTGGGCATTCCCCAGGGAGAATGCCATAAGACATCACACTAAGAAAATACAAAAATACTTTAAAGGGGCTGTATCCCAAATCATTTAAAAACTAACCTTTTCACTGCGTAAGCTCCCAGGCTTAATTTACTTTTAAGCCTTTTTAAAAAGGGGCCCCAAATAGTTTTATCTATAGTTATTCTTAAAATACAGTTGATTCCTTTACGTTAAGCCTCCCCATCCATAACCACTTCAAATTTTACAATGCTTTCAAATTGGGACTCCCATCAATCTAATACATTTTTCTCCTTTTCAGACTTAACTTTACTAGAATTTAGGAAATCGGAGGGTTACCAGTTCCAGTTATTCGGCTTTCGAGCCAAATATTCATACCCCAAAATCCATCTTATCACCAAACACATCAAGGTCCAAAATGATATATAAACTTCCGCTTTTCCTCCACGTGGGAAGGGTTCGACAAAGGGTTGGCCGAAGGGCTTATATATAATTTAAAAGCTCGGCGTCCCGACCGTCTCGTACTCCCAGAGACTTTCTCCAAAACGAACATTTTGATACCGCGGTGAGGGTCCAAATCCTTAACCTCACCCGGTTTTTGCCGGGTACCCGCAAAGGCTCCGTAATTGGATCCTATATTTTTACCCCTTTACGGTTTCGAAATGTAGGTTGAATTAATCCTTCCAAAAGTTGGGATTCTTGTTTTGCATTACGGGAAGCGGCCGCCCCCCTTCCAAAAATCCGCCTCCGGCCCCAATCCCGGGAGATCAAAACAAATACCCTGGGGTAACACTGACGAAACTTATCCTTCCCGGTCCTCACCCTTACAAAGGTAAAAATGAGCGGCAACAACCCTGGGCGCCTAACCTCTAAAATCGTAGAAACAAATTATCTCTCCAATTACAAAACCTTAATCCACCCAATCGACCCTTTCTTTGACCCTGTAAGCCCGCCCAAAAAACATAACCACAAACTTTAGTTATCCATTACAGATTCATGCGGGGGGCCACCGGGGCCGCCAATCTCGCGCAAAAAACCCGCACATGTATCTGGGAAATTTAAAACCATTATTTAAATAATTTTAAAACAAGTATTTCTTGAATGAATTTACTAGCGCCGGGTTCGTGCCCGCTAGCTTCGAAAATCGCAAAAGTTCAGGGGGCGGCCTTGCCATTTGGGAACAAGAGATAAAAATAACAATCATGGCCCCCGAAATACGTTCTGCCTTTGCCGACCAAGGGAACTATTCAAATCTAACAAGGTTCCGGCACGTGCCGGGCCGGTTTTCATTTCAATGGGCGTTACCAAAACTCCACCCAAAGGTCCCAAGAGCAACTATTCGGGCCTAGGTTCGTCCCACCAAGGGCGCCCTCGATACATGTGGGTTAACGGGTTAGGAAAGGACCAAGACCAGGGGCCGGGTCGGAAGGCGCCAAAGGCCCCTGGTAAAACCCGATCAAGAACGCTTTAGGATAAAATAAATAGAAACCGAGGCGAGGTTCCTTCAGGGGTTTGGAGGTTTCAAATAAGAGGGAGAAGTCTGGCACACTTTTGGGCGATGCCCTTCCGGTTGGGTTGTAGAAGGTTCCCCACCAACGTCGTCTTAATTGAGTCCGTTAAAAATCAAGGAAGGTATCATCTGCAAAATAATTCCTTGTTTTTATCACACATGGTAAGTCGTTTATATAAACGAGGAAAGAAAAAAGAACCAAGAATAGTCCTTGGGGACCCCATATTTGGGGGCCCCGGAGATCTTTAACCATTTACGCCAATCCTCTGAATTCGATGGCCGACGAAGACAGAAGGTTGAGGGGGTATTTCTTAAACCTATAAAATTTTCACTTGACCCAGGAGTCCTCATTTGGTACCAAATCAAAAGCCTTTTGAGATCAAGAAATCCTAAAACATCTTGTCATTCTTCCAAGCCTCAAAAGTTTAAAACTGGCCTGATGCCCGTCAGTTTGTTGAGCGACCCTTGGGAAAACCATCAACTTGTTATTTAAAAGACAATTACTATTGAAATGTTTTAACCAATTGGGTGTAGTAAAAGGAGTTTTTCAAATAATTAACTAAGGGAGTTAGTATAAATATTGGTCCAAAGATTGGGGTCCTATAACATCCCTGATTTAAATATCGGATAATTTTCATATGATCCATTAGGTCTGGAAATTGGCCCCTTCTGACACTTACATTAAATATTGCTTGGGGTGAGGTGATATTACATCGATAATAGAACATATCCTTAGATCTGTAGTTTTTTTAATTATCTAAAGTTCTAAATGTACTTTCAAATCTCCGTACTTTACGTTTGGACATTAAATTTCTTGTACCATTTCAATGGTAGTATCTTTTATAAGTTACCCAGCAACTGTGGGGAAGATAAAAGGGGAGGTAAGAAAAAAAACTGGAATTTTGAGAAGAAACCCGAAATAAGTAAACAAATCTTCTTCAGCTTCTATCATCAAATTTATAAATCAATTAATATTTTAGAGGTTATTTTGGTTTCTTAGGTACCCCGTTTCACTTTGATAATATTCCAAGTAATTTTTTGATTTAACCGTTTAAGAAGTAAATAATTGACTTAAATTCTTTCCTTAATAAAAGGAATAATGTATTATACAGCACATGGGGTTATCCTTAATACTGTAAATAGTCAATTTTTGTGATTTAAACTTTAAACTTCTAAAATATTTTTTTTATACATTGGGTCTAAACCATATTTTTTTAATTGTATTGTTTTCTGTTGTTTCATTTAATTCGAAAGAAGCAAGCTGGAATTGACTTTGCTCCTTAAATTTGGAAAAATTTAAGATGTTCCATACCATAAAACATCAATCCCAAGGGGTCCCAAAGACATGACAAACTTACAAAACAACATGATATGCGACATTATCACGTACCTGGAAAAATCCTGACGGACCGTTATAAAGCCTTTCTATATAATTCCATCTTACCATCAGCAGAGTATAAAAGATCATTTGCAGATGGAAATTTCATTAAATACGATCCGTAACAATTTGAAAGTGGAAATAGCCACGGGCTTAGGACAAAAGCATAAGCAGGTACTTCCTTTACCGGCCATTCCAAATCATCTACAACCAGTTAATGTTTGTTAAGAGGCTTGTAAGATAACTATTGTTTTAAACGAATCCTGTATTAAAACAAACTTTAATTTCCGAGTTTCTTTTTATAAAAGATTTTGTTTTCATGATACCAATAATGCAACACATTTGAAGATATATCAACAGAATATTTGCAACTCATATGTGTACATATTAGGATTAAGGCTTCTTGCATTTAACATTATCCAAAAAAAAATCTAAGGTTAACAAACATTTTAATGTTTATTTCATAGTTTACCAAGATTATACAAGATCCAAATTCATGAAAATCGAAAATGGCAATTGATTCTATTTAACATGATCATATATACGGTAAATAATATCACAAATACGGTACATGACAAAATCCTTTAAATAGAAGTAACAAAATCATATTGTTTTATCAGCGTTAACATTTAATTTTGTTCCGGTGGCTATTAAAGGGTTTAAAAGACGGCTTGTTCCGTTTCGGATAACGACTGGAAGCGTTTAACTGCTACTTATCGTTTTATATTATTTCGTTGTACTTTAAAACTGGGTATTACCCTAGTTATGGCTGACCGAAAATCATAAAAGGATCGTTTTTTTTGATCGTTAATGCTAAAGAGTATATTGTATGTGGTATTTATCGGTTAAATCCCATTTTTTGTTTTTAGAATTCCGCAAGGAATCTAATCTCGTCATAAAAAAGATAAGTACTTCATAAAAGTTAAGCTTTAATAATGGCTATTAGCTGCAATGCCAGTCTAATTTATTTTATATTTTATACTTAATTTAATGTAAATATATTAATTTGCTGGCCCTGACCTTTTAAAATATGACTCTTTTCAAAGTGTATCTAGTATTAAATTACTTATTAAATTCTTTTTGCAATAAAAATAATGCAACGAAATATGCATTATAAAAAAAAATATTTATTATTAGAGTACCGGATCCTTTTGCAAAATTTTGAGAAAGACCATTCCGATTTTTGTTTTCTTTCGTTGTAAAATGTTAAGAAATAAATTAATTTACACTAGATAAAGCTATACTGAGCAAAAAGAGAATTCGTAAAGCGCTCCACATTTTCCCTCAGAAATGTTTCTACTTTATAGCAGCAGTGTGGGTTACAAGCTGCAGCGAATTTCAAAAACGCCTGGCTTTCCGAAGAAGCAAAGTCCTTTGAAGCAGCCCTTTCTCTGCCTTACTAGGCTGCACCCTACTCTTTGCCTTGAGTCCGAATAGCTAGTACCCTCGTGTTACTCCATTTCTGTCGTGAGCAGGTGTGGTCCCAAAGCTACAGGTACGCGAAGAACCGCATTCTTTATAAAAAGAACGAAAAGCGGAAAGCTTGTTAAATAGCACCTGGCCCCAACCCGAGGCCAGGGGTCACGAGGCGTACAACCTTGCCCTTAAAGACCAGGGCATTAATCAATGCACAGTGTACAACCTCCTTTGATATCGGTCCTTTTGTACTGGCCAACAAATTTTTTCCGAAAGGGCCCGGTCTAAAAATATGGGAGACCTTTTGACCCGCATTAAGTGGCCGAGGTGAAAGGAGGATAGCCAAGATAGAATTCAGTGACACGAGTCATGGCTGTATTCAGCACAAATCGCCCGTTACCTCTAAGAGAAGGAAGTACGCATTTTCTCACTCAAAATAATATTTATGAACAAACTCTTCAGAATCAATAAAAAAATATTTAAGAGTTATATTTCATTTATTTATTTATTTTATTGTTTACTATTTCTCATACACTGTCATTTAGTAAAATATTATTTCGACGATATACCTATTTTAATTGCACTGTATTGCTAGACGTTCCACTTGACATTTTTAATTATCTTTTGACAAAACCTCCTAATACTCAAAATTCTAATAAATAGAATGACATATATGTACGTTTTCTTTGTCCTTAGAAATAGTTAAGTTGTAAATATTATGCGCATTAAATGCGTTAGCGGTCCTTAATTATTACACAGGAAAATTGTTTTCATTTTTAACGCTGTTACTTTTAATTTGGTAGGTCCGCATATTTTTCTTGCTTCTTTGCAATATATTTCCCATTGAACTTTCCTTGGATTTAAATAATTTTTAAGTTTGTTTTGCATAAAAAAAGTACAAAGTACAAAATTTTACCGGAATATTTGAAAATATTTTATATATTTACATGTCCTAATTGCTTATATCAGTTCTAGTAATACTCCAGAGGCAACTAAATTAAAAAATAATTGTTATAAATAAACAATATTTAAAAATTTTGTTTGTTATTAGCTCTTCTGATTGAAAAGCTTAAATTAAAACTTAGGTATCTATTTATACATATAATTATATACTTATTGGCAGCAGTTTTTTTCCTTTTTGTATCAAAATTACTGAATATCTGTAATATTTATGTAATTTTCAAAGTACATAATATGGGTCAAATTCAAAAAGCTTTATCAATGAATTAGACTAGGCAGGAAAAAAAATTCAACGATGGTAAATATTCATAATCGTAACATATTACACAAACAACGGACCCAGCGAGAAAATAGAATATTTTCAGGCAAAATTTTAAGCTTGGGATTAGCGTTACAACTTCATCTACCTGAAATAGGTTTGAGGTCTTCCATAACCCGAAATAAACCATTTCCTTTTTTAAAAAAATTTTTTTTAAAAAAATTTTTTAAAAAACCAAATTTTTTCCCCCTTTTTAAAAAAGGGAAGGGTTTTTTCCCCGGGTTAAAATTAATTTTCCCTTTTTTGGGGTTTTAAAGGGGAAAAAAAAAAAATTTTTTTTTTTAAAAAAAAAATTCCAATTTTAAAAAAAAACAATTTTCCAACCCGGGGGTTTTTTTTTAAAAACCCCCCCCTTTAAATTAAATTTTAAATTTTTTTATTGTTTTTTAAAAAAAATTTTCCCCTTTTTAAAAAATTTTTCCCCCCCCCAAATTTTTTTTTAGTAAAGTAGGTAATCCGGAAAACCCTGGGAACCCAAAAAAAAAAAAAAAAAAGGGGAAAAAAAATTAAAAAAAAATGTTAATATTTTTTTTCTTTTTTTTTTTAAATCCAATTTTTTTATTTCATCTTAATATGGGGGCCTTTTTTTTTTTTTCCCGGTAAAAAAACCCCCCTTTTCCTTAAAATTTAAAAAATGGGGGGTTTTTTTCCCTTTTTTTTAAATTTAAAAAAAATTTTTTTTTTTTTCCCCCCAACCTTTAAAAATTTAATTTTGTTTTTTTTTCCCCCACCTTACCCAAAACCAATCCTTTTTTTTCCTTACCCATGGGAAAAAACCAAAAAAAATTATTTAAAAACCCTTTAAAAAAAAAAAAATTTTTTAAAATTTAAATTTTTTAAATTTTTTTAAAAAAGGAAATTTTTTAAAATTTTTTTTTTAAAACCCTTTTTAAAAAAATTTAAAAAGAAATTTTCCAAAATTTTAAAAAAGGGCCAAAAAAAAAGGGGGGCCCCAAATTTTTCCCAAATTTTTTTAAAGGTGGTTAATTTTAAAAAATTTTTAAATTTTAAAAAAAAATTAATTTAAAAAATTTAAATTTTTTTTTTTTTTTTAAAAAAGAAACCCTTTAAAAATTTATTTTTTGGGAAAAAATTTAAAATTTGGAAAAAATTTTAAAAATTTTTAAAAGGTTTTAAATTTTTAATTTTTTTTTTAAAATATTTTTTTGGTTTGGGTTTTTTTGGGGGCGTTTTTCCCCCGGGGGTTGAATTTTGGGTTTTCCAAATTTTTTTCCCAAAGGGGAAAAAACCCTTTACCCAAAAGGAAAAAAAAAGGTTTGGGGGGGGAAAAAAAACCCCCAAAACCCCCCGGGGGGGGGCCCCCCTTTAAAATTTTTTTGGGGGGCCCCCTTTTAAAAGGGGTGATTTCCCCAATTTAATTTTTTAAAAAAAATTTTATTTTTGGTTTTTTTTTTTAAAAGGTTTTTTTTTTTGGGGGGTTTTTTTTGGGCCCTTTTTTTAAATTTTTAAAATTTTAAAATTTTCCCTTTTAAAAATTTAAAAAAAAAAAAAAAAAATTCTTTTAAAAAGCCCCAAAAAAAAATTAAAAAAAAAAAAAAAAAAAATTACCCCAAAAAAAATGGAAATTTAAATTATTTAAATTTTTTTTAAAAATTTTTTTAATTATTTTAAAATTTTTAAGGAAAAAAATTTTTTTTTAAAAAAAATTTTTATTTTTAATAAACCAATAAATTTTAATATTAATTTTTTTTAAAAATTTTTAAAATTTAAATTTTTGGGAAAAATTTAAAAAATCCTTTTAAAATTTTTTTTAAAAAAAAAAATTTTTTTTTTTTTTTTGACTAAATTTTTTTTTTTTAAATTTTTTTATTAAATTTTTTTTAAAATTTTTTTTTTTTAATTTTCCAAAAATAAAAAAATTTTAAATTCCCTTTAAAAAAACCTTTAAATTTTAAATTTTTCCCAAATTTAAAAATTTTAAAAAAAAATTTTTAAATTTTAAAAGGGGTTTTAATTTAAATTTTTGGGAAAATTTTTTTAAAAACGCCAATTTTTTTTTTTTTTTTTTTTGGTTTAAATTTTTAAATTTTTTTTAAAAAAAAATTTAAAAATTTAAAATTTTTTCCCAAAAAATTTTTTTTTAAAAATTTTTAAAAAAAATTTTGAAAGGGTTTTGTTGGGTTTTTCCAAATTCTTTTTAACCCCTTTTTTTAAAAGTTTTAAAAAATTTTTAAAAAAATTTTTTTCCCCGGTTTTAAAAAAACCCCCCCCTTTTTTTTAATTCCTAAAATTTTTTTTAAAAAAAAAAAAGGGAAAAAAAAAATTTTCCCAAAAAACCAAAAAAGAAAATTTTTTTTAAAACCCCTTTAAAACATGGTTTTTTTTTAAAGGTTAAAAAAAAGGGGTTAAATTTTTTTTTAAAAAACCTTTAAAAAAAAAAAAAAAAAAATTTAAATTTTAAAAAAAAAAAAAGTTTTTTTTTTTAAAAAAAAAATTTTTTTAAAAAAAAATTTTTTTTTTAAAAAAAAAGGGGTTTAAAAAAAATTTTTTAAAAAAAAAATTTTAAGCCTTTTTAAAAAAAAGGGAAAAAAAAGGGAAAAAATTTTTCAAAATTTTTTTTTTTTAAATTTGGGAAAAATTTAATTTTTTTGGGGAAAATTTTTAAATTATTAAATAAAAAAAAAAAGGGAAAATTTTAAATTTTTTTCCCCAAATTTTTTAAAAATTTTTTGGTTAAAAAAAAATTTTTTTAAAAAAAAAAAATTTTTAAAAAGGGGGGACCAAAAATTTCCCCAAAAAATTTTTGGGGTTCTTTTAAAAAATTTTTTTAAAAAAAAGTTTTAAAAAGGAAATTTCCTTTAAATTAAGGGAGGGCCCGGTTTAATTTTTTTAAAAAAATTTTTTTAAAAAAAAAAAAAAATTTTAAAAAACCCCATTGGATTCCCCAAAAATTAAAGTTAAAAATTTTTTTTAAAAAAAACCAATTTTTTTGGGGGAAAAAAAAAATTAAAAAATTTTTTTTAAAAAAGGAAAAAAATTGGAAAATTTTGGAACAAAAGGAATTAACCATCAAAAAATTTGGGAAAAATTTAAAAATTTAAAATTTTTTTTTTTTAAAAAAAGGGAAAAAAAGGGCCCCAAAGGGTTAAAAAAAAAAAAAAATTTTTTTTTGGGGGGGGTTTTGGCCTTTTTTTCCCCTTGGGGGGTTTTTATTTTTAAAAAAACCCGGGGAAAATAACCATTTTTTAAAAAAAAAGGGGGGAAAAAAGGGGAAACGGGGGTTTTGGGCCAATTTTTACAAAAAAATTTTTGAATTTTAAGGGGCCAGAAAATTTTAAAAAAATTTTAAAAAGGGAAATTTTCCCCAAAAAAGGGGAAGGGGTTTTTGGGGGGGGGGAAAAAAAAAAATTTTTACCCCTTTTTTGGGGTTTTCCCCTTTTTTTTTTTTTTAAAATTTTTTTCCTTTTGGGGAAAAAATTTTTAAAAAAAAATTAAAAAAAAAATTTAACCCACCTTTTTAACCTTAAAGAATTTTTTTAAAAAAAAAAATTTTTTTTTTTTCCCCCCTTTTCCCTTTTAAAAAAAAAAAAATTTTTTTAATTTAAACTTCCAATTTTTCCCCACCTTTTTTTAAAAAAACCCTTTTTAAAAAATTTTTCCCCTAAAACTTAAAAATTTTTAAATTTTTTAATTAAAAATTCTTCTTTTTTATAAAATTTTTTTTTTAAAAAAAATTTAATCTTTTTAAAAAAAACTTATTAAAATTATTTTTTAAAATTTTAAGGAAATTTTGCCCCTTTTTTTAAAAAGGGTTTTTGGGGGGCCCCAACCGGGTTTTTTGGGTTTGGGTTTCCCCATTTTTTATTAAATTTTTAAAAAACCTTTCAAATTTTTTTTTTTTCCCCCCAAATTTTTTTCCCCCCCCCGGGGGGGGGGGTTTTTTTTATTTTGGGGGATTTTTTTTTTTTTTTTTTGGGGGGGGGAAAAAAATTTTTTTTTTGGGGGGGGAATTTGGGGCCCTTTTTTTTTTGGGAAAACCCCAAAGGGGCCCCCCCCCCCCCTTTTTTTAAACCAAACCCCCCCTCCCCCGGGGGTTGGGGCCCCTTTTCCCCAAACCCCAAAATTTGGGTTGGTTCCCCCCCCAATTGGGAAAAAAAATTTTTTAATTTTTAAGGGGCCCTTTTCCCCTTTTTTAAAAAGGGCCCCCTCCCCCCCCCTTTGGGCCCTTTAAGGAAAAATTTTAAAAAGGGGGGTTGGGTTTCCCAAAAAAATTTTTTAAAACCCGCCCAAAATTTAACCAATTTTTTTTTGGGGGGTCCCGCAAAAACCCCTTTCCCGGGTTTTAAATTCCCAAACATTTTTGGGGTGGGGACTTTTGGCCCGGAAACCCAAAAAAACCCCGGGTTTTCCCCCCCCGGGGGCCAAAAACCCTTTTTTAAAAAGGGTTAAATTTGGGTTTTTTAAAAAAATTTTTTTGGGGGGTTTTTTTTTTTTTTTTTTAAAAAAAAGGGAAAAAGGAAAAATTTTTTTTTTAAAAATTTTTTAAATTTGGGAAAATTTTTAAAAAAAATTTTTTTTAAAAAAATTCCAACCCCTAAAAAGGAAGTTTCCAAAAAAAAAAAAAATTTTTTTTTAATTATTAAAACCTTTCCCCTTCCCCAAAATTTAAAAAAAAAAAAAATTTTTTCCCCAAAATTTATCCCTTGGGTTCCCGGGGCCCCTTTGTTTCGAAAAAGGGGAAATTTTGGGGAAAACCCCCCCCCAATTCATTTGGTTTTAAACCCCTTTGGGGTTTTTTTGAAAAAAACCCTTTTGGGCCGGTTTTTGGGGGCCCCTTTGGGGGGAACTTAAAGTTAAAAATTTTTTTGGGCTTTTTTTTTTCCCCTGGGTTTTCCCAATTCCTTTGGGCCAAACCGGGGGGGGGGGGGCCCCTTTTGGAAACAAAGGGGGGAAAAAATTAAGGAAAGGGGGGCAAACCCGGGGCCCAACCCGGGGAAAATTTTTTCCCCCCCTTTTTTTTTTAAAAAACCCGGGCCAAATTTTCCCCCCCGGGGGGGTTTTTTTTTTAAAAAAAAGGTGGTTTGTTTTAACCTTTGGGGTTTCCCTTTAATTTAAAAAAAAAAACCCGGGTTTTCCCCTTTTTAAAAAAAAAGGGGGGGGGGGGAAAAAAAAAAAACCCGGGCCCCCTTCCCCCGGAAAAAAAAAATTTTTTTGGGGGGGGGGGAAAAAAGGGGCCCGGGTTTTTGGGGAAAACCAAAAAAATTAAAGGGGTTTTTAAAAAAAAAAAACCCATTTTTTAAAAAAAAATTTTTTAAGGGAAAAAAAAAAAAATTTTAAAAAATTTTTTTTTGTTAAATTTTTTAAAAAAATTTTTTTTAATTTACATTTAAAAATTAAATTACGCATCAATCCATCTATTGTTGATACCTATCCAGTTACTTTAGTAGGCTTAGGTACTAAACGCACGTTTAAAACGTTTTTTAAATCAGTATATGTTATAATCGCCCGCCTTATATTTACACCTATAATTGTATCATTTAGCCATTCGCGTCATATCGCATTCAACTTGTAGGTAGTTTCATCTACTACGCTTACGCATACCAACGCACTTTCGCTTACCGCCATACGCAGTTTTAAATATTATTTTCATTTCGCTTTGTACGTGGATATATTCAAGATGCCACCTAAAATAGACGCACCTATTTCTATAACTGACGCTAATCAATTAAATATTTTAACCGCTAATCGCAGATACACGCAAAAATAATATATATTATTGACTTGCAACAATTGATTGATGACAATTGTTGCAAGCGCCATCTCGGTTACCGCTAATTGAAATCGCATCGTATGGCGGTTACACCCGACAATGGTCCTTATTCCACATAAGTTTTAAGTCTAACGTGCATAACAACGACTCGCTTATTATAAATTGTATTACCTTTAAGGCAAATTATCTGGAAACGCTTCTAATGGTTTTGCTGGTATTACACCATGTCCAGAAAATTATTCCTTAATATGGAACTCGCTAGTTGACCGCTATGAGGAAACGCGTGCCTTAGCGTCAACATATTTCGATAAATTGTTAAATTTTAAATTGTTGGGAACCGCTTCCGCTAGTACTTTACTAGTTTTTTGGATATATATGTGTCAGCTGATGGTGCGTTAAAAAACTTAAAAATTAATCACCTGGCAGATTTTATGTTTTTACTCATTGCATTAAAGAAATTTCCTTCCAGCATTATTAATGCTTTTGAGATGGAATCGCGCAAAGAAGATATGCCTTCTTTTGATAATTACGCTTATTTCATTCGATTTCAATCTAAAATTTTTATGAACAATCAGTCAACTTATTGTAACTCGACTCGTTCAAATACTACGCCTTACGCAAAACGTCATCATCGGCCGCTTAATAGTGTCCCGCCGGACGCATCTCGCTCGCAACCGAAACAACAAGTACACAATACCTTCATATCGCGCTATATTGTTCATTCCAATAGCAAGGGCAAGTGTGTCTTATGTAAGAAAATGGACCACGTTTATTTAAATACGTGTTCTTTATTTAGTTCCATGTCCGCAAAGGACAAGTTTAAATGTCTTAAGAAATATAATGGATGTGTGAATTGCCTTAGTCATACTGTTCATAATTGTAAATTGTTACAAAACTGTAAAACTTGTGACAAACGACAATATACGTTTTTGCATTTTGATAATAATTCTTATTGCGTCACTCAGCCGCAAAATGAAAATATTTCCATTTCTAAGGACGAACCAAGAAATTAATCTCAATCTTTTAGTTCTGTGATATCGTTGAAGCCTTCGTGTTAAGCTAAACATAATTCATTATTTACGACTGTACTTCTTTCTACTTCACAAGTTTATGTAAACAATGGCAATGGTATTTTTGTACCCGTACGTTCACTTATAGATAACGGATCGCAAAATAATATAATAACTATCGTGCGCTGTAAACAACTTAATTTGAATGTTATTCCGCTTTCAAATTGCTCTATTAAGGGAATCGGATTAGCGTCGCGTCCCGTTATGGGCTATGTTAATATACAAATACAATCAAATAGTAAACAATATAAACACAATATAAACGCGTTAGTTGTTGATCGTATCACTGAAACGTTACCTTTAAACAACATTAATACTTCCGTGGTGCAACACTTAGTCAATATTCCGCTAGCTGATCCTCATTGGCACGAGCCAAGTGAAGTTAACTTATTGTTAGGCGCTCAATTTATTCAATATTTGCTTTTAGGTGATATAGTAATTGCACCTCCAGCCCCCCCAGCTATTGAAACCGTATTCGGATACATACTAATGGGTGAAGTACCTATTGCTGTCGAAAATAATATTTTTTCGAACAATCCTATAGTACATAATTCTTTGAGAAAAATTAATAGCTCTTTTTTAATTTGCAGTGAAGATTCATCAGATCAAACGCTTCCTAAATTTTTTGAACTCGAAGAGATTCCGCAACGAATATTTTTAAATTCTCAGGAGGAAGAATGTGAAAGAACATTCACTTCTTCTATAAAACGCATTCATTCGGGTTGCTATTGTATCGCTTTGCCCTTCAACAGAAACCCTCGGGAGTTGATAAATTCGCGTGCTGATGCATTTTGTAGTTTATTGTAGCAGAAGATTTTAGGTTTAGCATCCGACCCTTCGTTCGATACCTTTATGCATAAAACGATGGAAGTTACTCGTGATTGCACAAAACGCAAAATTCTTTCGTTAGTTGCCCCCTTATGGGACGTATTAGGGCTAGCTGCAGGTAGTCTTTTCGCAAAATTATTAATGAAACAGTTGTGGCTAGAAACGTATTTAATGGGATAGCCATCCTCCCGCTTCTTAGTTCACTTAAAATACCGCTGCATCTAAATTTTTTAAACGGTCAATTGTTAATATTATCGCAATCGCAGATTAATTAATGCTAGCATTAAAGCGTATGGCAGTGTCATATATTTGCATGTTACCGATTGTCATATATCTGTTCGCTTAGTGTGCGCTAAAATTTCTCACTTTAATAAGCTGCTCTGCATTATCGTTTATATTCTAAAAGCTCTAAGTATTATACTTTCCACAACTAGTGTCACTGTTATCGCTTTCGAATTGGACACAGCGGAAATTTATTTCATTCGCGCAGTTCAAAATCATAACTTTAAATATTAATCAAATATTCGAAGCCTCAAGACGCACTATAACTGTTACTGTTAACTCTTGTAACTGTTTTAACGCAAATAGAAACAATATTAAATTCTAGGCCGCTGTGTGCTTTATCGGAAATTCCATTGCCCGAACCGCTAACTCCAGCGAATTTTTGTAATGACATCTCCGCTTAAATATTTGCCTGTATTAAATATTTGCTGTGAAATTATAACTTGACCAAATGGTTGCAATCCTACTGGAAAAGGTGGCATTTAGAATATTTACACAGTTTACAGGTGAGCCATAAATGGCTCGATAAGAACTCTAATGCTATTCAAGTAGGTGCGGTGGTAATTATACACCAGGACGATATTCCACCATTGAGATTACCAATACAATAAGTTAATAATATTTAATTTTTTCTCCATGTTATATCATCTATATTATTTTAATATTCTTATTTAAGTTTTCATTTATACTTAGTTACTTTTATAGTCATCGCTTTAGTTTAATATTATCTCGCTTCGTTCATTTAATTTCGCTTTGGTTATTGTTACCTCGCTTTCAGTATTTTATATCACTTAAGTATGCACACGCCTTTAAAATATCGCTTTAAAATATTGTTGAACTTTGAAACCGCAAGTTATCTACAAACGCTGTATTTAATTGTAATTAACGCTTAGTATAACGCTTAGTATATCCAGTTACAAATTAGCACGTAATCGGTGTAATCAGATGATACGCAACGCTAAACGCCGATACTTTCTGGATAGTATTACTAAATCAACTCCTGCCGATATCTGAAGTTCCTTGAACTCTAGGCATCGTAAGTCGCGAGTGACAAACCTTCCTAGTTCAATAACTTTAGATGAGTTAAACTTCATTTACTTCCACTACTTTTACGGATCATCCATCTGTTAGTGACGTTACTTCCACACTCAATGGTTTGACGCGACCTTCTATAGAATCTTTTAAATTTTCTCACGTTACTTCTGAGGAGATCAAAAATGCCATCCATTCTATTAAATCCAATGCTGTTGGTTGTGACAAAATTAGCCGACGCATGATCATTCCTATCCTTGATTTCCTTCTCCCAATGCTTACGCATATTATTAACTTCTCTCTACTTTCTGGGACTTTCCCATCCTTATGGCGCAATGCTATCATCCGGCCGCTTCCTAAGTGCTCCAATCCTTCACTTCTCACGCATTATCGACCTATCTCTATTTTGCCCTTCCTTTCTAAGGTGCTCGAGTTTTGTGTTCATAAACAACTTTCTCACTTCATATTCAGTAACAAGCTCATAAGTTCTTTACAATCGGGTTTTAAACCTGGTCATAGCACCACCACAGCCCTACTCAAAGTGATCATGCGATATAAAGTCGGGTATGGAACCACCATGATTACAGTTTTGGTTCTATTGATTTCACTAACGCCTTTAATACCGTCAGTCATGACATCCTCCTGCAATCCTCCTCATTTAATGGTCTCGAAGAAGTGCTTGAATGGTTCACTATACCTTCGAGGTCGCCAACAATCGGCTAATGTGGATGAATCATCATCACGTTGGTTAAACATCGAATCTGGCGTTCCTCAAGGGGCATTATTTCCCACTTCTGTTTTCTATATTTTTAATTTTATCATCTATGATCTTCAATGTGCGTATCATCTCATGCCGATGACTTACAATTGTACACTCAACAATCATTTGATAAACTACCGAAGCGATCCTAAAGCTAAATAACGACTTAGCGCTATCAAAAATGTGTGGTAGTTTGGATTAACGTTAACCCTCAAAGTGTCAAGCTATCTTATTAGGTAGTGCACGCACTTTGAGAAAGCGTTGATATGGCATCCTCAAATTACCTTGATAGCAGCCATATTCCACTCAGCACCGAGGTTAAAAATCTTGGTTTATATTTTGACACAACGCTGAGTTGGAATGCTCTAAGTTGCGTTGTAAGGAAAGTGACGAGCGTTCTGCGATGCCTTTATCGTTTTAAAACTTTGCCTATTCAGACAAAAAGTCATGCTCAGCAGACCTTTAATTTTCCTCTTGCGACTACGGTGACAGTGCTACTTTGACCTGAATGCAGATCACCTCAACAAACTTGACCGACTTCTCAATAACTGCATCTGACCGTTTTCAATTTACGTAAATACGACCACATTTTGCATACTGTCTTCAACTTCAGTGGTTACTCTATTCGTCAGCGACGCTCCTTACGAGCCCTGACCACTCTTTATTCCTTTCAAATTCTCCTACTACACCTCGTATATATCTTCTTATTTCTCATCTACATGAAGTCAGTAACAAACATCTTCGATCGACACATAATCGTCTACTCAATGTCCCGTTCACTGTTCTGACTTCATGCACTCACATTCTTTATCCAGTCTGTACTTTTATGGAATGCGCTACCTCTTGAAATCAGGATGGCAAAACTTATATTACTTTTAAAAAGAAACCAAAGAGCACCTATTAAAAGACTTGCAAAATATAACTTAATACTGTCGTCATGTATATACTTGTGGTAATTTGTATGAATCATTCTATTTATAATTATGTATATATATATATATTTATAGTTATTTATAGTATTATATATCATATATATGTTAATTATATATATTTACGTGTATATATATATGCATATGTATCTATATCATAATATATATTGTTTTATTATAGGTATCTTTTATACCTATGTTTAACTTATATTTCACCGGTACTTTCTTTTATTTTATCTGTCACCTCCCACTTATTATTCTGCACCACTAAGGTTGATTGGGAGAAATGCCATGGCATTAAGTCCGCCTCATACAATTAGTGCTTAGCGTAAATAAATAAATAAATAACAAAATAAGGAACTCGTATTACGCTATATTTTGATAAAATTACATTTTCTCAACGCGCGGAGGATGTTCGCGCGCATTTCTATGTCGCCTAACAAAACCGCAAATAGGCTACGCAATAATCTTCCATCCCTTTCTTACTACCGCTCCTTTCGCCTGCCCTCCTTTTTTCCTTTAATTTTTCCTCATCTCGCGAATAAAGGAGGGTAAAAGAAGAACACTTCGTGACGCGGTTGGCGGCTAGCGCCGCCGCTGTGGACAATTGCCTTCGGGAGTTCCTACGCAACGCATCATATTTTAAGTCACGCGACGCGGCCAACTCTCCGTTCTTATAGTTTTTAGTTTACCGCGAACCCCAACCGCATCACCGAAGACGCCTGCAGCTGTGCCGCCATCAGACGAGGTATTTATCCTTCTTTTGTCGCAATTCAAATCCGGCTTCATAACCACGTTGTCCTAGCCGGATTACGCAAATGGTCCTTCGAACCGCATCCTCGCTTCTGGTCCTTAAATAGCATCTACCATATCGCCGTCACTCGAGCTAGTTGGTCCAATCAAATTGGCTGACGAAACTTGAGTGACTAAAGCTTGGCTGCCCCATTTTATTTTGGTTTGTCGCAGCTCTACTATACTCTTTTAAACTATATCAGTAAAAGCAAATTTTAGTTTATAAAGAACCTTAACTGTTAAGTAATTTCAGAATAATGCCTAGCTACGATTGTTGCAATTACAGTAAACTCTCCTCGACCAAACCAAAATACAATCGACAAATTTGGAAAAAAAAGCGTCTTAGAATCGTTCTTAATAGGCTTTTGTTGTGCCGCCTGCACTGTAGCAGGGTTCATTTGGTGTGCGCTAATATACCAAAACATGTAATTTATCTTGCGAACGTAGGAGTCATTAGTCATTATGTCATGCACATTTCCGCTAGTAATGTATCAACACAAATAGCAGGTTTCTTCTTAACACATTTGTACGACAGATGACTTAAGGGGCATACTTAATAGCTTCACGCAAGCGGAAAACACAGTTTTGTTAGGAAAACTTTAAATTTTAAAACAATTGTTTAGTTCAAAGAGAACAGAGAAGTATTCTAACCACAATTTACTCAATCTGAACTAATATCACGAACAAACAGTTAGTTAAACTTTTGCTAGTTGGTTTACTGAAAGTAGCTTAGTGAAATTGAAACATTGTTATGTTCCATCGAAAATGGTGTCGTGGATAGTGCAATTATATTTTAATTATATCATAATTCCGGAGGCTTCGTCTTCAACCTTTGGATAGTAAAGATATATTTCTTCTACTCCAATACTCTTATGAATAATTTATTACATCTGCGGCTCCAGACTTGTTATGTCCGTCGATATCGGCACTTATCGAATTACTTACATAAAAGGGCGTATATGTTTATCATGTTACAGGTCATTTCACTAGCAATATTATAAGTAAACACCTATCAAATTGTCTTGCAGATATTAATATACTTTAAGGAATCTCAAAGAGATTTCCAAACAGTAAAATTATTACATTTCTTTATCTCACTTCTGATTTTATAAATCACAAAGAGAATTCCAAAAAGTAAAAATGACGACAACAACCAACTTTTATACCAAAAAAAAACATGCAAATAACTCAGGTGACCCCGACAACAGCCATTTACATGAACAGTCGATGCATAACACCGGCTTAAACCACTCAACACACGAACAGCGTCGCAGATGCACAACACTTATCATACACGAGGAGAGTCTGTCCAGGTAGCGGCCTATACGAAGCTGTCTCGCTTTATTTCAGGCCCGTCTTTTATACGCGAACGCAGAGAGACCAAACGTCAATATCGAGACTATTTTTCTTAAAGAACCCGCAATAGAAGTAGTATTCTGACTATACATTATTGCTTCAAATACACCTGCATGTAATAAACACAGAGAGCATATTGATTTCACTATTTCACGGATTACACACAGATTTTAATGTGTATACATTAACAACGCCAAGACATCTAAATCTGTCTACTTGCTTTTTACTTAAAACGGTTAACGCTCGAAGATTAGCATATGACTCGGTCGAGGTCTGAAGTTATAGATTTTTTCTGAGCTTATTACGGTTTATCAGGAGTTAAGTGGAAAAGCTAACATCACCAGGGCGGCCCGCTTTTGCTGAAAACCTATATTTAGGGTGAGCACTTCAGGTTTTGAACTTTTTGATTACAGACATACCTTTATATGTGGCCCATCGTAATGCAATCTATGTCATAACTAGCTACAGTATCGGGAGATTGTTCTTAAAACATGAGTTTAATAAGAAGAACCTATCCTCCTTCAGGTAGTTTACTAACATTTGTCACTGGAAATACCAATGACAAAATTATATAGGGACCTCGTGGGTGGCAAGCTACGCTCGGAAGGCTTTATTTTACCCAGGTTGTCGGGTATGCTATAGTAGGCCCATGCACATACTTAAGGACAAGATACGCTACCCTACTCGACACCCCTGAGACCCTGCTAATGATGTCAATAAGGGATTTATTGACGAGGAATCCCACAGCGCCTTGTGACAGATGGTTGCTTCTCAGAGTAAAGTAAGTTACGTATTGTTTATGGTGTCCTCTTCTTGTTTATGGACTTCTCATAACTTTTAAAGTGCCTCCTGCTAGGTTAGATGTTCGTCAACGTACAATGAGCGAACGGTGTCACCGTTCGCTCGTTGTACGTATTTAGTTTTAGTTTATGATGGTAGCGATCCGAGGACTCTTAGCACCCTTGCCCGATTATTACCATGGCCGGGATTTTCGGGACTACAATGAATTAGACGCCATTTTTTTGGCGTTTCTCAAGCAGAAGACGCTCAAAATTTCCGGGCTGAGCAGGCAGATTGGAAATTGACAGATTGTATTGCAGATTTGAGTATATTAAACTGCATCTAAGTAATACACAAGTTACTTACTAGTAATAATATAACCTATGTTCTAACTTCCACCATCACCATTAAGCAGTTTACGGGGGCCTCTGTAGTTTATTTTCTTAATCTTATAATAGTTTGGTGTTTCATAGTAAAGTTATGTTTCAGAAAGATATAGGAATGGCTGAAGCGTAAGATCAATTCCTTTTTTTATTTCATCTTGTCTAAGTAAATGCTTTAATAGGATTGTTCATTAGTATCCAAATAAGTGATGATGTAAAAGATGTAAAAGTGTGAACTGTATGCACAGTTCACACTTAAATAATAATTACTTATCTGTAAGGAAAAAGATACATTTGATTCTCAACCAGGCTTATTATACATGAAATGTTTATTTTTTTAAACACATTTTTTAAATTGTGGATGATGATTGAATACTGTGCCGGAATGACAAATCTGTAATATAATGTACCAATTAACTACTATTATATAATACATTTTATTTAATTTCGTATAAATTACATAAATATATTAATTACTCGACACACCATTTGTATTCAGTATTGATGACAAAGCAAAATGAAAATCACTTGCAATGCTTGTGCAAACTTGTATTTTGCAGCATTAACATTTTCGGTGCAGTACTACTATAACACGTTGTAAAATACTACAAAAATAATTTTATTTTACAACTATCGGCTAACGCCTTAAATATCTTTGGAAATTTACATTTTAATAATACGCTGTTAAAAGCCATGAATTGTTGTATTCCTTAAAATCACTTCGTGAATAGGCCATTTTATCCAAAATCCATCCAAAAATAATATAAAAAATACAAGAAAATTATTGCTTAGCATAGAAACTGTAAAAATCCATAATCTTCTTATTACTCTTATTATTTATAAATTCATGTATACATTACTGGAATTTCACACAGAAATACTATTTATTAAACGCTGCTTTTTTGTAATTGTACCTGTAGGGACACGGTTTAGCGTTTAATGAGGCTTAAAAAAGAGTACCGTTTATTTCCGGTCTTGGTCGGATAATAGCAAAAAAAGTACTTTTTTCTATTCCGTATACAAAAATACCTAATAAGTAGATTATTAGGTATTTTTATAAGGCAAGGTAAGTTAAACAAGGAAGAATACTTTATCTTCATTTACAAACATGGAAGGTTTTCTTATTTATCCTATCTATTAAGTCTAATCAATTTTCAAACTCCGAAATCATGCTCTAAATTTTTTTTATAATTGTTTAAATTTTTTTATATTTGGCTAGGGCAATTTAGGCCGATCACCCAATTGTCTGAAAAGGAAGATCATCCATGCGTTGGATGGGCATGTAACGTATGGGCATGGGCATGGGCATGTACGGTCCCTAACCCCCTTATGGATAAGGGTGTATTAGGGGAGGCCTATGTGGACTATTACAGTAGTGTGAAAACGCTACACCGTTCCGGTTTGAAGTGCAAAGTAGCCAGCGAAATTACTGGGCAAACGAGACTTATCATCCTGTACCTCGTAACAACAACAATCAAGATATGACAGACAACATTTTGATGAAATGAATACCTTAACAGTTATAAGAGATTTAAAATTGCAATGGCAGAAAAAGCAATGCAATTTCCTACTTATATTGCCTTATTTAGTTATACGCTGTGAGAAGTCGGTCAAATTGTTTTGTTAAAATTTCATATTAAATCTTTAATCGTAGAATACATGTTTCGTATAATTAATTACAACAAGTAACATAATATGCAATAAAAAGGAAAGCTTTACGATAAACTACATTGTGCCTTTAGTGTCAGGATCTCAGCTATTCATAAACTAGTTTCAATCTACATATAGGCTAAATCAGTTTGCATATATCCCAATAGTCAAATCCGTATCAGTAGCACACGGCTCCCCTCATACAACAAGCCTGATGTGAAAGACAGTCAATTGACTGTCTTTTCACCACATGCTCCATTATTATTTAAATTTCTACGCTCTACGAATAATAACGATTTCTGCTGTTCACGCAAATACTACGCGTAGTAAAAAAACCAATTCCATGTATTTCATCTTTTGAATATGTGTAGCTTTGACGTAATCCGCATGAAGCTATAAAACCTTAACGCGTCCGTCTCGGCATTTTATATAGAATGAAATTACTTATCAATTGTTAATGAAAAAAATTAAATTATAGTATAAGATACATACAACAATTTATATAAGTTATTTAATACCTAAGGATTTTTTTAATACTGGCATAATTTATTTTTAATAATACGTTCAACCCAATAAATCAATTGTATAAGTATAGACATAAAAAAAATATTAATTTATATAAGTGAAAGTCGAAACAAAGAACAATACGAATCGAACAATATATATCTTTATGTCAAGGCTTACATGACACTGTAACTGTAACCTCAAGCGCATAAAATGTACAACTTGCCAAAAAAGCAACCAGTTGATTGAACTATTTCGAGTAAAGAAAGCAACCATCTATTAGAGAAAATAAACCAACTGCCGTTCACGTACCGTGAAATCAAAAGCTCTCGATTCTCGCACAAGATGGATAAGAGCTAATATTTTGACTAGGTTGAATGTACGACTTTTTTTCTTAATAATTTTTAGTAACATTTTAGCTTTTTATCAAAAGAACGCGTTTATTATGTTTAGCGTAATCTTTTCTATAGAATTTCTACACTGAAAGTTGCGACATTCCTGAATTTATGCTGTAGTTCAAAATATCAAAAGAAGTTAGTAAAATGTGATGGATAAATAGTTAACTATCGACTCTTCTTTCTCTCGTATTCTTCTTCTCGGTCTCTAATAGACTCTTTCCAACATGTGTGATCACTGGTAGACTAAGGTGGGATATAACAATTTTTCCAAACACATTGGAATACAGCCATATCCCAATGTGACCGGAATGAGTCGAAGAGAAAAAAAAACCAACATAAAATTCAATCTACATTTTGTAAATTATGTTTTAATTCTTAAATATTTGGTATAGATTCTTTACTAATGCTGAAATAGTTAGTTTTGTCCAAGTTTCAAGACTGTAATAACAAGATGTAATGATGTTTTCAAATGTTTACGTCAGTTGTTATACAGTTGCCCAAGATGGAGCCCTGAAGTGCGCCATAAAACATTTTCACTAAATTAGAACGACGCCTCCTAGAACCACAGCCAAACCGATTACATAAATATTTTTCTTTTCCCAAGAGATTATCTCCGAAAAGAGGCTCTTAAAGTTTTTTATATTATTTCGTGGTTCTTTATGATCAACAGTACGTCTTTGTTAAGTTTATTTGAAATTTTAAAAACGATTACTATTAGTTTAAAAACAAAATGAATATATAAAAAATAAACAATAAATTTAAAAATAGCATTAGCTTTTCTTTACAAAGGCAACAAATGATCGACGTTGATAATTAACACAGTAATTATTTCTATTGTTTACGCGAATTTTATACATTATTAAATAAAATGACTTTACGGATTTTATCGCGTTTATTTTATTTTTTAACCTTTGACGGCCATGGTCACAGGGCAGCCTACCCCTTGACCACGGCCGCTGGAAAGTGTTCGAAACGTCGGGAATTTAAAAATGGAAAATAAACGCGATAAAATCCGTAAAGTCATTTTATTTAATAATTAATACAGTATAAAATAAAAGTTTTCGTCGTTTTATTTTTCCTCTAGCCAGAAGAGTTTTTTCTGTTTCAGAAGTAATAATATTAACGATTAAAAGTTGTAAGATTTGCTTAATTTCAAGCCATTTACACTCTCTTGAAAAAAATTCTTCCGCGATTTTAGTATTTTTTAATTTTTTTACATTACTAATTTTGTCTTAAAATATAAACCTGTACAAACTGCTCTCAAACAAAATCATATTGAAACACCGAAATATTTAAACTAAATATAAGTTGTTATCGAGTTGTTCCTTGATTGAGAGAGATAGTTTGTTTTGAACAATTTAGTTGGAAGAATCCAATATTTCAATGTAACATTGGTCGGGTATCCCAACTCAACTAAAGTACGTACTTAGCACGGTTGCCTTTTCAACCTAAAGCCACATAGCGTATGTTTAGTGTTCTCCAAAAATTATAGGCAGTTCTTGTCTCCGTGACACTTATTGAGATACGAATATATATATATATATATATATATGGGAATTAGCACGGAAACACCATTGTTAGTATAATTATATTTATTTTAACACTCGTCTTATTGCGTCGTACATCTTTTTCTTTCTATCAAACGTCACTTGTTCGTACCATGGGTAATAATAAAGAAAAGTAAAGATAATAAATGAATGAAACTAAATCTTATTAATTAAATTAAACTGCCTAATTTCCACACGGCCATCCCATCACCATCTGCCCATATGAGTCTGAAAGGGCTTGTAGTGACCCAGGCTTCATTACAGCTAAGCTTGAAGTATTTATCATCCTTCGCCACCAACTTTCAAGAGGTCATACCGGTCATTTCTCTTTAAAAGAAAAATTAATGACTGCAAGAGTGCAAGTTTTTTGACAGGAAAAGTTTAAAATCTGTAAAGACATCTAAGACACTTGTAATTTTCGAAATGCTTGTCAAGAATAATTAGAACAACTAAGATGAAGTGGTAAAGAATACCAATGAATGTACAGAGAATTTAAATTTACGACGTAAATACCGGAGATAGTAAGTACATTTAAAACTTAGATATAAAAAAAACTACAGACCTATAGGTGATCTCTGTTAAGGTGATAAGTTCTATTATCGATGTAATATCACCTCACCCTAGCAGCAATATTCGATGTTTCAGAAGGGCAGTTTCGACCTAATAAAGAAAAATTATTCCGATATTTAAATCAGGGATGTAATACGGACCCTTAACTTAGACCAATATCTATACTGCCTACCTTAGTAAATTATTGAAAACCTTACTAAATCAATTAGTTAACATTTCAATCGTAATTGCCTTTAAATAGATTAGTATGGATTCACTAGGGGGCTCAAACCGACGCAGCACAGTTGGGTCAAAAGCATTTTGAGGTTTAAGCATCACAGGATGCTTTTAAGCATTTTCTGTGATCTCAAAAGGCTTTTGATTGTGTCACCATGAGACCCTGGTCAGGAAATTACGCATATGGTATAAGAAATACTGCACTCAACCTCTGTCTTACTTGAGCCATCGAATTCAAGGTTGACTAATAAAAGATCTCCCGGCCGTAAATATGGGTCCCATAGATCCATTCTGGGCTTTTCTTCCTCATTTATATAAACACTTACCATTTGGTGATAAATAATAGCGAAGAGATATTAGTATATTTAGTATTATTTGCGGATGATACTTCCTGATTTTTAAATTAAACGACATACGTCTAAATGACGATGTAAATAATATCTCTCTAGAGAGCAAATTGGTTTAGTGTTAATAACTTGCTATTAAACCAAAGAAAACAAAATGTAGATTCAAGGACCCTAATGTAAGTATGGTAAATTTGAAGGGTTATAAATGGGAGGCGTTAGACGTAGTTGAATCAACTGTATTTCTAGGAATAACTGTAGATACAAAACTCTGGGCCATATTAATATCAGCAAGTAAACTAAGCTCTGCAGCTTACGCATTGAAAAGAATTAGATTATTAACCAATGTGGAGACAGCTCGTTTAGTATATTTTACTATTTTCATAGTATTATGTCTTAGGATCCTACCGTGGGGAAATGCGGCAGATACAAATACGATCTTTGTCCTCCAAAACGCGCAATTCGAGTCTATAACCCCCCAAAGAATCATTAAGAAAGTTGTTCACTGGAAATAAAAATAATGACCGTTAGTTCCAAACATATTTAAAAAGAATGGAAAAAATAGAGATGATTTTAAGACATAGTGATGCACATAACATAGATACAAGGAACAAAACATAATTTAATTCTTTCCAGCAACTAAAGTAAGTCTTTATCGGATTTTATATTTTTTACAAAACCCAGTAAACGTTCAGAATTTAACTATTAATAAAAAAGGTAAATAGGAACGTTTATGTGTTAAAGGTTATTAGGATATTAATGAATTTTAAAAGATTACACAGCCTGGTAATGGAAGCCGCCCAGGTCCTGTTTCAAAATTGCATAATATGTAAAAGTCGAATTATCAAATTGTTTGTTATTTTTAAAAGATGAATAAAAAATAGCCCGCTGAGTTTTTTCTGCCTTCCTTTCTAGGTCTGAGGCGTCCTTTCCGGAACCGGTGGTGTGTTTTGAAATAATCAAGGGCTTTTAATTGAATAAAGATATTTGAAATTTGAATTTGAATTTGTTTTTGTTTTGACTTGATGTAAGGTTTTGACAATCAATAATCCAAGTGTTAACTAGAAGTTATTAAATAAAGATATTTGAATTTGAAAGTAATTTGAATCTACCATTCAATATTTAAAGGGTGGCAGATAAACCAAAACTTTCACTTAACGTGCAACCACAAAATTAAACGTAAAATAATTGCCCGACTCTTGGCTGGATAAAGAAAAAGTTCAAAGATAATAGACTATAATAAACAAAATTAATATCTTGAGACGACAATACAATACCATCCCAAACTAAATAACTAGTCCTAAACTAAGCAAAGCTTGTACAATGGCAGCGAGGTGACAGATAAATAAATAAACTCATTTTTCTCTTGTAAATAAATACATTACAATATAGATGAAAACGTGTCTTGGAAACAAGAAAAAGGCCATGTTCATCACACTATATTTTACCCGTGGATGGAATCGAACCCATACTCTCTGGCGCAATAGTCAGGATCAGTAACCACTACGTCAAATTGAAACTACCGACGTTCGAATGATATTGTTTTGAATAATGTGTACCATTCGTGTTTATTAAAGAATTAAAAAAACTTTAATCATTATTATATTACAAAAAGAAACTGTAATGATGCTCGTCATCGTTTAAAGGATGGAAAATTGGTTTGCTTTATGAAAAGAAAGTTGTTGTTCCGGGAGAGTAAAAGAAAATTCATGAATAAAGCCCTTATCAGAGAAAAGAATATGCATAAGTAAGGGCAGGGTTTCGTTAAATATTATGCTGCAGGTCTGTGCCGTTTATTATTTTCTCTTTAAATAAAAAATGCCTTGTTGTCCACCTATTCTACTTCTAAATTTTCTGCTAGATATCTGAAATTTTCTAAACATAAATACCTTTTAAAGGCCGTGATGCGCGAACAGCTACAAGATTTTAGTGCCTGCGTTAGAAAAGAAAAACCAAATAAGTATATGTAGATAAAAAACTTATTAAAAATAAAAAAAAGCACTTCAGGGGGATTAGATATATTAAAAAAATTTGGTTATAAAAGAACACTTGCATCATCATCATCATCAGCCTGTGATAATCCACTGGACATAGGGGAGGCCTATGCATCCCTATCCATTAGGGGGATTTCGGACTGTATGCGTACACATCTTAATCTAAATATTTCAATTACCTCGAACCAGGTTATAAAATATTCTCACGTTAGTTGTTCTCAATAGAGGATCAATGTTATTTTAGTAATGGTTACCTTTACGGACATAAAAAGAAGTATTTTTTGGCTCCATGTTACAAAACATCATGTTCGAAAGGGTTATTTCTGAAGAAAAGTAACAAGAAATACTAAAAACTTTTGGTTGATACAAGAACACAAAAGACACTTAAGACACAAAAGGCTTAATCTTTAGTTATTAAAACTAAAGTTTTTAAATTAGTTTTATTACTGATACCTTTTAACAATACGTTTATATCCAATTCTTTTAATTGGGCCATAACCTATTCATATAATTAAATTTACATTTTTTATTTTGTGTGAAGCATAGAAAGTACGAAGGAGTTTTAATTTATATAACAATGTACTTTAATTATAAAATTTTTAGTCGCTATTTTAAAATCGGTTAGATTGCAAAACGTTTATGGAGGGTAAAAGGTTATCGAATGCTGTGGTTTGTTGAGGGACGTAACAATTTCAAGTTGAGTAAAATCTTCGGAAGAAAACCCTTTTCAAAATTCTCACATTAATCATTTATCTATAGTGTACATTTTACACTAATAAAAATTATTTAGTGATTAATAAACAAACCCTTGTAAGAAAAGTTTAACCGTAACAAAAATGTTTGTCTTTACAAATTTTTAGAAAAAAACTAGAATTAAAAAAATAATAGCTTTTTATTTCACAAGAAAAATAGAATGTTGAATTATGATTGAATTTGATGATTGATGAATTTAAATTGCATCTGTTACACTATTTGCCTTAAAAACAACTAAACGCCATGGATTTTGCGTATAAAACAGTGAAACATAACACTTATCGTGAGTTTAAGCTTATTATTATAACTTAGCCCACCGTTCTATAAAAATCGAAGAACTCATAGTTGTGTTAACGAATTTATTAAAAGTCTAGGTTTCACATTTAAAATCAGGACCGGGACGACGTTATTTTTTAATTTAAGTAAAAAAAACTCAATAAAATTATAAATTAAATAAAAGTAAAAATTAAAAGTAAAATTTTATAAATAAGGTAAAAAGAAAAAGTAACAACGGAAAGAAATTGCCATTTTACGATAACGGTCCGATTCCCAGAGGTACCTACTTTTTTTCTGTTTCATTATTTCTTTCATAAACATTTCACTGCCCCTCAAGTCAGTTATATTCAATTGTGAAAATATATATTTTAGCTTTACAAATTGCGAAGTTTATTTATAACATTGAGCAATTATTTGATTTTCTTTTTCCAAAACCAACGATCAGTAACGCGACCCTAAGTTTATTAGATACGCAGTTAATTTCAAGGTGGATTTTGGCAGAATTATTCTGACGGGACGTCGTCTGGTTTCATCTTATACACTAGACCTTTCGTTGTACAAAGATATAAAATGTTACTTCTCAATTACTCAATAATTTTATCAATAGTGCCATTTTTACAAATTACACCAATATTACATAGCAATATCTATGCTAAATATAATTGTACATGTATAGTTTATTTAAGGTTGGAGTGGAAAGAAAAAATAATAATGAATTTATTTAACCTTTAACCAAGAAGTTTTTTTTTTACAAAGATTTATTTATAAAAACATAACAGTTTAGCGGTAAATTTTATTGTTCGAACGAAAGGTATAAATATTTTTAAATGTATAGAAAAAAATGATTCAAACGGAACACAGAAAGTATTAAGAAAATAGCACACGAATTACATTTTTACTTTAAATAAATAATTCAACTTTATTTTAAAAATATTTTAAACTTTATTTTGAGCTTTTCTTTATAACAAGGCGGGGCTAAGAATTATGAATTCGTGGGAGCTACTGAAAAAATGTACATAATCGGGCATAAACAAATTAATGAAACGGTGCTCAGCCGTTTATATTTTAATTGCAATAAAACCCAAAGTCATTTTCACCCCCTAATAACCTGGAGTAAGTGGCTTTTTGGAATTAATTTGGAACGGACGAGTGATATAATTTTTCCCTAATCAAGTTTACAATCAAATCGATCAATAAAACAATCAATCAATCTAAGACATATCATTAAGTGAACAAAATTTTTGAATAAAAAGTTTATTAAATTAAAAAAATAATAATTTGTGTAACGAGTTATAGTAACTAACGTTTAAAGAAGGCGATTAATACGTTGACTAATTTTGCAATAGACACAAATATTAATAGTCTGCATGGAGGAATTATTAAGATATAAGGTTTATTTAATGAAAATATTTGCGTTTCTGTATTAGTGAACATTTATTTATAATGTTAACGAAGCAAGAACCGCAACATTTAACCTTGAAATGAACGTTCGTCAATTAATTACGTTAAGTGTGAATATTTTTCTCTTGACGATTCGTTTTGTTTAATTACATGAGTAGTCAAAGGCAGAATTCTTTATAAATTTTAAGCTTTGACTTTAATTTTGGCAAGGACCGCTGAAAGTATTATGAGGCCTTACCGCGTTAAGCTGAACGTATTAATAAAAGGTCTGTAGCAGGAAGTAAAGACCCACCATTCTAATAAAAAAAATTAGGACGGTTCTTAATTTTTCTTTCTCAGTAAATTGATGTTTATTTACAATATCTCAAGGTTTATGAAATGTAATGTAAAGTTTGAATTAGCCTTAAATGTGATTATAAACTGAAGACGTATTTAAGTGACGGTGCTTCACATTGTGTCTTTTTTGAATCTTCTTCTTGTAGTTTTTTTTCTTTCCTATATAAGATAGACCACATTGACAATCTACTTGGTGTTCTTTTCAATGATGTAAATAAAAGTGAAATTAAAATACGGAAAATAGTAATATGGAAAGGGTCTGAAACGGAAAACGGGATAAGTTCGTTAACAGAATTTAATATAATAACTTTTACGCCATTTGTACATAAACATTTTTTTAAAGAACGAACTACTTGTTCCACTTACTTTGAACTTTGCTTAATCAAATTAAGTTACAAATTTATTTGTACTGCTTTGACATTTAAAAGACAATTATCATTCAAGTATTCCCATCTAACGAAATATTTAGTACTCGAAGGCAGGTAAACTACTAATTTTATATACAACTACTATCGATTTAATGTTAAAAGCAGGTCCACAATAAAGGCCTATGCAAGGCAATGTTTATGTAAATTGAAACAAAGTCAAACTTTGTTAGATATATTTTTAAAATAGTTAACAATGTATCTCTTCTATGGCTTAGGTAGGTACAGAACTGCATTTGTACGTACTACATACAAATAAATAGATATAATTATATAAATTACGCTTTGTTTTTTGCTGCAGATAATGAAACTATATTAAAAAGTGGTGAGAGGTCGCTGCAACGCTTACGTCGTCTCCGAGAAATTAATTTAAGATAAATAGTAAAAGTGATTAAAACAGGCAAAATTTGTGTAAAAAGTATTCATCGTAATGTGTGTTATATGTGGTATTGTTAGTGACTCTTTCTCAATGTGTGCAATAACGTTTGTAACAAATAACAGTGCTTTAATAAAACAGCAAGTTTATTAAGTGTATGTGCAAAAAATTTTTAAACTTAAAAATTTCAACGTACTGTCTAATCTTATGTCAAACTGAACTTTGGACTTTTGCACATAGAACTAACGACAGGAAACAAACAAGAGAGCATATTTCAAACTATACTTAAATATGACGGTGGCTCAGTTTGTAAGCCGCTTACTGCGGATAGAAATAATGTAAGTAAGATTTTAGAAGAAAAATTTAAAGAAATTGATAAAAAATATGAGATATTGGACGAAAAAATTAATAATCAGGAAAGAAGATTAGAGATTCTAGAAAAGAGAGGCAAGGAAAAATAATCTTATATTTTTCGGAATCGAGGAGAATGATAATTCTTACGATGCCCTAGAAAATAACATATTAACTTGGGTGGACCAATATTTCTATTTAAAACTAAATTGCGGTAATAATAAAGAAGTTAAAAGAATTGGAAAGAAAGATGATAAGGCCAATAATAGTGACTTTTTCATACATTACATAAAGGAAGATTATCTAAAGCATGTCCTGAAAAAAAGAAGAGAACTACAAAAAGAGCTTGAACAAGAAAGAGAAAAGGAAAATACGGCAATCATAAAATGTGAAATCAGTAAATTAACTCATAATTTTTAAATCCAATGCCAAACGGAAGCTAGCCAACTCGCCTAAAAATGCCACTACGCCTAATATAGAGTTAAGAACACAAAAAACCAAATAGAACAGGCTACAGCAAATAGAAGAGATCCAGCAGTTTGTCAGAGGGCGTCATAAAACAAGGAATGCTCAATTATATAACAAAAAATACATCTGCAGATAGAGCAGAGAATAAAGAAGTGTAGCAATCAAGTGCCTTCTCCTCGAACACACAACATACAGCAAAACAAACAAATATAAGTAACAAACAGCATCTTCCAAGCCAACGCTCCGCTCTAATAGTTTTAATTTTACCGCGAACCCCAACCGTATCAACGAAGACGCCTGCAACTGTGCCGCCATCAGACGAGGTATTTATGCTTCCTTTTATCGCATTTTCAATCTTCATAACCACGTTGTCCGCGCCGGATTACGCACATGATCCTTCGAACCGCATGCTCGCTTCTGGTCCTTAAATAGAATCTACCATATCGCCGTCACTCGAGCTAGTTGGTCCAATCAAATTGGCCGACGAAACTTGAGTGACCACGCGCCCGCGCAACCATATAATAAATACCGCAACATACAATGTCAGAACCTTATCTTCATACTAACGTTTATTAGAATTAGAAGGAGCTATAAGAATTATTAAATATGACGTAATAGGTCTATCTGAAGTAAGAAGACTAGGCACTAAAATAGAGGAACACGAAAGCATTGCATTCTGTAATATTGTACACACGCCCGGACATCACGAAGTGGGCTTTATTATAAATAAATCTTTAAAAATAATATAGAAAGCTTCATTGGTATGTCTGAACGAGTTGCTATCCTAAACCTTGATATTGACGGTTACTGGTGTCCTTTATACAAGTTTACTTCCCAACTGAGACATCAAGTGAGGATGAAATCGAAGAAATTTACAGGACATCTATTTCGTCATCTAAATTTTAGTAACAAAATGCAAAGCCTGCCAAATACTTGCGGCCTGGTCTGCGTTACCGAAGAGTACGAAATATCCCCCGAACAGGTTCTCGTTTTGTTGTAGCGATGGGGCTGAGTACCTGCGACCTGCCCAGCCGCGGGGAAGCTAAGAGGAACAAGGCCGGCCGTCGAGGAGGCTGTTCCAAGCGGGCTGGACAAGCCCGCTTGGACGCGCCTTTGGAGGGTGCGAGGGACGGGTTACAGTAGGTGTACCGCCCTTCCTGTCCCTCGCAACCAAGGTAGAGTCAGGGCAAAGAGGGGTTGGCATTTGCAGGTCGCTCTCCTGTCTCCAGCGACTCGGAACACGCACCGCTGATGCTGTAGAGGGGCCATGGGAGGAGGAGACATTCAGCATGGTGTCGTCGATCTCTTCTCCTTCTACAGCCGAAATGGAGATAGCGGCGGAGCTTAGCATCGGAGCCACCGCTAGGGGCTGGGAGTTTGGTCTCATGGTCTAAACTCTCTTGGTCCCTGAGTAATAGACTCTGTACACTAACACAGGCGAGACGAAGGCGCGCTGTCTGACCCCAGCCTTCAGGCGTCAGGAAGGAACAACGGTGGTGGTTGCAGTCGGTGCGAGACTTTTAAGTTATTGTGTTTTGGCCCATATTGCCCTATCCAACAAATAAGAAAAAGTTTTGCAGTGAACTTAAGAAACCCTAAAGATAAATTTTAAGTTCACAAACCATTTTTCATTCATTAAATTCTTTCTCTAACATTTCCCTACTTGAATAATTGAGGCAATTTTCCGTGATTAACTGACGCGTTTGATGCGTGGCATAAAATGTAATCTTTGTATCGAATTTATATAAAAAATTTACCCTGTACTTGATTTCTACTGGTAACGGATGCAGGAAGAGGAGGTATGGGGAAGTACATCAGCCATGGTAGTTAAGACACTATAAGGCATTCTGTCTTATCAAAAGTAAACTAAAAGTAGCTGCGACCGACTTTTACGCGCTTAAAAGTATGTAAAAGTCGGTCCCATTTTTTAATACTATCTGTGACAATTGCTGTGATTTCAAATATAATGAAAAATTTTTCATTGGTCGACGTTTTTTCCGAAACTGTACAGGTTCAGAAAAAAATATGTTTTTACATTAAACACATATTTTAAGAACAACGTAAAAAAGGAGTTCTCATATTCAAAAGCTGTTCACTTTTGCTCATTTTATAATTACAGTAGTAGTCATCATCAATTTTCTTAATGCATTTGTTTTCTTAAAGTTTAATCTTGTTTTATCTTCTACATCTGTTGACTAAGAGATAATATTGAATTGCGCTCTTGACGGTGCTTCAGATCGTTGAAGCCGTTTCTGTTCTAAAACCAAGATTCGTAATAAAACAAACATTTTTATGCAAAGCTCTCAGCTTGATTGGGATAAAGCAGCCGAGCGTTCTTTAAATTTTATGTTTGATAATTTGTAAATTATGTAGAAAAGATAAAAAGATTATGAGCAACAGTTAGTTTCTTTGTGCATTATTCACAATTAATTAATTTCGAATGAAGCTCGAATAAAATTTTGTTTCGAAAGAGTAAATATACAAGTTTCAAGTAATTTTACTACATATTTTTGTTGTTCTTAATTAGCCGATTTAAATAATCGCAATTATCTACGCCCTTTTTAAAGATGCCTTTGCCATTTATATCCACAAGCAGGTATTTAAATCAATTAGGTACGACGCAGGAGGACTCAAAAAACCGATTTATAAAATAAATTTATTAATTATAAGATTATAAAAGTTAACTTATTCCTAAACCTGACTACGAGGTGTGAAGAGAGGAAGTCCATCCGTTCGCGTATGTTCTTTTCTCCCCCGTGCTGCAGAGTCGCTTCTTCCCTATTCGATATTCGTCGGTGGGAAGGAATGCGATCGCTGTCTTACAGCTGTCAGCGGATTCCATTGTGCCGTTATATGGAAAAGGATCGAGTCTCCTATTCGACATTCGTCGGTGGAAGAATGCGATCGCTGTCTTACAGCGGTCAGCGGTTCCATAGTGTCGTTATATGGAAAGGAGTCGGCGTTTGAGTGATTGGACATTTGTTGATGATACTGCATGCGCTTATTCTATTGATGATTCCACCGGTAGGATGTAACACCTTTGAAAGCGACTATTCATCAATTTGAGAGGAAAAGTCGCTGGTGGCTCTGCTGCTTTGAGATGCGGCACCTTTTTGCGGGCCCGGTTCAGTGTAGGCTGCTAAGTTTCTTCGACGATAGCATAGTCGACGAGTAGGCAACCGATAATTTGTCCCAAGTAGCTGTTATAAATCGAATAGTGGTGTGGTAGAGGTTGATTTCTTGTTTTGAATGGGTTGTTGTAGCGTCCCATCTTGAATTTCTGAAGCTTTTCAGATCTACGAGTTAATTCCAATGGTGTTGAAACTTGTTCCTTTTTGATAACTATTTATCTTCATCGCCGTCCCTTTAGGTTGCTCGTTAGGTGTTAGCGATGGTGAACTCGTTTGTAGAGGAGTTATGGGATGATAGCCAGGAAACTTCCTGATAGGGCGATCTCGTCCGTTGGCATGTAAGTTGTACTCGGTGAGGGTTCGTGAATACAACTCATAGTGGCGGTCATCTGTTTCCTCCATGGCTGGTCTAGTCAGACTGATGGAGTTTTTCCGGCGTTGGTTGGAGGATCCGTGATGGTGTTGCAGATGCAATCCGGTGATGACCCAGTTGGTGGTTTGTTCTTTCTAGCGAGATACCATGCATCTATCTTCGGACATTCTGCCTCCATGTAAACATGAATATCGCGTGATTCAAGGAAAGGAAAAGGGGGAATAAGCCGATTAAACTTTTGGAACAATCACTAATTTATAACGAGAATGTAAGCGGTGAAACTTTGAATTTAAATACAAACGTTAAGATTATTGATATGACGCTGGCTTTATAATGTTATAGTAGTCTCAAAATTTAAATCTAATAGTTCCTCCTTAGAATAAAAGTCTGTAAGTATTTATATTTATCTATTTACAAACTTAGAATGATGGGCGATTCACTTAAAATGCTAAGCGTTCTCTAACCAGTTATTTCATTATACTATCCAAATTATCCTAATTATTGAAAGTTTAGGAAATTTAAACCTTAAAAGAGAGTATGCTGCGTTTTTATTGGTGTCCAAGTAAAATGTGCATAGTTCTATTAATTGAATCTGATTTTTCGAGTTTGGAAATAATTGAAGGTGTGTTCGTCCATTGGTTCCTACAAGACTAATGTGACAATTTTGCTCAAGAAATACCATTTATGTTGATTATCCTTAAGATTTGAATAGCATTCTCGTACTTCATTGGTCTGTATAGTCCAGGTTACGGTAATCCAATTCGGAACCCTAATCCGTTAATTAAACCTCTTTTAGAACGATTGGCTCTATGCCCTCAAACGGATAAACTTTATCTAATTTAGTGTTTAGATGATCATTTGAAATTCATATAGGCGCATATGATAATTATCAGACGTCTTTAACGGTTGTTACTTGAATTTTACAGTTAATACTGTCTTCAATGTCCGTCAGTTGTATATAATGAAAATATGATAGTTAGTCAAAGTCTCATCGGTCCCTAATTTAAGGAGCAAGAGTCCTGTCCGTCTTGTAGTGTTCAAGTTTTATTTCCTGAGCATTAACAGACTCAGGAACAGCATCATGGAATCCTGAACAATTTGGCTGTTTTGGGACTCGTTTCCAGTCTAGATTTTGCTACAGGACCTTTCTTTTGATGTGTATATGTGAATAGGTAAGTCTCTAATACTTTATCATGGGTGTATCTAGGGGCTAATTTAGATCTTTTCAAGGGTTTCTAACAAATATCTTTGCTCGGGTTGATATTCTACTTCTGATTCATTGGTTCTATTACGGTTCCAATGAGGCTTGTCTATTTAAAGATGTTGTTAATAATGTCTTAGACTTTCTTCTATTTTCTCTGTGATTTTCTACGTATTGGAAAAGCATGCAAGTTGTGCCCAGTATGTCCTAAGATAGATCTGGGTTGATTTCTAAATGGTGATAGTATCGCAAATTATCCTAATGGAATTTTAAAATACGAAGGTGCTCTAGCATTGTAGAATGAAGTTGTATTGTTACCATTCGTTCGAGAGGTAGATTTGATGGTGATGATTTTACGAGTTTTACAAACTTTGAAAACATCGGTTAGTAATCGTCCTGATCTGTAAAGTGGTGGTAAACCAGGTGCGCTGAATTTTAAAGCTTTGATCAACTGCTGTACATCTCTATGGGATGTTGGTATTTCAAAACATCGAAAATGTCACGTATTTTCGTTTAGTAAACATTATTGCCTGTCTGAAGGCCTTGTGGGAGAGTCAATTAAATTTAGGTTATCAGTTCCTATCGATTTGGCCGCCCACAGATGGTACAATACAACTTATAATCTGATCTTCATTCGCATATTTTGCATTCGTAAAATTGTTACCGCGATGGTTTGCCTTGTGGGTAATCGAATGATGTCTTCTGTCTTAGATAGTCTTTACATTTTCCAGCCTTCTTAGCCAATAAATTTATAGATGAACTATTGATTTTAAGGGAATAACCCTTACATAGCGGAGGAGGATTAATCAAAGAGCAGTTTGAATTTCGGCTAACATATTCTTTGATTGGTTAAGAGATCTCTTCAAATAACGATAACTGGACAGAGTACTGTGAGGTCAAATGGTTTTGTCCGGTTGTACGTTTTATTTCCCCAATAGTCATAAATTGTCGGTTAAATTATTCGAAGGTCCTAGGGAACTTCATATTGGATTTTCGTTTGCAGTATGTGCTGTGAGAGTACTGTCTTAAGAGGCTGGTTTTCATGATTAACTATTCAGAGTATTTCGTTACAGATCTGATTCGCGATAACGCTCGGATTTGTTATAAGACTTCTTATACACACTAGGAGAAGTCATCACTTAACTTAAAGCATCTTGTAAGCCGAGTTTGGCTCTTTCAAGTTCATATACCACTGCCGGCTTATGGTCTGTTACTATCTTTAATTTCGACCAAAGAGATGGGGGCAGTATTTAGTTGCCCATACTATAGCTAACAGTTCCTTCTTTTGTGCCGTAATTTATTCTACTCCTATCAAAGTACGTGGGCGTATGCTATCGGTTTGTCTGACCTATAGTCCCCTGAGAGAACTGCACCTTGCAAATGGGCGTCTGGTTAAAACGGAAATCTTTATCAAAGTCGGATGTTAAGGATGGGATCGTTAGTAGAGGTCTTGCACCTTTTCGAAACAGTTGGGTATAATTGGTATCAAATTTTTTCCTTTGAGACACGTCTGGGTTTCGTGATGCGGGCAAAACGGTATAAACTTGGATAATAGCTAACAGTCCCAGAAATTGGTTTAATTTCTTTAGAGGTCTTAGTTGATATTTTTTATTAGCGAATTTGTCTGGATTCGGTTTATTCATTACTTATGGATATGTCCTAAGATCAGTTTCGAGTTTTAAGAATTCGGACTTATCTAATTGAATTTTAAAGTTAGATTCGCGCAACCTCTGAAATACCTTTCCAGCTTGACTATATGCTCTTGAAAGCTTTACTAAAAACAATAATGTCATCCAGGTCACGAGACATATTACGTTTTGGAGGTCCCTAAGTACGTTGTCCATGACGCTGAAAGGTCGAAGGAGAATTTTAGGCCCATAGCTCTTAGAAATTGAAGTGGCATGTTCGACGTTGAACGAGTCTTTGAAATATCGGCTGGTTCATTTCAACCTGATAAAATCCAGATGCCAAGTCCAGAGTTGTAAAAATGGCACTTCCTAACTTGTCCAAGACGTCTGTGATATTAGGGATGGGGTATTTGTCGTCAATGTCTTTCATTAAGTTTACGAAAGTCAACGACCAGACGCCACTTTGCTTTCCTGAGGCGTTCCTTTTGGGCACCACCAAAGGTGAGCTCCAGGCTGACTCGGACGGTCTATACCTGATCGAGCATCTTATTAATCTGACTTACTTCCTCCGGTGAATATACGGGTATCATAACTCTTTGTATGAATCGGAATTTCGTATTTTCTAATACTGGTTTTTTCTTTTGAAATAACCCCCTTCAATATAGAAACGTCAGAATATTTAGAACATATTCCTACCAAATTAGCTTTTCCTCGTCATTTAGATGATCCATGCGTAGTTGGATATGACTGCATTTGCGTGGCGATAGTTTTCGGTGAGTCACTCAACATGTAAAAGGCCTGAGTACTGGATTCAAGGAAAATATGATGTCGTTTTTAGTTGGGTTAACGACTTCAACTATACCGCGTGAATTACGGACCGTAGTGAGGCATTCATATTCGCAATTGCATACAACCTGCTCCTCTATCAAAACTCCGTCGGGCGCGTTAATCGGTAACCGGTAATTTTGAACTTCGGTGGTACTATGTTTCGTAAAGGTTTAAAATTAGGAATTATAAATTTGTATAGGTTCCATGCGATTTCGTAACTAAGTTAGTTCTTTAAGATCTAATTTCCTCCATTTAGTTAGTAAATCCATTCCTATCAAACCATCAAAATGATCATGGAAACTTATATACGAATAATTTTATCATATCTGGAATGATTAAACGGGAAAAGCATGGAAGGGTAATAGAATAATTATTCCTACTCGTGGCGTGAAATTCTAACTTCGAATGGGTCGAGTTTAATTGACGTTACCAAAGTAAGATTCAACTGCTTCCGGCTAATGAATGACTGGTTAGCGCCTGTATCTGTTAATAATTTAACGGAGGTTCAGATTGTATAAAAGGTAGTTGTCTTTGTCGAAGGTTTAGTTCTCATCTAACTCTGATTCCGTCCCTTCTGAAAATCCTGACAATCTAAATTGACTTTTTCCTCGGGTGTCTGGGCGTTACTATCGTTAGTCGCCGAATTGTTGTCACAGTCCCAGGATAATCATGGTTATATTGTTCGCAAATTCGTCACGTAATAAGGGTCGTAGTAATAGTCGATGGTCAGGTAGGAGTAAAGTTATCGTTTGAACCCTTTACTTAACGTCACGGAGTTTTAAAATATTGAGAAGGCGGTGGATTACCTTGTTTCGTATTCCAGATAGTGGTAGCGGCTTTGTTTGAAGTGGCTAAGCCGCCTCACGCACCAGTCCTGGTTACGGGCGTAATTAATCGCGCTGGCTGGTTATACCAGGGGCGCGCGGCAAATTTGCTGGTACGTGGGGTCCCGTGGATGGTTTAAAGGTGCTTTAAACTGGTTTATGCGACGAGGAATGGTTTAGCGTATCGTTAGAAGGACCGGGCATGGTTAAAATTAATCGGCGAAGTGGTGAATTCAAATTTATTACGGCAAAATAAAATTACGGCAGACTGATTTGGTGATTGTGACTGATGGCAGGTTCCTTTCAGTCCTATGGTCATTTCTACTTGCAAATAAATAGTGTTAGTTTCCCATGAACAAACTCGAGTGCTTTTCGATGGTTTCTGGCCGCATACATCCAACGCCGATCCTAGTGGATCCTTTTAACCCACGTAGATAGGCTTGTGTGGGTTTACGGTACAGGTCACTTTCGTCAATAGTTTGTAAGCTTCATGCAATGAGACATATGTCATGATGGTACTAAAAGGCTTTGGCATCTTCCATAAAATTCCTGTGGTGTGCAGAACCTTGTTAAAAGAAAAATCGTTATAAAGTGCGGTTTCGTTTCTTTGATCAGCAAATTATTTATAAGAGCTTACGAATGCCAGACCAATCCGGGTATACCATTGGTATTAATCAAGCGGCAGGTCCTGTTACTTTATTTAATATTCCATTAAGTGCCAAATTAATTTCGGATTCTCCCATTGTAAAATAACTGCTCACAGGAATTCGGTAAGTAATTGGGTTTCCATCAAATTGAGAATGCGGAGGGCTTTAAGGATATTGTCGAAATCTCCATGATAATTAAATTACTATTAGCCTTACCACGTTAGAATCTAATTATCTGTCTTTTATAACTAACCTAGGTTTCCGTTTTCCTCAATCGAAAAATCTTGAAATTATTTTATAAAAGAAAAAATTATATATAAAAGTGCAACCACTGGAAAATTCAGCTATTCCAAAGGCTGGTCATTTGTTGAGCGGTATCAAGTTTGGATCTCGGCGTGGTCCGTTGTTCAGGATTTTCCCGGTGCGACGGAAATCTATCGAGCGCGGCGAGATGCGATTTCGGTTCCGAATATTCGCGATGCGGCCGAATCCACCGACTGCGCCTTACGGTACCGACGCAGGAGGACTCAAAAAACCGATTTCTTAAAATAAATTTACCCTATAGATTTGTTAACTTATTCTAAATCAAGGACTACTTTCGGGTGTGAAAGAAGGATCATCCGTTCGCGTATGTTCTTATGTCTCTCAGAGTCAGCGTTCTTCCCATTGCGATATTCGTCGGTGGGAAGGAATGCGATGCGTCTTGGCGGTCAGCGGATTCCATAGTGTCGTTATATGGAAAAGGCGGCGTTGAGTATTGCGACATTTGTTGATGACATGCATGCGTTGATTCATTGATGATTCCAACAGCCGTAGGATTGAACAAACTTGACGTTTAATTCGATCGCTGGTAGTATTTGAATATTCTTATTTTTGCTTTCAAAGTACTTGTTACTACGAGCCGACGTACTGTGATGTAACAAAGAGAATTCAAAAGCTGTTTTATATACATGTGCATATTAATTAAATATTTCCCTGTTGATAAAAATAGGCACATAAACATTACAGTAATAAGTAGCAAATATTATTTTCATAAAGAAAATATAACTGCGGAAATAAAAAAAACAGATTTCTAATTCTATGTTGTATATTACTGTATTCAGAAAAAAGGAAAAGGTTTAAGAGGATCGTAAAATTTGCAGACAAATATATCTAATTAAATATATGCTTGGTTATTCGTGAAAACGCTGTTTATGAATGACTTATTTTTTAAAGTGCTCTGCCTTGTGCCATTATGTTTACTCTAAATTAATATAAATGAAGAAACATAATGCTATGAAAAAATCACTGACCTATATCATTTTCTACAAAGTATTTTCGCACAAACTTTAATGAAAATTCCTCTACTCTTCTCGAAAGTCTCTATTCATTTGTTCCCGTCAATACCTCTACATTGTATTTAACTACAAAATGTAACAAGATCTAGTTTCGGACGAGTAAACGTCAACTATAAAGACTCTCGTAAAATTCGTAATAGGGGTATCAAGCAAAAGTGTTCGAATAATTATATATCATATAATATAAGAATTTCATTGATAGTAAAAAATTGCGTTTTTAAATATGTATATTAGCGGCTGAAATGATTCAAGCGATAGGAAAGCGATACGTATTTACATCACATACATCATACAACATCAGCCTGTAATAATCCCTGCTGGACATAGGCCTCCCCAACACCCTTTCATGGGGTTTGAACTCCCACCACGCTGGTCCAATGCGGTTGGTGAGTGGACGACTTTACATGCCCATCCGACGCATGGGTCATCTTCTATCAGCAATTGGGTGATCAGCCCAAATTGCCCTAACCAACTAGGAAACAACAATGAAAATTTGAAGAATCCCCGCAGGATTCGAACCCAAAACCTACGGTTTCTAAAGCAAACGCCCATACCACTAGGCTACGGAGGCAGTTTATAAGAATATACGTATTTATAAGAATATTATCGTACAGAATATCCTCGAATTCTAAATAATTGCTTTGTACATTTAAACGGCTTCTTCAAATCTACGCCAAAATTTAATTGATGTTGTATCATTTCGTAACAAATTATATAAGTCCCTGAAGTTCGTTATGAATTTCACTGTAAACCTGTGAAGAACTTAAAATGTTACGTGAAATGGGTTAAAATTTTATTTCTTTAAATATTATTGAACACTTTTGAATTGACTTAAAACAGAAAGATATATGACAACGTTGACTTGCGTTAGTATGATGTACTCACCCCGGAACAGGTTCTCGCTTGTCGTAGCGGTGGGCTCAGAACCTGCGGCTTGGTCAGCCGGGGAGCTGAAGACCTGGCCGGCCTGCAAGGCCGGCGTGGAGGAGGTTGCCCAAGGGCTGAACAAGCCCGCTTTGGATGCCTATGGAGGTGCAGGGACGGTTGCAGGAGGTGGTGGCCGCCCTTCCTGTCCTTCCGCAACCGGAGATCGGGGGAAGAGGAGTGTCGGTATTCTGGCGCTCTCCCTATCCTCCGCGACCTCGGAGGCCGCACCCTGATGCGGTGGGAGGCCGTGAGGAGGGACATTCGGCATGGTGTCGTCGATTCCTCCTTCTCGGCCAATGGAGCGGGCGGGCTTAACATCAAAGCCGCCGCTGGGGGCTGGGAGTTTGGTCCTGGCTGGTCGGGAACCTCTGGCTCCCTCGGCCCTGAGTCAGATTCGGGGAGTCTGTTCCGACCACAGGGGAGAGAAGGGCCGCTAGTTCCGACGCGCCCAGAGGGAGCAGAGGCCGTAGGGCCGAGATGGGGCTGCTCGGCGGCCAGCGCTGGTGGAGTTGCAGATGGTGCAAAACGTTCCTGGACCCCACCTAAAGGCGTCAGGAAGGAACAACGGGTGGTTTTTAGTCGGTGCGGTCCGACATAACCGTCTTCTCGCGAGGCGGGTATGCGTGGCATTTCCCTACGCAAAAAAAAAAAAAGTATGATGTAACTAAAAACAACAAAAAAAAATAAAAGTAAATATCGTTTTTACTTATTTATAATTTAACGTTTTTGCACGACATAAAACATAATTTTAATACTTCAATATAATATTTTTTGTATATTCCTGACTAATTTAATAAAAGAACCAATTGGCAAGTAGTATTTAGATCTGTACTTAGCCTTATTCAATTTTCTTAAAATCAAAACGATTATAATTTTGTTACTTTCAAAGCGCCCAAAAGTAAAGTGTTCACAGTATATTTAAATGGCAACGTCAGAAGCATAAGCCTTCATTAATCTCCCCAGTTTCGTTGTGGAAATATGCGAAATAAACCTCGCGGCTCCAAAATAAACCCAAAGCGATTGTGCCAACTGATAATAGTCCAAATCCATCCAAGTAAGGAGCAGTTCCCTTCAAGAAAATATCAGTCAAATTGTCAACAGTAACAGTTAAAAGATTTAAATGCAGCTCCAAGTATTTTATTTAGCTTGATTACTTTACAATTATTCCATAGTCGCGGGACAGACTAACATGTTGAACATCAATTTGAGAACTGATTATCACTTCATTTTTAATAAAATACTATGGCAGTTTCTAGTGTTTGCAGTAGTGTGTTCAGTCCTATTTTTTTATTATAGGATACTTAACAAATGGTTGTACTAATGATCGTTAAAATTTGAATGGTTTTTAAAGTCATTTATCTTTATGAAACATAGAATTTTTTTATTTGTCAAGGATGTTCTGCTTCCAGACTCATGTCTTTAGTAAGTTTCATCTAACACAGAGTTTGCGGGACGCTACCGTCCCCACGAACCAAGTTACAAAAACTTTTTCTAAGTGAAGGTCACTCGTACAGCAAGTAAGTGAATTAGGCATTCTTACGTGTCTCATAAGGATCGTCGGCATCCCTGTCCGTAAACCGATCGTCGATCTGGCAACTGTTTTAATCGATTGCTGGTGGCGACGAGAACCACCCTGAAACGCGTGTAGTTTGCGTACCGGGTGTGTGTGCTGCTATCCTTACTAGTGAGGTGTGTAATTTCAGATGACAGACTGCAGCCCCTTGGGTCTGGAGTCTCGGTAACCCCTTCCACGACCGGACCGGAGCGTAGACCGGGTAACGTCCTCCACGTTACCCGGTCTACGCTTGCGACACAAAGCATTTGATTCAGCCGTACGTTGCTGCTTTTACCAGCAGGGGGTTACTGTGGTTAAATACTTTATCTGTATGTTTGCTAGTAAACTTTTGAAAGTGCTCGCAGAGTGTCGGCAATTTGAAATTCTATGTAAATCTACGTTTCTTTGGTACCTCTGCACCCCGGTGGCGCGGCGGATGTTGATTTGCACTCCCTGTAGTTGGTTTTGAATTGTGAAGGAGCTAGAGGTGGCGCTTGAAGAACGCACCACTTGCGGACGTCTATATCATCATTTGCGGCGTCCGCCAAGCCGACAATGAACTATTTTGTCCTAGTCCAAGACCAGTGATGGAGGTTTTGCGACTATTTTGAGTGCCTCCGCGCCTAGGGTAGCGAGAGCAGCGGAAGCTCTCGGCAGACTGCTTCTCAATATTGGAGGACCCAGCAGCTCCTGTCACCGCCTGTACGCCGGAGTCGTCAGGTTCATGGTCCTGTACGGGGCACTTGTGTGGGCCGACACCCCCCAAAAGGAGAATACTTCGGTATTGCGAGAAAACCAGAGGATTTTGGTGATCTGGGCCGAAGGGCACGAATCCTCGGTGAGGCAGCGTCCTGTTGGCTGGCTCCTTGCCCTGGGAGCTAGATGCAGAAATAGCCAAAAGGGTGACGCAAGGAGGCGAGGTCTTGGGGCTGCAAGCCAGCCCCAGAAGAAATGAGTGGCGCAAATATTGGCTCCTCTGCCGGGAATAGAATCTGGCTGGAGCACTCCGCCGCCGTCGAAACAATGGAGCCCACCCGTTCTAAATTGATGGCTAGAAAGAGGACACGACTCTCTAACACTCCGCGCGACGCGGGTTTTCTCGGGACACGGCTGTTTCGGGGGGTACCTGTGCCACGCGGCCGGTAGGGAGCCTACAGAGTATTGTAGACTAGATGATGTTCTGCGACAGCCCTAAAATATTTGACACGTTATACGCCCTATATGACAATATAACAAAATGATCTTTATCCTTTCCATATAAATCATTTGATATCCAAGAATAACAAAATTGGGCTCATTGTGTCATCGCAATTTTTATAAAATTTTATTAAATAAACAATTGAACTGCTTCAAAGATAGACTTACATTAAATAATTAGCAATAAAAACATAGAAGGATAATTTAATTGTAAATATTTTTTAAAAAAAAGTTTAGCAGATGGGACGAAACAAAGACTCTTTTACACAGAACGATTCCTAGTGGAAATATTCTTATAGACTACAATAACATATTATATGTTTATTTTGTAAGATGCCTTTCAATGTAATGTTTCCCAACAATAGCATTTGTCTACATTTCTAAGAGCAAAATGTTAGAACTTCTAACATTTTTGCTCTGATTTATATCTCCTAGAGAAACTATTCCACAGGAGAGGAAACATAGCGCTTGTTTCCAATTATGCATCAAGCAACTTACCTCCATCAATCATAAAATAACAAATGTTGTTACAGATTGTGTAATTTTCACAATATATATATATATATATATTTTAATAAGAAAGAAATGGTTTCATTATATTAAAAAAATGTTTTTTATTATTATATTTTAAGTTCATGAAGTTCTACAATATTTTTAATACAAATAATAACCTGTTACCCTATAAACAGACAAATAATAGAAATATTGGTTTACCAAAGTCCGTACCAATAAGTTGGTTAAATTCTATAAAAAGATTAATTAACACAGAATTATACATATCAAATCCACTAATTTACGGATTTTTCGCGTTACTTTGAGATACAGACATATACCAACTTAGTCTGCCCATGATCATGGATGCTGGAAAGAATTCGAAACGTTGGGAATAAATATATTTATGTAACGCGAAAAATCCGTAAATTAGTGGGTTTGATATGTTTAATAATCGCGTAAATAAAAGAAATAATTAAAACAAAATTATCAACTATTGACGGCTGTAATTCTTCTGTTAAAAGTGAATATTGTGAAATTGACTTTTTCGTCTTCTAGATCGAATTATTATCTTGATAAATAGCATCAGGTAGATTTCCAACTTTGTTTTTGAAAATTTCGTATGTGTATATTATACTCGAGTATACGTTACTAAAATTATAAGTAAGATAAAGTTCGTAATGAAAAAAAGAAAAAACCCGGCAAAGAACTATAATTACCGACTCAGTACAAAAAGGATTAGCCCTTTGCAGTGGCAGAAGGCCGGTTATGTAGCGTAAATAAGAAATGGCCGATGGGCTAATATGGTTTTAGAATGGAGTCCGCGAGCTAATACGGAGCGTTGGTCGACCCTCGACCAGGCGATCTCCGTGCAGTTGCCAGTTCAAGGTGAAAGCGAGTAGTAAGGGATCGGCCGTCTTAGCGTTCCTTAAAAAAGTCAATGTCTAGCAGTGGACTATAAAAGGCTTATGATGATACGTCACTAAGCCATCTTCTACACCATAAGATGTAGATACACATAAGTTATTATGTACGTAGCAATTTGAACCTTACTTAGTACATTTTACTACTGATTAACGTTATTGGTAATCGACTTACTATGGAAACATAGACTGCACTAATAAGGGAAGGCCGAAGTTATTTTAAATTTGTGACTGTCTGCAATATTTCACTCAAGCGTTGCGACGTCTGTATTTCTGAAGTAAGTTAATTTAGATGATTATTTAAAGTGTGCCATCTACCGAAAGTAAGAGGACACTGCACATATTATCAAGTTGATTAAAGTGTGTTTTTGGTTACTATGCTAAGCATTAATAATAAAAATTCCAGCGCCTAAACTTAGCTTTGCTAAGTTGATTAAATGCTTATAATTACATAATAATATTATAGTGCCAGTTTTATGGCATTTGTTTTACAAATTACAGAGTCAGATAATAATAAAATTTATGTAACAAACAGGACCTGCTATTACCCCCCGTGAAATATCAAATGCCATCAAGATGTCCAAACCAGGCAAATCTGTTGGACCCGATGAAGTCCCTGTAGAGCTTCTTAAGATTCTAGAGTACGACAATCTTACAATACTTGTGAACCTTTTTAACACCATATATGACACCGGCCATATTCCATCCGATTGGCTTAAGTCTATATTTGTTATTCTGCCAAAGATACCAAATGCTAAAAAATGTAGCGAATATAGAACCATTTCATTAATGAGCCATTTTCTGAAAATATTTCTTAAAGTTATTCATAGACGGATATATGACAAATGTGAAAACATTATATCAACTTATCAGTTTGGCTTTGGAATAGCTTTGGAACTAGATATGTTTTGTTTGGTTTTTAAGTGCTTTTACAGAGATGCTGGGATGTAAACCAAGATGTTTGTGTATGTTTCATTGATTAGGAGAAGGCTTTTGACACAGTTATACACAATAAATTAATAAGCATACTGCAGATAATTGGTTTGGATTCTAAGGATATTAGATTTATTCAAAATTTATATTGGAATCAAAGGGCTAGTGTTCGCGTCGATGAAACTCACTGACAAGATATCTATCTCGAGAGGCATTCGGCAAGGTTGCATTTTATCACCACTCTTGTTCAAAATTTACTCGGAAACCATTTTTGAAGAAGCACTAAGCGATCTAGAAGTCGGAATAAATTTAAATGGACAAGCGATCAAAACATCCGATATGCAGATGATTCGATACTTATTAGCACCAAGCCCGTAAGATTTACAATTATTAATAAATAGAGTACAGACATCTAGCTCAATGCATGGTCTTAATATCAACATTAAAAAGACAAAGTATATGGTTGTATCGAAATTCCCACCACCGACTATTAACTTGTTCTGTAACCATCGTTCACTTGAAAGAGTACAAAGATACAAATATTTGGGATGTTTTGTTGATGATCAAGCTGATGTAGAATTGAACAGGCGCGAAGTGCTTTCAACAAAATGAGAAAACTTATATGCGATAAAAACCTAAACATTAAACTTCGGACCCGTCTTGCGCGAGGCTACATCTTCTCCATCTTTCTGTATGGTGTTGAAGCTTGGACCTTAACAGTGGCCATGTGCAAAAAGGTCAAAGCCTTTGAAATGTGAATCTATATGCTTAAAATATCTTAGAGGGACAAAGTGCGTAATGAAGTAGTTTTGGAACGAATGGGGAAAGAGCGGGAAATGTTAAAAACAATTAAAAGGAGAAAGTTAGAGTATCTTGGTCATATAATGCGAGGCAAGAAATACGAACTATTACAGTTTTTATATAATACGAATTTTACAGAGAAAGATACACGGGAAAAGAAATGCAGGAAGAAGACGTTAATAATCTGCGCCAATGGTACAACAAAAGCACACGTTCTTTATTTCGAGCAGCGGTGTCAAAGGTTCAAGTCGCCATGATGGCTGCCAACCTCCGATAGGAGACGGCACTCGAAGAAGAATGTAACAAACAACGTATATCTAATTATCAAGATTTAGTTGCATGTTTCTTCATCATCAGCCTTTGATAGTCCACTGCTGGACATAGGCCTACCCTAATACACCCCTATCCATTAGGGGGTTTTTGGACCGTATCCCATCACGCTGGTCCAATGCGGGTTGGTGGGTAGACCGACTTTTTACATGCCCATCCGACGCATGGATCATCTTACTTTTCTGACAAATGGGTGATCGGCTGAAATTGCCCTAACCAACTAGGAAACAACAACGAAAATTTGTGGAGTCCCCGCAGGATTCGAACCCACGACCTCCGGATTTTAAAGCACACGCCTATACCACTAGGCTACGGAGGCAGTTAGGCATGTTTCTTAACAAATTATATTACTTGAATCGCTATTACGGACTTTACGATCCATTTTAGTTAACGACTTTGCTCTTGGAAAACAATAAAGTTTATACAAAAAAATATTGCTCAAAAAGAACACATCAGGTCTTAAATACACTTTTTCAAATGTTTTGGGTAAAGCCATCAAGATGATTCACCAAAAACATCAGAAAATTAAATATCATCGTGTTTTTAAATTACTTATTCGATTTAATACAATCCTGTTACTGTGTTTAACAAGCAATTGAAGCGTAAACATAGTGGCATAGACATAGTAATTAGTAAGTTTATGATGTCAGGATTCGGTTACACCCAACAAGGCTTATTTCCGGTGGTAGGTCCCCTTTTTACAAAGGACCGTCTGGATGGGTACCACCACGGTGCCTATTTCTACGGTAAAGCAGTAGTGTGAAAACACTACTATGTTCCGGTTTGAAGGGCACCGTAGCCAGCGTAATTACTGGGTAAACGAGACTGAACATTCTATGTCTCACGGTAGGCAGCGCGTTGGTGATACCTGTCTATGGGCGTCGGTGACCACTTTCCATCAGGTGGCCCGACTGCTCGTCTGCATGCGTATGCAATAAAAAAAAATCCGCCTTAAAAGTCAATAATACGCTCATCAGTACGTTGGTAACCAGTGCCAATTTCCTTGTCCCTTTTTAGACCTAGAGGAAACAAAATTAAATCTTGTTAATCGCATCTCATATTTTTACCTCTGTCTTAAGGCCTCAATAGTTGAATATATTTTTAAAAGGATAACATTATTAAAATTAGGTTACCAATCCAAAAAATCCCCTAATATTATTTTAAAAAAATTTTTATTACATGTTAAAAATTACCAAAATAACGGTAAACAAAACTCCCGTAAAGGGTTGCAAAACTTTGTAATTAACTTCGCTGGCATTGTTTTAAGCTTGCTTACGGATATTGATTTTCAAAAGAAAGCCAAAGTTTTATTGTTTCAGCAAATTTAACCCAAATCAATGGCTGGCTTTTATATTTAAGGGAAATTATTGTTTCTTCAAACTTTTGTTCGAAAATAATTTAAATAAAAACTTTAAAGCCCTAAAAAGGCTTTCCAAAAGTGGGCGTAGAGGCTGATTTGTTTGGGAATACAATTTGTTAATCTTGGTTTTGTCAAATTCCAAAGTTTGACATTTCATTAATTTTACTAGATAATGATTTTATTTTCTAGATTTATTTGAAAATACTTGCAAATCAGTCTTCTAGTTATGTAGATACTGGTTAGGTAATATAATTCAAAGGTAAATAAAAATTTTAATTTTGTCCCTGCATTATTAAGTCACCGTTAAATTTGATCTTGATGTTGTTTTAATCGACTTTTTAATTTTTCTGAATTTTTAAAATTTATATGTTGATCGTTTAAAATTCGAGTTTAATTAAATTTATTATTAAAATAATATATAACGAGTTTTCAAACTTTTGGCTAATTTAAATAGGGTTAACATGAAAATTTTATAATTTTAATTTTTTTCACATTTTAATATGAAACATCATATATCCATTCACACAAAGCAGAATAGTTTTCAGGATGTGAAATCAGCTGCTAGGAAAACTGCTTTTAATATCAGTAAAACAAACATCCAATGACCTTTTAAAAAGTTTCGCTTTTTTTTTTATTTAAAAGATAAATAGAAACGAATAAAAAAAATTTTTTAACTCCAATAAGTTTAACACCGGTTTAGTGTTTTTTTATAATCTTCTTTATAGAAATTTTTAGATGATTGGCTTGTTTTTGATTTTAAATTCAATCGTTAAATTTTTTAAAATACAAAATTTTTATGCATAAATAAACGTAAACAGTTTTAATTATTAAGATCCTCATCAAGAACGGCTGACTTAACCCAAGTATTTCCGGGTCCATTTTTTAAAGCAAACAAAACCACGCTCTTTTTTAGCATAGGCGGGAGCTGGGTCAGGTCACCTGGTGGGAAGTGGTCCCGGCCCATGAACCCAGGCAATCCGGTTACGCAACGGCTTGCCTACCGTGAGACATGGGTGTCAAGTCCGTTTCCCAGTAAATCGCCACGGTGCCCCAAAACGGAACCCAACGTTTTTCCTTGCTTCGCGGGAAAATGGCACCGTGGTGGGTCCCCCGGGGTCTCCTGTAAAGGGGACCCCTCCGGTACTAACATCCACCATCTTCAAAACATTTTTTTTTTTTAACGGATTGAATTCAAAAGCCCGTAAGCAGTCTGATGTTCCAAAATTGTCACACCTAAAACCTTTAGGAGTTAAGCTTAAATATTTTCATAAATAATTTAAGACACAAATTTAAAATTTATTTTGGAATCTATTAAAAATATGGAATCTAGAATTTAATTTTTAAACTTCATTATTAGTATTATATTTTGGAAAAAGTTTTTTGTTTAATTTGTACCTTTGAAGAACAAAACCGTAATTTACCGATAATAAATTAAATATTTAGATTTAAAAATATCTTGTCCGTTCGGAAAAAAAAAAAAAGCGTTTACCCAAATCATTTTTTAAAAAAAAAAAATGTTTAAAAAGGACTTTTAAAGAACAAAGTTTACCTAATTTATATATTTTTTTATATTTTGTAATCCGGGACGAGGTTACCAATTTTCCATGGTTTACGGCCCCTTTGCACGCCCCTCCTTTCTTTTTACTTTTAGGAGTGGGGAACATTATTGTTTATTGTTGCTTAAATGTTAAAACATGATAAATATGTTCAAATAATTATTTTGGAGAAAACATTTGTTGTTATCTATTTTTTAGTAATTTTAAATATTTTTATAAAGCCAAAGATAAATCTATTGCTATATAAAACAAAGGTATAAGGGTATATATCAATATGTATCTAGAAATTCACGGTTTCTTGTTGATATTTCTGGTCCCCGACAGATCCGGTAACTCTATTCAAATTGTTTTCAGGGCAAACCCTGTTTGAATAGGCGGGGTAAAAGTTACTTGGTTGAGGAAGAATATAATATTAAAATACCAGGGAAAATTTAAAAAGAGCATTTTTTTATACAAATCATAACGAATAAATTGATCTTATTATTTTTTAAAAAAAATTGGCGATAATTGGTTAAGGTTAAAATAATATCTTCCTTCCGTTTTGAAACGTTTTGACGTTAAACCATCAAAAAATATCTAACAGTTTTTGTTGTTTTCCCAGTCGCCAAATTAAATTTTCAATCCTTTTTTGCATTTAAAAGACGCGTAAGACTTTTTATCCTTTACATTTGATGAATAAGTCTTTTTCTTTTACTTGAAGTGAACGATTTGTGACTTTAAAATTCACATTTTTAAATACAATATTTTTTTATGAAATTTTATTATTGTATTTCATTATAACTTAAATTAAACTTAAAAAAAAATGTTTATTATTTATATATCACGAAGACATTCTTTGTCAAAAATAGTTTTGGGTTCCATTTTTATTATTTACCACAGATTTTTTAGATTTCGTTTTCCGTATGTGCCTTAACAAAATGATTCAAAATACAACCTATAGTTTTCCTTTTTAATGAATCTATAAATAAAATAATTTTATCGCGTTTAACTCAGTATGCCAAATCGTATCACTTATTTTTTTTTCAAATTGGCTAGCCAATCAACACAACTTTCGACCCCAATTTTAGTCGGTCCCGTGATTGGACCCGGGAAAAAGGTTTTGAAACGTCGGGTTGATTTTGTAATAATAGTAAAGAAAATTTAAAAATAAATTGTTAAAATTGATTTTATTATAACCATTACTTTTTCTCTCATTTAAAAAAAAAAACATCAATAAACAAAAAACCACCGACCATATTTGTTAAGTAATTTTAATAAGACTAAAAAATTTAATTTAAGAATATTGCATCAAAAGGATTGTCCTTTTTTTTTTTATCATCTCATTATCATTTGTCCGTGGACATAGGCCCCCCTCAAATTCCCCCCCATTGGGGTTGGACCCATATCCCACCACCTGGTCCAATGCGGGGGTGGGTGGACCGACTTTTACCGCCCCATCAACCCGGATCATTTACTTTTCGACAATTGGGTGATCGGTCCAAATTCTCTAAATAATTGGGAAACAACAGAAAAATTTTTGGTCCCCCAGGTTCCCCGACCTCCTATAAAAGCCAATACCACTAGGCTCAGGCAGTTAATTTTTATTTTTAAAATTTTTTATATTAAAAACATACTTTTACAAACAAAAAAAATGTCTTTATTCCTTTGGAAAGCAATCGGGCTTTGAATGTTCAATCAGAATCCACGCTCGTGCGTTCTTCCCAGAATCCATTTACTTCTATTCACGTACGCCTCAAATTTGAATTGTAAAAATATCTTGATGGAATGTTTATTAAACGTCTGAGGAAAGATTTATGGTCCCGTTTAAATATTCTTTTGAACCTTTTTTTAAACTTTATTATTTCACAAATGAGCTTCAGTTATATATTAAATAATAGAAATTCTTAGTATCCATAGCAAATTATTGCGTTATATTCGTCCCTTTAATCCACAAAAAAACAGCATTCCTTAAAATTAAATTTTGTAAAAAGTCTTCAAATTTGAATAAATATTTTTTAGCTTTTTTTTTATTTTAAACTCCATTTGAATTTAACAAATGTAAATATGTTGTTCAATAAAATTACTTGACGGATTTTATCGGGTTTATTATACATTTTAACTCGATTTCGATCACCTTCGCGCCTAGCAGGGTGACTAATTTTACTTAATAATGTATAGTATTCGCGTAAACAAAAGAAATAATTATAAATATGTTGGTTTAGATTCGCTAAAAAACCCTATTCCTTTTCCTTTAAACTATTAAGTAAGTTATGTCCTTATAATCATCATGGGTGCCAAAAAACACAAAAAACAGTCTTGGCACCCTCTAAATTAACAATCTTTCTTTAACAATTCTGAAATGCTTAATAAATAAAGAAGACATTGAGAAAAGTATCCCTTTTGCGTTTTAGTAAGTAACGGTTTCTTTAATGGCCAAAGAAAGCGTCCATTTGATTGAACGACAATAGTGCTCATATATAAAACTATTCACTATTAAACCTTGGGTAATAAAGAAATTTCAAGATATGAAAAAGGGCTCCAAAATTTTAATAATATCATTGATTTCAATGAAATAGGCACCGTGGTAGTAAAACTGGGACTTTCCCACCAAAAACTACTACATTCATAAAATTATTAATATCTTTCTGAAAAATTGCAACAAACTTTTAATTGTTTGTTGATTAACTATATAATCATTGTGTATCTACAACTAGTTTTACAAAAATTATTGTTTATTTTTAATTTAAGCATCCCGTCGTGTTTGGAGTAAGTTAGTTCCTTCAACTCAAGGATCTTTTTAAACGGCCTCTGTCCAATGATCTTTGATATTTTTATATTTTTGTAATGGATTTTCTCATTAAAAACATACACAAAAAATAAAATATTTTCTTTATTATTCTAGAACAGATTAGTTTAATAGTTCAGATTTGAGCAAAAGAAAATTCATTTCCCAGAGAAACAAAAATACCATCATAAAAATAAAACAAAAAATTACTAATAAAAAAACAAATATATTGAAAGATGTTGAAAATTAGACTGACTAAATTTTTTTTTTTAAATAAACAACAAAGAATTCAGAACTCATTCTAACCCTATCGAAAATGTTAGATTAATGCGAGTCGTATTTATGCGAGTCATATTGCGGATATTACACAAGTAATAAGGGAAATTTTCCTAGTTTCATAACATAAAAGGGTATGTTATAAATCCAAACCCCAAAGGCCCGGAATTCATTTTATGTTTAAATATATTACCCATATGTTGGTAATGTTGGTAATTTTAAATATTATAATTGGCCTTATTTTTAGTCACAAACAAGTAACAGAACTGATGGTGGGGAGGTAAATTTTTTGACCGCCAGACAAAAACTTTTCTTACAAAACTGAAACAACCAATTTTTAAAAAAAATCAATTAATTAGGTGTAATAATTGGTATATCTCTATATATACTACTGACTTAAGTTATCTTTTACTTAAAACTAGACATTACCCCTTTTTCTCTCCCTGAAACTAAAAAAGTATAAGTTTTTCTACAACTTATAAAACCAATCATGTTAAAAATCCCAAAGTTACCTAATGGAAGGATTCTAATAAAACTGTCTGTTTGTATTGTGTTTTTAAATTTTATTTAGGAAGTTTTGTATTTTCAAAAAAAAAATGGCTTAATAAGTTATAATTTTAAATCTGTTTTAAATTCAAATAATGCGAATTTCTATATAAAGGCTACTTAAACTTAGGAGAAATTAAAAAGAAAAAATCAAATTTGATGAAACTTAATTAAGTTTTGGGAACCGAGTCTGTTCCTAAATATCAAAACAATTTTAATTATCTATGGCGAGTTTCCAGTAAACTTTTTCAATTACTTGTTTATATGATAATATATAATGTATTATTAAATATGTGTATAATAAATTAATAAAAGGAAATTTACTCATAGGATCTTTTCTAATATTTTTTTTTCTTTTTATTGGTGTTTTTAAAAAAAGACAAAAAAGTGTGGCATTATAACATTTCATGTTTAAAGTGCACCAATAAATTTGGGATTGAGACATCCCGAGTCCCGGAGAATCTCTGAAATTTTCGTGGGGGTTCCTTTTTTACTCTTGGATAAGGGTAGCTCGTGCGACAATTTTTTTAAAAATAAATGTCATTGAATATGAATAAATTATATTTTTTTATTTTTGGGACCGTAATGAAGTGAGTTTTTTAAAATTTTTTCCATTTTTTCCAAATCACTGTTTAATTAAGACTTTTAATAAAGTTTTTATAAAAAGGATAAAAGCTTTAGGCTAAGAAATACGGTCTGAAAGAAGAAATCAACATCCAAAATAATAAAAAAAATTACTATATGTCTTATAATTGTACCATCTTGCAAAATCTTTTGAGTCACATTAAAAGGGAGCAACAGGTGGTGAAATTGTGTCACATTTTAATCCGATGACCCACCGGCAGTCTTGGTGACCCTGTTTGAAGGGCTAGATGGGTGGTTTCAATTCACACCACTGGAAAAGTATCTTAAATTTATGTTTTCGTTGCGAATCTAGCGTTTTACGTTTGCCTTAAATATAACTAAACCCCGTGATTTTAATTTTCTCAAACGTTTTATTCAGAAATTAAAAACACAAATTACGTTTAGTTTTGTCAAGTGCAACGCCTATAAATAATATAATTATTATGCAACTATTACAATTGAATGAATCGTTATAAACCTTATGAACCTTTAACGCGCTGCGCGCCTGCTCACAAAAAGGCTGCTAAAGCAGCTTGCCCGTAACAATCTGGTGAAATCAAAACAATTGAATTTATTACATACGTAACTATGACAACCTATATATAATCTGCAGTAGCAATCCTTTTAGGTTTGTCCAATTTTTTTTAGTCCAAATGGTTCTGATACATACTTTAATAAAACAAAAGTTCTTAAAATTATTATATATATACCTTTTTAAAATTAAAAGAATTTTTCTGTTTTGGTCCATTAATTTTAATAAATTGTCATTTTCCCAACAGGGAAAAAAAAACCGACACGTGTTTCTGTGATTATAATTAAAACTTAATTTAACAGTTTAAAATTCGTCTTGGGATTAAAATCTTCCTTATCTAATAAAAGTCTTATAGAGTTTTTTAAAAGAAAAACTGGTTAAATTTTGAAAATTTTTAATATACATAAATCTTAGTCTCGTCCCGCTGCAAAGAATAAAAAACTTTTAAATTTAGTTCAATTAGAAAACCCAATCCGTTATTTTTAAATTATTTTGATTTCTCCGTTTATAAAGGTTTTTAAATTTACAAGTCCTCCCGGCCAGTAGTTCGGCGTGCTTTTTAAATCAGAGGTCGTGGTTTCGTATCTTGTGGGGATGCAACAAATTTTCATTTTGTTTTGGTTTGGGCAATTTTGGGATCACCCAATTGTCTAAAAAGATGATCCATGCGAGGAAGGCTGAAAAGTCGTCCACCACCAACCCGCATTGGACCGCGTTGTGGGATAGGTCCAAAATCCAATGGATGGGGGGTATATTAGGGAGAGCCATGTTCAGTGGACTATACGGCGATGATGATGATGATGATTCTTTTACCATGACTTTCTTTACAGATTTTCTCTATTCAAGATTTGTAATGTGACCATAATGTATATACATAGATATATCGTAATTTAAATAAACAGACTGGAATTACAAAATTTTTTGATCTTTTACCTGTACGGGTCTGGGTTTAATTGGAAATGGATAATTTTGACGTTCATAAATCCGAGAGCCTAAATTAATAAATGATTTTGCTTTTTGACTTTGACTTTGTAAAAATAAATAACCAATAAAGTAAATACATTATGTTTTTGTGTGTTTGAATGTTTTAAAAATTTTAGCTCATTCTCAATTACTCAACTAAGTTTACATAAAAATCAATATAATATTTTTGAACGTGAACAATATTTATACAGAACATATATTCCAATATTTACTACGAAGCAACGAATCCTAGTGCATCTAATCTAACGAGATCGGATCCAGATTTCTTTGAAGTAAATTATTTGATGGATAAAATATATTAGCAGTATATTCAGTTTCATTTGCTTAATTATCGTTCTATCCTAATACGGACGAACATTTATAAAACCAAATAAATTTGATAGGAACTGCCTTTATGGATTATACAGGTTGATAGATTTCAATTTGTCAGTGGTAAATAAGGAGGCTCGCTGGACAGGAGAATCCAGCCGTTTGACTGAAGTAGGAAGGGTGGGAAAAACATCTATTGACCAAGTTTTTAAAAGCCAAGAACTGGGAAATCATCTCAAATGTTTTTTTTTATTGATTGCCTGATTTTCTTTTTTATTACTTCCTTAGGCCAATTTTTTCCATTTGGGCTATTCCCTTTTATTTTTTTTGGTTCATCTGAGGGATATTATCTTCCTATATAAATATATTTTTGACATATTCAACTTGTTGCCTCACCATACCATCCAATTCCTTTGGTTAATTTCCAGTCTAGCTTCTCGACTTTCATTTGCTAACTCTGATCTTGTTCTCTTATTTGCTGGGTTTTTCTTCGAAAGGTCCCAAAAATCAAGATATTTAGGCCCCACATTAATGTTCAAACCCAGGTGGTCCCATTAGGTGAAAAATGCCGACGGCGTTAAATGCGTGGAGGGAGGATCGCCATGGCGTACCGGGGAAATGATTTTCCCCTTATATCAAGTTTTCTCATGGGCTGCACTGGACTTTTTGTTCGAGGTTTCCTATGTCTGGGTTTATTGGTTTTTAATCTTTAAAACCCAAATATTGTTTATTGCATTCGATCTTCTTATCAGCTGTTTTAATTTGGATGTGATCTATGTGAAGCTTTTCCTGAATCCTGCCTTTTCTCGGGGTTGGCTTTCGTTTAATTTTAACATATTCTTTTAGGATCACTTTAACAAATACTTTTAAATTTTGATATTGTGAGATCTTTGAAGTATCGTTTCCCAATCTCGTCTCGGACCTTTTTATGTGTGATTTATGGCACTCGGGTCATTCCTCAAATTCCTTTTTGGGATCTTCATTGAAAAGTTTTGCCAAAACAGGACGATTTTTTTTCAAAGGGTCCCTTGAGCAACCCAAAATTTCTTGCCACCCGGAATTTTCGTTTTGGATTTTTTCTTTGATTTCCTTAGAATTAAACCGTCCTTTTTTAGTTTTATTTTTACTCTTGTTTTTCTAACACTTTATCAAATTTGTATAAAACTTTAACATTAAAGTTTCACATCACCATCATTCTCATTACCTTAATAGGGCACGTGGCCTTTGGCCACATTACCCCATTATTAGGGGTTTGGACCCATTCAACCCCTGTCAATCGGGTTGGTGGGTACAACTTTTTACACATCCGACGCATGGATCTTTACTTTTGAATTTGGGTGACGGCCCAATTGCCTAACCATCTAGGCAACAATGTTGGTTTGTCCCCAGTTAACCCTGACCTCCACCTAAAGAAAGCCTGACACTGGGTCCAATTAAATTTATCAAATATTTAAATTACTTTAAGTTGTACCTAACAAGTTATACATATTTTTTGGACTGGGTAATAACTATTTAGAACCTTTAATGCGTCGGGTTGCAACAAGCTTTCTCAAAAAAGTTGACATTTCCAATGCTTTGTTGTTCATTTGGGTTTTTCTTTTGATTATCATTATTATTACAAAACAAAGGAAAAACAATAATCGGAATAATTTATTAGATTATTGAAACATTATTTATATTCATAAAACAAAAAAAAAAAAAAATGTCGATATTTTGAAACCCTTTTGCCCTTCGTTGCCCTTAATTTTATTGTAATAGAATATCCTATTTCCGGTTTTTATATTATTTATTGATATGTCATAGCGTTGTTAATGAATAATGATATTTCGACATAATGTTATTAAACTTTTTTAAAGTAAAAAAAAGGTTTCTAAACTTTTGTTTTATGTAACAAGTTAAAACGTTTAATTCAAGATAGCTGATTTTTACATTGTTTAAAAAATTTTTACAAAAATTTTAAAATTCAAATAAAGTTTAAAAAGATTTAAAAAGGCTGTTCGTAAATTTACTCCGAGCACACGCGTTTAAAATCACCGTAATGTTTTTCAAATAAACAAGCAAATATAGCATTATGAATTCTAATACAGACTAAAAAGCCCCCAAATCATTGAAATTCTATATTTATTGGTGGGAATTAATTTATATTCTATAAAAATTAACCATTGCTTTAAAATAGTCACATTCTATTTATCATTACATTAAGTTTCTATTGTAAAACTTTAAAAACCGAACCCCAAAAATATGCTTTCATTTTCACCCCAAAAACATAAACCCTAAGCTTGTTTTTTTCGAACATGATTTTTGTTTGCCCATAAGTTCAAAGGTTTTAACCCTACACCAAAACAAAATTAAACTGCAAGGATTTAAAAGATGACGCGGTTCCCAAATTTTCCACACTCCCAGTAAAAATTAATTGTTTGCCTAAATCCCAGTTAAAAATGGGATACATGGGTTAGCCTTGACTCTGTTAACAGAAGTTTCAACCTGTGTTTTATTTAAAACATGGCTTTTTCCAAAAAAAGCCCCCAAAGCTTACTCTCTGTTTCCCTTTGCCAGGAAATTTAATCCCCTGACATTCCATTAATTATACTCCAAAAGCAAACTATAGTTAACAAAGTTATTTAATTAAAGAACCCTTAGTGTTTTCAATAAAGAGTTAAGATTACCAAAATTTAAATGTTTTTCAAAATTATCCAAAATTTTTACGAAACAGTCGAAGTTGGTCTTGTTAAATGGTCCTGCGTCCAAAAGCGATGATCCATGGACCAAAAGGCAGGTAAACCGCTTTCGAAGACGGGTGTTTCGGCCGACCAGGGGTAACGCCATCCCGCGTATCCGTTCGGTTGGAGGGGTAGAAACGATCCCACCCGGCGTGCTTGAAAGGGCGTCAAAATGGCGTTGATGATGATCGTTAAACCATTTATATTTCAAAAAATGACCTAAAGGGTATAAACAGAAACTTAAACAAATAACTTTAAATTATTGATGTATGGTTCCGTTAAAGATAAAACTGCCCGGTATGCCCCACTTTTAAAATTTAAAAAATATCAAAATTAAAAAAGAATTAGACAAGCTTTTTCGTGAAGAATTTTTAAATTCCCCTTGAAAATGGAACGCACAAAATATTGTCGAGTTGATTACAGATTTTTGTTGGCAATAACAAAACACTTAAACAAAAGTAAGTTGATTATATATTACTAACAATATTATAGTGACAGGTTTTTGACACTTTAATTAACAATTAAAAAGTCAGAAGATAAATAATAAAATTAATTTACAAATAACGTCGATTCTTTTATCAAGCGTCAAATTTTCGACCAAAGCATTCCTGATCTATTACGACTTTGAGGACCATTATTGTTAACGACATAGCTCTTGAAAAACAATAAAGTTTAAAACAAAAAGTTACAGCTCTGAAGGGAAACAGGGTCCCCATCCTTTTTAATGGTTTTCAAGCGTTTTTTAAAAAATTGAATTTTTTTTGAAAATTACATTTAAGTTTATTATGTTCGTGTTTTAAGTGAATTATGATTGAATAGCAATAATTGCATTGAAGGCTTTCACCCAAACAAAAAATCAAAAACGCTCAAACTTTACGTTTCCTTCTAAAAAAAGGCTTTTTACCTCCTTAGATCTAGATGTTTTTTCAATTTTTTACTTTTTGGACGAATTGATATTTCAAAATTTTGGGAAACATCCTTTAAAAGTGTTTATAATCTCAAAACTTTTTTAATTGTTTCAACATACAATAAAGGAAAACTCCTTTCGTGTTTGGAAAACTTTGAATTAACTGGTTGGACATTGTTTTGTGACATTTCAAAGAAATTGGTTTCAAAAGGCGCCGTTTATATTGTTTTGGGTTTTAAAATCAATAGACTTGGATTAAAGGGCCCCTTTCTAATGTCGAAATAAGCTCACCAAACAAACAGAATAAACTACTAATATCGGGCTCTTAAAATTTAACAAATTATATTTTGTAAATAATTTTTTTTATACCCCAACTCTTCAAGGTTTTCTTTTTCCCCGGTTTCCTAACCAAACTTAACCATCCTCCGTCGTAAACTATTTAAGCCCCTTTACTGGTTTGGGGCGTTCAACCGTCCAGGTTTTTACCCACGAACCCAGAAATGTTTGCCGCGACGACAAAAGAAGTGCCGATGGTGGCGTTAAACCTTCCGCCGCTAACCCTTTGGATGGAATTGGGAAACAAAGGTAATACCCCTATTCAAATTTTTAAATCGGATGTTAGTAAAGGTATTTAACCGATGCTATTACTACCCCCTGACCATAACGACTTTACTGAACCAAAATACCGATTTGCCGGGACGGACAAAATTACGAAGCGACTAACGATAATCCCCGACGACCGAGGAAAAAGTTAATCAGGTTTAGGATTTTCGAAGGATTAAGCAAACAAATTGAAAAATCAAACCGTCAAAGAAAGACACAGCCTTTTCAATTCTGAACCCCTTAAATTTTTATTGACAGGGCAAAAGTCATTCAATTTGGGAAACTGATTGAATCTTACTTTAGTAACTGCATTTTAAACTCGACCCTTCAATTAGAACGTTCCCCACAGTACGAATAATTATTTTTTCCCTTCCATTTTCCGAATTAAATGATTCAGGAATGAAAAAAATGTTCGTTTTAATTAAGATCTTTTGACGGTTTTGGGGAATGGTTTATTACCAAATTGATCTTAAAAAACCAACGGTTGAAATCAACAATCCTTACCAAAATCTATAATTCAGTAATTTTTTTAGAAAATGCAACCGGGAGTTAAAATTCTTCGGCCCTTAAACGCGCCCGATGGTGAAGTTTTGATAAGCGGTTAGCAATTGGCCCAATATCAGAATGCCCCCTCCGGTTCTAATTCAGCGGTAGTGTGAAGTCATTGACCCAACAAAAAACGACATCATATTTTCCTTGAATCACAGTACTCAGGCAAATATGTAAATGTTGAGTGCACAGGGCACGTGCGAATGCAGTCATATCGCAATTAGGCATGGATCATCTAAATGGGAGAAAAAGCTAATTTGGCAGGCTTAAGTTCTAAATATTCCGACGTATTCTATATTGAAGGACATTCATTAACTTTCACAATAGAATAAAACACAGTATTAGAACTACCGACGAAATTCCGATTCATATGAACATTCATTCCTCTGAACTTGGCATCTGGATTTTATCAGGTTCAACCTGATAAAACCCAGCCGTATTTCGAAGACTGCATTCAATGTCGAACATGGCCACTTTGAATTTCTAAGAATGCCCATGGGCCTAAAAAATTCTATTATATTTTCTTACATTATATATAACTGACGGACATTGAAGACAATATTAACTTAGTAAAAACTCAACTAACAACCATTAAAGACCGTCTAGATAATTACACATATGCGCTATATGATGTTCAAATCGATCATCTAAACACTAATTTAGATAAGTTTTAAACGTTTAAGGATTAGACTAATGTTCTAAAAGAGTTTAATTATGCAGGATTAGGTTCCATTAAGACATTACGAAATCTAGACTATACAGATCATAATGATGAGAATGTATTTCAAACTTAAGGATAATCAAAAACATGGTGTCCGAGTTTAAGGTTTACTAAAATTTGCCCAAACATTGTCAATTATTAGCAATAATTTGGATAGTATATTAAGTGAATAAACTAAGTTAGAGAACGCATTAGCATTTTGTGGTGAATCGCGCACTCATCATACTATGCTTAGTTAAAAAATGACAAATAATATAATACTTAGGCTTAAGACTTTATATTCAAAAGAGGAACTATTAAATTTAAATTTTAAAGATATATATACTATAACATTATAAAGCCAGCGTCATACTTCAATGGAAATCGTACAACCTTTGTATTTAAAATTCCCAATAGTTTCACCGCTTACATTCTCGTTATACAAATTAGTGATTGTTCCAAATAAGTTTAGTCAAGCTATTTTGCCCTTTCCTTTTTACATGGAGGCAAAATGCCCGAAGATAGACGCGCGGTATCTCTGCTAGAAAGAACTAAACCACCAACTGAGGTCATCACCGGACTGCATGTGTAATACCATCAATGGTCACGCAACCAACCTGCAAGAAAACTACCATCAGTTTGATAAGACCGGCCATGGAGAAACTAGACGACCGCCATTATGCAGTTGTATTCTGTATTCACGAACCTCACTCGAGAACAACATACATGCCAACGACACGAGATCAGTTCTCTATCAGGAAGTTTCCTGGCTATCATCCTGCAAAAAAAGATAGAGAAAACCTTTATTTAACTATCTCATTACAGCTTATGTTAAAATATTTTCTTTAGATTTTAATCAATCACCTTTTTAATATTTTGTACTAATTAAAAACCCTTATAACAAATTAATACATACATGATTTGGGAAACTAAACTTCACCATTCAAAGTATGTATGTTTAATCCCGTGACTATCCTTTATATTTATGTACTATTTAAAATGTACTGTAAAACGTGGACAAGGAACAGGCTCTTCTCTGAAACATCCGGAATGAAAGAATAAAATAATCGCGAGAAATCTGTAAAAATTTAATGTTTATTTATAATGGATAAGATAACTAAATATTTCTTTTCTTTCATCAAAAATGCTTTTATTTAATTCCTTTTTAGACTTTTATTAATACTTAAAAAAATATTAGGTCTAGTTATGAACTTAACATACCCTAACTATACATACCCTCGTAATTTCTGGAAGAGCATAACGAGTCCCCGTAAAAAGTCGTAAAAGTTGATGGCTATTGCCTTTAAATTCAGAAATTTTCAAGAATCATAATAAAACAGAGCTTATTATTTTGCTTTAAATATTTATGACATTGTTGTGCGTTATAAAAAAAGGTTTGTTTTTCTTTATAAATAAGACATTATTAACAACAAAACATGCAAAGTCTGTTCATTAATTTAACAAATTTTGCAAAGGTGTATATTTTCGTTGATAATTCATATAATAAATACAGTCGTCGTTCAAACATAAGCTTGAAGATTGAAAATTTTATTGATTGATTTTATAAACCGGAGCTCGTGGATTAAATTCCACGGGAAACAACCTTGTGTTATCGATCGATCAGGTTGCTTAAGGCAATACTGGCCGATCACCAAAATGTCTAAAAGTTAAGATGACCCACCCATGCATGTCGAATGAACATGTAAAAAGTTTGTCCAACCATCCGTATTGGAATATCGTGGTGGGAAACGGTCCAAAAACCCCCTAGTGGATTAAAGGCATGTGTTAGGGGAGGCCTATGTCCAGCCGTGGACCAACACAAGCTGATGATGATGATGATGAATATTCATAGTACTAATGAATGATATGGCTTAGTTGAATCAAAGTTAATGACTAACACACTCTCTACTTTTAATGTTATAAAATACATTACAATAAGCATAACAACAAAAAATAAACCTTCAAGCATTTCATGTTTGGTAAACCCTTGAAATATTGAAATAAAATAACACGTTTTCCTAGAAAACATACGTAACATTCAATAGTATACAATTTCGCTTTGAGGCTTTGAAAAATAAACCTTGTGCGTATTTTCCTTCTTGAAATAATAAAGAGAATTTAATAATAAATTCCACGTTCCTATCCTATTAACCCGGATGAGCCAGTAACTGGAAAATGTTAGCTGAATCTATTTAAGGAAAAAGAAAGTAATTCAGGTGTTGTAAGTGGAACTGGATAGGCTTATTACTTTGGAATACTTAACGCGATTTATTGCTTAAATATTATCGAACTGCCTCCGTAGCCTAGTGGTAAGCGCTTGCGCTTCCGAAACCAGAGCTCATGGATTCAAGTCCTGTGGTGACTTAATAAATTTTCATTGTCATTTCCTCGTTCGTTCGATACTGCAGGCTAATCACTCGATTACCTGTGAAGTAAGGTGATCCATGCGTGAGTGAAGGAAGACGGAGTGCACCTATGTTTACACTATATTATCTCCTGAAAAGTATTTGCCTAACTAAACCAAAGTGATTTTTTAATGCGCTGGCTACAACAAACAAATTTTAGAACACAGAATAACGTATATATTATAGTCGTAAATTCAATAAATAATTATACGGTATTCAGAAATAAGATAGTTAACTAACAAGCAAAGCACAAAAACGCCGATAAGGTTTTGATCAATCAATTAATTAATAATTTTCTCCGAGCCAATTTAAACTAATACGCCGTAAATTACAGATGAGCCAACTACGTAGGAGCTATAATAGTCCACAAGTGTACACGTAGACACAGATGCACTCCCTTACTTCACGCTCAAAATCCGATAGGTTGGATAATTGAAACGTCCGAAAGCAGGCGCAAGACTGTCTTACATGGCCCGCGACGGATGGATCATCTTACTTTACAAGCAATTGGTTAATCGGCTCGCACTGCTCTTGTCTTTTTTTACAGTGGGAAATGCTCACGCATACCCGTCCTTGCGGGAGTAAAGACGGGTTGTGTCAGACTCGCACCGACTCCGGTGTGAAGTTGTCAGATCTCCCATTCAGCGCGTCCCCAGGTTGCGAATAGGGAACGCCCGCAGATATGGGTGACGGCACCGGCCGGCACGGACAGAAACTGACAGGGTGCTGCGTCGCTGCTCCATTAAAGGGTGGAGATGTGGTGCATTGCTTGCAGTGTTGAGGGTCCTGCCTTTATTGGCCTGACTGCGAGAAGACAACCTCTCTAAAAACCTTGATCTCGGCGTTGTGGTACGTGGCGTCGGGTGCTCGCAAGAGCGGCTGGAACGATATACCAGCCATTAGCGGCCAACCTTGGGTACTTCCCGCCTCCAGGTGTATATAGGGTTACCGGTGCTAGATGGTCCCTAACCCGGTGGACTTCTATTACCTAATATTCGTGGGATTAAAATAGAAAAAATAAATCGAATCCAAAAGAAGGAAGGTGCAGACAAAGACCGCATGCTCGAAGAAATTGTAGAGGCCGTTTGAAGAGAGCGAGAGGCCGTAGACGAGGATGCCTTGACGGCGGAGGACGCAAAGGAGATGGCCTTCAAAATCTGAGCATCATCTCCCAGGTTGCCACAAAATCCGGCAACCTGAAGGGCACTTACGTCCGTGTCCTTAAAGATTGCTTCTGCGCTGTCAGACAGGCGGTGGACATAATAAGTCGCTCCACCCAGTCGGCTGAGATGCGGAAGTACTCGGCCGACAAAAAGGCTCTTATAGCCAGGGTGGTGGCGCTTGAAGAGAAAAAGTGCGGCGTCTGCGGCCCCTCGAAAAAGAGAACCGGCAGCTGAGAGCTACGGCAAATAAGGATGTCGACGTTGAGGGACTGCCTACAGATTTGGAGCAAATCCTGCGGCGCCTCATCGTCGACATAGTGGGCCCCATGCTTCAAGCCCACCGCGACGACTTTGCGGTCCGCCTCTTGCTGGAAAAGCGGCTACGTCCTCCGCTGGCCGCCGCCAAACGCGTGGCCCTTACTATTGCGGTTGTGGTGAGGCCTGCTGCTGCCCCTGCTGTGGCACCTGCTGCTCCTGCTGCCTCACTGCGTGCAGCAACAGCGGTGGGAGTGCGTGAATGCGCTTCCAAGGCGACGGACGATGCCCCTTCTAACCTTCCCCAGAAAGGGAAGGCCAAGAAGGGGAAGAAAAAGGGCCCTCGGACCAACCTAGGCCAGGGTGCGACCAGCGCCACGCAAGTGGCAGCAACGGCGGCACCAGAGAAGTCCACGAATGGGTGGACGCTGGTGACGCGCCGTAAAACGGCCATGCCTGGCGCTGGACCAAAGTGACGACGGCAACAAGGAGAGTGTGAAAATTAAAGGTCCCTAGCTCCCCGGCTGTAGTTATCAAGCTGCAGCTGGGCGAAGCTGAGAAAGGGGTCACGTATTCTGACACCCTCCAGGATGCCAAGAAAAGGTATAACCTGTAGGATATTGGCATTGATGGCCTCCGGTTCCGCCATGCGGCAACGGGGCCCGAATACTCCAGGTTCCGGGAGCCAACAGCAGAGTGGTTGGCCCAGAGGTGGCTACAATATCCAGGCCGAAAAGTGCGCGGATCTTCGCATCTCGGCCTGGATGATTCCGTGAAAAGACGGAGGTGGTTGAGATGGTAGCGCAAAAGGTAGCTGCTCGGTCACCTCCGTAAAAGTCAGAGAAATCCCTACCTCGGGCGGAGGACGTGATGGCCGGGCAGGAAGCCGCGGAAAGGGGAGGCCAACAGCGCCCTAGCTATCCGCAGAAGAAGGCCAGGACGCCGGATAGTGGCGTACGCGCGCAACCTTCCCCCCTTACACTGAGCCGGCGGCGGGCACCCGCGTGCCGGCCGCCTAGGGAAGGGCTCAACAGGGAGCGCCGTGCTGTTTTTTCCGGCACGGTGCCTAAAGCGATGGTCCAGGTGTCCCAACACACCCGGAGAGAAGAGGCCCGAGAGAGGCGAGAGGGTCGCCTAAGTCTGTCATTAATGCCCGCGGCCCCGGCTACAGCGACACGAGAAAGGAACAACTGTTGGTTTATTAGTGGGTATACCGGCCGCTCCATCTTGGTCCGGGGAGCCTCACATATCCCTGCTGCCCACTTACTGAGCTGTAAGCTGGATTTTTCCAACGGCAAAAAAAAAAGACTCGCACCGACTAAAACCACTACGCTTTTTGGCGCCTTACAGATGGGGTCGCAGGAACTCTGTCGCAGTCTACTGCGACCCTACCAGCCCTGGCCGCCAAAGCAGAACCATCTCAGCCCTACGGCTATCTGGCTCCCTCTGGGGACGTCGGAACTAACGCGCCCTTCGTCTCGGCCCCTGTAGTAGGGTAACAGACTCCCCCGTGTCTATTAGTCAGAGGCCATGGGAGCTAGGAGCTCCCAGCCCACACATGGACGAGACTCCTAATTCCCAGCGGCGGCGCCGATGTTTAGCTACACCGCTATCTCCATTTCGGCTGCAGAAGGAGGAGAGATCAACAAAACCATGCCGAATGTCTCCTCCTCCCTCGGCCCTTCCACACCGCATTGGCGGTGCGGCCCCACCGGGTCGCGGAGGATAGGGAGAGCGGCGTACGAACTACCGACACTCCTTTTCCCCCGCGACTCCTCGTTGGCTGCAAAGGACAGGGAGGGCGGCACACCTACCTCCTGCTCCTCCGTCTCTCGAACCCTCCAAAGGCGCATTCAAAGCGGGCCTATTCAGCCCGCTTAGAGCACCCATCTCCTCGGCCGGCCTTGCACCTCAGGCCCGCGGCTGTGCAGGCCGCAGGTACTGAGCCCCACCGCTACGACAAAGCTAAAATCTATTTGGGGCGGCCGCACGGCCTTAACCAACAAGGACACAACTTAGAAAAGTAGTTAAGTTTCCCACAGGATTCGAACCCGACCGCCGCAACAAGCTCGAAAACGCAAGCCCATAATATACCACTAGGGTACAAATAAAGTAAGTAACAGTAATCTGTTACTTATTGTTACTTAAAGGTAATCCTTTAGCACTCATAAAAACGAAGGACGGAACTAGACTGTTAATTAAGGCAATTAGATTTTCTTAATTTCCAACTCCAATGATAGGCAGTTATGACTATTAATGGAAGGTGGCCACGAAATGTCGAAAAACATTACCTGTGGTAGTCCCCTGTTTCACAGGAGACCGTCTGGGTACCACCACGTGCCTATTTCTGCGCGAAACAGTGATGAAACGTCTGTGTTCGGTGAAGGGCACCGTAGCCAGCCATTACTGCTAAAGCAGACATCTTACCCTATGTCTCACATGGTAGGCGCGGTTGGCGATACCACTAGTATTGCCAATGTCTATGGGTGTCGGTGACCACTTTCCATCAGTGCTTCCGATTGCTCGTCTGCCTGCGTAAGCTATGCAAAAAAAAAAAACATCATATCAGCAGCCTGTGTTGTCCACTATGTGACAGAGGCCTACCTAATACAACCTCTCCATTAGGGGTTTGGACGTATCCACACACTGATCCAATTCGGATTGGTGGGTGGACGAATTCACATGCCCATCAATGCATGGATCATCTTATTTTTCAACAATTGGTGATAGGCCAAAATTCGACATAACCAACTAGGAATCAACAATGAAAATTATGTTGCATCCGCAGGATTCGAACCACGTCTTCCGATTTCTAAAGCCACACCAATTATTAGCTGCTGCAGGCAGAAAATATGCATTACTGTAATTTTTTTAAATGTAAGGCTCATTTAAGAATTTAAAACAATGAATTTGTTTTGTAACAAAATACATGCGCATGTAACCTTTTATAGTCAACCAAAAACCCGTCATATTTAACTCATGTCTTAAGTTTCACATACAAAATTTATGGTTCGGGTTTAGTACTACTTTTGCGCATCGAGGAGCTTTTTGAAAATATTAAGTGCCTTTTTGTTCATGCTTCGGTTAAAAATATTAACGAGTAGTAAAGTAAAGCATTTTTTTTCTATTCAATTTTTATCACAAAAAATATGTTTGAAATAAATGAAAAAATCTAAAATATTTCTCTTTAAATGTTGCTCTGTCTCTCAGATATTCTGATATTATTTTACCCATTTTTTATGTCTTTCACCGCCTGTAGGAAGTGAGGTTCACCTTTATTGTATTTGATTTGCTTACAGTACTTGTTAAACATTATAATATTTTGCGTTCATAACAATGAACAACAACGCACATTTTAAATTCGAAAATGTACAGACTTTTTTACTGTTATGTGTTTACAGAAATTAAATATCAAAATATGTTCATAGCAGAACGGGCTAACTTCGTAATTAAAATTGTTTTACAACTAGTTCATTGCAACTCAAATCGTTTTTTAAATTCCTATAAAGTTTCACTGGTAATTTATTTCTGATTAAATGATTCAATATTTGTGGAAACATACTCTTAGTTTTGTGCTGCGACAATATACTGCAAAACCTTCTGTTTACTATTTATCATTACATACTATAAAACAAAGTTGCTTTCTCTGTCCCTATATACCTATGTACGCCTTAACCTTTTAATAACGCAACGGTTTTTATTAATAGATAGAGTGATTAAAGAGGAAGGTTTATATGTATAACACATGCTTATTATTGTAGGTATATTCTCTTTCAGCATTGCTCCCGTGCGAGTCGCTAGTTTTATATTATTTCAGACCCTCCGCTGCAAAATACTATTTAATATATACAAACAAATAAAATTGGAAGTGTCTGTTTGTAACATCAGAGTAAACATTTTTAAATTATTGTATTGTGTTTTATAACCGACACATATAATAACACATATGTTTTATAATTTTTGTCTATATGCCTGTCTGTCTGTTTGTTCTGACTAATCTCTCGAATGGCTGGTCCAAATTTGTTCGGACTTTCACTGGAAGATATCTGATGTTACTAGGTATAACGTACTTTGTATTAAATTAATTATTTTATCCACGTGAAAAGTCCTTTTATTCAATTAATTTGTATTTGTTTAATGTGTACTTTATTCTTGCAAAAAAAAAAACTAACAGAATTAACAACAGCTAGTAACAAATAAATATTTGTCGCGTGAAATCGTAAAGCAGTTTCAAGCATTTAAATGTGATAGTAATTATATGTTAACATTGTTTGTAAAATAATATCAGGAGATTCTGCAGCCATTGCAGTTTGCATACCCGCTTTATTATCAGAGCTTTTATAAACAAGAATATACTGCAAAGCATACTCATGTAAAGCATTACTGAAATAAGATGTACATACAAGGAGCGCTTCGTACCGGCTTACGTTGAACTGACGTGGTGGTAACTTACTGAAACGTTTTGTTGTTTATTTGAGATAAGAGAAAAGGAACTAATATATAGGCATATATAATAAAGGCATTTTTATTATATAAAGTATGAATTTAAAGTTATATATTTTCTAAAGTATATCCAGTCAAATATAGGGTAAATATTAAATATATATATATGATTATATCTTGGATGTCTTTGTTCCTTTTATGTTAAATCTTATTCATATGCCATGATACTTTCGCTCTTAATATATAACTTATAGTTTTCTGGTATTTAATGTATTAAATTCGAGAAGTCGCTTATCACTTTACTCTACGGGCGTGTTTGTGTAATAGAAATACTGTTGAGTAGCAAACGCGCTTTGGAAATCGTAAGATATACATTTCATAAAGTCGGTTAGATTTTGTGTACGGTAAAGGATAATATATATATATATATTCGCAGACTTCTGTATAAGTAGATTTGTAACATAATATTTATATAATAATTGGAAAACGATAAATGTTGTTACATTAAGGGCTCAGTATTTCATATTGTTTGTGGTGACGGCACAATTTAAACGTTAAACTTACATTATGCGACATACCCTGTCACCACTAGCCATAAATATTAAAAAACTAATGTTAATGTCAATGTCCTGCTAGTCGAGTCCGACTACGGCAGCCGATCTATATAAGAGATCAGCCAATTGCACGGGAGATGTTATAGCGCACAAATGTACGCAAACACGGGTGCACTCACTTTTCCTTTACCCTCATAGTCCGATGGGACGGAGAACCGACACGACCGGAAAGAGATGAGGCGCAGGACCGACTTTTTGTATACCCATCCGACGAATAGATCATCTTACTTTATAGATGATTGCAATCGGGTAATAACTCTTAACGTAAGTATATGTACACATATGTATATATACGTACGTAAGTAACCAACTACGAAACGACTTAGAAAAGTAGTTGAGTCCCCAGGATTAGAACCCACGACCTCCGATTTCTAAAGCCCAAGCCTTTACCACTAGACTACGGAGGCAGCAGGAGGAGTGAGCTCTGATTTTTTAATTTTATTTTTAAATGGTTGGTAGTAGCTATTATGTTATTTAAGAAATTAGAAAAAATAAGGTGTCAAAAATTCAACCTCATTCGATTAAATTACAAACGCTGGTTCAACTAGGTAATTGTATTTCTTCAAATGGTCTAAAATAGTGTTCGGGAGCGCATAAAAGTTTGTTTTAAGAATAACCTGAATAACCATTTTTATGTAAGATATTATTAGGAAATTGCAATGAGGCACATTCCATGCTCTATTAAGGTAATATAATGTAAGTCTTAGTAAAAGTTAATAACCCGGGGCAGTTATGTGCAGAGAGCACGTCGTTATCCATTTATATTGCGCTAAATGGTTATGTACGGCTTGTAGTCAGTCATTTTTGTTGTGTTTAAATTTCACTTCTTATCTTATATAATATATTATTAATAAAATATAAAAATAACATGGAAAAGCTTAGTTGATTTTAAATATTCCAGTCACCGTTTTTGTCATCTCAATCAGTAAGTAAAATTTTTTTTAAGAAAAAAAGCAGTTTTGACAAAGTGAACATATTAGTTCCCTTAGCAGCAGTTTAAGGCGTAGTTAGTTTGTAAAATTAAGTGATTTTTGTTTCCAAATGTTTAAACGAGTAAAAGCTTGTGTTGTCTTTCTTGTAACTACAGGACGTATTTTAAGTGTTCATATATTTAGAAAAACTTAAATTAAAATTTAAATATCTTTATTTAACATAGGCGCGATACTCACTTCTTGTTTGTCAAAACTCTACCATCACTTATAAAAGATTTTTATCTTTTATCTAGTATCTCTCTATCTCTTATATCTTAACTTAGTAATTTACGTAGTAGACGTTACAATGGACTACTTATATGTTATGAAGATGAAATTCAACAATGGAATGCAATATGTTATGGCACTACTAATTATGTATCGCTTGCTCGCATATTTTTTAAACCTAACATTAACCGAACAGTGTACATAATGCCATTGAAATATGTACTACTACTTTATAAAGTAGATTCGAAAGTTAGTTAATGTAGGCAACATTATAAGCCACTTAGAATTATTCAACTACTCAGTTTGCAAACCTCTATAAAACTACTAAGTATGCAAAAACACAAAAGTGAATTTAAATTTAACATAACAAACTTACTTTTTAAATAAACTGCAGAAGTTAGGGGTTTTACTAGTGAAAGTTTATTTTATATAGAGAACATAAAAAAATACAGCGTTTTCTTTTGACTGGATCTCGTGCTCTGTGAAGAAAACCTATTATAATATACCGGATGTGCGGTGGCCCGTTGCCACAGGAGCGTCTCGCTACGAAGTGACTTAACCGTGTCATCCCATAGGGACCCACAGCTTGGGCTGTCACTTCCTGGTGCAATCGAAATCGAGGGACTGCCCATAGTGCAGAGGAGGCCCGCTCGAATCTCAGATCTTTTAAGGTAGCTAGATAGAATCAAGCTCTCTATCTAATAGTTTACTACCGCTTTTAAAGCGTTTTCGAAAGAGTGAGTGTTAGTGTTGTCCTACACTACTAAGGGTAGGGTGTGTGACTACTATGTGAGTGTCGCAACCTATTTTGCCTTAAGGGCGTTTACTAAGTTCTTGTACTTAACAAGAATGCTGAACCTAGCCATCACGTTCCCTGCAGCAGCGAATTCAATTTAATCATTATTAAAATTTAATTAATTTTAGCTTTATTATAATCGTTGGAATCAAAAAACATCAAAATACTTTATAAACAGAGAAGCATCTTACTCAGTGCAGCCATTGCTTTGGCTAGCATGCTGAGCGCTTGAGGCAGCGGCGGGCCACTGTGCGCTCGGAGTCGGGTGGAACTGCCTAGCATTGGAAGGGTGTAGGGGTGGGAAGGCGGTGCTACTGGATGGGTTAGATGGTGGTCGCCTGGAAAAGGCTGCGGAGGTAGTTGGCCGTGTGGCCGGGATTGCGGCAGTTAACGCACGCAGGGGTCTCGAAAGTGGCAAGGACTTCTTTGTCCTTGGGTCTGGGGCAATTGCTAGTGCCGTGATCCCCAAGGCATTTAACGCAACGAGGGCGGGCGAAACAGTTACGTTAGGCGCGACCGTATAACTGGAAGTTGTGACACTGCCCGTAGAAAATTTTTCACCCAAAAACATCATGAAACTATTATAAAATGACCTTTGCTTTTGAGTGTCAATCATTTGATGTTCGTCTCATTGTATAAAAACAAATTAACAAGACATTAGGAACTAAAACAAAATTAAAAAGCAAAGATTTTTGTTTTGATTTTGTGGTTTTCGGTGTTAAACTTTAAGTGTTTTCACACTACCGCTTTGCGGCAGTAATATGCATCGCGGTGGTCCAGACGGCCCCTGTAAAAGGTGGGTTGCAAGTAATAATGGAAAACATGTTGAAATGTACGTTTAACGCTTTGTATTTCAAATAAATACGTAAAACAGATATTGTACAGTAGGTACGCTGAGAGGATTTTTTTTCATTTGGCATTTTATCTTATTGAAACAATTTGGAGACGTAAGCCATTTTAAAGAGTATTTCAAATGCTTATCCATTTATTTGTTGCTCAATAATGGTATACATTACCTACCCTGTTTAATTGTATTTAAACATTTATATATATATATATATATAATTTCTCTTTATCCTCTGGCTTTACCTACAAATATATCGCGAACAAAATACTTTCCTATTACACTCCGTACCCGTAAAATAATCGAATGACTGAAATAGGATTCCAGATTCTAAGTTATGTAAAGTTTAAAAAAATTATGAAGTAATTGAACAGACAAGAAAGTTAGTGTAGATTAGAATAGCTAATTTTTTTTAACATATTTATTATCAATAAATATGTTCTCCTAGTTATAAAGTAAAAATGCTGTTATAGTGCGGCCAACATAAATGACCACAAAGAGAGCCATTGCTCGTTCGATGTAATGGACTAAACTTATTCCATTGTCCACTGGGTCAACCATTGTTCACGAAGCAGGGATCCATAATGAACCTCTTAGAAACATTTTTATCCGCATGATTGCGTACAAGAAAGTTGTGATCGATTTTATACGAACGACTTCTCGACGACGAACCTCCATTAGATATATAGAATATCAATAGTTTTGCATGATCATGCGTTGCATCTGCTTTGGATGTTAAAAAAATCATAAAACTTGGCACAAAATTATAGAAAGTTTTGGCCTAATAATATGTACAAAAAAATTGTATATATAATCATGACATTCTGGTCAGGATCATATATTAGGTCCTTACCCATATAAATAATTATTATACATACTGACTAATTATATCGAAAATAGAAAAGCTTAACCTAGTAACGCATTATATTTCAGTATATATTTATTTTTTATTTTAGTCCAATTAAATCAAATCCTATATAAAAAAATTGTGCGGATTGTCCAATACGTTTGTGAATGATGAATTATTGAAACACCTTTTAGATGAGTATTTTACTGAGATTTTAGAAGCATTAATGCACTGAACGGAGTCCCACTAATGGAATCCATCCCGACGAGCTTTATGTCTATGTTTCGTTAAAAAACAATTTTTATGTTTAATGGTATGACGCCTTTCTTTTATCGATGTATTTTTGTTAATTAAAATAAAAAATAATTCTTTTTTATAGTAATTTAACCCAACTCTTTTTCTTCGGTTTACTTGCGTTAGCTACTATATGTCAAAAGCCTACTAACATGGTAAACAAATAATTTCATTAAATAATTTCGTGCGAATAAGACGCGCAGTTTTTAGTTAACAGTCGTTTGAGTGACTTGAAGGGAGTGTTTTTGTGAAAGTGAAAAAAAATAGTATCGAGCTGTTATTAAATGTTTGTTTTTAAAAGGTGATACGCCTACACAAATCGAAGATCAGATGGACTTATTGTACGGGGACTCTGCACCATCATTTACCACAGTGAAATTTTGGGCAGCTGAATTTAAACGTGGCCGTAAGAGCTTGAGAGATGATGAACGTTCGGGCCGTCCAAAACCTGTAACTACTGACAATATCAATTGCTAAAGGTCATGAAATATTTTAGACGACCATCGAATTAAAGTGGGAGAGACAGCAGAGGTTATGAAAATGTCCAAAGTACGTGTTTGTCGTATATTAAATCAAGATTTAGACGTGAGAATGCTGTCCGCGCGTTGGGTGCCGCGTTCGCGCACATTAGATCAAAATCGTGTTCAAATGTCCAACAATTATAATTGTATGAATAACACATGAATGGCCAATATCTTCATGACATATCAATAAAATAACGGATAATATTGTGTTAACACTGACTTATTTTCATCAGCTTAATAGTTTGAAATATTTTTGTTTTACGCGAGAAAAAAAATTAAACATTTTGTTTCGTACTTTGCTATCTTAAAAATAAAGCTGACTCATTAATACGTAAAGTTTAAATAAAAGGTCACAATGAGAATATTTAAAAAGACAGATTCATAATATACTTTGCTGAATGTTGAAAGGATGTAATGAACGGACAACTAATATGCATTTGCAATTCTAAATAAAAAATACTTAAAACTGCTTTTTGTGCCCATCCGACATGGGTCATCTTACTTTTCAGACAATTGCCTAACGCCGAAAAACAATGAAAAAAAATTATTGTATCTCCGCAAGTTCAGAACCAAGAGTCCGGTTTCTAGCTACGCCCATACCACTAGGATACGGATGCAGCCAGTTACAGTAAGTTTTAGGATCAATTTAAAAATTAGATAGTCTTAAGCGTGTTTAACTTCAAAGCAAATGATGGAAACCAAGTCAAGGAGACAAAGTTGTAAAGATCTTGCACAAAATTTATAGCAACTCAGGTCTAAGGTTATAATGACTTTCCTTGAGAAATTTCTTGAAGAATGACCGTATGGGTTGGTACCACCGCGGTGCCTATTTCTGCCGCGAAGCATTAGTGTGAAAACATTGCTGTATTCCGGTTTAAAGGGCACCGTAGCTAGTGTAGTATTTTTCAATACTTAAGACATCCGTGCTCCTTTTTTCAAAAATCTTAAGTGTTATTTAAAAATTTACGTGAATTCAGGTTTTTATGCTAATTAACTATTGTATAAACATACATTTTGCACATTTAGTTAGGCACAATATTTTAAAAACGTGTTTCAGATATACGTAATAAGCTACAAAAAGCGCGCCGTACAAATTGTGTTTGATTTGAATGTGATTAATCATCTGCTGAATTCATATAATTGGTTTAAATGACGTTTTAAACATTGATCGATTCGTTTTTCTAATTTTTAACCAATGTTTGATTAATTTTTAATGTTAGTATCATAGATTATCATAGTTTTTGTTGTAAAATCGGCTAGTTATAAATTCTAAGGAACTAAATTATTGAAATGTAGTTATCTTTTATTTCCTTTCAACCTTAATATTATGATGTGATGCAGTTTAATAATCAATTTTCACTTTTCTATAACGGACCCTTACTTTTCAATACATATTCTAATATTTAAATCGTTTTTAACCCGCTCGATAACATCAAAATTCACCACTTTGTAAATTATTTATAGGGTAAGGAGACATATTGGTGATAAGTAATTTGGTGATAGTTTAAACACTTTGTATGACCGCTTTGAGGTGCTCTGTTCTCAAACGCTGAGACAAATTACCGGAGCGAGTGAAAAGGTTTTATACCGTTTACACTTTGTAGCAATTCGCTAACGCGTCATAAAGTGTTTTAAAACACATCACAATTACTTATATCGCAATATATGAGGCCCTATGGGCCTCCTTGCTTACAAACTGTAGGAAAAGGGTTCGAATCTCACGAGGATGATCAACCCCCATTGGACCATGGTGGTTCGATACGGTCCAAAAACCCCCTAATGGAAAAGGCGTCCATTAGGGGAGGCCTATATCTACACAGGAGCTAGCTGTGGACTATCACAGGCTGATGATGATAAGGTTATTCCCTCCATGTGTCTACCTGCTTATAGAGTTTTTTAAAATATTAAGTTATTTAAATGGCAAAACAACGTTTGCCGGATGATCTAGTGTTGATATAATTTTCAATGTGTAATATACGTGCTTATATAAAATATTGAATATCCACCTGGTTACGCCCTGTATATTATGGAAGTTGGCTTGAATGTTTTTTTATGGCATACGCAGGCAGACGAGCAGTCGGGCCATCTGATGGGAAGTGGTCACCGACGCCCATAGACATTGGCAATACCAATGGTATCGCCAACGCGCTACCGTGAGACATAGGGTATTAAGTCTCTTTTACCCAGTAAATACACTGGCTACGGTGCCCTTTAAACCAGAATACAGCAATGTTTTCACACTAATGCTTCGCGGCAGAAATAGGCACCGCGGTGGTACCCACCCATACGGTCATTCTTCAAGAAATTTCTCAAGGAAAGTCATTATAACTCTTAGACCTTTTGTTGGTTACCCTGAGTTGCTATAAATTTTGTGCAAGATCTTTTACAACTTTGTCTCCTTGACTTTGTTTCCATCATTTGCTTTAGTTAAACACGCTTAAGACTATTTAATTCTTTTAAATTTGATCCTAAATAACTTACTGTAACTGGCTGCATCCGTATCCTAGTGGTATGGGCGTGTGCTTAAGAAACCGGACGTCTTGGGTTCGAATCCTGCGGAGATTCAACAATTTTTTTTTCATTGTTTTTCCTAGTTGGTTAGGGCAATTGTCTGAAAAGTAAGATGACCCATGCGTCGGATGGGCACGTAAAAAGCAGTCATCCAATGCGGGTTGGTGGGCGGACTGATTTTTTATTAAATTTGTTGAGTCCCTGCAGATTTCGAACCCAGGACCTCCGGTTTCTAAAGCAAACGCCAATACCACTAGGCTACGGAGGCAGTTAACGATCAGGTTCGTTTAATCAAAAACTGTAGACTGCTTTTTTGGAATACGATAAAAGCCCGCTTAAATCAATGAAACAAATATTAAATCGGATTGAGTCAATACAGCATCCGTCTACAGGAAACACGTTTTGAATGTTGTACGTCTTGTTATAGCTAGAAACACAATTGTATACAAATGCGATTCATGCTGCATTTAATACTTTTTTTTTGAGAACCTGACTGAATGAAATCTTAAGTAAATAAACTAACACAAAATAGATTGTTAGGTTATATTCATATTTAGTCGATCAAAACATGTAAAGAGAATGTATAATATTTTTTTAAGTTTACAATGAAAAGCGACTAGTTCGTAAATATAACTGAATACAAACTTCTCCTTTCATTGTTCACTACATTGAATAATTAGTAAAGTTTGCTAATTGATTAAATTTGAACGCTGGATTCCATTTACAGGCGACAACGGTATGTGACACATAGAACACGTAAGATTTGATTACTTAGATAATATTAAATTAACTATTTAACTTAGTTTTGGTATGGTAAATATTGTTATTTTAAATGTTGGTGTTTTAAGATATGTTTCTTTTCTAATAGAAAATTTTATCAGGGTCTCGGAAATTGATAGTATAGCAAATACTATCATTATTTTGTGGTCCATATTTAAAACATTCACATATGTTGAGACTCTAAATATAGAAGCAAAACAGTTAACAAATATCAGATTAAACGTGCAAAAAGTACGTTAAATTGTTTTTAATACTACTAACTAGTGATAACCTATTTATGTTGCTACGTATTATTCGAGTCGCCCTTTACACAAAAAAACGTATGCCATGGTCCTGCAAAAGGTCTCCACAGCTGCCTTTTTTACTTGTTAAAGTCTTCACATATGTTTTCATTTAAGTATTGTTTCAATTTATAGACAAGATGAAAAACAGCTCGGTGCCAGATCTCGTGTTGTGCTAATAAAACATAAATGCGCTTAAGGCGACTGCGTTTATGTTTTGTTAAGATTATAATACAGAGAGCACATTTATTCAAATTTAGCTGTTTGCCTTGATTTAGTAAAAATTTTTAATAGGGCTACAATAAAAAAGACATGTTTATTTTTATGAAATTAAATGTATATTTTTTTGTATAAAGTATTATTACTCTGACAAGTTTAGAGGTGTGCTTAAAAGCTTTTACATCTCTATCCGTTCCTATAGCTAGAAAAACAGTACTTATGGCTCGTATCTAGACACAAAACTTCATTGTTAAATGTTCAACCGAGACGATGTCCATAAAAACTTCCATCCCCCATTTTAACCACTTTTATCGGAATAATTAAAAACCTTCGCGCAATGTTCACGATCATTTTAAAATTATGATTTAAAACAAATTGTATTTTCTTTGAACCAAATTGTAATGGGATTTAGTTTCGGAATTTAGGACAAATATAATTATTTCCTTCGTTTAGAAATTTTTGAAACAGTACACAAACGCAACAAATAATAATTTATTTGTTAAGTCTGATGTTAATATTATAAATAATTGAAAACAATAATTACTAGATAAATACTTGTAATAACTCTTCTACAACAGTTATTTTTAAAAGATTACAGTTGTAGTCCTATGTAATAATAAATATTATAACTTAAGCCTCCGTAGCCTAGTGGTATGGGCGTGTGCTTTAGAAACCGGAGGTCGTGGGTTCGAATCCTGCAGGGACTCAAAAAATTTTCATTGCTGTTTCCCAGTTGGTTAGGGAAATTTAGGCCGATTACTCAATTGTCTGAAAAGTAAGATGATCAATGCGTCGGATGGGCATGTAAAAAGTCGGTCCACCCACCAACCCGCATTGGACCAGCGTGTTGGGATACGGTCCAAAAAACCCTAATGGACAGGGGTGTGTTAGGGGAGGACTATGTCCAGAAGTGGACTATTACAGGCGGATGATGATGATGATGATAATTTAAGTGGAAAATGTATACCACCTATACAATTATGCAGTGCCCAAACATGATCTGTAATGTTGGTTAATTGGAATGCTTTTACGTCTTAATATGTATTAATGCTATAAAATGTGTGTTATTTAATTTAATCTAAACAGAACGAAAGCGAAAATTTTAAGATAATTCAGGTAAAAGGGCGAGGGTTAATAATTGTATAGAATAAGGTCGGTCCATGTTGCTCTTATACGTTATAATCACAATATTCCTATAAAATAAAGTGATAAAGTTTTAAGCACATTTTGATTATATTAGTAAGTGATGTTTAATCACAAAAATGTACGTGTTAAGGGTTTTGAGGATTCTAAAGGTACTAAATTACGTATAAAATGGTCTTAGTAGGTGGTAGGTCACTTTTAACTGGGGCCGGGTCGGTAATACCGCGTTACCTATTGCTCCTGCAAAGCAATAGTGTGTACAACACTACAGTGTTCCAGTTTGAAGGGCGGCCAGCGTATTTACGAGGTAAACGAGACTTTACATCTTATGTCTCACGTAGGCAGCGCATTGGTAGCATCCCTGGTATTGCCGATGTCCATGGGCGTTGTTAACTACTTTCCATCAGGTGGACCGACTGCTCATCTGCCTTCGTTGGCTTTAAAAAAAATTATGAGTATGTAAGCGTTAAAACATTTCTTTTTATAAATATGTACACGTACCTTTAACAATAAAATAAGTAAAAAGGGATGAGTCAACCTTTAAGCGACAATTCCCATTATAAGGCCTTATTTTTTCTGACATGCACTTAGATTTGAAAGTTTAGACTGAATTATATTTGAAACAATTAATCAAGACATATTTTTTCAAATATTAATAGCACAATCTTTGTATAGAAATATACGTAACAGAAATAACATTTTGAAAATAGACCACACGCCCATTATACTAATTTGAGCGTCACATAGAAACTAGCCGGACGTCTAGATGCGTCCTTTCGCGTGACTGTTGACCTAATTCTGGCACAAGTTTCAATGTTGCCCTAACATAGATATTTTGCATTTAAAATTAAATTTAATAATAACATGCTTGAAACGTCTTTGTTGTTTTTAAGCCTTATATTGTAGAATTTATCAATTATTAATATTTAGAAATATTAAAAGTTTCTACGAGTTTAATGTATATAAGTTTTTGCTTCCATTAGTTGATTGCTATATAGATTTTGCTACTAATGGTGATATACACCAGGCGCCTATTACCCATGAGTAATAGATTCTGGGAGCTTTGTACCCAATGTGTATAGGTCGTGAATAATGGCCTGGGCCCTGTTGTGTAGTAGGTCATAGAAGCTATCTCTGTGAAAATGCAAAAATACCTCGTATTTCTGGGTTCAATCGATTTATTTTTGCCCGTTTACAAATAGGATTTTCTCCGATGGAAAATGCTGCTCGGCGTTGTAAATTATTTCTGTGATCAAACGTTATTTGGTTAAGACGATCCGCGGAGGCGCTTGACTGATTACGTACTTAACTACAAAGATTGAATATGTAGGGATGTAGTTCAAAGACTTTGAATTCCGCTAGATCAAATTATACTTACACAGCCAATCGATGCTCATGTATGCAAATACACGAACCATAACGAAGGCATTGCCGTTCTAAAATGATTGCAAAAGATGGTCTTGTGAACCTTTGTGTGCAAAAATTGTTGTTGGTTTATACATACATGTCCGATGCATGAATGTTCTTTCTTTTCAATCTATGGGATAATTATATTAAAACATAAATATTAACCCTTAGCATACGAACCCATGACCTTCGGTTTGTAAAGTAAGGCCAAATAGCGATAGGGCCAGGAAGACGTTTACGCAAAACATTAAATATTCTCTAAGTGTACCGGTGCCCGTTGGTAGGTCCCCTTTATACATGGGAACGTCTGGGTGGGAACCACCGCGGTGCCTTTTCCTACCGCAAAGCAGTAGTGTAAAAACACCATTGTGTTCCGGTTAGAAGGGCACCATAGCCAGCGTATTTACTGGGTAAACGGACTTACATCCACGTCTCACAGTAGGCGCGCGTTGGTGATACCTTGCCAAGTCTTGGGCGTCGGTGACCACTTTTATCAGATCCGACTGCTCGTCTTTTGTTGTTTTAAAAAAAATTTATCAAAAGCTATTAAAAAAGTTTCCAAAAAAAAAGTCCCTTGATTGCCATTATAAAAGTTAAAAAGAAAATTTAATTGGGCCCAAATGAGAGGAGCTTTTTAAAAAAATTTGAAAAGTGGCTTTTTGGTGGGAGCACACGGGAAACAATATTTAGGTCCATCAAGCGTTTCAAAAGCAAAGAAATCCTATTGTGTGTTTTTAAATGTTAAAGAATCATCTGATACCTTCCGAAAAGATTTTATGGGATTCAAGTTTTGACCAAATTTTAATTGAGAATTCCCAAGTGGGTCAAATCAAAACAAAACGACTTGAAATATTCTGAAAGTTTTAAGAGACAAAAACTTACAGTTTTCCCAAACAGGTTTATCCCCAAAATTTGCCTCATTATGCCCGGGTATGGCCAAATTTAATCCAGGGAAGTTGTTTAACCCACATAAACCTCATTTTGGATTATTGAGCTTTTACGAGGTTGGAATTCCCTCCGTAAAAAAGAGGGGCCTTTGCGGGGGACTTTTCATCGACAAACCGGCGCTAGGTTGGGAATTTAGTGGCCAGTTGCAAAAGGCGTCGGTTGACACCCTTTTTAGATCCGCATCTTCCCTTGCAATAAAAAAAAAAAAACTTAACATAACACGAATTTTTTGCACTCTTTTTTAAAAGTTGGCCCAGGAAATTTAACGCTTTGGGATTGTTAGGTCTGGGTTATGAAAAAATAAATAAGTTTATCTGCTTATATTTTTTTCATTTTTATTTTTGTTCAACCAAAACAAACCGAATAAAAAAATTTAAAATACCCATCTTATCTTTAATTATTAATTAATTTTAATTTTTTAAAACAATATTGAGACAGTTTTAATTTATTTATTAATAACTCCCATATTGCTAAGAAATTTTTTTGAAAAAAAACTTTTACAATTTTACATAAAATATTTTGTCTGAAATAAAAAACAGTTTTATTTCTCCATATCTGCTAAATAAAGAAAATAATAATAAAAATATTTTAAATTTCAAGAATTTTCAACCGGATTTGCGGTTGGCCGAAAAAAGTTCGGGTAAATTTCGGTTTGGTTTCCGGTTTGCCAGAAAAAGTTTGGTTTTCTTTCAAAAATAAGTAAAAATTTTTAATAAATATTTATATTATAAATTAAAATAAATTTCAGGTTTAAAGCTTTGATTTTAAGAGATAAATAAACAAAACAAAACAGGGTGGTAACTTTTTACAGGAGAATCCCAAAGGGGTAAAAAACATTGTGTTGGAAGGGAATTTAAGCCAGGTATTTTACTGGCAACGCAAAATTTTGGGCAGGCCTGGGGATACCCATTGCCAATGGGCTTAACATTTTACAGGGGGCCCACTGTTTGCGTTTGAGTAACAAAAAAAATTTTATTGATTTTATTAAATTTAGTTGTTTCCCTTAAAAATTTTTTTATAAAAAATTGGGACACAAATAATGATTAAAATTTTATAAAAAAAAACTTACGTTAAAGAACTTCTTTAATTTTTAACGAAACCCAAGTTTTAAACTCAAATTCAATTTTAAAGGCTTTAAATTTTAGGCCTTTTAATTTCATTAAATGTTATTTGTTTTATTAAAATAAATTGTACTTTATTTATTGCGAAATTGAAAGCCCAAATTTTTAAGCAACTTTAAGGCTGAACCACGTTGAATAATCCAAGTTGCGGCTTATATTTCCCTTTGTGTACTCTAAATATCACAAAAATTTTTAAAAATGCACTTTAACGCACAAACAGTTTTAAAAATAAGGCAAATTGTTTAATGGGGGCGACGAAAATAAAAAAAAACATACATTATACCAAACTGGAACCCCCTTTCGGTAAAATAAACCAGTTTAATTTTATAATTTAAACACTATTTCTTTTTTGAAAGATTATTTTAAAATAAAATTTAATGCATTTTTTAAAATCCATGTAAAAAATTTTGGGTGGGTAATTTATAATTTAAAGTTGAAAGAACCATTATATTTTATATTTAATAATAGAAACATATACGGATTTATGAAATATTTTGTTTTTCAAGATATAACTGCATTTCCTTTACCGCTTTCGTATCTAAAAGAAATGGGGATAAGAATATAAATATATTTTTAATTAAAAAATTATTTTTTGACTTTTTTTTTCACAAACTAAATCAAAGTTAAAAACAAAAAATTATTAAACATAGTGAAAGTTTCCAGTCTTTATCGAAACGGGAACAGTTATCGTTAATAAGTTGTTTACCAATGGGGGCATGTTTTAAATTGAAAAAAATATGTTTATTTAAAAAAATTTTTGGGTATTTAAATTTATTTCTCTTAAATATTTTTCAAATTTTTCTTACTCCCGTAAAATATTTTTGAAAGAAAATTTATTGTTTCAACTTAAAACAAACTCTAATTATATCCTTATTTTGTAATCAAAATAAATTTGTTTTATTTTAAAATGGTAGATTATATAAAAATTTTATCTGACGGAAAGACAATTAGTTATTTAACAATTTTTATTTTTGAATAATAAAAAGGTGTCGAACCAAATTTCTTAACCAACCCGGAAAAATTTAAATTTATTTCCAGATATAGTCCTGATCCCGATTTCTAAAACATCCCTACCCTTTAAGGGGAAACTCCAAAATTTGCCATCATTTTAAATCGCCAATCTTTCCTAAAAACCCCAAATAATTTTGGGGTTTTTAAAATTTATTTAAATTAAATTTAATTTTCGAAAATTTAGAAAACTTTAAGTTTAGGCAAAAAAATCTTTACGGTTTTTAGTATTTTTTTGATTTCCTTTTTCCCAATCAAAAAAACTAAAAAACTTTTATTTAAAATTTCTTAAAATTAAAAAAATAATTTAATTATTTGGTTCAAAAGGTTTTTGGTTGTCAAAAAAATAATTATAAGAAAAAAAAAGCTTTGTCATCAAAAAAACATTTACATTATTACATTTTTAAAAAAGGGTCCAAATTTTAATAATTAAAAAATTGATTTGTTTTCCTTTAAAAATTTTATTTTGCCATTTGTTAATAATTTCAAATTAAAATATAATTTTTTTATTTTTGAAAATATGTCAATATTAAAAAAAATTTATAATATTGCCCTTTTAAATTTAATTATAATTGTATTTAAACATGTTTAAAATAATTGAATAGAAATTTTTTTAAAAAGTTTTTCTTTTTTTTAAAAAAAAAAAATATTTTGAAGGGATGTATTCAAAAACCCATTATTTTAGTGAAAAGGATTATTTTTTCCTACATGAAAAGTTGAGGGGCGCTTAAAATATAAAAAAATATAAAATAAATTTCCAACTATACTTCGTCTTTAAAATTCTTTTGGGAGTATATCATTTTTTGTTATTATTTTATCCATTGAATTATTTGTTTCTTTATTAACAAAAAACTTTAACCCAAAATTGTTTAATGGGTGGCTTTTAAGTAAATACATTATTTTTTCAAATTTCCAAGTTAAAATTAAATGGAAAAAAAAAATACAAAATTTGTTTAATTCTTAAATTCAGAAAAGGAAAGAAAAACCAAAAAGCACGATATTTACAAAAAAATTTTTTAAATTTACAAGGTTTCAATTTTAAATAAAATATTAATTATTTCTTACAACTTAAAAAAAAATTGATTTTATAAAAGGTTTCATAATAAATCTTTGGAAAATTTTAAACGCCCCAAAAGACCAATTGGTTTATATTTCTTTCTTTAGTTTTTTTAAACAACCCATTTAAAATTATATAATAATCCCCAATTTGAACGATGGATAATTTTTTGGGAAAGTGTGTTGAAACCAAGTGTTATGTTATAAAATGCTAGTGATAGTTATGGGAAGAATAATCTTCTTTTTGGCCAAATATTTAACCTTTTCTTTTTGTTTTGATAAACCCGGGTCAAATTCCGCAGGCGGCCCAAATCCGAAGCTTTTAACCGAAAAATATAATTTAAAATGTTATTCAAGAAAGACTTAGAAAAGGTAAACAATTTTGGTTTTAAATCGTAATTAAAATATTAAAAACATAAAAATATTGGCCGCCCTGTTTTATTTTTGAGGATTTCAATTTAAACAAAAAAATATAATTATTCTTCCGCAACAATTTTACTTTTAAACAAATTTGTTTTTAGGAATTCTTCAAATTCCCATCCGTCAAATTCAAAGGTTTTTTCAATGAAGCCCAAACCCCTTTTGTTTGTTAAGTGATTTACATCCGGTTCGGAAAAAATTTTACTCCGGTGAAAAGCTCAGATTTTCAACTTTTTTATTCATGTTCAACAAAAACCTTTTGAAATTAATGGTTTTATTAAAAGTACTTTATAAACAAAATGTGTGTTTTTATATTTTTTGAAATTCCAAATATTAAAAATTTGTTTAAGTTTCAACACTTTCCACGAGGCTGGATAGATGGTTGTCGGGAAAAAAAGTTAAAAAATCAGTTTTTCCTAATTCATTCTTTTTGATCAAGGGTAGACTTTTTAAAATGATAAGAGATTTTTGTGGCGGTTTTATTTGGGTTCGTTACAATACAAAATTTTTAACCCAAATCTTTTCTATATTAGTTAATATCTAAAAACAGGGAAATAAAGAAAGAAATGTTTTTTTTACAACAAAAGCAAATAATAAAAAGATAAAGTCAATGGAGGGAATTTAGAAATTAATTTTTTTTTAAGGTAAAACAAAGTCCCAAGCTCAAAGTGGAACGTTATCATTCTAAATATAATTTAAAGGAGATAGATAAGGGTTTTTTTCTTAAAGATTCTGATACCACCTTAAAACACTACGATATAGAATTAAATTTCATCATCAGCTATAGTTACGGAATACCCCCCAAACACTCCATTCATTTGGGGTTTTTTGGACCATCCACCACCTGGTCCAACAAGGGGGTGGACCCCTTTTAGCCCATCCACGATGGATTCATTTTCGAAATTGGGTGATCCCCTGTCCTAACCAACCAAAACAACAACGAAAATTTGTTGGTCCCCGGATTAAACCCCGACCCCGGTTTCGCAAACGCCACTACCACAGGCCGGGGGGTTGATTTTTTTAATTATCAATAAACAATAAATTAAAATTAAAGAACAAAACGATTTATGAATAAGTTTTGAAATTAGAAAGTCACTAAAGTCTTTTTACGTTTAACGGTTTATTTTAAAGCCAGTTTGCAAATAAAACTAATGGTTAAATGCATAATGTTTGGTTAACAAAACATTTAGACGAAAGAAACCCCAAAAGGGAAAAATTTTTACCAGAGCTTAAAAATATTTAAAAAAAATGAGATGGGGAATTTTTTTTATTTAATTTTATTAATTTTTAAAAAAAAAAAAAAAAAAAACTTTGAATATACTAAAAGATGATCAAAAAATTTATTTTTTTGAATATTGTTTTTCCATTGCCCAAGACATTAACCCCTTTTGTACTTTAATTGTGCAAAAAGTATAAAAAAAAATATTTTAAGATGTTTAGTCTAAATTTAAAATTGTGATTAGATTTAATTATTTAATACTTAAATTTAAAACCAGTATGTTTTTATTTAAATGGTGATCTTTGTTAACTCAAAACAAATTTTTTGTCCTTATTTTACACTTAATTAAACAAGGAATAAAAATGTCAGGGGAGATCACACAATTTATGTTACACATAATTATGTCACATTATTTTGATAAATATTTGCTTTTAAATAATAATATTTTACTTTTAAGTCCTTGAAAAATAGCTTAAATTAACAATCAACTATTTATTTTACCCAAATTTTATTCTCATTAATAATTTCTCTAAATTGTGATATTTTTATATTTATTATATAAAATGACTTCACGGATTTTATCCTTTATTTTTAATATTTAAAGCAAGTTTTAAAATTTCTTGGGGTAGACTTTATTTTATTAAACGTTATTCATTTATTGACAAAGGAAGAATTTTCATAAACCATCCTTTTTCTAATTGGAATTTTTTATTAGCCTCATCGGTTTTATGGTGCTTATAAAGGATCAAAAGTTTTTATTTGGACCTGCCCCGGAACGGGACTTTTTCAAGAAAACAATTTTACCTTGGTAATTTAAAGAGATCTTTTTTGAAAGACTTTTACAAACTGAACAAATAATATAAAAACTGCATTTGCACATCTAATAAAAAAATCAAATACTAAATCGGATTTATATTTGGTTTTATACGGAAACCTAGGTTTCTTTTTATAAATAGCCGTTCAATAAAATTAAATTGCTGTGGGTTTTATACAAAAATTTTCATCTTATAAAAATATAAAAATCCATTAATGTAAAAATAATGAATGTACTGTTTAAAATGGAAAATGTTCCTCTAGCTAGGAAAAATCCTAAACTAATTTTTTTTTTTTTCAAATTAATAGAGATAAAAACTTTAGTTTCGTTTAAATTAACTTTTTAAATAATTTAAACCATTTCAAGGAAAATCAGCGTCCGCTGACATGGCCCTCAATTCCGAGGCCGAATTTCGGCTTTCTCATCCGCCCCACCAGCCCTTTGCACATGTTGCACCCATATTGCCGAAACCGATCAGACGGCTATCGGATTAGGTTTTACAGGAGCCGGCCGTAACCTAGAACTAAGGCCGTATCGGAAAAGTTCGAGGAGGACCCAGGCTCCCAATTAATGGGACGCCCCGTCATAATATCAAAGGATAAAGAAATGAAAATATTACAATTTTGATAGGAGGTTTTTAAAGTTTTGTGAAAAGTTTTACGGTTAGCATGAAATATTAGTAATTAAAGTGTATTTATTATTTTTTTTTTAATGACATCAGTTTTAATAAACGTCCCGTTAAGTATAATTTTTTTAAGACCAGTTTATCAACTACAGAATATATATTACAAATATTTTCCAAAAAATTGTTTCCGTAAAAATAAAAATCAACACAACATAGAGGGCAAATTTAAAATAAAATGCAACTTTATAAAAACCTTAAGTTACTAGTAGTAATAATATACCTTTGAATTAAACATTTTGAGTTCAATAAAATAATGTATTTAAATTACAATTAAAGTCTATTAATTGACTTTCCAAATTTTTTCTTTACCCTATTTTATTATTAAAGTAGGTTAAGAAAGGCCCTTCATAATTTTTTATATTATTAAGATCTGCTATTTATTATTTATAATAATAAATATATCCCGGGAAATAAATAACGAACAAGTATGTAAAAAAGCTTTTAATTTCTCTTTGTTGCATCATAATGAGCCGACGTGCTCATAAAAATTACTTTCAAAGCAAAATACTTTTTAATTGTACGTAGCGAGAATTAAACATCAAATGAATTAAAAGACCATTCATTAATAAATTTAAAATCAAAAAAGCATGATGATGTGGAAGGATCATTCTTATAAGGGTTACATCAGAAAAAAACAAAATAAAATGTTTTGAAGATACTTTTGGGGCTTGAAAAATGATGAGGGTAAATTTTGATTTGACAAAAATTAAAGTTTATAATGGGGAAAATTAATGGTCCATATTAATAGTGATAAAGGGATTTTTTAGGAGAAGAGTTTCGTTTTTTATTTGGATATTGTTAAAATTGCTCTATGAGTTGGATTGGTTTTTTGTATAAAATATATATTTTAATAAAATATTTTATATTATTTAAAATTTTATTAAATTTTTTATTTATTAATTTTTAATGATGTTTATTAATTGATATAATGGTAAATTTTTTTTCATTTAATATAAACAGGATTTATCTATTTACGTTTTAGATAAGGTATTTGTAATCAAATTTATTTATTAAACCGCTTCAATAACCAAATCTCTTTAAATTTACTTTAACAAAAGATGGTGGAATTAAAACTATATTATATGATATATCAAAGAGTTTGGAACCCAAATTTTAACGAATTATTTATATTATTCGTAAATCATCATTTTAATTGTCTTAATTTTTTGATTTATTTCATTATTTGTGAATATAAGGAAAAATTTGATTATATTTTTTTCAAATGCCCAATAATTGAGGTTAATTCCATGTATTATTTAAATAAATTAAAATACTTTTTTAATATATAAAAATATTATTAAAATTAAGTTAAAATTTTATTGGATTTAATATTCAAAAAAAAGTAAATTAATAAAAATTTAATAAAAAAGTTTGTGAAAAATTAAAATTGAACATAAATTATAATATTTTTAATTTTTATTAAATTGAATAAATAATAAATATTTTAAAAATAACAAACAAATTTAATAAACTTAGATAAAAATAAAAGGAATATTAAATTGAAATCTAAAATATTTAAAAAATGCCGAACCAAATTATTTTAATTTATTAAAATTTTTTTAAAAATATTAAATAATCAAAAAAATATTTAAATTAAATCTTATAATATTTGTATTAAATTTTGTAATATATTATTTAAAATATATTATTATAATTATTAATAATATTATATAAATATATTAATTTTTAATGATCGAAAAAGTATATTTCCTCACCGCGTACATAAGACCACCCATTTTTTTTTATTATTATATTGTTCCTCATTACCCGATCCCATTCATTTTGACAAATCATATAACACAAATACTAGATAAATAGATAGTGATGTCATGGTTTCGCTTTTATAAAAAGAAACCAATAGATATTAAAATTAAAACGGTTCTTTCCATCTCATCCGCTGAAAGTTTAAAAGTTGCATTACTATAATTCCCCATTTCAAACCCCTATACACAAGGATCGACTGAATCAGCCCAGTTTAACACCCCTGTCCATGTCTCGAAACCCTTCAAAAAAAAATAACCAATCAATGTATTACAGTAAGACTAAAATAATTTTCCTTTTACTTTAAAGGGATGGGACCCGACCGACCGGAGAGATGGAGGACCCTTTTTTAATTCCCAAACGATATGGATTTAAGGTTATATGGACTTTACAGACACGGGGTTTAGTAATCACACAAAGTAAGGTTAAACAAGTATAAAAAGAGAAAGAAAATTTTTCTTTCACATAAAGAAAAAATTTTTATTTTAAAGCCTTTAAATCGGCAACAGATGGATTTTTTTGGTTGTCGCAAAACCCAAAGGAAGTTATAAAATCAATAAAATACTCCAAAAAGTTCCCCGGTCCGGACGAAGGAAAGGGTTAAAATATCGAAAATAAATTTAATAAAAATGGGAAACCTTAATAATGTTAACAAAATACAATTTGGTGGGCCCGGTTTATCAAATTGTTATTGTTTTACACAGGGGTTTTTTATTTTTAAAATAATCATAAAGAACAATATCATTCAAATCTAATGATTAAGCTGGTTGCCCATTTTGTTTGTAAATAAACCACGATAAGGTAAGACTTAATTGAAATAGTTTATGTCAATCTTTCCAATCATTGTTATTTCCGCTTCCAAAAATCGATGCTTTATTTTTGTATCGATAATGTTTTTTGGTAAAAGTTTAATTTGGTAAAGTTCAAAGTAAAGTTGAAACATTACTCCAGTCTAATGGACCACTTCTTTTAATGTCCGTAAGAGCGTCCATTATTTTGGGTGATTCCATAAATTTTTTACAAAGAAATTAAAAGGAATAAATCAACTGGTTTAATTTTTTTTATTTAGGCGAATACTTCATAATTAAATAAAATTCTACGGTTTTTCGTTTTTTCATTTTGAACACTTGACGTGGTTTGCGTGTTCGAAGGTCGGGAATTAAAATGAAAAAACGCGATAAAATCTGAAATTTTTTTTTCCCTGGTTTTTATTAAAATGTATTTTTTGAGGTATTTTTTCTTTTAAAATAAATTAAAAATTAACCTCAATTGATGATAGGTTTCTGATCTTTTGGGCTAGTTTCTTAAGATGAATATAATTATTTTTTTATTTTGCGTTATTATACTTCTCTACTTTTTACGGTTTTCCGTTATTTAAATATATTTATTCCCCTTTCATTCTTTTCAGCATCTATGCCTTTGGGGCAAAGAATTAAGATACCCAGAAAATTGATTTGGTTTGTTGGAAAAGGAATGGTCATACGTACCGCTTTAGAATCTTTTTTTTTTTGAAAGCAGGCGACAGAATCGCCACCTGATTGAAAGTGGTCAGAACCTAAGACGGGAAACGGTATCACCAACGCCTCACAAAACAGGAATTCGTTTCCCAGTAATTAAACACTGGTTTTTCCCGGGAACGCAGTGTGTTTTCCCCCGCTTTTACGGTAAAAAACACCGCGGTGTTACCCACCCAGACGGTCCGAAAAAAGGGGACTCACCGGTGAAAAAGGGGACCATACCGGGGGGTTTGAGGGTGCTCTTCTTTTCCTAATTCAATAAAGGGCCGATCCTCGCCATCTATCCGTAGAATGGATCATTCCCAAAAAGTGGCAAGAAAATTTTGCATAATTTGGTTTTATTTTAAGCCGTTAAAATGGAGAGGCCCGAGGGATAAAGACGACATCAAAAGCCAAGTTTCATTGTTCGTGGATTTGAGTTTAACTAATAACAAATGGTAAAATTCTTGTCGCCCGTGATCGGATGCTGAAAAGAATAAATGGGAAAAATTATTTATAACCGAAAAATCCAAATTGTGGTTTGAAACAAGATGAATAGTTTAGTAATAAAAACAAATAATTTTTGATTTAGCCTAAATCAGTTTGTTAATGGAACCGACAACCCCGGATGGGCCAATTAGAATTTAAACGGATCAATCATTGTGGAAAAAATAAACTTTTTTTTAAACCCTAAAAAGAAAGTACTTGCTGTTTTAAAAAATTTTTTGAAAATGTTTGGGTATTAAAGGGGCCTTGGTTTTTGTTTTTAAAACATATTTAAGTGAATAAGATATAGCTAATGTTAAAAAAAATCTTTACCTGATTTAATAAACTTAGGGAGATTGAACTAGTATTTTGTAATCCTTTCTACTTTTTAAGCATACATGAAACTCTTTTTCGCTTGGATATTCATGTGGTGTCCCCAAAACCCCATCCATTAGGGTTTAGGATCGTATCCCAACGCTTCCAGTGGTTTGTGAATTTAAAAAAAACAACAATGAAAATTTTTTGCCTGGGGATCAACCCGACCTCCAGTTTTGGAACGCCATACCACGGGCTGGAAGGTTAACTCTTATTCTTTAATATAAAAGTAAAATGTTCTTAAAAAAACATTCACGAAAGTAAAATCTGTAACCACACCCAAGTATCAAATTTTTTTTCGTTTTTCGTGAATTTTGTCCCTTATAATTAATAAAAATTGAAATTTTTTACTGTAAGTAAATTTTTTGATTCAGGCTTTTAAAAAAAAAATTAAAACACCGAGAATAAGGGGGAAAGGGGTATTCTGATGAAGAATTTGGTGTTATAAATTATATGGAGGGTTCTTTCACCGACAATTATCTAGCTTGAGGGGCCATAATTTAAAAACAAAATTTGTTCAGTTATTTCTATTTAGTTTCAATTTTAACATTTTTAACTTTAACAAAAAGTTCACGAAGTTTTAAAATTTTAAGACCAAGTGGGTTCCCCTATTGAACAATGATCCCTGATCACAGCGTAATTCAAAGTGATTTTAAAATGTTTTGTTCAGTTTTTAAACAAGGAAAAAACTGAACCCTTTGTTTTGGCTAGGAAATAAATGGTTTGGGTAACATTTCCAACGGCTCGGGCTTTCGGAAAACTCATGAACTTTTAAAAGGACAAGGAGGTCCAAAAAGCCTTTTCTAAAAAATACATTTGTCTTAAAATTTAAATTTCAATGCGCTATAGATTGAAGTGATGTAAATTAATTAACAGACTTTTGCAAAAACATAAACTGTAAATCCATCAATTTCAATTGTTCTACTTTTAATTACTTTAATTTAATTTACGTAAAATTATCTAGTTTAATTTATAAAAATTAAAAGTTAATAATCATAATATTTTTTGGTTTATAATAATTTGTTTAAGAAAATGAACGATTGAAAAAAAAATAATTTAAATTAAATACCTTTTTTCTTACGTAAAAGATCTTTGTTAAATACCCCAACACCTGATGAATTTTTATTTTTAATTTTTTTTTTTTTATTTGAAAACCACTATTTTTTTTATAATAATTTTATGTACATAAAAAGAATTAAAGTTTTCTTTGTAACCCATTAAACAGTGTGAAAAAAAAAAAATATAAATAAAAAACATTAATTATTGACAAGACTAAGATTAAAAATTTGTGTAAGATTGTTCTAGGATGGGAGTAAAATGATCAAATCCATTAAAGTAAATAAATTTTTGTGTTCTTATTACAAAGATTACCCCGTTAAAAGAGTTTTTAAATGCAAAATTTTCGTTTTGGTTAAAAAATTAACATTTAAATATTTCAGATAAAACTCGGCGTTGATTGATCCTTTAATTATTTCAAAAATAATTCGTTAAATCTCCTTGAACAAAAGATAACGTCTCATCTATCGTTATGCTAATGATTTTTGTCTTCCATTAGAATATTGGAACCTTTTGGCCCTTGAGGAAATGTACCTTATTTAAGTTCCAAACCGGAACATATTAAATATGGTTAATAAAAAAATTAAAGTTTAATAGTTTTACTTAGAAAACTGGACTGCATAATAAAACCCAGTGATTTTGGCTTTGATATAATGCTATTTTTTATTCCTTATATAACCCAGGTTTTGATCTTAAAACCCCAAGATCCAAAGCCCCAAATTTTGATCATATAAACTTTTAGAAGGTTTTCCTGAAAAAACACTTTTAGTTTAACGTTTTTTCCTTTATCGAAGACCAAATAAATTTTGAAAATTATCATAACTTTACAACTTTGCTTTTTATCATCTCTATGTATTATTTTAGAAATGAAATCTTCCCTCATTTTTAAAAAATGTAAAAGGTAGGGCCCGAAGGGGATCCTTTGGCAAACCAGAGGGAAACAGATAACCATGCAGACATAAAACCTTAACAACTGTTGGATCATTTTTCAATTTTAAAACCAACCAGAAGATCCCTTTGCCGCTACCAACTTCTGCAACAAATTGGGTCTATTCTATGCCCTTTTCTGACAGTTTAAATGCAATCACTTAAACCATTATCCATTTCTTAATATATTTGTGAAAAAACTGTTAGCTCACGGATCTCACCGAAAAGAGGAAATAAAATTATTTTTGTGTTCTTTAAAAACCCAAAAAAACCAATTTGGAATTGGACAAAATTTCATTTATCCAAATTTTTAAAAATGAAATTTGTTTCCACTCAAACCACCTAATAAAGATATTGAAATTAAGAAAGGTTGAATAATTTTAACTTTTATTTTGAGATGGTAAGTCAGGTCCCCAGACTTTTCATCCAAAGCCTTAAGAATTGAGGATATTTTTTCGATATATAGTTAAAATAACATTTTGAATTGAAATTCAGTTATGGAAATAAGTACGAGTTAAAATTGGGCCCGTGAATGTCGAAAAATATTTTGGGTTTTTACGGCCAGACTGTGTTTTGAAAATATTCTTGGTACGTTTTTAATTTCCGTTTATATAAGAAAATAATTTGGTTTTGTGAATTTTATTCAAATTCATGATGTAATTTAAAACACCTCTTTCCATCTCTTTTTTTTGTGTAAACAAGAAATGCATAACTCCTGGTTCCGGTTTATCTTATTGGACTTTAAAAAATATCTTAAAAAGGAATGAACCAAAGGGGATATCGTTGATCTAATTATTTCTTTGATAATTAAATTAAATTAAACTGTTTGATTCCCAATGGAATGGGAATTAAACTTATTTTTTGTAATTACCTTTGAAAATTATTCTGGGTCCCCCATATAGGAAGTTCTTGACCCTTATCGACGTTATATAGAAAATGCTTAATATGGATCTTCAAAATATGGGTCCATCCATGACGTGTGTTGGGTTGTAAAGACAAGTCTAAAATTACATTATTCTATTAAAATTGTTAAACATGTAAACCAATAAAGAAGAGGTAAAGAAAAATTACATCTGTCCGATGAATATGCTGACAATCTCCTGTCTGCATTCTGTTTCCACCCGGGTTCGGCAAGTTAAAGCACCATTAAAAAGGTATCGTGGGCTAGAAAAATTATAAATTTCGCAAAAAGAGGGTTTGCATCGAAAAGGTAACCATTATTTTCTCCTTAAAGCAAATAACGTGATCCATGGTTTCAGGAACGACAACCAAAAACGTTTGGAATAAAGGTCTCAAACCTTTGCACCTCCCCAATTTTTGACCGTTTAACTAGTTTCTCCGCCATACAATAACCTATCTCACAAGTTGGGTTTTATCAAAAACGCCGAGGCACAAGATTCAAATTCTAATGGGAAAATTTCCCAAAAAATTGTTATCTTTGTTAAGCCCTTACCCTTTTAGTAGTATTATTTAAACCATACTTGATGTTTATAATATTCAAAGAATCCGAAAGTAAGGATAATTTTGGAAAAAACATATTTGAATTAGTAATTTTAAACTTAAAAATGATTTAAAATTTTAAGGAACACACTTTGTCAAAAAAAAATTCATGCAAAAATTTAGGAAAGAGTTTTCTTTTCAACTAACTTGAAACTATTACGTCCCTAAAAACCACTGGATTGACCCTTTTTAGACATAATGCCATCTAAAATTACAAAAATTGGTTTAAAATTATTAATTAAAGTAAAATTAAATTAATAAAAAAAAAACATGTATATTAAAAGTTTTAAAAAAAAGAATTTATATTTTTTTAAAAGACTTTCTTAAAAAACACTATCCAGAAAGACAAAAACCTAAAATTTGACAATTAATATATCAACGTCTTATTTAGGTTTAACAAAATTTATTTATTTTATAACGTACTTTTAAAAACAAACAACGTTTTCATTTTGATAGATGATTTTAATAACATTGCCAAAAGCAAGTAAGGAAGTTAAGAAACATTATTATCGCATCCAACCTAATGAACCACTTCTTTTAATGTCCGTTAGAGCAGCCATTACCGACATACTATGGATTCTCTATTATGTGAACAACTCACATCTAAAATTAAATAATATTCCCCAAAAGAGGAAAATTTATGATTAAATTTTGCATTATTTATCATGAAAGATAATTTTAGAGAAAGTTTAATAATAATTAAATGTTTTTATACAAATTGAAAACTTGAAAGGGTAAAAAATAGGGTTGACATTGATACGGATTTTTAAATTAATTTTCAAATTGACCGGAAAATAAGTAAAAATCAATTTTTCCCATTTTCCACAAACTTCACAAAAAGTTAAATTTGAAATGGCTGTTCATATTTAATTATAAAAAGTTTTAAAAGTGTCTTATGACACCTTATTGAAATCTTTTCTTTGTTTAAATTTAATTATATATTTTAGAAATTCAAAAGAAATTCCAAAACAAAAATTATGATAAAACGAACCTTTTATACTAAACTTTTTAAAATCAAGTTTTAATTATAAACTATGGTTTTCCTTGATCAACAGGACCCAAAGTCTCCGTCAAAAATGTTTGGAGACAACCCCAGCTATTCGTTTTAATTGATTTAATTCCGAAATGTAGAATAATGACGAATGCTTACTTTTCATAATTAATATGACTTTTAAAACGCATTAAAAAACAGCCATCAAGCAGCACAAAAAAAGGCTTTTTAAGGACGATTCGACACCAATTTTTTTTCCAAATTTGTCATTTATTTTTTGGTCTGGGTGGTTTGTATAAAAGGAAATTTAATTGTAACATTTGCAAAGGGGCAATATTCGAAATTCCAAAACAGTAACGTTTTCTTTAAAACTAAATTTGCTTTTCAGAGTTTTGAAGAATAGGAATGGTAAAAAAACCAAAATAACAAATGGGAAAAATTTTTTGGAAGAGAAATATCAATTATTTCCCCTTTTGGCTTAATAAAGGCCAAAAAATTTTCTGGGTAATATATTAATAAGAGTCCTTTTTATTTAGCACATTTAAACCAAAAAAATTTAATACATTCAAATCATCAGAACCGCCTCGTCGCCGGAGGTCCAAAAACCCCTAATAAAAGGCGGGGCATTAGAAAACTTTGTCCGGTGGATAACACAGGCTGATGAGCAAACAAGTCGCTGCTTTGCCATCAATGTATGCTTATTTATTTGAGGTTTTTAAGGATTCCAAACACCTTTTTTCATTTTTTTAATTATGCGCTGGTGAACGTAAATTTATAAAAGTTTATTAAAAATTTAAAGTTGACAAAAAAGTCGGCGACGGTATATATCCATCATTAAGGATAGCCAACAATACCCTTTACATTTTACGAAAAAATGGCCAAGAAGTGATTTTCAATAACGCCTTATCCGAGACCCTAGTATCCAAAAATAGAACAATATGGCCTGATCAATAATAGCTATATTACATTATGTTCTTTAAATATATATTTCTGAAGATATTGATGATATAAGAAGTACGCCCGGACCTGGGGTTAGTTGAAAAAACAGGAAATGGCGTTGCTTAATATTTTTTGCAATGAAACCCTAACCCGGGTTAAAAGGAATGTTCCACAGGACGGACAAAATCTGTATCTTTAACATGGGGAATCAAGTTTGAAGAAAGTACAAAATTTTTTCCCATTTTCCCAATTTATTTTTGGTATCCATTATATTTTTTTTTAAAGAAAAGTTTTATGGAAGATGCAAAGGGATGGGCAAAAAGTTATTAACTGTTGCATAAAAGACCTTATTTTTCGTATTATTTAAACTCCAACCTATATTTTTTAAATGAGAATCGTTTCTAGTAATAACAGTTTAATTCTTAATTGACATTATTCGTGCTACTTATAAAACAAAATATAATATATTAGATTGTAGCACCGACCTAATCGAATTCAACATAAAAAGTAGGGTGCCCTGGCCCCATTGAATAAAGACTGGTCTTGGGAATTTTTTACTAAAAATTTTGAATCAAATTTTTTTCCCCGGGAGATCTTTTTTTAAAATGAGGTGGGTAATTTTGTGTAAAACCTTTCATAGTGTATTTAATAGGAACATTTAAATTACAAAAAAAAAAAATTTTATCTTAGGTTGTCGTGGATGATTTTATAGTAAAGAAACAAATAGTTGTCCTAGTCAATTCATTCGCAGCCATTAGCAGTTAGGTTACTAAGATGGTTAGGTTACGAAAATGAAACATAAAATTAGTTCTTGGAATCAAAATGTGGATTCCTTTTAAAAACTGTTTAAGTCTTGAGTTCTATGTGGGAATAGTATCCCCTTTGGCTTACAGGCAGCCGAGGTAATTCGGAAATAAGGAATTGTTAAGCACTCCATAAAAAGATGTTCTAGGTATTTCGCAGAGTGAGGTCCGAGTTGGGGGGGGGGGGGGGAGAAGGAGAGAGAAAAGAAAAACCTCATTAAGGGTAAAAAGAGTAAGCCGACAACAGCGGAGCCGTCCGCACGTACCTGCTGTCCATTGCCGTGCTCATTGTCCGTTAGCGATCTTTTGGGCGTTATACGAGATCGATAAGTGTTGTGCATTTTGCGTTTACTTTTACACCAGTACACGTAACACGTATTGCCTCGTCGCTTGAACGTCGCGTACGCGAATTTTAGCGAATTTTCGGACGGAAAACCGTTACGAGTGAAGTTGCGTAACTCGTACGCAACTTTGTTTACATCGGGTTTCGTCCGGATTTTCGGTCATTTGTTGCGGCGTTGGTGGATAAACCGCCCGCGTCTTGTTTCGGGCGGCTAACGGAATTATTCGTTTTCACAGTAATTTCTGGGTCGGCTTAAAGGTTGTAAATGAAAACGCTTTATCCGGAAGCGTATTACGTGATATCGCAAATTTTAATTGCGTATTGCGTGTGCATGGACGGCTTTTGTTTCATTCTTAATTTAAACTGTTTCATTAGGGAATGTAGGTACTTCTGCTAGGCCTCTCCGCCATACCCAGGTGGGGAGGGCAGGTCTACACGACCCGGATACCCACCGGGCCGCATCTAAGTACGTATGCGATAATAGCACCGCGTAAAAATGTCGGACTCTGATTAGACTTCTCAATTTTACCGGATGAAGACTCTCGTCGGATCTTGCGTAGCGAGATCAAGTACCTGCGCGCTGAACTTGAGAAGTTCAAGTCAGGTTTTGGCACCACCGCACCCTCCTCCCGCCGGCATCGATGCCGCGCTCCCCCTTTTTTCGTGCGAGACTCGTTCGGCGTTGTCGAACCGATTTAAGTTTGATGCAGTGGACACAGCCCAAGGCATTAAGCTTCAATTGGAGACGCCGAAGGATCATCGCGACGTCACGTCCTCGAGTCTCACACGAAATTCCGATAGCAGAAGTGTGCGACAGTCTAAAGTCGCAATATATTCTCTATCTTGCTGTACACCTATGTATCATTCCGCATAGCCTCAATAGGCTAATTGTTCATTGGTAAAAGTTACGCCCGCGCGTAACAACACGCTACGCGTATACAAGCTCACCAGCCCTGCGTCAAGGTTCAGCCATTGCCATCGGCTGGCCCATCGGCTTCCGGGCCAAAGGAAGCCTCGATGATCCTGCCCCTCAGCTTTTCGACCAAAAAGTGCCCGCGTCCATTATCTCAGCTGCCAGCGTACATTGAGCAAGCGTTGGGCACAGCTAATACGTCTTGCAGGTCAAGTGAGACTAAGCTGAATTGTCGGCTTGATGTGCCATTACTATTTTCCCGAAACCGCGATTTTTTAATATTATTATTGGTTATTTTATTTGCTAAAAGTTAATACATTCAATTAAGTCATGTGACACTACGTGTTGTAATAACTATTAGCGCACAAGCGAACAATGTTTCCTCCTCACCCCGCACTGACCAGGTCACTCAGCCTATAACTTGAAAGAGCCGCAACAGGTGAGTAACAGATCTGCTCAAGATCTTCTGGCCAAAAGGAACTGCTCTGGCTTCGCGTAATCAAGTGCCCAAAAGCCACCTCGTTAGATTGCAACGATGATCGGCAACACTTATCGATCGCTTAGCTGTACCTAGATGGATTTCACAACTGAGAGCAAAAGCGTATCTCGTAGTATGAAACGTATCATGAAGTTGAAGTACGACTGAATAACGAACATTTGACACTTGACTCGTCGCATTAACTAGAGTTGAGATGTTTTCTCCTAACAAGCAAGTGTAATCATATCATTCAGTAAAGAATAGCCACATAGTTCGTGCTAGTGCCTCGACTACGCAGTTGACTTACGGATTACGTAATGGTCAAGCCGAATTGACACATGCCGTCGGTCTTGCACATAACATAGAGCGTAAAAAAAATGAGGTTCGCTTTTACCTCCTCAACCAGAAGTCCTAATGTTGAAGGGTGGTTATTCAACTTATCTATCAACAAAGCTGAAAGAAGACCACAGTACGCGACAGGTCGACTGTCAAGCGTCCTCTGCGGGCACTCCCTCGTGCAGCGATCTACGTCTAACGGATGATACGGTGATGGTCCAAAGTGGAGTAACCAAACTCCGGAGGGTCCTACCGATTACGTCAAGTCACTAAGCAACTGAGGCAAACAAACAGTAGTCTGATTACTCAACTGGTAAGTCATGTCAGGAGATCAGAGGGTGGCTTACTTTAAGCTTCAACTGTTCTAATTCGACAGTTGATAAGAGGAACTCACCTCAGGGTGAACACAGGACTTGGTACGTTCAAGATCACGATGCTAGTCAGATCCGTCCTCTTCTGTAGCAGAGATCCCTATCCCTTGTCCTGCTAAACTTCCTTGTAAAAGAAGGAGACAGCCAACCCGAACGGTTCTCCGTTCTCAGGAATAGCTGTCCGCCGGAACACACACATCACACAATGTTGATACTCTAATTCCTGTGGGTCCTGTCGAAAGGAAAACCAACAACCGAATCTACTTACATGCGCTTTGCGACATGGAATGTCCGTACCATGACGACAGGCTTCCCAAAAACCAGAGGAAGCTCCGGTTGTGCACAAGACCTGCGCAAAACTTCCATCATCGATACTGAGCTGAAAAGACTTAAATTGAGATAGCGGCCCTACAGGAAACCAGGCTCGAGGATGAAGGGTTTGTTCGTTAGGCCAACCATACATTTTTACTATGCAAGGGCAAAAGATCCTCAGACACTCGAGAACACGGAGTAGGGTTTGCTGTTGGAAACCACCTGCTCAGTGCAATTGAAACACCTGTTGGTGTGACGAAGCGAATTATGGCCATGCGCCTTAACACAAAAAGTGGCTTTGTGATTATCGTGTCCGTCTACGCACCGACGCTTAACTGAAACCTGAGGCAAAAGACCAGATCTATAACCAACTTGAAGAGAAATTGCGTAAGGTGAGCTCATCGGAAAGACTGCACATCCTATCACATCATAGGCGACTTCGACTTTCGTGTCGGCCAGGATACATCTGCCTGGCCTGAATGACTTGGGGCGCACGGAATAGGCAAGCAAAACGAAAATGGGCAACGATTACTGGAATTTTGCTCTAGACACTAACTGTGCGTCAGCAATACTTTTTCAAAGGCAATACGATGAGAAAAGTTTTCTGGATGCATCCCCGGTCGAAGCACTGGCATCAGTTGGACCTTGTGCTTACGAGAAGGAGAGACTTGCGGGAAACAGCTTCTTGCTCAGTTAAGCCCCTTATTGACTTAAAACGCAAAGCCTTTTTGAACTTTCGCCGTAATCCTTGCGACGCGATACGTAAGGGCCTAAGTAAAGCAAAGGCTTCTCTCCAGCGAAGCACTTGCTTCGTAGTAAACACATACTGGACGGAGCTATGCCAAAGCATCCAAGCGTGCGCCAATACAGGAAACATTGGGGGAGTTTACGCATACATCAAAAGGGCGCTAGGACCTGTTGTGAGGAAAGCGGCACCTCTTAAGGAAACTGACGGTTCGGTTAAAACTTAGCAGCGTAGATGAACAGATGAGTCGACATTCACCGCGGCTCTTTGCGCCCAGCAGATATACAGCCTGAAGCGCTGAATAGTGTTCTTAATCTTGCGACCTAGAACGAGGTTAGACGCGCCCCTACAGTTGAGGAACTACACCTAGCCGTCAAACAGCTTAGATGTGTCCGGAAAAGACGAGGTTTATACGAGATTGCAAACTTAGGTGTCTCCTCCCGATCCTTCCAACCACAGGCCAAATGCTGGCTTTTGTGCCCCCGGACATGCGAGATGCTAATATCACGACAGTTAATAAAGGGACAGGCGACCGTGGTGACTGTAACTGTTACCGTGGAATATCACTCCTTAGCATCGTGGGCAAAGCTTTTTCAAGATTTTGGGGAAATTGCAAAAAACTTGCAGACCGCGTGTACCCTGAGGCACAATGTGGATTCCGGGCTCAGCGGTCAACTGTCGATATGATTTCACTCTACGACAGATTCAAGAAAAGTGTAGGGAGCAACAGACCCCGCTTGTCATTGCATTTGTCGACCTAAACAAGGCATCCGACTCTGTGAGTAGGGAGGTTTTATATTCGGTTCTTGTCCGAATCGAGTACCCGCCGAGACTGCTGAAGATAGTGCAGTCATTCCATGAGGGTATGCACGCCACAGTTTTGCACAACGGTGACAACTCTCTAGCCTTTGCCATCCGTAGGGGCGTTTGCCAAGGATGCGTTCGAGCGCCAACACTTTTCGGTATATTTTTGCTTTTATTATTTCTGCGCTTCTGAAGACTGCTTATGTCGAAGAACAGGAAGGCATTCACCTTTACTCACGATCGGATGGAAAGCTATACAACATCTCCTTGCTCAAGTCAAAGCGTCACAGAGAGCCTGTTTTTGTCGACTGTGCTCTGTTTGCCGATGACGCGGCTTTTGTCGCCCACGACCAGGCCCAGCTCCAGGGCATTATGGACAAATTATCCAGGGCATGCGACCTCTTTTCCATGACTATAAATGCTAATAAGACCGTAATTATGGCACAAGGATGTTCGGAACCTCCAGTAATTACGCTTAACGGTGCAAGACTGGGGACGACAAGTTTTGCTACTTAGGTTCGCAAATGTCAAGCAATCTCTCACTAGAGAGATCGATTCCCGCATTGGCAAAGCAGCCACAACGTTTGGGAAACTTCGTACTAGAGCTTGGGATTATAAATACCTTTCGGTTAGAACTAAGTGCTCATTTAGCAAGCATGTGTACGTGCGGAATCCTGGACAACGTATGCAAAACAGGAACGCCGCCTTAACACATTCTATATGCGCTGTCTTCGAAGCATCTAAGGCATTACATGGAAGGACCGTGTGACGAAAGAAGCTGTTCTACCTGCGGCGCAGCTGCCTAGTATCACTGCCATACTTAAACAAAAGCGGCTGCGGTTGCTGGGGAATGTATACCACAAGGAACAAACTCGTTTGCCTCGGCAAATTCTGCTCGGAGAAGTCGCAGATAAATCAAAATGCTACCTAAATTCTTACAGATGCTAAAGGTACAACGTTATAATGGATAAAGATTTGTTTCTAGAAACTGGAGCCTGCTTGAACCTGAGTTTAGAATGCGACTTATCCACACAGCTCAAAAAATACAAATCGTTCTTGCTTGCACCATCAGCAAAACTAGTAAGAACTCCTGGAGTTTAATTGCTCTATGTGTGTGGATTCTATCAGCAGGAGGCACGTCAGAACTTAAATTGCTATCTATCACTGTAAGATGCAAACCTAAATGTTAAACTGTTAAACTACTTTATATCTTCAGTTCTAACATCACAAAAATAAAACAAGCTATAAATTAAAGTTGATATTAATACTTTGTGTTATTTAAAGATATATTGATTTCACTATAAACAAATGAATTAGAAATTATTCTAACTCTCATCAAAATAATTAGATTTATCCAGTCATTGCGTGATATTAACATGATTAAGAAAATTTCTAGTTTAATAAACAAATAGAATTAGGATTACTAACCATCAAAACTAATTAATCCTTTCAAATTCGTATTACTATGTTTAGAAATTCAGTTTAATAAAAGTTATAAATCAAAACCCCAAAGTCCTTTCAGAATTTATTCTATGTTAAAATAGTATTTATATCTAGCATAGTACATGGTAATTTGGTCTATGTTGATAATTTTAAATTATAATTGGCCTTATTTTAAAGTGATTATAATAATATTCAATTAAAGTCATGTGGCTGAACGGTTGCAAGGTAAAAACTTTGACAGCCACACAAACAACGAATTAGTGTCATAAAAACTGAAACCAACCAACTTTTAAAAAAAACAATTTTATTCATGCGTATGGCGAATGGATCGATTTAAGTAATTAAGTCTGTACTTAATGATCATCTTTGCTTAAATGGATCAGACGTTCGCCATTATTTCTCTCATGAAACTAAAAAGAATAAAAGTTTTTGAAGACCTTATAATACCAATCACCTTGGGTATCTACTAAGTAACTGATGTGATATCTGTTGTATAAATCAGTGTTTTTGTATTGTGTTAAAACTTTGGCAAAGAAATATTGTCTTTGCAATTAAACGAAAACAAAAAAAAGGCTTATCAGATATAGTTTTAGGTACTGCTTTAACATTCAAGTAATACACACTACTATAAAGGATGCTTAACTTATGACAAATTAAAAAGTAAAAATTAAATTTGATTAACTTGTAATTATCTAGAACGGCGATTTTTTCAGCAAATTCAATGACTTATTTTTTTGATAATTTAATTATCTAGTTCTTTTTCTTTTATTTAGTGTTTTGTAAAAGAAAAATGGATATGTTATAGTAATACTATTATCTTATTTAAAATGATCAAGTTTTGTCAAGCTTGTCGAGTCAATTTTTTCAAAAAATAAATGTCATTGCATTTTGATAAATTAATATTTTATTATTTTAGAAGACTTTTAGTAATGAAGTAAGGCTTTAAAATTTTTCAAAATTATGTCTTGCTGTTATCTGCACAGTCAGCTGTTTAATTTAGCGCACTTTAATAGCACAGCTATTTATTAAATAAAAATGAACACTGCGATGACAATTTTTACATTTCTTTACACAAATGGTTTACGAAGTTAAAAGATATAAGTTACACACATAAAGGATTTTTTAAAGTAGGGACCAACTATTATGACATGTGGAAAATGAGAAATTTAAAATTTTACGAATACTTTGCCATGGTCTATTGGTTTTTGCTTGACCTGAGCACAAAGTATTAAACATTTTTAGCATATTTTCCGACTATTTCGCTTACGCTTTCAACCCGCTCTGCAAAGATCGCATAATTTATGGGGTCTCCGAAAAATGGGTCACATTCTTACCCCTATTTATAATCTTGATAGATGAATCGCTCTCAAGCAGACTTAAGAACGAACGAATATATTTCTGGATAAAGTTGCCAACATATTTATTTGGTATATGTGTTATGCATCTTGCTTTACCATCGGTAATCTAGGTAATCAAGTCTTAAATCTGACCTGAAAACCTGCTGTGTTATTTGCCTTCTATTCTAATTTGTAATTAGAATAGAAAAAGATTCCATGATGAAACCTACTAAGCATAATGTTGACACTTTCAAGATGGTGAATTTTTTTTAACGCCTATAATTTGTAATTATTTATTTTAAGCACTTTGCCACCAGCAGTCGACCCGTCCGCGAGTATTCACCGCCGTCTTTAGTGACCGCCGCGTGGTATTTATTACCCGCTTGTGTAACTCGTCACTCTGCGCCATCTGCGTTTCGCGGGTGCACCAACGCATACAAAACGCCTACAAAACGCAAGAACGTAAACGCTAACATCGTCGCGTTTACGATCTTGCACTTCCTTAAGAGTAAGGTCGACCTACGCACAGCTGTGTTGTGAAAGTTGTAGTTCAACATTTGTGTTACTTAGCCGTTTGAAGGTATTTTTGTTTGTTATTATATCTTGTTTCTTGAAAGCCAATGTCAAAAATGATTTAATCAATCTAGGCTCTACTGAGCTCTTATGAACGTCAAAATTTTGCCACCGTTGTGTAAACCCAAAGAAGAACTGGCAAGAAACATTGCGGCCATCTTTTACATTATGTATACATTTTTTTAAAATAATAGTATTCAAAAAAAGTTACAAATACATCATTTTATAGTTACTAGGGGATTCGCAAGTGCAGAATATAAACTAATTTCACACATCTTGGTCTCCAATATAATTTAACAGAGTAGCAGGATTTCTTGATAAGTGTTGTTTTGCCAACTTTACGAAAATTCGAATCGTTCAGTCATATTTGAATGTCATTTAATTTATCGTACATTCTTATACGCAGATCGCTTCTGTTCTTACACAGGAAAGATTTTTTGGTTCTGGTCAGTCTAAATCTGGATAACTCTAGGGGCTCAATGTGACCCCTGCGCGGCCTTATAACTGTTTAACAAGCACATTAATATGTGTAGGTACCTATATAATATTTTAAAAAGTGTATAGCGAGGGGTAAAGTTAAAATTTCAGCTTATTAAAACATTATGCTAATATTCCCGTGAATCCAGATTACAGATTGCTCTTACTGTCAGTTTTTGCTGCATAAATATTGTTTTGAAATCGATTGCAGATCTGCACAACAATAATCCATTGGACAAAAGGCTGCGAAAGTATGCGATAAAATATAAATATGCAGTTTCCTCGTCCATCAGCTGCTTAATCTTGCGTATTGCACAAATTGCAGTTTATATAATACTTAGAAAGATTGCAGGATATGCGATTCTTAAAAAGTTTGCCAATATGTGCTCACTGCATCGTGGAATCAATCAAAAAAAAAAAAACAAGAGAGGTGCAACAAGGACAACGTTAGACAGCCTCTCGACGACCATTTTTTTTCCCGTGGGGAAATCCCTACGCATATCCGTCTTTGTGGGGGCAGAGACGGTTTATGTTGGACTCGTACCGACTAAAACCACCACGTTGTTCCTTCTTGGCGTCTTAGAGATGAGGTCACGGGAACTCTGTCACAGTCTTCTGCGACCCCACCAGCGATGGCCGCCGAAGCAGCCCCATCTATCTCCCTCTAGAGGCGTCGGAATTAATGGGAATTAATTACTTTGGCGCATAAGAGAGGAAAGATCCGGACAAAACCATGCTCAGAAGTCCCTACCTGCTTGGCCTCCCTCCACACCGCACTGGCAGTGCGGCCCCGCCAAGTCGCGGACGATAGCGAGAGTGGCGTACGAACTACCGACATCCTCTTACCCTGTGGCGCCTCCTTGGTTGCGAAGGACAGGAAGGGCGGCACTTCTACCTCCTGTCCCATCTCTTGGACCCTCCAAAGGCGCATTCAAAACAGGCTTATTCGGCCCACTTGGCAGCCTCCTCTTCGGAAACTGTTGCAGATTTGAGCATATTGCCACACAGTGCCGCTCACAACCCATGTGCTACATATGTGGTCAGGGACATTCTGACGATAGCTGCTCCCACCCCGATAATATTATTTGCATGTTTTGTAGTGGAAACCATAAGGCAACAGACCCTAAGTGTCCTAAACACAGTCGACCAAAATTGATTAAGGTTGTTATGTCCCAAGAAAGTATCAGCTTCCCTGAGGCTGCACAACGATTTCCTATCCAAGAGGTCACACTCAGACATGGCCAACTCCGACCCTTCTTTTCATCTAACAATGCGCAGACCTCTTACATAAAAACATTTTACAAATCTCCTTCTTCAAAAGCTCCCCTTGGTAAAACCTACAACGTTCAAGCTTACCAAAATATTGTTAGCACCCCTCCCTCTTCTCAATGAAATGGTTGCGCTTAATCTCCATCATCATATAGTACTCCCTCACTCACTCCTAACGATAACCTAATCGAACTATTCACCTGATCAACATTTTATTCAAGTTCTCAGATGCCTCACCGAACAATGTCGTAATACTTCTACAACAACTTCTCAAACGTTTCATTCACCAAAACGGTGGTCATTCTACAATGGAATAGTCATAGTGTCCGTTCCTACAAATCAGACCTTATTTATTTAATTTAGATCCATCATTTATTTCCAAATTCCAATACCCTCCCATAGCACTGATCTTCACATGGTGGCAGTCAGAGTTAACAACATTTCTATTTCCTGTTACATTCCTCATCCTAACAACCGTATAAAAGCTGAATGAAACTCCATCATATCTATCATCATCATCTCTATCCCTAGTCCTCTCATAGTTTGTGGGGATTTTGACTTTCACTTCCCTATGTGGGGATCTAATGTCACTGATCCTTTTTCATACTTTCTAAACCTTATTGACGAGAGTAACCTATGTATCCTTAATGATGGATCTCCCACCCGGAGGGCAAGGCCTGGTCAAAACTTCAACGCTCCTGATATATCCTTGGCCTCCCCTTCTCTATTTAATTCTCTTTCATGGTCTGTACTGCCTTACTCTTATGGTAGTGACCACTTTCCTATTATAATAAATTCTCTAATTCCCTCCCCAGCCTCTTCCAATTTCCCTCCTTTACAACTGACTGGACCAAATACTCCCAAACGCTTGACTCCAAGATCTTAAATCTTCCCCCTCTGGATGCCTTTAACTTCCTATCCCTATACTACGGTTTTACTGCATGTGTGATTGCTGCAGCAGAGCAATCAATACCTACTAAAAACCCTTCCTGTGGCCGTATTTCCTCTGCTCCGTAGTGGGACTCAGAGTGCTCTGCAGCTATAAAACATTGAAAGCTGGCCGAAAAATCTTATGCTTAGGACATGACTATGGAGAACTTCCTTATACGACCTGCCTTCAAGACCTGTCTAGAACCTTTGGTTGGTTCTGATTATGAAATACAGGGCTGCTCATGTTTGCAATTCACTATGTTCTCCTCTTACCTAACCATCAATGCAAAGTCTCACAGGATGATGGAAGACTCTCCTTATCTAAACATTGTAATAACTTCTTTGTTTCTGGATTTTTTGAATACTATCCCATTGGACTTCCATTAATCTCTCATTCCTCTTCCACAAAATCCAGACTCCTTCTGACAGGATGATTGAACTTTTCTCCTTAATGGCAACTATCTGTCTCTTGAACGAACTAAAAGTGATCCTGGGCTTCTCCAGGATTGACGAATTTGCTGCTGTCGCAGCTTATGGATATTTGTCCATGTTCATACTCAGGCTTGCATTGCTACATGAGTATCTGTTTGGTTCTGATATTCGCACTATTCGCTCAATACTCAGGCTAATCACTGATATCGTAGTGATTAACATTGTCTTTAGCATCTTTACATGTCGATCTATTTCTGTCCGTCACAAAGGTCCGTCTCTCTCTTTTCGTCCCGTCTAGTTTGGAAGGGTCTCCCTCAAGGTTCCGTCCTTAGTCCCATCCTTTATAATCTATATACTTCTGATCTGGATGCTTCAGCTAATTGCGCTTGGAAAATTCTACAATTTCCTGATGACTTAACCTTATATGTAACTTGCTCTTCTCTTTCTTTTGGTTCTAACTGTTTTCAATCTGCTTCGAATTACTCACAAGACTGGCTGTCAGAGCATGGATTTAGCTTGTCAGTACCTAAATGCAATGCTGTAATTTTTACCCGCAGAAGAAACTCTCCTCAAATTAACCATATGGTATTGATTATTAAATTTAGGTGTATCTAGACAAATTTAATTTTAAGAATAATTTAAATTAAATTTTTAGGTGTAATCTTAGACTGTAAAATGACTGGCAAATCCCACTTAGAATATGTGTTCACAAAATATAAAAAAGTCAATGAGGCTCTTATCCCTTTTCCCAAAAAAATCCTTTACAAAGAAATTATATGTAGTCATTTGGATTATGGCAGTTTTGTTCTGGAGCCATGCAACAAGCAGGCACCGGGCAAACTTCACAAAATTCAGTATGCCTACGTATAATTGCAGGGGCAATGAAATCGTCTCCAATTAATGCCCTCTAAGACCAATTATGCTCCTCCTCCCTAGACAATATCTTGCTGACAGATATCTTTCTCATAACATCCTTAAAAATCTTGACCTCCTATCCCACTATATTAGCATATCTCCGTATTGGTGAAATAAATCCCATCTTCTGCTAGTCAAGACTTATATGAGATACTCGTATAAACAATCCTCAATTACTGTACTACCTTTTGGACAATTACCCCCTTTTTATGAAAAATTATGACTCCTGATATTTAATCTAGACATCATTTTAAATTTCGATATAGACTAATACACAGCTAATGCTTCGCAAAAATTTTGTCAGATTGTAGGTGTGGAATGGGCTTGCTGGATAGAAATTTATACAGATGCCTCTAAAATGTCCCACATTGGTGCTTCTGTATTTATACCAAAATATCAAGTCGTACTTACTTTAAAATGCCCACAGGATTGCTCCATTTTTACAGGATAATCCAGTGCTATACTTGAGGCTGTTAAATATATAGATTCTAACAGATCCCATTTCCCTAATTCTTTGATCCTCAGTGATTATCAAAGTTGCTAAAAGGATTTAATGAAATTTACCTTTCATCACAAACACCTCTCCACTATTACCTTATCTATCAAAAAAATATTAATTAACTTAGAACAAGCAGGAATCAAAGTTGTTTTGGCTTGGATTCCAGGCCACATGGGTATCGGAGGTAATGAAGCCACAGATACGACTACGGGCAACCCATGCTATTCTGCCATCCTCTGCTTATTTACTGGGTAAACGAGACTTAACACCCAATGTCTCACGGTAGGCAGCGCGTTGGCGATACCACTGGTATTGCTAATGTCTATGGGTGTTGGTGACCACTACCCATCAGGTGGCCCGATTGCTCGTTTGCCTGCGTATGCCATAAAAAAATCCCTGCCTGTGACCTAAGTAACTTGGCAAAACCATTTTTAATGAAATATTGGGAAAATTTGTGGCAAAAAACAAATAAAACTGAAGGAAAACTTTATGCTTCCATCCAGCCTGTGATTCCATCCAGGCCATGTTTTTTTTTAAATATAAGCTTTTAACAAAATAAGTTACTTCCATAATCATCCGTCTTCGATTAGGACATGTTTGCTCCCAGTGTTTTTGGCTATACTGCGGATACAGGATCATTCACTTTGCCAGTGCGGACTGGCTGAAGGCACCTTGGAACATTTATTCTTCTCATGCAATAAGCTCATCCTCCCCCTTTATGACATCCTTCCCTTAAATATCCCCAGACCCATCAAATCCACTAATTTACGGATTTTCGCGTTACTTAAATATATTTATTCCCGACGTTTCGGATTCTTTCCAGCATCCATGATCACGGGCAGACTGCCCATGAAGGGAAAGAATAATATATTTAAGTAACGCGAAAAATCCGTAAATTAGTAGATTTGATATGTATAATAATCGCGTAAATAAAAGAAATAATTTTCCCTAGACTCATTAACATCCCATTCCTTTAAGCCTTAAATGAACCCTACATGTTCAAAGTTTTATATAAATTAATCTATTAGATCTATCCCAAGTAATATAATATAGAAATATATATACATACACACACACACACACACACACACATACCACCATATAAGTATCTATGCTTATAGTTCTTTACTAACCCTTTGTCTTGTGTTTGTTCTAGGTAAGTCAAACAATTAAGTGTCTCTGAACCGCCCAACAGCAAATTTTAACTGACCAATTTCAATTGCATACTATCTGTGAAAGTGAAACCGAAAATATTTTTTTATTAAAAAAAGACTTATCAGTACTTTGATAAGTAGAGATAAAGTCATATAAAAATGTCATTCCAATTCTTTTATCGATATACTCTCAATAGTATGCTTAAACTTAAGTGTTATCTCGAGTGTTTGTCATCATGAATTTATATAACTACTAGTAACCCCGCAACCCCCTTGTGGATAAAATTGAATGAAAGATGTAAAATCCCTTCTTAGCTGACCCCTATTCGGCGAAAGGAAAATTCCAACCAAATTTTAAGTCGCTACATGTTATAGTTCCGGAAATATCGTTATGAGTCAATATATACTTGGGAATCTCTTTGATATATATAGATTAACAAATATAAATATATTAAATAAAGAAATTACAGCTTTGACCACCATTAGAACCATGTTTACAAAAAACATTTAATGTTTTTGCCATCATCATGTTTAGTCCACTGTGGGACACAAGCCTTGCCTGCGTTTAGATATTAAATGGTCTTATTATATGTTTATTATAAGTTTATTTAATATATGCATAATCGATCACTTAACATTTCGTATACATCTTATCTCTATAAAAGTAACTTTCGAATTTGCATTCATGTCCTAAAAGAAAAATCTTTAATTTTATTGTTCGTAGCCCCCCCGTCAATAGATTATATTTTTCTTGCAAATAAAATTAAAACAAAGTCTAAAACTGCATTATAATAAATAACGACGAAATATATTATCTGAAATAGAAAAATCTTTAATATATTGTATACTAATAGAACAACTTAAATTTTATGATAATCTTCGAATATAATAACAGTTACAAAAAGTGTTATTATAATTTCAATAAAGGATGATATTAATGTTATATATTTCAAATGTCATATTATGTTTTACAGATCTGATTTCAGATAAAATTTAAATATATATTTACTTTAATTTACATATCGTCAGGTTATTGATAATAAATTAATAGTAACAAGTCTTAAGTATTTTATTCTTATAGATTAAATAACTGCCTCGTAACCTAGTAGTAAAGGTTTGCTTAAAAACTGAAATGTTCTTAGCAATATGCATTCACATATTGTTTTAAATAGGATGATCATTCATCGATGGCACGTAAAAGTCAGATTACCCACCAATCTGCATTGGACCAGCGTGTTCGTAATTATACGTAAAGTTCAACAACTCAAATACAGATAACTTTTACATCATCACTTATTTGGATACTAGAACAACCCCTTTAAAGCATTTACTGATATAAAAATGAATTGATCAATGCTTCAGTAATTCCTATTTCTTTCTGGTACTTAATTTTATTATCAAACACTGAACTATTATCAGATCAAGAATAGAACATTAACTAGATGGGCTCTCGTAAACTTTGTTATAGCGACACGAGTGCGCGTAAACAGTCGTAAAAGCTTAATGGTGTTGGTAGAAGTCACTAACCTTTCAATAACCATAATAGAATAAGCGTTATTCTTCTGCCTGCAGAAACTTGTTATAAGTTACTTACTAGTTAAGGGATTAATGTATTTTCTCACTTAGATGTAGTTTATTATAATAGGCACAAGGATGTGACGACTGGTTGTTGGGCCCCTTTTTTACAGGGGACCGTCTGGGTGGGTATTCCGCCACGGTGCCTGTTTCTACCGCAAAGTAGTAGTGTGTAAACACTACTGTGTTCCGGTTTGAAGGGCATCGTAGCCAGCGTTTACCTGTATTTCCATGTCTATGGGCATCGGTGACCACTTTCCATCAGTTGGCCCTGACTGCTTCGTCCAATGTCATTCACTGCACATAAAAATAACATAAAAAATAAAAGCCCACCGTCTCAGCATGACACTGTTAAAATACAAGTGTCAAGAATGCAGATGCGCAGTAAAATCGATCAATTTCCAATTCACCTGCTCGGCGTGGAAACTATGAACACTTTTTATTTTATTAACGCCAACAAAAGAAAATGGCACTCTGGTTCATGGGCATCATCATCTTGTTTAAGTGAATGCTGGTGGCGAAGTGTTTAAAATAAATGATATCAAATCATTGACGAGAAATAAATTTCACACCCTCTAAAATTTCAACTTTATCTTTCGAATATTTTTTCCCAAATTTCATCATGAAATCATCATCTTTTATTATAATTACTATTAGCTGAATAACACTGCAGATATTAAATTTAAGACTTCCCGATTGTAAAGCACGATACATAACACATATACCAAATGAATTTTTATTATTAAATTTGATGTTAACGTTTGTCCATTTGCTAAAGGAATAATTAAAAACTGTTTTTTAATTCGTCATCTGGACCACTATCGCACATTAAGCAAGTCTTAAGTATTTTTTTAGTAGAAATTGTATATTCTACTTAAAAAACTGAAATATCTAAACCATTAACGATCGGTAAATGTGCGTTATTAATTTTAATTAAATGGGATAACCATGAAGACGTATATTTATGGTTATCCCATTTAATTAAAATTCCATACTATGTTTTTATTAAAACTATTAAAATTTAACTCAAACTTATAAAAAATCTTATAATCAGGCAGTGTTTGTTTATTTTTTTGACGTCCTTAGTAATGCAAGTTTGTCTATCATCGTTATTTAAATTATTATAGCTTCTGTTAAACCCATATTTAATGTAAATTGGAGTTTTGTTCTACATATAAAATTAAATATTTAATACTTTCGCCTACGCATTTCACAAAATATTTTTTCAATAAAGTTAAGCACTCACGTAATATCGTTGTAGATTCCGCCTAGTTTTGGCTATCGGAGTTTCTGTATCTGGACTTTCAATCCTTTTAGAATAAAAAAAATATTTAACCTTCTATTTGGATTGCTTAATATTTTACGAGCTGATGTTCATGGGATAAAATCTTGCGAAGAAAAAACTTTGTATTATCGTTCTTATGATTACACATTTGCCTGTAAAGCAAGATTATTTTTATGCGTCCCACAGGAATGTACAAAGTCGGCCCCGGTTGTCAAGTTCATCTTAGGAAGCCACTATAGGATGTCAGTACCCTAAAATTTCCCGACGTCTAATCCCCCTTTCAACTGCGTTTACCTTTCGGGTTGTGGAGATGCTAGGTGATGTTATGGTTAATCTAGATGGATTTGAAGTCCTTCCTATAATAGAAAAAATATATAAGAGAAAGAATAAGTGCTATTATGATATTATTAATGAATTTTTTGTAGTCAAGTTTTGTAATGTGAAGAATTGTAATGTATATACAGACTGACAAATTGCAATTTTTACCTTAAAACGGCAGTATTAATCAACAAAGAATATTAGTTACACATGATGTTTTAGTTTACGTGGGGATTTTAAAATATTTAGGTTATTTTCAATTACTCAACTTGGTTTAGATAAAAATCACGTAAAAAAAAGTGAACACTTTTTATACAGAACATGTATTCCAATATTCACGTAGATTAATCTAAGCCTGGAGTGTAACCCAATATTTACTGTGACGCAACGTATCGTCGAAACGAATGTCCCAGGTATCGGAAAAAGCACTTTGACGACAATTTCTTTCGGAACTTCCAACAGTTTTAAAATTATACTCAACAAATTATGTTAAGTTTTTACCGTACTATTATTAAATTAACATGAAAAGTTTTGTCAGTATTTTCAAAGTAAAACGAAGTAACTTGAAATAAAAAAAAAATTAAAATTCTTTTATTCATTACTTATAAAAATCGCTTTATATTCATCACATTACTGCAAAACAAGTTTTAGTCATTATTTCTGATGTATTTTTTTATTATAATAAACATATTATTAATAATATATAATGTTATTTTATCCTGCATTAGCAAAGAGTCTAACGGCCGGCTAGTCTAACGAGATCGGATCGATCGAAGATTTCTTGAAAGTAATTAATTCTATTGATAAAAATAAAGAAAAATATAAAGTGAAATGAATGAAGATGAAACTTTCTAAATTAAACAATATTTTCTCACTTTTCCGAGTGGAAAAGTGAGTACTAAAAGAAAGCTAGCTGGCCTTTAAAACACGGCCAGGGTTCCCCTATGGAAGCTAAGGGATATGGGGGCGGGATAAAATTGTGTGTATCGCCCCTGTACGATGCAGCTAAGGTGGAGTCGTAGAGTATAAAGCCTCTTTGCCGTATCGCAGATGCGGTGTGGAGGCGATATTCCGTATGTTATAATCTAGAGGCCGCAGAATAGTCTTCTAAGTGTGTAGCTTTCCTGGCCCACGTGGCTTTTGAGTATCTTTTGAACACATCTGATCCAAGAATAGGGGTCTACAAGGTAGCGCGCTAATTAGGACTTACGTAGGGTCGCCAATGCAAAATAAACAACCGTAAAATAGAAACAGTCAAGTCTATAATAAGGATATAAACCTAGGGACATTTAAAATGACATTTCGTCGTCACATCCCTCTGCAAACAAATAAATGAGTAACATATTCTATTATGCTTTACGACAAAAATAGGCACCGCTATGATACTACTGATTTTAGTCAGCCCTTCTTACAAAGGAACCTAATAATTAAAAGATCTCGTATAACGTTACTACTATTACTACTAGAGTTGTTTGAATATAATTCAGGAGCGTACATATAAATTATATGGCTTTTGGTACAGGCCGCAGCCGGTGGATCAATCTTCTAGATAAAAAAAAGTCATAAATTTCCAAGTTACGATTCAACTCGGTGCTGCAGTTTATATTTTCATAGTAAAACATCGGACTACCGATATTGTATCAGTATCAGTAAGAAAACTTTCAAAATGGCTAGGTATAAAGTATTTTACAAGTATTCAACGATCCGGCTATAATTTATTTTTGGTATAAACTATTAGACGGTCTAGATACCGAGTAAGTGAATTACTTTGTTCCTCTTCTAAACCTTTATTGCTTATTACACTTCGTGAATTTGAATACATAAAGATGAGTATGTTTGTTTGTTTGCAAGCAAATATCACAGAAGATGCCTAAAATTCTTAAGTTTTAACGTATTATTAGGCAAATAAATAAGGTATTTAAATATCTACTACATCTTTTGTGCATGAAAAGTAAAAGCAAAAAAATTTTTTTGGTATCCTTTTTTGCTTCATTTAAAAAACGACTTATCAGAACTGTAGGAATTTTCGTAGGGTGTATATTAATCGTAAGGGGAAACATGTGTATTTTTGTTGTGAACATAGACAATCAGTAGGAAGCCCGGGCAAGACGCATGTGTTAAGGGAAAATGTAATAAAACCACAATCTGATAATCAATAGAACTCGTTATACTTTTAATTTTTACTATGTTTAATCATCTTTGGAAATTAATCACATAAACATAAAACTTTAACCTTTTCTATATTAATTATGAGCATTAACAAAAAGTGTCAATTATCCGTTTTACCCGGTGGGGTCGGGCATAACGGATACGCCCCAAGGGCAAAAAGGATAATGTTGAAATAGCTAAGATCAGTCTTCGCATTCATTACAGAAGTAGCTGCCAAATCCTGCATAAAAAGTGCAGTCTTCATGCGCCCAACTTTTGCATTGATTAAATTGAATCCAATCTTCGGCTGGTGGTTTAGTGTATTTGTCAGCACACACTAAACAGTAAAAATCTGTGTTAAAACTTTTGCTCTGTTGTTTCACTGAGGGTCTTAGTCTTCTTTTAGTTTTAGTCTTACTGGGGCCAGCTAACTCTGAAATCTAGGCTTTTTTCTTATTTACCTTCTGAAATTTCAATGCGTACTCAGTTTTGACGGGAGTTTACGTCAACACCTCTGATTTCTGCCTCTTGTGTTTTCGACCTGTTTTAGAAGCAGCCATAGTTGGGATAGGTGTAATTTGAACCCCCCGAACAGGTTCTCGCTTTGTCGTAGCGGTGGGGCTCAGTACCTGCGGCCTGCCCAGCCGCGGGGAAGCTAAGAGGGACCTGGCCGGCCTGTGGTGCAAGGCCGGCCGTGGAGGAGGCTGCTTCAAGCGGGCTGAATAAGCCCGCTTTGGATGCGCTTAAGAGGGTGCAGAGGAACGGGTTGCAGGAGGTAGGTGTGCCGCTCTTCCTGTCCCTCGCAACCAAGGTGGAGTCGCGGGGGAAGAGGAGTGTCGGTATTCCGTAGGCCGCTCTCCCTATCCTCCGCGACTCGGTGGGGCAGCACCGCTGATGCGGTGTGGAGGGGCCGTGGGAGGAGGTTACATTCGGCATGGTATCGTCGGTCTCGGTCTCGCGAGACGAAGGGCGCGCTAGTTCCGACGCGCCCAGAGGGAGGCAGATGACCGTAGGGCCGAGACGGAGCTGCTCCGGCGGCTAGCGCTGGTGGGGTAGCAGAAGACTGCCAAGCGTGCCTGTAACCCATCTCTAAGGCGCCAAGTAGGAACAACGTGGAGGTTTTAGTCGGTGCGAGTCCGAGATAACCCATCTTTTCCCCTCGCAAGGACGGGTATGCGTAGGCATTTCCCCACGGTAAAAAAAAAGGTGTAATTTGAAACCGTGTAATGCTCGTTGCAGACTCTCGATGATTTTCAGCTAGTAAATGAGCTGATCCTTCTTTCAGTATATTTGAATTAGGCAAAGGTGTAGTAGACCTTGCAATATCTATTTCAGAAATGATTAACAGTGTAGAAGTTTTAGCTACAGCCTACTTCGCAGCCACTGTTGTTGCTGGAGAATCATTTAAAGCGCAGACGGTCACAGTAGTCGTTGACGTTGACGTTGATGGTGCATTATTCACAGGACCTTCAGTCATAGGAGAGGAAAAGGACGGTCGGTCATTGTTGATGGAGCATAATCTTCGTCTCCAAAAACATTTGGATCAAAAGGCCAAATTCCCGGTTTTCTAAACCCATTAACTGCATTCTGAACCGAAGCACTTTTGGCGTACGGTCCCCCAAATAGTTTTGCTATGTCGTTTGGTTTACAATACGGCCTGGGTGCATTTTTTGAAAGGTGTTCAACTCTTGTTTAAAATATTTTTAAGGGGTCCATATACAGCCACATCTAAGGGCTGCATTCGGTCAGTTGTATGTGGGGCAAATGACAAAAAAATATGTGATTTTTTGATGCAAATTCTAAAGCTGGATAAAATATATGCAACTCGTGATTATCGAACAGAAGTAACACTTTTTGTTTTTTGACATCCTTTGTACAAAATGAAAGCTTCTCCATCAATCCAACCGTTATCAGTCACGGTGGCTTGGGAACCTGGTGCGGCATTATCTAGAAGTCGTTTTTGCATACGTTTGCGCGCAAATATAAAAAAGGGTGGAACAAACGTCCTAGCTGCATTAGAACAACATATAACGGTGTTTAATTGAACTCTTACTGCACTGCATATTAACCTGACTTGCCTCTTGCCTCTTGCCTTTGATAGAAAAAACCTTGGGTGGATTAGATATACTGCTCTTTATTCCAGTCTCGTCCATATTATATATTGTAGTTGCATCGAAACTGTGTTTTTCTATTAAGCTCCAATAATTGTAATAAAATAACTCCACTTGTGGCCGATTAAAGCCTCTTGTTCTACGACTAAAAACTGACGTGAACCGACCTTTCTTTCACATGTCTCTGTAAAGTTGTAAATGGAATATATTTCTTAGCAGTTGAACTTATAGATTGTCCGTCATCTTTTACAACTCTTACTGCTTTATTAAACACCATCTAAAACAAAAAGTTGCCAAATTATATTTATGATTTCATTGAAATTAAATTTAAAGCACCGTTAATTAAAGTTGTCAAAATACTATTAATATTTTCTCAATTATGTGAGATAATAGATTAAATAAACGGGCAAAACGGATACCTATCCGTTTTTATTTCATATTCATTTTGCCCAACACACTCCTAATAGAAACATGTAAAGACATGAAAATAATTTTAGTAGGTAAATAAAAAGTAACGATCACCTCTAATACTCAAATAAGCGTGCAATTGGATATATAAAATATTTCATAGATAACTAATAAGTAATACAAATAGATTATTTACAAACCTTCACAAAAATCGTATCAAAACAAGGATTTTTTTTTTTCTTTACACAACAAATGCACTCGCGTATAGTTTTAGTTGCACTGTCATGGCGTCGCCGATCCCACATGACGCGATTAGAAAAATCTGTGAAAGTGTCATCCATTGTAGATTTATGGAACAAACTGTTTTTCTTCTTATCCGCACTATGGTTCCCGGGCTTCCCCTATTCGTATACGATCCAAACATTATACATAAATCTTGTTTTCTGTCTGTTCATATTTGGGGCTAAAAGATGCTGAATTGCGCTTTTTGAGTTCTAATCGTCTTAATTGTAATCATAAGTTTTAATCTTTTTTCATAACCATTCTAGTATTTACACTTTCATCGTACTAATACTACCAATAAAAATGATACGTATTTTTATGTACAGACACACAAATACAGTTGTAAAAAATAAATTCAAAAATGTATGTACCGATTTAATATATTCCTTCGCTATAAGAAGGCTATACTTTCCTTAAGTAACAGAGCCTACTTTTAACCATAGGATACTCCATTTCTAATATGTAAAAATAACACGAGCAGAGCAATAGTCTGAAAAGTAAGATATTCCATGCGTCGGATGGGCATGTAAAAAGTCGGTCCATCTACCAACCCGCATAGGACCAGCGTGGTGGGATACGGTCCAAAAACCCTCTAATGGATAGGGGTGTATTAGGGAAGGCCTATGTCCAGCAATGGAGTATCACAGGCTGATGATGATGATGATGATGAACACGAGCAGAGCCGTGGATTGACTGCTAGTTTTAATAACTCGACAATGTTATTTTGTTTGTATAAGTCATGAAAAAGGTATATAATTAACACATTGTAATTATACAGTTAATGGCAAGAAAGCGAGCCAACAGAATATTTCTCTGCGTTTCATTCCAAATAACTCTGTAGGGAATGAATATACTTTTAAATTGCCTTTGTATGTTTTCATTGCGAATTAATCAAGAGTCTTGACAAATTCCGTAATAAACCTTTGAAGCAATTGAAATGTATATTTCAATTGGTCCTTTGAGTATTATTATGCCGACCCAGCGAATTAATTAGAACGCTATTGGTTTAATTTTTATACTTTCATTGGACTTGTGATGGATACAAATTTACCTAAAGCATATTTATAAATAGCAGTTTACAAAAAACATATTTTTAAGTCTGTTAATTCTGTCATAACCACTATAATAAGGCTGGAGATAACTTCACCCTTATAAGAGTATGTGAATGTATAGACATTAAACCCACGTGAATAAATTTAAGGTAAAAACACTGTGATGCTTGTAAATTATATATTTAGCAGTATAAAATGAAACAATTTATCAGTATTTTACTGAACAGAGCGCCTCCAGCAGCGTCCCGTCAACACGTGTTCGCCGCAAGTCTCAAGCTCGCTTCGCAGAAGTCATCGTCCGCCGCCGTGAAACCGTCTCGCTGCGCCATCTGCGTTTTATGAGTGCACCTGCGCTCATAGAGCTTTGTCGCACCGCTGACGTAATCGCGGTGGAATTTATTGCGCTACGTCAAGCGGTCGGCTATGTACGCAGCTGTGTTTTGCAACTCGTTTGCATAACACAATGTGTGTTGCTAGCCGCTTGTAGCTAAGCGCATCATCTTGTTCTTAGGGTTATTTAATTCTGTTTCTTGGCCGAACAAGTCGTTTTAACGACTTAACTCAGAGCCACCGAACGTTTTATATTCTGTTTCCTGTTTCAGAAGCAAGTCAGATACGCCTCCCTGCCGTAGCCGGCAGGGCGGTAAGGATTCTACGCCCGGCAACCGCCGGGACACACAGATTGCGTCAGATGACGCCGCAGATGTCTCGCCTCAGCTAGACAAAGACAGCCGCTACGATGGTCGACCGGGAGCTATCTACTCGCTTTGGTCTCGACACCAAGGCGATTAGAGAGAAGCTCGGCCGAAAAGTATACCTCAAATTAACAGACGCGATGCACATCCTTATCGCAGAACATTGTCCCACCGCTCCAACTCCCGCTGAAACGCCTGGACCTTCTGAGCCATTCCTGTAGATGATAAGCGACGACAATTATGTCGACGTTAGCATCTACACGGAATCGGATATGGAGGTCGAGGCCATCAAAACCCAAATCCGACGACGGCTTCAAAACCGTCAAATCCAAGAGGAAGCGCAAGGTGCGCACCTCATCACCCACACCGTCCTTCCCGTCAAGGCTGCAAAGCCTGACATTCCCACAACCTGCCCCAGCAGGTTCCCATCCCGTCGTCCTCCCAGGCGACAAAACCATCCATCCGCCGATCCCAGGCGCCCCTCCCTCGCCCCGCCCAGCCGTCCCAACCTTCCCAGGCACGGCTACCTGTGAGGAAACGCCACCGCCGATATACCTCCGCGAGAAGGAAAAATGGGTTGACATACGCTCGGCCCTATCCAATAGATATAAATTTGAGGCCTCTGATAGCAATCAGGGGATCAAATTACAATTAGAGACTCCCGACGATTTTAGAAAGGTGACCTCTTTCCTCCGGGAAAAGGAACACCAGTATCACACATTCGCGCTCCCGGATGAGCGCGTACTTAGGACAGTGGTCAAAGGGCTGCCTAAGGAGATCCCATGCGCGGAGATAACTTCCGCGATTAAAGAATTAGACATTCCAGTCCTAGGGGTACAACGTATGTACCACCCACGCACCAAACGCCCTTATGGTATGGTGCTAGTCACGCTCGAGCGCACCAAGGAAGGTAAGCGCATCTACGACGTCGAGCAGCTGTGTGGGATCGGCCGTCTCACTTTTGAGCGGCCGCACTCTAACGGTTTGCCAGGGCAGTGTCACAACTGCCAAGTATTTGGTCACGCTGCGCGGAACTGTTTCGCACGCCCCCGTTGCGTTAAATGCCTCGGGGACCACGGTACCGCATCCTGTCCCAGACCCAAGGACAAAGAAGTCCTCGCCACCTACGAACCTCCCGCGTGCGTTAACTGCCGCGCTCCCGGCCACACGGCCAACTCACTCGGCTGCCCTAAGGCGCCAAAACGCAGAGTTCCTGCGATCCCAGGAAGCCTCTTCTAGGCGACCACCTATCCGTCCAATACCACCGCATTCCACCCTCCGTCCTTCTAACGCTGCGTTCCGCCCCGCGTGGTAACAGCCAGCGCCGGAGCCGACTCGAGCGCACAGCGGCCCGCCGCCGCCTCAAAGAGCCAGCATGCTAGCCATAGCAATGGCAGCACGCCAATAACGCCGCGTCCTTCCTAAATCGCTAGATTTATTTAATTTAGATGAATTTAATCAGGCAGCAGATGAGTTCGCCGCCGCCGCGGCGACGCGATGGTTAGGTTTTCCTTCTTGTTAAATACAAGAATCTAATTACTGCCCTTAAGGCTTAGGTAGCGACACCCCAGCAGTAGCCAGACACACCTACACTTAGAGTGTAGGACATACACACTCATGACATCGGCCCCACCGGTGAGGTCGAAAGTTACACACCCTTTGCTATGACACTGTAGCTAACACCATATTAGATAGGAGCGTTGCTCGAGTTTCTTGCGCCATCTTCTTCTCCCAGCGCCAACGCTTTAGAAGTGGTAGTAACAATTTAGAATAGAGCTCTTCTAGCTATTAAATGATCATTGCAAAGCGTCTGAATCGAGCGAGGCGTCGGCCCACCTGGGCAGCCCTCGATTCAGCATGCTAACGGGAACCAGAAGAGTGACAACCCAAGCCTAGGCTCCTTCTGGGGCCCTTGGTGAAGTTAAGTCACTTACGGGAGACGCCTGTGGCAACGGCCCCCGAACCGGTTATGTTCTAATAGGTTTCTTCCTCAGAGCACGAGATCCATCAAAAAAAAAAACAGTATTTTACTAATTGTACATAGCCAATGGGTTTTAGGTGTTAAAGGGTCATACGATATTTCTATAAAATTTTATTTACTTTATGCGTAATCGGTCATTTTATAATTTATGTATATCTTAACTTTAAAAAAGTAACCTTTGAATTCGCAATCAAAACAGAAGAAACTTAAATTTATTGGTCGCAGTCCGCCTGGCTACAGATTATAACTTTATTGTCTTACCAAGAAATTACACAAAAAACAAAAATCAAACACTTAGCGTGCGTTTATAAATAATATTCAATAAACAAGATTTAATAAATTTAAACTATACGACAGTTCTAAAAGGTTAAAACTAGAAATAAAAAAAAATCGATCGTGGGTTCGAATCATGCGGGGACGTAGTAAATTTTCATTGTTGTTTCGTAGTTAGTTAGGGCAATTTGGGCCAATCACCCAATTTTCTGAAAAGTAAGATGATCCATGCGTCGGATGGGCATGTAAAAAGTCTGTCCACCCACCAACCCGCATTGGACCAGCGTGGTGGGATACGGTCGAAACCCCCTAATGGATAAGGGTGTATTAGGGGATGTCTATGTCCAGCAGTGGACTAACAAAGGCTGATGATGTATGTATGTATGTATGATATTATGAGGTTTATATCACTGCTACGTATGAATTTTAACGTTTAAAATATTTACACTTTCTATTATTTAAGGCTTCTATAATTTTCGAATTTGATGTTATTGTAACGTAACTCGAATATTATCCAATAGATTTATTAACACAAAAGTTATAATATAATGAGAGATCCTTCAAAGTTATTCCGTGAAATCAAAATTTAGGAGATTAATTAAATTGTAAGACAAGTAATAACAAACAGTTTTAAGGAAATTCCGCAGATAATAAGAAAACAAAGTATTTAGATGTTATAAATACTTTCTTGTTCCAAAAATATCTTTTAGGTGCCTTTTTTTATCGAATTTTAAACTACTATTACTTTTTTATTTACTACTTACTATTTACTGTAAAAAGCTCTACAACAAAGGCCAATTAATAGTGGTTAAACTTAAGATATTTCAGAAACAAAAAATTATGGCACAAAAAATCACAACCACGTGTGAATAAATGACGAACGCTACAAAAGATAGACTAAAAGTATGTCTTACATTATTTTACTACTTGTATTATTCTACGATATAATGTGCGATAGCATATATCCATGTTTTTAGAATAACATTCAATAAGCATTTTAGCGTAAACATTTAAAAAAATAACGATTATCATAACTAATTTAAGGTAGTACAGTTAAAGTTCACACAAAAGTTATTGCATTAAAAAAAAACTTAATTCTATGCACATAAAACGTGTCATAAACGACATTTTGATAAAATGAACACCTTAAAAGTATCAGAAATCAATATTATATGTTTATGTTATTTTTTTTTACTTTAAAGTTATTGCAAGTTATCATATCGTGTAAGCAAGGCCATGTATCGCTTACCTTAATGCATGGCGTCCTTTACAATAAGTAAAATCTATAATATGCTAGTAATATGAAGCTTGGTAGTTAAAAACAAGTGAATTTTTATGACTATTTTGGGCAATATAGACGGGTGAGAAACTGCCCTCTTTATTTAATCAAAATGTTATGTCATGTATTTTTATTTTCATAGAATGAAAGATTTTGTATATGCATTAACTTTTATGCAAAGTAATACCAAATATATTATTTTATTACCTTGAAGGAGGTTTAATTACGTCCTATTGCAATTTTTAACAATAGTTTACATTAAAATGGCTATTGTGGATTATTCTTAAAACATAGATGAATTTCTGCCCGTGATCATGGATGCTGGAAAGAGTCCAAAACGTCGGGAGTAAATATATATAACTAAAGCCAAATTCCGTAAATTTGTCAATTTGATATAGATGATTATATTGTTCGCGGGCTTTATTATAGACAGTTTTAAAAAGCAAAATAACCTAAGTCTATCTTTTACGGTTTTCGTAAGGTTTACAATTTAAACGCATGAGGTTGCGATTTTTGGTGCAGTAATCTCAGCAAAAAACTACCGTAAAAGCTTTTGGAGAATCGTAGAAAATTGTGGGTATACGTGTGCGTATTTAAGGAAAATATAAAATTCAATTTAAATGAAACAGTAAAAGACATATACAATGGTTGAATTCAGCTTGACTTATAAAGAAAATGGTTAATATGAAGCAAAAGAAAGATGCAGATTCCAATAAATTTATTTAATAATAGAGCTTGTTATAAAATGTTTTTCTAATATTTTTTTCCATTGCGGGAACGTACACATCTGTTGGTGTAGTAAAAAGTTTTAAGTCAATAGTTTAATTCAAAACAAAAAAAAACTAACGGTTTGTTAATTCTAACATATGTTTTAGTAATCACAGAGAATGTGTTATTAGACAAAAATATTGCTCTCTTATGGGCAATTCTTCAACATAATGAAGCTTTTGGGTTTTAATTCACATTTTTAAAGTAGTTATAGAACAGAATACGAATTGATGTTTTTAGCCATAACGTAATCTGAGTGGCCCTAACTTGATGAAATTTTAAAAGGAATTGAAGCACGCGATGTATGAGACCGAATTTCTCTCGCGAGTTTTGTTTTTATGAATGTTCTTCAAAAATCATTACGTATGAACAAAAAAATAAACCATTTTTTTTGTATGGTTGTTACCTTTTCTTTTATTTTTATAAAATTTTGATGATATTGTATTTACACTTAAGAGATTACATAATGGGAATCATCAAAATTATTACTAAGTAGTTAAGATTCTAATTTAGTAAGTTATAAGTGTAATATTACTGCCTCCGTAGCTTAGTGGTATGGGCGTGTGCTTTAGAAACCGGAGGTCGTGGTTAGAATCCTGCGGGGATTAAACAAATTTTCATTGTTGTTTCCTAGTTGGTTACGGAAATTTGGGCCGATCACCCAATTGTCTGAAAAGTAAGCTTATCTATTCGTCGGATGGGCATGTAAAAGTAGGTCGACCCATCAATCCACATTGGACCAGCGTGGTGGGATACGGTCCAAAAAAACCCCCCTAATGGAGACGGATGTATTAGAGGAGGCCTATTACCAGCAGTGCACTATCGCAGGCTATTTAAAAGGAATAAGGAAGACCATTAAGAAGGTGGTCTAATGGAGTTAAAAAAACTGCTGGCCTCTGTGGCCTCGATTAGCACGCGACCGAAAACTTTGGAAAGGCCGGGTGGATGCCGACAAGCTGAATAAGAGGACTGCTGTGAAAAAAACAACATTAATGTGTATGTTTTATATTTAAGTTTATATCTCTTTTAAGCTATAAAGGCTTTGAAACTGAAATTGAAATTTAAAAATTTACTCATCCACATAGAAGTGGTTTTAGCATAAATTTGCAAAAATCGTTTTTAAGAAAAATAACAAAATGTGGCTTTTAAAAAGTTTTAATGTAAATTCAAGTTGTTTTAAACACTAAAATTATTAACAATTGTTTAATTCAAACCTTTAAAAAATATCGACAACATAACAATTTTCATATTAAATTGACCTTGCGAAAAAAATATGTACGGCAGTGAAACTTTCTTGATCAGTCCCTGTAAAAAGTAAATTAACTACTCTCAAAATGACACCGCTACTTAACAAATACGAATATTTTTTATTTAGTATTTAATGTATCAGACGACCAACTGCTTACGATGCTACAAATTTATTTCACATACTTGCTAACAATGGAAACATTTCAAAATCTTAACTCGCATTTGCTTATTACATATTGCTTATACAACGTTTTGTGATTAAATTTCTACCTAGAACTAAGATTTAATCGTAATAATTGTAGTTTCCAAGCACATGTAAACGTATGAAAATACTTACGCGATTTGTAAGGAACAACTACGATTCAGATTGAATATTCAGATTAATTTCAGAGGAGATTAAATTGACATCACAGGACTGAGAATATAAGTCTACATGTATATTGATTTTTACTAGCAAGGTTTCAATTGTTTATCTTTTATCGTTATTGTTTTTAATAGGAGAAGGATGTCTATTTGTTTATTTTAAACTACTAGAAGTATGAAAAGTTGGGTTGTTTATTTTAATTAGCTCTTGTTCCGTGTTTTTATAATCATTACCTCGTCGTCGCCACAAAAACATAGTTAACCTAAATACAAACGATATTGACACCGTGCGAAGTGCTGGGTAAAATACACAATAAGACTTATTTATTCTTAGCTTTATTCTAGACACATTAGGTATGAGAGATACTAATAAATTGATTTAGTCATATTGCAGCATCGCGATGGCTATTGTCACATCATCACCCTTATTAGCCTCTGATAGTCCACTGCTGTACATAGGCCTCCACTAATACACCTCTATTCATCAGGGGCTTGGACCGTATCCCACCACGCTGGTCCAATGCGGGTTGGTAGGTGGACCGACTTTTTATATGCCTATCCGACGCATGGATCATCTTACTTTTCAGACAATTGGGTGATCGGCCTAAATTGTCCTAACCAACTAGGAAAAAACAATAAAAATTGGTGGAGTACCCGCAGGATTCGAGCCCAATACCTCCGGTTTCTAAAGCACGCGCCCATACCACTAGGTTGCGGAGGCAGTTATCTAGGCTAGGCAAGGCTATTGTCAAAATATTGGCAAAATATTAAAATTGACGATGAGGTCATTCCTTACAAAAGCTCTACTACATTTCTTGGATTTTCTATTGATTCCAAGATGCACTATACACGTACACACATGTGCACTTCCACTTACTTCACGGCCAAAATACGATAGGTCTGATAATTACCACGACCGAAGAGAGGTCAGGTGCAGAATTTTATTACATGCCCATCTGACATATGGTTCATCTGACTTTATAGGGAATTAGGTGATCGGCCCACAGTGCCCTGACCAACAAGAAATGCAGGATTCGAACTCTACCGCCGCAACAAGCTTTAAAGCGCAAGCCCATATACCACTAGACTACGGAGGCAGTTAATAAAGGTAATCTGCTTAAGATTACCTTTTGCACTCATAAAAAAGTAGCGATTAGGCTGCTAATTAAGGTAATATGTTTTTATAATATTATCTTAATTTTCAGCCAAGATCGTAGCCATCGTCCAATGATAGGCAGAATTTATCAATGAAATGTCTCAAAAACATTAATGTTCTATTAAAGGTTGATTACAAATTAGCACAAAAGACGGCCTTTGTCGCCATACAATAATTTACAGAAACTATTTTTAAAAGGCAATTAAGTTGTGAAAAGCATAAAATTATTGTATTTTATAATTTTTAATGTATTTAATTGCACATAGACTTGCAAATTACAATTAATTCTTGCAAAAGTTTTTTAGTCAGTTTAAAACCAATACAGCGCATATATAATAGGAAGCCATAGCAAGCCGTAAAAATATGCATTTTTAACTTTTTTTTAGTAAATCTCATTTTACTATTTAAAATAATGTATTTGTTTTGTAACGAAACATGTCTATATGTCTCATGTTTATATGCATACACGCATATAAACTTTTATAGACAACCAAAAACCCGGCATATATAACTCATGTCTTAAATTTTTCTTACAAATTTTATGGTTTGGATTTATTACCACTTTTGCGCTTCGAGGAGCTCTATGATAATATTAAGTGCCTTTTTGTTTATGCTTCGGTAAAGAAAATATTGAGGAAAGGTGACGTGGAGCAGTTTTTTTTGCTATTAGGTGTTTATCAAAAAAATTATAAAATTACTTATTAAATAAAAAGATGGCATATGGTTAGGACAATTTGGGCCGATCACCCAATTGTCTGAATAGTAAGATGATCCATGCGTCGGATAGGCATATAAAAGTCGGTCCACCTACCAACCCGATTGGACCAGCTTTGGGATACGTCCAAGCCCCATAATGGATAGAGGTTTATTAATGGAGGCCTATTGTTTATGACATCATTTAAAATTGTTTACAAACAGTATAAATTATATATTCTAATTTAAATAGAACTTAGAGCAAGTATTCTAATACCAGGCTAGTTATTATTTAAAAATCATTATATAGTAAAAAACTTTTAACATAAACATTCCTTGAGAACTTTTAAAATTTTAAAAAGTAGCAGTTTTTTTGTCTCGCACGCAGACGAGCAGTTGAGCCACCGGATGGAAAGTGGTCACCGACGTTGGTAATACTGGTTTTACAAACGTGGTCCTACCAAGAAATAGGATGTTAAGTCTTGTTTACCCAGTAAATACGCTGGCTACTGATGCCCCTCAAACCGGAACACAGCAGTGTTTTCACACTACTACAGTGGCAGAAATAGGCACCAGGTGGTACCTACCTAGACGGTTTACTGTAAAAGGGGACCTACCACCTAGTTCGTTCAGCAATGCAGGCTAACGACCCTATTGCCTGCAAAGGAAGGTGATCCATGTGAGTGAAGGAAGACGGAGTGCACCTGTTTTTTTCCTATAATATCCCCTGAACAGTTGGCTTATATCTAATATAGATCGGCCGCCGTAGTCAAAAAACTCTGTACAACCTATTTTAAAGGCGAATTTTTACGAAAGTATCTGGTTACGTTAGTATTAATAAACAAATTATGTATGAGAGAAGAAATGGAAAAAATATTTGCCTAACTAAACTAAGGTGAGTTTTAACGAGTTGGCTACAACAACAATATTACTAAAAACTTTAAGAAGCTCAGAAATTACGACCATTAAGTGGATTCAATATTTATGGTCAAAAGTACTAGAAATAATTATACGGTATCCAGAAATAAGATAGTTAACTAACAAGCAAAGCACAAAAACGCCAACAAGGTTTATCTAGAGTAATTAATCAATATGCTGCAGAGCCGATTAAGACTAATACGCTGATCTATATTACAGATGACCAATACACAGAAGCTTATAGTCCTCAAGTATCACGTACACATGTATACATTCCTCTTACTTCAGGCCAAAATCCAACTTATTAAATAAAAAGATGACATATTTTTTTGTTATAATATTGCTCTCTCTCTTTTTCAGATATTCTCATACTACTTTTCCCCTTTCCCATGGTTTTATCGGCAATGCGAAGCGAGACCCTCCTTTTTTGGAATTGAATTATTTACATTATTTAATAATTTCAGAAGTTACTAGCAGTCCGTCCATTCGTACCGTCCGACCGTGTTATTTTTAGGTTTTGGACTAAAAGTAGCCTATGTTATTTAAGAATCGTGGTAGTAAAAAAACATATTATAAATAGTTTCAGTAGTTTCAGAGCATTTGAAAAAAGAACAAACAAACAAATATTTCCTCATTGTAACAGTAGTTTAGACTACCTAACCGACCCGGCGTGGTATGGGTCCAACATTGCTATTAAATACACTGCAAAACCTCCTTTATACTGAACGGTAAAAGTTGCGGCCGACCATTGGCCTGCTTTTCGACATTCGATGTCTGATAAGAGACAAAAATGTGGCGTAACTACCGTACGATAGATAACGGTCCGAAACAAACCGCGCATTATTTAGGTATTTACAACTTCAGGTTAGAGACCGCATAAGGACTCGCCGCGAAACTTCGTGGCAAAACCTAACGGAGGAATATATACATGTGGCTCTATTTTTTATTGGTTTAATAATTCCTGCTACTGGCCGTCGAAACTCAATAGAAAAAAAACCGAAAGTTAGGTTCACGCGATTCGATTCCGTCGTTATCCCGTCCTAACGGTGGCTTATGAGCCTTTGATGATTTTGAAAAGCCGAATGCTTAGCGGACACGCTAGAGTTACAATGCACGCCATTTCGCGTACACACCGACACGTTTCATCTTGCGGAGGTGGACCGTGAAATCGGTCGTAGGGTGGTCTTACCACCAGAGGGCGAACGCTTAATACTAGTGACCCTGGAGGAGGTCATAGATATTGTTAAGGTTCTGAAACCCCGATCAGCACCTATCCCAGACCGTATTAGTAATAAGGGATTAAACCTTTTACCACCAGTTCCTTCCCTGGCGAATGGAAGGAGGCCATTGTTACCGGCATACCAAAGCCGCGTAAGCCACTAAACCAACCGACGAGTTATTGTCCAATCAGTCTCCTCAACTGTCTGAGGTTAAAGGATTACATTTTCTCCAATGGCCTCCTACCAGATAAACAATTCGGGTTCCGTCCTAAACACTCCTGTTCCGACCAGGTGTATCGCCCCTCACAGAATACATTCTGACCGGCCTAAACAAAACAAAGTCAGGCCTTAGATCCTATTACACGAGGGCTGTTCTTTTCGATGTCGCAAAGGCATTCGATAAAGTCTGGCACACCGGCTTACTCTACAAGTTGTACTGCTTCAATGTGCCTGCTTGTGCACATCATACAAGCCTAACTTTCGAATCGCTCTTTTCGATATCAAGTAGAAGGCACCATCTCAACCAGACGCTTCCTGCTGCGGGCGTGCCAGAAGGCTCCGTTCTTTCTCCTCTGTTATTCACGCTACATACCAGCTATTCCAAAAGCTCTAGTATTAACCTTGCGCTTTTCGCAGACGACACCGCCCTCTATTACTCCTCTTCCTCACCGTCCCTTATCACCAGTAAACTCCAATGTGCAATCAATAGCCTAGGCGCTTGGTTTCGCAAATGGAGGATTGATGTGCATTCTGAAAGAATTCTAGTAATATACTTTAATCGGTCTTCTGTCAGAACGACCTGTTTTTGGAAAGGACGAGTAACGTCCTTTCCGAAAAACCGCACACAATGCTCGATGTAGGCAAATACTCGGTCAATTAAACCTCTACGGCAAACCAATCCCCTAGGAGAAGAAAGCCAAATATTTAGGTGTTAATTTTGACAGTAACATGAATTTTAAAAGCTATGTCAAAGAGGTTAGAAGAAAAGCCTTTTATGTCTCGCATCGTCTCTTCTATCTTACCAACACGAATAGCAAAATGCCCCTTAATTACAAATTTTTATTATATAAAGCCTGCATACGGCCGATAATGGCATATGCTTGCCAATCGATTGCCTATCTATACTCCCATCACTTAAATCAACTACAGGCAGTGCAAAATAAATTCTTACGAAATGCCACTGGAGCAGAGTTTTATCAAAGAAATGTGCTTGTGTGACTTGCACAGCGATTGCAAGATGCCGACATTACGCGCTAATTTTTAAAACATTTTCAAAAATTTCTATGAAAGAATAGAAACGCAAAAACCTTGTGATGGTAAGCGCTGCCAATTATCACGCACACCCAGATGCCTCTGAAGGAAACGACGTCACCATAATATACTCTTAGATCCAGATGAAAAGGGCTTAGGAATTACTTCAAGGTCCCGCCACACCATACACACACAAGTAGGGATAACACACACCTTTTAGGTCTACCTCGCTCAAGAGCACGGCGAGACCAGCACACAGCGTAGCATGAGATACACCCTGCGTTCCAGGCCGGTTCTCACCGCCCGCAGCAATCGATAAGACAGTCGACCGAACATCGGCGCCTCGGTCCGTATACCGAACATCGATGATCCTTAAGCGACTTTTCAAAATCAATCCACACATCCCTAAATGCATGTGGCCATTTCTTTAATGTTTTGGACACCAAGTTCGAGGATCTCGCAATCCTCCGAACTCAGCAATAGATGAAGCTTCACCTTTCAGCGGCCGTGGTCAGGGGTAGACTGAGATGTCATGCGTCTTGTTGCCAATGCAGAATCAGGGTTTCCAGATCTTAATTTTATTTAATTATTTTTAGTCTGTCTCCGACCCTATGCAAAATGAACTGGTTTATCTTTACAGCCAGCAGTGGTATTTTGCTTGGGTTTAAATTTTAGTTTATTAATTATGGGTCCCAAGCAGGCCGTGGTACCGGTGGTAGGTCCCTGTTTACAGGGTACCCCTGGGTACCACCGTGCTGTGTGCTGTGTTCCGGTTTGAAGGAATCTAGCCAGCGTATTTACTGGGTTAACGAGACTTATCACCATATATCTCACGGTAGGCAGCGCGTTGGTGATACCACTGGTATTGCCAATGTCTATGGGCGTCGGTGACCACTTCCCATCAGGTGGACCGAATGCTCGTCTGCCTGCGTATGCCATAAAAAATTGTAATATTCGCGTAAACAATAGAAATAATTATCCATACCAACATGTTTAGTGCCGTGTTCAATTTCTACCGTTTTTATACATCAGCTCTAATATTACCAAAATGTTGCTCATAAATCATGTTATTGAACACTGTATCATTGGAAGAAAAATTTATGGGCGGATCATGATATATAGGTGGTGACAGCGCCGATATTTTAATATGTTATTGAACGACATGAAGGGTTTTTTATTCAATATTAATAAGTTTCGTAAATAACATGAACATGTTCATTATTAAACATATATATTTTGGAAACCAGATAGATGTAGTAAAATAATTAGGTCTTTTGAATGATAAGAAAAGACGGTATGGGATTTTTCATTGGAATATTCCTTGTATACGCTTTTGATAATAATACCGTGAGTTTCCGTGTAGTGGAATATAGATTTGTTTTGTTAATAAACGAGGTTTGATGCTTATAAATAAATGTTGAGTCATGTGAATTATAAAACACTATTTAGGCATTTTTATTAGATAAAATATGAATTTTAAGTTGTACATTTTCTTAAGTATGTCCATTTTTGTGTGAATATAATATAATTATGATTACATTTTGAATGTCTTTGTTTCTTTTTATGTGAATTTTGTACTTATACCAGATTACTTTGGTTCAGAATATATAAGTTATGCTTTTCTGTTCTTAGAAATATTACACGAGAAGTCACTTGTTGCTTTAAACTACAGTCGTGTTTATCTAATCGAAATACTGTTGAGTAAAAAAAAACACTTTGGGAATCGTACGATATACATTTCATAAAGATTTGATGTTGTGTATGGTAAAGGATAATGTATGCTAGTGATCAAAGAGAAAATGTAATGTCACATTTAAATCGGTATAACAATAAGGCTTCTGTAAAAATAGGATATCTAAGTTTGTAAAAACACATTTTGAATAATAATTGGAGTATGATAAATAAAGTTATATTTAGAGTTCAGTATTTGCCATTTCTTCCAGTTACGGAACAATTTAAACGTTCACCATACAATATCCGATATACCCTATCACCGCTAGCCTTAAGTACCACAAAACTAATGTTAATGTCAATGTCCTCCTAGTCGAGTCCGACTACGGCGGCTGATATATATGAGAGGTCAGTCAACTGCGCAGGAGATAATATAATGCAAAGTTTACAGGTTTACTTTCTATTTTACCCTCATAGTCCAATGGGACGGATAACCGACACGACCAACGACGAAAGAGGTCAGGCGCAGGACCGACTTTTTATATGCCTATCCGACGCATGGATTTTTTTATTTTATAGGCCATCGGGTGCTCGGCTCGCATTTGCCTAACCAACTAGGAAACAATTTTTATATTTCCTCTGGATCTGATCTCACGACCTCCGGTTTCTAAAGCCAAGCCCACGAGCCAAGCACTAAGCTACGGTTAAAATTGCAATGAGTCTAATTCAAAGCATAAGTAGGGTAATATAATGTACGTCTTAGTAAAAGTTAATAATGCGGGGCAGTTACGTGTGGAGAGTACCGTGTCATCTATTTATATTGCGCAAATGGCTTAAAGTCAGTCATATTTTTTTTGTAAAAATTTCAACTAATACTGCAAAAGCCGTGGACAGGTCGTTACATGTCACTTTAACATATATTTTCTATTAAATAATCCAATCACCATTTTTCCCTTTTGCTAAATTATCGAATAAGTGCAAGAGTAAATTAATTAATGGTTTTAGTAAAAAATCACATTTTAACATGGTTTAGTTTACTTTCGTTTAGTAGCAGCTTATAGGTAACATGGCGTAGTTGATTTGAAATTTTGTGACAAAATACTGTTTTTAAATATTAAAACGTCTACAAGGTGTTATACTATTTTAACTACGCGACATGTTTAGTCAAGTTTCTATTATAATATCTAAGTGTATATTTTGGAAAAAATGTATTAATGTATCTTAATAAATTTTTAATCTTAGCTTAGTAATATACATAGTGGTAGTTATAATGGACTACTTATGTTTTATAAAGATAAAACTTAGCAGCAAAATGTTCGTATGGTATTTAACCTTAATATAAACGAAACTTTTGCTTTGGCTTGGCTTATAAAGTAGATTCAAATGTTAGTTAATGTAGGTAACATTATAAGCCACTTAGACTTATTCAACTAAATGTGTGCGAAAACACAAAAGTGAATTTAAACTTAACATAATAATCAAACTTTTTTAAATAAACTGCAGAAGTTCGGGGTTTTAATAGTTAAAGTTTATTTTATATACAGAACACAAATAATATACAGCGTTAATTTCAAAAGGTTGTTTCCATTTTCGCGTACAAAGCGTGTTTTAAATTATTAATTAGGGTAGAGTTCGTATTGATTGCTCGATGGTTAAAGCCGACTCCTCCCTTAAGTTTACACATACGGTCAGATTGTTCATTTTAACTTAATAACAATGTTAGTAGTACTTAACTAACATTATTTCATCATAAAATCACAATAAAACGGTTAGTTAAGAAAATGGTAAAAGTGTTTCTACACAAAAAGAATCATGAAACTATTATCTTATAAAATGACATTTGGTTTTGAGCGTCCTCATTATATTAAACTAAAACTCAAAACATTCAGAATCAAAATTAAATTGACTTATTGTTACGATTTTTGTTTTCGATGTCAAACTTTACGCATGCACCGAAATAAATTTAATACAGTCCGTCCGCTTTTTTTTCTTTTGTCTCTTTTTTTACTAATTTGAAACATTCTGAAATTATCATTATACTTTTTTATTTATAGTTTCTAAGGCGCTGTGACATTTTCCGGCTTAGCAGACGAACAGCCGACCCACCAAATGTAAAGTAGACACCGACACTTATAGACGCGCTGCCTATCGTGAGGTATACTATGTTACATCTTGTTTACCCAGTATATATGCTGGCTGCGGTGCTCTTCAAATCGGAAAACAGTAGCTTTTTCACACCACGTTTTGCGGCAGAAATAGGCACTGCGGTGGTTACAACCCAAATGGCTCCTGTAAAAAGGGAGTTACAAGTAATAAAGGGAAAGCTTGTAAAATATACGTCTAACGCTAAGTATTTCAATTAAATACGAACATTCTAACATGATTATAAAGTAGAAAAGCTGCGGCTGGTGCGGCAAATATAAATGACCAGAACCATTGCATCATTCGATATAATGGACTAAATTTATTCCATTGTCCACTGGGTCAACCATTGTTCACAAAGCAGGAATCCATAATGAACCTCTTAGAAACATTTCTATCCGCATGATTGCGTACAAGAAAGTTGTGATCGATTTTTATACGAGCGACTTACGCTTGCAATATTTGTTTCACAACTGCTTTTCACAATCTCTATTAGGTATATAAAACATATCGATAATTTTGAAGAATATTTTCAACAATGAATTATGACAAAGGATCTAAAGTCCATGACGTACAATAATTTAAAGACACAGACTCAGATGACAAGTAAAAAAATCTTTTATAGTCAAATTGCTTATTGTCATAACATGTAGAATTTTTAACTGAAATTCATAAATTTTAATAACTTGAAGTTTTGTTATGTATTTTGTAACAGAAACCTAGTCAGTCAATTTATAAAGAAAATATATTCATATACGCAAATTGCAAGATGGCTTTGCGAAATATGTCAAAAAAATAGCAATTAAAATTCTAATAGATCATGCGCTGTATTTGTTTTAGATTAAGTTCAATATTAAAAAAATTATGAAACTTGGCACAAAATTAAAGAAACTTTCCAAAAAAATATTTACGATAAATTTGTATTTAAACATAACATTCTGAAAAAAATGTTCATGGGTGGTTTAAAAATTATTATTACCTTCACACCACATAATATCAGGTCCTTACATTGAATAGGTTGTCTTTTTTCATATTGACATATTTGATAGATCAAATTAGATCTAAAATATCTCCTGTGTGGTTAAATTATTTAACATTTATTTAGCTGGTATATTTGACTTTTAAAAACAGTAATTTGTTTTTTTTTTCAATTCAATCATTACAATCATTTGGATTTTTCTGCTCATAAATTAGTTTTTCAAATATGTATTAGGAAGTAATATTTAGATTAGTATGCGCCGAATTTCCTTACAGTAGAATACTATAAGACATACACTGGCAAAATAGCTAAAGTACACTAACCAGGCTGTCTTCGCGTCTGTTATTTGCCAAAAGCATTAATAAAATTACAATAGTAGTCGCGTAAAATCACAAAACCATTACGCTATCGAAAAACTTTCTAAATAATTCTCCTTTTAATATCACACACAAATAAGCTGAACAATTAACGTAAACAATATAATCCAGTTTGGCGACGTAAATATATGACTTTGTGCTTAGCGGATATTTTGTCTTTGATTGATATTTTGCCTGCTATTTATCGTTAAAAACGAATACAATTTATGTTTTCTGTGAGTTATATTACTTATATCAATTACACCTCATACAATTTTCCTCCAATTTTTTTATGATTTTAAATTGTAGCAATCTTTTTTAGCTCGACGATAGACTTAAATCAAAGCCATAATAATATTTTTAATTCGTATTGGAATTAAGCGTAATATCGAATTATGAAAGTTTATTATTAAGTATACTATTAACACATTATATTTCAGTAATCTTTTTATTTTAGTCTAAAAAAAAATAAAATCCTACATAAAAAAAAATCAAATGTGCGAAGAAAATTTCCAATAATTTTGTGAATGATGAACCATTGAAAACACGTTTTATATGAGTAGGTACTGTCCAGAGATTTTAGAAGCATAAATCCATTAATGCATTGAACGGAGTCCCACTAATGGAATCCATCGACGAGCTTTATGCCTATATTTCGTTAGAATATGATTTTTATGTTTAATGGAAGCACTTCTTGCTTTTATCGATGAATTCGATCGTTTGCGTTACGAGGCCAGAAGTTCGTTTTGTTTTCGTTATTCGAAGGTACTAAAAATAGAGCGTATTAAGCGAAAAGATATTAGGAAAATAAATAAAAGTACGTCGTATATATAACACTCAATAAGCCTTAAAATCGCATACCACCGGGAGGGTGACCAATTGATCCTAAAGAGGTGTCTGAATATCGTTCACAAGTCACTTATTCCTAACATTGACAAAATCGGGAGAGTGGCGTCAAGGATTGCAGACCTTATACTCTGAATATCGGAACGGTATTCACTGATAATTATATCGATACGAGATACGCGCCAACGTCGACACACTCCAACGATAAGAAGGGGGGCAATGTGTGAGGATATTTTACGCGGCAAACATTCATCCAAAACTCAACGCACGGTTTTGATAAAGACTAACGCAAAAACAAGGCAAAATATTATGAACTGAGAGATTGCAATTTCGGAGTAAGGCAACGGAGCTCAGGGGGCAACTGCTGGCTGACTTTATGAAGAAGGAAGGACTCGCCTTTTTGCAATATTCTAAAAAGCATCCCCAAAAAAAGTGGACTTGAATTGGCTCCGATGATTAATTATAATTTATGTATTAATAAGATTGATAGGTTTATGGACAAATTTTTGCAAATTTCTATTCTGATAAAAGAAACATCATTTTATATTTGACAGTTGACTTTGGTATAAACTGACATTTGATGTGACTTACATTGGATGTTGTTGATTTTTGTTAATTATGAATGGTTTTGAAATCGAAATTGGTGACAGTTAAAAATAACGGAAGCTAAACTGCATTAAGTTTGAGAATCGTTTTAAAAATAATAGATGCTGGAAAATAATAGGTAAGGCTCAAAATATCTTTCTTACGGTATTTCTAAAGAACAACTTGATTTTACCGTTCAATAATTAAACCATTAAGAACAACTATTATATTAACTATTACTTTAACAAATCCTATATGATAAGTAACTAGCTATACATATACAATTAAATTTATTGACATATCAATAAAGTATCGGATAATATTGTAATAACTGACTTATTAAATTTCATCAGCTTAACTAGTAAAAATATTTCTTTTACGCGAGAAAAAAAACGAAACATTTTGTTTTCAACTTTGCCATCTTAAAAATAAAGCTGTCTTATAATAATAATGTGTAAATAGGTAAAGTTTCAAAAATAGATAACAATGAAAGTATTTAAAAAGAGAGATTCATAATATCCTTAGCTTAGACATTTTTAAAGGATATGTGGATAGATCACATCTAATATGCATTTGCAATCTCAAATTTCAGCGTAGTGAATAGAAGTACCCATACACCATTGCTGGAACGTACGATTCTGATTGAACATTCAAATAAACTAATCTGAGTTTCGCTTTCATAACTGAGTATATAAATTTGTTATGTAAAATTTTGTTTCTTCCTGCAATATTCTTTTATGATCCATATTAATATGATAAATGCGAAACTAACTCTGTCTGTCTGTGTTCTCTTTATTGACAAAAGCATATACTGATTTCGATAAAAATTTATGCATATTTGATTTAGACTACAATAAAGATATAGGATATTATTTTTGCCATAATAACGGTCGAAAGGATTGAATATGGGATGAAAGTTATATGAAAATTAGTGTCCGACCGAACTTCGGTTGGTTTCGGCTGAGTTTCGGCCAAAATCAAGTTTCGGTTGCAGTTTGGCTTTGGCCAAATTTGGCTAAAACTTTTGCCGAAACCGAAACTGGTTTCAGAAGTGTTTTCAATTTCAAATAGTAGCGCAAGTTAAATGTATCTATGCTACAATCGAGCCTGATCAGTCGATTTTAGTTCAGAAAAACATTCCAAGTTTGACAAAGAAATTGATGATTCTTCTAGAAAGACGAGGAGGGAACAAATAGTAGTGAGGCAAAATATATACTCCTTGGTAACAAAAAATAAATACAAATAATACTGAAAAGTGTAGCTCAGATATTTGTTGTGTTAATAATAAAATCTTCTAGTCTCTTCACTTTTTTCTGAATGTAGTCATTTGTTTGCTATGTGTGCGAAATCTTCTCAAAAAGAGAGAACCTAAGTGCGAACTTGTCATTAAAACCACTGTTATAAAAGTTAATAACGCAAGAGATTTATTGCGGCTCAGAGACAACATGAGAATAGACTGCTCTGTCATAATCAATTGTCGCAAAGTGGGCTTCTTAATTTCGAGTAGGGAGAATGTACACGGAAGACGAACATGGTTGCAGACGTCCATCGAAGCCAATAATCAACAAGAAACAATAAAAATATGCTGCCATATTCGAAAAACTGTTTCTAGTGATTAAAGAACTACCATCTGATACCTAATCCAAGAAACGAGCATTTCATATAGAGGTACTCAACGCATATTGACACAAATTTTGAATATGAGAAAAGTCTCCGCAAGATGGGTGCCTAGAATCAGAAACAAAATCGACTTCGAGATATCGTTGGAAAAGTTTTAAGAAGATTCTAAAACTTTAAATCTAGTTTTGTGGCAGTGGACGAAACACGGGTTTCACCGAAAGATCTTCATGCCGTGACCGTGGTATATGGCCTGGCTGGGTATGGCCTCAATATTTTGGGTCTCAGCAGTGATATTGTTGTTTGATTACCTGGAGCATGGAACCATCATTACAGATTATTCAGCTTTAAAACCGAGGTTGAGAAATGCCGTCAATGATAAAAAGAGACAAACTTTGAACGGGCGAGCTGTTATATCTTGACAACGTACTGGCGCATAGGTTGGCATTAGCGATGGCCACCGTTCAGCATGCTAGTGTACAATTGGTTGAGCATCCCCTATTCACCAGATGTGGCGCCTAGGTATTTTTCATCTTTTCTCCAAATTGATACAATACTTACAGGGAAACATGTGTTAAAACTATACATAACAAGTAAACGATGCCGTGGTGACCTTTTGCAGGACCAAGACAATCCTTTTTTTAAGGAATTGAAGCATTGCAAACTTGGAACGCTGGTCTTAGTGTGTAGGTGGACTCGAGATTATGTAGAAAATAAATAATTAAGCTATCATAGTCATTATATTCTATCTCATTTTTACTTTTTGATCCCCTCGAACTACAAATACAAATTAAAGTATTAATTAGTAAGATTTCAAAATACCAATACTTAGTCTTTAATGCAACAGTCACAATTAATAATTTATTCATTAATAACTCATATAGCTATAAGAAATTTATTTGAAAAAAAAAATATTTTTATTATTTTTTTCATAAAAATATTATTCGAAGTGAAATAAACGATTACCACACGTTTGATATACTGTCTCCATTCCATGACTAAAATAAAGCAAAATAATAGGCATAAAAGCTCCATATTTTAGTATTTTAAGAATTTTTATACTTGATCACGTGAGTTTCGGTTTCGGTTTCGGCCGAAACTGAAGCCACGGCCGAACTTTCGGTTTCGGCCGGAAAAGCAGTTTTGGTCGGACTCTAATGAAAATCCTTTCTGTGGGACATAAAAGGATGAAATGTAGAACAACAGGAAAAAATACATTTTAATGTACTATTAAGTCTACAATGCAATATTTTATTTCTTTCAATATAAAATACTCTAGTGATAAAGAACGCACGATTAAATCAGATTAAGATTAAATTAAACGACATACGTCAATAAATGACGATGTAAATAATACTCTTTCTAGAGTAGCGAATTGGTTTAGTGTTAATAACTTGCTATTAAACCAAAGGAAAACAAAATGTATTAGATTCATGACTCCTAATGTGAAGCATGGTAAATTTAAAGTGGTTATAAATGGGGAGGCGTTAGACGTAGTTGAATCAACTGTATTTCTAGGAATAACTGTAGATACAAAACTACAATGGGGCCCCCATATTAATATGCTAGCAAGTAAACTAAGCTCTGCAACTTACGCTGTGAAAAGAATTAGATTATTAACCGATGTGGAGACAGCTCGTTTAGTATATTTTAGCTATTTTCATAGGATTATGTCTTATGGCATTCAACTGTGGGAAATGCGCAGATACTAATACGATCTTTGTCCTCCAAAACGCGCAATTCAGTGCAGTCTATAACCTGGGCCATAAAGAAAGTTGTTCACTGAAATAAAAATAATGACCGTTAGTTCTCAATACATATTTAAAAAATTTAATGTATGCAAAAAATAGAGATGATTTCCAAGACATTGTGATGCACATAACATAGATACAAGGAACAAACATAATTAAATTCTTTCAGCAACTAGAAACTGCGAAGAATAAGTAAGTCTTTTATGGGACAATGTATACGTTTTACAACAAAGTCCCAGTAAACGTTCAGAATTTAACTATTAATAAATTTAAAAGGTAGTCGAGGAACGTTTATGTGTTAAAGGTTATTACGATATTTATGAATTTTAAATGATAACACAGCCTGGTAATGGAATGCTCGCTCCAGGTCCTGTTTCAAAATTGAATAATATGTAATGTCGAATTATCAAATTGTTTGTTATTTTAAAAGATGACATAAAAATAGCCCGCTGAGTTTTTTCGCCGGTTCTTCTCAGGTCTGTGGCGTCCTTTTCCGAACCGGTGGTAGTGTGTTTGACAATCAATAAGCAAGTGTAAACTTCTATATTGTATAAAGATATTTGAATTTGAATTTAAATTTGATTTAAGGAGGAATCAGAAGGTAGTGATAATAAGATAGAATAAAAGACAAAATAGCAACTTAATTATTAATTTCTTAATAGTCTCCGAGTTCAGCGTTTTTCCAAGGCATGAATCACTTAAAAATAGTTTTGTCTTGGTCTTTCAAAAAATTTTCCAAAATATCCATTACCTTGTTATTGTTTTCGTACCTGTTGCCCCTGAAGTATGTTTTCAATTTGGGTTCAAAACAGCACGCCCCTAATAGCTTTCCTTAACTTTGGAAGTAGAGCTGCATTATGTTAGCGAATAATATCGTTTCTACGCTACAGGTTAACAGAACAATCACTATCGGCTGACGTCGATGGACTTATGATTTCGTACTCAAAATTGAGAAGCCCATATATAACCACAGCGAAATTCGCTAACAAACTCTGCTAAATTTGCCTCCAAATCGCAATGAATCTCTTGCATCGCTAATAGATTCGTGAGTTGAAGGCAGCAGGGGGCATTCGGCATGGTGTCGTCGATCGCTCCTTTTTCTGCGGCTGAAATGGTTGCGGTGGCGGAGCCAAACATTTAGACTGACGCTGTAGGTGGAAGACTTGTACTGCTAAGGTTGAGATCACCTGGCTTCAATGACTCCTGGGTGGTAGATTAGGGGAACGAGACGAGGTTGCTTCCGTGGCCAGCACTGGTTAGATCGCAGAAAAATGCTAAAAAATTCCTGTGACCCCATCTCTAAGGCACCAGGAAGAAACAGCGTGTACGTCTCAGTTGGTGGGAGCCCAACATAACTTTTTCTTATCCTCGCGGGGACCTCAAGGTAAAATAAGTCCTCAAGGTAAAAGAAAAAAATAGTCATCGTTAGGTTTGTACAAGACACTATGTAGATAACGAGAGCTGATGAAGTTTATTTGTGAAATAACAAAAATTATTTCCTCGTATAATTATTCTTAATTTCAGTATAAAACCTAATTGATACATATTAAACCAACAAAAGTCTCAAATTCTTGGATAATCATAACGATTTATTCAATTCAAACCAAATTCAATCCAAATTCCATAATATACAGGGCGTAACAAGGTTTATGTTTAATATTTTTATATAAGCAACACACACATTACACATTGAATATTATATCAACACTAGCTCATCCGGCAAACGTTGTTTTTCCATTTAAATAATTTGATATTATAAATAACTCCATAAACAGGCAGACACATGGAGGGAATAATTTATTCATCATCTGCCTGTGTTAGTCCACAGCTAGCGCCTGTGTGTAGATATAGGCCTTCCCTAATGCACGCCTTTTCCATTAAAGGGTTTTTGGATAGTATCGCACAAAGCTGGTCAAATGCGGGTTGGTGGGTGGACCGACTTTTTACATGCTCATCTGACGCATGTATCATCTTACTTCAGACAATTGGGTGATCCATATTGTCCTAATCAATCAGAAAACAACGATAACACAATATTGTTTCCTCGTGAGATTCGAACCCATTACCTCTAGTTAATAGAGCAAGGGTGGCTGTATATGAATAATTTACAAAGTGATTGTAATTGATGTTATCGAGCGGGTTAAAAACGATTAAGATATTAAAATAAGTATTAAAAAGCAAGGGTTGGCATTTTCGGCATTATGACGTTTCTATATTATAATGCAAATCATAAGTAGTAGCTACTGCAGAACTTCAGGCAGAAAGCCAGGTTTTAATTATTTACATGTATCCACAAAAATATTGTACGTTGTCACAAATACGGAATTCTAATAAAACTACTATTAAATATCCAAAAAACAGTTAACTTTGGAAATTATTAAACTGCATCACATCATATTTTAAAGGTAGAAAGGAAATAAAAGAGAACTACGATTTAATAATTTTGTTTCTTAAGTTTATAACTAGCCGATTTTTTAAAAGAATCAATTGATCAAACAGTGATTATCATATAAAAATCATAAAAAAAATCGATCAATGTTTACAACGACATTTAAACCAATTTTATTAAAACAGCAGATGATTAATCACATTCAATACAAGCATAATTTGTGTATCGCTCTATTTTGTACTTATAACTAATATCTAAAACATATTTTTTTAAACAATTTTGTGCCCAATTAAAAGTGCACAATTTATGTTTATGAAATGGGTAATTAGTTATGAGTTCACATAAATTTAACAATAACACTAAAGTTTTTTGTCTTCACATCTACTTCAATTCACTGTGCCCAAAAATTAACGCCATGCAGCCTTCTGACGCGGTGCAGCCTTCGATTCAGCATGTTCACGGGAACCACAAAGTGACGGCCCATGCCGAGGTTTACCTTCTAAGGGCCCTTGGTGCATTAAGTCACTTAATGGGGTATTGCATTACGTGGGGTGACGCGCCTGTGGCAACGGGCTCCCCCACATCCGGTGATGACCGGATGTAATATACCGATATATACTGCCCGTAATATACCATTCTATAGAGCAGCAGATCACGTAAAAATTATGTTGATATTCTATAAATGTATATACAGTTTGTGCGAAACTCAGCGTCAAAACGAAACGGGGTGACAAGATAGTTTTAAAATTTTGACAATTTCTAAAAAATCTATAAAATGGTTCATACTCACCATTTTTCGGTTTTTGTTTGGCACTTTGGAACTATAACCCTAAATAACACATATAAATGCCACTGAATGACTGGCCCCTGTTTCCTAGAGTAAATACTATTTTTTATAAGAAACTGTATTTAAACACTTGAAAAATTGTCACCTTTAAAGGCCCTTCTTAAAAAAGAGTTCTACAATGCCTTGGCAAGTGCCATCAAAAGTTTACGTATTTAATCAGGAATCTAAAATGGTATACAGTACTTGTTAGCCCAGTTATATTTGCTAATTTTTATTTAGTTTTAATGTTTTGGATTAACACAAGTTCTTAATAGGTTTTCAAATTTACAAGGAATTGACGAGAGAGATTGATTCTGGACATATTGGCCTTGAGTGAGCGATCCAGATAGTGATAAGTCTGTTCCGTATTGTACAAAAATATTTTAAAACTACAATTGTTAACTATCTTATCAGATTATTTTTATTTAGATACATTAATCTTAAGCGTTTTTTAGTTTCAGTTTAATTTTTTATTAATTGCCGATACCTTTTGTTTATATCATTTAGAAAAGTTTCGATTTAGTTAGTACGAAGTCTGTGGTATCAGCTAGTTTGTTAAAAAAATCGTTAAGGTATGTTTCTGTTATTCCAAATTATATTTCAATTTTAGGCTATATTTTAAAATAAGTAAAAAAATATAAGCATCGTAATGATGCTTCGGTTTAATATTTGAACGATATTCAACGAAACCGCAGGCAGTATTTACACAAACTTGTTTACGTTTTTGATATGGCTAGGATAAACATTTATCGAAATAAATAAAATATTAAATGCATGAAAATAAATATTTTATTGTCAATAAATGACTATACTTGTACGTGTAACTAAATAAACAGCTTTGGTTTTGTTTGTAAACCACGAGGCTTTCAGTGAATTAACATCCCTGAGATCGATGTGCATTCAATTAACGATCAGGTCCGTTTAATTAAAAGCTTCAGACTGCTTTATTTGGATACGATTAAATCAATGAAACAAACATAAAATCGGATTGAGTCAATACAGCGTCTGTCTACTGGGAACACGTTTTGATTGTTTTATATCTAGGTATAACTACAAAAAAAATTGAATATAAATACGATTCGGCATTAAATAAAAAAAATTAAAAATGCAAAAAAATAAATAGAGTAAATCATTCAGATGAATGAATTGGTATATTAATCGATACAATTTTATAAAACGCTAATTAATATAATGGATAAGAACTATTTTGGTTAATTGACTCCAGAAAAAAAATCAAACCTGTTTTTATTTTACAAATAGATCTAACTTCTAAAAATGGATAAAAAATAAAAGGTTTTGCTAAGATGTTTTCTTAATTTTGCATAAATTTTTTATTGCAATGCAACTGCAAAATAGCTTTCGATGAAGACTAACTTTAAGGAACTTGTTTTATGAAATATTCATGTATTTTAACAACATTGTTCTAAATAACCTAGCTTTGGCCAATATAAAACTTTGTTAGATAGCTGCGCGTTCAATTTCAGCAATGAAAGAGACGTATTACATAAAATTGAAAATATTATAGGATAGTTTTCTTCCACAGTCTTACTATTTTTTTTATAAAATACGTAAATTGTTGAAACTAAATACCTAAGGGTAACAGCGCCGTTGCATACATATTTATTATTACATGGATATTTTAGATTTTTTTATTTTTGCACGCTCCGGGTTAACTACGAGAAAAAGGCCAACAGCATTAATCCACCTCTTCTGAAACTCAATTGTAATGTTTTGCAATTAAGTGTGCATAAAATTATTAATAATTAATCTTGGTTTATATAATTATAAATAAATAATTATCGTTTTCTTTGCGGTTTGCAAACGATACAACGTAAACGGCAAACATAATTTTTACAAGATTTCATGTCTGCATTAAATCTGTAAAGGAACATGATGTATTTACCTTTTCTGAGAATGACAATCAGACTGAGTGAAATCTAAATTAAATAAACAAATTAAAAATATGTTTTTAGGTTATATTAGTATTTAGTTGATCAAAACACGAATAGAGAATATATAATAATGTTTTCAGTTAACAAAACTTACGATTCATATAATGTAACGGTAACATTATCAATGAAAAGCAACTAATTCGTATATAAAACAGAAGGCAAACTTTACCTTCCACAGTTCACTACATTGAATAATTAGTAAAGTTTGTCAGTTTGTTAATTGATTAAATTCGAACGCTGGATTCCATTTACAAGCGACAAAGGCGCGTGACATATAGAACACGTAAGATTTGATTACTTAGATTATATTAAATTAACTATTTAACTTAGTTTTGGTATAGTAAAGAATTTTAATTTAAATGTTGGTATTTAAAGATATGTTTCTTATGTTGTAATAAATTTTATCAAGGTTTCGGAAATTTATAGTATAGCAAATACTGTAATTACGTTGTTGTCCATACTTGAAATAATCATGTACGTTAAGATTCTAAATATAGAAGGAAAACGGTTTACAAATATAAGTCTTACATTAAACGTGCATTGAGTACGATAATTTGTTTTTTATACTTCTCTATTGTATTTAAGACTACTTGATTCGCCTTAGAAGAGCATAGAAAAATTACAAAAAAATTGTTTTATCCTTACAAAACTTTTGGTTTGTATTTGTAGTTTCGAGGAGGGATCAAAAAGTAGTAAGAGTGAGAAAGAATGTGTATATTTCTACTTAGTCTCCGAGTCCCCCTTCACACCGACTCCAGCGATTTTCCAACGCTTCAATCCCTTTAAAAAAAGATTTGTCTTTGCCCTGCAAATAGTCTCCACAGCAACCATTACTTGTTATAGTCTTGACATATGTTTTCTTTCAAGTATTGTTTCTATTTATGGACTAGATGAAAAACAGCTTGTCCCCAAATCAGGTGTATAATGGATTGCTGAACATCGCTTTTGCCAACCTATGCGAGGTCAACATCATGATAAAACATTACGCCCCTTATAAGTTTCCCTTTTTTATTATTGACGGCATTACTCGACTTTGAAAATAAACCTGCTGTAATAGTAGTTCCATGCTCCAGTTAATCAAGCAAAAATATAACTTCTGAGTTCCAAAATATTGAGGCCGATGTCACGGCATGAAAATTCTTTGAGGTCAGCGAGGATGGCCGTTTCTATTGCGAAGATTGCTGCTTTGTCTTCTGATCAAAAGTGTGTACCCATGTTAGTACCGCTGTTGCAAAACGAGACATCTCACATGAAGTTCTAAAAATCTTCTTAAAACTTGTCTAGCAATATCTTCGTGGTGTTAAGTAGATTTTGTTTCTGGCACCCATCTTTGGGAGACTATTCTTACATACACAAATTGTGTCAATATGGATTGAACGCCTCTATATACATTCCTTTTCCTCGAATGAAGTATCAGATGGTAATTCTGCGATCGTTCAAAATATTTGTCTCTAATTTGGTAGCATTTTCTTGGAAGACTAACGTAGATGGACTGTTGCACGATTTTCGTCTTCCCTGCTTGGTCTCCATACTCGAAATTATCCATGTGACAATGGAATACGCCATAGCAGACTCCTCTTACGTTGCGTCCGAATCGAAGAGGTTTTTAACAGCAAGCCCGCACTTCGTTTATCTTCATTTTTGAGAGCACGTTCCGACACAAAGTAAAATAATCACTACATTCAGAAAAAAGTAAAGAAAATCTGAGCAACGCCTTTCAGTGTTTCATTGTTTTTGTTGCCGAGAGTATTAATGTTGTTCTTGATACTTTAAGTTCCCTTCTGGTCTTTCTAAAAGAACCATCAATATCTTTTCATCATTATTATTATCGTCAGCCTTTGTTAGTCCACTGCTGAAAATAGGCACGCCTTCTCCATTTAGGGGGTTTTTTGGGCTGTATCCCACCACGTTGGTCTAATGCGGATTGGTGGGTGGACTGACTTTTTACATTCCAATCCGACGCATCTTACTTTTCTGACAATTGGGTCATCATCATCATCATCGGCCTTTGATAGTCCACTGCTGGACATAAGCCTCCCCTAATACACCCCTATCCATTAGGGGGTTTTTGGACCGTATCCCAACCGAATAGGAAACAACAATGAAAATTTGTTGAGTCCCCGCAGGATTCGAACCCACGACCTCCGGTTTCTAAAGCACACACCCTTACCGCTACGGAGGCAGTTAGGCAATCTCTTTTAGGTTAGGGAATTATCTGAATTAAAAACTACTATTCTAAACTAGACTGTAGCAATGATATAATTAGCTTTCACTACATTTTTGTTTCAATTTCGATAACACGATGACTCCTAAAACGGTTTCAACAAAAGTTTAGGCCAAATTCAGCCAAAACCGACTACAGCCGAAACACGGACAAAACCGAAATTTTGGTCGAACACTTCTAAAGTCTTTTCGTAATTATTATTACTTAATAATTGTTCTTTACTTAAACGTAACCAAAGCAAAATTATATTCAAATATGCTGAGAAAATAATTAAAGACTCCTGATAAATCCCTCTTTAGCATAAGGTTTTTATTTTTCTAATGCAAACTGGATTAGTTGTCCAGAAAACGTGACTTGGCCTTTTAGAAGGAGATCTAGTTGTGCAATGACAATATAACTTCCGTCAAATAACATGTTTAAAGTGACTGCGTATTATATAAGATTATATTAGAAAGAGTACAATTATTAAAATTTAGCTGTTTTACTTTAATTTAGTTTAAAATAATATACAAAAATAATCAATGCATTCTTTAAAAGTTGTCTTTATAATATACGACATTTATATAACAAACAACATTTTGTTTATCTGTGAAGTAGAGGTATATATCTCTTTTCATCTGTTTTATAGTCTTAATACTTTACCAAGTTTAGGGGTTCGCATCAAAGCTTTTTTATCTCTATCCGTTTCTATAATTTAGCCAAAGTAGACTATGAATTGATGTAAACAACACCTTGTCAACCACAAGGTGCGGGCGCGTGGTCACTCAAGTTTCGTCAGCCAGTTTTGATTGAACCAACTAGCTGGAGTGACGGTGATATGGTGGATCCAATTGAAGTACCAGAAGCGAGGATGCGGTTCGAAGGACCATGTGCGTAATCCGGCTCGGACAACGTGTTTATGAAGCCGTATTGGAAATGCGATAAAAGGAAGGATAAATACCTCGTCTGATGGTGGTACAGTTCAGGCAGTGCAGGCGTCTTTGTCGCGGTAAACTTAAAACTATTAGAACGGACCGTTGGCCATTCGTGACTTAAAAACATGATGTATTGCGTAGGAGCTCCCGAAGGCAATTGATGACAGCGATGGCGTTGGCCGCCGTCTGCGTCACGAAGTATTTTCCTTTTACCCTCTTTTCTTCGCGAGATGAGGAAAAATTAAAAGAAAAAAGAAGGCTAAGCGAAAAGAGCGGTATAGTAAGAAAGGGAAGGAAGATTATTGCGTAACCAACTTGCGGCTGTGTTAGGCGACATGGAAACGATCGCGAACACTTTGTTTACATCATACGTACATATATACATGCACATGGCATCAAAGCAGGATCGTCATCGTACCTACAGTTGTTGTTGTTATTCGCCTGTCACTAAGTGATTAACATCATAGGTAAAATCTTTAAATAAGATTGCAATAAACATGGCCCTCATGTGTATATTTATATTTAGCGGCATTATGGGCATTGAGGTCTACGTCCAGCAGTGGCAGATACAGTCTGAAAATGATGATGATGAAGACATTTTTGCCACGTGTATTTTTATTGTCTTGTATTTCAGGTTGAGTTTGACTAAACAATACTTTTTGTCGTAAGTAGACAGACATAGTTAGTGAATAAAATGTTTCGAAAACATAATACAACGCTGTTTACCCTTGTTACTTGCTTTTTTTTGGGTATGTAAATAGTCGTCTTAACTTAAAATAAATATGGTAAATGACAATCGCCAAAAGTCAAAATCTGAGTTTTGTTACCAAATAACATATTGGCGAATTTAAAACGTTTTTGGTTCTTCGTTAACGTAAAAAGGACAAAACAGCTGATGCTACGTTAAAATAATACAACCCAAAGCCAAATTTCAGCTATAAAATGAGCATAAATGGAACTTCCTCTCCGTAAAATTTAAATTAATCGTCCCGTTTTAACGGCGCTACCAAATTGATACAATGATCTACAATTTATTGTAGTCTGGCCACAATTGGGAATTTCAAAGTCACTTATGTATTTGATAGCATATTAATATTTTAAAATTATTATAAATGGAAAATATGGTAGGAATAAAAGGCAAAATGATGAATTAAATTATCATACATATTAGTTATAAAAATACTTAAGAGTTAGTTTTAGTAGTTCAATTTTGTTCTTTTAATATTATAAATGCAAAAGTTTGTGAGGATGGATGTTAAAAATACTTGATGGATTCTGATGCAACTTTACAATATTTTAGCTTAAATAACATAAAAGTTCATAAGTTATAATATATAAATATAAAGTGTTGTTTATTCAAAATATAATACAAAGTATCATGTACGTAAAGGAATCGGTCGGTTAGTAATTTCAGCAATAATTAAATTATCAATAAAATGATATTAGTATTTGAAAAACTTTCGTAGCTCATAACCTTTTTATATTAATATCATTATTCGAAATAATAAAAAGCCCTGCGTCACGTTAATGATCATATCAAAATTATGATTATGAAACAAATTAGATTTCCTTTCAACCAAATTCTAATAGGACTAGGTTTTTGAAATTTATAGACATTTTTTCCTTCTAAGGTACTAAATTACATATAAAACGGTCTTCATGTCTTACTTGGTACGTCCCTTTTTAGAGAAAGCCGCCTGAAGTGGTACCAACGCGGTGCTTACTTCTTACGCAAAGCAATATTGCATAAAACACTACTGTGTTCCGGTTTGAAGGGTACGGTAGCTAGCATATTTACTGGGTAAGCGAAACTTACACTTTGTTTTTGTAAGTTTAAACTTAATTATGTTTGAAATAATAAATCACTGCATTTTTTTAATAATAACATCACAATCTTTATTTATACGTCCCAGAAATATCATTTTGAAAATGGACCACACGTCCATTATACTAATTTGAGCGTCACATTGAAACTACCCGGACGTCTAAGTGCGTCCTTTCGCGAGTCTGTTGACCTAATTCTGGCACTAGTTTTAATGCTGCCCTAACATGGATATCTAAAATAAAATTTTATAAAAAGATACTTGAAAATGTAATAAATTTTTATTGGAAAATTTATCAATCATTTATAAATGTATTAAAAAAATTAAAAGAGTTTAATGTATACAAGTTTTTGCTCCTTTTAGGAGGTTACTATATAGATTTGGCTATTAATGGTGATCGACACCAGGCGGCCATAGCCCATGGGTAATAGATTAAAGGAGCTTTGTACCCAATGTGTACAGGTCGTGAATAATGTAGCAATAGTTCCGCGCCTTGTTGTGGAATGGGTCATAGTAGCGAGATGGTGATAGGCTATCACTATAGCTAGTGGTTTTGCGTTTATAGAATAATGAAAAAGCGTCCGTGTTACTCTTTAGGTACCAGAAGGGAACAACGCAGTGATATTAATCGGTAAGAGTTAATGTAAGTCATCTTTGCAATAAAAAAAATACTTAAAATAAAACATTCCTTAATGAATGATGAAATAAAAGCCTATTGAGGAATTGAGATAGGCAGAAGTGACAGTTTTAAGATGAAGAAATGAATGAATGCAAATACACGTCGTATTTCTGAGTTCTATCGTTTAATTTTTGCCCCTTCACGAATAAAACTTGTTTCGATGGCAAATGCTGCTCATCATCATTATCATTATAATCAGCCTCTATAAGTCCACTGCTGGACATAGGCCTTTATAAGTGAACGCCAAGACGGCCGATCCCTCTCACTCGCTGCCAACTTGAACCGGCTACTGTCGGGGTCCACCAACACCTGTTTCCCTAAACGTGGCCTCCACTCCAGAACCTTATGGGCCCATCGGCCATCCGTTTTTCGGACCACGTGACCGGCCCACTGCCACTTCAACGAGCTAATCCTTTGCTCTATGTTGGTAACTTTCGTTCTTTGTCGGATGAATTCATTATGAATCTTATCCGACAGAGAGACTCCGAGAATAGCGCGTTCCATAGCGTTGAGTTACGGCAAACTTGTGGACCAGTCTGATAGTCAGAGGCCACGTTTCTGCCCCATAGGTCATGACGGGGAGTACGCATTGGTTAAAGACTTTGTCTTTTGCGGTATCGGCGAGGTTAGAGAATGGTGTAGCTCCTGATTGCTGCCTTTTTCTTTTTTGCCGTTGGAAAACTCCAGCTTATGGATTTCACCGCCGCCAAAGTGAGGGGGCAGCGGGTTAAGTGGGTTCCCCGACCAAGATGGAGCGGCCGTAATACCCACTCAAAAACGAACGGTTGTTCCTTTCTCGTGTCACTGTAATCGGGCCGCGGCGCTGATGACAGTCTTCGGCGACCCCGGCGCGACGTGGCCCTCGCCTCTTTAGGGCCTCTTCTCTCACCGGGTGTGTTGGGACACCTGAACGTCGCTTTAGGCACCGTGCCGGAACAAACAGCACGGCGCTCCTCTTGAGCCCTTGTCTGGGTGGCGGGCACCTCTTGCCGGCCGCCCAGGGGCTCAGTGTCAGGGGAAGGTAGTGCGTACGCCACTCTTCAGCGCCCTGGCCTCTTTCTGCGGCTAACCAGGGCGCCTCAAGGCCTCCTGTCCTTTCCGCGGCCTCCTTCCGGGCCATCACGTCCTCGCAGAAAGCAAGGACGGCGCCCCACGACCTTTCGCTCTCAACATCCTGCGCACTACGGAGAAAGCGAAAGGTCGTGCCCACGACACTACGCAGCCTCGGCGTTGCTCGACCCAGGCTGGGCACTCTTCCAGCGCGTGTTGGGCCATCTCTTCGGCACATACGCCACAGTGGTGGCATCCTCTGTAGGCTCTTACCGGCCACGCGGCACAGGTACCTCCGAAACAGCCGTGTCCTGAGAGAACCTGCGTCGCGCGGAATGTTAGGAGCCGTGTCCTTTTCTAGCCACCACTTAAGTCCTGATTGCTGCTCTAGCCCAACTGAATCCTCTTGTCGGCTTCCTCTCGAAGCTGTGTCTTCCCAACTGCAATACGTGCCCGAGGTAGACATATTCAACGACGACTTCGAGAGTAACACCATCGACATTGACCGGACTCGAGAGAATGTGTTTGTTGAATATGACATTCGTCTTGTCCAAGTTCATCCTTAGTCCGAGACGTCGGGACGATTCATTAAAGCCGTGCAACATTTCCTGCAAGCACTCCACCGACTCGGCCAATATGACGGTATCGTCAGCGAAATGGAGGTGTGAAAGGTACTCGCCGTTAATGTTTATGCCACGTCCAGTACAGTCTAGGGTCTCAAAGACTTCTTCCAATGCATTAGTGAATAGTTTCGGGGATATTACATCCCCCTGTCTCACTCCTCGATGCAACGGGATTGGTCGCGTTTGACCTCCCCGAACACCTCGACTTATCGATAATCGACCTGAGATCGTTGAAGAGCTTCCAGAACAGCCCAGGTTTCTACAGAGTCAAAAGCTTTCTCATAGTCCACAAAGGCAAGGCACAGAGGCTGACTGTACTCATAGGTCTTTTGTACAACGATTCGTCATGACTCTCGAGAACAGCTTGTATATGTGGCTCAAAAGTGAGATTGGTCAGTAATTTTTAAGCAGGGTATTGTCACCCTTCTTAAAAACCGGAACGACCTCACTTTCAAGCCACGCCTTAGGAGAATTACCCTGTTGAAGAACGGAGTCTAATTACTTCCGTAACTCACCTAAAACGGGGTTACCCACTGCTTTAAGGAGCTCCATTCTTTCCAGGAGCTCTTCCCTTGAGCTGCTTGAGAGCCAGGCTAAGCTCATCAATGCTGACTGTAGGAAGCTCACCGGAGAAATGCCGAGTCAGACAGATGGCTTCTCTAGAGCTTCTTCACAAAAACCTTCGACCCTCTATTCTGGCAAGGTCTCGGCATATCAATTTGCGGATCCGTGTAGATCCGAGTAGACTTCATTAGGCGGGCCCGCTCTCGCTGGAAACCCATATTCACGGTGCCTCTCAATAATCAGTGATCGCTACCGGTTTTAAAAGTAATGATCACAGAGACATCCCTGAATATGTGTTTCCGGTCCGTCACGATGAAATCTATCTCGTTCCATGTCAAAGTATCGGGACTTTGCCATGTCCATTTCCTGTAGGGCTGCTTCTTAAAGTATAAGTTCATAAAGAAGAGCTCTACTTTTTCCAGGAAATTGACTAGCATTTGTCCCCTGCGATTTCATCTACCGACACCGTGAGGGCCTAAACACGATTCAATGCCAGTTCGTACATCCACTTTGGCATTGAAATCCCCAATAACAACATTATAGTGGGCCTTATAGCTGGTATGCTAGGCCCGAGAGATATCCTCGTATGTGGCCTCCACTTCGTCGTCAGAGTGTGCTGAAGTGGGCGCATACACTTGTATTACTTTGAGGGTATACCTCTTAGTGAGCCTAAGTACAAGGTACGCCACCCTAGTCGAAACACTCGAGGCTGCGATTATGTTATTAGCAAGAGATTTGTTGACGAGGAATCCCACGCCGCCTTGTGACGTATGGTCGCCCTCTCGGAAGTAGAAAATGTGACCCGATGGCATGGTTACGGTGTCCTCCCCCTGTCTTCGAACTTCGCACAACCCTAAAACGTGCCATCGAATCTTACCCAGTTCCACCTAAAGCTCGGCCCGTTCGCTAAGTCTCAGTGTTCGTCCGTTATAGGTAGCCAGGCCAAGTTTTTGGTAGCGACCTGTAGCCCGGGGATTCTTAGCACCCCTTGTCCCACTGTCACCATGGCCGCTATCGTGGCCAGGAACAGCGGGACTACCGGGAACTAGGAGCCGTTACCTTTCGTTGACGTCCATTAAAAGAAATGCTTATAATTGCCACGTTGAGCAGGCGAATTGGCAATAACTGATTGCACCTGTACTGCGGATCTACCTTACTCCCAAAGTAAGGCAGCTCCGCAGTCAAGTGAGTGCCACCGCCCACTTGACGACTCCACGGTCGTCACATCTCTACGCCTCAGAAAGAAAGTAGAAATAATTTACAATGCTGCTCGGCGTTGTAAATTATTTCTACATTTTAACGTTTTTCGGTTTGGTCTATCCGCTGTGATTACGTATTTTACTGCAAAAGTTCCAAAAGTAGGAGTGCAGTTCAAAGACTTTGAATATGGCAAGATCAAGTTATACTTACAATCGACAATCGATGCTGATGGATGATGATAAGTAGGTATGCAAATACGTGAACCATTACGAAGGCAGTGCCGAACTAGAATGATTGCGAAGGAATGTCTTGTGAATTCTCGTTGTGTAAAACTTGTTGATAGTTTATACATATATGTCTGACGCATAGATTGTCTTTCTTTTCAAACACCTGGACGGTCGACCCTTAACAAACCAGAAAACGATAACCGTACATATATATTAGGCCTCGGCATACGAATACATGACCTACGGTTTGTAAAGCTAGGTCAAATAACAATTTGCCCTAGGACCTAGATACAGAAATCCTCGTGTCACTCTTCTTTTGGCGCGAGGAAGCGAGGTCTCGGGGCTACATGCCAGCCCCAGAAGATAAAGGGGGGTGCAGAGATGAATTGCGCTTCCTTGCTGTACAGGGATGGGAGCTGCGGTTGGAGCACCGAAGCGCCGGCCGTCGAACAGTGGAGGCCATAGGCCCAGTATAAAAGTGGAAGCTAGAAAGAGGACACGGCTGTTTTGGGAGGTACCTGTGCCGTGTGGCTGGTAGGGAGCCTACTGAGGAGTGCCACCACTGTGGCGTATGTGCGGAGGAGATGCCCAAGCATGCGCTTGAGGATTGCCCAGCCTGGGTTGAGGAACGCTGAGAGCTGCGTAGTGCCGTGGGGCACGACCTTTCGCTTCTACCTACCATAATGCGCAGGATGTTAAAGAGCGAAAGGTCTTGGGGCGCCGTACTTGCCTTCTGCGAGGACGTGCTGGCCCGGAAGGAAGCCGCGAAAGGGATAGGCAGCCCTACAGCACCCTGGCTATCCGCAGAAGAAGGCCAGGGCGCCAAAGAGTGGCGTACGCGTGCAACCTTCCCCCCTAACCCTGAGCCCCTGGGCGGCCCGCAAGGAGTGCCATCCGCCCAGAGAAGGGCTCAAGCGGCGCTGTTGTGCTGATTGCTCCGGCACGGCACCTAAAGCGACGGTCCAGCTGTCCCAACACACCCGGAGAGAGGAGGCCCGCGAGGGTCACGTCGCGCCGGAGTCGTCAAAGACTGTTATCAGGGCCCGCAACCCCGGCTATAGCGACTTGAGAAGGCAGCAGCCTTTGTTTTTTAGCGGGTATACCGGCCGGTCCATCTTGGTCCGGGAAGCCCAATAATACATGTGAGGACGGAGGCATCACTGAATCGGTCGTCCACAACCGGTTAAAACGGTACACCGTATATTAAAATAATTCTTTGCAGGCTATGAATGTTTTATCCCAGTTCTGATTTTAGAAATTCCAAAGAGAATTCCAAAAAGTAAAAATGATAACAACAACTGAACACCTTATATACTAAAAAAACATTAAAATGGCGCACGTGACCCCGACAACAGCCACGATGCTCGTATGGACGAGTTAGGGCGTAACACCACTCAACACGGTAATACTTTCACAGATACACAACACTTATCGCGCACGAGGAGAGTTCTGTTCCGGGTTGCGGCTTATACGAAGCTGGCTATATGTCAGTCCCGTCTTTTAGACTCGATTTCGGACAGGCATAAAGTCAATATCGAGACTCCATTTCTTTAAGTACCCACAGTAGAAATTGTATTCCGACTATATTTTTATGAGGTTATTTGTGTACAGAAAAAAATGTTTTACTTCTGACATGCCTTTTAGTTCGATAACAAATTTCTTTTAGAGATTAATACCATTAATAAATGTATCCTTTTTATGTAGTCAATATACCTATTTGTATATATTCAACAATAATGATCAAAAAATTTAATACTATTAGTCTCTTCAACACAAACGAACAAATAAATATTTCCTCTTTATAATATTAGTATAGACTAAATTAAAAAGGACTAAACTTTGCAATGGGTGATTAATAAAGGTTACCCGGTTCTTTCTTTATGCCAAAAAAATTATGTATAAAAAATAACAAACAATAATTTAGTAACATAATTGAAACAGAACACTGAAATTTTGGTTTGTTATTCATTCAGACGACCAGAATGTTCACTTGGTGAATGGACTGGAGTTATTCAATGGTAAGTGATACGCTCCACCCATAGGAAAGGCTGTGTACAATTTTATTTGCCTTGTTAACCCAACCTTAAGAGTGTGGGTGATGTCTGATGCGCGCTGAATACAACCATCACGATGACTTGTGTCACTGAATTCTATCTTCGCTCTACTTTGAAATTCTTTTGATGAATGAATGATAATTGGGTGTCATTCGGAAAAGGCCGTCGCATCACAGTATCTCCGCTTAAGCCCTTGTATAGACGGCGAAACCTCCCTCTTATGCAGCTTGTGGCTTAGAGTCAAAAAGTAAGATGGCGCGTGTAGGCCATTGCAAGGCTAGTAAGCCATTTATAGCCTCCACTGTTTGACGACTGGAGGCCATAGTCTAGCTAATATAGCGTCTCCTTTTGTTCTTAAGCTATCGAGCGCAACTCTTCTTTGTGATCAATTTTTCTTTAGGGGTAGACCTACAGTGTAGGGACCATGACGGACGATATCCGGAGTCAATGCAAAGACTAGGCTTCCACAGTCTAACTTAAACATGTACCAACTAATTTATTTTTTAGCATTTACAATCAAAAGTAAAAACAAAGGCCTAAAAACGATTCAAAATTGTCGAAAAGAGTTATATTCTCTAATAACAGTTGCTAATCCATCTTTTGGCGCGTTATTTTTATTGCAAAGAGAAATTTGTAAGTAATTTATTCCCAGATAATAGCACTTTTAAACTAGGTTTATACTTCCAAAGTTTATAGTCAATGAATTAATTCTTTAATACTAAATTAAGTATAAAATATGATATAGCCATTATTAAATGTTATTTTTATGAAGTACTTTTGTTTTTTATGAGGTATCTAGATTCCTTGTGGAATTCTAAAAACAAAAGATGGGGTTTAAGAGATAAGTACCACTATAAAATATATTCTTTACAATTACAAAACAATATCCTTTTATGATTTTTGGTCAGCTACAAAAGGTAAGGCCAGTTTTAAATTACAACGAAATAATATAAAACGATAAGTAGCAGTTAAACGCTTCCAGTTTTTATCCGAAACGGAACAAGCCGTCGTTAAGCCTTTTTATAGCCACCGGAATGGGGCTTGGTCAAGTGTTAACGCTGATAAAACAATATGATTTTATTTACTTCTCTTTAAACGATTTTATTACGTTCCGTATTTGTGTAGAATTCACATGATCATATTAAATTCAACCCAACGCTTTTTTGAGTTTTTATGAATTCTGATTTAGTATAATTTTTGAAAACTTTGAATTTACATTAATATGAGTTCCCTTAGGAAATATTTTGTAAAATCTTGTATGACCATTGTTTTGGAATGTATTGCTAGAACGCAAAGCTCTTGCATATTATATGTATACGTAAACGCTGAATTGTCCGTATCCTGAACTCGAACATGTCACATTTTGTCTCATCCGATGAGGCAAAAGTATTAGCGCGCGCGAAGTTTCGTCTCACTTTTCGAAGGCATCAAAATCGACCGCGGCCCAATTTTAACAGAGACAAGGGATGGTCACTGCCACTGACTTTAAAACCACAATTGTTAAATGCGACGCGTAGCAAGAACATTAGCGCTGACGATGGTGAAGTGGACGTTGTTCTTTTTGAATGACCCTAAACACTAGTATTGACCTAAGAGACAATGTTATAAGTGCGTTATCACTACCCGCACCTCCCGCCCCGCCATCGTGCTGCATTGCGTGCTCTAGACCGCAGAGCGAGAAGGGAAGCGACCGTGATGTTTTTCCCCTCGTCCTGATGAAGGACCTCCGATAGGTCCGAAATTAGTTGGCACCAGTCCCTATTCCACGTGAGTTTAGACGTTTATAGTATTTTCCATGAAAGATAGATAAAATATGTTGTATTAAATGAGTAGAATAATAAACAGGTGGATTTATTGGAATGTGAACATTTCTCAAAACAATTTATATCTAATAATCATTTTTTATTTTTTACCTTACCAAATAATAATACTAAAATATAACGAGTTATGCTTTTGTTATCGTTGTTTTCTGATTGGTTAGTAAAATTTAGGCCGATCAACTAATTGTCTGAAAAGTAAGATTATCCATGCGTAGGATGAGCGTGTAAAAAGTCGGTCCACCCACTAACCCACTTTGGACGTGCGTGGTCCCACCACCGTCTAAAACACCTAATGGAGAACGCGTGCATTAGGGGAGGCATATCAAGCATCGTACTATTCCAAATTATTAAAATTAATCTGAAATTATCATTTACTAATAGTATAAAGATGAAAGATTTGTTGTTTTGCATAGGCTTTGTAAGTACTGAAGCGATTTGAACTATTCTTTGACTACTAGTAGGCTAATACACCCCTATCTATTAGGGGGTTTGGACCATATCCACCACGCTGGTCCAATGCGGGTTGGTGGCTAACCTTATTTTTTTTTTGCCGTTGCAAAATATCCAGCTTACGGATTCCCCGCCGCCAAAGGAAAGGCCAAAGGAAAGCCAAAGGAAAGGAAAGGTCGTGCCCCACGACACTAAGCAGCTCTCGGCGTTGCTTGACCGCTCGGCTGGGCGCTGGGGTGCTCCAGCCGCAGCTCCCACTCCTGTATTGCAAGGAGCGCAATTCGTATCTGCGCCCCTTATCTCTTCTGGGGCATGTCGAGTGACACCGCATCCTGCGTTAGGACCCTAACCCGCAGCACCGCGTGGACGGTCGACCGGCCCTTGCGGAAGCCAAACTGCCACTCCGCCAGATTTGGACTGACGTGCTCCAGGTGCTGGACGATGCGGGCCGCCACGATTCTCTTAAAGAGTTTTCCCATCGTCCAACAATACGATCGGCCTATAGGCGGAGGGCGAGTCCGCAGGACGCCCCTCCTTTTGGATGAGGACGAGTCTGCCTGTCTTCCACCTCTGTGGTATTAAGACTTGAGCCAGACAGGCAGAAAACATCGCCCTCACTCTGGGCTCCAGGGCGTCCCCTAGGGCCAGCGCCAGCGCGCGTCCCGGGATGCCATCGGGACCCGGGGCGGTGCGTTTGCCCCTCATTTTTAGAAGGGCTGCACCGAACTCTCCGGGGTGACTTCTAGCGCTTCCGGACTGGGTCGACCTCATCCGTGCCATTTGGGACCATCGAAGGTGCCGTGTGCTCCTCTCGCCGTGGGAATAAAGCCTCGGCGATCGCCGCTACCATCTGCGGCGCCAGACTCTCGGTGAGTGGGCCCAAGGACGAAGCCTGTTCATAACCATTTTATAGGGCCACCCCACGGATCACTGTCTAGCGCCGCCAGCAACTCCTCTCTAGCCGCGGCGATCGCCTCGGCTATTCCCACTTTGAGAGCCAATCTTTTGCTGCTGAAAGAGGCGAGCAATTCGGCCTCCAGGGCCGGGTCTCTGCGCCGTCGTCCCCGACAACGGGTGTACTGGCGCCGTGCCACGATGCACTCTCTGCGCATCGCGGCGATTTCTGGATTCCACCAGTACACCCGGCGTTTAGGAGGGAGACGTTTGGCCCGGGACATCGACGCGTCACACACCTGTGACATTGCGTCCCGGAGCCATTGTGCCTCCCCCTCCACATCGACAATGTCGGGCGCAGAAACCCACGACTGCACAATTGCCGCCTCCTTCAGCAGCTCTCGGTCCAGGCTTCCGAGGCGCCACCTGGGGCCGTCGTCCCTCGGGTCCGGCCAGGGCCGGTATAGGTGTCTAGGAGGGCGGAGACCCTGAATCGGATGTAACGATGATCCGACAGGGTCTCGACGCCCGTCAACACCTTCCAGCCCTGTATTCGGCGAGCCAGGGTGGGAGTGGCAAACGATACATCAACGATCGACCCGCCCTGGGCTCGTACACACGTGTTTACCGAACCCCTGTTTAAGACTGACAGCCCGACCTCTAGGAGCCACTCCTCCATCCATCTCCTCCGCGCATCTGCCGCAGGTGAACCCAAAGCCGCTGATTTGGCGTTGAGATCCCCCGCGACCAGCACAGGGAAGGGTCCGTAAGAACGGATCAGTGACCCCAGTCGGTCTAGGTAGCCCTCAAAGTCGGCGAGAGATCTGCTGGGAGAAAGTACGCTGAACCGACTACAATATCTCCCAACAGAGCGCCGACGAAGCCTGGACCTTTCTTCACGACCTCGGTTGTGGGGACCCCGCAGCAGTCCCACAGACCACTGCCGCAGTAGTCGGACAGGTCCCGGCCCAGTTATTGCGGGGAACGTAATACGGTTTCGACACTACGGCCACCTGAATCAACCACTGCGCTATGCTCTGAAACAATAGATCCTGAGCTCTGGCGCAGTGGTTCAGATTTGTCTGCAGGATGCTCATCTCAGCCATCTTTATTCGACGGCTATTTGAGTCCCCTCGGCCGAAGCGCTGGGCTTGGGCACCTGGCTTCCAAGCCCAGGCCTCACCTTGCTCCTCCGCCTGTCGGGTTTGGTGGTGCAGGCCACACTCCCCAATTTGTGGCCAGCTGGTTTGTTAGCCGCGGCGCACAGGATGCAGTGCGGCACGGCCTCGCAGCCTCTGCTCTGGTGGCCTTTTTTTTTGCCGTTGGAAAAATCCAGCTTAGGATTCCCCGCCGCCAGAGTGAGGGGCAGCAGGGATATGGGGCCCCCGGACCAATATGGAGCGGCGGTATACCCACTAAAAACCAACGGTTGTTCCTTTCTCATGTCGGGCGCTGATTACAGTCTTCGGAGACCCCGGCGCGACGTGTGTGGCTCTGGTGGCCTAACCTAATCAACTAGGAAACAACAATGAAAATTTGTTGAGTCTCCGCAGGATTCGAACCCACGACCTCTGGTTTCTAAAACACACGCCCTAGGCTACGGAGGCAGTTACACCAACCGTGTTTACTAATAATATTTTTCTTCGTTTTCATTTTTTACAATATTTACTACCTCTAAATTACGACAACTATCTATTCATAATAATATTCATATCTCAATAAAAAACTCATATGTATCACCAAATTAAATTTAAATGTCTAAAAAAAAAATATCTTTACTTTAATATGAAAGATTTAACGCCTTTCAAAATTACTTGAAAATAATAAAGAAAATAAAAAATATATTATTGATTAAAGCAGCAGAAATAACTAAACATAATTTGCATTATGTTTTTATGTGGTGATTTGCGTCATCGCGGGGGCAAATTGGGGGCGATTGGGTGAAATAGTAAAAATGACTTATAAACTACCGACACTCTACCTTCTCCGCAACTCCACCTTGGCTGCGGTATGCCTTCACCTACTCGCTCTCCACACCATCCAGAGTGTAAAGCTGTCTTCTACAGCCATCTTGGAGAAGCCTCCACGATCAGCCTTACCCTTTAGAACTACCCGATTTTTCTTAGGTTTCCCACGGCTCAACCAGGTCGTAGGTACCAAGTTCTACAACAAAGTTGGAACCTATTTGGGGCTACTTCAGGAATACTACTTATAGTGCAATATAACCTAGAAAAGGCTAGAGTATTTAGCGTGATGGTTTTTATGTGTTTCGTCGACTTTAATAGAGCTTATAATATCATCAAGCGGTGGAAATTACGACTCGTCCCTACAGAAATAGGTGTACCACATCTCCTTAGAAAATTCGTTTTTCATCCGTATGATGACACAGGCACAAAGTGTATTAATAGTGTTGACCCCAAATATTCCGAAATTCAATCCCATTTTTGGCGTCAATCCGGTCTGTATGGTATATGCCTTACTGTTTAACATATATACCGAGTACGTTATATCGCGGATCGGTCTTCTAAAGCAGATTCCCTTATTCCAATTTTGAAGAATCTGAGATATAAAGACGATACGACTATCCTAGCGTCAAGTAATATAAAATAGAGACTTTACGAAAGTGTCGATCGATGGGAATCAATAACAACAACAACAACAGCAAAATTACCGCAACCACTTTGTCGAGGCATATGCACAACTGAGAAGAAGAATTTTAAGAAGATAATTTAAAAAAAAAGTCACAGCTCGATAGACGAACTGCCCTCAGAATTATATTGTGATAAATTTGTGCTAAACAGGTTAATTTAAGCATTAAAAGTATTTTTTAATATTATATAGTAGCAAAGATATATTCATCCAGTTTATTTCGTATTAAATACGTCGTTTATAATTTATTTTTTCATCAAAGTAGAATTTATTAAGACAATTTCGATGCCCAATTTTTTTTATATGAATACTTAGTAGTTAGATAGGCTAGGCAGTTTTAATTTACGGTTAACCATAACAAGTAGTTGTTAGATAAGCCTTACAAGCCGTAAAGACTTGATATCATCTGCCTTATCTTCTCATAATCGTTAATTACCTACACCATCATAACGGTAGGGACTTAATATAATTTTTTCAGCAAAAAAGTGCAAAGAATATTATAATTACAGTATTGAAGATATGCATTCAACGGAACATCGTTTTAATAGAAAACAGTTTTTCTTTCTTCGAGTGTTAATATGTTAAGTTAGGTTGGAATACTTGAATAGTTATTTTAATACGAATATATCACAATGAGAAGCACCGTTGCTTAAATAAATCTGCCGATTGTGATCAGTTTTAAAATAATCCATTCGTTACATTAGATTTGATAAACCAAAAGTAATTGTAATTAACCATTAATTTACTTAGGATGATTAGTGAAGCAATATTAATTTTTATTAATAAGTAAAGCTTAACGCGGTGAGGTCTCATAACACTTACAGTTGATTTTGCTAAAGTTAAAGTCAAAACTGAAAATATATAAAGAATTTCGCCTCTTGACTGCTCATGGAACGAAAGAATGCGAATCGTTAGGAGGAAAATATTCACAATAAACGTTATAACTTCGAACAATAATTCCTTGTAAAAGGTTGCGTTTCTGTGTTAGTAAACATTATAAATAAATGTTTACTAATACAGAAACGCAAATATTTATATTTAATAATTTTTTATATCTTAACAATTCCTCCTTGCATAATATTAATATTTGCATGTTCTGCAAAGGTAATCAACGTTCCTTCTTTAAACGTTAGTTATTTTAACTCCATACATAAAGTATTTCCTAATTTAATCTTTTTATTTATTTTTTTTCTTTTAATAATATGTCTTTTAACTTTTATAATAACTTTTATATCCTAACAATTCCTCTTTGCACAATTTTTAAAATTTTCAAATTCGGCAAAGTCAACGTATTAATCGCCTTCTTTAAGTGTTAGTTACTTTAACTCCTTAAATAAAGTATTTCCTAATTTAATATACTTTATATTTTTTTTTTTATTTCATTTAATAATATGACTAAGATACAGGAAAAATAAAAAATCTATTCGATTGATTGTTTAGGTAAAGTACATTAGGGAAAAATATATTTCAATCGTCCGTCCTAAACTAATTCCTAAAAGCCTCTAAGTACTTACTCTAAGTTATTAGAGGGTGAAAATGGCTCATTGCAATTAAAATATAAACTGTTGAGCACCGTTCAATTAATTTGTTCATGCCCAATTATATATTCTTCTTTATTTTAATTGGTCCAATATTTTATCTATAAAGATTCACTTCACGTACGATTTACATATTTCTCATTGCTTCTCCATGCTCTTTGTTGTTAAGATTTAAGCACAAAATATCGTTTAAACTATTTTTCAATTAAAGTTAAATGTTATTTAAATGCAAATTCCTCAATACTTTCTGTGTTACTTTGAATTAAAGACTTTTCTGAATACTATAAAATATTCACACTTCTTGTTTGACCAATGAAGAGATTTTTTGTTAATTTACCGATAAATCTAAAGTATTTGTAAATTAACCACGAATAAGAAAGACTAGAACCTCCTTTTACGAGTTGTTATTACTTGCGCACTATCTTAGTAAAAATACGATACATATATTCCGTATTGATAATGTTATGTAACATTTGTGTAGCTTTTAATTGGGTAAAAGCTCAAGGTAGTTGAGTTAAAGAACATCATTACGGCATCGAGTCTAACGGAACACTTCTTTTAATGTCCGTAAGAGCATCCATTATCAACATAGCGTAGATCAGTACGCAAAAGTGTGAGCTCTATAATGTAAGCAACTAAGGTGCGAATAAATATTAACTTGGTTTAAGTTATTGAAAAATATTATTTAATAATTTTAAACGTTAACATTAAAAATTTACCTAATAGTTAATATAGTTATATCGTTGTAATAGATAATACAAATCAATATGAATAGTAAGGTAATGAAAACAAATACCCTTTGATTTGGCCTGCAATGTGGTTTGTTGATTGGATGTTGGCCGGAATTAACAGGATCAAGGCAATTAGAATTTAGCAATTCACCGAGTCGAGTAATATGTCAAATACAGATGGATTTCAAATCTCAAAATTCTTAAAAAAGTAATTAATTACTATATAATGCCTTAACTACTTCTCGTTAAACGCATGAATATAAAGTAAAGAAGCTAACCTAGACTTATTTTATGTTGTAAAACTTGTTTCAGAGGTATCAATAATTCATATAGTCTAATACAGTGGGTTGTTCTTAAAATGTATAAAAATAAATAAATATATATATATATATATATATATATAAAAAAAATAAATATATATATATATATACACGACGATACACGTGCCAGTCTGACTCAGCATCTCACCGGTGAGCTTCCTACAGTCAGTATTGATGAGGTTAGTCTGGCTCTTAAGCAGCTCAAGGTGGGAAGAGCCCCTGGAAAGGATGGAGTTACTACCGAGCTCCTTAAAGCAGGGGGTGACCCCGTCTTAGGTGAGTTACGGAAATTTTTCGACTCCGTTCTTATTAATAATTCTCCCAAGGCGTGGCTTGAAAGCGAAGTCGTTCTGTTTTTTAAGAAAGGCGACAATACTCTGCTTAAAAATTACCGACCGATCTCACTTTTAAGCCACGTATACAAGCTGTTCTCAAGAGTCATGACGAATCTCCTCACCAACAAGCTTGATGGATTCCAGCCACCGGAGCAGGCTGGGTTTCGCAGAGGATTTAGCACCATAGACCACATTTTCACCATAAGGCAAGTTGTACAAAAGACCTATGAGTACAATCAGCCACTGTGCCTTGCCTATGTAGACTATGAGAAAGCTTTTGTAAACTCTGTAGAAACCGGGGCTGTTCTGGAAGCTCTTCAACGATCTCAGGTCGATTATCAATACGTCGAGGTGTTGAGAGGTCTGTATAGCGCTGCGTTTATGTCCGTTCTGATTCCGGGGGTTCAAACGCGACCAATACCATTGCATCAAGGAGTGAGACAGGGGGATGTAATATCCCTGAAACTGTTAACTAATGCATTGGAAGACATCTTTAAGATCCTAGACTGGACTGGACTGGACGTGGCATAATTATTAACGGCGAATACCTTTCATACCTCCATTTCGCTAACAATATCGTCATATTGGCCGAGTCGGTGGAGTGCTTGCAGGAAATGTTGCACGGCTTAAATGAATCGTCCCGACGTCTCGGACTAAGGATGAACTTGGACAAGACGAAAGTCATGTTCACATATTGCAGTTGGCAAGACACAGCTTCGAGAGGGAAGCCAATAGGAGGATTCAGTTGGGCTGGACAGCATTCAGGAAGCTACACCACATTCTCACGTCGCCGATACCGCAGAGTTTAAAGACAAAAGTCTTTAGCCAATGCGTACTCCCCGTTATGACCTACGGGGCAGAAACGTGGCCTCTGACTATCGGACTGGTCCACAAGTTTGGCCCATAAGGTTCTGGAGTGGAGGCCACGTTTAGGGAAACGGAATGTTGGTCGACCCCCGACCAGGTGGGATGGCGATCTCCGTGCAGTAGCCGGGCACCGGGGATGTCTACCTTGGGCACATATTGCAGTTGGGAAGATACAGCTTCGAGAGGGAAGCCGATAGGAGGATTCAGTTGGGCTAGGCAGTATTCAGGATCCCAGATGGCACGGATGAGGTCGACCCAGTCCCGGAAGCGCCAGAAGTCACCCGGAGAGTTCGGTGCGGCCCTTCTTAAAATGAAAGGCGCACCACCCGGGTCCGATGGCATTCTGGGACGCGCTGGTGCTGGCCCTAGGGACGCCTTGAGCCCAGAGTGAGGGTGATGTTTTCTGCCTGTCTGACTCAAGCCTAATACCACAGAGGTGGAAGACAGGCAGACTCGTCCTCATCCAAAGGAGGGCGTCCTGCGGACTCGCCCTCCGCCTCCAGGCCGATCGTGCTGTTGGACGATGTGGGAAAACTCTTTGAGACAATCGTGGCGGCCCGCATCGTCCAGCACCTGGAGCACGTCGGTCCAAATCTGGCGGAGTGGCAGTATGGCTTCCGCAAGGGCCTGTCGACTGTCCACGCGGTGCTGCGGGTCAGGTCCCTGACGCAGGATGCGGTGTCCGGGTGATGGTGTTTTGGCGGTGTCACTCGACATCGTCAACGCATTCAACACCCTGCCCTGGGCCTGCATAAGGAGGCGCTCCGATACCACGGGTGCCTCTCTACCCGCAAAGGATGATCGGGGCCTACCTGTCGCATCGACGTGTTGAGTTCCCGTGCCGAGATGGGCTCCGGACCATCGACGTGTCGTGTGGAGTTCCACAGGGTCGGTGTTGGGACCGCTTCTGTGGAACGTTGGTTTTGATTGGGTGCTACGGGGCGGCAATATCGAGGGTGTCGACGTCACTTGTTTTGCGGACGACACCCTCGTCACCACCCGTGGCACCAATTTTCGCAGGGCTGCGATTCTCGCCACTGCCGGGTCGCTCAAGTGATTGGGCGCATCCGGCGGCTAGGACTAGAGGTGGCGCTCGAAAAATCCGAGGCCCTTTACTTTTACGGGCCTCGGAACGCGCCACCTGCGGACGCCCACATAATTGTTTGCGGCGTCCGCGTCGACGTCAAGCCGACGATAAATTATCTCGGCCTAGTCCTAGACCGCCGATGGAAGTTTTGCGCCCATTTTGAGCGCCTCGCGCCTAGAGTGGCGAGAGCAGCGGCAGCTCTCGGCAGACTGCTCCCCAACACCGGAGGACCCAGCAGCTCCTGTCGCCGCCTGTACGCCGGGGTCGTTAGGTCCATGGTCCTGTACGGTGCACCCGTGTGGGCCGACACCCTCCAAAAGGAGAGTACTGCGGTATTGAGGAGAACCCAGAGGGTGTTGGCGATCCGGGCCGTACGGGGCTACCGGACCATCTCCGGCGAGGCGGCGTGCCTGTTGGCTGGCTCCTTGCCCTGGGACCTGGATGCAGAAATCCTCGCGTCACTCTTCTTCTGGCGTGAGGAGGCGAGGTTTCGGGGCTATAGGCCAGCCCCAGAAGAGATAAGGGGGCGCAGAGATGAATTGCGCTCCCTTGCAATACAGGAGTGGGAGCTGCGGCTGGAGCACCCCAGCGCCGGCCGTCAAACTCATAGAAGCCTTACGCCCCGTTCTTAAGTGGTGGTTAGAAAGAGGACATGGCTCCCTAACGTTCCGGGCAACGCAGGTTCTTTCGGGACACGGTTGTTTCGGAGGTACCTGTGCGCGTGGCCGGTAGGGAGCCACAGAGGAGTGCCACCACTTTGGCGTATAGCCGAAGAGACGGCCCAACACGCGCTGGAAGAGTGCCCAGCCTGGGTCGAGCAACGCCGAGAGCTGCGTAGTGTCGTGGGCACGACCTTCGCTTCCTGCCGTAGTGCGCAGGATGCTAGAGAGCGAAAGGTCGTGGGCGCCGTCCTGCTTTTGGGAGAACTTGATGGCCCGGAAGGAGGCCGCGGAAAGAGACAGGAGGCCGTGAGCGCCCTGGCTATCCGCAGAAGAAGGCCAGGGCGCCGAAGAGTGGCGTAAGCTCGCAACCTTCCCTGACACTGAGCCCCTGGGCGGCCGGCAAGAGGGTGCCCGCCGCCCAGAGAAGGGCTCAGAGGAGCGCCGTGCTGTTTGTTCCGGCACGGCGCCTAAGTGACGTTCCGGGTGTCCCAGCACACCGGTGAGAAGAGGCTCGAAAAGGCGAGGGCCGCGTCGCGCCGGGTCGCCGAAGACTGTCATCAGCGCCGCGGCCCCGGCTACAGCGACACGCGAAAGGAACAACCGTTGGTTTTAGTGGGTATACCGGCCGCTCCATCTAGGTCCGGGGAGCCACATATCCCGCTGCCCCTCACTTTGGCGGCGGGAAATCGGTAAGCTGGATTTTTCCAACGGCAAAAAAAAAAAAGGCAGTATTCAGGAAGCTACACCATATTCTCACGTCGTTGATACCGCAGGGTTTAAAGACAAAAGTCTTTAACCAATACGTACTCCCCGTCATTACCTACGGGGCAGAAACGTGGCCTCTGACTATCGGACTGGTCCACAAGTTTTGCGCGCTATGCTCGAGTCTCTCTGTTAGATAAGATTCGTAATGAATACATCCGACAGAGAACGAAAGTTACCGACGTAGCGCAACGGATTAGCTCGTTGAAGTGGCAGTGGGCTGGTCACGTGGTCCGAAGATCGGATGGCCGATGGGCCCATAAGGGTCTGGAGTGGAGGCCACGTTTAGGGAAACGGAGTGTTGGTCAACCCCCGACCGGTGAAATGGCGATCTCCGTGCAATAGCCGGTTCAAGTTCGCAGCGAGTAGCAGGGTATCGGCCGTCTTGGCGTTCACTTATAAAGGCCTATGTCCAGCAGTGGACTAATAAAGGCTGATTATGATGATGATGATGATATATGCGCTAGCGAACTTTATTACAGATCAATTCAAAAAGAACTATTTTGTAGAACATAGTTTAATTTAATCTCTTAAAGTTAAACCTTGAATTCTTAGTAAACTTTAAATTATAGAATTATTGATGTCGGTGCATACTTAATACTGTTTATGTGCGGAATCAATTTGTTTTAATAATACTTTAAAAATTTTAAATAAACGCTTACAACATATATAAGTATAATAGCTTACAAAATAAGCTCTTCATAATACTATAAGTAAAATAATACGTTATCGTTTCCTACATATAGAAGTAACTATAAATAGTTTGAATACATGTTATTGTGTTCTACCAAAGATACCATGAATTAACTTTTCTTCAAAAAATGCTAAGCAAATATTGCAATGTTTTATAAAATGTTTCATAAAATAAAATTGGGTCCTGAACAAATGCGATATTAGGTTATTTAATTGTAATATGTCAATGCACTATAAGATGAACGCGTTGCTAAATAATACAACAAACTTTTGCAATAAAGCATAAACTGTAAACCCATCAATTTCCCGGAATAGTTTTGAATCCTAACTACATTTATTGGCTATACCTAACTCATTTAATTACATTAAATTTACAGAATAAATGTCTATTTCGATTTGATATTTAATGTCACAGTACGTATGGGGTCCGATGGTATAATTTAAACACTTCCAGTTTATATTGATTTTTATTTTTATTACATTAATGATTTTTAGTTTCATACTTTGGAACCGCCTCCGTGGTCTAGCGATCTTTGCTTTAAAAACAGGAGGTCGTGAGTCCAAATCCCGTAACTTAGTGTTATCTGGTTGGTTAGGACAATAAGCGCGTATCGCCCAGTTGTCGCATTGGACCAGCGTGGTGGGATACGGTCCAAAAACCCTCTAATGGATAGGGGTGTATTAGGGGAGGCCTTTGTCCAGCAGTGGACTATCACAGGCTGATGATGATGATGATGTTCACAGCAAAAGTTCTTGTGTATAACATAAAACCAGACACTTGATAACTTAATACTTCGGAGATAGTACATTGGGTCGCGTTTCTGATCGTTGGTTTTGGATAAAGAAAAATGAATAATTGCTCAATGTTTCAAATAAACTTCGCAATTTGAGAAGTCAAAACATATATTTTCCCAATTGAATATCACAGACTCGAGAGGCAGTGAAATGCTTATGTAAGAAATAATAAAATAGGAAAAAAGTAGGTACCACTGGGAATCGGACCGTTATCGTAAAATGGCAATTTCTTTCCGTTGTTACTTTCATTTTACGCTGTATTTGGCAAATTGTGTACGTTTGTTAATTCTAACCTTTGTTTATGAAATAATTTTACTATGTTAAGTAGAACTTTTAATATAAATATATATATAAGCAGCGTAGTTATCTTATATTGTGGTTAGTGTAAACATATTTAGTATTATAAATGTGAAACATAGAAATTTAATGATTTCTTTAACGCAGCTATGACCTGTTTGATGAGTGTTTTGTTTAACTGTTCTATACATAAAATCCATGGTTGTTTTCATAGATTATCTTTAAAAAAGATGGATGCAATCTAAATGCATCAACATTCTATTTCTAACTGTTAAGTAGACTTTAATGTATATCGCACAATTCTCCTGTCTGTCAATTTTTTTTTAAAAGAAACACATTTTTGTCACGGCAAATATTTTTTTTATTGATACAAAAATAAAAAATTCAGCATAAATTTAGGTAAGGGTTTTCTTTAGAACATTTTACCCAACACTACGTCCCTAAAAACCACCAGATTTAACAACCTTTTTAACCTTTAGACGTATTGTCATCTTAGCTACATTAAAATAGCGTCTAAAAATATTATAATTGATGTAAAATTATATCTAAATGAAAAATTCCTTTATACTTTTTGTTTATTTGAATTAAAAAACATTTATATTAATAAGTTATGGTCAAATAAGAAGAATTTGCGATAAATTTATTTTTGAATGGTATTTACTGTAAAAAAAACACTATCAAGGTAGACAAAAAACTTTTTCTAGATATAGTCAACCGTTTTATGTGTACTTGTAAGGCAATGGAATTAAAGAGCATTATTATCGCATCCAGCCTAATAGATCACTTCTTTTAACGTCTGTAACAGCAACCATTACCAACATGATGTTGATCCTCTATTATATGAACAACTAAAATCTAAAAGGTGAGAATATTTGCAAACGTGGTTAGAGGTAATGGCTATATATGATTAAGATTTTTTGCACGTTATATACTAACTAAACAGATATTTAATATGGCAAAAATATGCAATAATAAATGTAGTTTAATAGCTATTAATACTCAATTGAAAACTTAATGTATGTGCAACAAAATAGAAAAGATTTCCTAAAACATTGTGATGCTTGTGACATAGCTACAAATAACAAACATAACATGTATTTTCCTATCAACTAGACTGCGAAGAATTAGTAAATCTTTAATGGATTAATATACACGTTTTTACCACAAACTTCCATTAGTAGTTAAACTTGGAACGGTTAGTTCAATATGTAATAATTAATAAGTTTTAAATAGTTGTCAAGGAACATTTATGTGCTAAGGGTTATTATATTATGGATTAATTTTTAAACGATAACACAGTCTGGGTATTGAATGCATGCTCTAGGTTCTGTTAAAAACTAGAATATATGTGCTTATATTGTTTGGTGACCATTTTAATAGATAACATAAATAAACCCGTTGATTTCTTTCGCTGGTTCTTTTCTTGGTTGATGCGTCCAATTCTAGTAGTAGTGTGTTCGACAATACTTGTAATTCAATAAAAGACTTACCTTTAAAAATTAACTTATTAGTCGTTTTAGTAACATAAATCGTTTTTGTAATAGATAATAAAACCGAGATGTACTGTTAACAACTGACACCAAATACCCTTTGGCCAAATCAAAGCGTATTTGGTTTCAGTTGTTAACTGCAATGTTGTTTACGATTGGATGTCGGCCGGAATTAACAGGATAAAGGCAAATAGAATTTAGCAGTCCACTGAGTACAGTAATTTGTTAAATACAGATCGTTCTTTTCCAATACTTTAAAAAAATATTGATTACTACATTAGGCCTTTGCTACTTCTTACTATACGCGTGAGTGTTAAGTAATGACGCTGACCAAGACTCTCCTTGTTTGTAATAAAAACATTACAACAATATTAAAACAAGAGTTAATAATTAACATAGTCTAATTGGCAATTTAAAAACATTTTAAAATTTTAACCTTGATACAAACACACTTGGTTAAAATTTCGTCTAATTCTGCACTTCGATTTTCAGTTCAGATTCGATTCTAGTAGGTTGTTCTTAAAATATAGATAAATGCGCTAGCAAACTTTATTCTTAATCAATTAAAGAAGTACAATTGTGTAGAAAATGGTTTAATTTAATTTCTAAGGAAGAATCATGGATTTCAATAAACTTTAAACTGAATAAGAGTTATTTACGTTAGTGCATTCTTTACACATTTTAAGTTGCGGAATTATGTGGGGAGTAAGGGGAGAACAGAACTAACATCCATCTGGCCCAAATGTCAACCTCACCTGCCCGCGCTAGTGGTTCGTATGTATAACTAGCGGCGGCAACTATAACAGTTGCCGTGGTGCTCCCTGCTGGACAACGGACGAGACTCCATAAATCGGAGGTACAGATATTGAACAAGGAGCATTTTGGACCGCACTCGAAGACATACACCAGCAGAAACCAAATAGTAAATCTTGTGTGATAGGTGGAGACTTGAATGGCCACATAGGCACCATTTTGTGCCTATTTGGCCATTCAAGTCTCGCTTGGAAGCCAGGCTCGTTTGGAAGAGTACACGGAGGATATGGGTACGGGACGATAAATGACACTGGGAAAATGATATTAGCTCCGGCCATTGCTCATAATCTGGCTATCGTTAATAGTTTCTTCAAAAAGAAGCCTGAACTTATCATCACGTAAATAAGCGGCTTTCACAGTACTCAAATCGATTATCTACTTACAAACAGAGCTAACATTGCCCGAATAAAGAACTGTAAAGTGATAAATGTCGAAGAATCAAAAAATGTCGGAGATCACAAAATGGTGGCTACTAAAAGGGGAAAAGCCGATGAATTCAGAAAAGGACTTGGATCATTTACCTTAAACATAGACGAAAATGTCAACTCAATGTGGAAACAGTGCTACACACATATTATGAAAGCAGCAAACTCAATCTTGGGACGAACTTAACCAGGAAAGAAAACATCTAGATAAACGTGGTGGTGGAATGCTACAGTACTAACTGCGCTACAAAAAAAGAAGCAAGCTTTCAAAGCCTGGCAATCCGCCAGATCCCAGAGTGATAGAGATATTTATAAAAGAGCTAAAAAGTAGGCAAAGAAAACTGTAGCCATTGAAAGGAAAACCGCATTAGGAACACTTTACGCAACACTAGAAAGTAGAGAGGGGCAGAAGGAAATCTACAAGCTTTCAAAAGCTCGTAATAAATCAACGCAAGATCCAATAAGAACAAGGATAGTTAAGACTCAACATGGAAATATGGTGTACACAAATAGAGACATTTTGGCAGCATGGCACTCTTATTATAAACAGCTTTTAAATAAAACAACAAGAACTGTTGATCTTCCTAACATAAGTAAGAACCTAGGTCTGATAACACTCATAACACCTGAGGAAGTAGACTACCCTTAAGAAAATATCAAACAAAAAGTCTCCAGGGCCTGATGGAATCCCAATAGAAGCCTGGAAAAGTCTTAAGGAAAAGGATATTTATACACTCACACATTTGTTCCAAAAGGCTATGGAAACTTCACGTATACTTGACTCATGGAGACTTAGCACCATTGTCGCCCTCTATAAAGGCAAAGGCAGTAGATACGAATGCAACAACTATCGGAGGATAAAGTTTATGTGTCATACGATAAAGCTGTATGAGCGAGTTATAGACGGTCGATTGAGACAGGAGAGCTTACCCAGGCGTATCAACTGTGGACCCAATGTTTACAGTGAGCATGATTGTCCAAGAGTATAAATCTAAGAACAAACCGCTATACCTTGCGTTCTTAGACATGGAAAAGGCATTCGATCGCGTAGCTCGGCCATCAATCTGGTGGAGTCTTCGTAAGAAAAATATCCCAGAAAGGTATGTCGAAATCATAGCCGACATGTACAAGGATGTTAGGTCTATCATCAGCAGTAGCAGACAAACAAAACCGCCCATATCTGTTCTGTTTGGTTTTGGATGCACTTACGGAAAATTCGCAGTCCCTGGTACCTTGGACATTTATCTATGCCGATGATGTGGCAATATGTTCGACAACCCGCAGTGAGCTTAAGAATGCCTTAGAGCAGTGGAAGCGGCAGTTACAGAAGGGTGGCTTAGTACTGAGCCTTTCGAAGACACAATACATGATTTGCAACGATGCCACTTCAGTACATAGTCCTCTTGTCATTGACGGACAACAAGTCACTAAGTGCGAGAACACAAATACTTGGGCTCTGTGTTGCACTCTTCTGGAAACATTAACGCAAACATGCAACATCGCATAGCAGCTGCCTGGCTTAAATGCCGTGAAGTAACTGGCGTAACCTGTTACAGACGAATGCCTGTGAAACTCAAGGGCTTAGTGTATAAAAGCATGATCAGACCGGTCCTCACATATAGCAGCGAAACTTGGGCTGTAACCCAGCGCAAACCAACGCCATCCAAGTTGCTGAGATGAGAATGCTCCGGTGGATGTGTGGACTAATGAGACTTGATAAAATACGCAATGAGTACGTCCGCGGCAGTCTCGGTGTACGCGACATCGCCGACGAGTTGCAATAAATCAGGCTACGCTGGTTTGGGCACATAAAAAGGAGACCTCCTGATTACGTGGGAAATGTGGTGGCCAATCTGAGGATTCTGGGGACAAGACCCAGAGGACGACCCAAGATTAGATGGACAGATGTGGTCAGGGAACACCTAAAGGCCTGCAATGTCTCCGAAGAGGACACGTCCGACAGAGCGAAGTGGAAAAGGAAAACTAGAAAGGCAGACCCCACTATCAGATGGGAATAAAAATTGCCGCGGAGAGAGAGATAGAAGTTGCGGAATTATGCATTAATATTGTTTTATTTGAACTAGTAATATTCATAAATGAACCTTCGGAAAAAAACTTCTATATTTTACGAATTATAAGTACAGAACCTCGTCCTCGTATTCTACATTAAAGGGTTATAAATAGTTTGAAATGATGTCGTGTTTTTATCACGGATACTATGAATTCACTTAAGCCATTATTGGACTGTTTTATAAAAAGTAAACAAGCAACATGCGCCAATAAAGGAGTTTTCGAGAAAACACGTAATACTGTAGCCACCACAGTCACATATGTCGAATTAAATTATCCTCCTTTGCATTTGATATATTGTTCTCATTTTTGTAACAGACACAATGCGATATTGTTTATGTCGTTTTTGTTAATAATATAGGTAGCGTTTAACTCGTCTTACATGTCTTAACATGTGTAATTGTGTACTTAGCCGAGTCTCTTTTAGTTTATTAATAATGAAACTAAGTATATCTGATCCCCCTAAAGGGTTTCATTAATTTTAATAAACTTATTTTTCATTTACATAAACTTATTTAGGTTTTCTTTCTAACGCAGGCAATAAAATCTTATAGCTGTTCTAGCATCACGGCCGTTGACATATTATGGCTTTTCATGAGTTGGACAGCCAGTAGCGATCTAGCTACCCACCGAAAAAAGCCAAGATACCAAAAGGTGGTCTACTCGCGTAGTCTTTCCCCTGACACTAAGTTTCCGTGCGATTGGCAAGAAGATGTACGTTGTCAAGAGAATTGCTCCAGGAAAGGTGCTCTGCTGTATGCTCCGCCAAGGCACTTAAGTTGACAGGCCGTGTGACCCGATACACCCAAAGAGAAGGTTATAAATGTTACAAATTCCCGGGGCCCCGGTAAAGCGACAGGACATAAAAGCAAATGTTAGTTCTTTTCGTCATATTATCAGCAAACGTTCGGTCGAATGCAATTATTCAGAAATCAATCGAGTCTTTATTCAAGTCAAAATAGCACTTAAACCATAGGCGAATCTGTCTGCACGAGCATGGCTTTCGTAGCAGGGTATTATAGCGGTGTAGGCGTCGCAGAACCTCCCTTATTTCCTTTACACTTGCGACTTGAGTGTTTCAACTGACCGTTATTTCAAAATACACCTAGTATTATTTTTAATTTTACAATTTACAAAAATACTTATAAATAAAGAGAAGTCTTACAGTAAAAGACTGTCTTGACTTTCTAGTTGATAAAAAAGACTAAAACAATATTTCAATAACCAGACACGATTTATAAAAAGTTATTCAAGTTAAGAACATTTCAACATGAATAAAGATGTATAGTATGAAAAGTGAATATGGGCTGGCCAACAAGAAATTTATATGTTAACGGTATGTTACAATAATATCTCAATATTTCAAGAGAAAACAATAAACGGAACGAACCCAGCGGCGTATGCTAAACAGGCAGTAATATTTTATGAAACCCGTCCTTACGCATACATATTATATTCTATGGTACGGCCTATTAGGTCATGATGTTCGTTTATACTCTCCCAAAGAAGGCTTAAACGTTAAACTTTACATTTTCATGTACTAACTTTTTTAACGTTAAAGTGATGACGAGCAGAGTTACGCCTTGTCCATTAAAAAAAAGTAGCGTAAGAAGCCACAAACACGCTGACCTCTCTGAGGCATGGGATGTTATTTCTAAATAATTACAGCGCACAATTCTTTTTGTAATAGGTATATTGATAAAAAAGGTTTTTTCAAATTCTTTATTATACGCGAATACTACACATTATTGAATACACTTTTTTGTAAAAGACAGTAGTTAATTATAGAGGTGGTTAGTGACCATGACTGTTGCGCCAGAGGGTGGGTTCGATTCCCACACCTCTGGGGCAACACAGTCCGAATTTTGCTGCATTCGATGCGTCGTCATAACGCTCTTAGCATCATTGGTTACCCACTCGTGAATGATAGTCGTTCTTCCTCTTACCGTTCTTCGCTTTTCTTAATTCTTGTATTGAACTTACTTCTCCCCCTATTTTCAATATTTAAAAAAGAGCACCATTGGTTTTTTTTGTCGAACATACTATCATCATTACGCTAGGAATTTAGATGGACTTTAATAGGATTAGATGAATAAAAGAAATAACTGAGTAACTATCTTGTTTTATTGTAATTAAAGTGCAAGGACAATCAATGGTGAAATCATTCAACGTCAGTGAGATCACAGATAAGTAAGAATAGACAGTGGCGCCCTCACAAAATATTTAAAAACTAATTGCTTGTGTTCCAATTCTATCACCTCCCCTGAACACAATCATATTTGCAACAATATAAATGTTTATCAACAGTAGTCCCTTTAGTTAATATATCTGAAATATTTTGTATACCTGTACATAACAAAACTTTAAATTTAAATTACTAACATGTTCTCTTAAAAGTGATGCTTTATATCATGTGTTTAGACCTAGGTAGATAACAGTCATTAGCAGTGAGTTTGATTGCACTTTGGTTGTCGCTGTGAATGATTAGAGAGTCACATTTTCCTCCTCCTAGTTCTCCTTGCAGCTGCTGTAGCCATAGCGCCTCCTGTGCCGCATGACATGGCCATGTACTCGGCCTTGCAGTGATAATGCCACGGTCTGCTGTTTGGGCACCATGACACTGCTCCACCCTCGCAACATAAAATATAGCCTGTGCACGACTACGGTCACGCACATCGCTCGCTCCAATCTGCATCACAGTATCCTGTGATTTCATTTTGACATTTTGGTATAGGTTAGTTTGTAATGTTTGATACCCTTAGGTATCTTAGCACCTTTTCACAGCAGTCCAATGTTCAGTTTTGGTTCTTATTATATCTACTAAGGATATTCACAGCAAATGATATGTCTGTCTTGTTCCTGAGCCACATCAGTAGACTCCGATAGCATGTTGGTAAGGACAGTCAAATGGATCTTCATTATTTCAGTGAACTTCAGACCAACTTCTATGGTTCCTTGCTGTTACAATCTGTCATATTAAATCTGATAATATTTCCATTATGTACTTCTCCTGATCTAACATATCTAGTTTTCACCTCTAGTGATGTTTAATCCCACACATTGTCTTGCTTGGCCAATATCCTTCATATTTAATTTTCACATAACCTGTCTTTAATTCCTTAGTTGATACTGCTGGAACTAAATATGATTAAGTCATCAACCCAGACTGCAATATAAATTCTCTTTTTAATATTATAATAAATACACGGATCAGTCTTTGATTGCTCAACTCCCATCTCTTTAAGACTTGGTAACTTAATATTCCAAAGCTCTAGCTTGTTTGAGACCATAGATAGATTTCAATAAGTAACAAACCTTATCTCCTTCGGTATACATCTGCTGTAACATATATATATCAGTATCTATATTTCTTGTAAAAAGCAGACACAGCATCCATTTGTTCGATCTGTAGATTATATTGAGCTGCTATGGCGAACAGATAACGAATGGAAGTGTATCTCACCACCGGAGAGTAGACTTTGATAATCATGCCTTCCTCTGTCATACAACTTTTATGACAAGTCTAGCTTTGTATCTAATAGTATTTTGTTGATCGCTTGGTCTTGAACACCCATTTACTTGGTAAATGCCTTTTATCTGTAGGTAAGTCGACAAGCTGCTTGTTTCATTTTCTATCAAGGAGTTATACTCTTCATCCATCGCTTTTCTCCATTCTTTGGCATTGGAGATGTCAAAGCTTCTCCACTTTGTGGATCTGTAATATTTGTATATAAACAAAGTAAACCATTATTATTAATCTGATAGTTTCTACGAGTCTGAGAGTTACATTACTAGTCTGTTGTTCTTGCTAATAATCTTCTTGGCGGCTGGTAACTGTCATCAAGATCAATGTATCAGTTTCATATTCAATGGAGTTTTCACCATCACTTTCAGATAAAGTTTTGTTGCAGATCATCTGACTGAGAATAGTGACGAGACTGCTTTGGTCTCTTTTGACTTGATTGACTCAGCATCAATTGGATTGACTGAAATTGTACATTCATTAGACTGATTAACATTTTCAAAGAAAATACATCTCTACTTTTGTCACTTCATGTGTTTGTGATGCATTACACGGTATCCTTTTGTATATTCATATAACTGACAAAATCATTTCCATTGATCTTTTGTCCCATTTTAGACGTTTCTCCTTTGGAATATGAACCATGACTCTTGAACAAATATTCTCATGTGATCTAACTTTGGTTCCTTTCCTGTCACATTTTATAAGGAGAGGTCTTCTAGTACTTTAGTTGGTGATCTATTAACAATGTATGCAGCTGTGAATAGCCTCAGCCCATACAGGTTTATTTAACTTTGCATAAAATCATGCATCTGCCTTTTCTACCAGTGTTCTATTCATCCTTCCAAGCCCATTTTGTTGAGGAGATACGAGGCTAGTCTGGTGTATAATTCCACAGTTTGATAAGTATTGCTCAAAATTGGAATTGCAGTACTTTTACCGTTGTCTGTTCTATTATTTTAATTTTATAATTCAATTGGTTCTCTACCTATTTTAAAGTCTTAAAAATATCTAGCACATTTTGTTTATCTTCATAAAATAATATGGACATTCTGGATAATCGTCGATGAAAGAAATGAAAATTTCACACCCATAAGAAGTAGTCTCCATAGGCCACAAAGGTCAGAATGTATAACTTGTAGTGGTTCTGGCTCTAGAACCTGGATTCTTGAACGACACCTTGCTTTCCTTCTAAACAGGTGAACATTGAGTATCCTTATGAACTCCTTGTGTCAGTCTAACACCTTCGGCACAATCTGGTAATTTTTAGAGCTGAAACATTTAAATGTGCCATCCGCAGATGCCATAAATTAACATCATTTTCATTAGGTTTATTGACACCATATGAGCAGTTTCAACATGAGTAGTATAAGAGTCCAGAACATATAATTTATTTATTAGCGAGGCTGAATACATAGCTTTCCGTATTATTATAATATTGCAACCTTTCTCAGTGAATGACATTACATCCATTCTTAGTGATAGTACTAACTGACAGTAGATTGGCTGCAAGTCCGCACATATAAAACATTTCTCACCTCAATTTTATCTGTTGTGTGATATAAATGCTGATATCTCCAACACACTCCACTGACAATGGCTCCTGTTTGCCACTGTGATAGTTTCTCACCGGGGCTCAGTGACATTGTATATCCATTCTTTATGGCTAGCAATGCATGGAAGCACCTGAGTCAATGTACCATTTCTGATTTTCTTTACCTGAAAAGGCTGAAAAGCTGCAATGAAACTTTCTTTGATCTTTGTTTCTCTGTTCATTGTCTTCTTCTGCTTTTACAAAACTTTGAAATGCCCATAACCATTGCAGTTGTAGCATCGTGGGCCTTAGTTTTCACCTGAGACTTAGAGTTATTTGTTGATTCTTAAGTTTTTCTTGAGTTCGAATAAAAGGCTTTGTTTGAATCTTCACTTCACTTCTTGGAGTAATTTTGCTTTTATAAAGTCTGCACCAATTAATAGAATCTCCAATCCATAATCATTGGTTTATACTCATAGGCAAGTTGGCTAACATCAATGTGCTAAGCCACTGATCATTAACTTCAAAGTTAATATTTCTAAGCTTGTGCAGCATTCATAATTTTAATATAGTCCTCTATGCCATTACTTGATTCCAGTAAGTATTGATTAACCTTTTAACAGGCTTACCCCGTGTTAGCCCATTATCATCAAATACTTTATTCAAGCTGTCCCACACTTTGGCGGTTGTGCAATGTTGACATGAACATAGTTTTGAGGGTCCAGTAGCAGAATGAGTTTAGTTTTGCTTTACGTCTTTTGCTGCGTCGAACGTATATCCTGTCGGTGGTTCGATGCAACTCCACAGTTCCTCATGCTCGAGATATATTTTAACACTGAATTTCGCATGCAGAAATTGTCTCGACCACTCAATCTCTCGAGATTAAACATATTCGAGCTCGACATCTGAAGAAACGGAGTTTTTAGCGCGCTGACACAAAATGCCGGTAGGTAGGTACCGTAACCTCAAAATTGCACTCTTCGGTAAAACTCGGAATTACTATTTATTTTATCTGATTTCTTTATCCAGAACCACGCCTCTGCTCATGTAGGATTTAGATGGAATAAAAGAAATTAACTGAGTAACTATCTTGTTTTATTGTAATTAAATGCAAGCGTACAAATGGTGAAATCATTCAACGTCATGAGATCACAGATAAGTGAAGAATAGACAGTGGCGCCTCACAAAAATATTTAAAAACTAATTGGGTTGTGTTCCAATTCTATCATTTAATCGGCACAATACGGGTCATGAAGAATAATATCGTAACTATTAATATCAGTAAATTAAAAAAATGTTTATATTGATTTTGGCTTATATTTAGATTTAAAACCGACGTTAAGCGATAAGTATCTCAAGTAAGTATCACGGCTACACAACATGGTAAAACTTTTGGGGGAACACTAAACATGCGCTTTGTTTTAAAAGACGACCATACTTCCATAAATTTCTAGAGTACGTCGCTAGAGTCAATGATAAGAAAATTGTTGGTCTTTGTCCGAGTAACAAATATTTAGTTAAGTTGGGATACCTAGCCAATTATTTACATTGAAATAATTGGATTTATTCGCAAGCTAAATTGTTCAAAGCAAACTACTCGTCTCGCAATCAAGGAGGAACTCGATAACTTAACTCAAATATTTCAGAGTTTCAATACGATTTTGCTTGACAACGGTTCGTACAGAGATGTTTCTAGACAAAAATAATTAATTTGAACAAAAGTAAAGCTTATGATTTCGAATAAACTAAATTATATAAACAAAGTTGATTAAATAGCTACTTTATTTTAGAAAATGTGAATTGCTCAAATCAAGTTGTAAATCTTCAACTTCTTAAAGAATATATTATTACTTCTGAAACACTGGCCAGAAGAAAAATAAACAATGTAAACCTTTCTCTTAGGTTTGATTAATTATTTATGTCTTTATTTTTTACCTATGTTTTTTTTTGTAAAAACTTTTATAGCAATTTTTATGTAACAATAACCTCTGTAGCTTAGTGGTAAGGGCGTGTGCTTAAAAACCGGAGGTCGTGAGTTCGAATCCTGCGGGGACTCGACAAATTTTTATTTTTCTTTCCTAGCTGGTTAGGCCAAACTGGGCTGATCACCTAATTGCCCGAAAAGTAAGATGATCCATGCGTCGGATGGGCAAGTAAAAAGTCGGACCACCTACTAACCCGCATTGGGCCATCGTGGTGGGATATGGTCAATAAATCCCATAATAGAGAAGAGGAGGCCTATGTCCAGCAGTGGACTTACACAGGCTAATGATGTCATATAACATTTTTGTTTTTAAACTTCATATTAAGGAACTTAAAGAATTTTACGTCGTTTCTTAGGTTTAAAATAAATTTAACACTGTTTAAGTGAACATACTGTAATGGGAACCCGTATGCAATATCTGATAAACTCTTATTAAATAATCTTAATTAAATATATAACCTGAATACTAGCATTTGTACGTAAAATCTTATCAACTACTTTGACTATACCTAATATTGAAAAGTTATATATGACGAATTTTCACATTATTTAATGATTGTTTTTAAATACACTTTAAACTACCTAGAAACATTTATTTATGTTACAATTAAAATTTAACATGTAATTTGAAGGAACTTTAGTTTATGCATCATCGTCATCATGATCAGCCTTTTTCAGTCCACAGCTATACATATACCGTCCCTAATGCACGCCAACACTTCCGATCTTTGGCTATTCACATCAAGCGCATGCAGGGCATCCTACATTTGTGCTCACAAAATTATAAGCTAGGTAGATAATAGTAAAGTAGTTGGTAATGATAACTTACTACATATATATTTTTAATCCTTGTTTGCGTCTATGAGTTATAGACTTCAACTATTTAATAGAAAAATAATACACACTTCTAATATGATGTTCAAGTTGTTTCTATTAGAGATGCTACGGATATCCGATTGCTATCCGGTATCCGGCCTATCCGCCCATTATTTTACTATCCGGCTGGATACCGAATAGTGATTCTTTTTGGTATTTAACTTTAAAAAATGGTTACTTATTATACAAGAAAACAACAAAACAATAATCGATATCCGTTTATTAGTGTTACCTTTAACGTACAATTTAAACTTATCAAAAAGCCTCATTTGAAGTAGCTAAGAAATTCTATAATCACCATTAGGTATTCATTCAACTAATCATAGCGTATTGTATGTTCATATTTAATCAAATAAAATAATTGTCACCAAATAAATTAAAAGAGAGTTTAATATTCATAATTAACTAACGGCTAATTGTGGTGAATAAAAACGCCAAATTCCTCCTAGTTTCATAAACAAGTCCTGCTTCTGAAAAAGCTTCTTGTAAACACTGCTACACGGTGAGGACAGATATATTTTGCAAATTTATAATATTGGAAATTGATTGGCGTTTGCTGCCCACCATGAAAATGATCCGAGTTGATGGAAATTTTTTAGTAAAAGTCAGTCGTTAGCTATAAAGACATTTGTCGCATCTGTTGACTATTATCTGAGCACTTCGTTGCAAACAAAATTTTTTCATGAAAACAGTTATTGTTTTTCTTTTTATTGGAGGAACCACCCACTTTATTTGAACTTTCGATAACTCATTTCGGCCCTCCAGAAGGACCTTTGTTAGTTTCTTTTCTTTGATTATCCAAGAAAAGTTGCACTATTTCAGTTTTCCGACATTAAAATAGAACCAGACTTTCCGGCAGTTTTTTTTAGGGGTATTTAAAACGAGCCACGTGGAATGACGGAAATGCAGACAAACCGGTGAATTTTGTTCCCGAAAGGTTTAAGAAGGGATACATTCCATTAGGGACTGATAAGAAGAGTTACTTAATTTGTCGGGTTAGCAAAAAAAGAAACAGCCGTTTTGCCCAATAAACGTCTTTAAATGTAGGCAGAGTTCCAACGTTCGGCAACTTAAAGAGTTTTCCAACGAAACAGACGACGGCCTTAGGCGGAGGGTGAGTCCGGCTGACGCCCATTTTGAGCGCTCAAAGACGAGTTTTTGTTCCACCCCATGGTAAATGTTTGAGCCAGATAGGCAGAAAACACGCCCCATTCGGCTCCAGGGCGTCATTGGGGGCGGGCCAGGCGCGTCCAAGCCTCGACCGGGCGGGGATGTTTGCGGTGGCGGCGAACTCACGGGGGACTTTTTGCGTTTCCCGGAACGGGTCGACCTCATCCGTGCCATTTTGGGACCATCGGGCCGCCCCCCCCCCGTGGAAAAGGGCGATTGGCACCAACTTGGGGCCAGACCTCGGAGTGGAGGGAAAGGGACGGCCGTTCATCACCATTTTGTGGGCCACCCCACGGATAACGTCCAGGCCCTAACACATCCCGCTACGGGAGCCCCCGGCTTCCCTTTTGAGAGCCAATTTTGTGCGAAAAGGGCATTTGGCCTTCTGCCGTCTCCCGAAACGGGTATACGGCGGGCCCCGATGAAACCCGTCGAACGCTCAGACCTGTGAAGGACCCCTAATATTTGTTTTATTTTAAGAAAACCAGAAAATGCTTTTAAGAAATGAAAAAACAATTTTAAAATTTTTTATTTGGGATTTGAATAAGGATTCTTTTTGGCTTATTGATTAAAAATTTTAGGCAAAGATTGAGTTAAGAGGGCTTTATGGGGACAGGCGAAAACATCCCCTGAGATACTTATGAAAATTTCAAAATTCGAATAATAAGTTTTCGGAATTGAGAAACGTCATTATACAATTTATTGAAAGATTCTTAGGCTATAATATAAATTATATTATATATTATAATATATTGGAGAACTTTAAGTTAAAATGTTCAAAATTTAACCTACCATAAATGAAACCATTTTTTATTCTGCAAGAATTAAAAAAATGAAATTTTGATGAACATAAGAACCTTGAAGGTTATTTTATTTGATGAAAAGAATGTACATCATATGCCCATAAAAGTACTGATTTTGGATAACATGTCTTTAAAAAAAAGGAAAAATGAAAGAATGAGAAATATGCTCAACACATCAGCCGATGATAACACGCCAAGATTTGGGATTAAGTTTATGAGATAGTCACCCACCTTAAAAATTAGCAACTGTTGAAGCCCCAACAAACCGGATCATTTTATATAAAAAGGCAAAGAAAGTAATATGAAAATTAAATCGCAGCGGTTTGAAAATTTATTATATTTTTTTTTTTTTTTACCTTAAAAAAAAAAAATTTATGGAAAAGAAGGTGATCCAGCACGGATGGGTAGGGAGCGATCCACCCATAACCCGCATTGGACAAACGGGTATGGAAAAACCCCAATTAAAGATGTTTAGGGAGGGGGCCCGCAGTGGGACTATACAGGGTGATGAATGATGATGAATTCGAAAGGATAGTTAAACTAAAACAATGTTAAACCAATTTTTATAATGAAACTGACCGTTTTTGAAAATTGTTTAGAAGACAATTTGATAGGCTCATAATTACTATTGTTTTGACCTGAAACCTTTATAAACAATCAATTCTTACAAAAAGGGCGAAGGTTGAATCTGGGGAATTGTTTTGGGGGATGTAAAAATTATTCATAAAGTATCAGAAAACATTGAGGGTGGCCTTTGGAAAAATAATCTTTCAGAAAATAAATTAAAAAAAGGAAAGATGGCTTGCGCATGCATCTTGTTCGAAATCGTCAATTAGGTCTGATTAAAATACAATGTCAAATTTGAATCACGTAAGGAAAATTATTATTATGAATTAAAAAGAATGAAGGAGATAGAAAAGGAAAACAAAGTTTTTATAAAGTTTCATTCGGAGGCAATGCCAATGAATTTATAGAAAAATTTTGCACCATTTTGATATTTTGCCAATTTTAAAGAAAGGTTAAAAGGGAATAAAATTTTTGAAGCCAATTATTATTATCCTTACCTTAACCAATTTAAATGTGATAATATACGACACCTTTTTCGATGGAACAAAGTTTCTATTTAACTAAAAACAACGAAAGTTAATTAACTGCAGTTGTTAATGGTTGTTAAATTCAAATTGTTAGAATATTTTTTTGCCTGAAGGAGGTTTAAAAGAAAGTTTTCATTAAAACGGCTTTCCCGCTTGATGAAGCCATTAAACCAGGTTCTCAAAAAATGTGTTGAGAAGTTCAGCTATTGTATTGATTGATTATCCCGAAATTGCAGAATAAGACGAAACCCCGCGCAAGATTGTTTTTTTATTAACGTACACCAAAAGAAAACTGCTACCTTTTTTTTTAATGATGTTAAGCTTCCAGCCCTACTGGACTTTTATAGCGGAGCAATGATCCGGGGTTGCGTTCCAACCAGGACCAACCTTTTAGTGAATACGCCAGAGGCCGGGACCTTCGTTAACTTTTTGAAATTGTTTCCCAAATCATCGACGTTTGGTACGGGACCGACCGCCGACGATCGGGGACGAAGAAGGTTAAGCAGGAGAAGCCATACGCTAGGAGAATGCGACCTCCACATGTTTATCAAGTTCGATATAAATAAAAGGACAAATCCATTAAAACCATTTTTTACTGGGTTATTATTGTTGGGGGCTAAGAACCTTATAATTTGTCTTATTTAGAGGTTTTTTAAGAGTCCCAAAACACTTTTTTTTTAACTTTATAAGCAATGAACGTAAATGGGATTCAAGTTGAATAAAAGGAGGTCTATTTCACAGAAACAACTTTGCGTTGTCGTTGTTTTCTGGTTGGTCAGGACAATATGGGCCTATCACCCAATTGTCTAAAAAGTAAGGTGATCCATTAGTCGGATGGGCATGTAAGAAGTCGGACCACCAACCCGCATTGGACAAATGTGGTGGGATACGGTCCAAAAACCGCCTAATGGAAAAGGCGGTGCATTAGATGAGGCTTTTGTCCAGCAGTGGACTAAAACAGGCTGATGATGTATTAAACTAAGCCGCTTTTCCTATCGGCCAATCCATATGTATGCCTATGTCTTATTTAGAGGTTTTTTAATGTGGTGTCCTAAACACACTTGTTTTACATTTTTATAAGCAATGCCCGTGCGAAGCCGGGGCAGGTTACTAGTTGAATATAAACAGGAGGTAAAAATTGTGGTTTGCTCAATTTTTTATTGTAATAAGGAGCAAAACTCCATTAGCCGGCGTCAAAAAAGAGAATGTTACATGACGAGATGGATAAATAGCCGACATTTTCTTTTAACACAAAGTGCTTATGTAAAAAACGTACTCACAAATTGATTTCCCATTTTCAAAATAATCATCATCATCATCATCAGCCTTTGTTAGTCCACTGCTGGACATAGGCCTCCCCTAATACACCCCTATCCATTAGGGGGTTTGGACCGTATCTCACCACGCTGGTCCAATGCGGGTTGGTGGGTGGACCGACTTTTTTCATGCCCATCCGACCATGGATCATCTTACTATTTCAGAAGTTGGGTGATCGGCCCAAATTGCACTAACCAACTGAAACAACAATGAAAATTTGTTGCGTCCCGCAGGATTCGGACTCCGACCTCCGGTTTTTACTCCCATACCACTAGGCTACGGAGGCAGTTCAAAATAATATTTTTTTTAAATTGGTCATATAATATGAAGAAGTTTTTCAGTGTTTTTTTTTAAATGTGACACTTAATAAGGTATTTTATGTATTAAAAAGTTAATCATCATCATCATTGTCATCATCATCATCATGATCATCATCAGCGTTTGTTAGTCCACTGCTGGACATAGGCCTCCCCTGGTCCAGTGCGGGTTGGTGGGTGGACCGACTTTTTACATGCCCATCCGACGCATGTATCATCTTATTTTTCAGACAATTGGCTGATCGGCCCAAATTGCCTAACCAACTAGGAAACAACAATGAAAATTTGTTGCTTCCCCGCAGGATTCGCACCCACGACCTCCGGTTTCTAAAGCACACGCCCATACCACAAGGCTACGGAGGCAGTTAAAATTAATAGTATCTTTTAACAACAACAAGCATATTTTTAGAGTAGGGATAGTTTGTAGTCATAAAATGGCTGTTTAATTGTTAATTAACATTATATCATTTTGTGGTACTTATAGAAAAAAATTAAGATTGTTACACCTACCTAACCAATTTTAACGTAAAATAGTTACTAAATAGCCCTTTAACGTTCTTATATATGTAACCGAAGCCACAGCTTCTCTGCCTCTGTGAATTATAATACTTGTAACTTCTAATACTAATATATTTACTTTATGCTGTAAATTATATTTTTTGTACAAAAATGGATAACGTTAAGCACATAGAATATTTACATACATTGAAATGTTTACTCTTCGTTTCTAAGTTCTGTAAATTACAACGAAACATCTCGAAGTCAAAACAGACGCTATAAAATACGACACTGCTATTTTAATTTTGTTTTTTGATGGTAAAGAACGACATAGCTTACATGAGTTAAAGTTTATATTTATATATACCTTCTTCAATTTCTTCACTTTGAAACGTCGGCGATAGCTTTTGCACTTTGTTACCAATTAGGAAACTCCAAACGTACTTACTGATCACACAGAAATTTGAAGACAAAAAAGGCGAAACTTTTGATTATACAGTTATTTGTTATCATTATGAGTACTTAAATATAAATTCGGCAACCGTGTTTGCTATTTTTTTTAAGTTTCATTAACAAATTAATAACACAAAGTACGTTTAATTTCATCAAGTGTCTATAAAAGTCTATAAATAATTTTTTTACCTTTTTAATTTAATGTCTCCCGTGGATTAACGGACCTTTGACCTCAAACCAAAACAAAATTCAGTCACCTAGGGAAAATGAAAAGTTGCCTGGGTATAATGCTGAAGATAAGATAAAAACTGAAATTCGAAAGAGACAAAAGCGATGCTAACTTTTGAAAACTAAATGGAGTGGGTGGGGCCGTGGATAAAAAGATAGATGGACTCTGCGGTCAGTAAGTGGTCGGGGCCAAAGGCACCAGTCAAACCGACCAAGGGCCAGATGGGCTGACGGGGGTAACGCCGTGAAAGTTGGATGGGGGCCCCGACTAGAGGATGGTTTCCTTGGGGGCTTTACCGAACTCCTTATATTATGTTACAATAAATATTTTATTATAATATTAAACGTTTACAAATTGGTTAATGTTAAATATAATATAATAATTTAAATTTAAAATATAATTTTAAATAATAAATAAATTGATCAATATATTTAGGTAAATCAATTCCTTAATTTTTCTATTGTTTCCGAATATTTCATTATTAAATAAATGATTTTGGATTTTTTCGCATTTTTTTTTTTTAATTTCCCAACTTTCAACACTTTCCCCATTGCGGGGTAGACTGAGATTCGCGTCTTGTTGCCAGTGCTGAAAGCGGTTCCAGATCTTAATTGTAATTAATTATTTTTATTCTTTTACTCTCCGACCTATTAAAAAATGAACTGGTTTTACTTAAGTCAGGGTGGTATTATCTTGGGTTAATTTTAATTTGTTTGGGGTCCCAAGCGGTGGTAAAAACAACCATCTTCTCTTGAAATTTGGATGTTTTCTTTCTTAGCCTCGGATCTCCTTGTGGGAATCGGTGTTCTTTCAGCATTTGGTATCAAATCTGATGTAATGGTTTGGGTGATTTAATTATCCACACACTGCACTTGGGTTTTTTTTTTAATGTCACTATATGTTTCCTTCACGCGGGTTTTTGCTCCTTTATCAATAAGGGGCCGATCCTCTGCTTTTAATCCTGGATCTTTTAGAAATATTGCCTTGACAGGGGTTGGTTTTCAATCTTTTCGGCGGCAAATAAATTTTGATTAAACGCCTCAAAAATTAAATTTTCATTCCCTCTCCAAAAGTGAACAGTAGGCTCCTCCTGGCTGCATTCACTCGGTCACTGTGCTGCCGGGCGGCAAACTTTCTCGGTACTTGAACATGGTGTGCTCAGCCAGGTTTCATCATCACAATCCCTCGTGCTCTCAAAATTTCCTTTTTTCGGGATGGATGGTGGTCTGAATTTTCAAATTTTTTTATGGGTTGGTTTTCCTATTCAGATGTCAATTTATCCCAATTGCGATAATTAAAAATCAAAGAAAAGCTAAAAAATTGTTTACTTATAGTAAACTGTATTTTGAATTATTGATTAAGGTGGTTAAAAATGCATTTTTTTATCATATGGTAAGATATAAATTATCATCTCATAAGGGCATAGAGGATGAAAGCCCTGGGCAGTACCTGCTTTTACCTTTTGTGAGGGCGTCGGATTGGTACATTTGGGCTGCTTCAATCAAAACTTTTTTCAAGCCGCCAAGAGGATTGGTAAATTCCACCCCTGTCAAGTCAATTTCCTCTAAAGATCGGGTGTGCCTGTTGTGACTGGCCTCTCTTATTTGACAAACAAGCAGTAAAAGAACCGTGAAGAAAGTATAAAGTTGAAAAACCCAAAGCGGGTGGGACCAACCAAATAAAACCATTCATCAGATTTGATCCACCAAATCCTCCTGAACACCGATTCCCCAGGATGATCCTGAGGGCATTGAATAAAACTCAAACTTCAAAAATGAAATATGGTGGGTTGTAGGGGAATAAATTAGAACCTTGCAGTCAACGTATTATTCTTTGCCTGCTCCGTCCTTGAACATTTTAAAAAATTATAGTATTGACCTGGTCGGAAATCCAGTTGTAACAGATTTTAAGTTGTTGCTTGAAAAATAAGAAAATTTTTTGGACACATGACTCAAAAAACCTTTGACAAGAAAGGCTGGATTGAGATGGGTAATATTAACAGGAAGGGGAATCAGAACATAGGTAGAATCAAAACTTTATAAGAATAAACTTATCGTTTTTGGAAAGGTTTATAATATGCTTATCCCAAGGAAGGACGTAATTTGGAAGGAACTTATCATGCGTCCTGATTTTCCTTCCAACAACATTAGACTTTACGGGTTGCTTTGTTAATTTGTCCGGTGACTGGAAAAAAACCAATAAACTTTTTGAGGACCTCCAATTAAAAACAAAACGTTTTCTTCTTATAATCGCTGGGGATGGTGTGAAATGATTATTTGATCATCAAAGTTCTGGAATGGAGGGTTCTTAAACGTTTTAAACACCTAGGTTGAAACTGGCCTAAATCACCAATACTTAGAGAGAGGTACATTCTTTTTCACGGATACTGGTACATCCAAACAAACGTTCAGTTGTAAAAAGTGTTATACAAAGTAAAACTCTTATTATGACACTATAAATTTTAAAAAAAGCAAACGTAATGTTATACAGAGCAAAATATACCTTTAACCTTTTAGAGTTATATTAATCAATAAATATATAATCTACTTAATATGTTTTCGAGTACAAAGTTTTAGTTAATTTTCAATTAATCAATTTATTTTACATAAAAATCAATAGTACATTTTGAATGATATTCCGTATAATCAAATTATGAATCCAATATTCCTGTAATGTGATGTAAAATTAAAAATTCACCCATTAACAGGTGGGAGAAAACCTTTGAATAATTTCTTTCAGAACTTTACACAGTTACATACCAAGTTTTAAATTTTAATCTCATAAATAAATTAATAAAGTTTTTGTTAGTTTCTTTGAGTTTTCAAAACTTAAAAAGGTTCTAAAACCAAAAAATTATACCTTTTTCATCAATTAAAAATCCTACAATGCAAAATATTTTTGATAATGATATGATTGCAAAATTGCAATCTAAATGTGATTCGTTTCTTTTATTCGAAACTTACTAATATTTTTCTTTAGTATTTAACGTAAAAAATCAGTGCATCTAATCAAAAGATCGGTCTTTTTTTAAGTAATTTTTTATGGACAAAATATTGAGTATATTAGTTTCATTTTGTTTTTCATTTTATCTTTTAGGAGAACCTTTCTGATCAAACAACATTTGGGTAACCCGGCTCTAAATTGATTTCAGGTTTTAAAGATTCTCAATTTGTCCAGGGTGGGAGGAGGAGGATCGTTGGTATGGCAAGTCGGACTTTTTCTGATCAAACAGAGTTAGGGGATGGGATAGAACATCTCCTCAATATTGAAATCCATGTCCCAAACAGTTGGAACGGTAAAATGTCTTGGCTTTTGGCCGTTCCGAATGCAGTGTGGAAATAATCTAAATTTTGCTGATAAAACCCAGATATGGACTTTGTCTTGTTCCAACGCCTTTCACCACGTGGTTTGGGTAACAAATTCAAAAAGTCGATCCTTTGTAGGGCTGAGGGAGGCCCTAATTTAGACTTACAAAGTGGCCCATCCCGAAATAAATTATAATCGGGCCTGAATCAAATTATTTTCCCGTCCGTCTATTCCCACTGCAATCAAACAAGTAAGGGTTTCCTGTTGTTTTGCAAAATGAAGCACCGCGATAATATTCTAATTTGACTCAGTCCTTAAAAAACCTCATATAAAGGTCAGTATAAGTGACTTTGTACATTATATTTAAGTAAAAAGTTTAAATTTATCTTTCAAACTGATCAGGTTGAATTGAATAAATTTTTATTTGGTCACTGCACCCAGCCATTATTTATATATAAAGTTGATTTAGATTTTTTTAAATGTCTTAATATAGAACTGTATGTAAAAATACTAGAGTTTAAAAATGTAATTTGGAAAAAACATAAATTTATGGCTTTTTTGGGTGCGTCGATGGAACAATCTCGTAAAAAAAATCATAAAATTTCAAAACACACTTATTGATGCATCAAGTTCCATCAAAACTCGGACCCCATACTGTCAATCAGTATGAAAATTTTCAAATTGGGGTTAAAATCAATTTCCATTTCCACGTCTGGTATAATCATTTTAGTATCAACTTTTAATGGGGTATCAAATTTGGATTTGTTATAAAATTGGTAATTTAATATGTATTTTAATATGTCCATACAAAAACTTAAAATATAAGATATTTTGTTTGTTGGTTCAACAAATGTCAAGGGCCAAAAATTCTTAAGTTTTAAAATACTTATTTTGTTTTCAAAATATTTTAATATTTCCAAAAAAAATAAACATAATATAAAAAAATTTCATTATGTTTATTTATTTAAAAACCAAGTTTTCAGAACTTTCGCAATTTTTGCAGGATATATAATAATTTAAAGCGTAAACATCGTGTATTTTTGTTCTAAAGGTAGACAATCACTATTCGTATATGTTCAAAATATTACATTAAATTCCTGCTCTGGCTGTTAATGTTGGGGCGAAAAGATGCGAAAATGCGCTTTTGGTCGCCTTAATTGTATTACTTTCGTTATCATAAATTAATAACTTATTTTTCCTAACAATTTGAATTTTTACACTTTCATCATCATCAGCCTGTGTAAGTTCAGTGTTGGGCATAGGCCTCCCCATTAAGGTTCCCCACCTGGTCCAATGCGGTTTTGTAGGTGATCGGCTCAAAATGTTAAAAACCGAACACCCAGAACGATAAGACAAAGTTTTCCCGTTCAAACCCTCCCGTTTATAAGCAAGGGCCAATATCCTAAGCCCGGGGTATTTAACCATTCAAAATTATATAAGGAAGATTGTTTTTACTACCAACACAAAATACGTTGTATTAATAAAGTCAAAAACGGATGTTTTGATATTTCTTTCCTTAAAGGCTATTTCCCTTCTCAAATCCCTTCAATTACCCTTAATTTAACCTTAGGATACGCCTTTCAAATATTTAAAAATAAAACGGGAACCCTGGCAGACTCTAGTTTTAATAACACAATGATATTTTGTTTTTTGTAAAACATGGAAAAAGATATATAATTCACAATTCATTAATAGCGAAAGCGATCCAACAAATATTACCTGCGATTTTTTAAAAACTCTGTGGGAATAAATTTTTCTTTTTTGCCTTTTCATTTTTTCTTGCAATTCTCAAAGTCTTTAAAATTCCTAATAAACCTTTGAAGAATTGGGTTTTTTTCAATTGGTCCTTTGTAAATTTTGACGCCAGTGAATTGGTAAGGACCAAATTGGATAGCTTTAATCTTTTATTTCATTAAATGGGGAAAAGTTTATATAAACAATTTAAAATACAAAGTTTAAAAAAACTTTTTTTACTTTTTTATAATTTTCATTCCCTAACTTTTCTTATAACTAACATAAGACAGCTTTCTTAATTTTCGAATATGTTTAAATTGAAACACTGTCCTGAATATTTGGTACAGTTAGCGGTTTAAAATAAAAGCTTGATTAAATAATTATGGTTTCCGTTATCTCTTTCTTTTTCCCTCTCTTTTGTAATCTTTATTCTAATTTTTTTCAAAATACAATGCAAAGGAATTTTATTTGTTAAATAATCTTATGATATTTTTGGTAAATTTTATTTAATTTATCTAAATTTTTTTATCATAGGGAAGCCCCAAAATGAAAATCCTGGGTGAAAAGTTCGTCCTACTTGAAAATTTGTTCTTTATTTAACCCAAAAGTATCTTTACTCCCCCGTCGGTGCCGATTTTTGTTTTTGTAAATTAAAGATTGATTTTGGGCGGTAAGTACATTGATCAATTCTCCAGTATTACTAGTTCTCGATTATAGTATATGTCTTAATTCAGTATGTCAAAGTAGGTTTTAAGATGTATAGTAGAAAGCCAGAATTATTAGTTTGTGTATGAAATGTCGTTTCAAACCCCAAGGAAAAGAATGCAGCATCCCTTTCGTAATTTTTTTTTCTTGGTTTTTTAAATTTTATTTTTTTTTAGTGTAATAAATAAATAAAACCGAAGCCTCATACGTTCGAAAAGGATATGCAACTCACCTACTCTGAAATGGGATGGCGTCTTTTGGTCCCTTTGTGATAAGACCTGTACTAAATCTCGCCAAAGTAATAACCACTTGTGTATAGAAATTACAAAAATGTGTAATATTTAGGAATATCCCGAACAAGGAAGATAAAAATGAGAAAAATAACGTTAATAATGTTTCCAAATCGTATGTCAGAAATTGTTCCTAAGAAGACTAATAAAAAGTCTGCAAAGCCAAAAAACTGCTAAAAAGGATAAAAAGCCAGAGAAAATTAACGATTTAAGGATATAATATTTTTGTCAAATATAAAAAAAAAAACGGTTAATCAATTGGTTGGTTTAATGTACATTTTAACAATGGTGTCTGAATTGTTTTGCAATCGTATCGACTTTTTGCCAAGCATGGATCATCTTCTTTGGGTGTCTTCCGGGCCTCAGGGCGGTGCCTAACCTCATGGTTGATTTCCCGGGATTAAACCCAGGTTTTTCTTTAAACCCATACCCAAAACCAGGCAAACTCCGACTAAAATTCCCGCCCTATAGCAATACTTAAAATCATCTTTATGCTTTCAATTTAAATCAAAGTTTTGAGATTAACGAAATTGGGCTCACTGGTCATCGTAATTTTCGTTAAATCTTTTAATATAAACAATTTAACGGCTTTAATCATTTACATCGGAAATTTATTAAAGTTGTAAATACTTACACTAAATTACTAGTATTGAAAACATACAAATGTAATTTAATTGTAGATTAAATTTGATCTGAATTTAGCAGATCTTCAATGGGACAAAATAAAGAATATTTTATACAGAACTATTATAATGATCTACGTTATGAAAAGCGAAACGTTTTCAACTATTTAATCGTAATTTATATTATTAATATCAAGTCCTTACAATTACGGTTGTAAATTTCGAAACATACATGAACTTTCTAATGTCATTGCAAATAAGAGTGTTATATTTCTGATAGAGTAATGAGCACAATGAGGACAATAGGATCCACGGACGCGCGAGCCAAGCCAATTAAGATTGCCTTTCAATGTAATGTTTGCAAACAATAGCATTTGTCTACATTTCTCAGAGCAAAAATGTTAGATGTTTCCCTTAAATCTCTTTGAGATATTATGCTACAGGAGTGGAAAACAGCGCTTGATTCCGGCTATGCGTAAAGCAACTTATCTCTAACAATTATATAAAACGTAATTAATAATGTTACGTTTATGTTTCTATTCATCTTAATTAATGTAGTTCTAGAATATTTTTAACACAAAAATAAAGTTAATTACAATATACAGATGAGTAATAGAAATATTGGTTCAATGAAGTCGCTGCAAATATGTTTATTAAATTTTATAAAAAGAAAAAATTGTTTAGTAGTCAGCTATTGATGGGCGTAAGTTTTTTGGAATTAAAAAATATTTTATGAGGAGTATAGTCTCCTTAACCCGAGCCAAAGAGGCAGTAGTCAACCTATTTGTTGTTGCAGTTTCTATTTCTATCGTAAATTTTAGAAATATTAATAATATCAAACAAACGTTTCTTTGAAACTTCGAAAATATGAAACAAGTAAAACAGCATTTTTTTTAATTTTTCACAACGTCCCACACTTGTGACACACATTTACTTTAGCAGCAATATTTTTGATATTTTCGGATTATTAAGTAATATTAAATGATGATTAAAGTTGAACTGTAGTTTAATATTATGCTGGCGTTTTTCCAAAAAGAACTTAGTAGTTGTTTTTGGTAAAACGCCATTTGGAACTCAAATTCAGTTTGTCATAAGACTTTCTTTTTAAAAGTTTGAGTCAGCCACTAAAATTATAAGTCGGTAAAATTCGTAATGAATTCATCATAAATGTCATAGTTTTTAAAATTAATTTACTATTAAATTCAGACTCTGCTTGACACAAGTGTTTTTCATAATTTTATCGTTTTATTGTACTTTTTTCTGTTCTTTCTGTTGATTATCTAGTATTGTGTGTGTGTGTTGATATTTATATATTGTGTTGTCCTATTTGTAAGTATTGTTTTAGTATAAGTGTGGTTGGAGGTGTCCCTCCCGCCCCCGATCCCGGGGGAGGTTATATTTACAATGATAGTTCCCCTTCTAACTCAACCCCTGTGATCCGATCCTACACCCAATTCAAGGAAAAGACAGATTGCTGCTACTCCTGATTCCTCCCAACTCTCAAAAAAAAAAACACAGATACATACACAGTCAACTTTTACTTTACCGCAATATGAAGGCTCCAAAACCGATACTCCGATCTAGACGTTGCCCCCTTTTTGGTCCATGTGAGTAAAGAATGTAAACCCTCTTCTAGTACTACAATAAGACTAATTAAGTTCGGTCACTTCTTACATCACAATGAAATTAAGGGTATTGTTAAGGATGGTGTTAAACGTATTAGCAGTAATCGTGTCTCACTGAAATTTAAATCTGCTGAGGCCGCTAACCTATTTTAGATCATTCCGGACTTGTTGCAGGGTAAGTATGATGCCATTATTCCTTCTTATAATGTAACCCCGCATGGGTATAATTAGAGATGTTCCAGTTGAATGGACTTTAGAGGAATTAGTTTCGTCCATCGAAGTACCTGATGGTTTTGGTAGTGTTATTAGAGCACGCCACCTTAATAGAAAATCCAAGGAAAACAATACAGCTATTTAGACCCCGACCCCAACAGTTGTTTTAACATTCATTGGTTATAAGCTGCCAGAAAAAGTTAATTGTTTTTACACTGCTCTTCCAGTCCAAACATATGTTCTTCCAACGATTCAGTGCCATAAATGTTGTAGATTTGGGCATGTGGGTACTCAATGTCGATCAAAATAAAGGTGCTTTATTTGTGCACAATCTCATGCAGGTATTGAGTGTACCAATCCATCTTATATTCCTACTTGCGTCTTATGTTCTGGTAACCATAAAGCAACTGATACAAAGTGCTCTGAACATTCCAGACAGAAGTCCATTAAGATATCATAAGAAGGTAATATCTCAAGAAAATACATCTTACTCAGAAGCTTCAGTTAGATTTCCTCTAGTGGGGAAATCTTTGCTGATATACCTTCTTTTAGTCTCCCTAATGGGTACGCTTATCCACCTGAAAATATTTCTCCTAATAATAACCTCTTAGACCTGTTAATTTAACAATTTTAAATATAGTTTCTCGGTTTGACGACTCCCAAATACCGTTCAATGTCATATCTAAACTTTCTCAGCTTAACAAAACCATTAACAGTTCTAAACATCCTTCAATGGAATTGCCATAGTATTCGTCATAAAAAATTATATCATTGCTCTTATTAACAAAATACCAACCCTCTGTCTTTGCAGTCCAGGAGACGTGCTTGACAGACTTCAAGATCCATCTTTAGGACCCCAGGCTACTCATGTCTTCGGGATGATAGGTCAGACGGGTATGCTGGTTGTGCCATTTTAGTTTCTAGGAACATGGTATTTTACCAAATAAATCTCCTTTCCCACAGTAATGGCATTTTTGCCGTTGCTATTAGAGCACACAATATTTCTTTCCTCTCTATATAACATTCCTGATCCTAATCTTGCTTTCCTCTCTGAGTTAAAACATTTTATAATTAGTCTTCCTTCTCCTATACTTATCCTAGGTGATTTTAATATTCACCATACCTCTTGGGGCTGTTATTGTAGCGATGCAATTCTTCCCCTTTCCTCGATCTCTGCGATGAATTAGATCTGTGTGTCTCTACTGGACGGTCTTGTCTTCCACTTATGGAAGTGATAATTTTACTATCTTTATTTCTGCTCCTAACTCACTTAGATCTGTTCCTAATGTTAGCCTTTCTCCACTCCTAAAATTTAATGTTCACAAAGCAGACTGGTCCCTGTTCAAATCGTGTTTAAATGAAAAACTGGTAAATATTACTTCCATTGAACCTGACAATGTCCGACATGCATATATTTTGTTTCAAAATGCCCTATTATCTTCTTCTATCAAGTCCATCCCTCTCAAAAGTTTGGCTAAACGTAAACTGTCTTCGCCACCATGGTGGGATTCTGAACGTACAGAGGCCTGTAAGAGACGCTCCGAGGCAGAAATAACTTACGCTCATGACATGACGATGGAAAATTTCACCGCCTATCAAAAAGTAGCTGCGAAGACTACTAGAATTCTAGCAGACACGAAAAGAGCTGGGTGGCTCCGTTTTTGTTAGCAACTTTCTCCTATTACTCCCCCATCTAAAGTCTGGACCAGCATTAGACACTACCGTAGCTCTGCCTGCAGTCCTGATCTAATGATCCATCTTCTTGGATTGAACAGTTCTCCAGCAATTCAGCTCCTCCATATGTCCCCTCATAAGAAGAGCTTTACCCTCCCATTTTATCACTAAAGACATTCGAGTTCCCTTTTCGAGTCCCCTTTCTCTTGGGAAGAACTTTAATTGGTTCTCGAGGGTCTTACTGACTCATCCCCAGGTATTGATGGGATCCAATATTCGTTCGTAAGTAATAGCATCACTTCTGCAAAACAGGTTTTCTTATCCATCCTAAGCCATATTTTTCTAACTGGTACTGTTCCTAAAGAGTGGAGAACTCAGGTAATCATACCTATATTAAAACCTGGAAAGGCTAACTCGGACCCATCCAAGCTATGGCCCGATAGCTCTATCATTTACAATGACTAAGGTGCTAGAACATTTAATTAAGAATCGCTTGGAATGGATAGCTGAGCGAAACAACATGTTATCTAAATCCCAATTCAGCTTTTGCAAAGGTTTTAGTACTATTAACGGCCTTAGCACATTAGTGACTGACATACGCATTGCCTTCTCTGAAAGTAAGTCTTTTGTAGGAGTATTTTTAGATGTTACTTCAGCATATGACAATGTACTTCTTCCAGTACTCAGACAAAAAATGCTCCAGCTGAGTATTCCTGTGAAAATTGTAAACATAATCTTTAATCTCCTAAGCCCTAGATCTGTATCCATTAGTTTTCCTAACTATATATCTTCCCCGAGACAGATATGGAAAGGGATGCCCCAAGGCTCAGTGCTTAGTCCACTGCTTTACAGTATTTACACATATGATCTAGAGCTTTCAGTAAATTCATTTGCTCAAATACTTCAATTGGCCGATGACTTGGCTCTTTATGTATCTGTTTAAAAATTGAGGAAGCCTCCTCCCGTCTTAATTCAGCTATTAGCTATCTCCATGAATGGCTTGATAACGATGGATTAGGCCTTTCTATTAATAAAATCAATGTTGTTGTATTTTCACGTGCCAGATCCCGCCCCGACGTTGACAATGTTAAATTTATAGGTGTTGTATTAGATTCCAGATTAACTAGTATTTAACATATTAATCCCTTGATAAAATCCAATATAAATGCCTTAGTATAATATGTGGGGCTATGAAATCATCACCTCCAGATGCTCCATTGTATCTCAGAAGACAATATTTATTTGACCGATTCCTATTCGAGGTTATTCAATCTTCTTATCACCCTCTTTTTTCTAGACTGCACGGTCTATCCAATTTTATCTCTTCAAATAAATACTGACCCCCTAAAGATTAACCTTGCCTGTTCAAAAGTTTTGTCACTTATCTTCATCTGCCTTGTCCTATATTTCAGTGTCAAAAGTTTCCCCTGTATGAAACATCTTTTGATGCACTTATTTTTAAACCTCAAATTCTTCCGGATATTGGTATTGATAAAAACTCCTGTTTTGCAAATATCCAATTAATCAATTTCATTTCTCAACATTGATTGGCTGATCGTATACACTGATGCTTCAAAGTTGTCTCAGCACAGTTGTGTCGGTGCTGCTGTTTGGATACCCAAGTACAAAGTGATACTACCTACCCTCCAGAAACCTCAGTATTTTAAGGTCAATCCATAACTGTACTGGAAGATCTGACTTTTATTGAGTCCCACAAATTTAAAAACTCTGTTATTCTCACTGATTCTAAGAGTTGCCTACAGGATATTGCATCTAATCAGTTTAAGTACAAACATAAATTTTCCTACATATTTAAAATTAAAGAAGTCCTCTTACGATGTCGTACTAAAGATATTCAGGTAGTTCTAGGCTGGATTCCAGGGCACAGTGGAATTCATGGCAATGAAACTATAGACTTCTATGCCAAAGATGCAGCAAAAACTGGATGCATGGACCACTCCAGATTGTATTCAAATGATTTACTGCCATTAGCAAGTCAGCGCCTCTTGTCTTCTTGGAAAAAATATTGGCTTAATGCTAGTGCTTCTAAAGGGTAGTACTATGATGAATGTACTATGTACTATGATTGATATCCAGTCCCATATTCCTACTCGTCCTTGGTTCTGCAACTTCAAAAATCTACACAAACGTAGTACCAGTTTCATCTGCAGATTAAGACTAGGACATGCATGTACTCCTGTTCATCTTGCAAAGCTACACATAAAAGACACCTCTCTCTGTGAATGTGGACTAGATGGAGAAAAACTCGACCACATATTTTTCAATTGTCCCAGAGAGTCCTCTCCTCTCTATGACCTGCTCCCTCCCCGAATTCCGCGTCCCACCAATTTAAAAACTTTTCTATCCTATGTTGATTCCCCATTTGTTCATATTTTTTGTTCTTACATTAATCATAATAACATTAAACTTTAGTTTGTTTGTTTCTTAGCCAACTAACCCTGTGTTTATTGTGTGTCTCTTTTTGTTTTAGATACATCAACAGAAACTATTGTGGTGGATTATCTCAGCCCATAATCAATTCTTAGTTGTTAACTGTGATGTTATTTAAAATGCACTCTCGACCGAAAGACAGAAGACGTCACAAATATTGTCGAGTGCTTAAATAAAAGTAAGTTGATTAAATGCTTGTATTTTACATAATAATATGATAGTGACAGTTTAATGACGCTTTTTTGTTACTTAAAAATCCAATTAATAAGTTAAATAAGTTTGATACTTAAAAATTTATCATAAATTATAGCGTTAACCTAAATCCATTTAAAAGTCCGTGACTAATATAATCTCATGAAACATATATTTACCAATACATAGTTGCAACATATTTCCAAAATAATCAGTAAAGCAAAACTCGCTGCGTAAGTTGTGGCGGAAACTTTGTAAGATTAACTTGGCTTGGACATTAGAGATATTGATAGATTCAAAGCGGTTTAAAGCTTTTCTAAGGTTATAATGAAGCTTACAAAAGAACTGATTTAATAAAGAATGAGGAATGTGTAAAGTCAGAACGGTACACAGGACATTGAAGAAGTCGATTATAAGTCGAATCGTCATATAATGATTATTATTATTAAAATTTTGTTTACTCATTTATTACGTCTTTCAGCTGCTGATATATTTAGCTACGTTAAAACATTAAATCAAGTTATATGTTGTAGACTTCTGTTCTGATGTATTTAATCGAAAATGTAATCATCATAATTATTTCTGCTAAAATTTTGGTGGTATTAAAAGCAAATGTATGAAAAAAAATTTTTTTATCATATTTATAAATTACAATGCTCAATGTGAATTACTTTAGTAGAAAAACATAAAAATGTTGATATATCTCTTTCAAATACTCCATTTGATTACCATTTAATAATACAATATTATAATAAAATTATTATTTAATTATTTTCGTCTGTATCCTAAAGTTAAGCCATCGTTTCCTAATAATCGTGCACGATAATAATTTTAAAAGAAGAGTTTTGATTTTCTTAATGTAGCTGTTATCGAATCTTACTTGTATTTATATTTAATATTTATTAAATATTACTTTATTTTAAATAATTTATTAACTTTGCGTAAACATTCAATACAGTTTAGTCAAAATTGAGTTTTTTTTTAAATATATATCAAATTGAAACTTAATAAAATTTTGGCATAAAGTAAGAATAGTAAAAAATGATATCTCCCTTCCGCTAACCTAAATCAAAGTGAAAATATGGGAAATGAAATCAGCTAAGATATTATCAAAGAACAAAATCATTAGAAAAAGATTCCTCAAGGCAAGTCGATATAAGTTTTAAACACTTTGTTTTGCTGCTCTCAGTGTTGAAGCCATTCATTATTTTCAAAATCGCAAATATAACAACATCGCCTCCGGCACAAGTTCTTATTAATCGTTTCAATCATCCTGCTACTTCGCCAAAGGGTGTGGATTTGATTCCTACTGCTGGAAAAATATTTGTTTGTTGAGCAAATAGTGTTTTTCTGGTATTTGTATCTATATATATTATATGTGTTTATTTACTTAAGAAAAGTATGTTCGTGTATGTATCAGTCAACATAGTATCCATAGTACAAGCTTTGCTAAGTTTAAGGACTAGATGGTGTTGCGTTATTGTTCCTAAAATATTATAATTATTATCTTGTTTTACCCTTTTAAAGCTATATATGAATGTGGATTTATAACTTATTTTTTACGATTAATTCTCTATTTATGAAGCTTATTATGTCGGTGTAAGACGTGACTCGAACGCAGACACGTAAAACATATTAGTTACATGCCGAGTGAGTACGGAGTGCGGTCCCATGTTTTCATTACTTCACTGATAAACTTCATTACCTGTTGTAGACTGTAAGTTTGTAGCATCGGAAAACTGTTCAGTACTGCTGTTGTAACTTATCACTTGTTGCAATTTCTATTAGAACTTTTTTAAAAGAAAGCAGTTTTTTTAAATGTGATCTACATTTTAATATAATATCGTATCAATAAATGTAACATTATAGAAGCATTGATATAAGGTATGGAAGCGGTAAAAACTAGAATAGCGACCAACTGCACAATACAGCTAAGATGACAAGCGCCGATAAATCTTGTAACATGAATAAACAGTTTTTTATATATCTCGTACCTAATGTGTCTTGAGTAAAGCACAAATCTTGAGGTGTATGTTACCCAGCACTTCTCATCATCATTCTCATCATTCCAATATCGTTTGTATTCACTAAACTTTATGTTTGTGTTACTGCAACGAAAAATATTGATAAAAAAAATTGTTTTAATAATTATACTTACAATCTCCAACGATTTGGTAAATTTGCACTGAACGGTCAAACAGCAATGTGCAGTAATGAATATTTAATAATAAAAATAAACCTTCCCTAACTCGACGACTCAAACTTCCAGTAGTTCAAAATTTTACAAATAGGCATCCTTCGGCTATTATTTATCATCATCGTACCAACCAAGAAAATTCCTCTGCTGGATATAGGCCTCTGCCATGAGTCGCTAAGAAGCCACCTGCATCCACCGACTTCCTGCACATTTGCACATTTATTATATTGTTTATTAAAGTAATAAATAATACACAATTTAAAATTTCTAATATACTCACTGTAGAGTTAATCTGATTATTCAATCGGAATCCTAGTTGTTTCTTAGAAATCGCGTAGGTACTTATGTTCGTCTACATACCTGCGCTTGGAATTTGCATTACAAATAAATCTTAGTTCTTTGCATTAATTTGATTATTAAACGTTCGACCGATAATCAAATGAGTTAAGATTTTGAAATATTTCCATTGTTACCAAGTATATAAGCTGAATTTGTACCACAGTTATGTTGAATACGTTTTTAGGCATGTTATCATATGGTCTCTATGTAATCACTTGAGTGTAAATATGTATAATGATGCTAAATTTGTAATAAATGTAAAAGAAAATATTATTATATTTACATAAAAAATATAGTTTTGCTTATACGTATCTGCTTATATTTTTGAATAACATTCATAAAAGCAAAACTCGCAAGGGAAATTCACTCTCATACATCGCGTGCTTCAATTCCTTTTAAAATTTCATCAAGTTAAGGCCTGAGCTTACGTTATGACTAAAGGGAATCAATTCTTATTATTTTATAAACTACCTTAAAAAAGTTAATTTAAACTCAACAGCTGCTGCTTGTTGCAGAATTACCCATGAGAGCAATATTTTTGTCTAATATTACATTCTTTTTGATTCCTTAAACATATAGTAAACATTACCAAGCCAAGTATATTTAGTTTTATTGTTTAATATTATTTTTTAAGCATATTGTGCTTTTAAAAACGGTCTATAATTAATCCTGTGAACGCATTCATATATGTATTTTAGTATAGCTCACAAAAGCCTTTTTCATGTAAACCATCGTTAAAAATTGCAAAAGGACGTAATTAAATTAATTCGCTCCCAGAAACAGTTAAAATATCAATGAAAACTTAAACTTAATTAAAAATTATGGGGGTGATCAATTTAAGCTTAATATAAATTCTTACAAATGTCAAGCTATAATAATAGGCAGTTCGCGTAACATGCAAAAAGTGGATTTGATTGACCTTCCTTCAATTATGTTAAATGATGATACCATCCCCATTTGCAAAAATGTAAAAATCTAGGCCTGATATTTGACAAAACGCTAAGTTGGAAAGATCAAGCGATCTATGTTAGTCAAAGGGTAACTAACGTCATGCGTTATCTGTATAGATTAATTTTTTTTTACCTACATACACTAAGAAATTGCTCGTAGTGTTTCCGTTAATCGACTATGGTGAAGTGTGCTATTTTGACCTGAATGCAGATCGACTCAAAAAGCTGGACCGACTTCTGAATAACTGTATTTGATTCGTATATCCGTAAATATTCAATATTCGTATTCAATATCCGTCAATATGACCACATATCGTCTTATCGCGCGCAACTGCACTGGTTGCCTATTAGTGAAAGACGTTTTCTGGGAGCTTTATCAACTTTGTATTCATTTCTTAACTCTTCTCGTATTCCTGCTTACTTGTACTCCCATCTAAATATCTTTGCTCAATTAATAATAAAAATCTTCGCGCAACGCATAACCGTCTTCTCTTATGTCCTACCCATTGCTCTAACTTCATGCATGCTTCTTTTTCCATCCAGTCCATTCTTCTGTGGAATTCGTTACCTCCGCATATCAGGTTAGCGAAATGTCGCTTTGTTATTAAAAAAGTAAAATAATATTTTATAAAAAACTGTCTACGGAATAATTAATCAATATATGGTAGATATATGTATATAAGTGTATTAATGGATAAATGTACATGTTTTATTATGCATTAAATATGTACATATATCTATATATTATTGTATGTATGTATAATAGGTTTATGTGTTTTAATAGGTTGACTGGTAGACAATGCCATTGAATAAAATAAATAAATAATACATTAAAAGAATCTCTTAATCTATGAGAATAAGAATACATGGCATTTTGATTAAATGAAAACCTTAAAAGATATTACAGATTTAAAATGCAGTGGAAGAAATCTCAGGGTAGTTTCTTGCAGACGGCATCACGACTTTATTTTATCAAAATGTTTACATTAAAATGCTTAATGTTCGTTATTCTGAAAAAATAGATATATGCCATCGCGATTTTATTGTGCACCAATTCCAGTAGTAATATTATGAAGACATATTTATGTCTATCTTTTACAGTTTTGGCGCGTCTTTTATTTATTCACACGTCGTTGTGATTTTGGTGACGTCTAAAAATTAAAAAAAGGATGAGCAAAATCGTGCAGTAGTATGCGGTGCAATGAGTTAACATATGTATAAAAATCATGCGCAACGAATTGAGCATCTCTTTGTTTTGGGAAGTCGGGCAATAACCGTTGATCAGCCTGGGATATTATACGTCAGTAACTATAGCTCTTTCTCCCAGCCTATTCACCCGAGTTATAATGGGGTCGGATCGTAACGTATGCAGATTTATCTAAACAACGGTTTTTCCCTAAGCACCTAGCGATTGACCTCACGGCCTCCAGGGTGGGTTTTGCATGATGGAGAATTGGTGTCAGTAAATGAAAAGCACTGACATACCTTTATAACGATGGTCTCTTTTATCGGGGAAGGGGTATGTAATTACTGAGTAAACAATATATAGCATCTCATGTCTCAACCAATTCATATTAGACTATAATGTAGAGCTATGATGTACATTAAGTAAGTAAGAACTGTGATGTACATTAAGTACTAAATCTGATAGATTACCTGGTAAACAATGGCAAAATCAGATTTGAACCCTTGACCATACACCTCGGCACGAGTACTAATTAAAAATTAAAAAATTTAATAATGTATATAAATATGTACATGCAGTATTTTTTAATAATTACTACAGTAAAAACAATATTTAATATTATGAAATTTGACAAACAAAGCCATCTAAAAGATATTGTCGTACAAGAAAGTAACTGTAAGTTCTAATTAATTTGTTTGGAATTTCCTTAACATTGTTTGTTATTGCTAGATTTACAATTTCATTAATGTCTTAATTTTGATTACACGGCATAACTTTGAAAGCTCTCGCATTACATAAACAACTTCTGAATTAATAAATCGTTTGGATAACATTCAAGTTTCGTTACAATAACATAAAATCCGAAGATTATGAAAATCTTATAGAGTAGAAAGCATTTTAAATGTTAAAATCCTTTCGTAGCCTTAATAATAAGTTATGTTAATATAATTATTTCTATTGCTTGCCGAATTTAAAATGTAAAATAAACGCGATAAAATCCGTAAAAGTAATTTTATTTAATAAGTTATGTTAATAATTACAAATCTAGCTGCACCTGCAACTTATTAGTTTTTCAAAATGGCAAATAATATAACATTTAAGATTAAATTTATGTCAAATCTAAATTAATTAAAAATTTAAAACGTTGCTGATCTGATCATTCTCTGATCTGATCTGATCGCATTGATAATGATCCATAATAACAATTCTTTTGACTCTTTCCTTTTATTGCCCAATTATTGATGGTAGCCTAAGGGTGGTCAAAAATATATATATATATATAACAGGCATCTGGTCCAATGGATTTTTAGAAACAGTAACGCCAGCCGGGCTGACGTCACTTATCTCTTTATCAGGGTAATAGAAATCTATAATAAAACAAATAGACTAACACTTTAAATTATTATAATTAAACAGTTATCACAGTTCTATAGTAATGAGGAATTAGAGGTACTCACAGAATAACCTGCCTCGCCGACAGCTCTCAACACAATGTGTTTTACAATAAATCGAGGCCCTTTTTATATCAAAGTGGCGGTGTTTTGAAGTCATAACACTTTCATATTTACTATTATTAATGGTTTCAATAAACATCTATTCTTGTTTAATTTACTCAGACAATTCCGTAAATAAATCTTTAAAACTAATACTAAAGTTAAATTATGTTATTACAGTGTTTAACCAATCAATCAATCAATATCATGTGTTGCATCGAGTTATGTTTAAATAGTTTTAAGTAGTAATTCATTTGTTAATTCTTTAAATGAATTTAGAAAGGTATTCACAATGTCTAAACATCACAATATTTAACACTTTTGATATCTCGCATTTTAACAGTGTTAGAGGGTAATCGCAAATAAATAGATGAAATTATTTAAACTCGATACAACACTTAATAATCGATTGTCTATAACATTGATATCTTAATACAGATTAATAATAATAATTAAATCTTAGCAAGTTAACACAGTTTAACTATAGAGTTAATAGTTGGGACTACTTGCGCCGACACGGCCATTCTGCGGGACGGAGTGCGTGCTCAGCACCAGTCACGTTTAGGAAAAATCCCTTTCCTCTTTTTTTTTAATACATTTCTTTGAAATCAGCCTTTAACAGTCCACCGCTGGACACAGGCCTCCCCTAATACAACCCAATGCGGGCCGGTAGGCGGACCTACCCTTCACATGCCCATCCGATCAGCATGGATCATCTTACCTTTCAGACAATCGGGTGACAGGCCCAAACTGCCTCCAACCAACTGAAAACAACAATGAAAACCCGTCGAGTCTCCGCAGGATTCAAACCCGACCTCCGGTTCCAAAGCACCGCCCATACCACTGGGTACGGAGCAGTCTAGCTAACATACTGTGATAACTGTGCTGCGCGTTTTTAAAAAAATTTAAATTTGTGTTAACCAATTCAAGCAACCAAGCTGTCAGTTAAAGTTTAAATAGGACCATTAAAGTGGTATTAATCAAATTCATGTAATTGCTGTATTAGGAAGTGAGCGTAAAAGTGCTTGTTATGTTTTATACATACATGCACTTTACTAAGTTGTTAATGCAAATGCTCACGCATACTTACACTTTTTTTGATTGTTTATTAATGCAAATGCTCACATACTTGCATTTTTTATTGTTTATTAATGCAAATGCTCCACGCATACTTGATTTTTTTTATTAATGCAAATGCTCCACATACTGCATTTTTTTAGTGTTTATTAACATAATGCTCCACGCATACTTGCACTTTTATTTGTTTTTTTTTTTTTATTCATACAAATGCTCCACGCATACTTGTATGATTTTCTCGTAAGGCGAAATGATGCTGTGGCGCTGAGCAGTCTTGTACGCCGTGGTCACCATATTTCTTATTTTTTTTTTTGATTGTTTATTAATGCAAATGCTCCAGCATACTTGCATTTTTTCTTATAGTTATGCTTCACGCATACTTTCATGTCTTTTTTTTTTTAATTCATACAAATGCTCCACGCATACTTGTATGATTTTCTTATGAGCGGAAATGATTCTGTGGCGCTGAGCGGTCTTGTACGCCGTGGTCCACAGGGCTCTAAAGGAATGGGAAGGTCGATGCTGGGGCCTAGGCCTTATTGTTATGACCGTGGTCCCCAGAGGCTCTGTAATGTCATGTTTTTTTTTTATTCATACAAATGCTCCCTCTGTTGTTATGATTTTCTCGTAGAGCGGAAATGATGCTGTGGCGCTGAGCGGTCTTGTACGCCGTGGTCCAGGGCTCTACAGGGAATGGGAAGGTCGATGCTGGGGCCTAGGCCTTATTGTTATGACCGTGGTCCCAGAGGCTCTGTAAATGATTAAATGGAAAAGGAACCTAGGAATATAACGATTTGTCCAGTCCTACAGTTGGGAACAATAGTGTGGAGTTAACTTACTTCACACATCATTTATAACAGATACAAAAATTCTTTCGGTTAATTGGATAAAGAGTCAACGCACCTTAAGTATTTAACTTCAACTGGAATGTAATTTAACTTAATCCTTTGAACGACACTTACTGCAGAACGTCCACAGTAGACGTTGTTGCAGCATTGCCTGATGACTGCGTTGACGCTTGTTGTTCAGGGTCTTCTTCACTATGCGCCGACACGGTCCTCTGTTCGGCTGGCTGCAGGCACGCGTAGCTGATCATGGCTTACTTTACGGGGACGTCCTCTTCCCACAACTCGCTTCACCATGTAGCGGTCTTTGTCAAGGACCCTGTATATCTCGTGTGGATATTTGCGATCAAGTGAAGTTTGATTTCTAGGATTGTTCTTAATGAGTACATAATCACCTCGCTGAAAAGGACGAATGTTTGCCCTTCTCTCGTCAAATCAGCGCTTCTCATATGCGGCGGCTGCAGCCATCTTCTGTTCCACATGCTTTTCTAGCAATTCAAAATCAATGGATTCGTCATCAATATGGTATGGTGCAACTCCAGTCACTCTATGTGAAGTACAATTAAGCGATAATTGTAAAGCACCCAACGCGGTGTGCCAATCTTCAGTTTCAAAATTCTTTATCACAGTAACCGCATTTTTCAAAGTGCTCATAATTCACTCTGCTAGTTCATTTGCTCGGCTTATTCCTGACGCAATCGCATGTATTTCAATTCCAAAACGATCGCAATAGGTTCAAAGTCGCGAGAAACTCTCGTCCACCATCGACTATAATCTGGACCGGGGTTCAGAACAGATGTACATACGTTTTAGCGCTGCGAGGCTGCTGCTTGGGTTCTTGTCATTGGAGTAGTCAAGTAATGCATATTTTGTGAATGCGTCGATGGATACAATCACATTCTCGTTTTGTCCTTCAGCGCTCCTCGTAACGTCCATATGGACGACTTGAGAAAGCAACAGTAGGTTTTCAATTGGATGAAGCCGTGTTGAATAGCCCCGAAGACCCTTTTGAGGTTCTTCACACGGGCTGTCACTGGTCATGGTATCTTCCAACGGGCGAAGAACGTCGTCACGCCGCTGTTCAATTTTTAACCACTCGATATCCCCAGTCATAATATTAACCGACCTTTCAGTAGAAGGGTTTCTACTAAAGTAATCTGCGTGCTGTAAGCGCTCGCCTTTTCTGTACTCTATGTCAAAGTTATAATTCTGTAGAAAAGCCCACCACCTATGGATTCGAGGAGCAAATCCTTTTTATGTTTAGATGCCTTCAAGGCATTACAATCTGTTATTACCTTCAATTTCCTTCCATATAAATAATGTCTAAAGTGTTTTACTGCCCTCACTACTGCCAAGGTCTCGAGCTCGTAAGAGTGGTACCGGCTCTCAGTGTCCGTGGTGCACTGGCTCATGTAGCGACTGGATGCTTGCAATTACCGATGATCTGAACTAGTACTGCTCCATAGCCAATACTGCTTGCGTCGGTGTAAAGCTCGATTGGTGAATCTTCCTGAAAAAGTGAAAGGGTAGGCGCAGTAGACAGGTAACGTATTACATAATTTCGAGCAATATCGTGTCTTTCATTCCATTCCCACTTAGCGTCATTCTTTGTAAGCTCGTAAAGTGGAACCATTACACGTGAAAAGTCTGGGATAAAGCGTCTGAAATACCCAGCAAGCCCGTTAAATTGACGAACTTGCTTGACAGTTTTAGGAATAGGAGCCTTCGTCAAAGCCTCTACTTTTCTTGGACTTACTTGTCCGTTTGATATTATGTTACCCAGATATTCAATAGAGCGTTTAAAAAAAGCAGTTTTATCAACGTTAATTGAAAACCCGGCATTCTGAAGCGCAATCAATATACGCTCAAGGTGAGATAAACCCTTTAGAGAACTTTACATTTTGAAAGTACGTCATCGACGTAAACTTGACAAATCCGTGCATCGGAGCTTAATAGGTGAACAAGGGCTCTATTTATACACCGTTGGTATACTGAAACTGCATTACTTAGTCCACACGGCATAGTTAAATATTCAAACAAACCATCCGGGGTTACAAAGGCGGTTTTTTCAATAGATTTCTCGGACACGGGAATCTGTTGAAATTCAGCTGCCATATCAAAGGTAGAAAAGTATACACCTCCAGCTAACTGGTCTATCTGATCGGAAATAATGGGTAACGGATAATGATCTCTGAATATTTCTATTCAATTTGCGATAGTCAACGCACATACGATCCTTGCCATTTTCTTTTTGACCAATGTTATTGGACTAGAGAAAGGAGATTTACTATCGCGAATAATTTTGTGTTCAAGCAACTCACTAACTATACTGCGAACTTTTTCCCGTTCAACCGGACTAAGTCTATATGGTCTGCCTTCGACATATTTGCCGTCATCTCTTAACCGAATCTGAAGCTCTCCTGTATTGACTCTAGTGAGAGGATAACCACAAATAAACTAATGTTCAAACTTGTTCAATAAAATTTCTAGTTCGTTGATTTGATCAATATTATTCAAATCACAATCTAAATTATCAAACTTTCATTGTTAGATAGGACATGATAAACGATGGGCTGATGAACTAATTTAACACCCTGTGAGTTTACCATCACGCTTAGGTTAGTGTTTTCGATTAGATTCATTCTATTAAAATATCAGAACAAATAATAAATAATAAACAATATGCAATACGTACGTAATAAAAACAATACGTACACCATCTAAGAGACACACGTTGTTAATGTTGACAAGGATACTACTGTAAATTGACTAACCCTTTTAAATATTTAACCATATCAATTCTTTTACCGGGTAATTTAGCAGCTAGAGATTCACGGATTACAGAACACTCAGCCCCGCTATCAAAAAATAGCCACTATTTTAAATCCCCAATCATCACATCCAAAGAATTTAATTTAGGTGTACCTACAGAGTTTATCTTGAAACCACTGTACGTTCTCGCTTATAACAAGTGTCATACGTATGTCCTACCCTTGAGCAGAACGTGCATGTAGGTTTATCAGTGTTTTAGCGCCGTTTTATTTTGTTCGGTTTTGTGGGGTTGAGTATGGGTCTTGTTGCGATGCCAACAGTCATGTGTCATGACCCGATTTCTTACAAAATTGACAAAACAGCAGAAATTAGCGAATCTCGCCCTTTTAGAGGCCCCGCCACTGTACCAGAATGAGGCGCTTAACACTCCGTATAGAAGAGCGCGACAGATATTAATTCAGGAACCGAAGATACTCTAGCATTTAGTAGTTCAATTCTTAAGCGCTCATCTCCGATACAACCAATCACTGCCTCAACTGCATCATCATTTGAAAGCTTATCTTTTGTAATACGTCGCCATAATACCCAAGCTTGAGATAAGAACTGTGTAATGTCCTTTGAACTAGTATAGACATGTTCTCTAAAGCGTACAATATCGCGAGAGTATCTATTTTCCGGTTCAAAGGTTGTAATCATAACATCACGCAATTCTGACCATGTAGTTGTAGACACAAGCCAATTGTCAACCCATAACCTTGCTCTACCTTTAAGCAAACTACCCGCTTTCATTCGAACTTCATAGTCACTAAGGTTATAAATTTCCTTGGCATTGGTGATGAAGTGACACCATTCTCTGATTCCTATGTCTGAATCAGGATCATATGATGGCAAATATACGTCACTTATTTTAACTCCGGACTCTGCTTGAGACGTCATGCGACCGGATATATGCTTCATAGTTTGCATCATTTGAGTGAAAAATTCCATTGGGACCCCGCTAACAGAAGTGTTCTGGTTGTCATTTAATTTAAAAGGATGGCCAGAAGTGGGTGGTAATCCCACTTCTGATAACGAGGCATCTGGTCCAATGGGATTTTTAGAAACAGTAACGCCAGCCGGGCTGACGTCACTTATCTCTTTATCAGGTAATGAAATCTATAATAAAACAAATAGACTAACACTTTAAATTATTATAATTAAACAGTTATCACAGTTCTATAGTAATGAGGAATTAGAGGGTACTCACAGAATAACCTGCCTCGCCGACAGCTCTCAACACAATGTGTTTTTACAATAAATCCAGCCCTTTTTATATCAAAGTGGCGGTGTTTTGAAGTCATAACACTTTCATATTTACTATTATTAATGGTTTCAATAAACATCTATTCTTGTTTAATTTACTCAGACAATTCCGTAAATAAATCTTTAAAACTAATACTAAAGTTAAATTATGTTATTACAGTGTTTAACCAATCAATCAATCAATATCATGTGTTGCATCGAGTTATGTTTAAATAGTTTTAAGTAGTAATTCATTTGTTAATTCTTTAAATGAATTTAGAAAGGTATTCACAATGTCTAAACATCACAATATTTAACACTTTTGATATCTCGCATTTTAACAGTGTTAGAGGGTAATCGCAAATAAATAGATGAAATTATTTAAACTCGATACAACACTTAATAATCGATTGTCTATAACATTGATATCTTAATACAGATTAATAATAATAATTAAATCTTAGCAAGTTAACACCGTTTAACTATAGAGTTAATAGTTGGGACTACTTGCGCCGACATATATATATATATATATATATATATATATATATATATATATATTTACCCACTATAACTCCTCTTCACTACATAGTATAAAAGAAAGTCGCTTTCCTTGTATGCCTATATCCATATGAATGCTTAAATTTATCAAACTACGCAACGGATTCCATGCGGTTCTTTTAGTAGATAGACTGATTGAACAATAAAATAATGATGATGATAAATATTTACAGTAATAATAAATGACATGGCTTAGTTGAATTATAGTCATCGAAAAAGCACAGTTTTGTTTTAATGTTATGAAATACATTTTATTGAGCATATCAAGAAAAAATTAACCCTTTAACAGTTTATTTTTTTTATTTACTTATTAGACACACCAACAGAATACATTTTTATACATGTAAAGTAAAAAAAGGCTTAGTAACTAATATGTAAACCTATAATAGGTATGTACAGCATTCACAATAACAAAAAAAAACTAAAATTAAGAAGTGTTATTACAAAAGAACAAAATGTACAAGAGTTTTAACAATTTAAACGAGAAAGGCACATAAATAACTGGAGCCAAAACGATTTACAAAATTAAGGTTACTAAAGAAAAGATTTTAATAATTTTGATTTGAAAACGTTCAAGGAATCGCAAAATATGTCCAAATTGTCGAGACGAGCATTAAGCATTGTAAAATCGCTACACATACGAACTAAAGGTGAATTTAAACCAAGATTAATTTTAACAACTGGCGTATAAAATGTTTTGACAATTGGTTTACGCGGAATTTTGTGGGAAATAGATAATGATAATTTGTGCAAAACGTCGCTGCAATTTAAGTTATTATTTAAAAGTTTATGGAGGAACAACAGGGAATGAATCCTACGACGGTTTATAAGACTTTGCATGTTAAAAAAATTAATCCGTTCTTCATAGCTGCACCTATGGGATACTCCCATAGACAAATATGCTAAATTTTTAGTGAATTTACGTTGAATGTTTTCAATCCGCTGAGAATGGACACTATAAAATGGGTTCCAGACTACGCATCCATATTCTAATTGGCTACGGACCAGCGTATTGTATAAAAGAAATTGCCCTATCCATAATGATACCAAGGTCCTTTATTTTATTTACTTTAGTTAATATTTTTTCGTCAATCGTATAAGAAGATTCAAGAGCTTTTGTTTTTCTGCTGAACCTCATGTGGAAACATTTATTAAAGTTGATCTCCATTACGTTAGTTTGGCACCATTCAAAAACTCTATTCAGATCTCTTTGAACAAGTTCAATATCTTTTGTCGAGACGATAGTTCTATATAATTTAAGATCGTTAGAAAATAGCAGGAACTTGCAATTCAGAATATTCACAGTAAGGTCATGGATAAAGACCAAGAACAGTAACGGGCCGAGGTGGGATCCTTGTAGTACTCCAGATACAGTAATATATGGTTTTGACGTATAGCCACTTAAAGCCACTTTTTGGAGTTTTTTTGCAAGGTAAGAATTAAACCATTGCAGCGATGATCCAAGGATTCCAAAATATTTTAATTTCTTAATTAAAATAGTATGGTTAAATTTATTAAATGCACTAGCAAAATCCGTATAAATTGCATCAACCTCACGTCCCTGATCCAGTTCTTTATTTATGTCTGAAACAAAAAATGTCAAGTTGGTCACAGTAGAGAGTTTTGTACGAAAACCATGTTGATGGGAAGATAGCATGGAGTCTAGATGGTTGGACATAATAGGACTCACGAGAGACTCAAAAAGCTTAGAGAAACAAGGTAGAATTGCAATAGGACGATAGTTTTTAGGATCGTTGATTGGTCCTTTTTTATTAAGTGGTAGTATTTTAGCTACCTTCCATTTATCTGGGAAACATCCATCGCTTAGGGAACGGTCAAAAATTATCGACAAGGGCAGGGCTAAAACGGAACAACAGCGTTTGACAAAAACTGCAGGTATACCATCTGGGCCTTCACCCTTGGATATGTCTAGTTTGTTTATCTTAGTAAGCATTTCCCTTTCGCTTAAATTTATACGGCACAGAGTTTTTCCATGGGCAACATTGGCAACCTCAGACGTAGAAGATGTGTGTATACTTCGTGTGTAAGAGGACGAGAACTGGGTTGCAAAGAGGTTAGCAATCTTAGGTCCCGTGCTGTTTGATGTTCACTATAAAATACAGCAGGAATGGAACACTTGTTACTGTTTTTGTGTTTTACATATTGCCAAAACAATTTGGGTTTTTTGTAAGATTATCTTCAACTAGCTGCAAGTCACGTAAACACTGACACCATTTCATTAACATTTCTTGTTACCGCAAACATGTCATGCCAGTCTACAGCTCTCATTTCTTGTATAATTTAATCATAACAAGCCTTGAAAAGTTATACCTACTAGAATGACAGGGTTGCAATAAGCATCATCATTTAAACGTGATAGCATTATTACCAGTCTAGGATGATGAGTACCGAGTACTACTAGTACGTGCTGTTAGTTGACATAAAATTAACAAATAAAGTAACCTAAGGCGTTTTGATAATTCGATGGTTTCATGAATAACAGCTGACCATCTTTAAGCCAATCAATAATTGAGAGGTTGAAATCTCCTAATAATATAACGTCATCGACTTTGCAATTACATCATTGACTTTGTTGAGATATTTACTAAGGTATCAAAGCGCGGTGGAGTGGTAAGAATATAACACGAAGAGCGAATTTTTAGTAACATTGTCTATTGTACCGTAATAGTTACCCATAAGTCCTCAGAGTCACTTTGCTCAACTCGAGAAGACGGAATGTTCTGAATGCTAATATACACCTCCTCCATCCTTTGGAACTGTTCGAACACTGACGATCTCTGCGATAAACATTATCTTGAGTTTATAAATTCGTGATCCTTTACTGAGGACTTAGCCACGTTTCAGTAAGAGCAATAATGTTGTAATTACATTGCAGAATGTTGTTGTAAATTAGGCGAGTTTTCGTCCGCATGCCTCGCACGTTCTGATTGTAAATATCTAAATGTGTTCACTGAATAGTCTCGACTACATTAAAAATATAAATAGGCATCAACTTAACACAATAAGGGCTATTTAATAAGCTTTAATGTTTCACTGTTATGGATAAGAATAGCTTGACACGAATCATTCTTTCGAACAAAAATGCGACCATTACGAATCTATACGAATTTATAGTTTTGCTCTTTGCACTTCTTCCGTGTAGTTGCATGAAGGGCTTTACTCTGTTAAATGCTCAGCAACAAAGATTGGAACTCGTGGACCTGCTAGACCCAGATGATGTGAGCTTAGTTTATCATTTTTATTGTTCCTGTTGTATTTGAAAACAGCAGCTAGCACCGAATCTCGCCTTAGCTACGATACTTACAACACAGCGGGGCTTATTGCTCTCTTCATTTAGTTTGCAACTCGAGTTGCATAAGATGTTGTCGTCGCTGAAAGGATTTTCTAACGTTTTGAAAGTTTTTGAAACCGTGTTTATCAAGTTTTCAGAACGGTTTTCCATTTATTCCGGACCAGAAAACCGTTCTGAAACTTGTACTCTAATCGTTTATTTCAATATTACACTCTCGCAAAATTTGCTCGCTATGTCTGAGTGTGACCGATAAATCTTGAACCGCCCCCTGAAGGGATTCATTATCTACCTAAAGCTTAGATATTAGCACTGATTTTTCCTCGAAAGTAGATTTTAAATCGTCGTATTGTTTGCTCATAAAGGTAATAGTTTCGTGATATTGTAGCATTAGTTGGTTAAGAGACTTCAGTTGTTCTGTAATTTTTGATTGAACAATCGTCGATAATTTTTCCTTGATGACACTCCTTATCTCATCCAATATCACGTTTGTATTGACCGGTTCGATGAACTGCCGTTGCTTAGAGAATCTGACAGTAACATTTGAGACGTTCGGTGTGTCTGATAACACTGACCAGATCATATCGCAAACCACAAAAGGAGCATAGCAATGACTCTTTGGAATTTATCTTATTCTTGCACCCCGAACATACATTTGATAAATTAGAAGCCAAATAAGGAAATAATTTAGGGCTTTAAAGCGACAGAAGCGCTTATCTAACTTAAAGCTAAGAATGTATCGTAACGCAGCTTCGAGCGATGTGCGGGTTGTCGTAGATCAGTGATTTGCCGATGCATGGAATATTTAAAAATGTTTTTGTTAATATCTCACGAACCGTAGATGATAAGTTTTTGATGATAGTTACCTCACTGAATAGCTAGTTTTCGCAGCTTTTAGGCACTACTACACACAATAACAATTCAGTATTATTTACTTTAGTGACAGAAAATAAATCGCGGAGCAAACAAAATACGTTGGTCAGTCACAACTACCCCACTCACACCATCCCGACATGACCGGAGAGAGTAAGGCGTAGTACAGACTTTTACATGTCCATCCAGCATTTAGATCATCTAACTTCACAGGTAATAGGATGATCGGCCCGCATTACCCTAACCTACAAGAATATAACTTAGGAAAGTAATTGAGTCTCCCGCAGGATTTGAGCCCGACCGCCGCAACAAGCTCTAAAGCGCAAGCTTTTATACCGCTAGGCTACGGAGGAATTTAATAAAGTAAGTAACAGATTACCTTTAGCACTCACAAAGGAAGGAATAAACTAAATTTAAGGTTAATTAATAAGGTAATATGTTTTAACTGCCTCCGTAGCCTAGTGGTAAACGTGTGCGGTTCGAATCCTGCGGCGACTCAACAAATTTTCATTGTTGTTTCCTAATTGGTTAGGGCTGATCATTCAATTGTCTAAAAAGTTACATGATCCATACGTTGGATGGACATGTAAAAGTCTGTACTACGCCTTACTCTCTCTGGTCATGTCGGTTATCCGTCCCATCGAGCTTTGAGAGTATAAAGAAACAAAGGGTGCGCCTGTGTTTGCGCGTATACTTGTGCACTATAATATCACCTGCGTAGTTGGCTGATCTCCTATATAGATCGGCCGCCGTAGTCGTAATCGACTGGAGAACATTATTATTTTATTAGATTATCCTAATTTCCAGACTGTATCGTGGCCATTGTCCAATGATTGAAGAAGTTATGCCTATCATTGGAAGATGGCTACGAAATGTCGTAATGCTGTTTTAACAGATAGATTACCAATAGCGGAAAGAAAGCTTAGAGGCAACAATAATTAACACAAACTATTTTTAAAAGGCAATTAAGTAATAATTAATATGAGATTGTCGTAGCTTATAATTTGAAATGAATTTAATTGCCAATAAACTTGTAAATTTATAAAATATTTTTATCAAGTAAGTTTTCGTTTAAAAAAACCAACACTACATATATTGCATTTACATATAAATTTACTCACAAGGGTAAAACAAGCCGTAAAAATGTGCATTTTTGTATTTATTTATAAAAAATATAAAGCTGATTTTAGTATTTGAAATAATGAATTTGTTTTGTAACGAAATACATTTACATACAACCTTTTATAGACAATCAAAAACCCGTCATATTTAACTCATGTCTTAAGTTTCACATACAAAATTTATGGTTCGGGTTTAGTACCACTTTGCGCATCGAGGAGCTTTATGAAAAATTAAGTGCCTTTTTGTTCATGCTTCGGTTAAGAAAATATTGACGAGAAGTAAAATAAAGCAGTTTTCCTATTTAATGTTTAACACAAAAAATATGTATAAAATAATAACAGTAATAATAATAGGAAATGAAAAATCTAAAACATTATTTTTTTAATTTTGCTCGGTTTCTCAGATATTCTGACATTATTTTTCCTCTTTTCCATGTCATTCAGCGGCTATAGGAAGTGCGGTACACCTTTATTGTATTTGATTTATTTACATTTCTTGTTGAATACCATTATAATTTGCGTTAATAATACTAAACTATAAATGAAAGTTATAGCATAACAACAATACACGTTTTATTTCTATTGTTTACGCGAACATTAAACATTATTAAATAAAATGACTTTACGGATTTTATCAGTCTACCCCGTGACCACGCCGCTGGAACGTGTTCGGGAATTGAAAAATGTAAAACAAACGCGATAAAATCTGTAAAGTCATTTTATTTAATATCACACGTTTTAAATTTGAAATATTAAAAATACATACATGTGTACGTTTAAAGATCCACATATGTTTAGAGCATTACGAGATTAAAATTGTTTTAGTAGTTGTTCATTGCAACTCAAATCCTTTTTAAATTCCTATTAAGTTTTACATGTAATTTATTTCCGATTAAATGCGTCAATATTTGTACATATTCTTATTATTGTACATACTCTCAGTCTTAGTGCTGCAATAATATCTGCATAAAACAAAGTTGCTTTCTCTGTCCCTATATCCCTATATATGCTTAAACCTTTTAAACTACGCAAAGGATTTGGATGCGGTTTTTTTTCAATAGATAGAGTGATTAAAGTGGAAGGTTTATATGTATAACACATTCTTAATATTGTAAGTATATTCTCTATAAGCATTGCTCCCGTGCAGTTCGCTAGTTTTATAATATATCAGACCCTCCGTTGCGAAATAGTATTTAATGCATACAAATAAATAAAATTGGTGTGTCTGTTTGTAACATCAGAGTAAACGTAAGTAAGTTTTTAAATGATTGTACTGTGTTTTATAGCCGACACATTTAATAACACATATTTTATATAATTTTTGTCTATATGCCTGTCCGTCTGTTTGTTCTGACTAATCTCTCGATGGCTGGTCCAAAATTGATAGGACCCGGACACCGGTGGTGGTCCCTGTTTACAGGAGACCGACTGGGTGGAGCCACCGCGGTGCCTATTTCTGCCGCGAAGCGTGGTGTGAAAACACTGCTGTGTTCCGGTTTGAAGGCACCATGTCCAGCCTGTTACTGGGTAACGAGACTTAACATCCTATGTCTCACAGTAGGCAGCGCGTTGGCGGTACCACTGGTATCGCTAATGTCTATGGGCGTCGGTGACCACTTCCCATCAGGTGGCCCAGATGCTCGTCTGCCCTGCGTATGCTATAAAAAAAAAAATACTTTCACTGGAAGGTATCTGATATTACTAAGTATAACGTACTTTGTATGTAATTAATTCTTTTATTCACGTGAATGCTGCTCATAATTGAATAAGAGGACTTTTTACGGATTCGCGTTTATTTTACATTTTTATTTTCCGACGTCCATGAAATCCGTAAAAAATCTTTTTATTTAATTATTTTGTATTTGTTTAATGTGTACTTTATTCTTGCAAAGAGATTTTTTATATAATGACAAGGACGAAGTCGTGTGCAACATCTAATTAAAAATAAATATATATAAATCAAAAAGCAGTTTAAAGCATTAAGATATTTATTATATTTAAAGCATTAATAGTAATTATTTAATAACATTGTTTGTAAATAAGGAGATTCTGCAGCAAAGAATATACTGTAAAGCATACGGTATTATCTCATGCAAAGCATTACTAAAATAAGATGTACACACGAGGATTGTTTCGTGACGGCTTACGTTCAAGTTACGTGGTGGTAAAATTAACGTATCTTTAAATGAGTATACAGGAAAGTATGATATAATATGATAGAGTTTATCATATTTTATGTCATTCATTGGTTAAACAATTATTGACGTATTACAATTTAACTTAAACCAATGTCAAATATAGGAACATATCGGCGATATAGATTTTATTTATTTATTTTACTGCAATTATTTTGTGTAAAACGCTACTTCAACGTTTCTGTAGTCACCATTCTTTGACTGTATCATTTCAAAGTATAAGTAATAAAAAATATTTTTAAGCATGTTTATCATTTCTTTATCAGCTTTTGGAATAAAAGTGGTCTATACATACAAATCTTTTCCTTTCTTACCTACCCGCCCCAAGGTTGATACTAAATATATTTCAGAACCTCTTTTATATTGCGTTTACTACTTTTTTAGACCATACCAACATGTTTTACTCTTAAAGACATCTAATTTTAAATGTGAAAAACACTCAAATTTATTCATGATAGGACGGAAGTTTGACCCTGTGATCAATTAATAATTCTTGCAAAATATATCTTTATCAGAATAAGTAGGCATTTAAATAGGAACGGTAAATCCGAGGGTATCAAAGGAATTCAGGAAATCGATACATGTAAAGGATAAAGAGTGTTTATAAGGAGTTATCCCAAGACATAGACATTTACCATCGTAGACTTTTGTAGACCTTAATTTGAATAATACTGTACTAAATTATTTTAATTTCTTTCGTAGGGTTTAGTTAGTGTTTACAATCTAAGCGCAAATAATAGGTTTATTTACGATATCGCTTCAGACACATCTAAAATAACTGGTATTTATCTAATTAGTTATAAATGTATTTTACATATAACTTTTTATTTATTACCCTTTCTATTAAAAATGTATCAAAATCTGTTTGGTAGTTTTAAAGATTTCAGCATTCGTTAGGATTGACAGAAAGCGGGAATCGACTTTGTTTTATATTATGTAGTGCTTTATTGAACGGATAAACAAAGTAATTTGTAAGAAGAGTGACTCATTTTGCGAATTTAATCTAATAGTTTCGACCAAGCCACAATCTAAAATTTACTAAGCTTGTTAGTGAAACAGATTCTGTATTACAGTTCGCAAGCTCGTGTAGGACTTAATCCTCTTTAGAATTTATTAAACCTAGTACGGGAAGTAAGATTCAAAACGGTAAGCCTTTTTTAACAATTACTGTGTACTCATTTTAAAAGATTAAAACAGCAGTAATTATATCGGGTTTATTAATAAAAAGAAGTATTTAAAATTTTAATTTGTTATATGTAAAATGATAAAATACTATTTTGACCAACATCTAATTAGTAAAATAAAATTCAAACCGCATCAAATTACTTTTCTTCCTTCTTTTATATTCTCCGAAGCTTAATGGTACGCGTTTGGAGAAACCGTACGTCACAGATTCTAAGAACCTATATTTGCGATATGATACATAAAATATAAAAATGTGCATTCAAAGGTTATTCCATATGTTATGGTTATATATATTTCAACGATTGATTTTCAAAGTTCGTTCGATAGAGATGCTTGGCCAGAGTTACAATATTTCGAACAAATTATCCATGTAATTAGCGCACAAGCATACATCATAGGTGAATGCGATGCATCAACATCATCAGCCTGTGTCAGTCCACAGCTAGACATAGACCTGTCCTAATGCACGCAGACCACCACCAGCACACCGCTTCCGTTCTTCGGCTATTCTCATCTAGCCCGCACCAGCCACTTTGCGAATGTCGTCACTTCATCTAGCCGCAGTAATGCCATACAGCCTTCGATAATGTGAATAAAAATAAATATCTGCGATATCTATAAATGTGGAAATAAGGAAAGGGTAATAAATTTGATGGTCACAACAAATTGTTGCACATAAACATTATTTTTCTACGGGTTAAGTTTTAAATTTGTTTTCTGTGCAAGTATAATTAATTTCATCATTACGTAGCCGTAAAATATTGTTAAAAATATTTTTTTATCAAGCTGTACAGAGTTTCAATTCTAGTGAATTATATGAACAACTTATTAACTTTTTTTAAGACTTTACAACGTTGGAACGCTCTTTAGATATTTAGAATTATTTGAAAATATTTTGTTTAAATATCCCTTATCTAATTTAACTTGAGTATAATAATGAACCGAAGACATAATTTACAAAAAAGGTTAAAAAATTATTTACTGGTGTCATTCTCCTGTAGTTTTTGAGTTATTAGTGGTAAGCTACTTGTTAAATGAGATGATACAATAAAACAGAAAGTTGTTTTTATTATGAATACACAAGAGTAATTTAATAATCTCAAACAAACACAGATCAGAGTTGTGCTGTGTTCATTTTCCACCGATTTAATACGTCAGCTCTAATATTACCAAAAATTTTGTGCATAAATCATGTTTAATGAACACTGCATCATTGGAAGCAAAATTTAAGATCGGATCATGATTTACAGGCGGCGACAAGGCCGATATTTTTATAAATACTTGAACGACATGAAAGGTTTTTTTAACTTAATATTTATAAGTTTTGCATATATAATAGGTATGTTTATTGTTAAAAGTACGGATGTCTTCTTCTTTTTGAATAATTTTGGTAAGAAAAGATGATAAGGAAAAATTTATTGGAATTTCTCGAATACGGTTAAGATATTAAAATATTTTCTGTTTATTAGATTTAGATTCTTACTAATTAATAATATTTTATCCTATAAACTAATAAAATGTGAAGGAATTTTAGACGTAAAATAATATTTGGCATTTTCATTAGATAAAGCATGAATTTTAAGTTGTAAATGTTCTAAAGTCTGTCCAATTTTATATATCCAGTAAATATAATTTAATTATTTACATCATGAATGTCATATTGTGAATTTTGTACACATACCATGTTACTTTCGCCCTGAATATACTGTTGAGTAACAAACACGCTTTGGGAATCGTACGATATACATTTCATAAAGACTTGATATTGTTTATGGATAACTCATGCCGTGCTCTTTATCAAAGAGAAAATGTAATATCGAATTTAAATCGGTATAAAAAGAAAAATAAATATTCGCGGACGTATAGGTAGTATATGTAACTTTGTAAAACCCAAATAATTGGAGAATGATAAAAAAGTTACATTTAAGTCTATAGTATTGAGCTTGCTATACATAGACTTAATTAATTAATTTAAGACTATGGCTTTATGAAGTTGATTCTAATGTTAGTTAATATAGGCAACATTATTAGCCACTTAGACTTAATTAACTACTCAGTATGCAAACCTTTCTAAAACTACTTAGTATGCGAATCCACAAAAATGAATTTAAATATAACATAATGAACTAACTTTTTTAAATAAACTGCAGAAGTTCGGGGTTTTACTAGTTAAAGTTTATTATATATACAGAACATAAAAAAATGTACAACGTTAATTTGAAATGGTTGTTTTCATTTTCGCGTATAAAACGTATTTTAAATTATTAATTAAGGTAGAGTTCGATTGATTGCTTAATGATTAAAGCAGACTCCTGCCTTGAGTTTAGATATATAGTTAGATTGTTCATGTTTAATAACAATGTTAGTTTAGTGCTAATAAAGTGGTTAGTTAAGAAAATGGTAAAAGTGTTTCTACGCGAAAAAAAATATGATACTATTATCTTACATTATAAAATATAATTTGGTTTCGAGTGTCCTCGTTGTGTTAAAATAAATTAAGAAAACATTCAGAAATAAAATTAAATTTAAAATTGAAGCTTTTTGTTATGATTTTTTTGGTTTTCGATGTCAAACTTTACGCATGCACCGAAAAAAATTTAAAACAGTCTATCCGTATTTTTTTTTTTCTTGATAATTTTTTTACTAGAAATAATGGATAGCTGCTAGAAATAATGGAAAACTTGTAAAATATACGTATAACGCTTCGCATTTCAATTAAATGCGAACATTCTAACATATTAAGTATTAATAATTCTGTTTCCCTAGTTATAAAGTAGAAATGCTATTACGGTGCGGCTTACATAAATGACGAGAACAATTGCCTCATTCGATCTAATAGACTAAAGGTATTTCATTGTCTACCGAGTTAACCATTGTTCACGAAGTAGTGTCCCATAATAAAACTCATAGAAACATTCTTATCCGCATGATTGCGTGAAAGAAAGTTGTGATCGATTTTATCGATCGACTTACGCTTGCAATAATTGTCTCAAAATAGCTTTACACAATCTCTTTTAGATATATAGAATATCGATATTTTTGCACAATATTTTCAACAGTAAATTATAAGAGAGTATAAAATTCATGACGCACAATAATAGTAAAAGTCACAAACTCTTCATTAAACTTATTACCATTGCATGTGGAATTTTTATCTGAAATTAAAAAAGTAATAAGACACAAAGTACAACGAACCAAAACCTAGTTAGTCAATTTTAATTCATACATTTATTTGGCTGGTACATTTGACTTTTAAAGACATTAATTTATTTTGGTTTCTTTCCTCGACATTTTTTTCTTTGTTGTTGCTTATTACCGCACAACAATATTTGAATTTCATATTATATGAAATGCAGAAGTGTAACACTCGCTTATTGATTGTCAAGGACACAACCACCGGTTTGGAATTGAATGCGCCTGACCTGAGAAGAACTGGTGAAAGAATCTCGGCGGGCTTTTTTGTCATCTTTTAAAGTAATCAAGTACATTCATAAAAAATAGCATGGAGCGACCAGTCCATTTCCAGGATGTGTTATCATTTTAAAAAGATTTTTTGATATAGTAATCTTTAACACATAAACGTTCCTTTAGTACTTTTTTAAATTTATAATTAATGAAATTCTGCATTAGTGCACCTTGCCAAACAACGAACAAGGCTCTGGCGAACGGTCCAAAACCCCCTAATGGTGAGACGAAAAACGCCCCGGCCCCCAGTTCCCGGTAGCCTTGCCATTCCTGGCCAAGGCGGCGGCCACGGTAACGGCAGGGCGGGGGGTGCTAACAATCCCCGGGAGTACGTAGGCTACCAAAACCAACTGACCATCGCAACATACAACGGACGCACGCTACGGCTAGATTCTCAGTTGACGAGGAACTCGATCGAGTGGTAGAAATTCTTCGGGACCAGGGTGCAAAACTCTGCGGTCTGTGACGTACGGGCAAAAAGTCTAAACTTTCGGGAGAAACACTAGATCTCATGGCAAAGCAACGAAATGATCCAACCGTCATTTCGGTAGAACAGCGGGTTTTTAACAAGACCATCTCCAAGCTAGTAAGGCGCGACCTCCGTCACTCCAATACGCTCTCAATACAGAGAGCTATTGAGCAAAACTGGGGGTCCAAAGTCTTCGTACAACAGCTTGGAAGAAGCCATCTAACGAAGTTGACCAAAGAGAACGGAGAAGTCGTCGCTTCCAGACCAGAGGTTCTCTCGGAGGTTGAAAGCTTTACAGCCAGTTATACGCGTCGCATTCAGTACACTCGAGCCGGATGAGAAGGATTCTCGAGCCACTCTTACCCGCCATGTGTCGGAGGATCTTCCAGAAATCAGCCTAGACGAAATCGAGGGGCTCTTGAGCAACTTAAAAATGGAAAAGCCCCGGGAGAGGACGGAGTCACGACGGAGCTTCTGAAGGCCGCCGGTAAACCGGTGCTGAAGAGACTCCGTCGTCTATTTAACTCTGCCCTTCTCTCCGGGAGAACTCCTGAGGCATGGCATAGGGGTTTGGTCGTATTGTTCTTCAAAAAGTGATAAAACCCTTTTGAAGAGTATCGGCCATTATCGCTCCTGAGTCATGTCTATAAGTTGTTTTCGAGGGCCATCTCGAATCGTCTTGCACGAAAACTCGACGAAGCGCAGCCTCGAGAACAGGCCGGGTTTCGGAGGGTTACAGCACCATAGACCACATCCATACAGTGAGGCAGCTTATACAGAAGACATTTGAGGTATAACCAGCCCTGTGCATGGCATTTGTGGACTATGAGAAGCTTTGACTCCATTGAGACCTGGCCTTTCCTCGAGTCCTTACGGCGGTGCCAAATAGATTGGCGATATATCGAGATGCTGAGATGTCGACAACGCCGCCACTATGTCTGTCGTAGTCGAAAGTGGAAAGTGTGAGACAAGGAGACGTCATGTCTCGAAATTGTTCTCCACCGCGCTTGAGGATGTTCAGGACGCTCAACTGGGAAGGACACGGCATAAATGTGAACGCGAGTACATCTCACAGCTGCGATTTGCGGACGATATCATCATCATGGCTGAGACCGCTAAAGACCTGCAGAAAATGGTGCAAAGCCTGGCTGGATCTTCTGCACGCATCGGTCTCCGGATGAACTTGGGTGAAACAAAGGTCATGTTTAACGAGAACGTTGATCCGGGACCGATCACAATTGACGGCACCTCCCTCGAAGTGGTTCCGGAGTACGTTTACCTAGGGTAAACGCTCCAACTAGGCAGAAAAAACTTTGAGGGGGAGGCCAACAGAAGGATTCGGCTGGGCTGGGCAGCTTTTCATAAGCTTCGTCGAGTTTTCTCTTCACCGATCCCACAGTGCCTCAAATCGAAAGTGTTCGATGAGTGCGACCTACCCGTTTTGACCTACGGTGTCGAGACTTGGACACTTACGGTTCGACTGGTCCACAAATTGAAAGTCGCTCAGCGAGCTATGGAGAGGTTATGCTCGAAGTATCTTTGAAGGACCGCATTAAAATGATGTGGTCCGTCAGAGAACCAAAGTCACCGACATTACCGGATTAGTAAGCTGAAGTTGCAGTGGGCCGGTCACATAAGCCGCAGAACTAGCGACCGCTGGAGTCGAAAAGTTTTGGAGTGGAGACCGAGGCTCGGCAAACGTAGGTAGGACGCCCTGCGGCAAGATGGAGTGACGACATTCGCAAAGTGGCCGGTGTGGGCTGGATGAGAATAGCCGAAGATCGGAAGCGGTGGCGTGCATTAGGGGAGGCCTATGTCCAGCAGTGGACTAACACAGGCTGATGATGATGATGATGATGAATGAAATTCTGTACGTTTACAGGGATCTTGTTGTAAAAGCGTAATTATTAGCCCATAATAGATTAACTTACTCTTCGCAGTCTAGTTGCCGGATAAAATAAATTAGGTTTTTTGTAGAATTTACGTTATGTGCATCACAATGCCTGACAAAATCGTTTGGATTTTTTTGTACATAAATTAGTTTTTTAAATATGTAATAAGAAGTAATATTCGGAGCAGCATCTAGTAACTATTAGGATTTTTATCTCTGTAAACAACTTTCTTAGTGATTTTTTGGGACTCAGGTTACACACCACTCGAGTTGCTCGATTTTGAAGGATAAAGATCGTATAAGTATGCGCCGAGTGTCCCCATAGTAGAATTTCATAAGACACATTGTAGAAAAAGCTACAGAACTCGATTCAGTCTGTAAAACTACTAGTAGTAGTCACGTAAAATCCATCGCACTATCAAAAAAACTTGCTAAATAATTCTTTTCTATATCAAAAAATAAGACAAAGAATTAACTGAATTTAATTCAGTTAATTCTTTGTCTTATTTTAATCATGGCGTGGCATCACACATATATAACTTTGTGCATAACGGATATTTTGTCTTGGATTGATATGTTTGCTACTATTCATCGTTAAATTGGATTGGACACATTTAATGTTTTATGTGAGTTACATTATTTATATCACTTACACGTCATACAACTTTCCTTTAATTTTTTTTATCTTGAATTATTTTAAATTGTAGCAATTGTTTTGAATTAAACGATAAACTTAAATCTAAGGTATGATAATATTTTTCATTCGTATTGGAATTGAGCGTAATATCAAATTTCGAAAGTATAATCTATTAACACATTATATTTCAGTAATTATTTATTTTCTATTTTAGTCAAATTAAATAAAATCACGAAAACACGTTTTAGATGAGTAGGTACCATCCTGGTATTTTAGAAGCATAAATCCATTAATGCATTGAACGGAGTCCCATTAATGGAATCCATCGACGAGCTTCATGCCTACATTTCGTTAGAATATGATTTTTATGTTTAATGGAAGCACTTCTTGCTTTTATCGATGAATTCGATCGCTTGCGTTACGAGGCCAGAAGTTCGTTTTGTTTGCGTTATTCGAAGGTACTAAAATTAGAGCGTATAAAGCGAAAAGATATTAGGAAAATAAATAAACTACGTCGTATATATAAGATTCAATAAGCTTTAAAATCAGCAGCCTCTTATACCAACGGGAGGGTGACCAATTGATCCTAAAGAGGTGTCTGAATATCGTTCACAAGTCACTTATTCCTAACATTGACAAAATCAGGAGAGTGGCGTCAAGGATTGCAGACCTTATACTCTGAATATAGGAACGGTATTCACTGATAATTATATCGATACGAGATACGCGCCAACGTCGACACACTCCAACGATAAGAAGGGGGCAATGTGAGGATATTTTACGCGGCAAACATTCATCCAAAACTCAACGGACGGTTTTATTTAAGACTCACGCAAAAACAAGGCAAAAGATAATGAACTGAGAGATTACAATTTCGGAGTAGGGCAACGGAGCTCAGGGGGGCACCTGCTGGCTGACTTTATGGAGAAGGAAGGACTCGCCTTGTTGCAATATTCAACAAAGCCTCCAAAAAAAGTGGACTTGAATAGGCTCCGATGATTAATTATAATTTATGTATATTGATAGGTTCATGGACAAAATTTTTGCAAATTTCTATTCTGATAAAAGAAAAATCATTTTATGTTTGACAGTGAAAGGAAATTATTTCTTTTATTTACGCGATTATTATACATATCAAATCCACAAATTTACGGATTTTTCGCGTTACTTAAATATATTTATTCCCGACGTTTCGGATTCTTTCCAGAAAGGTAAGAAAGGTAAGTAAAACTGCATTAATTTTTGAGAATCGTTTTCAAAATAATAGATGCTGGAAAATAATAGATAAGGCTCAAAATATCTTCCTTACGGTATTTCTAAAGAACAACTCGATTTTAACGTTCAATAATTAAACCAATAAGAACAACTATTATTAAATACTTTAAAAAATCCTATATGATAAGTAACTAGTAATAAATATACAATTAAATTTGTAGGTATGAATAATATATAGGGTAAAGGGAGATATATTGGTGATATAAGTAATTTGGTGATATGTTTTAAAACACTTTTGTATGATCGCGTTAACGAATTGCTACAAGTGTAAACGGTATAAAACCTTTTCACTCGCTCCGGTAATTTGTCTCAGCGTTTGGCGAACAAAGCAATTCGCTAACGCGGTCATACAAAAGTGTTTTAAAACTATCACCAAATTACTTATATCACCAATATATCTCTACCCTCATGGAACAATAACCACATGACATATCAATAAATTATCGGATAATATTGTAATAACTGACTTATTAAATTTCATCAGCTCTAACTGTTAAAAATATTTCTTTTACGCGAGAAAAAACTAAACATTTTGTTTTCTATTTTGCCATCTTAAAAATAAAGCTTTCTTATTACTGGGTAAAGTTTAAAAAATAGGTAACAATGAAAATATTTAAAAAGAGAGATTCATAATATCCTTAGCTTAGACATTTTTAAAGGATATGTGGATAGATCACATCTAATATGCATTTGCAATTCAAATTTCAGGCGTACGTGAATAGAAGTACCCATACAATTACTGCGGAACGTACGATTCTGATTGAACATTCAAATAGACTCAGATTGCTTTCACAACTGAGTATATAAATTTTGTTATGTAAAAATTGTGTTTTCTTCCTGCAATATTCTTTTTTATGATCCATACTAATATGATAAATGCGAAACTAACTCTGTCTGTCAGTGTGTTCTTCTTTATTGACAAAACCATTTCACTGATTTCGATAAAATTTTTCATATTTGATTTAGATTTTATAAAAGACATTATATAAAATCTAAATCAAATATGAATAAAATATATTATTAATTACAATAAAAGACATAGGATATTATTTTTTGCCATAAAAACGGTCGAAAGGGTTGGAATATGGGATGAAAGTTAATATGAAAATACTTTCTGTGGGACATAAAAGGATGAAATGTAGAACAACAGGAAAAAAAATACATTTTACACTTACATTTTAATGTACTATTAAGTCTACAATGCATTATTTTATTCAAATACTCTAGTGATAAAGAATGCACGATTAAATCAGATTAAGGAGGAATCAGAAAGTAGTGATAATAAGACAGAATAAAATATAAAATGGCAACTTAATTATTAATTTCTTAATAGTCTCCGAGTTCAGCGCTTTTCCAAGGCATGAATCACTTAAAAATAGTTTTGTCTTGGTCTTTCAAAAAATTTTTCAAAATTGGGTTCAAAACAGCACGCCCCTAATAGCTTTCCTTAACTTGGGATTATGTTAGCGATTAATATCGTTTCTACGCTACAGGTTAACAGAACAATCACTATCGGCTGACGTCGATGGACTTATGATTTTGTACTCAAAATTGAGAAGCCCACATGTAACCACAGTGAAATTCGCTAACAAACTCAGCTAAATTTGCCTCTAAATCGCAATGAATCTCTTGCATCGCTAATCGATTCGTGAGTTGAGGGCAGTAGGGGGCATTCGGCATGGTTTCGTCGATCGCTCTTTTTCTGCGGCTGAAATGGAAAAAAGAAAAAACTAGTCATCGTTAGAATTGTACAAAACACTATGAAGATACGAAAGCTGAAGAAGTTTATTTGTGATATAATAAAAAATATTTCCTTTCATAATTATTCTTCATTTCAGAAAACGTAATTGATACATAATAAACCAACATAAAAAAACACTAAAACTGCATTTTCAAAAAAATCATCCCTTAAATGTGTTCCGAATAAAGTTTTTAAGGAAGAACTTACGTTTTATAATGCAATATAAATACTGGATGAACTTTCATTTAGCCAATACATCTTTTTTTTTGGATCACGTATTGATCTGCAGATTAAAGTTGAAAATTTTCCTTTTGCGGATATTTTAAGTATTCATATATTCTTCACCTGCGGCTCAAATTCTATATGTGTACCAAAATTCAGATCAATCAGAAGTAAGGACTAAACGGCAGTTGACCCTTAATATTCCATTTTACAATTATAGTATCAGTTGTATACTATTAAGATGTATTTTTAACTCGTTACAATTGTTTGAACTATACAGTCAAAAGCATAAAATAGTAAGTTATTTAGGATCAAATTTAAAAGGATTATATAGTTCTAAGCGTGTTTAATGAATACAAATTATGAAATCAAAGTTACGGAGACAAAGTTGTAAAAGATCTTGGACATAATTGCGACTCAGGGTAACCAACAAAAGGTCTAAAAGTTATAATGACTTTCCTTAAGAAATTTCTTCTTGATGGTTGTTGTAATGTTTTGACGAAACACAGTTATGTTAATTTGTTTCAAAACTTTAATTTGCTTAAGCGCAAATAAGATTTATATTAACCATTAAGTCGCTAATTTTTTGATAACGTTATAATAATAATAACTATTATATTCAAGACAAAACACGTTCAAGCCAACTTTTATAATATACAAAGCGTGTTACGCCCTTATATGTACGCTGTATATTATAAAAGTTGGTATAATATAAAGGTAGGTGTTTATTATTTTTATATAAGCAAATACACATATTACACATTGAATATTATATCATGACTGCCTCCGTAGCCTAGTGGTATGGGCGTGTGCTTAGAAAACGGAGGTCGTGGGTTCGAATCCTGCGGGACGCAACAAATTTTCATTGTTGTTTCCTAGTTGGTTAGGCAATTTGGGCCGATCACCCAATTGTCTGAAAAGTAAGATGATCCATGCGTCGGATGGGCATGTAAAAGTCGAGTCACCCACCAACCGCATTGGACCAGCGAGGTGGGATAAGGTCCAAACCCCTAATGAATAGGGGTGTATTAGGGAGGTCTATGTCCAGCAGTGGACTAACAAAGGCTGATGATTGTGTGTGTATTATATCAACACTAGCTCATCTGGCAAACGTTTTCTTGCCATTTAAATAATTTGATGCTATGCTATGCATAAACAGTTAGACATATGGAGGGAATAACTTAATTATCATCAGCCTGTGATAGTCCACAGCTAGCTCCTGTGTAGACATAGGCCTCCCCTAATGCATGTATTTTCCATTTGGGGGTATTTGGACCGTATCGCACCACGCTGGTCCAATGCGGACCGACTTTTACTCTTCCGATGCATGTATTACCTTACTTTTCAGACAATTGGGTGATCGGCCCATATTCTCGTAACCAACCAGAAAACAACGATAACACAATGATGTTTTCCCGTGGGATTCGAACCCATTACCTTCAGTTTATAGAGCAAGGGGCCTTATATAAATAATTCACAAAATGATAATAATTGACGATTTCGAGCGGGTTAATAACGATTTAAATATAAAATGACTATAAAAAAGCAAAGGTTGGTTATATAAAATTGAAGATTTAGGGTTGTTTGTATTTTTCATTGCCACATAATTTTATAATATTGTAAATATATATCCCTAATAATTAAATCAAAGTTGAATTCGATTTTTTTTGTGCCACGTAAACTTTAAAGCGTAATTTTGAAAAAAAAATTGCCAACCATAGCATCAATTTGAAAATTTATGTGTTTAATATAAATTGTATGTTGTCACCAATACACAGTTAGCTTGCATATTGATTATTTTTTGAAAATTATAAAACTGCATCACATCATAATAAGAAAAAGACATTTCAATAATTTAGTTCCTTAGAAATTATAGCTAGCTGATTTTTCAACAGAAACTAAGTATGTTCTTAACTTAATCAATTATTCAAACATTGGTTAAATATATAAAAAAAAAAAAAAATCTATCAATTTTTATAACGTTTTAACATTTAAAGCAATTTTCTGAATACAACACATAATTAATCACTATCGATATTCTTTGATATACAAAAAATACAAGCACAATTTGTGCGGCCCACCTACAATGTGCACAATTTTTGAATATTGAAGTTTATTTACAATTTATTAATTATTTTTAACATTGGAGACAAACTGAACACTGATTTGTCTTAGGTATTAAACTTCATATCTGCTTCAATTCACTGTGCCCAAGAACTAACGCCATTGCGAAACTGGTGCGGTGCAGCTTTCGATTCAGCATGCTAACGGGAACCGCTAAGTGACGGCCCAAGTCGAGGCTCACCTTCTGGGGGCCCTTGGTGCTTTAAGTCACTTAACGGGGCATTGCATTAAGTGGTATATTCCAGAGAGCAGCTGATCACGTAAAAAATATGTTGACGTTCTATAAATCTATATACAGTTTGTGCCGAAACTCAACATCAAACGAAACGGGGTTACAAGATAGACTTTTATTTAGTAATAATGTTAATTCTTTGTAGTTTTTCAAATATACGAAATGGTGAAAGAGATTGATTCTGGACATATTGGTCCTGAGTGACCGCTCCAGATAGTGATACGTCTGTTCCGTACTGTTCAAACATAATTTCCTAACTATAGTTGTTTACTATCTATCAGATTATTTTATGTAGATATATCAATTTTAAGTTGTGTGTTACTTTCAGTTTTGGTATAACTTTCTGAACTTAATAAAAATTATTAAAAATTATTGAAAATAATAAAAATTATTTCCTATCGACTATTTTTGTCGGAAGTTAGGTCGGAGAGTAGACTTCATCAGGCGGGCTGCTCTCGCTGGAAACCCATATTCACGGTGCCTCTCAACAATCGGTGATCGCTACCGGTTTTAAACTTATTGATCACAGAGACATCCCTGAATATGTGTTTCCGGTCCGTCATGATGAAATCTATCTCGTTCCTTGTCACAGTATCGGGACCCTGCCATGTCCATTTCCTGTGGGGCTTCTTCTTAAAGTATGAGTTCATTAAGAAGATTCCTTCTTTTTCCAGGAAATTTGCTGCGATTTCGACTACCGACACCGTGAGGGCCTAAACACGATTCGGTGCTAGTTCGTACACCCACTTTGGCATTGAAATCCCCCATAACAACATTATAGTGGGCCTTATAGGTGGTATGCAAGGCCCGGGATTTGTTGACAAGGAATCCCACGCCGCCTTGTTACGGATGGTCGCCCTCTCGGAAGTAGAAAAGGTGACCCGATAGCAAGGTTACGGTGTTCTCTCCCAGTGTTCGGACTTTGCACAACCCTAGGACGTGCCATCGAATCTTACCCAGTTCCACCTCCAGCTCGGCCAGGTGTTCGCTAAGTCTCAGCGTTCGTCCGTTATACGTAGCCAGGTCAAGTTTTTGGTAGCGATCTGTAGCCCGGGGATTCTTAGCACCCCTTGTCCCACCGTCACCATGGCCGCTACTGTGGCCAGGAATAGTGGGACTACCGGGAACTAGGAGCCGTTGATTTTCGTTGACGTCCATTAAAGATTGCTCATAATTGCCACGCTGAGCAGGCGGATTGGCAATGATTGATTGCACCTGTACTGCGGATCGACCTTACTCCCAAAGTAAGGCAGTCAAGTCAAGTGGGCGGTGGGGTCGTCACATCTCTACGCCTACTCAAATCCTACGCCTCCGACCTAACTTCCGACAAACGTGATGGGCTCTGAAAATTCCAACTGGAATTAAAAACCAATTCGATGCCCTTAACACGTCAAAACCACAATGACAGTTGACGACGCACTTGATGCCGTAGTGGACTGCATACGTGATGTGGGTAAAGGGTTTTGCAGGAGCAAGCGTACTGGCAGGAAATCCAAACTCATCGATGAGACGCTTGGTCTTATGGAGGAACGCCGAAACTATGAGGACACCACTTCGACAAATATGAAACTTCTTTGACGCGGATCCGCAAGTTGATACGCCTGAGACCTTCGCTGCTCAAACACGCAAAGAATAACTGAAGCGATTGAGCAGAATAGAGGGTCGAAGGTTTTGTGGAAAAGCTCGGGAGAAGCCATCTGTTGAAGCTTAGGAACTGTTCTGGTTCAATTGTTTCTTCTAAGTCTGAGATCTTATCTTAGATCCAGGATTTCTATGACAAATTGTACGCGTCACAGGCTCCTCAACCTGATTACCAGGGTAACGATCCACGTGCCAGTCTGACTCGGCATCTCTCCGGTGAGCTTCCTACAGTCAGCATTGATGAGGTTAGTCTGGCTCTTAAGCAGCTCAAGGGGGGAAGAGGTCCTGGAAAGGATGGAGTGGCTACCGAGCTCCATAAAGCAGGGGGTAACGATTTTTAGGTGAGTTACGGCAGTTATTCGACTCCGTTCTTCAACAGGGTAATTCTCCCAAGGCGTGGCTTGAAAGTGAGGTCGTTCTTTTTTTAAGAAGGGTGACAATACCCTGCTTAAAAATTACCGACCAATCTCACTTTTGAGCCACATATACAAGCTGTTCTCGAGAGTCATGACGAATCGCCTCACCAACAAGCTTGATGGATTCCAGCCACCGGAGCAGGCTGGATTTCGCAGAAGATTTTGCACCATAGACCACATTTTCACCATAAGGCAAGTTGTACAAAAGACCTATGAGTACAATCAGCCACTGTGCCTTGCCTTTGTGGACTATGAGAAAGCTTTTGACTCTGTAGAAACCTGGGCTGTTCTGGAAGCTCTTAAACGATCTTAGGTCGATTATCGATAAGTCGAGGTGTTGAAAGGTCTCTATAGTGCTACGTTTATGTACGTTCTAATTCCGGGGTCAAACGCGACCAATCCCATTGCATCGAGGAGTGAGACAGGGGATGTGATATCCCCAAACTGTTCACTAATGCATTGGAAGTCGTGTTTAACACCCTAGACTGGAATGGACGTGACATAAACATTAACAACGAGATTACCTTTCACATCTCCGTTTCGCTGACGATATCGTCATTGGCCGAGTCGTTGGAGTGCTTGCAGGAAATGTTGCACGACTTAAATGAATCGTCCCGCCGTCTCGGACTAAGGATGAACTTGGACAAGACAAAGTCATATTCAACAAACATATTCTCCCGAGGTCCGGTCAATTTCGATGGTGTTACTCTCGAAGTTGTCGTTGAATATGTCTACCTCGGCACATATTGCAGTTGGAAAGATACAGCTTCGATAGGGAAGCCGATGAGGATTCAGTTGGGCTAGGCAGCATTTAGGAAGCTACACCATATTCTCACGTCGCCGATACCGCAGGGTTTAAAGACAAAAGTCTTTAACCAATGCGTACTCCCGTCATGACCTACGGGTAGAAACACAAAACGTGCCTCTGACTATCGGACTGGTCTACAGTTTGCCGTAGCTCAACGTGCTATGGAACGCGCTATGCTTGGAGTCTCTCTGTCGTATAAGATTCGTAATGTATTCATCCGACATAGAACGAAAGTTACCGACATAGCGCAACGGATTAGCTCGTTGAAGTGGCAGGTAGGCCGGTCACGTGGTCCAAGAACGGATGGCTGATGGGCCCATAAGGTTCTAGAGTAGAGGCCGCGTTTGGGAAACGGTGTTGGTCGACCCCGACCAGGTGGGATGGCGATCTCCGTGCGAGCCGGTTCAAGTTGGCGCGGTAGCAGGGGATCGGCCGTCTTGGCGTTCACTTCAAAAGGCCTTTGTCCAGCAGTGGACTGATAATAGGCTGATTATGATGATGATGACTATTTTTGTCATAAATTGCTGATTCCTGTTATTTACAACATACAAAAGTTTCGATTGAGTTAGTACGAAGTCTGCCGTAGCAGCTAATTTGTTGCAAAAAATCGTAAAATATGCTGCTGTTTCAAAAATATATTGCAATTACAAAATATATAGTAGTCAAATAATGATGCCTCGGTTTAAAGTTTGGACAATATTCAACGAAACCGCAGGCAGCATTTACACCAGCTTGTACACGTTTTTGATATAGCTGGGATAAACATTTATAGAAATAATTAAATATTAAATGCATGAAAATAAATATTTAATTGTCAATAAATGTTCATATTTGTATAAGCAGCGTTCGTAATAGTAACCGACATAGCTACGAGTAGCAGAGTTATCATGCTTAAGTAACAATGGGCCGGCCGCAATGCGTGTAGTGCCGACAACCGTTGGAAAAAAAAGTTTATCAAGTGCGTATAGAGCGCATTGCAGTATAGAAAAATCCCCCATAAGATAGAGTGACGACCTATACAAGTATACAGAAAGCTGGCGGATACAGTTGGCATAATATTATGTTCAATAGTGGACTGCATTACTGCTGGCTGCTGTTGGTGATATGATGATGATGACGAAATGTAATACTTTAAAACACAACAAATGTTGTACAAATTTAGATAGGAAGTCCAACTAGCCGGAAGCCCTATGGCATATAGGCCAGACAAAATGATTGTAGGTAAGGAGGAAAATGAAGTCACTTCTGATGTTGTCAGTGACAGGCTTATTGAGATCAATTCGTTCGCAGGAATGACAACCTAGACATTTAAGAAGATACCGCACGTATCCATTTATATATTCTATTTACCTACGGGTGATAGATCCTCTTTTTACAGGGGACTGCCTGGGTGGGTGCTATGGCGGTGTCTATTTCTACCGCAAAACAGAAGTGTGAAAACACTACAGTGTTCCGGTTTGAAGGGCACTGTAGCCAACGTATTTACCGGGTAAACGAGACTTACATTCTATGTCTCACGGTAGACAGCGCGTTGGTAATACCTGTTATGCCAATGTCTATGGGCGTTGGTGACCACTTTCCATCAGGTGGCCCCGACTGCTCGTCTGCCTGTGTATGCAATAAAAATATATAAATATATTTTGGTTTATATGACGTTCTCGTTTATTTCAATTGTGATATGACCCAAAAATATTTTCGACTGTGCGCAGTCCGTGATAACAGGCTTGTTACCCAGTACCGTCTTGTTATTTTTCCGAACATATTTCATCTCCGTTTACGCTAAATGTGTAGTACACAGTCGATAGCGTTGAATCGCCTATTATTGAAAGGCGCTATAGGTTTTGTGCCAGTTCCTGTAGTCTGTCATAGTTATTTGCAGAGACCATTAATGCCAACAGTCCTGCTAACTGGCAATTAATATATATCACAGAAACTATTAATATGTATATATGTATGTCGCAATTAATATGTATATACTGAAACTAAAAAAGTTTAGTTGAATAAAACCAAATATTTTATTGTGAGTAATTAATTCCCCAATTTGAAATACAATTATAATTTTATCTATTAAACTGACTTATATTTATAAAAGTTTATAATTTTACGTGCGAGCTTAAATTAACTGTTTGCCACATAATCATGGCATATAATATGTACGCTTGGACTGCGTGAATTATATCACATTATCTTAAAAAGGCACGTAAAACTAAACTTTTATAAATGGATTATTTTAACACAATAATCGACATATAAAAGCTTTATGATCATAGGCTATTTAAATACAACATAATTTTAATAAATTTGCCAAAATATATTTATACGAAATGCAAAAAAAAGCTTACTAAATAAACGGCCTCGGTTTTATTTGTGAATTAAGAGGCTTTCAGTGAATTAACATCCCCTTAGATCGATGTGCATTCAATTAACGATCAGGTTCGTTTAATTACTCAGACTGCTTTATTTTGATACGATAAAAGCCCGCTTAAATCAATGAAACAAACACAAAATCGGATTGAGTCAATACAGCGTCTGTCTGCTGGAAACACGTTTTGAATGTTTTATATCTTGGTATAACTATAAAAACAATTGAATTTAAATACGATTCGTCATTGAAGCAAAAAAAATAAAATGAAAAAAAAAATGAGTAAATCATTCAGATGAATGAATTGGTATAATAATTGATACAATTTTATAAAACAGTAATAGATAAGATAATGAAAAGAACTATTTTAGTTAATTGACTCCAGAAAAAAAGAAACCGTTTTTTTTTTTTTTTACATTTGGATCCAACGTCTAAATATAGATAAAGAAAAAATAATAGGTTTCGCTGAGATGTTTTGTTAATTTAAAAATTTTGCATAGTTTATGTATCGCAATGCAACTAAAAATAACACTCGAAGAAGACTAACTTTAAGCAACTTGTTAAAAGAAATGTTTATGTATTTTAACAACATTATTGTAATAACCTTGCTTTGGCCAATATAAAACTTTGTTAGACAGCTGCGCGTTCAATTTCAACAATGTAAGAAACGTATTACATAAATTTAAAAATACTTTAGGCTAGTATTCTTCATCAAGCTTAATATTTTTTTATATTAACTACATAAGTTGTTGACACTAATCACATAAGGGTAACAGACCTGTTTTATACATATTTATTATCACATGAATAACTTTGGAGATTTTTTCTCACTCTTACACGCTCTGGGTTGACTAGGAGAAAATAGCCTTAAATCCATCTCTATGAAAACCTGATTGGAAGTTTTTGCAATGAAGTTTTCAAAGAATGCATAAAATTAATAAATAAACAAACAAACCGAAAACAATGCAAAGAAAACGCAAACCTAAATTTTACAAGATTTAATGTCTTTGATTTTGTTGCCGCACCAGAAATCTACTATTTATGCATTGAATCTGAAGAGGATCATGATGTCTTTAATACCTACTCTTAGAATGACAAACTGACTGAATGAAATCTTAAGTAAATAAACTAATAAAAATAGATATTCGTTATATTCATATTTAGTCGATCAAAAGACGTATGGAGAATATGTAATAATGTTTAATGTTTATAATTTTACGATATTTGTAATCTAACGGGAACAATATCAATGAAAAGCAACTAATTCGCATATAAAACAGGAAGTAAACTTTGCCTTACACAGTTCACTACATAGAATAATTAGTAAAAAGTAAAATTTGCCAGTTTGCTAATTGATGAAATTCGAACGCTGGATTTCATTTACAAGCAACAAAGCCACGAGACATACAGAACACGTGAGATTTGATTACTTAGATTATTTTAAATGTCCGATTTAACTTAGTTTGGTTCTTGTTTGAAAAAATTGAAAAATTGTTTGTCTTTTCCTTACAAAACCTTTGGTTTTTTTTTAATTTTTTTATGGCATACGCAGGCAGACGAGCAGTCGGGCCACCTGATGGAAAATGGTCACCGACGCCCATAGACAATGGCAATACCAGCGGTATGGCCAACGCGCTGCCTAGCGTGCGACATAGGGTGTTAAGTCTCGTTTACCCAGTAAATACGGTGGCTACTGTGCCCTTCAAACCGGAACACAGCAGTGTTTTCACACTACTGCTTCGCGGCAGAAATAGGCACCGTGGTGGTACTTACCCAGACGGTCTCCTGTAAAAAGGGGACCCACCACCAGTATGTATTTGTAGTTTCCAGGAGGGATCAAAAAGAAGTGAGAGTGACTTAGAAATCTTAGAATATAATGAACAATGATCACATAATAATTTATTTTATACTTCATCTCGAGTCCCCTTCAAACCGACTCCTTCGTTTTATTAAGGCTTCATCCCTTAAAAATAAAAGGTTTGTGTTGGTCCTGCAAAAGGTCTCCACAGCTACCTTTACGCGTTTAAGACAGTCACATCTGTTTTCTTTTAAGAATTGTTTCAATTTCTGAACAGCTTAGCGCAGATCTGGTGTATAAGGGGATGCTCAACCAATTGGACCAGTTTGCTAAATAGCGGCCATCACTACTGCTAACCTACGCGCAGGTTAATATCATGATGAAACGGCAGGCCTCTTCGAAGTTTACCTTTTTTATTAATATTATATTTGCTGTTTATAACCTGTAATAGTAGTTCCTCGCTCCAGGTAATCAATCAAAAATATTTCCTCTGAGTCCCAAAATATTGAGGCCATAACGTTGCCAGCTGATGTCACGGCATGAAAATTAATCGAAGCCAGCTAGGACGGCCGTATACATGACAAAGATAACTGAGTTGTCTCCTGATTAAAAGGGTGTACAAATGTTTCTACTCTGTTACAAAACGAGAAATGAACTTTTCAGAATCTTTTTAAAACTTGCCCAACAAAATCTTCGAATAGTTAAGTCAATTTTGTTCCTGGTGGACATGAGAATAGTCTCCCAAAGATGGATGGATGATCTTCGGGAGACTGTGGAATTGTGTCAATATGGATTGAATGCCTCTATATAAATTCCCCTTCCTCAAATGAAGTATCAGATGGTAATTGTTTAATCGTTCAAAATATTTTTCACTTATTTGGTAGCATTTTCTTGGAAGACCAACGTAGATGGACTGTTGCAACGATGTTTGTCTTCCCTGCTTGGTCTCCATACTCGAAATTATCCATGTGACAATGGAATACGCCAAAGCAGACTCCTCTTATGTTTCGTCCGAATCGAAGAGGTTTTTAAAAGCAAGCCCGCACTTCGTTTAACTTCATTTTTGAGAGCACGTTTCGACACAAAGCAAACTAATCACTACATTAAAAAAAAAGTTAAGAGAATCTTAGCTACGCCTTTCAGCATTTAACTTTTTTTGTTGCCAAGAGTATTAATGTTGTTCTTAATACTTTTAGATCCCTCCTGGTCTTTCTAGAAAAACCATCAATCTCTTTAAGGTTAGGGAATCTGAACCAAAATCTCCTATTCTAAACTCGACTGTAGCAATGATACAATTAGATTTTGTTACAAATTTGTTTTAAATTCGATAACGCGATGACTGCTGTAACTTTTGCTGAAACCAGCAAAAGTTTCGGCCAAATTCAGCCAAAACCGACTAACGCCGAAACACGGCTAAAACCAAACCGAAATTTCGGTCGAACTCTTCTAATTCTTTTTTTCGTAATTATTATAACTCAATAAAGGTAACCGAAGCGATATTACATAAAAATATGCTATAAATCCATCTTTAGCATAAGGTTTTCCTTATTCTAATGCAAACTGGTTTAGTTGTCCAGAATACGTGACTTGGCCTTTTACAAGGAGATCTAGTTGTGCTATGACAACAGAACTTCTGTTAAATAACATTTTGATATTTAAAGCTACTGCGTATTTTATTTTTATTTTTGAGAGTGATGTTTTACTTCTAATATGCATTTAAGTTTCTATTAGAGATTAACACCATTATTAAATTTATCCTTTTTATGTAGTCAATGTACCTATTTAAATATTTTTAACAATAATGGTAAAAAAATTAAATACTATTAGCCTTTTCAACGAACGAACAAAAAAATATTTCCTCTTCATAGTAGCAGAATAGATTAAATTAAAAAGCACTAAATTTTGCTATGGATGTGATGAACACATCCCCCACTTGACGGCGGTTCTGCCTTACAGTAAGATTAAGATAGATCCGCAGTACAAGTGCAATTAGTCAATTGCCAATCCACGTACTCAGCGTGGCAATTATGAGAGATATTATGGGAATGAAAGTGAAACCGGGTAAGATCCGAGTGCACGATTTAGGGTTATGCAGAGTCCGTAGACTGCAAAAGGACACCATAAACTTGCCATCGGTTTACCTATTCTACATTCATCTCTATCTATTTCTCGTCACCCATCCCACAGTGCCTTAAATCGAATGTCCTCAATCCGTACGTCTTGCTTGTCATGACTTATGGTAACGCGACTTGGACACTTACAAATTTAACGGTTCACAAATTTAATGTCGGTTGGAGAGCAAAGCCCTCTCCATAGAGAGGGCTTTCCTTGAAGTATCTCTAAATAACCGCATCAGAAATTATTTGATCCTTTAAAGAACCGTAATCACCGACATAGGGTCACATAAGCCGACAAACTAAAGACCACTGGAGTCGAAAGTTTAGGAATGGAGGCCGAGGCACGGCGAACGTCGTGTGTGTCACCCGGAAGATGGAGTGACAAGGCCTTTTTCTTAGCTTCACGGCAGCTTGTAAGCCACACTGCCGTTATAAGGGACAACACAGAACAACATATCTGGGCGAAAATGTGGAGCGCTTGACAATTTTGCGTCTTGGCTAAGCTCATAATCTCTGTGTTAGTTAAATTTTATCACTAAGTAACAATTTTGTTTTTGTGAACATAACTTTATCCAGTACCAAGTAATTTATTTCACAGCGAATACAAGGGCCTATAAAAATTCTCGTAAAGAGTTATGTTCTATAATAAAAGTTGCGATTCATATTTTGTTGCGCTATTTTTATTACAAAGAGGAAATATTTTTTAATACTAAATTAGGTGTAAAATGTGATATAAATTGCTATCACAATGACGCTATTAGCCATTATTGAATGTTATCTTTAATGAAGTACAGGGTGGCCCATAAGTCCTTTGATATGAAAAAAAAATTATTAAAATAAAACTAATTACATTATGAATTAAATTTTATTTACAAAAAAGCTTAAAAACGGGAATTATTTTATGAAATAACGTCTTTAAATATAATCCGTTGCGATCACGGCACTCTTGCAAACGACGTCTAAAATTGTCGATGACTGCGCGGCACGTCACTGCTGAAATGCTTGTCATTTCTCTGCGGATGTTTTCTTTTAGGGCCTCAATTGACCGCGGGTTTGTGTCGTATACTTTAGCCTTAAGGTAGCCCCACAAAAATTCCATCGGGGTCAGATCTGGACTACGTTGAGGCCAGGAAATGTAAGAGATCACTTTGCCAGGAAAAAGTTGACGGATAACGGGCATAGCAGTGTTAGAGGTGTGAGAAGTGGCCCCATCCTGTTGAAACCACGTCCTGGCATTAAAGCCTGAAAAGTTTTGCAATCCTGGTATGAAAAACTCTTCGATCATAGCCACATATCGCTCCGACGTAACAGTAACTGCGCACCCTCTGTCATCCTCTAAAGTAAGGCCCTAGGATACCATGGGCTGACATAGCCCAAATTGTCACTTTAGGACTATGTAAGGGCTTCTGATGCTTATGTTTTGGATTGATGGGGCTCCAATAGCGGCAATTTTGTTTACTAACATGCTCGTTAAGATGGAAATGAGCCTCGTCAGAGAACATTATGTTATTGAAGGAAGTAAACCGATTCAACATTTCATTTGCATAATTTTGTCTTTGAATACCGTCCGTACCGTTTGTTTAGCTAGTAGCTTTGAGAAGTCCAGGTGTTAGGTTGCTTGGTTGTTAGTTGTCAGCTTTTGTTTTAGAGTATTCTATTATCTTACCTTACAGCTGCAGTAAAATAGCAGTCGTTATCATAATGTGCAACCAAATATATTAAAATTATTAAGTTCTAAATGCCTTTTAAATCTTAGGATTAAATTTTAAATCTTTAGGATTTTGCCATTACGATTAAATAAAATTATTAACATTGACAATTTTACAGCTTTAACAGTTCTAAAAAGTAGCTGTTGTCCGCGACGTCGTCCGCGCGGTAATATAATTTAAAAAAAATTGTATTTTTTTTTATTAAAAAGTAGTCAATATTAGTCCTGGTATCATCTACTATCTTCAAGTAAAAGTCCTGTCGAAGTCATCCTCTAATTTTATTTTTGTATAAATAAAATGGGTGCGTATACTTATGTACGCGTGAGAATATACTTTGGCATCATTAAAAATTAATATATTTATATAATAATATATTTAATATATATATATATATATATATATATATATATATATATATATATATATATATATATATATATTAAGCAGACAGCTTCATACTGTTAATTTTGTGTCACAGGTGCGCACGCATCTTAAAATTTCACTCTCATCATTTTTTCATAACGCGCCTAAAGTATAACTTCAACAAAGCAATCCAAAACGATTTTTTTATAATTTTTATATATTTATTTTTATTTTTTAAAGTATGAAGGACAATTTATCTATGTTTTATTTGCGAAAAATTATAAATTCTTAAAGGCACAACTAGGTTTAGAAACGTTTAAGCAATGTGTTATGAAATAACGTTATTGATGAAAATGTTGACGACCCACTGAATTGCTTATGACGTAATAGTCTTGACCTTCTAACTGTATTTAAACTTCAAATAAAACCTAATTAAATGTAAGTATAATAAATTAACACTATGAGTATTTATATTTTTGTGTATCAATATCTTATCTCACCCTCATACATAGTCTCAGAAGGCCGAAAAGATGTGACGTGCGTGCCGGACGCCCGAGCACTTCAACAACGACAAAAATTAATGAAGTGGAGAAAATGGTATTGGCCAATCGTCGAATCACTGTTGGAGAATTTGCTGAGGACCTAAACATATCGCTGGCTAGTGCCATTCGATTTTTATCAATGATGTGGGCATGAGACGGATCGCCGCGAAATTCGTACCAAAATTGCTCAATTGCGACCAAAAACAGTACGCATGAACATTGCTAATGAGATGTTAAACTCTGTCCGCGACGACCCAAATTTGCTCCAGAGGGTCATAATTGGTGACGAATCGTGGGTTTGACTTTTCTTGGTGGTTACGACGTTGAAACCAAAGCTCAATCATCTCAATGAAAGCTGCCACACAAACCAAGACGGAAAAAAGGGCGCCAATGTGAAAGTTTTGCTGACAGTTTTCTTCGACTACAGGGGCGTGGTGTATCATGTGAGTTCTTGCCACATGGAATAACAGTCAATAAGGAATATTACCTGCAAGATACGCGCAATTTGCGCGAAGCAATCCTCCAGAAACGCCCGGATTTGTGGAAGAACAAAAATTGGCTTTTGCACCACGATAACACCCCTACTCATACATCGTTGCTTGTGTGCGACTTTTTGGCCAAAAACAACACACAAATGATGCCCCAGACACCGTATTCCTCAGATCTGCCCCCTGTGACCTTTCTTGTTCCCTAAGCTGAAGAGGCCCATGAAAGGACGACGGTACGCTACGCTTGACGAGATAAGGTTAAATTAAATTAAGCTCAACACAGATCTATATAGTTATTGTCAATTGGTTTCATGATTAAATTATTTAGAAATATTCCTAAAAAAGTTCTTTATGTGGCATTATTTAAATTATCAATCAACCGGTGGTAGGTCCCTGTCTACAGGAGACCGTCTGGTGGTACCACACGCGGTCTCTATTTCTACCGCAAAGCAGTAGTGTGAAAACACTACTGTGTTCCGGTTTGAAGGCACCTGTAGCCAGCGTATTTGCTGGGTAAACGAGGCTTTACATTCTATGTCTCACGGTAGGCAGCGCGTTGGTGATACCAGTATTGCCAATGTCTATGGGCGTCGTGACCACTTTCCATCAGGTGGCCCTGATTGCTCGTCTGCCTGCGTATGCAATAAAAAATTATGTTATACGTCGTGCAAAAAAGTTTATAAAAAAAAGTGATCATAATTCTAACTTACGTCAATGTAGTCACAGGTCTTTCTGTTTTAAGTCAATTTAAAAGTGTTCAATACTATTTAGTGAAGTAATAAAATTTTAACCCATTTCAATCGTCATTTTAAGTTCTTTACAGGTTTACAGTAAAATTTATTACGAGCTTCAGGGACTTATATACTGTGATACGAAAACATACAATATCAATTTTATTTGGGAGTAGATTTCGAGAAGCCTTTTAAATAAGCAAAGTAATTATTTAGGATTCGATGATATTGTGTAATGATAATACTCTTATAAATACGTATCGCTTAAATAATTTCAATCAAGTATTACATATATTAAAAACTGCACATTTTAAGTACCATCGATGAAATTCTTATCTATTCTAAGAGTGGATTGTGAATAGTAAACGAAAAATTATTTAAAAAAAAAATTAAAACGACTATTGGATAGTCACACAGTCCAGGCACGTCCAAAGGTGTTCGGTACCCGCGCCGAAGGGCCCAACTCGCATTTTTATTACCCGCATTCCGTGAACTCGGAGTGTTTCGCCATCAGCATAAAAACGGCCATTAGGGTGCGCTAATGCTTTCTTTCTCTATGTAGGAACCAAGTCGATCATTATTGTTTCTGTTTCAGATCCATCCTTCTTGCTCCATTACACACCTCCTTATTGTACCAATTAGGATTATTATTTACGTACTCTGGTTTGCGGCCACGTCAAAAATTCCGTCTTGGGTGATGCAACGTATGACTACATCGAGCAACGCGGCTTAATCTCCATCATGTTTGTCCGAGTGCTGGAGTAATAATTTGGTATTGATATCAAATCGTTAACTTTATCATCCTAACTGCAATGCCCACTGTTTTCTTTCAGTTTTGCCCCGTCCCATTGGACACCGAAAACGTCAATTATGCCATAGCTTTAGCAATATGACGACAAAAGTGGAGATTGTGTTTTCATTACATCACAGTAATATCTTCATACTTAAGTAGATGTTTAACCATCTTTTCATACTTGAATAGGTGTTTAGCCGATCGCCATGAGCATGATCACAATTACCGAGAAATGTTTCTGACTGCACGCATAGCAGCATTAGTACGCCCATATCTAGAAATCTAAAGAAAATTGTACTATCGGAATGCTGGCGAAAGCAGTATAACTTAGGTATGGTCATTTACTTTGTGTCCACTGACTAAATGTGGTAAGAATTGAAAGTATTAAATAAAAACATAAGAAATACTATAAGCAAGCTATTTTGTTTTACATGCAGCGAAGAAAACTTTTCAGCATCTGAAGTAATATCGAAGATGACGTATAGTAAACAAGCTCTCATATAGTAACAACTTTCTTGTTCAGTTGGAGATCACGAGACGGTCTTGTGCCATTTCATGTTTAGTCGTAGTACAAAGGTCAGTTCAGTAATCTGGTGTATTTGCAACCAAGCACAGATTATCATCCTCTTTTTTAACGATTATATCCACAAATATTTAAAAGGTTGCTTTGCTAGATGTTGCAACATTATACTGTTGAACGGTCTGTTATAATATTTAATCATCATCATCATCCTTTGTTAGTCCACAGCTGGACATAAGCCTTCCCTAATGCACGCCTTCTCCATTAAGGGGTTTTTGGACCGTATCCCACCATGCAGGTCCAATGCATGTTGGTGGGTGAACCGACTTTCTACGTGCTCATCTGACGCAAAAATCGTCTTACTTTTCAGACATTTGGGTGATTGGCCTAAATAGTCCTGATCAACAAGAAAACAACAATAACACAAAGTTGTATCTCCGTGAGATTCGAATCCACGACCTCCGGTTTATAAAGCTAGGGCCTATACTGCAAAACCACGGAGGTGGTATGTTAATATATTTATCGTTTACAAAAAATAACTTTGTCAAAAAATTATATTGCAATACGATGATATCCTTATTTTTTATTTTGAACCAAATGTACGTTTGCGTCTGGCGCTATTAATATTTGGCATTTGATTTTGTTCGCCTAAATTTCATCGCTCATTAGTGGATCTTATTAGAAGAACAAAAACGTTAATTTGGTATAGTGTAAAATCGTTTTTGCCAGCAGTATTGATTTTAATAAATAAAAATTTTACTTCACAAACAACATTGATTGTGTAACGGGGCTCTCGTATGCTTGACAAATAGTTTTGCTCCATACCCTTTTTAGAATTTTACGAGAGTCTTTATAGTAAACGTCAACTCGTTCGAAACTAGATCTTGTTACATTTTGTAGTAAAATAATAATGTAGAAGTACTGACTCGAACAAATGACTTTTGAAAAGACTAGTGGAATTTTCATCAAAGTTTATGCGAAAATACTTCGCAGAAATTGATTTTGATCAGTGATTTTGTCATAGCAATATTTGTTCGTTTATATTATAGAGGACGTAAAAGAGTTTTTTAATTGTATGTATGCGTACATAACTCAAAAAATAGTAATTCATAAACAGCGTTTTGCGAATAACCGAGAATATTTTTAATTTGATACAAATTTGCTAACAAATTTAATGATCCTGTTATTTTTCTTTACTTTTTTTCGGACTTAGTGCCGGAGGCATTTTCTATCAGTCAACCTTAAGGCGGCGCAAGAGATAGAAGTCGGGAGGTGCACATACAAAAGCAATTCAGAAAGTATATAAATACCTAATAGTATATATATATATATAAATAATGTGATCACTACGAGTTCTCCAATTAAGTGCATGGACCGGTGTTGTACTTACAGCCGTCATAATTTCGAGCAGTAGCGCGTTCCGTAAAAGGATAGATTGTATGAAAAAAGCGGAATGCGTGAAGTCAGAACGATGAATTGGGAATTAAAGGAGATGTTTATGCTCTGAACGAAGATTTTTGTTACTGACATCACATTGGTATAGAAAATTAGATGTTATGTATGATGGAGTCCATGGTGATCTTAAATAAGAAAAAAGAGTGGTAAGGCCTCGTTGGGAACGGTTAGTCGAAACGCGATCATATTTGCGAAGATTGAAAACAAATCGAATGCAGTTATTCAGAAGACGGTCAAGTTTATTGAGGTGATCTTCATTAAAGTCAAAATAGCACACGTCACCATAGTTAACAATGGGAAAAATTAAGGCCTGCACGAGCGTTACTTTTGTTTGAACTGGCAAAAAATTTTTTAACCTGTATTGTAGTACACCAGTGGCTTTTTGGACCACACTTGATATTTCGGTTTTCCAACTAAGTGTTCATCCATAATGACTAATTGGGATATTATTACCGTTATAAACTATAGGTGGAAGTGCAGTAATGTCAATCTCGCTTATAGCTCGAGCACTTCCAACCACTATGGCTTAAATATTTATGATTACTATTAATTACTTATAAATTCTAAAAAAATACTGTATTTATATAAATGGGTGCTTCACTTGAAATATGTTGTTTGTTGCATTTAATTAAACAAGGACTTTAAGAAATATCTCGAAAGATCATAATTTATTTATGATAAAATTAAAAATAAAATAAAATTTCAGGAACTGCTTAAGATACTTCCAAAATTGCTACGTAATTAAAAATCAACTATTAATTTAATTGTTACTTTCAATACTTTATTGTCTTTAATAATTTCTGTAAATTATGATTTTTTATTGAATAAATGGATAATATCTATTTTTTACAAAAATGTAAATTAGAATTTTTCTCTTAACCTATGCGTTATATGATTTAGGAGTTCCTTTATAAACCTTACATTAAAGGTTTAATTCGGGTGCTTATAAAGGATCAAAAGTTTTTCATTTGACCTGCTTCGGAACGGATCTTTTCCTTCAAGAAAAACACATTTTACCTTTAGAAGTAATTTAATGAGAGATCATTTGTTTGAAAGTACTTTCTTTTACTGAAACTGAACCAAAGAATATATAAAACTGCATTCTGCATAGCTATTAAGATATTAAATGTACAAAAATACTAATTAGAGAATTATATATAGTCTTGCAATTTTATATCTATACCTATTTATTCTTTTTCTAGTAAAAATACAGCCTATGTTATAAAACAAAATACTGTGGGTTTTATATATTTTCAAAATTGTCATCTCTTTAAGAAAAATAATAAATCTTTCATAAAGTGAAAAATAACTAAATGAGAAGTATAAACTTGAATGAGATATGATCGTCTAGTGAGGAAAAATCCATATCGTAGATAATGTGCCTAGATGTTGTTTTGCCTAAAATTACACAAAAATGTATATAATTCATCTAGTTAGTGATCTGATAATTTAGCTTTTGTAAATTTTTTGAATCATCACTTTGCTACTGTAGCCCAGTTCGGTTAGTAAGCTGAATTGACGGTCACGGACTGAAAGAAAATAAGGAAAATGTGACCGAGTCTGGTCATCCTCCGGTTTCTAAAGCAAACGCTCATACCACTAGGCTACGGAGGCAGTTAGAGTTAGTCAACTACAGTGCGAATAAATTAATATATATAAAACCAGTAGCTACCCTAAGATCCAGGCTCATCCAGGTTAATTGTGGTTTTAGCCAAGTTTACACTATCTACGGTATTAGGGAATCTCACCACTATAGCTTGATTATTTTACTTAAAATTAATAAAATTAGTGAGTCCAATCTTTTTTTAACTGTGATTTCCGTAGGTGTGTAGGCAAATTAATTACACAAAATGTTTTCGTAACCTATTCCCAGACTTCTGACGACTCTCGAAGTGTTAAGTCTAACCCGTTGACTGCGCAGGCGCGTGGTTACTCAAGTTTAATCAGCCAATTTTGATTGGACCAACTAGCTCGTGTGACAGCGATATGGTAGATCTTATTTGAGGACCAGAAGCGAGGATGCGGTTCGAAGGACCATGTGCGTAATCCGGCTCGGACAACGTGGTTATGAAGGAAACGGATTGGAAATGCGATAAAAGGAAGAATAAATACCTCGTATGATGGCGGCACAGCTGCAAGCGTCTTCGTTGATGCAGTTGGGGTTCGCGGTAAACTTAAAACTATTAGAACGGAGCGTTGGCCATTCGCGTCGCGTGACTTTAAAATATGATAAACTGCGTAGGAACTCCCGAAGGCAGTTATTCGACTGCAGCGGCGCTGGCCGCCGACCGCTTCACGAAGTGTTAACCAGAAGAAAGTGGGTATGAACTTTCTTCTCGAGGTGAGGAAAAATTAAAGGAAATCAGGGGGGCAGGAGCAAAAGGAGCGGTATAGTAAGAAAAGGAAGGAAGATTATAGCGTAACCAATTTGCGCCTGTGTTAGGCGACATAGAAATGCGCGCGAACACCCTTGTTGATTTATAAAATCGTAAAAGATGAGAAGAAAGATGTTGTTAAGTTATTGAGATTATATTTTTACCAAAATTAAAAATTTTGAATACATTTTAACCTAAAGTGATTAATTTTTTTTTAGTACCTACAGTATAAGACTATTGAGAAATACTAGAAAATTAATAGAAATGATTATAATTAATGGAAAGTTATGGCATCTGGTACTGTAAATAATTTTTTTTATTATTACAACTATAATGGTGAAATAATACAACACATAGCCAAGGTTAGTTTAACTAGTATTTAGCTTTTAGAATAATTGGTGTTTGTTGGCGGCTAGTGTTTCAGGGTATCGTATTAATTTTCCTTACCGTAGCAGTAAAATAGCAGTCATTATCATAATGTAACTGCCTCCGCATCCTAGCGGTAAGGGCGTTTGCTTTAGAAACCGGAGGTCATGGGTTCAACTCCTTCGGGGACTCGACAAACTTTCATTGTTGTTTCCTAGTTGGTTAGGGCGATTTAGAACTGCCTCCGTAGACTAGTGGTATAGGCGTGTGCTTTAGAAACTGAAGGTCGAGGGTTCGAATCCTGCGGGGGTTCAACAAATTTTCAATGCTGTTTCCTAGTTAGTTAGGGCAATTTGGGCCGATCACCCAATTGCCTGAAAAGTAAGATGATCCATGCGTCGGATGGGCATGAAAAGCCAGTCACCAATAACCCGCATTGGAGCAGCGTGGTGGGATCATCATCATCGTTGATAGTCCACTGCTGGGCATAGGCCTCCCTAATACACCCTATTCATTAGGGGTTTTGGACCATATTCCACCACGCTGGTCCAATGCGGGTTGGTGGGTGGACCGACTTTAACATGCCCATCCGACGCATGGATCATCTTACTTTTCAGACAATTGGGTGATTGGCCAAAGGTTGTCTAACCAACTAGAAACATCAATGAAAATTTGTTGAGTCCCCGAGGTTCGAACCCGACCTCGGTTTCTAAAGCAAACGCCCATACACTAGGCTGACGAGGCGTGTAAGGATACGTCCCCCCTAAGGAGAAAGCGTGCTTTGGCGGACGCCTGCAAGCAGTGGACTAACACAGGCTGATTGAGATTGATTAACAGAGCTTGTTGAATTATGTGTTTGAATAGGTCATCTTAGATAGTACTTCAGATCTACTATTTCAATTCAACTTTCAATTCTAATTATATTTATTCAGTGGAAACAAAGTAAATAACCAGACCTAAAGTATACGGCTTTTACCTTGCACTGCGATAATTCAATCTTCTTCAGATTTCTAGAAATAGGATTTCTAATGCTACTATGCGTGCAGTCAGAAACCCCTATCGTTAATTAAGGTGCTCATAGACAACGGGTAAACACCTACTCAAGTATGAAAAGAGGTACAGATAACTGAGATGTAATGATGACACAATCTCCAATTTTGTCTTCACGCACTATCTAACATGGATCGTCTTACTTTTCTTTATGGTCAAAAAAGTCATAACCAACAAGAAAACAACGATAACACAAAGTTGTTACTCCGCGAGATTTGACCCACGACATCCGGTTTATAAAGCTAAGACACGGAGGCGGTATGTTAAAATATTTATCGTTCACAAAAATAACTTTGTTGAAAAATATTGTTCTACGATTATATCCTTATTATGAACTAAAATTACGTTTGCGTCTGGCGTAATTAAAATTTTACATTAGATTTTGTTTAGCTAAATTTTATCGCTCATTTGTTGATGGTACAAGAAAAAAACGGAAATCTGCGAGTGTATAAAAACGTTTATGCCTTGTCAGCAGTATTGATTTTAATAAATCGTAATTTATTTGAAAGCTGGGATAACTTTCCTGACACTCTTTTATAACCTTTTCTTTCTTTATCGGTATACAGAAACATAAATAGCACGAACGGTTAAAAGCTAAATATAATTGAATAGTGTAAAACAGAACGTACTGAAATTCTTACTAATTTTTTTTTTAAATACAATTACACCTAAATGTGTCACATCTACATACGAATAAAATTGGACTGTCTGTTTGTAACGTTAAAATAACCGCTTTTCAATTATTATATTGTGATAAAACTATTAAATATCTATTATTCACTACTATTACTATTTATTTACTAAAAACAAAACGTGTCTGTTGACGGGACTTTTATTGAAAGATACCTCATGTGATTAAGGCTACTTTAGTGCTTTTAAAAAAAATAATAACAACCACGGCTAACTTTAATAAATAATGTTTGTTACGATTGTTTTTACTACTGCAGTAACATCATAAGTGTGGCAAACGGAATTTATTTTATCACAGGGCTCACGTATGCTTTACGAACACTTTTGTTTGATATCCTATTACGAATTTTACGAGAGTCTTTACAGTTAACGTCAACTTGTTTGAAACTAGATCTTGTTACATTTTGTAGTTAAATAACAATGTCGAGGTATTGACTAGAACAAATGAATAGAGACTTTTGAGAAGAGTAGTGGAATTTTCATCAAAGTTTATGCGAAAATTCTTCGCCGAAAATGATATTGGTCAGTGATCTTTTCATAGCATTATTTATTTATTATGAAATAAAATTACTTTACGGATTTTATCGCGTTTATTTTACATTTTAAATTCCCGACGTTTCGAACACTTTAAATAATCCAGGATTATTTAAAGTGTTCGAAATATTATTATTTTATAGAGGACATATATTAACATTATCAAATTTCGTACCAAATAAGCATTAAAAACGTTCTCACGAATAACCGAGCAATTTAATTATATACATTTCTTTGCAAAATTTTTGATCCCCTACAACCTATTTCTTTTTTCTTATTACAGTTATATACAACATAAAATTGGTAATGAAATGGTAGTTTTTTATATTTTTTGATTTCCTCATGTAAATTTTCTTTATGTTTAAAATATCTCCTAGTAATTATTGTAGCGAATAATAAACACTTATATCAACAGGGCAATAAATAATTAACATGTATTTGTATATAAAACAGCTTTGAAATTCTCTTTGTTACATCACAAAACGTCGGCTCATATCAACTAGTACTTTGAAAGCAAAATGCAACATTAATCAGAATTACTACTGTATACGACGCGAATTAAACATCAAATGAATTATAAACACCCGTTCTTTGAGATAAACATAGTAAGTATCCATACATTTTATAAAGGCACTAGCAAAATATGCAGTAGTTGTATTTGCATTTGTATTGTTATTATTATGATGTATGTTACCTCGTTTTTCCGCTTTTATGTATTTATTTCTTTGGTTATTAATTTTACTCCATAGATAGTAGCTGTCATGTGGTCTAATTGAAGTGAAACTTCTTTATCGGGGTTGGAAAAAAGTTTGTGCAACATTTTTTCGATACGCGTCACATTTTTCCGTTACGCGCCATCTTATATTTATCACGTCACTATAATTGACGATATTGTTATTATTAAGCCATTAATAACACAAATATATAATAACGACATCAATGATAGTAATAAATCTATTAAAATTAATGAAATTCAATAATAATCTTTATAGAATTTGTATTTATGTCTATGACAATAAAATCCTTATATTAAACTTTATCTAATTTAACTTATTTAACCAATTTCTGTAAAGTTGCATAAAGTAAATTATTTTTGAAAAATAACGTTCTTACAGTGTACGCTAGTAAACGCACACATTTTTTTTTTAATTTTTGTGACAGGTAAGTATTTTATTAGATATTTAAGAAGTTAAAACAATAACCTCGTGCGATTAAACAACAGCAGTGTAGAATCGGACGCAGTTAATTTTTTGGCTGTTTCTACACGTATATGTCATGTCATATTATAAAGTAACTCTAACGTCGTAATGCATTTTAATAGCCAACAGATACAAATGGATACAAATCTTACTGATACCTCTGTATCACAAAGATCGACTAAATTAATTCACAGTTCAATAAGTGCCTTGTGTGCATATCTTTTGAAGCCGCTGACAAGAATGAAAATAAAGTTAGGAGGTATAACTTATTATCAATTTTTTTAATAGATTTAAAACTGACGACTTAGGACTATCGTAAAAAAAATCGGATTAACCCTAACTAAAGACCTATATTAGAGATCACCTAGCTAAGCATATTATATTTTTATAATGCACAAGTTGGCACATATAGGTCCACTTCACGCATTCACTTTCACAGTAAATGATACGATACGAAAGATGCTAGGCACAGCAATGGAACATAAAACCTGAAAACGAACTATATTTTAATATTTTGCATGGGATCAGCCGCCATAGACTTTATCGGCTCTGGGGAAATTATAGACATTGACGTGTTGAAATACTTGTTAATTATTTTACAACTTACAACCTTTGACAACTTACAACTTTTAACTGCCTCCGTAGCTTAGTGGAATGAGCGTGTGCTTTAGAAACCGGAGGTCGTGGGTTTGAATCCTGCGGGGACTTAACAAATTTTCATTGTTGTATCCTAGTTGGTTAGCCAATTTGGGCCGATCACCCAATTGTCTGAAAAGTAAGATGATCCATGCGTCGCATGGGCATGTAAAAAGTCGGTCCACCCGTCAACCCGCATTGGACCAGCGTGGTGGGAGACGGTGCCAAACATCCTGATGGATAGGAGTGCATTAGGGGAGGCCTATGTCCAGCAGTGGACCATTACAGGCTGATGAGACGATGAGAACCTTTGACATGTTTGGTTCATCATCATTTTTGGTTCTATATAAGTATATAGATATTTTATTATTAAATAATATGGACCAATATCATGTTAAGAAAACCACATTAAACGCTACATGCTTTGTAAATTTATCATATGATCAGCATTCGAAACTGTTGTTGTTGTTGAAGAAACTTCGTTAAGATTAATTTTGCTTGGACATTGTTTCGTAACACGCTTTGTAAGAGATATCGTGTTTCAAAAGGGCTGACAAAGGTCTATTGTTTCATTGAGTTTTACCCGTATTGCAGTAGATTTGGTACATTTATTGGGTGTCTAATGAGTACAATAATGTATCATAGTTATTTTTATATACACAAGGTTCATGATTTAAAATTTCATTTATGAACTTTAACTTAGGCATTAAAATGATTGCTAATTTTCTTTTATAATAGTAATAATAACGATCTATATAAAAAATCAGCCAACTGCGCAGAAAAATTATAGTGCACAGATGTACGCGCTAACACAAGTGCACTCCCTATTCTTTAACACTCTTAAAAACCGGACAGATAACTGACACGACCGGAGAAATTAGGTGGAGGACCAACTTTTTTACATGATTATCGTACTTTACAGATAATCGGGTGATCAGCCCTCATTGCCTTAACCAAACAGGAAACAAAAATGACAATTAATTTCCCTCTGGGTTCGAACTCACGACCTTCTATAGCACACGCATATACCACTAGGCTACGAGGCAGTTCTTGTATATCCTGTCATAGGTTGGACATTTTGAACGGTCAAGATTATAGTTGAAGACGATGATTCTATGTCTGTATAAAAACTTGCCTATTATATTTTGTTCACAGTGCTATATTTATGTTTATATGTTTTTTGTGAAAATAAAAATGAATACAGAGCTGTTGTATTTTGGAATCCATCCATTTCATCCACTACCCTTAAGCTTAACGTGCTTATGTATAAATCAAGGATTTTTCTGACTATTTCAAATAACCAAACTAATACAAATCTAAACTTTTCATACATTTTTTTTAAATAGCTAGCCTGAAATAAAAGTTTTTTTTTAATAAGCCATAAGGCAAAGAATAAAAATAAAACAAAATATTATGGAAAACAGAATGTATAAACAACACATGTTAGTAGAATAAGCTTGCTTGGATACAAATATTCTGATGCCACAATGAGTGCGCATTAATTTTCCTGTTGTTTTTGCATGCGATATTATATGGTCCCTTATTTGATTTAGCTTTTATTTTAAAAGAAACATTTGGATAAAAATTTCAGCTTGTTAAGAAATCCATGCTAATATAATTGCGAAAGTAATAGTCTGTCTGTCTGTCCGTCTTTACTCTCTAAACCACTGCCACTGAACCGATTTAGATGAATTTTAGTACATACTTAGAACAAATTCCGGGAAAGGTCATTTAATAAATAAACGATAAAGGGGTGGATAGGGTTGAAATAGGGGATGAATATTTTTATATGAAAATCGTTTTCAGAATTGGTGTCTTTCGAGAAATTTTGTGGTTTTAAACTTTTTTTTTTTATTATTGCATACGAGGCAGACGAGCAGTCGGGCCACCTGATTGAAAGGGTCGCGCCCATCGATAAATACATGTTCACCAAGCGCCCTAACGTGAGCTAGGTGTTGTCTCGTATATCCAGTAAAACGCTGGTTACGGTGCCTTTCGACGAACACAGTAAATTTCACCTACTGCTTTGCGGTTGAAATAAACCGCGTGTACCCACCGACGGTCTCTTGTAAAAAGGGGACCTACCCCGGTGAAACGTAAAGGGTTAACTAGGGGTTAAAATGGAGATGAAATCAATATGGAAATTAGTCTCGTTGAAAAAGCCACAAGGTTATAACACCTTATTTTAATTCAATATACGGTACTTATTAACCTTGGGGACATTTCATTTTATTCAACGGACGAAGTCGGTTAAAAGAAATTCATATATTTTATGCAAAAAAAAATATGGATATTTAATATCAAATCCCAATTTAGATTTTTTCCGGTTTGTTGAATAGATTTATTCCCCGGGTTTCGTTCTTTCCATCCATGATCATGGGGAACTAAGTTGGTACATGTTAATGTTTTGGTATAACCGTATTCTTATTCCAAATATGAAATTGAATAAAAACGTTAAATACCTACATTTTGGTAATTTGTTTTAGGGTAAGGATTTATTTTCATATTTTGGAATGACCGGGGATTTTCAAATTTGAAAAAATAAATACCCCATTTTGGTAATTTTTTTGGCATACGCGGCAGCCAAATCCGGCCCCTGATGGGAAGTTCGCATTGCTTCCGTGGTATCGCCCCCTTTGCCCACCGTGAGACATGGGTGGTTTCCCCCCATAAATGGCCGGTTCGGTGCCCCCCAAACCGGAACCCGCATTGTTTCCCTCTGCTTTTCAGATATAGGCACCCGGGTGGTACCCCCAATGGTCTCCTGTAAAGAGGGGACCCCACCAGTCAAATATGAAAAGAAAATATTTTTTTTGATATGTCTATCTAATAAAACGATCTTAATAAGTATATTATACAGAACGTTTTTACAAATAACCAACGGAAAAGAATAAAAACATTAAAAATTGAAAAAATTGTGCGTGTACTGGCACTCTAAAAATAAAACTTTTTATGACGTTATTTTTCAAAAATACTTTACTATATTACTTTACAGAAATTGGTTAAATAAAGTTAAATTAGATGTTTAATAAAACTTTTATTATCATAGACAAAATCAAATTCTACAATTATTTTTTTTGCTTTTACTGAAAGTTATTATTGAATTTCATTAATTGTAATAGAACTATTACTATCATTGATGTCAGTTATTACGTATTTGAGATATTAATGTCTTATAATAGCAATATCGACAACGCTCTATAGTGACGTGATAAATATAAGATGGGTAACGGAAAAATATAACGCGCAACGAAAAAATGTTACACTAACCCCGATAAAGAAGTTTCACTTCAATAGTTTTTTATTCTTCCTCCTTGCAATATTTGTAAACACGGCTTTATAATTTTTCCAAATTGTTTCTCATTCTACAAAGTTCTCCTAGTAATAAAGTTTTGTTTTTTTTTTATATATTTGGAATAAAGTGGTCAACCTGGAACCATTTTAGTGTTAATTACTATTATAGCCTGAAATTAGCTACGCACTGGAAATGATTATACAATTTAATTTACGTTTGGTTAAAGCACATTGGAAAAATCACTATCGCAAAGGGGACAGGTTCAATAAATGTCTTTCTGATTTATTAGTCTTTTATTCATCTATTAGTGCTTAAAAATATACTTACATTTACTTACAACAGTTTAATGTTCTAAAATTTTCCAATATAATAATTGTCATAAATTTGATAAGGACCAAGTCGTACTTTTAAACCAATAATCCGGTTTCCTTATAAATTAAGTTTCCGTTTTAAGAAACGGTGTGTACCTGTAATTTAAGTCTATAATGTAAATGCTCCTGTATGCTTTTAGTTGATAAACCGTTTAAAAATGGTAAAAACAAGGGGTACAAATGACACAGTATTTTCAAATAAGGAAAAGAATCTATTATCATCTATTGTCTATCACCACCCTGGAAAAAGTCGCAGATGTAAAAAAAAATCTTCAAATGAAATATCTGAACCAATCTACCCACTGAAGAATAAATGTCTTGAAGCAATAGTTGGTGCACCCGAAAGGAGTATTTTAAATATTTTCTTTAAATTATCTTCATCTTGGCATAACTAAAGTTAATACAAGATGGGTTTGATAAAAGCTCACGCCACTTCAAAAAAATGAGCTTACCAAGTGTTTCCGTTTATCAATTTCTGTAGAGACAGTAGAGAAGAGTTAGACCCGAGTCCGAATTGTTTTTGAATTGTCAAAAGAAATGAAACCTTAGTTCATCACAATAAGCTAAAGTCGAAGCAAGAGTTATAGAGATACATTGGCATAAAATCGGCACACTTCCTATGACGAAGTTAAAAGAGTCACAAAAAAGTAATTTGATGGTCAATTATAAACATCATGATGTGATTATACTAGGACATTAATACTTGACAAATTAAAAAATGCTACCAACGAAAAAAGAACAGAAAAACAGTGTGTGGTCCCATTGAAATATGTTTATAATATTTTTTTAAACATAATGCAATGAATAATATGTGTAATCCCTATTTCACAAGGAAAATAAATTATCATTCCTTAGGTTGTATTATTTGCTATGGAAAATTTAGCCGCGAATGTTTTGTTAAGTATGTAAGGATGAGAATAGCAATACCTCCGCTATATAGTAGGCAATGCATTACACCCATTGATTGTAGCGTGTACTGAAAAAACATTTTAGGCGTCACATGCATGTCTCGTCTCCTATAATTATAATTTTCAGCCTCCTATAATTATAATATCGCAGTAGCTGTTAAATAGGCACGACGAAAGTATTTTATCAGCGTAGAGGGGCATAAATAAAATTTGAAAAGTTTCAACGGAACTTGTCGGGACGTACACAGTCATCTTTGAGTTTCTTTCAAAACTTAATTAATTGTTTTTAATGCACAGAGAATTAATAGTTGCTTAGATCTTTATTTGCATAATTATAAAATTATCAAACAAATGATTACCAGAACACTTGTTTAACCCGATCAAGTTTTTTGTTTTTACTATACATAAAAATTTTTGTTACGAATCTTGGTTTTCGAACAGAAACAGTTTCAACGATCTGAAACCATCACGAGCACTATTGAATATTAACTCTTAGTCAACAGATGTAGACGATAAAACAAGTTTAAAATGTAAGAAAGCAAATGCATTAGAAAAATTGGAATAGTCTACTGACTTAATAATTAAATCAGCAAAACTAAACAGCTTTTAAATATAAGAACTTTATTTTATTTAATGTATGTTATGTTAGTCTTTAAACATATATTTAATTTTAAAAATAATTATTATTAAATAAAATTATTCGATGGATAAATAATTTTCTGTAAATTTAAAGGTAATAACAGGTGTTTTCAAACGATAGGATCGACAAACAAGACCGACTTTTAACATGCTTGCTAAAGCATTTAAAACTTGGTACCGGTTGCTTTTGCTTTAGATTCAATAATCTAAATTCTTTTGATTCAATAATATAAGTGATTGATCCAGTAAAAACCGTCAACGTCAAGTCAACTAGTAAAAACCGATAACAGTAACTTTTTTCCCGTGGAAGTCAACCACGACTTTCCGTTTGTAAACCAGACGCCACTAGTACTAGGCCACAAAGAGTGGTAGTGATGTAGTGATAAAAAATAAAAAAAGTGACAAACCTTGTCTCTATACACGCTGGATGCGGTAACGAAAATTTATTTATATGTTAATTGAACGCTTTTGGACAGTTCGTTGCTAATAGTCGATTCCAACTACCGTGGCTGATGCACTATACCTCCTCTTCCTACATCCGTAATCCTATTGCACGTATAACTAACAAGATCAGAACATCAAGTTCAGGCTAATTTTTTTATAAAATTGACACAAAGATTACCTCCTATGCCGTGCGTCCAACACATCTATTAATCAAACTAAATTGCCTTAATAAATCGACTAGGGTAGAGCTGCAGAAGGAATTTATTAAATTAGTGGTTTATGAGCTTGAGATGTTTCGTAAGGTCACTAAAAAACTTTTCTTTATTCATATGGGCCAAAACACAATTACTTACAAATAAGTCGATTTATTTTAGGATCGTTTTTGTTTATATCTATTTATATATATTTGTTGATCATAAAAGGTAGATAAAATATGTTGTATGAAATTAATACATTAATACACAGGTGGATTTTTTGGAATGCGGATAATTCTCAAAACAAATTGTTTTGATTTATTTAATAATTACGTTTTTTTTAACTTACCATATATCATTGCTAAAGCTTTACGAGTTAGGCCGTCGTATACAATTTAATAAACACAATGCTAATATCTATAGCCAACCCTGTGGTCTAGCGGTATTGGCCCTTGTATTATAAACCGGATATTCTTGCATTATAAATCGATTCCCGCGGGGAATCGAACCCAAGACATCCGGTAACACTAATTTATTTATCTAAGATATTTAACTAAATGTTATCGTTGTTTTCAGATTGGGTAGTTAAATTTAGGTCGATCAACCAATTGCCTGAAAATAAAGACAATTAATGTGTAAGATAAGCATGTAAAAATTCGGTCCACCTACTAACCCACAACGGGAAAAAACGAAAACGCAATAAATAACGTTTCTATTTCTAATGTATAATATTTTTTTGTTACAATAAGAAATAATTATAATTGTTGCATTTTGCACAAGCTTGTTTATAGAATAAAATTTAAATATTCCTATTAATAAATGAAAACAGCTAGAGCAAAAATTACTTAAAAATAATAGAGAAAATAAAAATACGTTATTGACATTAAAATACCAGAAATAACTAAACATAATTTGCATTTTGTTTTTACTTGGATATGTGTCATCGCGGGGGCAACTCCACCTTGGCTGCGGTACGCCTTTACCTTCTACTCGTCCCCGCACCATCGAGAGTGCAAAGCTGTCTTCTACAGCCAGCTTAGACCAGCCTCCACGATGAGCCTTACCCTTTAGACCCAGACGATGCTTCTTAGGTTCCCCACGGCCTGATCAGGCCGCAGGGAAACCTAAGAAGAATCTAAAAATCATTAAGTACCTATATCATCATATCGGTAGGACTTATCAAATAGACATCATCAAAGAAAGTGCAAAAACATCTAAGTTACTGTGATGAGTCATAAAGATATATTTTACGTAGTTCATCTTTTACATAAACGTTGCCTTACTTAGTTGATCTACTAATGTTAATAAAATTAAATTAAGATTTTATTAAGGTTTATGCCCAATTATATATTCTTTTTTATGTTAAAAGGTCCAATATTTTTGTATAAAGATTCACTTCACGTACGATTTACATATTTCTCCTTGCTCCTTCATGTTTTTTTGTTAAGACTTAAACGTTAAACTTATAGAATCAGTCCAGTTACTCAATAAAATAGATTTGTATATTTACAAAAAACATTCTATACTTAGGTTATATTGAAATACTTTTTAATATTTCTTAAATATATATTATTTGAGTCACACAAATTAGACATTCGAGCCTTGGTAAAATTGGCAACATATTTATCACGACCTCTGCTTACAGTAGCTCCCTCGGATTCACAATTTTGAGCCCCGCCTCGTTTTAAAGAAAGGCACAAAATTTTTTTTTTAATTAAAGACAAATGTTATTCAAATGTAAATTCCTTAATACTTTCTGTGGTACGTTTCTGTATATTTAAAATATCCACAAAATTCGTTCGACAAGTAACGAGATATTTTACAAATTTCCGATAAATTGTATTGTTTTTGTAAATAAACCACCATAAAGAAAGACTAAAACCTCTTTTACGAGTAGTTTAATTTAAATGATTTATGTCAATATATCAAATCATTTCATTTATTTATTTGTTTATTTATTCTTTATGCACTAAAAGTACAAAGGTGGACTTAATGACATAGGCATTTTCTCCCAGTCAACCTTTAGGTGGTGCAGAGATAATAGATGAGGAGGTGCACAGATAAAAGTACAATCGAAAAAGTACTGGATTGACATAAGCATACTATAAAATAAAATAATATATCATCATCATCATCAGCCTTTGATAGTCCACTGCTGGTCATAGGCCTCCCCTATCCATTACGGGGTAATGGACCGTATCCCACCACGCTGGTCCAATGCGGGTTGGTGGGTGGACCGACTTTTTACATGCCATCCAACGCATGGATCATCTTACTTTTCAGACAATTGGGTGATCGCCCAAATTGGCTAATCCAACTAGGACACAACAATGAAAATTTGTTGAGTCCCCGCAGATTCGAACCAACGACCTCCGGTTTCTAAAGCAAACGCCTATACAGGAGGCTACAGAGGTAGTTAATAATATATAATATATTTAGATATTGAAACATGTTATAAATATATATACATATATATTTATATATACATGTATACATATTAATAAATAAATATATATATATTAATAAATCGATATATATTATGATCCGTAGAAATTATTTAACCATTTGATTTTACTATAAATTCAGCAAGTCTTTAAGAAGGTTTAGTCTTTTTTTAAAAGCGGTTTAATTTTGGCCACCCTGATTTCGAAAGGTAGCTTATTCCATAAAAGCACAGACTGAATTAATAATGTAGAGTGCATGAAGTCAGAACTGTGAATGGGACATTGAAGGAGACGATTATGTGTCGATCGATGATTTTTGTTACTGACATCACATAGAAGGAAAATAAGAAGTATATAGGGCGGCGTGATAGGAGAATTTGAAAGGAATAAAGAGTGGTCAGGGCTTGTAAAGAGCGACGTGACTGAATCAGTACCACTGAAGTTGGGTACGGTATGCAGAAATATGGTCATCTTGCGCAAATTGAAAATGAATCGAATGTTATTCAGAAGTCAGGTCAAGTTTGTTGAGGTGATCTGCATTCAGGTCAAAGTAGCACACGTCACCATAGTCGATGAGCGGGAAGATTAAGGACTGCACGAGCATGACTTTCGTCTGAATGGGCAGAAGGTGGGATTTTTAAGACGATAGAGGCATCGCTAGAACGTTTCTAACTTTCTTCACAACACTAGCAATTTGGGGTTCCAGCTCATCGTAGCGTCAATAAACAAGCCCGATTTTTTACATCAAGACTGAGTGCAATATGGCTGTTATTAAATGTATTTTTAGGAAGTGAATCTTGATTAGTTTGCTTAAAGTGCGTCCACTCCCAACCAATATTGCAACACTTTGAGGGGTTAACAGACAACTCCAAATCTGCCCACCATAAATCTATATCTCTATATCATAAGCTTTATTTAAGATAAACACTGACTCTAAGTCAGTGTTTACCTAAAGATAGCTTCGAAGAGTTTTCAGCAGATTCTTAAGCATACAATTGCAATTCATCGGCATAAAGATGATACGCACATTGAAAGATCTTGGACGATAAAATTAATAAATATAGAAAACAGAAGTGGGGAAAAATACTGCCGTCACGAAACCAGATCCGAATCCATCCAACGTGACGATGATTCGTCAACATTGACCGATTGTTGACGACTTCGAAGATATGAAGAGAACTATTCAAGTGCTTCTTCAGAGACCATTAAATGAGTCGGGATGGTGATAAGGATTTCATGATCGACGGTATTAAAGGCGTTAGTAAAATCAAGAAGAACCAGAACTGTAACCATGGTCCTTTCCATACCAGACTTGATATCGCCAGTCACTTTAAGTAGGGCTGTGGTGGTGCTGTGTCCGGGTTTAAAACCGGATTGTAGAGGACTTATCAGCTTATGAAGCAGGAAAGTTGTTTATAAACACAAAACTCAAGCACCTTAGACAGGAAGGGCAAAATAGAGATAGGTCGATAATGTGAGAAGTGAAGGATTAGAGCACTTAGGAAGTGGCCGGGTGATAGCATTACGCCATAAGGATGGGAAAGTCCCAAAATGCAGAGAAAAGTTAATAATATGCGTAAGCATTGGGAGAAGGAAATCAAGGATGGGAACGATCATGCGTCGGCTGATTTTATCACTACCGACGGCATTGGATTCAATAAAATGTATGGCAATTTTGATCTCCTCAGAAGTAATTGAAGAAAATTTAAAAGATTCCACAGAAGATCGCGTCAAACCATTGAGTGTAGAAATAGCGTCTGTAACTGATAGATGACCGGTAAAAGAAGAGGAAGTAAAATGATGGTTTAAATCATCTAAGGTTATTGTGCTAGGAAGGTTTGACACTCGCAACTTACTGACACCTAAAGTTCCAAGGAACTTCCAGACATCGGCAGGAGTCGATGTAGTTATACAATCTTGAAAATATCGGCGTTTAGCGTTGCGTATCATCAGGTTTTACCGATTACGTGCTAATTTGTAGTGGACCAGATATCATTAGAACGCTATTTTTAAATAAACGATCACGGCGTCTCATCGCCATGCGAATAGCCTTCAATAAGCCAAGGAGCTGGTGGTCGTCTTTACTTTCACTGTAGGAGCGTGAACGTCGTAAAGCTCAGATATGAGGGTGGTTAAAATTCGAGACATTTCGTCAATTGTGTCCCCCTCGTCACAGCGATCAATCAACTACTCGGCATCCTCGCGCAGCTTTTCACATTTAACTTTGCGTGAGACCGCACGTGCAGGACCTTAGGTTTGGGTTTTAGGAGGCTTTGGGATATAAGAAACAAAGATAATAGATAATAGATGTCATGGTAGAAAAAGCCAGGTGTAGGATACTGACCATGATAGGAAACTAAGGAAAGATTAGCGGTAAGGATTAAGTGAAGCCAAGTATTGTCCCCAGAGAGGTTAGGAGAGGCTTGGAGTGGCAATATTTGGAAAGCATTTGACTTAACTAGGTGGAGAGTTTATGGGTACGTGGAAAATAGTGTTCATACTCTGAACCCAAAGATTCTGATACAAACTCGAAATAGGTGAAATAATCTGTATTTGGGGGACAGTACACTACAGCAACTACTAGTTAGGTACCATTAACAATCCCATCTAGTAAAAGAAACTCAGCGGTTGCTGTATAATTCTGAGCGGATGAAGCTGAAATCTTGTACGGGAGATCTGACTTAAGATAAATTGCGACGCGCCCACCACCTTTATGTAAGCGGTCATTCCGGATTAGAATGAATCCGGGAAGGGAGTACAAAGTGGAGGGAAGTTGCCGTTTCAACCAACTCTCTGAAATAAAGATGGCGTGTACATTAGAGTCAGAAAATCCTTCACATCATTGTTACTTGTTGCGCGGTATCTAAGTGAAAATACGATACATATATTTTGTATCCATAATGTTTTGTAACATAGATTTAATTTGTAATTTGGTAAAAGCTAAAGGTAGTGGAATGAAAGATATTACATTACATTACATTATTACTGCATCCAGCCTCATGGACCACTTCTTCTAATGTCCGTAAGAGCATCCATTATCAACATAGTGTAGTTCTTTACGAAAAATTGTGAGCTCAATAATGTAAGCAACTAAGGTACTAATATTATCCTGGTCTGAGTTAGGGATGCTTCTCTTGGAAAACGTCACCCTTGTAATTTTTAAACATGTATAAAAGAGGGGTTTGGGTACAGACCCACCGGAGATCCCCCGACACACATGCAAGTATAGCACACACACATCGTTAGACCTCGGACATAAGCACGGTGGGACGAACGCAGCGCGTAAACTATATACACCCGTGTAACATGGCGGTTCTTACCACCCCCATATTCCGACAAGACAGTAGACCGATCGTTGCAGTTTCTAACGTGACTTATTCAAAACAGCCTATGCATCCTAATATAAAACGTTATACACTTTTCAAGTATATAACGTTTTATACGGTTTATGTAGGTACTAGTTCAAAAAATAAAATTGGGTCCCAAACAAATGCAATGTTAGAATCTTAATTGTAATATTTCAATGCAGTTAAAGATATAAGCGCTGCTTAATAATATAACAAACTGTTAACCAATCAATTTCCCGGAATAGTTCTGAATTAAATTTAACTGTACATATATGTCATATTAGATCTTTTTTTGTTTGTAATAATTTATTTTGGTAAAAATGGCTCGATTGATAAAAATTATTGAGTAATCAAGAAGTAATATTTTATATCTTTGTGAAGCGAAAGTTCTTCTATGTAACAGAAAATCCGACAGTCGCCGTCAAAATATTTCTCAAAATCCCTTCATAACATACTGCGCCTCTACTACTTAGTTTCGGGTTTCTGATCGTTGTTTTTGGATAAAGAAAAACAAATAATTGCTCAATGTTTCAAATAAACTTCGCAATTTGAGAACTCAAAATAAATATTTTCGCAAATGAATATGGCAGTGAAATATTTATGAAAGAAATAATGGAAGACGAAAAAACTAGGTACCTCCGGGAATCGGACCGTTATCGTAAAATGGCGATTTCTTTCCGTTGTTACTTTCCTTTTACGCTGCTGTTGGCAAATTCTGTACGTTTGTTATTTGTTACTTTTATTTATCAAATAATTTGATTGTGTGTAATATTTTTTTTTGTATTACGTGAATGTTTAAAAATAACATCGATGTGTTATTAGGGTCAGCTGATCATAAATGTGAAACGTAAACATTTAATAAATTCGTTAACACAACTATGAGTTCAATGAGTTTTATTAAACGGTGTAGCCCACCGTTTAATTAAACTCATTATAATATATAATAATAGTTATAATAATAAGCTTATACTAACGAAAAGTGTATTTTTTACTGTTTTATACGAAAAATCCATAGAATTTAGTTTTAATAAAAAAAGTTTAAATGCATGAACATTTTATTTTCTTGCCTTTAAAAAAATTAATAACTTCTAACCCTATAACAGTCCCGTAGTTTGTCATCAATTGAAATCTTAATAATTTAATCTTAAATATGAATTAATAAGTTTTTTTGGAAAAAGTAATCGGACTAGAAGATGTTAATAAACAATTCTACTATGTCAAATTCCTTTCACGGTTAAAAAAAAATTAATAATTAAGAATAAATGTAGTTCATAATATTTAATGTTCAATATGGATAAATAATTCATGCAATATTTTTGGAAAGGGTTTTCTGAATATTTTATCCAACTTGATATTAAAATAGTGTCTTAAAATTGTATAATTAAAGTAAAATGTTATTTAAATTAAAAATTCTTGATAATTTCTGTGCTTCATAGAATATAAAAAAATGTCTGTATTTTTAATTATATAAACAGGTTATGGCCGAATAAGAATGTACAATTAATTTATTTTTAGAAGATTGAGACTGTAAAAAACTACAATAAAAAGACTAAAAACTGTTTTCAAGATATACTCAATCGTTTTATATTATTTCTATTGTTAACGCGAATATTATACATTCATCATCATCATCATCATCAGCCTGTGATAGTCCACTGCTGGACATAGGCCTCCCCTAATACACCCCTACCCATTAGGGGGTTCTTGGACCGTATCCCACCACGCTGGTCCAATGCGGGTTGGTGGGTGGACCGACTTTTACTGCCCATCCGACGCATGGATCATCTTACTTTTCAGACAATTGGATGATCGGCCCAAATTACTCTAACCAACTAGGACACAACAATGAAAATTTGTTGAGTCCCACAGGATTCGAACCCACGACCTCCGGTTTGTAAAGCACACGCCCATACTACTAGGCTACGGAGGCAGTCTTTATTATTTATTATACATTATTACATAAATGACTTTAGGATTTTATCGCGTTTATTTAACATTTTAAATTCCGACGTTTCGAACACTTTCCAGCGGCCGTGGTCACGGGGTAGACTCCCAATCTATCGTCTTATGTCTACTCGTAAGATGATGTTGTGTGACATTGAACCAAAAACTCAAGGTAGTAGAATTAAAGAGCATTATTATCGCATCTCACAAAATTGACCATTTCTTTTAATGTCCGTAAGAGCAATCATTACCAAAATAATGTCGATCCTCTATTATGTGAACAAGTAATGACAGAATATTTTTTAACCTGGGTAAATGTTATTGAAATATATAATTAAGATTTTTGTACGTATTTATACGTACATAATTACATTTTATTTTGAAGTTTTAAGTCCTAACACTTAGAAAGTAAAATTTTAACAAAAAATATGATGGACTTTAAACATGTATAACTAATTTGCGCTTTCAAAGACTTTATTGCAGCCCAATTCATGTAGTACAATTATATAGCACATTATTAAAGTTTCCGTGGTTTATAAACCGGAGGTCGGAGATTTGAATCCCGCAGGGTAAAAACTTTGTATTATCTTTGTTTTCCGAACAATTTGGGCCGCTTACCCAATTGTCTGAAAAGGATGATGATCCATGCGTCGGATGATTTCACATAAAAAGTTGGTCCTCCCAACAACTCGCATTGAACCAGTGTGTAATAGTGGGCAGTGGTTCAAAAACCCCCTAATAGAAAAAGCGTGCATTAGAGGAGGCCTACGTCCAGCAGTGGACTAACACAGGCTGAAGATGATCGTGATGAGGATAGTTTAAGTCTATCAAGTTAAGCCGGTGTTTGTGATTTATTTGCTCCAGGCTTTAATTTTAGACGCAGATGATTTTTTAAATGTACTGTTAATAACTGAAACTAAATACCCTTTTAATTTGGCCTGCAATGTGGTGTATTGATTGAATGTCGGCGGTTTAACAGTTTAAAGGCAAATAGAATTCAGCAGTCCATCAGTTATTTGTGAAATACAGACAAATTTTAACTATCAAAATTCTTTAAAAAATAATTAATTACTATATAATGCCTTTGCTACTTCTTATTAAATGCATGATTATTAAGTAATGAAGCTGACCGGAACTTTCTTTGTTTGTAATAAAACGTATTTTAGAGGTAATAATTAATATAGTCTAAAGTAGTATTGAACTAGTATTGTATAGTAGAGGTAGTAATTAGTATAATTTGAACCTTGAAACAAGCACACTTGGTTGAAATTTCGTCTAATTCTGCTCTTCGATTTTCAGTTTAGATTCGATTACAGTGGGTTGTTTCTATAATAGTTTATATACGCTAGCAAACTTTATTCTAGATCGATACAAGAAGAGCAATTTTGTAGAACATTGTTTAATTTTATCTCTAAAGTAGAATCATGGATTTTTAATAAACTTTAAACTGAATTATAATTATTTACAATAGTGAATTCTTAACACAACTTACGTTGCGAAGATTTTTACTTATAATATTTTTTTTAAACTAGTGATATTCTTAAATGAAACGTCGCAAAAAACTCAATATTTTACGAATTATAAGTAAAGAATACGTCCTTGTAGCCTACATTAAGAGGTTATAAATGTTTTGAAATAATGATGTTGTATTTTTGCCAAAGATACTATGAATTAACTTTTTCCACTATTGGGCTATTTAAAAAAAAAAGAAATGAACAAACAACATGCGCCAATAAAGGAGTTTTCGCGAGCAAATACATAAATTTTGTAGCCGCAACAGTCATTTGATATATTGTGTTCATTTTTTTACACACACAATGGGATATTGTTTATGTCGTTTTTGTTAATAATAAATAGGTAGCGTTATTTTCTTTAAATATACTTAACTCTTCTAACTCGTTATAACATGTTTAATTTTGTACTAAGCCGAGTCCCTCTTAGTTAATTTACAATGGAACTTAGTGTATCTAATCCGACTAAACTGTTTAATTAATTCAATTATATTTTTCTTTATTTATATAATTTTTTAGGTTTTTCCTTTCTAACGCAGGCACTAAAATCTTTTAACTGTTCTTGCATCAGGGCTGTTGACATATTATGTTGGACAGCCAATAGCGCTCTGGCTACCCGCCAAAAAGAGCCAAGACACCAAAGGGTGGTTACTCGCGCAGTCTTGCCCCCTGCTACTGAGTTTATGTGTGATTGGCAAGAACGCGTACCCTGTATGCTCCGACAAGGCTCATAAGTTGATGGGCCGTGTGACCCGATACATCCAGAGAGAAGTAGCTGTAGCATCAGGATGGCAAAGGCTGTTACAAATTCCCAGGGCCCCGGGGAAAGCGAAAGGAGATAAGAGCAGCTGTTAGTAGAACTGTAGTCGAATCTGTCTGCGCGAGCATGGCTTTTGTCCGAGTAGTAAGAAGCTTTATAGCAGTACAGGCGTCGCAAGAACTCACTTGTTTCCTTCAGACTTACAACTTGAGTATTTCCACCAAGTAGTGGGTACAATTTACAAAAATACCTAAAACAATCGAGAAGTTTTACAGCAGAAGACTGTCTTGACGTTCAAGTTGATACAAAAGACTAAAACGATATGATAAATGAAGTTACTTTAACCAGATCCGAATCATGAAAAGTTATTTAAGTTAAAAAAATTTCAACTTCAATGGAAATATGTAGTAGAAAATTTTATAAAGTGAATATGGGCTGGCCAACAAGACATCTTTTATCATATTAACAGTATGTTACAATAACTTCTCAATATTTCAACAGAAAATAATAAACAGAACGAACCTAGCGGCGTATGCCAAACAAGCATTAATATTTTATGAAACCCTGACGTTACTTATGCATACAATATTTTCTAGTCCGGCCTAGTAAGTCATGATGTTCGTTTATAACCTCTCAAAGAAATTTTTATCGTCAAACTTTACTTTACCATGAAGTATTCTTATCGTAAAAGCGAGGACGAGCAGGGTTACGCCTTGTCCATTAAAAAAGTAGCATAAGACGCCACAAATACGCTGACCTCCGAGGCATGCGAGGTTGTTTCTAAATAATAACAACACACAATTTCTTTTTTTAATATGATAAGATTGATAAGTTGTATACACATAACTGAATAAACTATCTTTGAAATGTCAATAGTTACACTATGGCGTAGTGGGTAGTGACGCTGACTGTTGCGCCAGAGGGCGTTGGTTCAATTCCCCCCACGGGTGATATAAACAAGATGTGCGATAAACATGATGTTTTTATAATATCCCAAACATTTTTTATCTATATTATATATATTAATTTACATAAGCAAAATTAGTTTTTGTATTTTTCAACAGTCTATTATATCATATCAGTCTGTATTTATCATTTAGTGATCTATTTGCCATAGTAAAAGTTTTGCTTTGATTAGGACTAGATGGTGTTGTGATATCGTCCCAAGCTATTTACTTATTTATAATGAGTAAAAAATGTTTATTTTTTCTTATTATAGTCTATTAAGATTGGATTTTCTGTTTACCTGTCCAAGAGTCAGGCAAATACTTAAAGTAGTCACACATTGAGTAAATTAGACTTGTTTATCTTGCCGCCAATGGTGTTAACAAGCCCTCGAATTCATCTTAGTAATTGTGTTCCGATTATTCTTGACAAGCGGTCCAAAAAAATCACAAGTGTCCTATATATCTGTACTATGTGGGAACTAACTACGCTCGTGCAGACCTTAATTTTCATTTTAATTGAACATAATCAACGAACATAGATATATACGAAACACGTGTTAGTTTGACCTTAATTCAGATAAACTAAATAAACTAGACCGAATTTTCGATTCGAATTCGATTCATTTTCAATCTCCGCCTATATAACCATGCGTCGTCATATCGCTTACAACATAATTGGTTACCAATTCGTGAACAACGGCCGTTCTTGCTCTTACCACTCTTCTCTATGCTTAATGTTTACATTCAACTTACTTATCTTCCTATTTTCAATATTTAAGTTCAGTTTAAAAGGAGCACCAAGGAGCTTGTTTTTTTGTCGTACATACTCCCCTTTTAATGCGCCAGAGAATTTGGCTTTTGTTTAGAACTAAATTATAAAAATCAAAAAGCAATATATATAAATAGGTATCTCAAGTAAGTATCACGGATACAGAATATGCTATATGATTTGGAGGACCACCAAACGTGCGCTTTGCGTTAACAATACAACCGTGCTAAGACATTTTTAAGGTACGTCGTTAAAGTTAAGAGAGAAGAAAATAGTTTGTCTTCGTCCGAGGAACAAATATTTAGTTAGTTTGACACCCGACCAATTATTTACGTTGAAATTATTGGAATTATTCCCAAGTAAAATTGTTCAAAGCAAACTACTCGTCTAGCAATCAAGGAGCAATTCTTTAACTTAACTCATGTTTAATACAAATATTTGAGTGTTTTAATTTGAATTTGCTTCACAGCAGTTTGTACGGATTGATGTTTAAAGACAAAATTAAAAAATCAGAAAAAGAAATATCTTATGAATTCGATTAAATTAAAATGTTTAAACAAACGTGGTGTAATTGTATAAATTAAAACTTTTGTTATTTTATAACGTACGACCTTAATTAACAAACGATACGTGTAGAATTATATTTTGTAAAGATGATGTTATGTAACATCGAATCAAAAACTGAAGGTAATGGATTTAAAGAGCATTGTTATCGCATCCAGCCTAAGGGACAACTTCTTTTTACGTCCATAAAAGCAACCATTACCAACATAATGTTGATCCTCTATTATATGAACAAGTAAAATCTAAAATGTGAGAATATTTTCAAACTTGGTTATAGGTAATAGTAACATGTGATTAAGATTTTATGCACGTTATGTACTCACTAAACATATATTTATTATGGCAAAAATATGTAATAATAAATGTAGTGTAATAGTTACTAATATATAATTGAAAACTTGATGTATGTGCAACAAAATAAAATAAAATAGATATTGTGATACAGATACAAGAAACTAACATAAATTAATTCATCTAGCAACTAGACAGCGAAGAATAAGTAAATATTTTATGGATTATGTACATTTTTACCACAAATGTCCACTAGTAGTCAAATTTGGAACAATTAGTTCGTTATTAATCTATAAATGAGTTTTAAAAAGTTGTCAAGGAATATTTATGTGCTAAAAGTTATTTAGAGTATAAATGATTTCTTAAATGATAACACAGCCTAGTATTGGAATGCTTGCTCTAGGTTCTGTTTAAAATTAGAAAATATATTCTTATACTGTTTGTAAACAATTTTAAAAGATGACATATACGATAGCCCATTTATTTTCTTCCGCCGCTTCTTTTCTGACTTGATGCGTCTAATTCTAGTAGAAGTATATTGAAAAAATATTTTAATTTATGTTTTATATGTTTCAATTAACTATTAATTAAAAACTAACGTATTACCCGATTTAGTATTATAAGTTATATTAAAGTATTATTACATGAGTTATATAATCGTTCTTGTAATAGATAATAAAACCGAGATGTACAGTTAAGAACTGAAACCAAATACCCTTTGATTTGGCCTGCAATTTAGTTTACTGATGGGATGTCGGCCGTAATTTACATGATAAAGGCAATTAGCAGTTTACTAATTCGAGTAATTTGTGAAATACAGATAGATTTTAACTTTCAAATCCGTTTTATGCAATGGCATCGAGAGCTTTTGATTTCACGAAACGTGAACGGCACGTGGTTTACATGCTCAAAGAGGTAGTTACTTCCTTTACTCGAAATTCAATTAACTGGTTGCTTTGTTAGCAAGTCGTACAATTCATACGCTTAAGGTTACAGTAACAGTTTTATAAGAAATTAATTACTTATCAAGGATTGAGAGATATACGTAAAATTGAAAATCTTAGGCTCAAATTTTATATGTCTTGGTTGGTTAAGGGATAAAGCTTTTCTCCTCTCACATTCACTTGATGAATGAAAACTACAAAATCTTGACAATTAATGTTACGTAAACACCAACACATTTCAATTAATTACCTCAAAATTCATCTTCAACTTATTATCCTACTAGCTGTTACCCGTGACTTCGTCCGCGTGGAATAGAATCGTTGCCGTGTAATAGTAAAAGTGTAGTATAATTCAATATACCTTATTGAAATATACTACACTTTTAGAAATCTCAAAGAGAATTTCAAAAGAGTAAAAATGATGACGACAACTGAACATCTATAATATTTAAAGACATTGAAATGACTTACGTGACCCCGACAACGGCCAACAGACGTCTCGTACGGAACGAATTGATGCGTAACAACGGCTTTAACCACTGATCACTTTCACAAATACACAACATTTATCACACACGAGAAGAGTTCTATTCCAGGTAGCGCGACTTACAAAGATCTGCCCTCGCTATATTTCAGACCCGTCTTTCATACACGATCGCAGAGAGACAGAACGGCAATATCGAGACTTCTTTACTCTAAGTACCCTCATTACAAATAATATTCTGTATAGTATGATATAAATGAGGTATTAGAATTGTATGTGACGATGACGAATTTAAACATTGATCTTAATCTATGTGTAAATTCCTGTAATTCCCCATTCAAGCCCCTAAATCACCCGTCTAGTTTGAAACTACAAAACTTCTAAAAAGACACCACCTTTAGTTCGGCTCCAGTATCTACATTCTATATTTTATCGTTTTACGTTCAACAGAAATGATTTCCATAGAAAATTTCATCCCTTAATTCACCCTTTTGACCACTTTTATCACAAAAAGATATAGCCTATGTATATGCGTAGGAAAAGATATGCATTATTAGCTCTGTTTTTCCTCGACTTTCAATTATACAAATTAATATTTTTTACGGCAATATTTATACAAATAGTGAAATAAACATATAATTTATAAATTTTTCAATGAATAATAGATTTACTTGGAAATAAAAGTATTACTATGGTCTATATAATTTAAAAAAAAATAAGTTTTTAATACTTTCAAAATATTTGAAAGATTTGTAACAAAATTTGTCGTACCTCTATTATGGTATGTGACATGATAAAGCTTTCACTTGTTTGTCATGCCACGGATACACTTTTAACAAAAGTATTTAATTTTGTTTTAGTTTCCAAATACTTGTATGTGACAATTACGACACGCTCTTAGGCCTTTTAAGGTTCTTTTTAGACTTCCTGAATGCATATAAACATTTCTCCATAGTTTTAAACGATGGGTGTTGTAGTTATGGTATATATATTTACTTATGAGCTGGTATAGCGGTATAACATAAATAGTTTAATCGTGCAGATCTTCATTTTCTTCTTTCTTCATTTTTTCACTGTTCTACCACGTTTTTCGTTAGGTGTACCAAATATATATATTATAAATATATAATATATATATTTATTCCCTTTTCGGTTTTTAGGCTACGCTTTATGCTATAACCTAAAGTTTTCCGACTGTTTTTAAGAACTGAAGATTCAATGTAGCTCTTACTAGACTGTGGTCGCTCGGATGATTTAAATAATTTATTGCATATCGAGAACAAATATGTTCTAAAGATTCCTAAGAATTTAATCAATTTTGTTCTTTATTGAACCCTTTAGTGACCTCTAGGTCTACCTTTGATTGTTTATTATCTTTTGAATTTTTTGAAATATGTATTCAGAACTGCTAAGTTGCTTTCGAAAGCAAATTCTACAAGCTTAGAACCTCTTACATTTCTGCTGCCAAAACCATGTGCCTTGAGACATAAACTTTTATGAAAACTTTTAAATGTATTAATAATTAAATTCTAAACTTTACTGTGATTTCGTTGGAAAAACGTATATACATTGTCTTCTGTTTGTCAAAGTACTTTCAGAAGAATTAAATTACGTTTGCTTTTTATTATTTATTTATTTAGTTCAAGTTTCGTGTAGTTTCTGTCATGTAGTTAGTCATGTCATGTGCATCACAATGTCTTAGGCAATCATTTTTATTTTTCTGGCATCCATTAAGTTTTCAAAAATGTATTGAGAACTAAGGGTCAATATTTTCTTCTTACTTCTAAAAACAACTTTCTATGTGATTCTTTGGGGCCCAGGTTATTGACTGCTCGATTTGCACGTTTTCACACACATATTTCCCCACAGTAGGATGCCATAGCTGAAACATATTAAAAGAGATGTCAGCTGTCCTTATATTATATGACAGTTTCATGTTTTAGGTTTCCTCGGCCAGACGATATTAAGGAAATTTAATATTTAAGAGATTGAATAAACAAAAAAAACTTTTTAAGTTTTTGTTAAAGATAAAAAATTTCTTTGTTTAACTGAACTTGCCTTAGTAGATTATTGGGTACTTTTTCAAACAAAATTAACTAAATTACCTTTTTTGCTATTTATCCTACCAAGACCGGGAATAATTGGTACCCTTTTTTAAGCCACATTGAATGCAAAACCGTGTTTCTTCAGGCACAATTACATGAAAGAAGCCTTTAGTAAAAAGAGTATTTCTGTGAAGAATTCTAGTAACGGCTACACGAATAAAATTATAAATAGTGATGTTTTATGGATTTTTTCTTATCAATTATTTTCTTATATATTTATATTATAATACAATTATTTCGAATTTTTCAGACATTTTTCAGCCGTCATGATAACAGATTGATGTTTACGTTAAACCTTATAATTTGAAACTAATACGGCTACCTTTAACATTTAATGGTTCTTTGAAATTTATGCAAATCTAGCAGAACATTGTATTTGGGATATTAAACTTTGGAAAATATAATCGATTATTTCTTTATGATCAATGATCAATTGCATTAAATGCGACTAAACAAGATAATTTACGATTTATTAACCATTTTAACTGATTAAAGTTGTTAAAACGTAATTTGTTTTGCCTCTTGTATATCTATACTAAACATTACGTTATGTAAAAACAAAGTCGTTTACCTAAACAACCATTTTATCATTCACAATTTCAGCAATGCAGCATTCTTATGCAATTATGTACTTTAAATATGTTGTCAATTTAATAAAGATCTACATGGCTCTTTACAGCATGTTATAAAAATGTAACTTTCCGAAGACAGGGCTGATTGTTCTGAAATGAAAAATATGTTATTTTTTTATTAACGCTATTATTCTACATAGTTATACGATATACATAGATAGGAATTTTCACATTAGTTATATATATTTATTTCAAACGTTTCGGAATCACGAGCCGACTAATTTGGTATATATCTGTATCTCAATGTTTTTGGAAAATGGGGTCAGGGTTTTTTAGTAAAAAATTTACATATCTTTAAATTTTCTTAACTTTGAGCATTGCTTTGGCAAAAAGTACTAATGTTGTTTTGTGGCTTTGTAGTTTTTATATCTCTGGGTTTAATTTTTTTTAAATTATAGGATACAACGCAAGTAGCAAAGGCCAACCAGCTTTTCTTTTTAAATTAGGATATTTTTTAAACATTCAGATAGAGACATATACTATCTTAGTCTGCCCGTGATCATGGATGCTGGAAAGAATCCGAAACGTCGGAAATAAATACATATAACCAACGCGAAAAATCCGTGGATTTATGGGTTTGATATTGATAGAACATTTTTTTCACCCCGAGTGTGATAGACTTAGGATTAGCTTATAGATTGTATGTATGTTCTTTTCAGAAGTTAAAATGTCTTAGTTTACATTATCTTTGCCTATAACTGTTGCAAATTGTTATATACCGTTATTAAACATTGGAATACTAGATATATATGAGTATTTACATGCAAATGCAAATGCATTAAACACATATTTATTTTAAGTAAAAGCATTTGAAGTACTAAAAATCATTTACCTCCGATTTACCCACTCCGAAGGTCGTGAGTTCGAATCGTACGGGGAAACAAATTTGCAACATCGTTATTCTCTGGCTGGTAAGAATAAAATAGGCCAAGATACAGAATATGTTTACTGATTGAAAGTCGCGGCGCATAAAAAAATAGTCAATTAATCTTTACCAGAGGCTTCGATTTATAATCGGATCATTTTCTATAAAACAGAATTTATACTAAGACAGATTGTGGACATATTAAACAACAGTCAAACATTTCAAAAATTTCTTAGTTCCTTTTTAATTTCTTCCTCTTTAAAATAATGAGAACTAATTATAAATACCCTAATGAATGGAGGTGTATTAGGGGAGGCCTATGTCCAGCAGTGGACTATCACAGGCTGATAATGGATTATAAATAGAGTGATAGTGGTATGTATACATTAAAATCGATGTGTAAAGCATCAAAATATTACATAAGTGAAATCGATATGCTCTCCGTGTACATGTCGACATCAATACATGTCGGTGTTTTCGTAGCAATAATGTGTAATAATATTTGCAAGACAACTTGATAGGTGCTTACTCATAATATTACCAGTGTAATGACCTGAAACCTAATAAACATATCGGATTACTGACATAAAAGGGCGTATAAGTGCCGATATCTGCGGACATAACAAGTCTGGAGCCGCAGATGTCATAAATTATTCATAAGAGTATCGGTAAACAGTTGCGGTTGTGCGTGCCTTGGAAAAAATAATCTGTCTAGAACATAAACTAAATAAATAGGAAAGATGGGCTTATGCGCATAATTTTTATCTTATTCGAAAACGTCAATAAGGTGTGAATTAAACATAATATAAAATTATAATATCACTGCTAAGTAAACTATTATCATTATGACTTGCAGGTATGAAATGTAGAAAACAATATATCTTTACTATTCAAATGTTGAAGACAATGCCAACGGAATTATGTTCAAATAACCTTTGCACAGTTTTTGTTATGTGTATGTCAACTTTCAAATGGAAGTGTAAATTATGAGAGAATACAATAATTGGCGTGTAAAACCTTTTATATATTTTTAGTAATTGAATTATTCACGACACCTTTTTCGATGAAACATAACAATGTTTAAATTTAACTAAGTTACTTTTAGTAAACCAACTAGCAAAAGTTTAATTAAAAATAAGTTAGTTCAGATTAAGAAAATTGTAGTAAGAATACTTCTCTGTGGTGCTTGAACTATACGAGTGTTTTTAAACTTAAAGTTTAAATTATAATACTATGTGTTTTCTGATTTTATCAAGCTATTAAGTATACCCCTTAAGTCATCTGTCGTACAAATGTGTTGAGTGGAAGCTTGCTAGCTATTCGAGTTGATTGATCACATTCCGGAAATGTGCATGACATAATGACGAATGACTCCTACGTTCGCAAGAATAATTTTGTTTTTGTTTATTAACGTACACTAAAAGATCACTGCTACAGTGCAGGCGACACAACAAAAGCCTGTTAAGGACGATTCTAAGACGCATTTTTTCCTAAATTAGTCGATTGTCTTTTGTTAGGGTCGTCTGAAAACTTAAAATAGTCGTACTTAAAATAGTCGAGGTTTCTTACAAACTGGAATTTGCTTTTAAGGATGTATATTTAGTTAAGATTCTTTACAACAAGAATAGATTAGAACTGTGACAAACCAAAATAAAAAGGGTCAATAAGCTTTTCCAGGAAGTGATATCTAAACTGTACTTGTACAGTATTTGGCTTAATAGTGCCAAAATAATTCTTTCAAGAATAAATACACATAAAATAAGATTCACTATATCATAGTTTAGCAAAACTACAGAACCGCCTTCGTGGCCTAGCGTTATTGGCTCTTGATTTATAAACCGGAGGTCGTGGAGTAAAATCCAGCGGGGAAACTACTTTGAGTTATTGTTGTTTTCTGGTTAGTCAGGAAAATTTAGGCCAACCATCCAATCGTCTAAAAAGTACGATGGTCCATGCGTCGGATGGGCATGTAACGGCTCACCCGTTAACCCGCATAGGGCAAACGTGGTGAGATACGGTCCAAAAACCCTCTAATGGAAAAGGCGGTGCATAAAAAGAGGCTTTTGTCCAGCAGTGGATTAACACACACACGTGATGATGATTTCAAAACATATGTATATCTAGAGTTCTTGACTGAACAAGATGTTTTATACATACTCTAAAACAAAGTCCTTTCCCTATCTGCGATCCAAGTATGCTTACATCTTATTTGGGTTTTTTAATGTGATGTCGTAAAACACTTTTTTCATTTTAATTACAATGCAAGCGCTGGTGAACCCTACGAGATAAATAAAAATTATATACTGTATGAAAGCAAAACGTGGTCAAGAAAAAGTCCATCACTCAAGGATAACCAACAATAAGCATATTTTGCCCTTTACAATTTACGAAACGATTGCTATTTACGAAGCGATTTTAAGTAATACATTATTAATCCTTATCCTTTAAAGTACCTTAAATACATTATCCATTAAAAGAGAAACAATATGAGCTATCTATAATATCAATATTCGGTTACTAGTTTAACATAAACAGACGGTAGCAGTTGAGGTTCTCTATAAGCATTATCTTATCTGCTATAAGCATTCCACCATTTTTAAGTAGGGATGGATGGAAGTTATAAAATAGATTTCATTTTTAATCAATATTATATTACTGCTACTTATAGAAGAAAAATAAGATTGTAACACGACTCAACTGACTTTAACGTTAAACAGTTACGAAATAGCCATTAACGTTTGTGGACTAATGCTCTCCATGAATTACTGATACTTGTAACTTTAATATTTGTAACTTCACTTCTAATATATTTACTTTACGCTGTAAATAAAAATATATTGTTTTCTACTGAAATAGATTACGTAAAGGCATTTAGTTTATGTTTACATTGAAATGGTCTAACTATCAAAGCGAGTAAGTGCCAAACCATTGTCCTGTGCGTTCTCGCAAGGCAAACGGACATGCATAAACTACCGCTAAATAAATTAAACCACTGGCCTATACCAACAGCGAACGTGAAGAGGCTTAGGGCTGATTATGTATACAGTAGTGAGTTGGAGAGATCAAGTACTTGAGGGTTCTCAAAATGTCATGAATGTTTTAGGGCTCCACTACAGATCTAAATTTTCACTTAAAACTCTTACCGCTTTATTTTTTCTTCTTTAAAATTCTTCTGACCCCAACCTTTCATGTTATGTTACTAAAAGACTGACGTTCGACACATAATCGTCTCCTGCTTTGTCCTTCACATCTCAATGATTTTGTTCATAAATCACTCTTTATTTCTTCTGTGGAATGCCCTACCGTTAGAGATCAGGATGACTAAGACAATTCTTAAATTTAAGAGAGAAGTCTGAAAATATTTCTTCTGGTGCGACGACGGCAGAACTACTACGAGGTGTGTTCAAAAAGAATCATGAAATTTGTTTTTTTCAAAAATTATTTATTTATTCTTAAATATCAATTTTGTCCCTTTAAATTATTCCCCATGAGATATTATACACTTGTGTTAACGAGCCAACTTTCTTAGCACTTATTTATTAAAATAAGTGCTTCGAAGGTTTATTTTATTATTCGTCGTTAGGTCCAAATATTTATTTTATCTTGTTCAGCTCCTCCTTCGACGCCGTCTTTATCTCGTCAAGCGTAGCGTAACGTAACTATTATGGGCCTCTTCAGTTTAGGGAACAAGAAAAGGCCAAAAGTCGCGCACAAGCAACGATTTGTGAGCACGGGCGTTATCGTGGTGCAAAAGGCAATTTTTGTTCTTTCACAAATCCGGTTCTGGCTCGATTACTTCGCGCAAATTGCGCATAACTTGCAGGTAGTATTCTTTATTGACTGTTCTTCCCTGTGGCAAGCACTCATGAGGCACCACGCCCCTGCAATCGAAGAAAACTGTCAACAAACTTTCACATTCGACCGCGCTTTTTCGGTCTTGGTTCGTGCAGCAGCTTCCATTGAGATGATTGAGCTTTGGTTTCACGTCATAACCATAAACCCACGATTCGTCGCCAATGATGACCCTTCCACAATCATGTGCCTTAAGACATAAATTTTTCATGAAAACATTTTAAAATATATTAATAGTTAAATTCAAAACTTTTACTGCGATTTTGTTGTAAAAACGTATATACATTGTCTTATGTTTGTCAAAGTACTTACTTATTTTCAAAAGAGATAAATTATGTTTGCTTTTTTTATTTATTTATTTAGTTCAAGTTTCGTGTAGTTTCTGTCATGTAGTTAGTCATGTTATGTCATGGGCATCACAATGTCTTAGGCAATCATTTTTATTTTTCTGCCCATCCATTAAGTTTTCAAAACTGTATTGAGAACTGAGGGTCAATATTTTCTTCTTACTTCTATAAACAACTTTCTTTGTGATTCTTTGGGGCCCAGCTTATTGACTGCTCGATTTGCACATTTTCATACACATATTTCCCCACAGTAGGATGCCATAGCTGCAGTATATTTAAAGAGATGTCAGCAGTCCTTATATTATATGATAGTTCCATGTTTTAGGTTTCCTTGGCCAGACGATATTTAGAAAATTTAATATTTATGAGATTGAAGAAACAAAAAAATCTTTTTAAGTTTTTAAATAAAGTTAAAAAATTTCTTTGTTTAACTGAACTTGCCTCAGTAGATTATTGGGTACTTTTTCAAACAAAATTAACTAAATTACCTTTTTTGCTATTTATCCTACCAAGACCGGGAATAATTGGTACCCTTTTTTAAGCCACATTGAATGCAAAACCGTGTTTCTTCAGGCACAATTACATGAAAGAAGCCTTTAGTAAAAAGAGTATTTCTGTGAGGAATTCTAGTAACGGCTACACGAATAAAATTATAAATAGAGATGTTTTATGGATTTTTTCTTATAAATTATTTTCTTATATATTTATATTATAATACAATTATTTCGAATTTTTCAGACATTTTTCAGCCGTCATGATAACAGATTGATGTTTACGTTAAACCTTATAATTTGAAACTAATACGGCTACCTTTAACATTTAATGGTTCTTTGCAATTTATGCAAATCGAGCAGAACATTGTATTTGGGATATTAAACTTTGGAATATATAATCGATTATTTCTTTTATGATCAATGATCAATTGCATTTAACGCGACTAAACAAGATAATTTAAGATTTACTAACCATTTTAACTGATTAAAGTTATTAAAACATAATTTTGTTTTGCCTTTTGTATATCTATACTAAACATTAGTTATGTAAAACAAAGTCGTTTACCTAAAACAACCATTTTTGTCATTCATAATTTTGGGGCAAAAAAATGGCTTATTTACGAAGTGATTATTAGCAATGCAGCATTCCTTATGCAATTATGTACTTTAAATATAATGTCAATTTAATAAAGATCAACATGGCTCTTCACAGCATGTTATAAAAATGTAAATTTCCGAAGACAGGGCCGATTGTTGTGAAATGAAAAATATGTTATTTTTTTTATTTACGCGATTATTCTAGATAATTATAGGATATACATAAATAAGAATTTTCACGTTAGTTATATATATTTATTTCAAACGTTTCGGAATCACGAGCGGACTAATTTGGTATATGTCTGTATCTCAATGTTTTTGGAAAAATGGGGTCAGGGTTTTTTAGTAAAAAATTTACATATCTATAAATTTTCTTAACTTTGAGCATTGCTTTGGCAAAAAGTACAAATGTTGTTTTTATATGTCTGGGTTTAATTTTTTTTTTTAAATTATAGGATACAACGCAAGTAGCAAAGGCCAACCAGCTTTTCTTTTTAAATTAGGATATTTTTTAAACATTCAGATAGAGACATATACTATCTTAGTTTGCCCGTGATCATGGATGCTGGAAAGAATCCGAAACGTCGGAAATAAATACATATAACCAACGCGAAAAATCCGTGGATTTATGGGTTTGATATTGAGAGAACATTGTTTACACCCCGAGTGTGATAGACTTAGGATTAGCTTATAGATTGTATGTATGTTCTTTTAGAAGTTAAATGTCTTAGTTTACATTATCTTTGCATATAACTGTTGCTAAATTGTTATATACCGTTATTAAACATTGAATACTAGATATATATGAGTATTTATATGCAAATGAAATGCATTAAACACATATTTATTTTAAGTAAAAGCATTTGAAGTACTAAAAATCATTTACCTCCGATTTACCCACCTGAAGGTCGTGAGTTTGAACTCTACGGGGAAACAAATTTGCAACATCGTTATTTTCTGGCTGGTAAGAAATGAAATAGGCCAAGATACAGGATATGTTTACTGATTGTAAGTGGCGGCGCATAAAAATGGTCAATTAATCTTTACTCAGAGGTTCTGATTTATAATCGAATATTTTCTATAAAACATAAAATTTATACTAAGACAGATTGTGACAATAAACAACAGTCAAACATTTCAAAAATTTCCTAGTTCCTTTTTAATTTCTTCCTCTTTAAAATAATGAGAACTAATTATAAATACCCTAATGAATGGAGGTGTATTAGGGGAGGCCTATGTCCAGCAGTGGACTATCACAGGCTGATAATGGATTATAAATAGAGTGATAGTGGTATGTATGCATTAAAATCGATGTGTAAAGCATCAAAATATTACATAAGTGAAATCGATATGCTCTCCGTGTTCAATACATGTCGGTGTTTTCGTAGCAATAATGTGTAATAATATTTGCAAGACAACTTGATAGGTGCTTACTCATAATATTACCAGTGTAATGACCTGAAACCTAATAAACATATCGGATTACTGACATAAAGGGCGAGAGGCTGATATCTGCGGACATAACAAGTCTGGAGCCGAGATGTCATAAATTATTCATAAGAGTATCGGTAAACAGTTGTTTGTGCCTTGGAAAAAATAATCTGTCTAGAACATAAACTAAATAAATAGGAAAGATGGGCTTATGCGCATAATTTTTATCTTATTCGAAAACGTCAATAAGGTGTGAATTAAACATAATATAAAATTATAATATCACTGCTAAGTAAACTATTATCATTATGACTTGCAGGTATGAAATGTAGAAAACAATATATCTTTACTATTCAAATGTTGAAGACAATGCCAACGGAATTATGTTCAAATAACTGTTGCACAGTTTTTGTTATGTGTATGTCAACTTTCAAATGGAAGTGTAAATTATGAGAGAATACAATAATTGGCGTGTAAAACCTTTTATATATTTTTAGTAATTGAATTATTCACAACCTTTTTTCGATGGAACATAACAATGTTTAAATTTAACTAAGTACTTTCAGTAAACCAATTAGCAAAAGTTTAATTAAAAATAAGTTAGTTATGTTAGTTCAGATTAAGAAAATTGTAGTTAAATACTTCTGTGGTGCTTGAACTATAGAGTGTTTTAAACTTAAAGTTTTAATTATAAAACTATGTGTTTTCCGCTTGTATCAAGCTATTAAGATACCTTAAGTCATCTGTCGTACAAATGTGTATGGAAGTGCTAGCTATTGAGTTGATTGATCACATTCCGGAAATGTGCATGACATAATGACGAATGACTACTACGTTCGCAAGAATAATTTTGTTTTTGTTTATTAACGTACACTAAAAGATCACTGCTACAGTGCAGGCGACACAACAAAAGCCTGTTAAGGACGATTCTAAGACGCATTTTTTCCTAAATTAGTCGATTGTCTTTTGGGTAGGTCTAGGAGTGAAGTTGTCTGAAACTACTTAAAATAGTCAAGGTTTTTTACAAACTGGAATTTGCTTTTAAGGATGTAGTTGTAAGAAATAGAGTAGAACTGTGACAAACCAAAATAAAAAGGGGCAAGCTTTTTCGGAAGATATCAAAATTGTACTGTACAGTATTTGGCTTAATAGCGCCAAGATAATCTTTCAAGAATAAATACACATAAATTAAGAGTCACTTATATCATAGTTTAGCAAAACCACAGAACCGGCTCTCTGTGGCCTAGCGTTATTGGCTTTTGTTTATAAACCGGAGGTCGTCGATTAAAATCCAGCGGGCAACCATTTGAGTTATTGTTGTTTTCTGGTCAGTCAGAAAATTCTGACCAATCATCCATAGTAAGAGATGTTCCATGCGTCGATGGGATGTAACGGCTCACCCGAACCCGCAAGGGCACTGTGGTGAGATACGGTCCAAAAACCTCTAATGGAAAAGGCGGCATAAAAGAGGCTTTTGTCCAGCAGTGGATTAACACACACACGTGATGATGATTTCAAAACATATGTATATCTAGAGTTCTTGACTGAACAAGATGTTTTATACATACTCTAAAACAAAGTCGCTTTCCCTATCTGCGTATCCATATGTTTGCTTACATCTTATTCAGAGGTTTTTTAATGTGATGTCGTAAAAACACTTTTTTTTACATTTTTAATTACAATGCAAGCGCTGGTGAACCCTACGAGATAAATAAAAATTATATACTGTATGAAAGCAAAACGTGGTCAAGAAAAAGTCCATCACTCAAGGATAACCAACAATAAGATTATTTGCCGTTACAATTTACGAAACGATTGCTATTTACGAAGCGATTTTAAGTAATACATTATTAATCCTTATCCTTTAAAGTACCTTAAATACATTATCCATTAAAAAGAGACAATATGGCCTAAACTATAATATCAATATTTCGTTTATTAGTTTAACATAAACAGGCGGTAGCAGTTTAGGTTCGCTTAGTATTTTATCTCAATAAGAAGCAAAACTCCACAATCTGGCGTGAAAAAAGTAAATGTAACTTGATGAGACGTATAATGCTTTCTTTTGTCATCGGGAACCAAACTGCTTACGTAAGAAACGTATTCACCAATGAATTTCCCGTATCTTTTGACAGAATTTAAGGTATCTGCTATAAGCACTCCACCATTTTTTTAAGTAGGGATGGATGGAAGTTATAAAATAGCAGTTTTATTTTTAATTAATATTAATTACGTGCTACTTATAGAAGAAAAATAAGATTGTAACACCGACATAACCTACTTTAACGTTAAACAGTTACAAAATAGGCCTTTAACGTTCTTGTGGACGTAACTGCCTCCATTAAATATAATACTTGTAATTTGTAATATTTGTAACTTGTACTTCTAATATATTTACTTTAAGCTGTAAATAAAAATATATTGTTTTCTACATGAAATAGATTACGTAAAGCACATTTAATATATGTTTACATTGTAATGGCCTAACTATCAATGCGAGTAAGTGCCAAACCATTGTCCTTGGCAGTTCTCGCGTACTGGGCAAAGCGGACATGCATAAACTACCGCTAAATAAATTAAACCACTGGCCTATACTATACAGCGAACGTGTAAGAGGCTTAGGGCTGATTATGTGTACAGTAGTGAGTTGGAGAGATCAAGTACTTGGGGTCTCTCAAAAATGAATGAATGAATGTTTTTAGGGCCCACTACAGATCTAAATTTTCACTTCAAATTCTTACCGCTTCATTTTCACTTCTTTAAACTTCTTCGACCCCAACCTTTCATGTTATGTTACTAAAAAAGACGTACGTTCGACACATAATCGTCTTCTGCTTTGTCCTTCACATCTCAATGATTTTGTTCATAAATCACTCTTTATTTATTCTGTGGAATGCGCTACCGTTAGAGATCAGGATGACTAAGACAATTCTTAAATTTAAGAGAGAAATATAAAAATATTTCCTCTGGTGCGACGTCGGCAGAACTACTACGAGGTGTGTTCAAAAAGAATCGCGAATTTTGTGTTTTTTCAAAAAAATATTTATTTATTCATAAATATCTATTTTGTACCCTTTAAAGTATTCCCCATGAGATATTATACACTTGTACATCCAACCTTCGAAGCACTTCAAAAAATATTTATTTTTATCTTGTTCAGCTCCTCCTTCGACGCCGTCTTTATCTCGTCAAGCGTAGCGTAACGTCGTCCTGTTATGGGCCTCTTCAGTTTAGGGAACAAGAAAAAGGCAAAAAATCGCGCACAAGGAACGATTTGTGAGCACGGGCGTTATTGTGGAGCAAAAGGCAATTTTTGTTCTTTCACAATTCCGGGTTCAAATATTCATGAGGTACCACGCCCCTGCAATCTAAGAAAACTGTCAGCAAAACTTTCACATTCGAGCGCGCTTTTTTTGATCTCGGTTCGTGCCGCAGCTTCCAATGAGATGTTTGAGCTTTGGTTTCTACGTCATAACCATAAACCCACGATTCGTCACCAGTAATGACCCTCTGGAGCAAATTTGGGTCATCGCGGAGATGTTAAGATCTCATTAGCAATGTTCTTTTGACGCTGTTTTTGTCCCGTCTCATGCCCAAATCATTGATAAAAATCGAATGGCACGAGCCATTTTCTCCACTTCATTAATTTTTGCATTTGTTGTTTAAGTGCTCGGGCGTCCGGCACGCACTTCGTCGTTCACATCTGCTCGGCCTTCTGAGAACATTTTGCACTACCAATAAACGTTGCTTCGGTCCAAGGTAGCTACTCCGTATGCCACAGTCAACATTTGAAATGTATCCGCGCACTTAATTTTGTTTTTCACACAAAATTTTATACAGGTTCTTTGATCCATTTTTTTGAATAGGTAAAAATCGAAGACGATCCAAAACACGTGCAAGCAAAGCAGCTGTCAACAATTAAGTTAACATTTAAAATGGCGAAGCTTGTCGGCTTAAGTGAGTAATAAACATAAGTACCAACATAACGCCACAAAAAATCGTAATTCGAATATACGTAACCCGTGAAAATTCAAAATTTGCGATACTTTTTGAACATACCTCGTATCGATGAAAGCTACATAAGTTTACATTTATTACTACTTTTATGGTATTATTAATTTTATACACCCACGTTGATCTCTTTTACCACTCTTAGGTTGCCTAGTAGAAAAAGCATTAGGCATTCGGTCCGCCTTTTGTACTTATATTGTGCAAATAAGTAAATTTATTAGATAAAATGGTTACTCTTCGTTTCTTAGTTGAAAAACATCTAATATAAATATAAAATCATCAAATCAGTTTGAGTATTTGTTTACGTGTAACGTGATTGTTAAGTATCAAGAAAAATTACATTTTATCATAGTAAAGATTAGTTAGTCTACGGCGCGGTAAGATATTAAGTGTAGTGGCAACATAAATCAGCTTGTTAATACTTTTACAATATCTTGTAGAAGTTCTGTCACCACTACAAGGACACACCGAGGCGTACACAAGAGATTCTTATCGTTTTGTTAATGAAACTGAAACTATGGTCAGTTTTGATGTTCAGTCTTTATTTACATGCTTACCTATTTATACTACATAAACAGGCTGTTAGGGCAATCTACAATCTGGGTTTACAGGAATCTTTACGTAATGTTTTTATAAAACTGAAATTTTAACTTTACCTCGCTATACATATTTGAAAAATATTATGTACGCGCGTCAAAATATTCATATGTTTGCTAAAAAAGATATTAGGCCGCGCAGGGGTCGAATTGAGCCCCTAGAGCTACCCAGATTTAGACTGACCCGAACCAAAAATCTTTCATGTATAATAGTATGAAGAATGTATAATAATTAAATCCTGCCAAACGCAACTGAATGATTCAGAGCTTATCGTAAAGTTGTCAAAACAACGCTTATACAAAAAGCCTACTATTCTGTAATAAATTATATTGAGGACCAAGATGTGTGGAAATAGTTTATATTCTGCGCTTGCAAATCCCTAGTAACTTAAAAAATGTATTGGTCAAATTTTGTAAATACTTATATTAAAAAAAAAAAAAGGCATAGGTTTCTTGCCGGTTCCTCTCTGACAGGTCTGAGTTTCAGAACCGGTGGTAAATGGATAATTTTTGACGTTCATAAGTGCTCAGTAGAGCCTAAATTGAATAAATGATTTTGACTTTGACTTTGACTTTGAAGACTGTGATCTCAAATTGTAACTAAGAATCTTGAGGGACAATAAAATTCCGAATGAATATGCATATCTGCTTAAACATTGTCTTACATTTAGCTACATGATGTAGAATGATCAATTCTACATGCAGATAGATAGCGTAGCGATGGGCTGCCTAGTGTCTCCTATTATCGCTGATACCTTATGGAGAACTTCAGACAGCCCTCAATACAGCTCCCATCCGACCAAGATTCTATAAGCAGTACGTAAATGACACATTCACCATTTTACCAACAAACCAAATCAATGCATTTCTGGATCATCTTAATTCTTGCATCCCAAAATAGAGTTCACAATGGAAATAGAAGCAAACAACTCCATAGCCTTCTTAGATATTTTAATATAGAAACTCTTACAATAGCTTGAGCCATACAGTTTTAGAAAAGCAACCCACGAATAAATATTTAAATGGTGATTCTCACCACCATCCTCGCTATTAGCTACTGTCGGTAAATGTTTGCTTCAGAGAGCAAAGGCAGATCTACGACAAGGAGCATTTGACGCTGAACTGGAGAATGTCAAGCAGGTGCTGCGTGACAACAACCTTCAAGTTCCACGTCTACGTCGCAGTCACCGTGTGAAGCCAACCACAGTCGAAAGAGTGCCTGCCGTCTTACCTTCATCAGAGGAGTCACCTACAAAGTCAGTTTATTTTAAAAGCTGAGCTTCTATTAAAACATATTATAAGCCGCCGAAGATGATTGGCCATTTTACCATCTGTCAAATGTAAAATTCCTCTCCAGGTACCGGGTGTCAAACTAGACTGTGATTGTGGTCTCTCTTATATTGGACAAACAGAAAGACCAGTAGAACAGAATAAAAGAACATATAGGTGATGTTAAGCACCGACCTATAAGAAATCTGCAATTTGCGTCCATGGTCTAAACAAGCCCAATCATTATATTAGATTTAATCAACCTAAAATACTGGCTAATGAACATCGATTTGTACCAAGGATGATTCGATAAGCACTAGAAATTAAAAATATCCAAATTTTAATAGAGAGGATGGTTGGTCTTTGCCACCCTCCTGGAATCAATTATTTCAAAAATTAAACGCAAGTATAAAACTACAAGACCGAAGGACAACATAAGTACTTTTTGTCAAACCAATATTCAGAATTAGGAATTTTAAATTTAAATAAATGTGCCAAATGTACGAGACAGAAGTTAAAGTTCATCGAATGAAGAAGGGGGATTTAAAATACATGGTTTTTAGTATAGTAACAATAAGGCGCCTCAGTTCAATTCAGCGTAACGTCTAGCACATTGGCAGTTAGGTCACCAGGAATGTTAATTTTGCAGCCAACTTAGTCAGCTCAACACATACCTGGTTCTTGGAATCAAATTGTAAGCTCCCTTTAAAAACTCTCGAAGTCTTTGGTTCCATGTGGGAATAATATCGCCCTTAGTTTACAGGCAGATACCCAAAGGGAATGCCACTATGCTTGTTTCAATTACACGGGTCTTAGAAAACACAGAGAACCTACCATTGATACATTTTAAATTGAAATTTGTATGAAGTTAAAGTAAGTGTTTGCCGGGAAATTGCAAACATTATTAGATTAAGCGTTAATAATTTCATTCATGTATTTGTACGTCTTAAATAAAACTCGATACGAGCCGGCATAGCCCGCAGATTTTTTTACTAAATATAATGTATCTGTATCAATCCGTGGCCTAGCAGTATTGGCCCTGGATTTATAGACTGAAGGTCGTGGGTTCTCGAATCTCACGGGAAAACAACTTTGTGTTATCGTTGTTTTCTGGTTGGTTAGGACAATTTCAAATCACCCAATCGTCTGAAAAATAAGATGATTCATGCGTCGGATGGGCATGTATAAAGTAGGTCCACCCACCAATCCGCATTAGACCAGCCTAGTGGGATACGGTATAAAACCCCTTAATGGATAGGCCCTTAGGGGAGACCTAAGTCTAGCAGTGGACTATCACAGGCTGATGAGGACGAAATCGACTATGGTGACGTTTGCTATTACGACCTGAATGCCAGATCCAGCAAAAATTAGAACGACTTCTCAATAATTGCATCATTCATTTTTGATCTATGGATGACCTCGTTAGTCAATCGTTATAAACTTTTGTGGTTACCTATACGCTAAAGACGGTCATTAAGAGCGCTGACCACATTGTATTCTTTTCTAAATTCTGCTTCTACTCCATCCTATTTTACATCTCACTTGCAGTATATTTGCTTGCTTAACAATAAAAATTTTTACTCTTCAAAAAACCGTCTACTTTTCTTACTTTCATATCGCTCGGTTATCATGCACTCCTCTTTCTTTGTTCAGTCTGTTCTTCTGTGGAATGCATTACCTATCGTCCATCGACCATCAGTCGATTATGTATCTATTTAAATTATAAATTATTATGAAAATAAAGCTATGCGCTCTTAATATATAATTTTTGTCGTAAAAAAGTAACAAGCATTCAGATAATCTTACAAATTGTCGCATTTGTGCTGTAAGTATAGTAGGATAGAAAAAATACGCAGTAATAAAGTAATAGATAGAAAAAGTACGCAATATAACCATTGCGAATATGTATGTAAAACACTTAGAATTATTGGACATAAATTTTCCCGTTTTCTTCTAGATCCTTGATATTTAAGGAAAACACTCGTAATGGAAATAAAAATCTAGACAATATTCAATTTTCAGCCTCTATTAATCATTTATCTCCATTGGTGACGTTTAAGGGTTTCAATTTATGTGTAAGACTTAGGGTTTATGTGTAAATAAAAATATTTTAACCTTTGAATCCTTTTCACTTAAACAATTCTTAAGGCCCTTTGCAAATTCAAGTTTAGAAGTTGCGGTCTACCGTTAATTAATTAAACTTAGTTAATCTTTGAGTCCTTATTGGGTCGATCCCGTTAAATCTGTCTCGCACCCAATTAGCAAATAACATTTGAAACACGAATGAAGTATTTGGCTTATTTCTGCAGGGCGCTTCTATATATAAAGGAATAAATAATAATAAAATAAATAAAAAGAGGATATAAATAACCGAAATTGAAACCAAATAAATTATTATTTATAGAATCTCATCAAAGCTTTTGGAAATGTAAAATGGATCTGTGAAATGCAATGTCTAAATTGAGCTAATATAAACTCAATAAATAACTATTTTTGCCTCCCGGTTAAAACCATTTGATGACTGTATTTTGTGATAATAATAATTACACATAAAAAATTGTAAATACTAACGTTTTTGCGGTTCGTGCTGAAAACGCTTGCTGATGACAGATTGTTTCTACATACACGACATCTTTTAATCTATATTGAATAAACTTTACTTTATCTATATATTTAAGTTATTCCGATTTATAACCTATATAATTCGTTTATGTATTAAGCTCGTTCCTACTTGGCGCCCTAAAGGTGGTGTCGACCTACCATACTGACATTCCTCTTAATCCCGCAACTCCGCCTTGCCGTAGATAACAGGAATATCAGAAATCGGATAACAGGAAGCCTCCTCGCCTACCACCTTCGTCCTGTTGTAACATTACAAAAACACAATGCGTATCTAGCATCTGAGTCGACCGGACATGCCCGCTTGACTCTCTGCTCGCTCGCGCTGTCCGACCTGGCAATCTTAACCATCTTTAAATTGCGCTTGCTGTATGAAGTAACAGATAGGTAGGTACTAGATGCCATCCGCGCCGCCATTTATGCGACCGGTGGCAAAAATATCAAGCCAAAAGGCAAGAAATCTCGCGTCGCGACACCCGCGTCCGAACTAATGTCCGCCTCGGAGCAGTTGGAGGATTCCGACAACGCCTCCCAAACCAACTGCGAATCAAACCCATTTACAAGATCATCCGACTCAGAAATGGAGATCATACTAGAAATCGAGGCCTCGGAAGCCGAAGACATTGACGCAAGAGGCTTTCTCCCCATCCTGTCGCGCAAAAAGAAGCGCAAAAATAGGCCTTCACCGGCTTCATCGCCAACCCCGATCCACCCATTAAAGCGCCGATTATCGGCCGGGAACTCTGCACAAGGCCTCCTTCTTGGCCTTAGAACCCGCCCTTAACGGAATCATCCCCTCTTGCCCTCAAGCGACTCCAATAGCCGCTTCACGGCCCTCGACTTCGGCTGCCTCTCAGCACACACCCTGCTTTCAGATCGGTCTGCTAGAGCAAAAAACCGATTTAATCCGATCAAAGATAGTACGGTGGAGACTATTAAACAATACAACTTCAAGCCAACGGTTGTGGAAAGAAAAAGTCCAACTAGAATTCGTAGTTAACCCAAGGTCGTAGTTACAGCACACTGGTGGAATTCCATACAAAAAGCCGCGAGGTCTATAGTCTCTTTCCGACGAGCTCAATTTTAGTGGGGTTGCGCCATTAATGCACTTAAAGGGCAAGGGTCATAACGACCTTCTCGATCACCATCCGTCTTATTAAAACCGGGAACCACAAAACCATCCCAACGGTCTTAAATCTGGACATCCAAAGTCCCCGGCTTTCCTACTGCTCACCTCATTTAGACACCAATCCAACTGTCCTCAATTCCGCGAATGACACGAATCCCGCTGCTCATGGGTTCAGACATGTCCAAAGTGTCGTCGAAGCCTCCTCAAGGCAAGTCCCAGCGTTTCTGAGGAAAAAGCTGAATGTCAGGCCGACAGCTGACCGATAAGGAGGTTGACCGGTTGACACAATTACCAACGCGTGACGTAACTTCACCCTAATGGAAAGGGTAGGTCGATCATCTAAAACGACCACAGCTCTTTCCAGGTATTTCCCAAAACTTGGAAGAACCGCAGTCACGCATCACGAAGCAATTGATCAATGATACGGGCAAACCGGACGCTCCTCGACACTATAACGATACAAGAGATATAAACTCGCGTCCGGCGTTTTACCATCATCCAAGACTTTCTCTGGCGAACGTTTGAAAGGCGCGTTGAGGATCAAATCTCAACCACATCCGCTATTAGCCGAAGTTCCGAAAGAACACCGGTGGGTCCGTCCTATTCTGTACCAATCAGCGATATCAATACATACATGTGCACTACATACCTGTTCCAGACGATCGCATTTACACCTCCAGTAGATATCCTTTTTATCCAAACGTCTCAAACCAGCAAACGGTGAATGGTCTTGGCGTTGAAGAATCGAAATTACCCATCAAAGCCGGGCCTCCAGTTTACAGATTGCGACCTCCTTCAACGATCATCTAGATTACCCAATTCATGGTGAAAAAATCAAATACCTAGAACCAAGATCCACACCTTCACCGTAAACGTGTCAGAAGCAGAGCGGCCAATGACCTAGATCAAATGCTTCCCCTCATAAAGCCTAAAAGCAAGTTAACACTGCGCAACAAGGTGTTGCTCTACAAGACCGTCATCCATCCTATAATGACCTACGCCAGTCCGGTGTTTGCTCATGCGGCCCCATCCAACATCCATAAATTCTAAACCATGCAAAA